>JADMNL010000024.1:116615000-119015000 GCA_016271365.2 Neoceratodus forsteri | reverse complement strand
ATGAGACTGTGAGCCTGAGGTTTGGGTGAGAGGACTGCGATTCGAAGATGAGCGGTTCTGTCTGACCAAACCTCACGGAAGCATTCTCTCAAACCGAAGAGATAAAATCAGGAGGCCCTACAAATTTATTATAGATCAAGGCGAGGGTTCCTGACCAATCGGGAGCGTTCCTTTCCCCTGCACAGGAGACACTCTTATTCTGTGATGAGCATCTCACACGCAGATGTCCTGGAAATGGACACATTCTGGGACAGTTTTTTTTAAAAAGAACTTTGATCTACACTATACTTGTTTGTCCCCCGTCGCTACTCATGGGCTAAGAGAGCTTAGCTTCGTTTCACTGTTCTCTCTCAAGAAGAACGCATGTGAAACCACTTTTATCTCACGAGTAGCTCTGGGGGGTGTATAAAAATATATTATAACTCATGTTAGTTAAGTGATTTATAATACGTTTTAGTTTAAAGTAATTGTTTTGTACATTTCAAAAGTTTCTGTAGCTATCCTCCCCTGGCTCTGAAATGGAGTGCTCCACTTCTAACCCTCCTGCACGAGAGACCACTGTATACAGGATAAGAGGTACGGGTGTCTGTGTGCGGACTGGCTGAAATCATGTAAGTGAGTTACAATTATCGCGAAGTGAATACCGCCTCTTGCAGTAATTCGACTTTGTAATAGCTGGGTACTGACAGCAAGGGCAAGAGTCAATCCTGCTGGGGACCCCTCCGCTCCCGAAACCCAACTTTGATGTACCCTGTAAAATGAATGCTCCACCAGACCCTGTCTATGGAGGAGCAGGACTCACCTGGTGCACCAAGGACCCTCCCCATGTCGTTTGGGATGATTCCATGCTTCATATCGAAGGGAACTGCTGAGTCAATTGGGAGACTTCTGTAGCCAATGCTACTGAGGATTAGTCCGCATTCGATGTCCTCAACGTCTTCCGTCATAACTGCTTTTGCCGACTCCCCTGAACCCTCAGGAAACAGAAAAAAAAAAAAAAAAAATAGGTATCTCACCTGTAACTGTATTTCTAGGAGTGGTATATAGTTTACATCCACACACTGGCAGTTCCACTGGAACTGCAGAGTCATCAGAATGACTTCAAGCTAAGCTTCTCCCACCACCTGGCAGGTATATCCTCAGAATCTGCTCCGTGGCATTAGATCTTGCATGCTGGAAGTAGGGATCCGTGTACTACGTGCCAGGGGAGGCCAGATGCGTGGTGTGCATGTGAACTATATACTACTCCTAGAACTATGGCTACAAGTGAGTAACCTGTTTTTCTAGGGGCCTAGATATAGTTCACTGTCCACACACTAACAGACTTACAGCAGTTCTCTGGGAAGCAGGGGGCAAGGCGTGTACCCCATTTGTCGAACAGAAACTTGAGGACCAAGGTCCAAAAAGTAGCATCCGGATGAAACTATAGCTCAGTGTTGTAATGGAAGATGAAGGTGTATGCTGACTTCCTGGTGGCAGCCTTGCAGATCTCCTGGATAGGGACGTCCCTGGAAGCAGCCACTAAGGCAGCAGTATGTCTGGTGGAATGTGCCCTTAGCCCTATGGGCGGCTTCCTTCCAGTCAACCTATAGCAGAGGTTGATGCAGGATACAATCCACCTGCCAATCATCTGCTTAGCTGCCGGTCTGTCAGGCGTGACTTCAGTGTATGTTACAAACAGCTGGTGAACCTCATCCCTAATTCCAGTAGTGCACTCCCTGTAATAGGAGAGCACCTTCCGCAAGTCCAGGATATGGAGCCTGCGATCAGCCTCTTAAGATGGGTTGTTAAAGTATACTGGTAAGTTCATCACCAGGTTAGGGTGAAATTCTGATACCACGTTTGGGAGGAACTTCAGGTTGTGGCAAAGGATGACTGTCCATGTGGAAGACCAGGTAAGGAGACTCCACCGAGAACGCCTGGAGTGCACTGATCCTTCTGACTGACATAATGGCCACCAAGAAGCCAGTCTTCCACAACAGGTGTGACATGTCACACCTGTGCATAGGCTCAAATAGCTTGCACATGAGCACAGCCAGCACCAGCATTAGGTCCCATGGTGGTGGTGGTGGTTCAGAGGATGGTTGGGCAATGTCCTTGAAAAAGCACCTGACCACTTTCTCCTGGGCCACCATCGGCATACCAGCCCATGCCCAGTATGCAAAGATGGCTGACAGGTGTACCTTGATGGTCATCGCTGACAGTCCCAGCTGAGAGAGGGTCCAGAGCTACTCAAGGACACTAGTCACAGGGCAGGCAAGGGGAATCAAGCTCCTTGCCCTGACACCAAACAGAAAATATTTTCCATTTAAAGGCATAGCACCGTCAAGTTGACTCTTCACGAGGCCTCCACAACATGAAGCACAGCTTCCAAAAGACCCAAAGCCTGGAACTCTATCCACTCAGGAACTAGGCTGAGAGATGCAGGGACTGAAGGTCCGGGTGCAGGACTGGCCACTGTTGTCTGGTTAGCAGGTCCAAACAAAAAGGTAACTACCACGGAGGCCTGCTGCTGAGACTGAGGAAATCCAGGTACCAGAACTGCTGTGACAAGTGTAAAGCTATCAGGATCATCCATGTCTTGTCCTTCTGGACCTTGACCACCACCCTGTGCATCAAGGAGAAGGGATGAAAGACACATATGAGGATAGAAGAAATCCCCCACCAGTGTCCTGGATGGGGGGGGGGGCAGGTACAAAGCAGCCTCAGTTTAACGTTCTGCAAGGGGGCAAACAGATCCACCAGGGGGGTTTCCCACTGGGGAAAAAAGGTGACTTACCACCTCCTGATGCAGGGACCACTTGTGTGATGTCTCTCCCACCCAGCTGAGAGCATCTGCCAACTAACTGTGTGCTCCAGCAACATGGATCGCCAGGAGAGCAGCACCCAGACTACACACAAGGGTCAAAGTGCGGAAGACCTCCCAACACAAGGGAATGGAGCGAGTTCTACCCTGCCTGTTCAGGTAGAAAATAGTTGTGGTGGTGTCCGTATGAACCTGCACTACCTCACCCCTTACTAGAGGAGCAAATACTGTCAGTGCTAGCCACACTGCACAGAGCTCCAGTAGGTTGAATTGGTGACGGGACTCCCTGGGTGACCAGAACCTGTGAGTTCTGTGGTCCCACAGGTGCACTCCCCACCCCACCAGAGATGCATCCATCATGAGCATGATGGTCAGTTCTGGGCAGACAAATGGGATTCCTTCCTCCAGATGTTCAAGGATCAGCCACCAATGGATGGCATCCAACATCGGCTGGGATCACTGTGGCTAGCTGGTCCAGTGGCCTATGCACTGGGACAACTGATGGCCCAACTCCTACTGCAGGTAGTGCATCTGCCAGTAAGCCCAGCCGACCACACTGGTGCAGGACACCATGTACCCCAGCAGCCGCAGGAAGTCCCTGGCAGGGCGCGAGAGCTCAACCTGAAATGATCAGGCAAAGGAGGTAAGACCCAATGCTCGGTCTGCAGGGAGTGGGCCTTGGCCTACTGGGAGTCTAGCTATACCCCGATTAACTGAATCACCTGCGAGGGATCAGTTCGGATTTGGATGGGTTGACCAGCAGGCTCAAGTCTCTGCAGGTCTGGAGGACCAGATCCGTAGACCCTCCATAGCCTCCTTGGACAGCCTGGTGATCATCCAGTAGTCCAAGCAGGAATACACCCTGATGCCGTTGCACCTCAGAAAGGCTGCCACCACTGCCGTACATTTGGTGAAGACCCTGGGTGTGGACGAAAGGCCAGAGGGCATGACCTAGAACTGATGCTGAACCCTTCTGCATGGAACCAAAGGTACCGCCAGTGGGACGGACAGATTAGGATGTGAAGAATGCGTCCTGGAGAGCAAGGGAACAGAACCAAATGCCCTGTTCCAGGGATGGAATGATGTGATTCAGGGTTATCATCCTGAAAGTACAGTTACGTAAGAACTTACTGTAACAGTAGATCTTCGAGAACAGCTCTTGCAGCAGGTTACACCATTAGGACTGAAGCCAGCGGGCATCAGGACCCCACGGAAATTTTCTAGCTAGCAGTCTTCAGCGGGGGCCACCCCCGACGTTGATCCCGCCCCCGACGTCAGGCATAGTACATAAGGAGGCGGTCCCGCCCAGAATCCCCAGTTCTCCGCTGGAGACTTTGGTCGCTGGATGACATCAGAAGAGGAGATCGAGGACCCGCCATCAGATGGCCAAGACTAAGAACCGACCTTTCCAATCCTAAGGATAGCGAGGCTGGAACCTACTTCCTCCAAGGGAAATGGTGGGCGGAAGAGTCTGCTGCAAGAGCTGTTCTCGAAGATCTACTGTTACGGTAAGTTCTTACATAACTGTACTATCTTCTTCGAGGTACAGCTCTTGCAGCAGGTTACACCATTAGGACTGATTCCCAAGCAATGGCGCCTTGAAAGGCCATTGGGAGGAGGCACTACGGAGATTCAGACCCGTCCTGAGCCTAAGACAGGAGGCCCTGAAGAACAGCAAGGTCGAAACCCGCTCTTCACCTTGAGGCGATATCCAGGCTATAATGCCTGATAAAAGTGTGCACCGAACTCCAGGTGGCTGCGGCACATATGGCCGACGTACATATGTTCTTCAGTGCCGCAAAGGAGGTAGCCACTCCTCTTGTCGAATGGCCCTTGACCACTCCTGGTAAGGGTTTCTTACGCTTGTTGTAGCAAAACGAGATACACTGAATGAGCCAGCGTGAAAGGGTCTGTTTCGAAACTGGGGCCCCTTTCATCCTCTCAGCAAATGAAATGAACAGCTGCTCCGCTTTCCGGTGCTGTTTGGTTCTGGTCAAATAATATCCGAGACACCTGTGAACATCCAGGGTGTGAAGCAGTGCTTCTCCTCAATTGGCGTACTTAGGAAAGTACACTGGTAAATCAATGTCTTGGTTAAGAGTAAGGGCTGAAACCACCTTAGGCAGGAACTTAGGATTCGTCCTCAGGGACACCCTATCCTGATGAAAAATTAAATAAGGCTCCTTGCACATGACAGCATGTAATTCGGAGATTCTTCTCGCCGAAGTAACGTCAACCAAAAACAACGTTTTCCATGACAGAAAACGTAGCTTGCAATCTGCAGCAGGCTCAAACGGTGGCAGCGTAAGCTGCTCCAGGACGAAAGGTAAATCCCAGGGAGGGACGGGATCCTTAATGGGCAGCCTAAGGTGGAGGACCCCCCTTAAAAAGGCACGAGTGGTATCCAGCTTGGCCACCATGCGTTGGCCTATGGGGGCATGATAAGCTGAGATTGCACAAAGGTGCACTTTGATCGAGGAGTAAGCTAACCCGGATTGAAAGAGGAAAAGCAGGTATTCCAGAACCAGCTTCTTGGGACAGTCTAAGGGCAACAAACCGTGTGCCTGAGACCACAGGCAAAACCTGCGCCACTTCATGGCATATGTTGCGTGTGTCGCCGGTTTTCTGGCGGCAGAAAGTACCTCCGCCACCTCTTGCGAGACCCCGTGTCGCAACATGGCTATGTCTCTAGCAGCCAAGCATGCAGGTTCAGTGAATGTAAGTCCGGGTGGACTAGTGAACCCTCCTCCTGAGACAACAGGTGGGAGCTGATTGGCAAAGGAAGCGGAGGTTCCCGGGACGACTGATTCAGAAGCGGGAACCAAATTTGCCTGGGCCAAAAAGGTGCTATCAAAATAAGCGTCGCATGCTCCCTGCGAAGTTTGAGAAGGACTCTCTGGATCAACGGGAAAGGAGGGAAGGTATAGAGGAATCTGCCCACCCAGGAGAGGGACAACGTGTCTCGCCAGAAAACACCAGGCCCTGGATCTAGCGAGCAAAAATTGGGCAGTTTTGCGTTGGATGGGGGCGCGAATAGATCTAATTCTGGAGTGCCCCATCTGTAGAACAGATCCTCTGCCACCTCCTGTAGAAGTTCTCACTCGTGGACTCTGGCCTGGGAATGACTCAGGCTGTCTGCGACAGTGTTGTCCACCCCGGGAACATGAACTGCAATGAGGTTTGCGCCGTGTCGTATTACCCATTCCCACACCCTCATGGCCTCCCTGCAAAGGGGGTAGGAGTGTGTGCCTCCTTGTTTGTTGAGGTAATACATCACCGCAGTATTGTCCATTTGTAACAGGAGAGTACTGGGTGGAATCTCCGACTGGAAGGCTTGCAGGGCATAAAGGACCGCCCTCATCTCCAATATGTTGAAATGGAGATGAGATTCCTGCGTAGTCCATGTTCCCTGAGATCTCACCCCGTTCAAGTGCGCTCCCCACCCCAGCCCTGAGGCGTCTGTGGAGAGTGTTATCACCGGGGACGGCACTGTGAAGGGAACCCCTACTGAGAGGGTTCTCGGATCTAGCCACCATTGCCAGTCCCGAACCACAGTCTTCGTGATTCTGACTGGCTGCTGCAGATGGTCTTGCCTTTGGTCCCACTGCACCCTTAACATCCACTGGGTTACCTGCATGTGGAGTCTTGCCATCGGGACCGTTGGAATGGCCGCAGCCATGTGTCCGAGCAGGCGAAGGACCAATCTGGCCGGGACGGTCTTCTTCGCTGACATGTCCCTTATGAGGGATCGTATGCGTTCCGCTCTGTCTTCGGGAAGAAAGGCTTTCCCCTTGACGGTGTCCAGAACTGCCCCTATGAACTGTAGTTTCTGGGATGGTACCAGGAGAGACTTCTCGTAGTTGATTAAGATGCCCAGAGACTGAAAGAGAGCCTGGGTATGCTGAATGGCCAGCAGCAATGCCTCCTTGGAGGAGGCCATGAGAAACCAGTCGTCCAGGTACGGGAACACGTAGTGACCCTGTCTCCTCAGAGACGCTGCCACGACTGCCATGCACTTGGTGAATACCCTTGGTGCTGATGACAGCCCGAAAGGAAGTGCTTGGAACTGGTAGTGGCGACCGAGAAACTCGAAGCGCAGGAACTTCCTGTGCGCCTGAGCGATGGGGATGTGCAGGTAGGCGTCCCTGCATGTCTAGGGACGCCAAGAAAGCATCCTTCTTCAGCATGGGGATTAGTCCCGGGAGGGTCACCATGCGGAAGCGCTTGTAAACGACCAACATATTGAGGTCGCTGAGGTCCAAGATTGGACGGAGGTCCCGTTTTCTTTGGAACCAGGAAGAAGTGTGAATAATAACCTGCTCCTGTCTGGTTCCCTGGAACGTGCTCCACAGCTTCTTTCTGTAGAAGCGTGAGCACTTCCTGCTTTATGAGCACAGCATGCTGACCCGAGTAATGGGAGAACAGAGGAGGCCTTGTGGGGGGCTTGTCTAGGAATTCTATGTAGTGGCCTTTTTCGACCAACTGTAGCACCCACCTGTTGGTAGTGATCGAGCGCCACCCTGGCAGGTAGTCTGCGATGTGACCCCCGACCTTTGTTTCCCGTTGATCCTGAGGAGGGTTGGGGGCCGGGAAGGAGTCATGCTGTGGCAGCAGAGGGTCCTGCAGGTTCGGCCGACTTAGTAGCACGCTGGCCCCTACCTGAGGACGTTTTGACCTGGGCTTTCCGGGAAAAGGAGCCCCTCTGTTGCTGACCAGAACGAGGTTGTTGCCTCTGAGTCCTGCTGTGAAAACGACTCTGGTTCCTACGAAAGGAACTGAGTCTAGATCTGTACATGGCCTGGACAGATCTAACAGCCTTCCCAGCTTCCTGTAATCTGGTGATGACCTTTTCCGAGGCTTCACCAAACAAAACTTCGCCATGAAAGGGGGCGTCCATAATGTTTTTCTGGACGTCTGGGGTAAACCCGGAGACACGGAGCCATGAGTGTCTCCGGAGACATACGCCTGAGGCTGCCGCTCTGGCTGAAGAGTCCGCAGAGTCGTACGCGGCTTGGAGCACTTGGGTCCCTACGTCTGAACCCGTGTGGAGGAGCTGGAGGAGTTCCTCCTTTTAGCCACCGTCTGGCAATTTCCTGCCAGTTCCTGCCCCTGTTCCCACAGCACGTTCTGGAACTGAACCATGTGGGTCAGGTAATTCTAAGGATCTAATGGCGCAAGTCTGCCACAGAAGCGCCACCCAGCACGTCCAGTTGCTTGGACTCCGGGTCTGGTGGCTGCGTGCTCAGATGTTGCGGTCTCTGAGACCGGTCATGAGAGGCTGTAATGACCAGGGAGTCGGCCAGAGGATGATTAGCCAGGTACTGGTCCTCCCTTGGGGCCTTGTACAGGCAGTCAGCCTTCTTCGGCATTGCCAGGGTCGAATGTGGATGCTTCCATGCTGCCTTGGTGACGTCCACAAAGGTGTCCACCAAGGGTGGCACTACCACAGGCTTGGGATCCTTTTGTCGAAGGTAGCGGGCAAGGTGTAGTCTTTCGGGGTCGAGTTCCTCTGCATCCCATCCCATGTTCTCTTGGATGTGTCTCATTATCTCGGAGAACGAGGGGTCATCCGGAGGAGACCTAGGGAGGTCGTGTGGGCCCGGAGAAGAGATGCTGATCGGTGAAGGGGACCTGGAGCATTCAGAGATGTCAGATCTGGAGTCCTCCGTAGACAGCGAATACCGACGTCTTCTGGGTCTCTTGGGGCTGGGTGACCCTGAAGAGGATCTAGACGGAGGCCTTCTCTTCTCTGTAGATCTGCCCCTAGGAGGTGCTGCTGGCTCCTGGGGGGGAAGGTGCTTGGCCTGCTGCCCCTTTTGGTGAACGAGGGGGTGCAGGCGTCGGTGGTGCCGCAGGTGCGGGAGGAAGGTGCGTGGTGACCACATCCTTTTTGATGGTGTCCCACCAGAAAGTGAAAAGCTCCTTCACTTCTGCCAAGTTGAGGCCCGACGACGGACCGGGCGCCGGTGGTCTGTCGTCAGGGCCAGGCGTCGGCTCCCCGGGGGTCTCCGGTTCTGGGGAGGGTTCCCATGGGAGCTCGATGGGTCCGGAATCGCCCGCCTGGTCTTCGGGCTGAGTGGACTCCTCCTCCGACACCGCCTCCTGACCGACGTCGGTAGGCGGCGGTTTGGTTCTTCTGGCTGCGGTATCTGACGCCGGTCCCCCCGCCGGCGTCCTGGGGGGTGAATGCCTGACCGGCGACGGGTGACGAACTGCCGCCGGTTCACGGGAGTGTTTGTGAACCTTGGCCAACGTCAGGTCCGACGTCCACTTAAGGAAGGTCAGCTCCTTGGTCTTGCGTTGGGATGGCGGCGGCAGGGAGACTGACCGGACGTCAGAGGCCGAGTGCCGGGACGAGGACTTGTGGTGCTCCCCTGACCTGGATGAGGCCTTAGCTGAAGAAGCGGGCCTGGAGGTCTTGGCAGGCTGCAGAGTCGAAGAACCGCTGGCTGATTTGACCACGACCGGGGAGGGCTGAGAGTGGGCTCTAGACTGGGAGCGGTCCGACCTGGAGCCGGAGCTGCAGGAGTCCGAGGCCCTAGAGGGGGATCTAGGTCTCACCTTCTCCTGATGCTTCTCGTGGTGCCTGTGCGACTTGCCCGAAGATTCCCCCCTGGAGGAAGGTTCCATGGCCTTGAGCTTTTCTTCAAGGAGGAAAGCCTGGAGAGCCTTCTGTTGGCGGATTCTGGTTCGGCTGTTAAAGCCCTGGCAGAAGGAGCAAGCCTGGGTGTCGTGGTCCGAGCCCAGGCACTGAACACAGGCCGAATGAGGGTCTTTGAACAGAATCTGCTTCCCACAGGCACACTTCGAAGAATGGCCCTCCACTGAAGTTGGGAAGGACATCAGATGAAGAAAGGCTCGTCTTGAAGAAGGATTTCTTCCAAAGTTCGGATTTTAGAAAAGATTTCCTGGTCATCGCGCGCTAGACTAAGCGAAGAGGTCGAGACATGCAAGTCAACGGCGGGAAAGAACTGGGGATTCTGGCGGGACCGCCTCCTTATGTACTACGCCTGACGTCGGGGGCGGGACCGACGTCGGAGGCGGTCCCCCCTGAAGACTGCTAGCTAGAAAATTTCCGTCGGGTCCTGACGCCTGCCGGCTTCAGTCCTAATGGTGTAACCTGCTGCAAGAGCTGTACCTCGAAGAAGATCTAGCAGTTTCACATGTACTGGTTGAGATCATTCTGATCCAGTATGGGGCACTAGCCCTCCAGCCATCTTTTGGGACTAGGAAGTAGCTGGACACACACCCCTGATTTGCCAGGGTGTCTGGGACATAGGCTATAACCCTTTTAACAAGGAGCTGAGTAAAATCCTCCCTTCGGGTGGAAAACACGTCCTGAGACACCAAAGACTCCCAAGGAGCATGAGATTAGTAAGGCAGGAGGACAGCCTCAAAATCTAGAGGCAACCCTCTGCATACCACCTCTACGACCCAGGTGTCAGTGCGGCTCAGTTGGTAGCACATCCACTTCTGGACCAGAAGGTCGTGGGTTCCTGTCCCATATCGGGACTGAACTTGCACCTAAAACACTGGCATCTGTGTGCAGTATTAGGGGACTGCTGTACTGCTGGGGTGTGCCGGCCTTCGGAGGAGACGTTAAACTGAGGTCGCTTCTACCCATCCTGGTGCTGTCCTGGTGGGTGTACGGGTGGAAGTAAGAGAACCCAGGGCACTCTTCGCAAAGAGCAGAGAACATTCCCGGTGTCCTGGCCAACATTCCCCTTCCCATAAACCGGTTCATGCAATTGTCCAAGCTGTGTCTGGGTGTTGATGTGTGATATGGCCGCCACTAAACATTCAGTCACTTCACTACCAGTCTAGCATTGCTTGTAAAGTGCTTTGGGACACACTGTGTATGAAAAGCGGTATATAAATGCAGATTCTCCTTCTTCTTGTCCGTGGAAATAATGGACCAACATGGCCAGAAGTGGTGAAGCTTGACCCCCCCCCATAGGGAGCTGGGTCAAGGACTGGACAAGAGGAAGGTTGACACCCCCTTGATCCATCACCGGGCAGCTTTGGAAGAGGCAACACTTCCCCATCCCCACTTCTTTTTGGCTCCTGGCCAAAGAACTTGGCCTTGTGACACCTGCTGGGACTGCTGCTGCTGAGGCTGCTGTGGCTCAAAGGACTGGACCTGTATGGGCTTCTTTTCAGGTTTATGACCCTTAGGGCCCTTTTGGGATGAAGTCACTGAATCCAGGGTGGCACTGGACTTCTCAATCCTTGTGAGATGTCCTTCCAGCCCTGGGCCAAAGAGGCCAGTGTCCAAGAAAGGGACATCGAACAACTTCTGCCTAGTATCCGCAATAAAGGTGGACAACCTCAGCCCAGCCGTGCGATGCATCGTGATGGCCGCTGCCACAGCATGGGCACAGGAGTCACCCATGTCTAAGGCCACCTGGAGCTAGTGTTTAGCCGGTACTTGACCATGGTCTCTGACCAACTTCACCAGCTGCTGCTTGTCTGCAGGAAGGTGAAGGAGGACATCATCCAGTACTCCTATCAGGGAGTGACCAAAGTTGGCCATCATCAAGGTGTAGCACACCTGGTGAAGACCAAGAAAGGAAGCAGCACAGTCCTTCTTGGCTGCACGGTCATACTTCTTAAACTCTTTGTCCGGGAGCTTGACCACACACCCCTGACCCCAGGACTTCCGGAAGGTCAAGTCCACAACCAGACCCTCAGTTGAGGGATGGTCTGAGAACCCAAAAAAGAACCCTGTAGGAAGTACATACTTGTGGACCATACGGGTGGAGGGCACCAGGCAGGATGTTGGATGCTGCCAGAGCTCTAGGGCCTGTCCCAAAATGGCCTCCATCATGGGAAAGGTAACCATCAGGGAATCGGCCTTGTCCAGTATATCAGAAAAGGGGTACTCAGCATGCTTCTGGACTGGCTCCAAGGACATATTCATGGAGTCTGACATCAGTTGTAAAACAGTCCCAAATGACATTGGCCCATGGTCATTAATCATCTCCTTGACCAAAGCTTGGTCAAAAGTATCCGTCCTCTATTACAACATGGACAACCTGTCCAAGTCAGCCAAGGACTCTTCAAGAATTGCCTGTAACCATTTGCCACTGTGGACAACCTGAGTGTTTTCTGACTGGGTGGTTTTCACCAAAAAGCAGCCTGGAAAGCCAGCTGCAGTACAGGAGTCCTTGGTTGGGGCTCACAGCAAAAGCTGCGATGGAGGTGGCTCTACCCACAAGGATGGAGAGACAGATGCCGGAGACATCTGTCGATGGTGGACTGGTGTAGGCATGACTGGTGCCCACCAGTTGACCACAGGCATCGGGTGTAGAGACCTACCCTCCCCAGCAATGATTCATTGCTGCCAGAGGAGTTCCTCGTCACACTGCCGCATCCTTCCGAGGTGCCTGTCCTCACCCAAGGATGAGGAGGTCGAGGAACATCGATGCAGACGTCTCCCAGTCAAACAGGATCAAGAGCACAAGTAGGGCCTCGACCATGACCTCAACTGTCAAACTGAGGGCCCACGTCGAGGAGAAGCCACCAGAGGGTCAGTACAGACCACATGCCAGTTTGCATGAACAAACAATGGGGAGGAGGTTGAGATGGTGCAAAGTAGGTTCAGGGAGTTAGGGAATATCTGCAGGGAGGAAAGAAGTTCACTGGCCTTCTCAGAGGTGATACCAGTACCAAGGGCCAGCACAGCTAGGAAAAGACGAATAGAGGATTTTAATGACTGGCTGAGGAATGGTGCAGGGAGGAGAGGTTCATCTGTACTGGGGACTGGGAGAAGACCTGGTCAAACAAAGTACTCTTTTCACCAGACAGGCTACACCTCAGTAGGGAGGGTTCTAGTGTATTCAGGGACAAGCTGGGGGAATACATAACCACTATTTATTTAAACTACTGGGGGGGGGCAGTGGGTGAGCAGACACACAGACTCCGAGAGGAGGTGGTCAGTAAACCTCCCCCAACAGTGATGAAAGAGGTCTGCAGGGAGGAGGTGGAAGGGGCAAATACACAGCAAAGGGTGGAGGGGTGAGGAACACATAACAAGGGTATGTGGAAGGCTGCATACACAGGGGATAAATGTGAATAGAAGAAAAGAGGGAAGAGAAGGAAGGTCAGACTCTAGGTGGAGGGTGGTGTCTCTGAATGCTCGGAGTCTTGGAAACAAGATGGATGCCCTGCAGGCACTATTAGCAGACAGGAGGGTGGACATAGCTGCAGTAACCGAGACTTGGGCAACATCACACCATGACTGGGACCTTGCTATCCCTGGATATAAACTAAACTATACAGGAGGGGCACAGTAGTCGGGAAGGGGAAGGGGAGGCAGTTTACATCAGGGAAGGAATAACTAGCATGAGGGAGGAGTCAGAGGAAGGGGAGGTGGAGGCATTATGGGTTCAGTTAAGGTCCAATAGAGGGAGACAGGTGAGGTTGGGGGTGGGTTACAGACCACCCAATCAAGATGAGGAGACAGACAGGGAACTGATCTCACAAACATAGGAAGCTGCAGGGAAAGGAGAGGTGGTAATTGTGGGGGACTTCAACCTACCCAAGGTGGACTGGAGTACACCATCCACAACATGTGCTAAGAGTCAGGTGATCCTGGAAGGACTGCAGAGTGGGTTCCTGACTCAGGGTGTCACTGAACCAACAAGAGCTGAAGCAATTCTTGATCTAGTGATCACAAATGGGGAGCATGTACAGGAAATAATGGCCAGGGAGCCACTGGGGGGAAGTGACCATTGCACAGTGTGGTTCCATTTGGATATGGGCAGGGAAAGCATCCCGACAGATCAAAATCTTGGATTTCAGGAGGGTGGACTTCAGGAAAATGGATGAGGTTCTAAGGAGCCATCTGGTGGGCATCAAAGCAGATATGGGGATGGACCTAAAGTGGTCCATCATTAAGGAAGGAATACTGGTTGCCACAGATGAGTGTGTTAGGCTCAGAGGGAAAAACACAAGGGCCAAAGTGCCCAGCTGGTTCAGTTCTGGGGTTCCCAAGGCAGTAAGGAAAAAGAGGTTGGCCTATAGAAATTTCAGGAAGACTAAGAGAGGGGTGGATAAGGAAAATTACCTAAGGTTGGCTAGTGAGGCAAGTAAGAAGTACGGCAAGCAAAGGCACAGAAGGAGCTTCAAATAGCTCAAGGAATTAAGAAGGGGGAGAAGGCTTTCTTTTACTATATAAGTGAGAAAAGGGACAAGAAGGAAGCGACTGTTAGGCTTAAAAAAGGTGTGGAGTGGGTGGAGGATAATGGAGGAAAAGCAGAGATACTAAATGAATACTTCTGTTCTGTCTTCACCAGGGAGAAGGATGGACCAGTGCCTTCAGGAGGGAAAATAGGAGTGGGGGGAGGGGAACAGAGACATTGTGATAGAGGAGGATAGAGTGAGGGAGGGTCTGCTGACATTGAAAGTGGACAAATCACCAGGCCCGGACAAAGTACATCCAAGAGTACTAAAGGAACTGGCTGAGAAGCTGGCAGGGCCAATAGCAGACCTATTTAATAGTTCACTAGAGTCAGGCATAGTACCACAGGACTGGAGAACAGCATATGTAGTGCCCCTTCTCAAAAGCAGTCCCAAGGATGATACAGGGGATTACATACCAGTCAGTCTGACCTCCATTGTGGGCAAGCTCATGGAGACCATACTAAGGAAAAGGTTGGTGGAATATCTACAGGAATATGGTCTCCAGAATGAGAGGCAGCATGGGTTCATGGGGGTGGGGAGATCATGTCAAACGAATCGATTGACTTCTTTGACTGTGTCACTAAGACAGTAGACAGGGGCCAAGCAGTAGACATCCTCTATCTTAATTTCAGCAAGGCCTTTGACTCTGTGCCCCACAAAAGGTTGATCAGGAAGTTGGTGGATCTTGGAGTTGGGGAAAAGATGGTCAGATGGGTGGAAAACTGGCTGAGGGACAGAACCCAGAGGGTGGTGGGAAGAGAGTTATCTTGCACCAGAGAGGTAACCAGTGGGGTCCCATAAGGCTCTCTGCTGGGGCCAATGTTGTTCAACGTCTTTATCAATGATATTGGGGATGACATTAAAGGAAAAATGTGTCTATTCACAGATGACACCAAGCTCTGTGGGAAAGTGGACACAGCTGAAGGGATACAGGACCTACAGGAAGATCTGGAAAAGCTGGGGAGGTGGTCCAGGATCTGGCAGCTTGGCTTCAATGCCAAAGAAATGCAAAGTTATGCATATTGGAGCCAAGAATCCCAGGACAGAGTATTACCTGGGTGGAGTCAGAGTATCTGCTTCAGAGGAGGAGAAGGACCTGGGAGTGATGATCACTAGTGACCTGAAGCACTCCAAGCAGTGCAAGAAAGCAGCAGCAAAGGCAAATAAGATGCTGGGATGCATAGCTAAGGGGGACAGAGTAGGTCTTACACACTATATATATATATATATATATATATATATATATATATATACACACACACATACATATACATACATATGGACGATCTAGAATATGGAGTTCAGTACTGGTGCCCACACCTCAAAAGGACATTAACCTGCTGGAGAAGGTACAGAGGAGGGCCACAAAGATGACAGCCAGTCAGCAGGGGAAGACATACAAGGAGAGGCTGAGGGCACTGAACATGTACTCTCTGGAAGACAGGAGAGAGAGAGGGGACATGATTGGGACATTCAAGTACTTGAAAGTGATAAATAAGGTTGATAAAGAGAGTCTCTTTAAGCTAAGTGGCAACCATATCACAAGGGGGCACAGTCTTAAGCTGGAGGGTGGGAGGTTTAAGAGGGAGGTCACGGAGCACTTCTTCGCAGAGAGGGTGGTAGACACTTAGAATGCGCTGCCGGCAGAATCATCTCATTGAAGACAGTGGGCAGCTTTAAGAGAAGCTGGGACAGGTATAGGGGGAAGGTAAGAATTATGGGTAGGGAGGATGGGAGAAGTGGGGAGGGAGGACAGGGACATTAGCTCAAGCTGTGGACCCTGCAATATAAGCAGACTTGATAGACCAAATGGCCTTCTTCTGCTGGCTTCTTCGTATGTTCGTATGTATGTAAGCACCGGCTTCAGTGGCACAACCACCAGTGTAGGCTGATCCCAAGAGGAGCCAGTCAGGAACTTCTGACCAATCCACATCCTCCTGAGTGAAGATCAGAAAAACTGGGGTTTTGGAGATCGACTCCTCATCAATCCCCTCCAACAGCTGGTCAACAAAGTTGAGAAATATCTTGACAACCTGCTTGACCGGTGTCGAGGTCGGCAAGCCCAACAGGGGCACCGTGCAGCAGTCGACCAAGCTATCGACCATATTTAACGCAACCATAGTTGAGTGTTCAACACACACTGAGTAGTAGGGGGAGTCGAGGGAAGGGGAAAACTGTACTCTCTCCAGATCTCACGACTAGAGCCAGCAGCACTTGTGCTTCTTATCATGGTGGACAGGGCTCTCCCTGTAGACCTAGAGGGCCCGACATATCTTCCGAAAATCTTTGGTCAATGACCTGCTGATGCTGGCCCCAGCAGTGAGCAATGCCAAGGCCCATGAGATGCCACTGTGGCAGCTGCTGCGGCTTCTTCCATGGCTGCAGGTTAAGCAGCCAACCCCACTGTAGTGGAGGCCAACTTGCGACCTTTCAACGAAAGCTTTGAATCCCTGTCAGGTGGCCGGCATAGAAGAAGCCAAGCTGCACAATCCTTCAGAGAAGAAGGGAGCATCATCTGACATAGGCCACAGCTAGCTATGTCATGTGCGGCCCCCTAAACAGTACAGGTAAGACATGCGTGGGCCCATCTTCAACATCTTCTGTCAGCACGTGATGCAGAACCTGGAGCCGCAAACTGGCTTTGCTTCCTTGAAGTCCATCTTAAGTCAACAAGACAGTGCCGGAATGAAGGAGAGGAAAAGCAGTTGAGAAACATTAAGTTTTGACGTAAATAGAGAAAATCACCAATGATAAGGAAGATCTGATGTCATGGTGTGGAGCTGGAGGATATACCACCTGGGTGGTGAGAGAAGCTTAGGTTAAAGACATCCGACAAATCAGTACTTCCAGTGGAACTGCCATCATGTTTATGGTGAACTACATCCATGACATTAGAAGAAAAAATTATTCACTGTAGTAAAGTTGTTTCTTCTTAAGGGATCACTCACTATGTTTACACTTTAAACATTGAGTGATTCCTGAGGTTAGAAATGTTAATTACTACCGAGTCAAACATCAAGCAAGCACTGGACCATGAAGACTAAGTTCTAATCCCACTCACCCCCCCAACCTTACAACACTAGGATCTGTCTCCACTCTATGAGATCTTGGTGTACTGTACCTCCACATAACACAAGGATTGTCTCCACGCTGTACAAGAGTCCTGAGTACCGAACCCCCCCAACAACACATGGATCTGTCTCCAGAGTTTATGAGAATCCAGGTGTACTGTACACACACACGTACACACACACACACAATGCCAGGATTGGTCTCCACGGTCTATGAGAGCCCTAGTGTATTATTCACACACACACACACACACACACACACACACACACACACACACACACACACACACACAACACTAGGAACTGTCCCCACAATCTGAGAGTCCCAGTGTGTTCTACACCCCCCCCCCAAAGGGCACCAAGATCTGTCTCCACAGTCTACGAGAGTCCTGGTGGATTGCAGCCCCCCTCCCCCATGCTAGGAAAGGTCTCCACAGTCTATGAGAATCCCGTGAACTATACCCCCACACAATGTTAGGCTCTGCCTCTACAGTCTAAGCGAGTCCTGGAGTGCTGCACTTCAACAACACTAGGATCTGTCTCTACAGTGTAAGACAGTCCTGGTATACTGTAACCTAACACCCCTTTCATACAACATTAGCAGCTGTCTCCAGTCTAGAGAGTCCTGGTGTATTGTAGCCCCCAACAAAACTAGGATTTGTCTTCACAGTATACCAGAGTCCAGTCTATAAGAGTCCTGGTGTACTGTCTGCCCCCACAACATTAGGACCAGTTTCCACAGTCTATAAGAGTCCTGGAGTACTGTACCCCCAACCCCCCACAACACTAGGATCTGTCTCCACAGTCTACGAGAGTCCTGTGTAGTGTACACCCCCCTCCAACAATGGTAGAATCTGTCTCCACAGTCTATGACTGTCCTGTGTATTGTATGCCCCCCACAATGGTAGGATCCGTCTCCATAGTCTATGAGAGTCCTGGTGTACTGTATCCCCTACAGCACTAGTATCGTCTTCAAGAGCCCAGGTGTACTTTATCCCGTCCACAACACTAGGATCTGTCTCCAGCCTAAAAGAGCCCTGGTGTACTATACCTCCCTTACAATATTAAGCTTGGTCTCTAGTATATTAGAGTGCTTGTGTACTGTACCCCCTTACAATGCTAAGATCTCTCCACATAGTCTACAATAGTTCTAGTGGAATGTGTCCCCACCCTCACAACACTAGGATCTGTCTCCACAGTCTATGAGAGTCCTGTGTACCATAACCACCCACACAATGGTAGGATCCATCTCCATAGCCAATGAGAGCTGTGGTGTACTGTTCTCCCCCCAACAACACTAGGATCTGTCTCCACACTCCACAAGAGTCTTGTGTACGGTACCCCCCCCCAACCTACACACACACACAATACTAGGATCCATCTCCATAGACTACACAAGTCCTGGAGTACTGTACCTCACCCAACGTTAGGATCAGTCTCCAGTCTACAAGAGACCTGGTATACAGTACCACCAAAAAAGTACATACGAAACTGCCAGCAGATACAGGCCATATGGTCTAGGAAGTCTGCTCGACTGTACAGCTAGCAATCTGTTACACTGCAGCTGCCCCTCCCTTCCCAACCCCCTTACAGTGACCCTCCCCTTCACTTTGTCCCACCTCCTTTTAATGCTGCCCACCATCTTACAGGACACCATCTCCTCGGGCAGTGCGTGTTCCATTTAGACACCACCCTTTCCATGAAATAGTGCCTCCTCATTTCTCTCCTGAATTTTCCACCCTCCAATCTCAGACCATGTCCTCTAGTGTCCCTCCCTCCCCTCAACTTAAAACTCACCTCCGTACCAGTCTTTTTTGTACCCTTCATGTATTTAAAAGTCTCAATCATATCTCCCCTATACCTCCTCTCCTCCAGGGAGTACATGTCCAGCTCCCTCAGCCTCCCCTCGTAGGGTCTGTCTTCCAATTCCCAGATCATCCTTGTTGCCCTGCGCTGGACCCTGTCCAGTAATCTAACATCCTTCTTTAAGTATGGGTGCCAGTACAGCACGCAGTACTCCAGGTGTGGTCTCACCAACGACCAGCACAGAGGAAGGATCACCTTCCCCCTCCTGGAGGTGATTTCTGTAACAATATATCCCAGCATCTTGTTGGCTTTAGCAGCTGCTTTCCTGCACTGTGCTGAGTGGTTCCTTTGCCCTGTTATCATTATCCAAAAATCCTTCTCCTCCTCTGTAGTGGCTATCTGTACTCCTCTCCCAACTAACACCTCCTTGGGTTCCTCACTCCCAAATGCATGACTTTGCACTTCTTAGCACTGAATCCCAGCTGCCATGTGTCTGGCCAGTGCTCAAGTTTAGCCAGATCATCCTGCAGCCCCTGCCATCCTTCTGTGTCATCCACCACTGCACCAATCTTGGTGTCATCCACAGAAAGACTAATCTTGTTCTTAATGCCATGCAAGATGTCGGTGACGAAAATGCCAAACAACACCGGACCCAGTACTGAGTCCTGCAGTACCCTGTTCGTTACAGCCCTTGAAGATGAGAGTTCCCTTCCCACCATGACCCTCCGTTGTCTCCCTTGCAGCCAGTTCTTGATCCAGTTCACCATCTTTGTCCCTGCTCCCTGATATTCTAACTTACTAATCAGCCTCCCATGTGGCACTGAATTGAATGCTCTGCTGAAATCCAGATACAGGACATCCAATGCATGGCCCTTGTCAAGTTTCCTAGTCACCCAGTCATAACAGTCAACCAGGTTTGTCTGGCAGGATCTGCCCGAGACAAACCCATGTTGCTTTCTGTCCTGGAGTCCATTACCTTCCAGAAAGGTTACCAACCTCTCCTTAAGGATTGCCTTCATTAACTTTCCCACAATGGATGTGAGGCTTATTGGTCTGTAGATGCCAGACTCATCCTTGGGTCTACTTTTGTGGAGAGGCACCATGTGAGTCATTCTCCAGTTGTGGGGTACGTCCCCTGTTTCCAGACAGGTACTGAACAAGTCTGCCAATGGCACTGCCAGGACCTCCACCAATTCTTTCAGTACCCAGGGGGTGTACACCATCTGGTCTTGGCACCTTATCCACCCTCAGTGCCCTTAAACCTTCTAGTACTCTGCTCGCTGTGATTTCCCCATCTAGCACCCCCGTGTCT
This sequence comes from Neoceratodus forsteri, assembly GCA_016271365.2. Taxonomy (NCBI): domain Eukaryota; kingdom Metazoa; phylum Chordata; order Ceratodontiformes; family Ceratodontidae; genus Neoceratodus; species Neoceratodus forsteri. Next base: position 118,994,821 of record JADMNL010000024.1, on the reverse strand, counting down.
ACCCTCCCTATCCCTTGAGGCAGTGACCCATCCTTCTCCTTAGTAAATACAGAAATATTAATTTAGTGCTTCCGCCTGCTCTGCCCCTTTATTTGCCCCCCCCCATCCTTCCTGATCCTTACTATCTGATCCTTGCAGATTCTTCTCTCCCTTATGTACCTGAAGAGGTCTTTTTCCCTATCCTTGATGCCCTGTGCCAGCCTAAGCTCTGTGGAAGCCTTGGTTGCCCTAACTGCTCTGGTCACCTCCCTTGATTTCTTCAGGTACTCCTCTCTATCCTCCCCCCGCCTGGATCTCTTAAATCTCCTGAAGGCTGCCCTTTTTGCCCTCACCTTTTCCACCACCTCTCTGCTTAACCAACTTGGTTTCCTGGCCCTAGCCTTTTTGCTTTGTGTCTTGATGTAGGATCTAGTGACCTCCATGAGCCCTAGCATGATAACTTCTCATTTCTAGTTAGCATCTATGTGTGGGTTACATAAGAACTTACCGTAACAGTAGGTTACATGAGAACTTACCATAACAGTAGATCTGCGAGGGGATCACTTGCAGTAGGCCACATCTATGGAACTGCCGCCATCAGGCACTAGGACCACCCAGAAACTTTTCTAGCTAGCAGTCTGTCTGGGGTCTGCCCCCTCTGATGTCACACTCTGACTCTGGTCAACCCAATACAAGTGGGTGGCCCCCACTCCCTCTTCAGTTCTCCCACAGGAGACCAGAGCAAAGTGTCTACTGCCAAGGAACCTAGAAGGTACCGAAGGTTCCCACTAACTTGGAAACAGAAAGGAGTTCACAGGCAACAGAAAGGTCTACCAGAGCTAGGGGGAAGGAGGGAGGGATGGCATGGCCTACTGCAAGAGATCCCGTCACAGATCTACTGCTATAGTAAGTTTTTACATAACTATACTATCTGACTTTGGGGGTATCTCTTGCAGCAGGCCACACCCAAGCAGTTCTGACAGCAGAATGGCCAGTATGGGTGGATGGAACCAAGAGCCTAAGAAAGTAGGCTCTGTAGAACAGCTAGGCCAAAACTGGCCGTGCGCCTAGAGGCACTGTCCAGACTATAGTACTTGGTAAAGGTGTGGACAGAACTCCAAGCAGCCACTGCACAAATCTCTACAGCTGAGATGTTCCTGAAACAGGCAGCTGAGGCCACCATACCCTTGGGGGAATGGCCCTTGACTGGAATGGGCTTCCGGAGAAGGTGGTGAATTCAGAGACCGTAGCAGGATTTAAATCTGCCTGGGACACACACATGGGGCTAAGGGGAAGGGGGGGCTCAATATATGGTAAGATGGTCTGGGGGGGCAAAGGGCAAATTAGGATGGGCTGCAAGGTCCTTTTCTGCCATCACCTTCTGTGATTCTGTGATCTCCAGGAAGTTCCCTGCCATACTTTTTGTAGCAGAACATAATGCAGTTGGTCAACCATTGCTTAGAAACAGGAGCACCCTCTTTCCCAGGGACAAAAGAGACAACTGTTTGGACTTCCTGCAGTTATTGGTATGGTGTGTATAGTAACACAAAATTCTATGCATATCTAAAGTGTGGAGCAATGCTTTGGCATGGTCTGTATAATAATCAGGAAGGTGGTTGTACTTATGTTAAAGTAAACTCTGATACCACTTTAGGAAGAAACTTAGAATTGGTATGCAAATACACCCTGTCTCTATGGAAAACCCAATAAGGTTGCTCACACATGAGTGCTTGTAGCTCAGAAATCCTTCAAGCAGAAGTATTGGCAACTAAAAACAATGCTTTCCATGACAGAAAGCGTAGCTTGCAAGTCACGGCAGGCTCAAAAAGAGCTAAAGTAAGTTTTTCCAACACAAAATTCAAGTTCCATGGAGGGACGGGATTGCAGTTAAGAGGCTTCAGGTGAAGGATGCCTCTCGGAAAAGCATGGGACACTTCTAACTGTGCCACCATATAGCCATCAAAAGCACATGGAAAGCAGAGATGGCAGACATGTGCACTTTAAGAGAGGAGAACCCCAGATCTGAGTCCGAGAGAGACAGTAAATACTCCAAGATCTAATTCACAGGACAGGTGAAAGGGTTCAGCTGGCATGAAGCGGACCATAGTGTAAAACGCTTCCACTTAATAGAAAAAGTGGCACTGGTGGAAGGCTTTCTGGCCGCCACCAGGACATAAGCCACTTTAGGTGGCACCCCAAACTGGGCCATGGCTATGTCCTCAGGAGCCAGGTGTGAAGGTGCAGGGACTTGAGGTCCGGATGGACCAGGGTGTCCCAGTTCTGAGCGAGCAAGCCGGTGCATAGAGGAAGAGGTACTGGAGGTTCCACTGCAAGCTACTGGAGTAAGAGGAACCAAATCTGACGAGGCCAAAAGGGGGCAATGAGGATCATCGTGGCCCATTCCATCTGTGGCTTGATTATCACCCTCTGAAGCAGCAGGAAAAGAGGGAAGGCATACAGAAACCTCCCTTTCCAGGAGTGGGACAACAAGTCTCACCAAAAAACTCCACACCCTGGATCTAGCAAGCAAAAATGCTGCAGTTTTGCATTGCCTGGGGACGCAAAAAGGTCCAACTCTGGACAACCCCATCTGCCGAAGAGGTCTTCGACGACTGAGGTCAGGACCTCCCACTCATGTGTCTTTGACTGCCTTAGGTCATCCTCCAGGACATTTTGGGCACCTGGGACATGAAGCGCTGAAAGTTTTAGGCAGTGATCCAGAGCCCAATACCAGACTCTCATCACTTTCCTGCAAAAGGGATATGGGTAAGTACCTCTCTGCTTGTTGATGTCATGGAAGACAGTCATTGTCCATCTGCACCAGCAGAAGGCCCAGGGACAGCTGAGTCTGAAAGGCCTGGAGGGCATACAACACCGCCTGCATCTCCAGGACATTGATGAGGAGAGAGGACTCCAGTCTGGACCACATACCGTGTATTTGGTGTGGCACAGATGAGCTCCCCGACCCATCTACGAGGCATCTGTCGTCAATCTGCTGAGGGGAGGAAACAGCAAAATGGACTCCCCCTGAAAAGATTGGTGGGTTCCATCCACCAAAGAACTCTTTTCACCGGGGAAGAGACCAGGACCTCCTGTTCCAAGTTGCCTGTACGTTGGTCCCACTGGACTCTCAATGTCCATTTGGGAATCCTCATGTGTAATCTGGCCAGAGACACCATGACTATGGCCGCTGCCATCATACCTGGGAGCCAGAGAAATACTCTGGCGGAGACATAGCGGCTGTGAAACATCAGTCTGGCTTGGGTTATGAGATGGTCTGCCCTGTCGTGGGGAAGGAAGGCCATACCATGTGCCATGTCCAGGACTACCCCAATGTACTGGAGCTGTTGACCGGGTGTTAAGATAGATTTGGGCAAGCTGACAAATGGCCAGTATATTTTGCTGTTAACTACTGTATTATTATTTTATGTTGCAATTATCCATTATTATATATTACCTATTTGTTATTTTATTCCAGTGAAATCTGTCAATGCTTTAATTATTTGGTCTATTAACGTTTCTGTCCTGTTGTACATTGTTATTCATGCTTTTTATTGCTTTTGTATTTTCCTCCCTGGCCATCCATGAAAATGGACAGGCATCTGCCCATGGGCTAACTAGCTTTTTTAATAAATAAAAACAATCAATCTTCTCATTTATTCCCTCCTAGACTGTTTGCTCTTCTTCATTTCTTGATCTAAGCATTCTGGGACACTTTTATACAAACAATGCTATGGATGATTAAACCGCTAAGGATGAAACAAAACAGTAATCAAACCTTCCTTAAAAAGATTGAACCTGTGTTTTCACAGAGCCTGGCCTGTGAAGGAGCACTACTTGTTACTTGGCGACATGGAGAAAGCTACTCATTACACTTACCTCCAATCTGTTGATGGCCAACTGTATCCTGGCAGCACATTTCTCATCAGCATCTGGGAGAATCTCTATGGGGCTCGGAAGGAACTTCAAAGCCCATTCCTTGCCCGCTGCCGCCCAGCGCTCAGCATCCTTCCCTGAAGGCTTCTCCAGAGCTGTCTTGATCATCAGCTCGGTCAACCGCTTCCTGGGCCTGGGGACATCTGCAAGAATTATGAGAGAGGCATAAAGGACTCTGACATTTTCACACAACAAAGAGAAAACAGCTTTTCGAAATTAAATTGCCTCTTCAGTACGCTAACTCCAAGTGTACGAAATGTCCAGTGCCTTAGGGCTCTGACTTGGTACTGGGCTGAGACAATGACTGCACTACACTGAGGAATCCCCAGCAGGACAAAAACAGGTGTCTATCGATTGCCATTCTCAGCCTGTACCAGATCAGATGTTAGCAAGCAGCAGGGGTGGATCTCGGCTCACATCAGCAGAACCTAACTGCACTATATTCTCCCAAAATTGAATTCAAGATACAGTCAAAGATGCTTATGATGGGTACTCTGTGTAACCCCATTTGTCCAATATAAGCGGCTGTCCATGATATCCAAAGGGCTCTGGTTGACTGTTTGACTCACAGAAGAGGTATGCTATACTAACTTCCAGATAGGAAAGAATCACATTCTGTTCTAGTTATGTTGTTTATTATTAAGGTAAGCTTGCAAGAAGCAGGTTTTGATTTTACTATTTTTTCACTGTTCGCTCCCCCCCCCCACTTTCTTTCTCACACACTCAGTAACTGATTTAACAGCTGGGGAGTAGATTTTGATTTAGAACAGTAGTGTATTTTGATTTAAAAAAAAAATGCAACCACTCAATCCTGGGCGTTAAAGTCCCCACTCCACACACCTGCCACTGGTACAGAACTTTCCTTGTGGATAGGGAAAGATTAGGGAAGATTTCCAGATTGTACTGGACTCCATTTTTGTTTTTTAATTTCACAATTTTCGTACCACCCACTGTGCCCCCAGCATATTCCTCTCATAGGAGCCCCTGTGGCACACCCTACCTCTGCACCTCACTCACCAGCACTCACATGTCCTCCATGTAGTCTTGGAATAGCGCCCCACCCCATCCCACCCCGGCTGGGTCTGGGTGGGTAATGTACCCTTGTCAATGATTCCTTGTCAAGCAGTGGTGCAGCTGAGGCGTGGAGCCCAGATATAGCGGGGTCCATCATCTGCAAGAGAGGGGGTCCACTTTCACTGTGTTTTAAGTACCTTCTTGCAAGATATTGGCAGCTGGGATGTCAAGTGTGAGCACCTGTGTGACGCATCCTGCGGCATGCCATTGGCCAGCATATCCCACCCCAAAGGCATGTTGACTTACGGCACCACCAGCGGTCACCCAGGTGATGCTGCTGTGGTGGTGTCACTCAGTATCCCACTCCAAAGAAGGAGAGAGTCACCTGGGATGCTCAATTCCCCCGACAACACTGGCTTGTTACAGACATACACTGGTGGACAGCTTAAAACGAAGGCACATACTGACTAGATAACTAACAATGGGTAGATTAGGATAGGGCACATGAACTGTAAGGATAACAATGATAGCAGAACACAAAAGGAGTACGCACTAGGATAGTGGTGCATCATATCAAAAGACTCAAATCCAAAACAAACTAAAGACACAGCACACACCAAACTTAATAAAAGCAACGGCACAGGTCTCCACGTCAAAAATATTTATTATACAAAATAAAAAACGCCAGTAGACTGACGCGTTTCAGATAGTTTAAAGGATAAAGGATGTGAACTATCCGAAACATGTCGGCTACTGGCGTTTTTTATCTTGTATAATAAATATTTTTGACGTGGAGACCTGTGCCGTTGCTTTTATTAAGGTTGGTGTGTGCTCTATCTTTAGTTTGTTTTGGCTAACAATGATAACAGTTTAATCTTGAAGACACCCATGTGGGTTTTCACCCATGCATTTTGCACCGTACGGTAGCCACACTTCGGTCAACCTTGTGCTTGCCCAGACTGAGCACTGATTAAGTGTGGGTGTAGTTGCCGATTTCCAGTAAGTGCGCTTGGAGTCCCTTATGGAAGGATCCCAGTGAGCTGGAGGCCTGCAGGGTAGCAGGGAGCTTCTTCCAGAGCATAGGTGCTGAGTGGGCAAAGGATTTGCTGCCAGCAGCTGTCTTTAACCTGGGCACTTCCAATAAGTTCCTACCAGAGGTCCAAAGCACTCTACCTGTTCTCTTGGGTATAAGCAGGCCAGCAAGACTCTCTGGTGGGGTGTCTTGTATTAGTTTGAATGCTTGGCACAGTTGTGGGTACTGAAGCCATTTCAGGGAGGCCAGTACCTCACAGTGGTGCCGCCTTGGGTGTGCCTTGGAGGCGAAGCAGGCTATCTTAGTATATAGTGCCTGCATCCTGCTAAGCTCCTGTTTTGGAAGAGAATGCAGGACTGGGGCAGCATATGTTAGGCTGGGGAGTAGGATGCTATTAGCTATAGTTACTCTGGTCTCTGGGATAATTTGTGGGCTCAGCCTGTAAAGCAGACTCAGCTTCTGTTGTACTGTTCTGGTGATCATGTCCACATGGGGTTTCACGGTGAAGCCCTGATCCAGTATCAGGCCCAGGTATTTGAACTGGCTAACTACTTCGATAACTGAGCATGATGAGGAAATGAGGGGCAACAGAGGGCTTCGGCCGGGGCCTAACGCTCTTGGGCCGAAGACAGTGGCTTTTGTTTTCCTGGTGTTGAGGAGCAGCCTATCTGCCAGAAGTCACATGAAAATAGGGACTTCGCCCCTTACAGCTGCGGCTTATTCAGGATCCATAGTCTCCTGCTGGTGACATCACAGGCATTTACATAGCAATAATGTGATGTCACAAGCAGAACATTAGGCCTTCGGCTCCAGACTTGGTCGTAGCTGTAAGGGGCAGAGATCCAGTTTTCATGCAGATGTTAAAGTAGCAATAATTGTCAGTTGGCAAAAAAAAACAAATCATCATACAGTTTTTTTTTCTTTAGCAGAAATGTATTTCTGACATCCTAAGACTCATGCTTCCAATACTTTTAGTTTTCTGAGATACTGTTAAAATAGCTGTTAGAGCTCATTTTTTAATTAATGACTCGTGTCATTAAAGATGATCACCACTTGCAATTTTTAGAAATCTCTTCTTCGGAGGCTACCTGTTGAATGTGTGTGCTAGACGACGGTAAATATCACAGCACTGTACCAAGATATAGATCATTTTTTCATGGCGGGCATGTCACGGGACTGGGAACTTTTGAAAACCTCAAAATCCTGTACCATGGTTGAGGAATGAAAGAAAACAAAAGGAAAAATGTGTATCTTTCTATTTTTGCCAGAAGAACAATATTGCTGAATGGTTACTAACAAATACTGCTGCTTAAATGAACAGAATAGCAAGGCCATTGGCATAGTCTATCTGGACTTCAGCAACACCTCTGATACTGCGGGGCATGGCAAGCCTTTGGGAAAAGTAAACCAGTGCCATATACATGAGACATACAGCTGTGTTTCTTCTTTCAAGGTGGCTGCCATTTCAATTCCAGTTCAGGATCCCTCCCTGCAGCACGACCATGGAGCTCTGACACAGCAGGTATTACACGCAGCTCTGTTTGTGGGCTAAAACACTTTATACCTGAGCCCTATTTTACTGTCGGAGGAATGCAGTTGATTGAATCTTCGCTGCTAATTAAGTTGTACTCTCACTACAAAGGTTCTGTGACCCGTGTACTTTGCCTGTATTTTGACCACTGTGTAATGCTGTATTGTACTGGTACTTTAAGGAGCCTGACTCACTGAGATTCATGGTGTAGTGTGACCCCAATTTATCTCAAGGTTTTGCAGGCACTGCAAGCGAGACAGTGTCTGTAAAAGGGCTCTAGGGTGTCTGAACTGTGGGCTGCTCTGCAGACCCCATTATCCCTCTCCCCCTCTTCCCGCCTTTTGTCCCAACCTGATCTCTTCTCCTTCTTTCTTCACAGGCTGCTATTTCAATTCACGTTCAGAATCCCTCCGCTCCCTGCAGCACGACCGTACAGTCCAACACAGCAGGTATTACAAGCAGCTCTGTTTGTGGGCTGTACGTCCAGACTGTTCCAGTGCTCTTCCTGTCTGCGCGTGGCACTGTTAGGCTCTTCCCACCCAACCACCCAGGGGTGGTCGTGCTTTTGTACTTGCCAGAACCTATCACCCAACTTTTGCTCCCCTGCCCTCACCCCATTTGGTTCAGCCCAACCAGCCCCTGGAGTAACATTGAAGTCACTCCCCTTGCCCCCCATATATCATCCTCTACACAACTACTGGATTCATCCCCCCTTCCCTATTTGTTTATCCCTCCTAGGTACTCATTTGAAGTAATCACCCTTTTCAGTAGGGCCGTGGGACTCGAACCAGCTCAGCATCCCTCTCTCTGCTGTAGTGTGGAACCCTAACCACTTGGCCAACACTGCATAACGTGCTTCTGGTCACTAACTATTGTAGCACCAAAAAATGAAGCTATTACTGCTCCCCTGCCTCCATAACTGGCCTGCTGTTGGTGTCAGATTTTTGTGCCTCGGTGCTTGCTGTCGATCAGCAACACTTATCCTCCTTTGCTCATCTCCACAAGGCCTAATGTGCCTCCCCCTACTGTGGTTAGATATGAATCAACTCCCGCTGGGTCAAGCTCTCTTTGCTCTCTTCTCCAACCCCGAACGTCACCTGCTTGATCTCTTCCTGTTCTCAATCACCTTCTTACCCACCCCTGGTTCCCGCCTTTCTGCCCTTTTATCTCCTTTCTACTCCTTGGCTCAGCGATGGCTTGGCTCTAGGCAAAAAATTCCTGGCTTGCCAACCTCTAGGACTTGATGCGGGACAAGCACTGTGGCTACAGAAAGAAATGCTAGGTGCATCAAACGGGGGTGGATAGCAGAGCTAGGAAGTAATCCTGTGACTTTACATGTCGCATGGTTACCTGGTGACGAGCACAGCTGGGGAAGTAATCCTGCGACTTTATATGTCACTGGTTACCCGGTGACCAGCAGAGATGGGGAAGTAATCCTGCGACTTTACAGGTCACTGGTTACCCGGTGACCAGCAGAGATGGGGAAGTAATCCTGCGACTTTACATGTCACTGGTTACCCAGTGACCAGCAGAGATGGGAAAGTAATCCTGCGACTTTACATGTCACGGGTTACCTGGTGACCAGCAGAGTAAGGTAAGTAATCCTGCGACTTTATACAGTATGTCACTGGTTACCTAGTGACCAGCACAGCTGGGGAAGTAATCCTGCAACTTCACATGTCACTGGTTACCTGTTGACCAGCAGAGCTGGGGAAGTAATCCTGCGACTTCACATGTCACTGGTTACCCGGTGACCAGCAGAGATGGGAAAGTAATCCTGCGACTTTACATGTCACGGGTTACCTGGTGACCAGCAGAGTAAGGTAAGTAATCCTGCGACTTTATATGTCACTGGTTACCTGGTGACCAGCACAGCTGAGGAAGTAATCCTGCAACTTCACATGTCACTGGTTACCTGCTGACCAGCAGAGCTGGGGAAGTAATCCTGTGACTTCACATGTCACTGGTTACCTGGTGACCAGCAGAGATGGGGACGTAATCCTGCGACTTTACATGTCACTAGTTACCTGGTGACCAGCACAGCTGGGAAAGTAATCATGAGACTTCTCATGTCACTGGTTACCTGGTGACCAGAAGAGATGGGGAAGCAATCCTGTGACTTCACATGTCACTGGTTACCTGGTGACCAGCAGAGATGGGGAAGTAATTCTGCGACTTTACATGTCACTGGTTGCCTGGTGACCAGCAGAGATGGGGGAAGTAATCCTGTGACTTTACATGTCACTGGTTACTTGGTGACCAGCACAGCTAGGGAAGTAATCCTGTGACTTTACATGTCACTGGTTACCTGGAGTACTAGGGGCTGTTTTGGTCTCCTCAATACAAAAAGAACATTAAAGGAGCTAAAAAGGGGCAACACAAGGCCCCCCAAAATGAGCAGTAGTTTGGGGGACAAAAGCTATCAGGAGTCTGGCGGCCCTCCGCATGTTCACCCTTGCGAAAAGGAGGCTGGAGGGGACATGATTTCAGTCTTTTACCTACTCAAGCATATTGACAAGATGGAACGCTCGAAGATGTTTGATCTACCCTGCAGCAGGACATGGGGATAAGCCCTGTAGTCAAAGGTGGTCAAATGAAGGATTAACAGTAGGAGGCTTTTTTACTTTCAGTGGATCAGGAACCTATGAAACAGCCTACAAACGGAGACAGTGTACTTGAACATGGAATAAGAATGGAAAAACTTCTGCTTACCAAGTGAATCACAGGGTAGGTTCAATAGGACCAGCGCTCCATAGACCATTAAACCAATGGACCAAAACATAATCATGCACAACTCTGCTCCTTGAGATAGGAATTTTAATTACTGCTCCTGCAATTTGAAAGATGGCACACGCCACACTGCCCAAGCGTTCCGGCACCTTGCCTTGCTTACAGGGTACCCTGGGTAGTAGAGTGGGTAGGGAATCAATGGGTACCCTGGGTAGCAATGCGGGCAGGGAATCACAGGGTACCCTGAGTGGTAGTGTGAGTAGGGAATCACAGGGTACCTGGGGCAGTAGAGTGAGTAGGAAATCACAGGATACTCTGGGTAGAAGAGTGGGTGGGGAATCACAGGATACCCTGGGTAGTAGTGTGGGTAAAAATCACAGGGTACCCTGGGTAGTAGAGTGGGCAGGGAATCACAGGATACCCTGGGTAGTAGTGCGAGTAAGGAATCACAGGGTACCCTGGGCAGTAGTGTGGATACAGAATATGAAAATTACGTACCTACTGTAATTCTTGATCTTCTTGGACGAGTCTCCACCACTCATTCACACTACTGGGATCTGCGCCAGAGGCACTAGGACCCATCAGGAGCAAACTTTTTGCTGGAGGGTCGGCGCCAGAGATGGTGCCGCGAGGAACGGCGCCGCGAGCCCTAGCTCGTTCGGTAACGACTATCTCGGCGTCGACCCTCCAACCGCCTCGGACCTTTTCAAGGAGGTGCAGCGAACTAACCTAGAAGGGTAGCCTAACCTAAAAACCGGACGAAGATAGTCTGGGCGACCCGTAAGAAGGGTCAATAAAGAAGTCTCACAGCCTCAAAGATTTGAGAGAGTGAAGACCAACAAGAAAGGTGAGCTCGGGGATGGAGGGGGAGGTAGATGAGTGGTGGAGACTCATCCAAGAAGATCAAGAATTACGGCAGGTACGTAATTTTCATATCTTCCTGGACATAAGTCTCCACCACTCATTCACACTATTGGGAGAGTACCGAGCTAATAATCCCCCGAGAGGGCGGCAGGAAAGACCAAGAGCTCAAGTTTCTAGGACAGAAGTCCATTGAGGATGGCTCTGCCAAAGGAAGAATGTCGTCTGGCATGGACATCTAGTGCATAATGTTTAACTAAAGTATGTACTGAGCTCCAGGTGGCCCGCATTGCAGATGTCTGCAATGGGCACATTGCGGATTTCCGCTAGGGATGCCGTGACCACTCTGGTAGAGTGAGCGTAAACTCTACCCTCCAACTTAACCTGCGCCATGGAATAGCAGTGACGAAGGCACGCCACTAGCCATGATGAGATACATCTGATAGCGACAGGTTGACCCAGCCGGGTCTCACTGAAGGAAATGAGCAGTTGCTGGGCTTTGCGAAAATCCTTGGTTCTATCTAGATAGAAACGCAAGGCCCTCTTAACATCCAAAGAATGTAGAGAACATTCCCCTTCATTCTGGAAGTCCGCAAAATAAGAGGGAAGGACCAAAGGTTGGTTTAGATGAAATTCTGACACAACTTTAAGAAGAAATTTAGGATGAGTACGAAGAACTACTTTGTCCTTATGGAACACAGTATACGGAGGGTCTGTGACCAGGGCATGCATCTCAGAGACCCTGCGGGCTGAGGTAATGGCCACTAGGAAGGCAGTCTTCCAAGTGAGAAATTTTAGCTCACAGATAGCCAGAGGTTCGGAAAGGTTTCCGAGTGAGCATGTCTAGCACAAGATTAATGTCCCAGGCTGCGACTGGACGTCTTGTAGGAGGTCTGGTATGCAGAATCCCCTTAAGAAATCTCTTAACCATAGGTAACTGAGCCAGAGTTAAGGAAATAACGGGCTCATGATATGCTGAAATGGCACTAAGATGAACTTCGACTGTAGAGTACTGCAGACCCGAGTTTGAGAGGTCCAAAAGGTACTCCAAAACCTTATCTGGTGGACAGTAAAAGGGATTCAAAGAGGATTTTGCACACCAGAGCGAAAAACGCTTCCACTTGGCTGTGTAAGTTTTCCGAGTGGCTGGCTTCAGAGCAGCCAGAATATCTGAAACTCTTCGAGAGACATTGAACCAGTTTACTTTGACCTCTTCAGGAGCCAAGCACGAAGGTGAAGTGATCTCAGGTTGGGATGGACCACCGGTCCCTGAGTCAAAAGGTTCACCTGCAGGGGGAAGTGGTCTCGGAGGAACTGCCAAGATATTGTTGAGCAGTGGAAACCACAGCTGCCAAGGCCAAAAGGGAGCAAAGAGAATAATTTTGTCCCCCTGGGATTCGAACTTGAGGAGTACCCTCTGAATTAGAGGAAGAGGCGGAAAGGCGGAAAGAAAGCGTTTTGTCCACCGCAGCCTGAACGCATCCTGACAGAAAATGCCAGGCCCTGGATTTCTGGAGCAGAAGAGAGGCAGTTTTGCATTGAGTGGGGATGCAATAAGGTCCAGGTCTGGAGTTCCCCACTCTTCGAATAGTGACTGAACTATGGTTGAGTCGAGAGACCACTCGTGAGGGTCTGTCTCTGTTCTGCTGAGACGGTCTGCCAGTTCGTTCTGAACACCTGGCAGGTAGACCGCTTGAATTAGAGCCTCGTGGCTCCAAGCACCATTCCCATACCCTCATTGCTTCCTGCATAAGGGGTAAGAAGAGCACCTGCTTGTTGATGTAATACATCACTGCTTTGTTGTCTGTTTGAAGGAGAATGTTCTTGTGACACAGAATATCCTTCAAAGCTCGGACCACATAAAGGACGTGCTCATTTCTAGGACATTTATGTGGAGCTGGGACTCGACTTGAGTCCACGCACCTTGAGTGTGGAGAGCCTGACAGTGAGCTCCCCACCCCATTAGGGATGCGTCCGCGGTAATGGAGATCTGATGGTCCAGAGGAGCAAAGGATACCCTCCAGGAGATTGCTTTCCTGAGACCACCAAGTGAGTGACCTCCTTAAAGGTTCTGTCACCTTGATGAGATAGGATCATGCGGTGAGTGGTTGGGGACCACTGAGTACTGAGCATCCACTGGGTGGTTCTCATGTGCAGACGGCTAGGGTACAGTGAACACTGAGGATGCCATGAGGCCTAGCATCCGCTGCATCGAAAGAGCTGTGACTGAGCTGTTTTCCCCGATGTGACGGGCCATCTGAAGGATATCGTTCCTCCTGTCTTCTGGAAGAAAAGCCTTCGCACAGGAGGTGTCCAGAAGAGTCCCTATAAAAAGGAGCCTCAGGGAGGGCTGCAGTTGCGATTTCTTGAGGTTGAGCAGAACTCCCATGGACGTAAGGAAGCGTGAGACCGTCTCCACGGCATCCAGAGTCCCTTGCCTGGAAGGGCTTGCTAGAAGCCAATCGTCCAGATAAGGAAACACCTGAATTCCGACCTTTCTGAGGTGCACTGCGAGAACTGCACAACATTTTGTAAAACTCGCGGTGCCGAGGATAGCCCAAAGGGCAGGACTCTGAACTGATAGTGCTGTCCCAGAGCCACAAACCTCAGGAATTTGTGATGCCTCAGGTGAACAGGAATGTGCTGGTAAGCGTCCTGCATATCTAGGGAGGCTAACCAGTTGTGTTGGTGGAGCAGAGGTAACAGAGTTCCCAGAGAAATCATTTTGAATTTCTCCTTGGGGAGAAATTTGTTTAGCTTTCTGAAATCTAGAATGGGGCGCATTCCGACGGACTTCTTTGGAACCAGAAAGTAATGGGAGTAGAACCCCGTGTTTTGTTGGTGCAGTGGCACCACTTCTACTGCCCTGTTGTTCAGAAGGCCCCGAATCTCGGCGTCGAGAAGGTCTGACTGAAGGGTTGACAGCCTGGGCTGCCATTTGGGGGGACGATCTGAAGGGGACTCCACAAAATTGAGTGAATACCCCTCACAAATTATCCGAAGGACCCATTTGTCTGAGGTTATGGACTTCCACTGGTTGTAGAAGTGCATCAGATGACCTCCCACTGGAGAGGAAAAGTCCACCTCGGGCAGCTGAGATGGAACTTGGGCCAGCAATTATAAGTAAGGCCTGGGCCAGTCTTTGCGCTTTCTGTTGCACCTTCTTTGAGGTTGGGCAGGTTGGTTCTATGGAAACTTCCTGCCTCTGCCTCGAAAGGACTGGCCATTATGAAACTGTTGTTTACTGGCATGCCCTCAGAGGGCAGGAGGGGTCGAGCCAACTTAATGGCTGACCTAGTCTTTTGTGTAGCTTCTAGAGCTTGCTCTACCTGAGGACCAAAAGATATGCACCGCCAACGGCAATGCCATCACCTGCTGCCGCGCTGCCATTCTAAGCCCGCGCGCAGCCAGGAATGACGCTGGTGCAAATACCAGCAGTCGCTGAACGGGAAGCAGTGTCAAAAGCATCCATGGCTGCTTTAACCTGCTGGTTATTAGATTCAATACCTCTGGTAATGGTTTGAAGAAGCTCTGGCTTTGAATCCGACTCTGGTAGGGCTTCAACCATCTGTTTAATAGAATGCCACAGGATATACTCATATTGAGAAAAATAGCCTTGGTAACTGGCAATACGCATACTTAGGGTAGAAGCAGCAAAGACTCTTACCTAAGGTGTCTATCTTACGAGATTCTTTGTTAATAGGTCGAGCTGTAGTAGCTTGAGGAAGAACGACTATCATTCTCTGCCAGGACTACAATAGGATCCGCAGAGGCTTGAGATGCCAAAATGGGACGATCCTTGGGGGCTGAATATTTCCTATCAATGGATTTAGCTACCGAAGGGGTAAGAGCAGGATTATTCCATACCATTTGAGACAGCGTCTCAAAGGAAGGCTGAATCGGAGGAGTCAAATCCATAGGGATCTCCGAGGCATGAAGATACTGGAGTCTCAACAACTGCCCAGGGTCGATGTCTGTAGTCTGGAGAGAAAGTGTGGAACTCAGATTTTTCAACAGAGACTTAAAGGATAGGTCCTCAACCACAGGCTCTGTAGCAGTAATAGATCCTGCTTCGTCCACTTCATCACCCAACCGAAGGTCTGGGTCAGGCTCAACGTCATCTCCTGACAGTCCAGGAGGGACTGTATGGACAGGAAAGGAATGAAATTCAGAAGAGGAGGAAGAAGGAAACAAGTGAAAAGAGGAGTCCCCGAGAGCCACTGGCGCCGAAAATGGCGCCGAGAAGCTGCACGGCACTGAGGACAGCGCCGAGAAGCCGCAAGGCGCCGAAGACGGCGCCAAGCGCAGCATCGATGCCAAGGACAGCGCCGAGAGGCCACACGACGCTGAGGGCGCCGAAAACACTCCCAGACTCCGAAAAACAGGTTTTGAAGGAAGAAGAGCAGGAGATAAGGGCATCGGTGTGGCCCCCTGCACCGCAGCCATGTGAGGAGGGGAACACCTAAGCGCAGAGTCGACGGCACCGAAGAAGGTGCCGCGCGACCAGGAAGGTCCAACTGCCCTACCCGGTCGCCCAGAGAGCCCGAAGCCTGACGAGCGATCGGAGCCAGGTAGCCGAACCAACCTCCGAGCCCACTGCTCCATAAGAGCGCCCACTGATGAAACTGCTCATCTGAAGACCTACCTGCGGGCGGGTAGGGCTCGATGTCGGGGTCGCCGCTACCAGAAGCAGAGGTTGGTGACTCCGGGGAGGAGACCGCAACTAGCCCGATAACCGAGCGCCCACGCTGCAGACATATCAGAGGGCGACCTTGAGTGATGCCTTCTCTTTTTAGACCTGCCGAAGAAGAGCTCGAGGCCGAACGGTGCTGAGAGTGCGACCGTTTATTTTTATGCTTCCGGGGGGACCGCCCATCCCCCCGGGCATTGGACTGACCGTTGTCAGACCCTCCCTCCAGAGAAGGCGGCAGACTGGACCCAGCCCGACTGACTGAACAGCTTTCATACGAAGTCTCCCTACCGTCACCTGACCTGCTCATGGTCGACTCCGTCAAGGTAGGCTGAGACTTCTTTATTGTATTTTATTTTAAAAATAAGAAGAAATTTAAGCGATACTGTATCGAGATAATATTACAAAATAATAAAAACTGAAAACTACGCTAGTTTGAAGTTTGACTCCCGACAGGCGAGCAACGTCGTCACTGAAGTGCACTCGACGGCGGGAAAAAAGGAACTGAGGCGGTTGGAGGGTTGATGCCGAGATAGTCGATACCGCACGAGCTAGGGCTCACGGCGCCATCTCTGGCGTCGATCCTCCAGCAAAAAGTTTGCTCCCGATGGGTCCTAGTGCCTCCGGTGCAGATCCCAATAGTGTGAATGAGTGGTGGAGACTTATGTCCAGGAAGATCATAGGGTATCCTGGGGAGTAGAGTGGGCAGGGAATGACAGGATACCCTGGGTAGTAGTGTGGATTGGGAATCACAGGGTACCCTGGGTAGCAGAGTGGGAAGGGATTCACAGGGTACCCTGGGTAGTAGAGTGGGTAGGGAATCACAGGGTACCCTGGGTAGTAGAGTGGGTGGAGAATCACAGGGTACTCTGGATAGTAGAGTGAGCAGGGAATCACAGGGTACCCTGGGTAGTAGAGCAGGGAATCGCAGGGTACCCTGGGTAGTAGAGCAGGGAATCGCAGGGTACCCTGGGTAGTAGAGTGGGTAGGGACTCACAGGGCATCATGGGTAGGGAATCACAGGGTACTACTTGGTAGTAGAGTGGGTAGGGAATCACAGGGTACCCTCAGTAGTAGAGTGGGTAGGGAATCACAGTGTACCCTGCGTAGTGGAGTGGGTAGGGAAACACAGGGTACCCTGTGTTATAGAGTAGGTAGGGAATCACAGGGTACTCTAGGAAGTAGAGTGGGTAGGGAATCACAGTGTACCCTGGGTAGCAGAGTGGTAAGGGATTCACAAGGTACCCTGGGTAGTAGAGTGGGTAGGGAATCACAGGGTACCCTGGGTAGTAGAGTGGGTGGAGAATCACAGGGTACCCTGGGTAGTAGAGCAGAGAATCGCAGGGTACCCTGGGTAGTAGAGTGGGTAGGGACTCACAGGGCATCATGGGTAGTAGAGTGGGTAGGGAATCACAGGGTACTACTTGGTAGTAGAGTGGGTAGTGAATCACAGGGTACCCTCAGTAGTAGGGTGGGTAGGGAATCACAGTGTACCCTGCGTAGTGGAGTGGGTAGGAAATCACAGGGTACCCTGTGTTATAGAGTAGGTAGGTAATCACAGGGTACTCTAGGAAGTAGAGTGGGTAGGAAATCACAGTGTACTCCGGGTAGTAGAGTGGGTAGGGAATTACAGGGTACCCTGAGTAGTACAGTGGGTAGGGAATCACAGGGCACCCTGGGTAGTAGAGTGGGTAGGGAACCACAGAGTATCCAGGGGAGTAGAGTGGGTAGGGAATCTCAGGATACCCAGGGGAGTAGAGTGGCTAGGGAATCACAGGGTCCTCTGGGCAGTAGAGTGGGTAGAGAATCACAGGGTACACTGGGTAGTAGACTGGGTAGGCAATCACAGGGTACCCTGGGTAGTAGAGTGGGCAGGGAATCACAGGATACTGTGGGTAGGGAAACACAGGGTACCCTGGGTAGTAGAGTGGGTAGGGAATCACAGGGTACCCTGGGTAGTAGAGTGGGTAGGGAATCACAGGGTAGCCTGGGTAGTAGAGTGGCTAGGGAATCACAGGGTACTCTGGGCAGCAGAGTGGGTAGGGAATCACAGGGTACAATGGGTAATACAGTGAGTAGGGAATCACAGGCTACCCTGGGTAGGAGAGTGGCTAGGGAGTCACAGGGTACTGTGGGTAGTAGAGTGGGTGTGGAATGCCTACAGTATATATTGGTACTGGTTTGCACATCATCCTTATCATGCCTATGCTTGTTAAGTCGCAGTGGTGGGAGGAGGAGACATGATGGACCTAGAGACCCTTCTGAAATTAAATAACCATGTATTTTACTGTGTACATGAATATTGTTTTAATGCTGAGTAAGGGAGTTGGGTAGTAGAGTGGGTAAGGAATCACAGGGTACACTGGGTAGTAGACTGGGTAGGCAATCACAGGGTACCCTGGGTAGTAGAGGGGTTAGAGATTCACAGGGTACCCTGGATAGTAGAGTGGGTAGAGAATCACAGGCCACCCTGGGTAGCAGAGTGGGCAGGGAATAACAGGGGACCCTTGGAAGTGGAGTGGGTAGGACAGGGAATAACAGGGTACATAACATAGAAACATAGAAGTTGACGGCAGATAAGGACCGCAAGGCCCATCCAGTCTGCCCATTTCTTTTTCTACCTTATAAATGTGCCATTGGCCTTTGCTCTGTCAGTGACCTATCTATTCATAGTCATTTGTATTGCTCCCTTATGCCTATCCCATGCCTGTTTGAAGCCCTGCACTGTATTCATAGCCACCACTTCTTGTGGTAAGCCATTCCATGCATCCACTACCCTTTCTGTGAAAAGAATTTCCTCACATTCCCCTTAATCGGCCTCCCTCTAATCTCATGCTGTGTCCTCTTGTCCTGCTATTTTCTTATATTTAAACATGTTAGACTCTTTCACCTTGTTTATGCCCTTAAGGTGTTTGAATGCCTCGATCATATCACCTCTCTCCCTCCTTTGCTCAAGGGTATACATATTGAGCTCGTTAATCTGTCCTCATATGTCTTCTGATGCAGTCCCTGCACCATTTTGGTTGCCCTTCTCTGGACTGCCTCAATTTGGTTAATGTCCTTGTGAAATTTGGCCTCCAATATGGCCGCAGTAGCTCCAGATGGGGCCTAACCAATGTCTTGTACAGAGGGTTATTACCTCCCTCTTCGACTTGTGATACCCCTAATACACCCTAACACCCCCTAGCCTTACCTACTGCTTTAGAGGTCTGCTTGGATGATTTTAGGTCATCAGTGATGATGATGCCCAAGTCGCTTTCTTCCTTTGTGACTGCTAGCAACTCCTCCCAGCCTATAAGTGCTTCAGGTTCTCTTCCCTATGTGCATGATTTTGCACTTCTTTGCATTAAATCCCAGTTGCCACCTTCTGACCATTCTGCTAGTTTATCCAGATCTCTTCTCATTCTGCCCACCCCATCTGGCTCATCTACTCTGTTGCAGATCTTGGTGTCATCTGCAAACAGACAAGCCTTACCCTCTAGTCCATCTGCAAGGTCACTAATGAAGATGTTGAATAGGACTGGCCCCAGGACTGATCCCTGAGGTACCCCACTTGTGACTTGCATCTCTTCTGACTGTATACCATTTACCACCACTCTCTGTTTTCTGCCAGTCAACCAGTTTGCCACCCAGTTGACCAACTTCTGACCCACCCCGAGCCTACCCAGCTTATTTATCAATCTTCTATGTGGAACAGTGTCAAAAGCTTTGCTGAAGTCAAGGTAGGCGACATCAACTGCTCCTCTTGGTCCACCACTCTGGTTACCCAGTCAAAGAAATCTATGAGATTAGTTTGACAGGACCTTCCTTTGTAAACCCATGCTGTCTTGGATCCTGTGCCCTATGGATTCCAGGTGTTGCACTATCCTTTTCTTAGGAGTGCCTCCATAATCTTGCCCACTACTGAGGTAAGACTGACGGTCTAGGTTCCCCGCCCTCCCTGCTACCACTCTTGTGGAGCGGGATCACATGAGCCCTTCTCCAGTCTTCTGGGACCTCTCCTGTGCTCGGAGACTCACTAAACAATTCTGCTAATGGCTCTGCTAGTTCCTCCTTTAGCTCCTTAAGTACCCTGGGATGTATGCCATCAGGTCCCATTGCCTTATCCACTCTGAGCTTAGCAAGCTCTTGTAGGACCTCTTTCTTTTGTGAAGGGAGAGTGCTCACCTCCTCCCCTGTGTCCATGATACTGAGCTGTGGCCCGCCCTACCTTCTCTTCAGTAAATACTGAGCAAAAGTATCTATTTAGGATAGATGTCTTTACAGGGTCCTCCTCCTCACATGCTCCCTTTTCTCCATTAAGCTTAGCAATACCCCTCTGGACTTTCTCCTTTCACTAATGTATCTATAGAAAGTCTTGTCACCTTCTTTACTGTTCGTGCTAGTGTTTCCTCAGTTTGGGACTTTGCCTGCCTTACTGCCTACCTGCTTCCCTTAGGGCAGTTTGGTATGCCTCCCTATCTTCATCCCGCTGTGTTCCTTATATTTCCTGAAGGCCAGCCTTTTGGCTCTGACCTTTTCTGCTACTGTATTTGAGAACCAAAGTGGTTTCCTTCTTCTTTGCACTTCCTTTTCTGTCTAACACAATGGGATGTTGCTTCAAGTATTGCATCCTTAATGCTTGCCCACTTTGCCTGTACCCCTCACCTGTGTTTCTTTTGCCAGGGCTAGCTTAACTCTGTTGGCCATCTTATCAAAGTCAGCTCCTCTGAAGTCCCATATTTTGCCTTGGAATGGGATGATTTAGATGTAGTAGCCAAATTGAACCATACCATGTGATGGTCACTGGCCCCAGGTGACCTTCTACCTGGAGATCTGTGATCCCTTCTTTGTTAGTCAGTACTAGATCTAGGATAGCCCTGTCTCTTGTGGGTTGCTGTACCAGTTGTTTGAGGCCCTCCCGCAGGAATCCACTATGAGTCTAGTTCTGGCAGATGTTCCTGCTGGTATTGACCAATCTGTACCTGGCATGTTGAAGTCTCCCATTATCAGAACCTCCCTTTAGCTGTCATGTTTTGTATATCTTCTAACAGTAATGTGTCTATGTCCTCCCTCTGGTCTGGGGGCCTGTAGACAACCCCAGTTCTTATGGCTGTCCCATTTCTGTTTCCAGGGTGACCCACAGTTCTTCTGGCTCCTTATGTGTATTCTGAATTTCTGTAGCTTTGATATTTTCATTAACATACAGGGCCACCTCTCCCCTTTTGCACCTCGGTCTCTTCTGAACAATACATAGCCAGGTACTGAAGTCTCCCAAGTGTGGTTACTGGTAAACCACGTCTCACTAATTGCTACTATGTCCAGTTTAGCCTCTGACATTATTGCCTGCAGGTCTGGGATCTTATTTCCCAGGCTGTGAGCATTTGTGTACATGATTTTCCATTGGCCAGATTTTGGTGTGTTAGTTGTTGGGTGAAGTTTGGCATTACCCCTGTGCATCGTATGGGGAGACAAACCTTTTTTCTTACCTGGTGATGCAAATGAACAGCAAACACGCTGGGAAGTGGAGCGGGTATGTAATCACAGGGTACCCTGGGTAGTAGAGTGGGTAGGGAATCACAGGGTATCCTGGGTAGTAGAGTGGGTAGGGAATCACAAGGTACCCTGGGTAGTAGAGTGGGTGGAGAATCACAGGGTACTCTGGATAGTAGAGTGAGCAGGGAATCGCAGGGTACCCTGGGTAGTAGAGTGGGTAGGGACTCACAGGGCACCATGGGTAGTAGAGTGGGTAGGGAATCACAGGGTACTACTTGGTAGTAGAGTGGGTAGGGAATCACAGGGTACCCTCAGTAGTAGAGTGGGTAGGGAATCACAGTGTACCCTGCGTAGTGGAGTGGGTAGGGAATCACATGGTACCCAGGGTAGTAGAGTAAGCAGGGAATCGCAGGGTACCCTGGGTAGTAGAGTGGGTAGGGAATAACGGTACCGTGGGTAGCAGAGAGGGTAGGGAATCACAAGGTACCCTGGGTAGCAGGTTGGGTAGGGAATCACAGGGCACCCTGGGTAGTAGAGTGGGTTGGGAATCACAGGGTACTTGCGTAGCAGAGTGGGTAAGGAATCACATGGTATTCTGGGTAGCAGAGTGGGTAGGGAATCACAGGGTACTACTTGATAGTAGAGTGGGTAGGGAATCACAGGGTACCTTGGGTAGTAGAGTGAGTAGGGAATCACAGGGCACCCTGGGTAGTAAAGTGGGTTGGGAATCACAGGGTACCTGCGTAGCAGAGTGGGTAAGGAATCACATGGTATTCTGGTTGGCAGAGTGGGTAGAGAATCACAAGGTACCCTGGGTAGCAGGGTGGGTAGGGAATCACAGGGTACCCTGGGCAATAGAGTCGGCAGGAAAACACAAGGTACCATAGGTAGTGGAGTGGTTAGGGAATCACAGGGTACCAGAGTGGGTAGGGAATCACAGGGTACCCTGGGTAGTAGAGTGGGTAGGGAATCACAGGGTACCCTGGGTCCTAGAGTGGGTAGGGAATCACAGGGTACCCTGGGTAGTAGAGCTGGTAGGGAATCACATGGTATCCTGGGTAGCAGAGTGGGTAGGGAATCACAGTGTACCCTGGGTAGTAGAGTGGGTAGGGAATCACAGGGTACCCTGGGTTGTAGAGTGGGTGGAGAATCACAGGGTACCCTGGGTAGTAGAGTTGGTGGGAAATCACATGGTATCCTGGGTAGCAGAGTGGGTAGGGAATCACAGTGTACCCTGGGTAGTAGAGTGGGTAGGGAATCACAGGGTACCCAGGGTAGTAGAGTAAGCAGGGAATTGCAGGGTACCCATGGTATTAAGAGTGGGTAGGGAATAACGGTACCATGGGTAGTAGAGTGGATTGGGAATCACAGGGTACCTGCACAGCAGATTGGGTAAGGAATCACATGGTATTCTAGGTGGCAGAGTGGGTAGTGAATCACAGGGTACCCTGGGTAGCAGAGTGGGTAGGGAATCACAGGGTACCCTGGGTAACAGAGTCGGCAGGGAAACACAAGGTACCATGGGTAGTGAAGTGGTTAGGGAATCACAAGGTACCAGAGTGGGTAGGGAATCACAGGGTACCACTGGGTCGTAGAGTGGGTAGAGAATCACAGGGTACACTGGGTCGTAGAGTGGGTAGGGAATCACAGGGTACCCTGGGTCGTAGAGTGGGTAGGGAATCACAGGGTACCCAAGGGAGTAGAATGGGTAGGGAATCACAGGGTACCCTGGGTAGTAGAGTGGGTAAGGAATCACAGGGTACTCTGGGCAGTAGAGTGGGTAGAGAATTACAAGGTACCTTGGGTAGCAGAGTGGGTAGGGAATCACAGGGTACTCTGGGAAGTAGAGTGGGTAGGGAATCACATGGTACACTGGGTAGTAGAGTGGGTAGGGAATCACAGGCTACCCTGGGTAGCAGAGTGGCTAGGGAGTCACAGGGTACTGTGGGTAGTAGAGTGAGTGTGGAATGCCTATAAATCGGTACTGGTTTGCACATCATCCTTATCTCACCCCTGCTTGTTAAGTCACGGTGGTGGGGGGAGGAGACATGATTGACCTAGAGACCCTTCTGAAGTTAAATTACTATGTTACCATGTATTTTACTGTGTAAATGAATATTTTTTTTAATGTTGAGTAAGAGAGTTCAACCGCATAAATTGTGTATTTGCTAACTGCTGCAACCCCTTTTTAAGTCAAATTGATGTGACTGACCTTATTCTGCAGCCCACATTCCCTCTCTTCCACAACCCTGGTGCTCTGCAGTGCACTCCCAAATCCCATCAAGCATGCACAGTCTGTGGACCCTTCTGAAGCTGAGAATAAGATACATTTATTGAGAAAGGCTCTTAGTAATAAGTCTGCCTTAATTTAAACTGCACAGCGCCTTGAGACACTGCAGCATGCACAATGCACTGAATCACATTTATACCGCTGTTATAAGCAAGATGCAGGTGTGATCAAAATGTTACAAGTGCCTCTCTTTCTGCAGAATACCATCCGAAGCAGGGGGAGGAGAGAGGAATGGATATGAAGGATTCATGTCAGAGTGGTGGATTGGCTTGGGAGGGATAGAGAATGTATACAGAGGAACGCTAGGGCAGCAGAAGAGGGGGAGGGAGCAAGATGTCATTGTCCATCTGGGGACAAATGACCTGGCAAGCGACACAGAGTACTGCAGGGTAATTTCCAATCAGGTGGCACACAAAGTGGCTTTTGCTGAAATGCTACCTCTGTACAGCCGGTAAGAGGCAGGGCTACGCCGTACCAGAGAATTTAACAACTGGTTGAAGATATGATACATGGAGGCGAGCTTTGGCTACACTGGAGAATGGGGCCAACCTGGAAGATATGGGCCTCTATGAAGAAGATGGCCTGCATCCTTCCAGGAAGGGGACCGCAGTCTTTGGTGGGAAATTTAAATGCTACTTAGATGAACATTTAAACTAGCCAGGGGGAGGCAGTAAAGCCAAGGGAGGCACCAACTGCACTCTTCCCAGATGATGGAACATGAAGGAGGAAGGGCCAGAGGGGAGTAAACTCCCCTAGGGCAAGGGTGGAGACTAGACAAAGGAAGAGAGGGGTATATATAAGGCAAGCAAGAGTAAAGGACTGGACGGGATACACCCAATGGTGTTTAGGGAACTCAGGGAGGTGCTTGCTGCAACAATAATGGACTTATTCAACAACTCACTGGAAACAGGAGTGGTTTCAGAGGACTGGAGGAGAGTAGACGAACTCCTGCTCTGCTCCACAAGAGAAGCAGCAGGGAGGAGGCTAGTAACTATATCGCCAGTGAGTCTCACATCAGAGGTGGGGAAATTACTGGGATCCCTGTTAAAAGAAAGGCTAGCAGAGTATCTTGAATCAACGGATTACAAGACCAAAGGCAGCACGGATTCACAGGAAGGTCATGGCAGATGAGTCTGACTGATTTCAACTGTGTTACCAGGGAAATAGATCAAGAAAGGGCAATGGATGAGACCTACTTGGACGTCAGCAATGCTTTTGACACTGTACTACACAGGAAACTGACAAAACAAACAGGGCAGTCTAGGGGTGGGATCCGAAGTGGTAAACTGGGTAAAAAGCTGGTTAATGGACAGGCGACAAAAGGTGGTTGTAATCGGCACTCACTCACTCACTCTAAGGAGGGGAGAGTGATTATTGGGGTGCCACAGGGCTCATTACTGGGACTAGTCCTCTTCACTGTCTTCATAAGTGACACTGTAGAAGATCTGGGGGGAGAGCATGTGTTTTTGTACATGACACTAAAATTGGTAATAAGCTGGACACTCAGGAGGGTGTGGAGAGGATGAGTAGAGACCTTAGAAAACTTGAAAAGTGGTCAAGGGCATGACAGCTGGGGTTCAATACTTAAAGTGCAAAATCATGCACCTATGGCATAGATACCCAGGAGCAGAGTATAAAATGGTGGTGGGGTGGGGGCAGGTACTGATGGTCACTAAGCAAGAAAGACACCATGGAGTTATCATACCTGAAGACCTCAAAGTGGCGGGTCAGTGTGACAAGGCAGCAGGCAGGGCCAGTGTGATGCTGGGGTGCCTAGGGAGAGGTATCACCAGCAGGAGGAGGGAGGTGATGCTACCGTTGTATCAGTTGTTGGTGAGACTCCACCTGGAGTACTGTGTCCAGTTCTGAAGGCCACATCTCAGAAAGGACATAGACAGGGTGGAGGCAGTCCAGAGGAGAGCAGCTAAAATGGTGCAGGGGTTACATCAATAACCCTAAGAGAAGAGATGAAGGATTTTAACATGTACACCATAGAAGAGAGGAGGGAGAGGGGAGACATGACAACGACCTACAAGTACCTCATGGGGTGAACAGGGTACAGGAGGGGAGACCATTTCAAATGAGGAGGTGCAGTAGGACAAGACGTCATGCAATGAAGCTGAATGGGAGATGTAAGGAAACATAGAAACACAGAAAGGTGAAGGCAGGAGACTAAAAGTCCATCAAGTCTGCCCGTGAGTTTCCGAGACTCTAAGAGATCCCAGGACCTAGACACCGGTTACTCACCTGTAACAGTAGTTCTAGGAGTAGAATATGTTGTTCATCCACATGTTATGGCATGTCCTTTCCCTTTAAATATCTTGCTGGAAGTCTTTAAGCTGGTTCCTCACACCCACCCGGGTGGTATATTCCTCGGCTCCGCCCCCTGATGCCAGATCTTGCCCACTGGAAGCAGAGGCTGTGCATCGAAGCCAGGGAGGTCGGGTGGGTCCGTGTGGATGAACAACATATACCACTCCTAGAACTACTGTTACAGGTGAGTAACCTGTGTTTCTAGGGATGTGGATATGTTGTTCTTATCCACATGTTATTAGTTTAGTTTAGTTTATTAGTCTAGGAATTAATACCTTTGAGCCAGGGCTCTTTTACAAAGGTTCCACGTCACAAAGAACATTTAACAAAGCACGATACACATTACAGGTAAAACCAGACAGGAAAGTTACATCATAAATTTGCTATTAACAATTTAAGGCAGTAACGTTTTTAAGTTTCATAGAAAAACAAGCTATAACAGGTTTAAGCGAGTAGACAATTTCGAGGTTAAGGAAACTTCCAGGAGAGGGTATCATTAGGCGCCAAAGGGAGGCTAGAGAGGAGGGAAAGGTGGTGAGCGGGAGAGTAAGTGAGAAGGGACAGGAAAAAAGGGGGGGAGTGAGTTTGGGTGGGAGACAGGAAGTAGTAGAGGTACCAGAGGGTTCATTAGTCAGGAGGAAGAGGCCTCAGATGGAGGATGGACATGAGGAGTAGTAGTCTTTATCTGCGTAATCACAGTTGCTAGTGGTGGTGAGGTGGGCATAGAGCATGGATTTGAAAGCTTCAAGTGAGGTTGAGGATGGAGTAGGTGGACTAAGCGCATTGAACCATGTCGGGCCCTGTATGTGAAAGATCTTTGTCCCTGTGCAGTCCGGCATCTCGAACCAGGAAAGGTTGGCGTTCAGATCTGGTGGAGGGTCGTGAGCCAGGATTCAGTCGAGTAGGTTTTGAATACATAATGGAGTCAGTCCCAAGATAGATTTTTGCCTTTGTGCAGGTGAGATAAATAAGACGATTTGATAGGTTCAACCAGCCTGATTCTATAGTACAGATCACACGTGTGAGTCAGTCTTTGAGCCCCCGTGAGGAGCCGGCAGGCCTTATTTAGAGTGTTTGAGATACACCTTAGAGCACTGGAGGTAGCTGAGCCATAAATAGTAAGGCCATAGTCAATGATTGAGATTATGGAACTCTGTATAGCTATTCTCAATGCCGCTTGATTTAGAAATTGACAGTTACGGAATAGTATTCCAAGGTGTTGGTTCACTGTTTTTGCAGTGTTGTCAATGTGGGTTGCAAAGGTGAGCCCTTGCTCAAAAGTGATGCCAAGGTATTTGAAAGTATTTACTTGGTCCAGTGTAATTCCCGCAGAGGTTTGTATGGTGAGTGGAGTATGCCTATTTTTGTTTTGGTGATTGGAGAAAAGCATGGCTTTTGTTTTATTGTGGTTTAGCACAAGTTTACTATCCAGAAACCGCCTTTCAACACTAGAGAAAGCAAGTTGCAGGCTTTTTCGTAGGGAGTTTGGATCCTTGTGGGAAGAGAGAATTACAGCATCATCAGCGTATAAGATTATTTTCTCCTGGCAGATATCTGGGAGGGAGTTAAGGAACAGGCTAAAGAGGAGCGGTCCAAGAATTGATCCCTGTGGTACACCCGAGAGAACTGGTTTGAAGTCGGAGAGTTCATTAGAGATTTTACAGCCTGTGACCGATTGGACAGGTAACTTTTACCCAAGCACAAGGACCTTCAGCCAGGCTTAGGCTAGAAAGTAGGGAGGTAAGTAGGCCATGATGGACTGTGTCAAAAGCTTTTGTAAGATCGATAAAGACTGCACTGTTTGGCACCCTTTGTCCAGGGCTGAGTGGACTTCTCCAGAGAAATCAAGTAAGGCTGTTGTTGTACTATGTCCTTTCCTAAAGCCGTGCTGTTGATTACAGAGTAGATTGTATTTGTCCAGGTAATCAGAGAGTTGGTCTGCCACTATTCATTCAAGTGCTTTGGAGGGGAGGAGTATTGATATTGGTCGATAGTTTCCTGTTGAGGTTTTGTCCCCTTTGTGCACTGGCATAACTATGGCAGATTTCCATTGTTGGGAAATTGACTTTGGCAAAGTGACAGATTAAGAATTTTTGCAAGGGGGTGAATTACTTCATCCAGGGTGAGAGACAGGATTTTTAGATCTAGCGTGTCACTACTTGTTCTGGATTTGGAGCAGGCCTTTCTTATGTACTTGTGTGCTTCATGCACTTTGATTTTCTTGAAGTAAAATTGTGGTTTGTCACGAGGGGTGTTTTGTGATACTAGGCTAGGCACAGGTAAGTCCGAGAAGAAATCTGGGGGGAGGACCCCACTAAGGTCTGTGAATGTCTTATTAAGCGCATCTGCAATAGACTTTGGGTCAAGAGTGGTGGATCCATCAACTTTCATAATGGTAGGTGACGATTTTGATTGTTTACCCATTATGTTTCGGATGTTGTCCCAAAAAGCTCTTCCATCACCCCAGGTGGATTCAAGGGCATTTTTGAAATAGGCGCTCTTCATTTGCCTAATTTGTGAGGTACATCTGTTTCGTGCCTGCTTGTATTTTAGGGTATCATGAGGTGAGCCTGTGTCTCTGGCAACTGCCCAGAGGTGGTCCCGAACCTTGAGCTCGGCAAGTAGTTTGGCAGTAATCCATGGATTTGATAGCGCTTTGATTTTACGTGTTTTTACTGGGCATAAGTCGTATGCAGAGTTGAAAGATTTAATGAAGTATTCTAGTGCGGTATTAATATCAGTTGATTCAAGGATTGGCGCCCAGTCCTGTTGTAGGAGATGGGTTTTCAACTTGATAAGATTCCCATAAGGCAATACTCTGCTTGTTATAACTTTGGGGGGTGGCTTGAGAAATTTATTAGACCAGGTACAGGACACTGGGGAGTGGTCACTGAGGGAGTCAGGGAGGACTTTAATGTTTTTTATCCGGTCAGGGTGATTTGTGAGAACCCAGTCAATAAGGGTGCTTGTACCAGTTTTGTAATTTTTCCGGGTGGGGGAGGTTACCATCTGAGTCAGGTTTGATGTTATGGCAGACTCCTAACAGTTCTCCGGGAGGAGGGAGGCATGGCGCACATCCCCTACTTAGGGAACAGAGAATGGAGAACTGAGGCCCCAAAACCAGCATCCCGGCATGACTGTGTAGGTCAATGTGGTAATGGGAAATGAAGGTGTTTGCTGACTTCCAGGCAGCAGCCCTGCAGATTTCCTTGATAGGGACATCCCTAAAAGCAGCCACCGATGCAGTGGTATGGTGGGTGGAATAAGCTCTTAGCCCTACTAAAGGCTCCCTACCCGCCAACCTATAGCAGAGATCAATGCATGATGTAATCCATCTGCCAATCGTCCGCTTAGCTGCAGGTCTGCCAGGTGCAGATTTGGCATAGGTGACAAACAGCTGGTGAACCTCTTCCTGAACCCCAGCTGTGCACTCTATATAACAAGAGAGCACTCTTCTCAGATCCAAAGTATGGAGCCTGTATTCGGCATCCAAGGTGTGATTGGGGTAATATACCGGCAGAGTCATCACCTGGTTCAGGTGAAACTCTGACACAACCTTCGGAAGGAACTTCGGGCTGGGGGGGCAGAACAACCTTGTCCCTGTGGAAGACCAGATAAGGAGACTCAACAGCGAGCACCTGGAGCTCCCCAATCCTTCTGGCTGACGTGATAGCCACCAGGAAGGCCGTCTTCCACGACAGGTGTGACATCTCACACTTGTGCATTGGTTTGAATGTCTTGCCCTTGAGCTTTGCCAGTACCAGCAGTAGATCCCACGGTGGTGGTGGTGGTTCACGCACCAGAGGGGAAATATGGTCGAGGGCTTTGAAGAAACGCCAGACCACCTTCTCCTCTGCCACCGTCTGCTGACCGGCCCATGCCCAGTAAGCAGAGATGGCTGCCAGGTGTACCTGAAGAGTCGTAGACCGAAGACACCCTTTGGAGAGAGACCAAAGGTAGCCGAGAATGCTAGCCACTGGACAGGACAAAGGGTCCAGCCCCTTGCCTTGACACCAAATGGAGAATCTCTTCCATCTGAAGGCACAGCACTTCCTGGTTGATTCCTTCCTAGATGCCGCAAGTACCATGAGTACATCTTCAGAGAGACCCAAAGCCTGGAATTCTAGCCGCTCAGGAACCAGGCTGTGAGGTGCAGGGATTTAAGGTCCAGGTGGAGGACCTTCCCCTCATTGACAGAGCAGGTCCGGGCGTGCTGGAAGACGCCTCAGGAGTCTGATGCTGAGGTTGAGGAGATCGGGGTACCAAAACTGGCGGGGCCAATCTGGAGCCACCAGGATCACCTGTGCCTTGTCCCTCCTGACCTTGAGGAGCACCTTGTGGCTCAGGGGAAGTGGAGGGAAGGCATAAAAGAAGCCTGTGGTCCACGGCTTGGAGAACGCATCCCCCTGCAGAGAGCCCTGCTGAGGGGGGGCGGGCACAAAACAGTCACAGCTTTGCGTTCTCCCTAGAGGTGAACAGGTCCACCTGAGGGGTGCCCCACTGGGAGAACAGGCTGTGTACTACCTCTGGGAGGAAAGACCACTCATGGGACGCTTCGCCCACATGGCTGAGGGCGTCCGCCAGCTGATTTGAGGCTCCTGCCACATGAATGGCTTGTAGATCCACCTCCAGTTGGCTCACGAGGGTCCAGATGCGGAGGCTTCGCTGCACAGAGAATGGGAGTGCATGCTGCCATTTGTTGAGACAGCACATGGTCATGGTGTTGCCCGTCTGGACCTGAATCACTTGACCCCAAGGGAATGGAGCGAATGCAGTCAGTGCCAGCCAAACTGCTCATAGCTCCAGCAGGTTGATGTGGCATCGGGATTCCTCAGGGGGTCCAGAGCCCATGGACTCTGTGGTGCCCCATGTGGGCACCCCAGCCCATGAGAGAGGCGTCTATCATCAAGATGACCATCAGGTTGGGGCGGACAAATGGGATCCCTTCTTGCAGATGCTCTAGGACAGTCCACCATTGGAGAGCATCCTACACATCTTCTGGGTCAGAGTGACCAGCTGGTTGAAATGATCTAATCGCTGAGTCCACTGGCCGGCCAGCTCCCACTGAAGGGTGCGCTTATGCCACAGAGCCCATTGGACCATGGAGGTGCAGGCCGCCATGTAACCCAGAAGTCACAGGAAGTCCTGGGCAGGGCGCAAGTGCACAATCAGAAATGATCGGGCAAAGGAGGAGAGAACCTCCGCTCTGTCCACCGGGAGCCTGGCTCTGGCTCTGGCTCGGCAAGAGTCGAGCTCTGCCCCGATGAAGCAGATCACCTGCGAAGGCACAAGTTCTGACTTGGCCTCGTTAACCAGGAGGCCAAGGTAGATGCAGGTCTGGAGGGCCAGATCCCTGGACCTTTCCACCTCCAGTCTGGAGGGACCCACTATAAGCCAATCATCCAGACAGGGGTACCCTCTGACCCCTCAACACTGTAGATGGGCCGCCACCACTGCAATGCTTTTGGTGAAGACCCTGGGGGGCCATGACAGGACGAACGGCATGGCTTAGAACTTGTATAGTGTTCCCTCTGCCCTGAAGCGGAGGAACCTTCGGTGTGATGGATGGATTGGGATGAGGAAGAACGTGTCCTGCAGATCCAGGGAGCCAAACCATGTGTTCTGCTTGAGAGATGGTATGATCTGAGACAGAGTTACCATCCTGAAGGTGCAAGACTTGAGAAACTGGTTCAGGTCATGCAAATCTAGAATGGGACGCAAGTCCCCCCCACCCCTATCTGTTTCAGGACCAGGAAGTACCTGGAAACTAACCCTGGTTTGACATGGGGGATTCGCAACTCTGACCACTACCTCCTTGTAGAGGAGTTGGGTGATGTCGGATTGGACTGCCAACTGAGTGTGCACGGATACCTTCTCCTCCCGTGGGGCATGGCTCAGCTTAGTGGGTACTGCTCGAATTCCAGAGGCAGCCCCTGGCCGACCACTTCCAAGACCCACCTGTCCGCTGTGACAGCGGACCAGGCAGAAAGGAAGTGGTGGAGCCGGCCCCCCATAGGAAGACCCAGAGTGGGCATGATGGGCATGGGGGTGGCAACCCCCATTCTATCACTGTGCAGGCTTAGAGGAGGAGAATCCGTCTGAGGGACAGCCGGGACCTTTCCCTCCGGGCTTACGGATTGCCGAAGCCCCTGACTTGGACTGAGTGTTCCAAGATTGAGCCTGCTGCTGCTGCCCAGGTTGGTACCCTGAGATTCCTTCTGGGTGGAAGTAACGGAGTCCAAGGTGGCACTGGACTTCTCGATGCAATGAAGGTGACCATCAGCCCCTGGACCAAACAAGTTGGTGCCTAGGAAGAGAGCATCCACCAGTTTGTGCTGAGTGTCTGCCGTAAAGGTTGAAACCCTCAGCCAGGCCCTGCAGTGCATGGCTACTGCGGCCACCACTTAATGGACACAGGAATCCCCAATGTCCAGAGCCATCTGCAGTTGCTGTTTTGCAGCAGCCCGACCCTGATCCTGGACCTGACTGACCGTAGTCTGAAGGTCTGTGGGTAGATGAGGAAGCACCTCATCTAGAGAGCCCAGGAGGACATGGGGGAAGTGTGCCCTGATGACAGCCAAGCTCGCCTAACGGAGACCAAGCAAAGAGGCAGCATAGACTTTTCTGGCAGAGTGGTCCAGTTTTTTGGACTCTTTGTCTGGAGGTCGATCAGTGTCTCCTGAATTGCCCGAGCGCTGAAACACAGATTCGGTCACCAACCCCTCAGCCGAGGGATGCTCTGTGAACCCAGAAAGGGAGCTGATGGGAACCGCATACTTGCGGGCCATCCAGGCTGATGGTGCAGGGCAGGAGGCAGGGTGCTGCCAAAGCTCCAGGGCTGGGCCAACAATGGCTTCGGCCACTGGGAAGACCTCTGTCGGAGAATCCCCCTTTTCCAGAATGTCTGTCAGAGGATATTGAGCCAGTTTCTGAACAGGCACCAAAGGCATCCCTGTGGATTCGGTGATGAGACGGAGGATGCCCATGAAGGCCCTGGGACCTTCCTCCGTCAAGAGACCCCCAAGTGAAACCTCAAACAGACGAGAGTGCAAAGAGGAGTCTTCGGACTCCGAGGAGTCCAGATAGATCAGCCGACCATCTGAGTCACCTTCGACCCGCCACAGATGGTCGGGAGTGAGGGTGACCGACAGCCTGTGTGGGAGGCCCTTAGTGGGCCAAGACTCAACAGGAGCCATGGAGGGAGGCTGTTTAGGTGGCGGCTCCACCACAAAATCGGCGGAAAGGCCAGTTTTGGATAAGCCAGGAGGGCCTTCACCGGCTCCACGGGTGGAGGGACGGTGTCTCCCAGCTCTGGAGGAGTCGGTCGACTTAGAGGGCGACAGTCATGTGATGGCCAGCATGGAAGCCGGGGTCAACTTCGGACCGGCCAACACCAACTGTTGCCACATACGATCCTCGTAGCGTGGATGCAACTTTCGTCGAAGTCTCTCCTCTTCCAAGCAGGATGATGATGATGATGATGATGAATAGCGGGCAGGCTACTTTTGGAATGCTCAGAGTGGCATCTGTGGTTCTCTTGACCTGCTCGTTCGAAGTTGATTGAGAACCTAGCCCTCGACCGTCGGGTGGACCGACTGGGGTGCTCAAAATTAGCCAAGGCGACCTGCGGCTCCTCCAGGTCAGGGACAGGGACACTGAAGAGGATCCCAGCAGGCTGGGTCTCCTCCTCGGTACGTAAGTAAGCAAGTAAAACTTAATTTGTATAGCGCCTTTCCAAAACCAAGGCAGGTAGGCCCAGTCAGGACCGAAGTCCTGAACAAGGAACTGTCAGCCTCATCTAGTGACAACAGGTCAACGGGGTCAATAATAATCTCGACTGGGTCGTCATCTCACATCTTAGCCAGCTGGCCTGATAGGGGCACTATGAAGCCAGTTACTGAGGCTGCGATTTCGACTGGAGTAGAAACTGGAGATTCCTGAGAACGAGACCGCTCTTGTTCCCAAGAATGATGCCGACGAGACTTCTCCTTCTCTCTCTCTCTCGACTCCTTGGAATCCTTTTTACGGGAACAGTAGCTGTGCGAAGTCGATGGGCCCTCCCCCTTGGTTGAGAGAGACTGGCACAACTCCTTGAAAGAGCCTGTAAAGGTACAGCCCAGTTTGAGTGGTACGAAGACCGATGCTGAAGAGGACTGAATCGCAGCCTGAGCCGCCGCCTCCTCAAAAGCCTTCATTTGCTCAAGTTGTTCAGCAGACCCCACAGCTGCGGAGACCACCCAACGGGCCTCTTTAGCTTTGACTAGCGGGTTCCATTTCTCCAGTCAGCCAAGCTGCAATCGGGCAAGGCGATCGTCTAACATGTTCGGCTGGAACGAGCAACAAAAATCGCAAGCCTGGGTATCATGATCGTGACCCAGGAAATAGATGCATATGGCGTGCAGGTCAGTGTGAGACATCTATCTTCTGCTCGCAGAGGCAGTGGTGGAAGCCGGGTGAGGACCTGTCCTCCATCACAGTCGCGATCGAAGTGGTGAAACTCTAATGAGTTTAAGTTTTGGTAAGTAATCCGAAGATTTAAGCGCCAGGGCCTACTCAACATGGAAGCGATAAGGAGGGAACCTGATTCTTCCAAGCGGAAAGGAAGATCTGGCATCAAGGGGCAGAGCAAAGGGATATACCACCCGGCTGGGTGGGGAAAGCCAACTTTAAGACTTCTGGCAAGATATTTAGAGGAAAAGGACATGCCATAATACGTGGATAAGAACAACATATCCACATCCCTAGAATCCATACTTTTACTCGCGGATTTGATTCAAACATACTCTTTATCCCAACTCCGTTTGAAGGTTGATATGGTCTTCACTCCCACTACAACCACAAGCTGCCTGTTCCATGGTTCCGCTATCCTTTCTGAGAAGCAGGGTTTCCTAAGATCCCTTTTTGAATTTCCTACCCCTCAGCTTCCATCCACACCCCCTTGTATTTGAGCTGGATGTCCTGGCGAATAGTTCAGAGTAGGGCACTGCATTAATTCCTCTCATGTACTTGAAGGTTTCTATCATATCCCCCCCTTTTCCTCCTTGTCTCCAGCGAGTACATGTTTATCGTCTCAAGACATCCTTCGTACAGTAGCCCCTGTATAATTTTGGATGCCCTCCTCTGTATGGTTTCTAGCCTGTTCCTGTCCTTTTTGTGTTGCTTGCACGCATGTGCAAGAAACACACTGCGTCACATTTTCTTCACAAGCAGGTTGTGGAAGCGCAGCAGTGTTGTGCCAAATGGCAGCAGCCCATTCAGGGGCTGGTCTCTGCCTCGGGCCAATAGAGGAGCATTCCGTGGATCACCGCAGTTAATGAGCAGGCCACTAGATCAAAGCAACTGAAACCACTGCACTCAGGGAGCGCCCCATCACTACGTAATCAGCTGTTTGTACTCTGGCCTCCCTGGCTGCAGCAGCCAATTACACAGCACCATTATTATCCTGTGTTTCCATGGTGACGGCTTCTCCGTCAGCCTCTCACAGTCACAACAAAGCTGACAGGAAGCCGCCGCCCGCCCTTCAGTGTGCCTTCCTGGTGAAACATTTTAGTAAATAATAGAGATCAGGGTGCCCAATCCCCCTCGGCTCTTACCACCTCCACACACTTATATGTGCCGACAGGGGTGCCCGATCCCTCTGTCGGCATGCCACCTACCCGGTAATTTTGCCGACAGGGGAGCCCACTCCCCGTTGGCATAATGCTCCCCCTCCTATTTCTTGTGTGCCGAGGGGGTGCCCAATCCCCCTCGGCTCTTGTTCCCCCAAGCACTCCATATGTGCTGACGGGGGTGCCCAATCCCCCATCGGCTACAGACCCCCCCCAAACACTCAAGTGGCACGCAGGGCGCCACCCCAGCATACCAAAATTAAATCTCCCTTAAAAAAAGAAAACCTTCCTGCAACGTTTTTTTTTGTAAATAAACCTGTAAAACAGAAAACAATCCCTCGTTGAGTCCGTGGCCCCTCCCCCAACCCACGCCCACCCTGCCTCCCTACACTCCCCCCTCACCCCATACTTACCTCCGGAGCCCGGCATGACGATCTTCGGTGGACCGGGAACACGTATGCACTCTTTAAAGCCAACCGCGAACTGAAGAAATGTCGGTAAGCTGTATAATGGCATAAATGGATTTTTTTTCAATTTTGGTGCATATGTCAGCCATTTCGGGGAATTTTTTCACCAAATTTTCAACATGGGGTTCCTGGGACCCCACCTCATGAACTCAGTCACTGTCATTTTGTTATTCTGTCCCGAAAGGTGATTTCGCGGTCACTACGCGGAATCACCTTTCGGGACAGATTAACGAAACAACAAGGTCTGGTTCATGAGGTAAGCCCCAAAAAACCTAAGTTGAAAATTTGGTGAAAAATTCCAAAATGGACTGTTTTACGAGTGTGCACTACACAGTTCCTACTCACACTCGTAAGTTTGAGCATTTTTAATATTTTAACTCCAGATTTTTAACATTGCCATTTTACCACACCTTCTTATGAAAAGTATAGCTGTCATTTTTCACATCTCGCCTTAAATGTGTTTTCGCACGTGTACCACACAATGGCACGGTCGGTGTGCGAAATCAATGTTCAGGACAGATTAAGAAAATCACAGTGACACAGTTCATGAGCAGAGGTCTTAAACTGACTATGTTGAAAATTTGGTGACAAAAGTCCAAAAAATGACTGTGTTACGAGCATTCATTGTGCAATTTCCACACACCCTCGTAAGTTCACAAATTCGTAATCTTTTCAGTCCAGATTTTCAACTTTGGCATTTTTCCACACCTCCTTATGAACAGTAGAGCTGTCATTTTTCACACCCTGGCTGAAATGTGTTTTCGCACTTCTGGTGCAGAACAGCACGGTCGCTGTGGGAAACCAGTGTCCGGGATAGATTAAGAAAATCACAGTGACACTGTTCATGAGCGGAGGTCCCAAAATGCCTGTGTTGAAAATCTGCTGTGAAAAATCCCTAAACTAATTACATTATGGGTGTGCGTTGTGCAGTTTCTACGCACACTTGTGACTTCACCAGTTTTTTTATATTTTCATTCCAGATTTTCAGCATTGCCATTTTTTTTTTTTTTACACCTCCTCATGAACAGTATAGCTGCCATTTTTCACATCCTGTTTGAAATGTGTTTTCGCACCTGTGGCGTCAAATGGCGTAGTCACTGTGCAAAATCACCTTTCTGCTAATGAACTGATAGTGTCTCTGTTCATGTGGTGGGATCACAAAAAGCCCATGTTGAAAACTTGGAGTAAAAATACCTAGAAACGCTCAGGGTGTTAGGGTTTTTGATCATAACGCCCTACCCTGTAGGGACTGACAGGCATCAGGGATGTGACTTGGGATTGTCAACAGTAATGCTCATGCCATTCCACCCCACCCACACCCTGCAGCCAGTGACAGGCATCGAGGTGTGCCTTGGACTCTTTGGCCCCAGAGTTCATTCTATTCTCCTATACTGCACCCATTTTAGTATATTTCCTTATGGAATGAGATGAGTAAAGCCCGAACACCCAAGGGACACATCGACACTTGTCAGTGTCTGCAGGGTAGGGTGAGATGAAATGTGACCGTTATGGGCGACGACCCAAAGGCGCACCCCAATTCCTGTCCATCTCTGAAGGGTGGGAGTGGGGTTGAAATCGGTTCAATACTTCACTGCCATTCCTATTCTTCTTAGGCCCAATTCACATAGGGGCCTGCATCTGGCACAAGCTGCGGCAAACAGCAGCTTGCACCAATGCCTGGTGCGCCAGGTACCCTGCACCTGATTCAGGTACAGGAGGGGTCCCAGCGGCTAAATCCCCATGCTTGCGCTGACCGGAACCCTGCGGCAAACCCCTGGTGCACCGCACAGGTCCACCGCAGGCCACCAGAGAAAAACAAAGGACCCCCATCCTACTAGGTAATGGGCATGTGGGCCCAACCTAGTGGGTCAGTGTCCCCCCACCATGTTTGGTGCAATTGGTGCCTGGCTACAGAGGTGAATGATGGGATGTGCCGGGCACTGGGGAGCAGTTGGGACTGGTGTACGGGGAGGTTTTGGCACCACCTGCTGGGGCATGGGTGGGCACTGCACCACCATAAGTTGGTGCTTCGGTAGCGCAGATGGGGCAGGCATTGGCGGAGCATCAGGACTGGAGTACCAACATGGTACATAAGTGGCATTGGGGAGCTGTGAGGGGTGCCATTGGACCACTAGGATGGAGGCCACACATACAGGGCCACACTCGGGGGTATATGGTGGGTGGACCGTCACCCATGGTGTGCCGCACACAGGCATGTCATCAAGGGGAGAATGTCTAAGTCCCCTTACGCCTGTCCTAGCTGGTCTAAGGGCACTCAGAATTTCTCCCGCCAGGTGATGTCTGTGAATCACAGGATGCAGCCTGCATCGGCCGCAGACCCCCTACCACCATGCCGCAGTTCACTGCAGGTGCAAGCCCTGTTTGGGGCAGGTGGACTGTGGTAGATGCAGGCCACCTTTGTGAATTGCATGGAGGACAGTCATGGATGCAAGGTGCACCTTGCACCGTATCTGTTTGGCACAGGCACCTTGCGTCTGACATAGGGGTTTGAGAATCGGGCTCCATCTGTCTAACTCCTGCACTTCCACTGCTAATGCCAGCAAGCAACCATCCGGCATTGACAAATGCTTGTGTAGTAAGCCCTGAACCATAAGAGGCTCACAGGTGACCAGTGGGAAGGTCATTAATTAGGAACATGCTGCATCCCCTTTTTAATGTCTTTATAAGTGACATTTATTTATTTGCTTTTGTTTGCCAGGTAAGCACACTAGACAACCAAGTGCCTATTTTCAAGTGCGACCCGGGAGATTACAAAGATACATTCAGGTACAACAGGCAAACAATAAAAGCAGGTATAAGTAAGGGCAACAGTCAGAACAAGGTCAATGCAGCAACATCAGGGGACATTTACACAGCCAGTGGGAGGAAGATAACAACACAGTACAAAGGAGGCAGGCAGTAAGCAGAGTTTACAGGCAACAAGGCCTTGCAGGATAGGGGTTGTAGAATATGTCAAGCAGTTACAAGGTGGGATAGGAGAGGCCAATGATAACCTAGAGGAATAGAACAATAGCATATGCGCGATTGAAGAACAGTAGAGCCAGGGAGGACCCATCACAATCTGTTCTTTAGATCACAGTATTTTTCACTGGTAGGGAAGGTGAGGATACCAAACACCTTGAGCAGTCAGAAAACAGAGTGACATGTGGCAGGGGTACATTATATGCAGAGGCAGATAAAGGCAGATGCCTTCCCTCTGGAAGCCCCAGAGGGAAGCTTTAAAGCAGGAATGGGAGGTGGAAGAGCGAGTGTTCGCTGGAAGGGAGTTCGATAATCTAGGGGCATGAGTAGTGAAGGCCCGGTCACCCATTTGGGTGCGTGTTTTAGGAACCAGGAGGACATGGGAGTTGCTGGACCTTAGATGGTAGGAAGAGGTAGTGGGTATGAGGGTTGCAGCAAGGGCAGAAGGGGTGGCAGTTCTGACAACACTGTCAATGAAGTTGCCTAGGATGAAGGTACGGTGCTTTTCTGATGGAAGCCACTTCAGCTGGGAATAGAGCTCACAGCGGTGGGTGAGGCGGGGAGCCGAGAGTGCAAAGCGACATACATTATTGTACTCCGTATCCCATTTGGAGAGATTGTTTTTTGTTGAAAGGGCAAAGGAGACAAGTCCATAGCAGAACGGGGTAAGAGGACCCCTCTGGCTAGGGCGGGACGTGCCGCTGGGGTGAGGCAACTTTTTGCTCTGTATGCAAGGCCCAACTTACTGTTTGAGGCCTTGCAAGCATTGCAAATATGCAGAGTGCAGACCAGTTGTGGATCAAGTGTCACCCCCAAGTACTTGACAGATTCAGCAACTTGTAGGAAGGACCCATCGGCACATGAGATCCTTAGAGGGGCAGGGACTGCTTCGGATTTGGCTGTGGAGCCAAAGCGCATGGTCTGAGTTTTCTGCAAGTTGATAGCAAGCTTGTGGTCCTCCAGCCAGGTCTAGATTTAGTTGAAGTTGGAGGTGAGCTTGGCGTTGATGACAGAGATGTCCTGGGAGTGGAACAGAATGACTAAGTCATCAGCGTACAGAGTAGAACGCCCGTGAGCCGGAGCCGGAGCAGAGGGCAGCTCATTAATAAAGATGGAAAATAGGAGAAGCCCAAGGACAGAGCCCTGAGGGGCCCCACAGTTGACACTGCAGAGG
The DNA here is from genome assembly GCA_016271365.2 of Neoceratodus forsteri. Classification (NCBI taxonomy): domain Eukaryota; kingdom Metazoa; phylum Chordata; order Ceratodontiformes; family Ceratodontidae; genus Neoceratodus; species Neoceratodus forsteri. Next base: position 118,954,738 of record JADMNL010000024.1, on the reverse strand, counting down.
GACTGGAGGGAAAAGTATGCCTCTATGCAGATGACACACAGAGCTGCAGCAGGGTTGATACACAAGGAGGCGTGGAAAGGATGAGAAGGGACTTGGCAATCTTGGAGGAATGGTCAGAAGTATGGCAGCTTGGAATCAATGCAAATAAGTGCAAAATAATGCACCTGGGAAACAAAAACCCAGGTAAGATTACACAGTGGGGGGGGAGGTAGTAACAAACAACAAAAATGAAAAGGGACCTGGGGGTAATCATATCAGATGACCTTAAGGTTAGCAAGCAATGTGAGAAGGCAGTAAGGAGGACTGGGGAGATACTGGGATGTATAGGGAGAGGCATCAGCAACAGAAAACAGGAAGTTGTTATCCCTCTGTACAGACAGTTGGTGAGACCCCATCTGGAGTACTACGTCCAGTTCAGGAGGCCCCATCTCCACAAGGACATAGACAGGATGGAGGCAGTCCAGAGGAGGGCAACTAAAACAGTGCAGGGTCTGCAAGAGAAGCCATAAGAGGACAGACTAAAGGAGCGTAACGTATACCCTTGAGGAAAGGAGGGAGAGGGGGGACATGATAGAAACTTCTAAGTACCTCAGTGGAATCCACAAAGTCTAAGAGGGTAGCATCTTTCAGAAAAAGAGATGTGCAAGAACAAGGGGACACAATTTGAAGATAGAGGGGGGACAACTCAGGGGCAATGTGAGGAAGTATTTTTTCACAGAGAGGGTGGTGGACTCATGGAACAGCCTTACTGAGGACGTTGTGGGGTCTAAAACTGTGGGAGAATTCAAGAATGCATGGGACAGACATAAGGCAATTCTTGTGGGGGGGTAGGAAGAAATAGGCTGTTGGCAAACTAGGATCTGCAGCTTATCCTGTAGGTGGGGAAATGGGCAGACTAGGTGGGCCAAGCGGCACTTATCTGCTGTCAAATACTATGTTTCTATCTCTTCTGTCTGCAAGCTCAGCCCAGGCTAATGTTCAAAGACTTTATCACATTTCTTATGCGTCTTTCTTAAACGCGTTTTATCTGTTTACAGGAGTGCATCTGATTTGAAGCCAAAATCAAAAGCAAATAGTTATAGTAGCAGAGCCCCCCACACATACACAAACATACACACTCCCCGAAAAGCTGCTTAAAAGCCTGCAATTCATTCAAATCAATTCCATTTTCTAACTTAGTTGGGGTTCAATGCCAAAGAAGTATAAAACCATGTACCAAGGCACAGGAACCCCGATGCTGAGTACAGGATGGGGGAAGTACTAATACTCACTAGACATGAAAGGGTCCTTGAGGTTATTATATCAGAGGACCTCAAGGTGGCAGTACAGTGTAACAAGGCTATGGGCAGAGCAAATTGGATTCTGGGATGCATAAGGAGTGGCATCTCCAGTAGGAGGAAGAGGGATGTTGTGCTGCCATTGTATCACTCCCTGCTATACCCCCAGCTGGAGTACTGTGTCCAGTTTTAGATTCCACACTTCAGAAAGGGCATAAGGTGGAGGTTTTCCAGAGGAGGGCAACTAAAATAGTTCAGGATTCTCACAGGAATCCCTACAAGGAAAGGCTGAAGAATCTCAACATGTACACTCTGGAAGAGAGGAGGGTGAGAGGTGACATGATCAACAGGGGTAAACAGGGTACAGTTGGGGAGTTTCCTTCAAATGAGGATGAGCACCCAAACCAAGGGACATACAATGAAGCTGGGGGGGGGAGGGGCCTTCAGGATAGATGTGAGGAAATATTTCTTTACTGAAAGGGTGGTAGACGCCTTGAGCAGACAGCCAGAAGTGGTGGACGCTAAAATGGTAGGGGGCATGAAGCATGCATGGGATAAACATAGGGGTATATTAGAAAAAGGGGAAGGAGGGGGTCAATGGAGATCAATAGGGCTGTGGAAGTGGAGTAGGTTCAAGTTCATTGCAGGAAAAATCCATTGAGCAAGCTCATTCGCAAGGAGGTCCTGATGGACACAGGCAGAATAAGACATACAGTAACATATACAGGCAGGAGTTACAAGTAGGTAGAGAACACTTGGGCAGACTGGGTGGGCTGAGCGGTCCTTTTCTGCTGACAAATTCTATGTTTCTATGGCATCATGTGTTCATTCAGGTGCAACGTTTATTTAAAGTTGGGCCTACCATACATCCAGATGTAAGGTACAGTAAATTACCGAATTAGATGCAGCCCACTTACAGTACAATAAACATAACCCCAGTGCTTTGAGAAGCCTTTGCTCTTCATAAGGCTGCTTAAAGAGCTGGGGTTCCATCTGCAGTGTCCGCACCGGTATGCTGATCTTAAAATAGATGCCGCATCTGAATGAGTACTTGATTCTTGTTCACTCCGTTTCTTCCCCACTTTGTAAGCTTCTTGTCCTGAGTTAGTTTTGGGTTGGCAGCACCTCGCCTGTGTTGGAAGATGACCAATAAGTGGCACTGAAAGACATCAGACTTCACAGACTATGAAGACAACTGCTCACCCACCATCTTGGCAAGAAGAAGGCTGCAGCTGTGGCCACTGATAACTGTTGGGGTGTGGGAGATGGGGGGATCAAAGGGGACAGACATAAAAAGATAAAATCATAATAAAAATTGTGAGACCTTCACCATCTTTCCAAAACGCTTACCAGTAAAAGAACACTCTATGAAGTTTTTCAAATGGCGACACAATCTGGTGAGCCCTCTGTCTGCAGTCTGACACCAGGCATCAACCAGCGTAAAATTGGCTAAAGAAGGCAGTGTGGTCATGTGGTTACTGAAATACTGGAGATTACAGATTTATAAGAACAAAAGAATATCACACAGAAGCTGGCACATATGCCTATAGCAGCTGTCTCCTGCCTCTCAGTAGTTATACTTATAATACCCTTGAGGTGCTTGAATGTTTCTAGCATATCCCCTCTTTCCCTCCTCTCTTCCAGTGAGTACATATTGATGTCCCTTAATTTCTCCTCATAAGTCTTGTGTTGCAAGCTCTGTACCATCTCATTCGCCCTTCTCTGGACAGTCTCCAGCCTGTTAATATCCTTACGAAGGTGCGACCTCCAGAACTGCACACAGTACTCCATGTGAGGCCTGACCATGGTTTTATATAATGGCATCACTACCTCCCTCCTTATGCTGGTGATACCCCTGCCTATGCACCCCAGCATGTCACTGGCCCTCCCAGCTGCCTTACCACTTTTACATTTTCAAGTCATTTGAAATAAGAACCCCCCAGTTCCCTTTCCTTCTTTGTGACTGTCAGCAACTCCCTCCTCCCCATCCTGTAGCTTTCCCCAGGGTTTCTGTGTCCCAGGTGCATAATTTAGCACTTTTTTGAATTAAACTTCAGTTGCCAATCCTCAGACCATTTTTCAAGCTTCCCCAGATCCCTCCTCATTTTCTCCACCCCCTCTGGGGTATCCACTGTGTTACAGATCGTGGTGTCATCTGCAAACAGGAAGACCTTTCCCTTCAACCCTTATGCAATGTCACTAATGAAGACATTGAACAGGACTGACCCCAGGGCCAATCCCTGCAGCATCCCACTGGTTACCCCCCCTCCAGACTGCACCCCATTTACCACCACTCTCTGCCTCCTGTCTGTTAGCCAGTTTCTAACCCAGTTTACCACACTTTCCCCCATGCCCAGCCTACCCAGCTAATTTATCAGCCTCCTATGTGGGTTGGTGTCAGAGGCTTTGCTGAAATCAAGGTTAGCGTTGTCCACTGCCCCACCTTGATTTACTTCCTTTGTCACCCAGTCAAAGAGGTCAACCAGATTTGTCTGACATGACCTCCTCACTGTGAATCCATGTTGCCTATGGTCCTGGGCTCCGATGGCTTCAAGATGTGCCACTATCCTTTCTTTAAGTAATGTCTCCATGATCTTCCCCACTACTGAGGTGAGGCTGACTGGCTTATAGTTCCCCGCCTCCTCCCTACTGCTGGATTTGTATAGAGGGACCACATGTGCCCTCCTCCAATTCTCTGGTACCACCCCTGTGTTGAATAACTCGGTGAACATGGCTGCCAGAGGTACTGCTATCTCCCTTCACAGTTCTCTTAATATCCTTGGGCATATGCCATCTGGTTCCATCGCTTTGCCCACCTTCAATTTAGTCACCTCCTGCAGGATTCTTCTGCCTGTGAATGGACTATTGTCCACCTCTTCACACCTTTGCAACTGCTGTACTGCTGTGGCCCTTGCCCTTCCCCTCTTCTGTGAATACTGAACAGAAAGACACAGTAGATGTCTTGAAGGGGCACATGACAGTTCTTAGGCATGGTACTATCACTTCCAAATACCTAAACAGCACATATAAGCAAGCAACATTCAATCAATCAATCAATCAATCAAAATCTTTATTTATCCAGGCGAACATCATTGAGTAGAGCTCATCTACAAGATGGACCTGGTCACGATAAAATCTCAGACAAAATACAAAAGATGAGGGATACATATCTAATGGCAATGGGACAATTTGATACCTATACAGTAGGTCATAGCATACAAGACGTCAGCCAACAGCACAGAACAAACAATGTTGCAGCAGTATCATCTGCAAGTGACAAATTGTGGATATCTCAGATTTAAGTGACAGTATGCTAATTTGGGTTAGATGGGTAATAGTAGAGGAGGGGACTAGGGTAGACATAGAATTAAGAAGCCAGGCAGTAGGGGAATGTATCATCATAAGGCATAGCCAGAATAAAACATAATTATTAATAGGTAGCTTAGATGGAGATAGGATAAGTAAATCAAAAGAGGACAGTGAAAAGCAGCAGACAGAGGACAGAGCATGAGAAGAGGAAGGATTAAGGGAAATGTATGTAAAAGAGGACAGTTAAAGACAGCCAGTATGGTGATATTGCGGTTATTGGTTTCCGATTAATGGTGAGAAAAGCACTTGCACGCTTCCTTAATAAGACGAGAGTACAAGGTCTTGAATGAACTGATGCTGATGAATGTATTCAATTTTACGGTTTTCTGTAAATTGTTCCACAGGGAGGGCAGTGCAAAGCTGATGGCTGTTCTGCCTTGAGGAGAGTAGACTTTGGGAATTTTTAATGAGATATAAGAGTGACTTCTCAGGGCATAGGTGCTTATTGAGCTTAGCGGGAGGCAGTCTGAGATGTACTGTGGAAATTATTTTTGAGATAGCTCTGTAGGTCCATAAAGCGGCATTTTTTACTGCCTAAACTGGAGGGGGGTCCATCCTACAGCTGCATATAATAAACAATGGTGTGTACTGAAGGGGAGACTGGTAATAAATCTAAGAGCTCTATGGTAGAGCGTATCGTTTTGTTAGTTAAGAGGTAGGACAGTGGCTGTAAAGAAAGTCTGTGTAATCTACTAGTGAGAGAAATTTGGCTTGCACCAACCTCATCTTCGCATCGCTTGTGAGTAGGTAACTGATCCTGAAGTAGAGACCAAGTCTCTGGCGAAGTCTTTTCAGCAAATCCTCAGTATGTTCAATGAAGGATAGTTTATGGTCTAGCCAGACTCCTACAGGAAAGGGATCTAGGAGATCTGGCATTGACAAATGATTGTTAAGGTGTGGGCTCCAAAACTGGACACAGTATTTCAGGTGGGTCTCACCAGGGATCTGTACAGTGGCAGTATCACCTAAGGATGCCTACTGTTGAATCCTCTCCCTATACACACCAGCATTTTGTTGGTCCTACTATATGCTGTGTTGCATTGGCTGGCTTGTTTTAGGGTGTCAGATATGATAACTCCAAGATCCCTTTCTTCTTGTGAGACACCGAGTTTGTTCCCATTGAGCCGATAGGCTGTCCTCGGGCTATTCTTGCCTAGATGCATCACTTTACTCTTCTTGGCATTGAATTTCAGCTGCCAGACATCACAACATTTTTCCAACTTTTTCAGATCTTTCTGTAGGTTCCAACTGTTTCCTCGCTGTCCACCCTACTGCCTAGTTTAGTGTCATCCGCAAACAATGCAATTTTGCCCTGGACACCTACTCCTATGTTGCTGATAAACACATTAAACAAGACTGATCCCAAGATCAAGCCCTGAGGGACCCCACTTGTCACCCATTCCTCCTCCGACTTCTCCCCGTTGACAAGTACTCTTTGCTTCCTGACCCCCAGCCAGTTACCCACCCACTTAACAGTGCAATTTGCTACGCCCAAATCCTCTAGCTTCTTCAGCAGGCGGTTATGTGGCACGGAATCAGAGGCCTTGCTGAAGCTGAAATAGAGGAGGTCCACTGGATGGTCCCTATCCATTTCCCTAGTTACCCAATCAAAACATTTTATCAGGTTCATTTGGCATGACCTGCCTGCCACAAAACCATGTTGTTTGTCATACTGAAGGCCAATCTTACTCAAGTATTCCACTAGGTCTTGTTTAATCAGCAGCAACATTAGGATTCCCCAAGAGTCCTCAGAGGTAAAGAGGGCCGTTTAAATTAAGGCGCCCTCCCAACCCCCTGAATCTCACCAGCAGCAACATCAGGATTCCCCGAGGGTCCTCAGAGGTCGAGAGGGCTGTCTGAATTAAGGCGCCTTCCCTCACCCTCCGAATCTCACCAGCAGCAACATCGGGATTCCCCCGAGGGTCCTCAGAGGTCGAGAGGGCTGTTTGAATTAAGGCGCCCCCCCCCCCCGAATCTTGCCAGGTACGTCGCATTCTGAGAGCTGAGGAGCTCCTCTACCAACAGCAGGGAAGGACTTGCTTATTTGTTTGAACTTGGCGCCATTTTACACTGAACATTACAGTCAGCGTATGTTTGGAGATAGTCTCCTGCACTAGCATTTTTATCTTCCTACTGCAGAAAGCATACTGTATTTAACCTGTGCCTTAAGGATTAATCTTAGCCTTCCAATACTCTTAAATGGTGCTTTAATGAATTGCTTGATTTGCTTCTGGTGCATGCATGTAATGTAATATTTGCCCTTAACAACCAACTTATCTGTGCTGCTTTACTGATTGCTGGAACCTTGAGAACCCACTGCGGTTGCTTTTCCCAATATTAAGGCTCCCCCCAGGTTTCTGCCTAACAGATAGGCTCCTGATATGTAAAATAGCTCACAGAAAAAAAAAACAAAAAAATTAGCAGCATACAACAAGCGTTTACTCTGCTTACAAATTTAACTTCGAATCAGGAGTTCATTCGTTTCTGTAACCCCTCCGCATGTCCAGCTCCCTAACTATACAATTCCTTACCCATCTTTACTTTCCTTCACAGCAGCAAGATCAGGATTCCCCGAAGGTCCTCAGAGGTTGAGAGGGCTGTTTGAATTAAGGCACCCTGCCCCCCCCCCGAATCGTGCCAGGTACGTCTCATTCTGAGAGCTGAGGAGCTCCTCTACCAACAGCAGGGAAGGACTTGCTTGTTATCTCACCAGCGGCGACATCAGGATTCCCCGAGGGTCCTCAGAGGTCGAGAGAGCCATTTGAATTAAGGCACACTCCCTGAATCTCACCAGCAGCAACATCAGGATTCCCCGAGGGTCCTCAGAGGTCGAGAGGGACGTTTGAATTAAGGCGTCCTCCCCCACCACCCCCAACCCCGCCAGCAGCAACATCAGGATTCCCTGAGGGTTCTCATAGGTGGAGAGGGCCATATGGAATTAAGGCGCCCCCCCCCCCAAATCTTGCCAGCAACATCAGATTCCCCAAGGGTCCTCAGAGGTCGAGAGGGCCATTTGAATTAAGGCACCTCCCCGCCCCGAATCTCACCAGCAGCATTATCAGGATTCCCCGAGGGTCTTCAGAGGTCTAGAGGGCCGCTTGAATTAAGGCGCCTTCCCCACCCCTGAATCTCGCCAGCAACATCAGGATTCCCGAGGGTCCTCAAAGGTCAAGAGGACCATCTGAATTAAGGCACCCTCCCTCCCGAATCTCGCCAGCAGCAATATCAGGATTCCCCGGTCTTCAGAGGTCGAGAGGGCCATCTGAATTAAGGCGCCTCCCCACCCCCCAATCTCGAAGCAGCAACATCAGGATTACCCAAGGCTCCTCAGAGGTCGAGGGGGCCGTTGGAATTAAGATGCCCTCCCCAACCCCCTGAATCTTGCCAGGTACATCACATTCTGAGAGCTGAGGAGCTCCACTACCAACAGCAGGGAAGGACTTGTTTGTTTGTCACCGCCACCACCCTTGCTGAGCATTCCCTTATATAGGACTCGTGAACCAAACAGTCTGCATCTCCATTAGCAGCTTATACACTCTAGGCTCTAGGGGCTGCTCTACTGCCTCTTTCCTGCCTTTCTGTTCTCCCTAAGCTTTACACATATAATGTTAGGATGTTTCCTCTAATTCTGCTGTGCTCTTTGCTACCCTCTTCTCAGCCCCCCTCCCTGTCTTACCTCAACATATCACCCCCTCCCTTCTCTGCAACAGGCTTCAGCCTGGATTCTTGGCAGCTTGTGACCATATGGGTAGCATCTCTCTCCCTCCAGGACGCCAGGAATGGGGCTGTGCATATGGCCTTCACCCCGCCACACTCTATGAACACTGGCCTAGGCGCATAATGCTGGATTCGCCCTTCAGCGACTGGCAGCCCCATCACCTGCAACACCTGATACAGTCGTCCCCCCCTCATTTCATCTCCTCCTCCTGGCCACCACCAATGTACAGACCTTCCCCATTCCTATCTTCTCCTCTGCTGCGCGCCTTATCCAACTTTCCCACTGTAACAAAAGGAAGTGGCCCTGGAACCCTGCCCTAAGGTTCCTCCTCCTCCTCCTCCTTTTCATGTCGGGCAATGTCCATGGTAATCCGGGGCCACCAACAGTCATGATGCCTTCCTAACCTACTCCCGGTGCGCTTCGCATTGCCTCCCTCAATGTTTGCAGTACCTTAAAAAAGTGGGACTCCTTCCAGGGCTGGGTCTTACAACATCAACCTGACGTCATAGCCATGAGTGAAACCTGGCTCACCCCTCGGACTCCTGATTCCTCAGTATTCCTGCCTGGTTAAACCTCTACCGTGCTGATTGATAGGGTAAGCAAGGGGAAGGTTGAACCCTTTACACTAAGGACATATTACATGGGCAACTGCTCCCTTCCCCCCAGCTGGGACCAGGTCCACAGGCTCTCACTATTAAACTGACCTTGGGACAAGCTCAAAGCCCGTTACATATCACTATGGTGTACATTCCCCCTAGGGATCAAAAAACAGCCTTCCGTGCTATATTGTCATATCTGGACACACTACCATCTCATATGGAAATGACTGTTCTTGTTGATTTTAATATCAACTGGCTAGGTAAGGACGCCATCCCGCTCATCGATATTGCCACAGCCCAAGACCTAGCCCAAGTGGTCACTTCCCCCACCCGTCTGGACCCGTGCACTGGATCTTCCTCCCTGCTAGACCTCGTCTTCACCAATCATCCACACAAGATCACTAGTGTCTCCGTCCTACCAAATGCTCTTAGTGACCAGTCCCCAGTTCTCTGCTCCTGGTCCTGTAAAGCTCCTAGATCTCCTCCCAAATTAATAGAGCAGCGCAAACTTGGCCCTGGTAAACTGGCACAACTGAAAGCTCACATCAGGGCCATGGACTGGTCCTTCACTACCAAATCCTTAGACCCCGATAAAGCCCTTGAACCCTTCATCCTGTCTTTCAATAATATGTGCAACATATTTGCCCCATTCACTAAAAGAATGGTTAAAGGCAATCATGTACCTTGGTTCTCTGATCACCTCAAGACCTTAATGTGGACTAGAGATTCATTGTGGCAACTCTCCAATGTGTCCGGCCTCCCACACGATAGACATAAGTATAGAGGGGCTCGGAACAAGTGCACTTGGGCTCTTCGCAAAGCCAAAGCAGAATACAATAAATCCTCCTTAACCTCCTCTTGGGGATCTGGCTGCAAGTTCTGGAACAATATTAAGGAAATATGCAGTAAGGACCCTAATCCGGTTCCCACTCACGTCATGGTTGATGGGTTCTTGACCACAGACCCCACTCAGATCACCGCAGTCTTCAACAATGCCTTCACTAACCTTAGCCATGTCCTCCCCCTGAATTTCTACGATCTTCCGGCTCCTAGTGCATCTACCCCCGAGCTCCCCCTTTATATGCCCAGATCTACCCTATGTCTACAGAACTGCACCTTAAAAACAGCCCTTAGACATGCCTCCTCCAGCTCCAACTCCCTCGATTTGAAACTTCTTCGGCTCACCCTTAATGAGGTTCTTATCCCCCCCACCCACATTTTAAACTGCTCCCTATGTCTAGGTAAATTCCTCTCCAAGTGGAAATCTGCCTCAATCACACACATATTTAAATGTGGGAACCGCTCCATTGCAAACAATTACCGCCCTATCTCCATACTTCCACCCCTCTCCAAGGCCTTAGAGAGGATTATTTCTAATCACTCACTGAGCACCTCAATAAATACAACCTTCTCTGCAAACAATATGGTTTCCGCAAAGGAGACAGCACTACTACTGCCCTTCTCGAACTTACCACACACATACACTCTGCGCTTGACAAAGGTCACATCACGGGTGCGATCTTCATAGACCTCACGAAGGCATTTGACACTATCCACCACTCCCTTCTTCTAACCACTTTTTACCAACCTGGGTCTCTCTCAGGAAGCCGTGGGATGGTTCTCTGACTATCTCTCGAACCGGACTCAACAGGTCAAAATTGGTAATGCACTATCCATCAAATCTCCTGTCCTCTCGGGTGTCCCACAGGGGTCCATATTGGGACCTCTACTATTCAGCCTCTTCCTAAACTCCCTCCCTGAGTCCTGCTCCACCAACCTATTACTATACACGGATGATGCTGTCATCTTCTCCTTCAGCCCTGACCCCCTTCAACTTCACGGCTCCCTCCAGTCCTCCTTCAACATTGCTGAAAGCTGGTTCTCTTCACAATGCCTTATTATTAACTATAAAAAAAAAAAATTAAGTTATGCTATTCGCACACCTGCAGAATACCAGAAAGGGGTTTTGCCCTCAAGTACTAACATCAACCCAGACTCCCCTGGAACAAGTGGACTCCTTTAAATACCTGGGCATCACCTTGGACACAGGGCTTACCTATCATGAGCATATTCACCACCTCTCTAAGGCCCTCAATGTTAGGCTTGGGCTTCTGCACCGCTTCAAACATTGCCTTACTCTTGGTGCCCTTAAGCTTGCAGTCTCCTCCTCGGCACTCTCTCCGCTTGACTATGACTTACTGACATATGGGGCGGCAAGCACCTCAGCCCTGGTTAAACTTCGGCTCACCCTAAACAAAGCTTGTTGTGTTGTATTGGGTTGTGATCGTCTCACCCATACTTGTTCGCTTTATAATGACACCAGCTGGCTTAATCTCAACAACAGAATCAGATTCCATACCTGGATTCTTGCCAAAAAAAAAAAAATCGCCTTAGGCCTCTCCTTCACTGGGCTCGCCCCATTAATCCACCCTGACTTTAAGGGTAAGTACACCCATAGCTCAGACAACCATCTCTTCTCAATTCCTTCCTGTCGTACCTCTCAATTCCAAAGATTCTTCAGCTACAGGGCCCCCTTGTGGATGAACAGCCTGCCTTCCTCCTTGGTAAATGAACAAAGAATTGGACAATTTAAAACCCACCTTAGGGTCCATCTCCTGTCCACAAGTACCTGTGATTGTAACTGAACCCGGCCCTCTCCCTTCTCCTTATCTACTGACAATGGCCACTGGCACACCTCTTCCTCATTAGTGCTCAAACTGAGTCTCTGTGGGGTTGTTATGTACTCTGTAATTAACTGTGTTAAGCTACCTTAGCACTTGAATGTTAGCCTGACTGTTCCTTGTAACAATCTGATCTTAATACTCGTAACAATCGTTGTAATGTTTGTCTGTACCTAATCTATGTGACATGGAACCTTTGTAAATGAGTCTTTGACTCAAAGTTATCTTTCCGAAACGGAAATAAATAAATAAAAAATAAGAAAAAATTACTCACCTTAGTAATGTTGTTTCTTCTAATGGAGTCTTGCTATATTATGACAATTGCAGTATGACCACAGGTTAGAACTGCTCCGGAGGTGAAATAGTTAACTTTCCATGCAGGCATGGAACTTAGAGCGCGAGCTCGGTTGAAAACTCTGCCTGTTGTGCTTCAAACACAAACTGTCAGATCTTTACGAGCTAAAACTCACTAAGGTTCTGTGTGGAAGCTGTAAACCTACACTAGCCAACTGGCTACTAACATAAACACTCATTTTTGGCCTAAACAAAGACTCAAGTCAGGAGACCCAAAATGCAAAAACACAACACCAATTCACCCAAAAGGTAGATGAAAACAACAAGGTGGGCATCAAGAAGTGCCAACCCTGTACTGCCCACCACATCCCCAAAACAGAGGTTCTGAGAGGGGCAGGGAGGAGGTCATAATATAGCAAGACTCCATTAGAAGAAACAACATTACTAAGGTGAGTTTTTTTTCTTAAACAACATGAAGTCTTGCTATATTATGTTCAATTACAGACTACACAGCAGTACCCCCATGGAGGAGGGACAGAACCTACCTAGGAAATAGGCTCTGAGGCATGTGGTGTTGCAACCAAGCATCACTCCTAGCCTGGATGTCCAGGGAGTAATGCTTGTAAAGTGTGAACTGTTTTCCAGGTAGCTGCTTGACATATTTCCAGAATAGGAATGTCTCTGGCAGCCAGAGAAGCAGCTGTACCTCTGGTAGAGTGAGTCTCAGACCTGAGGGGGAACTTTGCCCAACTTCTCATAGCAGAATTGATAGAAGAGACAATCCACCTGGCAATGGATCTTTAGTGGCTGGCTTCCCTTTACCAACTTCGCCATGGGTGAGGAACAGTTGGAGGAGTCAAACCCATGACCCTTGGTACGCTCTATGTAGTAACTAAAGTCTCTTCACATCTAGGCTGTGCAGCCTCCTCTCCCCAGAGGAGGAGTGGTCAGTGAAGCACACTGGAAGTGAAATAGATTGATTAAGGTGGAAATCTGAAACCACCTTAGGCAGGAACTTTCTGTTAGTCCGAAGGACCACCTTATCTCTGTGAAGAGAGAAACTCCTGCTCCACTGACAACGCTTGTAATTCACTTATGGCCTGGCAGAGGTGATGGCTACACAAAACACAGTTTTCCAAGTCATGTACTTGAGCTCAGCTGAAGACAAGGGCTCAAAGGGGTTGCATAAGCTGAGCAATGCAAACATTAAGATCCCAGGCAGGCAGGACCTCTGAATGGAGGGTTGTGTGAAACAACCCTTAAAAACTTGGAAAATACAGGATGAGCTGAAAGAGAAGAGGATTTACCTGCTGAAATAAAAGCAGACACAGCTGCCAAGTGCACCTTCAGGGTAGCTGGTCTCAGCCCCAAAGAATTCAGGTGGACCATATAATCCAGGACTGTGGGTAGATCTGCAGAGACTCGGGAAATAAGCTTTTCCAAGCACCATATGGAAAACCTTTTCCATTTGGAATTGTAAGTAGCCCTGGTGGAAGGCTTCCTTGCGGCCTTCAATATATCCATTACACCTTGGGAAAGGCGTAAATCAGCAAACTCTAACTCTTCAAGAACCAAGCCTTGAGATTGAGAGATTTGAGATTCGGGTACCAGACCCTTCCCTGGGCACAGGTTAACAGATTGTGATTCCTGGGAAGGGACAAGGGAGGATGGACTGCTAAGGACAGCCGGAGTAGATACCAGGGCTGTCTGGCCCAATCCGGAGCTATCAGAATGACTTTGCATGATTGGGATCTGATTTTGACTAGCACTTTGAACAGGAGAGGAAAGGAGGAAGGCATAGAAACTTCCTCCCAACTGAGGGCTAAGGCATCCAGGGGAGGAGCCCAACACTGGGGCCTGCAGCAAAAAGAGGAAGTTGGTGATTGTCTGGGGTTGCAAAAGATCTATCTCGCGGGTGCCCCATCTGGCAAATACTACTCCCAAGACCAGGGATCCAATGACCATCTGGTGGCCCTGGGAAATCCTGCTGAGAGCATCTGCCGGACATTGTCCTTGCCTGGGAGGTGAACTGCCGTGAGGGAGGTGTTCAGGAGTAAGCCAGAGACCACAACTCATCGCTCGGGCACAAGGTCAGAGACAGAAGTGCCCCTTGCTTGTTGATGTACCACATTGTAGTGGTGTTGTCTGTTCTGACCTGAATACTCTTGTTCTGAACAGATTTGGAAAAAGCTTGAAGTGCTAGAAAACTGCCTGAGCTCCAACAGGTTGATGTGGAGCAGAGATTCCTGGGGAGACCACAGACCCTGGTGGTGAGGTCGCCCATGTGAGCTCCCAGCCCAAGAGGGACGATCTGTAAGGATTAGAGAATGAGACTGAGTGACAAAGGAACCCCTTGTCTCAGGTTGCTCTGATCCTGCCACCACTGTAGGCTTGGATCAGGGTTCAAGTTACTGGGATCAACTTGGTAAGAGGATCCCTCTTTGAGACCAAAAAGCTCTCAAATGGAACTGGAAGTCCCTCATCTGAAATCTTGCTCCTTGCACAACTGCTGTGGAAGCAGCCATGTGTCCTAGGAGCTGCAGAAAATGCCTTGCTGGCCGGCAGGCCTGCAGGGTAAATGAGGAGGCCAGGAGACTAGGGCTTTGCCCTGTCCAGGGGAGGAAGGCCCGGCTTCTTGTGTGTTCAGTTCTGCGCCTATGAAGGTAAGAAGCTGGACAGGCTCTAGAACTGACTTTGAGAGATTCAGAAGGAAACCTAGAGAGGTAAGCAGTTGCTGCGTTATCTGAAGGTGTAAATTGACCTGGTCTGGGGACTGGCCTACTATGAGCCAATCGTCCAGGTAAGGAAAGATGGCAATCTTTTGCCTTCTTAGGTAGCCAACTGCTACTGCCAGGCATTTGGTGAATACCCTTGGGGCAGAAGTGAGGCCGAAGGGCATTGCTCTGAACTGGTAGTGGCCTAAGGGCAGCTCGAACCTGAGGTACTTTCGATGGGAGCTTCTGATGGGAATATGGAAGTAGGCATCCTTGAGGTCCAGGGAAGCTAGCCAGTCCCCTGGCCTTAGAGAGGGTAGGATAATTCCCAGAGTCACCATTTTGAACTTTGGCTTTAAAAGGTGCTTGTTTAAATATCTGAGATCCAGGATGGGCCGCCATTCTCCTGTCTTTTTTGGGGCAAGGAAGTACCTGGAGTACAAACCTTTGCCCTGGTGTAGGGGAGGAACCCTTTCCACAGCTCTGAGAGCCAGGAGGGTAGAGACCTCTGCCTCTAGGGCGAGTGCCCCTGATGGAGTTGCAGGTGGAAAAGATCTGGTTCTCAGCTTTGGAAATTTTTTTAAGCTGAGAACCAGTCCTTGGCTTACTACTTCCAGGACCCACTTGTCTGATGTTAAAGACTTCCAGTCCTGGACAAAGTAAGCCAGCCTGCCCCCTACAGGCAGAGGAAAATCGGCCCTGGCAATCCCATCAGGGTGCCTGCTTGGCAGGGGCTTTGGGCTGAGGGGTGGAAGCAGGCCTGCTTGTACCCCGTCGGCTTCTCCCTCTAAAGAACCCCCTCTGAGCATAGGCGGAGGAGGAAGCTTGGCTTGGTAAAGGCCCATGAAAAGCCTGCCCCTGCCTCTAGGAAGCTGCTTCTGAGAGTGGCCTGCCTTTCCTTGGCCTGTGCACTCCTATAGGTGGTCCCATATTCATCCATTTTCTTCATGTAATTCTCTGTTTGCTCCCAACAGAGAATTTCCCACAACAGGAAAATCCATGGCCTTAGACTGGGTATCCTGAGACAGGGTAGTACATCTGAGCCAAGCCATCCTGCGAAGTGCCACAGATGTAGCCATGACTCTTGATGAAACATCATTATCGAGTCCACTGCAGCATGAAATTGCACCCTGGATGCCTCAATACCATCCATAGCCACCTATTCCACCTCCCTGGCAAGCTGGTCAGGGACTTGTTTTGCTAGGGCCAGCACAGTATCCCATCTGGATTTCTGGTACCTAGCAGCATAAGCCATATAATTTGCTTGTCTGAGTCCCAAAGATGCTGCCATGTACTGCTTCTTTGCCATAGCATCAATCTTCCTGGAGTCCTTCTCAGGGGGGTGTGAAGCTAGGGGAATATTAGCCTTGTCACAGGCTGCAGCCTGCACTACCCCCACATGGCTGCATTGTTGAGTGAGGAAATCAGTGTCGGAGCCTGATAAGGTATACCTCGTCCATCCTTTTATCCACAGGAGGTATAGTGTGAGGAGTTTTTAAAACTTTTACTGTCTGTTTCCGAAAGGATTTATGCAAAGGAATAGACAGTCTCCTAGACTCTGGAATATCCATCATTTCTACATAGTCTGGCTCCTCTTGGTCATCAACAGCTTCCTCAACAGGGAGCTGGAGAGTTTCAGCAACTTTTTTATAAAACATGAAATGAGAAGGGGACTCAGAAAGCCTTGGAGGAGAAACCCCTAGGGGTCTATCTGGAGAGATGTCCGGATCAATGGGCACATCCAGATCTTCAAACCCATATTCACTCTCCTCATATTCCTCTTCCCCCTCCCCCAGTTCACAAAAATCCTCAAAATCATAATCTTGAACTGGTGGAACCGGCCGAACCGAATGCTTACCTGAAGGTGTCGGTTCAGTCGGAACCGGAGAGAGAGAGACTGGACAATCTGAATTGCTTTAGCTATTTCCTCAGCAGTTGGGGAGAGAACTTTTGGCTCTACACTAGCTGACTTTCTAGTCCTTTTTGCTGGAACAGACTCCTCAGAACGGCTCTCGCTTTGCCCGAGGAAATATCGCCTGGTCAGAGGGCACTTCTCCAGTTCGGTTGGCACGAACAGGGCTGGCCATCTCGGTCAGCTGGACTTTTGGCCTCCCTTTCCCTGAGCCTACCAACTCTCTTATCTATGGTGGCAGCAGGGAAATTGTGACAAATCTGGCAGTCTGAATTGAGGTGGTCAAACCCCAGACAATAGACACATGTGGTGTGTGGGTCAGCCTTAGCAAAGCTTCCCCACAAACACTACAGTGTTGAAACCCAGTGGGTCCGGTTTTTCTTTTGGGTTTCTCAGACATAATGCCAGCCTAACCAACTTGCCCGTTTATGGCAATCCACCAAGAAAGACACCCTTATCGGTTCCCAACTGTGTCACGGGTCGTGGAAAAAAACGTAATGAAATCCGTTTTTTTTAGAACTGATAAGAACCGGGAACCGCACTCTAAAAAAGGATTGGTAGATTTTAAATACAACCTGATCGGTTCAAACCGAACCGATAAAGAATTACAAGTTCCACACAGAAAAAATAAATGTAAAACCTATCTATTACTTACATTACCACAGACAGAGCTTGAACCGACCGGTTGTGGTTTAATTTCGGCTAAAAACCGAAAAATAATACTTTTAAACCGACAAAATGAACCGAGCAGAAGGAGAACTCTCCGGAGCGACTGTTCAGTGAGGCGGAGTAAAGAATCTGACAGTTTGCGTTTGAAGCACAACAGACAGAGTTTTCAACCGAGCTCGCTCTCTAAGTTCCATGCCTGCACGGAAAGTTAACTATTTCACCTCTGGAGCAGTTCTAACCTGCGGTCATACTGCAATTGTCATAATACAGCAAGACTTCATGTTGTTTGAATCAGGACTTCCATTTGTTTTCTTAACACTGATGTGAGGTTAACTGGTCTGTAGCTACCAGCTTCTTCCCTGCTTCCACCCTTATGTAGAAGTACCACGTCAGCCCTCTTCCAGTCCCTTGGCATAACCCCCATCTGAAGTGAATGGTTAAACAGATGCGCCAAGGGGTCCTCTAACTCACCTACCAACTCTTTCAGTATCTTTGGAAGTATTCTGTCTGGCCAGGAGATTTGTCTTGTTTTATATACTCTAGCACCTCGCTAACCCTGCCTGTTGTAATAAATGGTGTTTCCATTTGTGGGACACACCTGCCACGCGCTGTAATGCCACTGTCAGGCACTGAGCCACTGTGTTCCTTGGTGAACACTGAACAGAAGTATTTGTTCAGAATGGTGGCCTTCTGTCTTCTTCCACGATCCCCATCTTTGAGTCTAATCATCTCTTCCCCTTTCTTTCTTTTCTCTTCTAAATACCAGAATAATTGCTTGTTCCCCTCTTTGACTCCTTTGGTTATCTGAAGTTCCGCCACCACCTTTGGTCGTTTCACTGTCGACTTAGCCGCCTTATTCTTCTGTACATAATCTTACCATAGGTCATTTCCCTTCTTCCTTTTGAAGTTGAGGAAGGCCTCTCTTGGCCCTAATGGCTGTTTTAGCTTGACTAGTGAACCATATGAGGAGTTTGTGTCTATTCCTTTTTGTCACAGTCTTCACACATATCTTTGTGGCCTATAAGGTGGTTTGTTTAATTGATCCCCAAATTGCTTCTAACTGCTTGTGTATATTAGTTTATCTCTGGCTACATCCCTCATTTTGTCAAAATTAGCCCCTCCAAAATTAAGGACTTCTGCCCTGGACTGAGATTTGACCTCCCTCAGGGATAATTCAAGCCAAACAAACAGAGCTGTGGTCACTGTTAGCCAGCGGCTCCCCAACCCTAACTACCCAGACTGTTTCAGAGTTGGTGACAACCACATCCAAGATGGTGTCCTGCCTAGTCAGACTGGTGATTAACTGCCTGAGAAAGCAATCCTAAAGGCTTCTACTACAGATTGATTCTTAGCTGATCTAGCCATTGGGATGCCCCAGTCTACATCAGGCATGTTTAGGTCCCCTACCACCACTAATTCCCCTTTCAGGGATACTCCTCTAATTTCTTCCAAAAGCTCCCTGTCCTTGTCCTCTGCTTGATATACCACCCTGATGTGGATCCTCTTCCCTGAGGTTGAACGAAGCTGTACCCACAGGGATTGCACTCCTTCTTTAATGCAGGCACTGCATGCTGTGGCCTCCATTCCCTCTTTAAAATAAAGCACATCCCCCCCCCGGCCCGGCTCTCCTCTTATCCCTCCTAAACAGCACATAACTTCGAACCAGGAGATCCCAACCATTGTTTTCTGATGCCCAGGTTTCTGTGATGGCCATCAGGTCCATACAGGACTCTGCCATCCATGACTGAAGGTCACTTATCTTGTTACCTAGGCTTCAGGCATTAAGGCACACCCCAGTCCAAGAACCAGGAGTGGAAGTGTTTCTTCCGCCAGCTGGTCTGTTCCTGTGCTTCCTGCTTTCTTAGTCTCCTTTCTGGTCCTTTAGAGACTTCTTCTGCTTACTATGACTGAGTTTGTGGTGCGATCTAGTAAATCCTCATTGTGGGGGAGTGGCAGCTAATTTCCTATTTTCTATGCTCCTGTTGATAGGTTTCCTAGCACCATACTCCCCCTCACCTAGTTTAAACGCCCGAAGTGGTTGTCAAACTTCTGTCCCAATGCACTCATTCCTTGTCTAAATGAAGACCATCAAACTTAAAAAGTCTTCTCTCCCAGAAGCACCCCCAGCCACTTATTACATGGTAACCTTTCTCCTTACCCCATTCACATAAACAAATGTTGAATTCCTCTATTTCCTTCTCTCTGATCTTGTTGGTGCAATCACCTTTTCCCCACAGTGGCAGGATTTCAAAGAATGTCAGGAAGGATGACTGTGCCTCCATTCGTTCCCCCAGCTTTTTGAAGTTTTGCTTGGCCTCTTCCACTGTTTGGTCATTGGTACCGAGATGGATCAATACATTGATTCCCTTTTTTGCTTGGTCTATGATCCTCCCAATTCGTTCAGTGTCTCTCTTGGCCGAGGTGCTGGGGAGGCATTGGACCTTTACCGGAGAGTTATTTAAGTGGGGACTTGACTCCTGTAATCATAGAGTCCCCCAGTACGGATGTTTGCTTCCAATTATTTTGTTTCTGCTTTCCCTTGTGTCTCTTGGTTGCCTTTTCACAGTTCTGCCTTGTCTCCTTGGGAGGTTCAGTATCTGCTTTCTCTGTGACCATGTCCTGTAACATCTCCAGGGCTGTGAAGCAATTTGTGGTCGAGATTTCCCTCGGTTGAACATGTTTCACATACCGCATCCTTCTCTGCTTGCTCCCCTCTTGTCCCACCACTCTCCACCCCCGGCTAGTAAGCTTCCGGGGGAGAGGACGAGGGGGTGCACCCCAGTATAATTGATGATGCAGTCTGGCAATTTCCTATCTTGCCACATCCAGCTGAGCCCTGAGCTCATATAAGTTCCTGAACATAGAACAATGCTCAATCCTCCACAGAAATCCCCGGAAGACAAGTACCCCACACCTCTGGCAACTTACCATATCCATTAACTATAATGCTGCTCACCCTAGATGTAGCGGTAATAGTCCTCCTAATGAAAAAACTAAAAAAAATTTTCTTGTTAAAATTATTATTTTTTTTTAATCAGGTTGCCCCATATGTTTGGTAGGTTCTCGTTTTCAGGCAGGAAGTTGTAAGCTACTGGATGCCTATAAAGGTGGAAAAGTCGGGGTGGGTGGTCAGGATTATACATCAGTAGCTGTGTGCCAGAAACAATCAGCTAACTGTAGGTAACGAAAGCAGAACAAGACAGGGTAAACTGCTCCTCACCACTCAGCAGACACACCCAGCAATTTAAAGGCAATCACCTGAAATCTGATGCCTGCTGTTACTGCTGCTGAAGGCAAACACACCAAATTAGAAACTGCCATAAAGTTCCAGAAATTTATCAGCAAACAGAAACCCCTACTTACGCTCAAAAATATGTCTGAGGCACCTAAATTCAAGTTAAGAAAGCTCTCAGCAATTTAAATGTAATCACCTGAAATCTTTGGCATGCCCTTACTGCTGCTGAAGGTACAGACAAACTAAAATTCAATTTTAGAAAACACACAGCAATTTAAATGTAATCACCTGAAATCTTTGGCATGCTCTTACTGCTGCTGAAGGTACAGACAAACTAAAATTCAATTTAAGAAAACACACAGCAATTTAAATGTAATCACCTGAAATCTTTGGCATGCTCTTACTGCTGCTGAAGGTATATGCACACCCAGTCAGAAACTCAAAGTACAACTTCACTGAAAGAGTAGTGGACGCCTGCAACAGTCTGCCAGAAGAGGTGGTGGGAGTAAATACAGTGGGGGGCTTCAAACATGCATTGGACAAGCATAAAGAAATATTAGCAAACAGGCCGGGGTGGGGAGGTCAACGGAAACCAGGTAGCATTTTCAGAGATAGAACAGGCAGGGAAAATCTGGGTAGACTGGGTGGGCCAAGTGGTCCTTTTGTGTTGACAATTTCTATGTGTCTGTGTTTCTATGAATGAGACAGGGAACAACATGAACAGGAAAGGGAGGAAAGCAAGGAAGCAGGTAAGGGAGAATAAGATGTGGCAGGTCATGCGCACCAGTGCATGGAGTCTTAGAAACAAAATTCAAGACCTGGAAGTCATCATGGCAGAGACTGACCTGGATTTAGTGGCCGTAACAGAGTCGTGGTGCATTCAGCACTATCACCTGGGCATGGCCATACCGGGCTACTCTCTGTTTAGGACAGACAGGGCAGGGAAGAGGGGCTGTATTATGCATGAGAGATGGAATCAAGGCCACGGAGGTACAGGGGGACTCAGAGGAAAAGCAGGATCTGGAAGTGCTGTGGGTCATCTTGGAGACAGGCATTGGGGCCGCTATACATAGCAGGGTAGTGTACACACCTCCAGCACAGGGAAAGGAGTTGGATAAGGCACTTGGGGAAGCCATCATCAGGATGGCAGGCAAAGGGGAGGTGCTGCTAGTTGGTGACTTCAATGTGCCAGATGTGGAGTGTAGCCTTCCAACTGTTGCTTCAGCAAGAAGCAGGGCCATCAATGACTTCCTTCAAGGGGCTTTTCTCAGGCACCTAGTCAAAGAACCTACTAGAGGCAGGGCAGTGCTGGACATGGTGCTTAAAAACAAGGAGAGCACTGCAGATGTCACAGTGGGCAGTCCCCTGGGTACCACTGATCACCGTACAGTGTGGTTTAACATGAAAGGAACAGAGGCAAACCACAAATGGGATGAAGGTCCTGGACTTTAGGAGGGTAATTTTAACAAAATGGGAGCCTGCCTTAGAAACTGCCTCACGGGGTGGGTGGGGGAGGGAGATTGCCAGGGTGGGGTAGAGCCACAGCAGAAAAAAATAAGGGAGGGCATAATAAAGCAATCAACCTCTGCATGAATGAAATGCATAAAAGCAGAAGTAAAAAAAAAAGACTGTTATGGTTCTCTAAGGAAGTGGCCATGGTAGTGAAGTAAAATAAAAGTGCCCTTCAGGAGGTATAAGGAAACACGAAGGGAGGAGGACGGGAAGGTATAACAAGTAAAACATAGAGAAGCAGGAAAGGTGGTGAGGGAAGCAAAGGCACAGGCAGAGGAAAGGACAGCCGAAGGGGTCATTAAAATGAGTAAGACTTTCTTCAGACACAAAAGCGAGAAGGGGAAAGCAAGGGGAGGGACAGTGAGGGTTAGAAAGGCCGCAGGGGGACTGTGCAGAAGAGGACCAAGAAAAAGCTGCTGTCCTGAACAGCTACATCTGCTCAGTCTTCACAGCGGAGGGAGGGGAACAGACCACAAGAAACAGCAGGAACCAAAGGGGGGGGGGTGCATGCACACAAGTCCATTTTCAGAGGGAAGAGTTCTGAAGGGACATGAATTTCTGAAGGTGGCCAATGGCCAGATGGGATACATCCAAGTGTTCTAAAATAACTCAAAAGAAGGTGCTATCTGTCTCACTGAGAAGGGCTGAGACGGTCCCTCTACATAAGAATGGCAGCAGGGAGGAGGCTAGCAATTATAGGCTGGTCAGTCAGTCTTCAGTAGTGGGAAGATTAAAGGAAACCCTGCTTATGGAAAGACTGTCAGAGTAGCGGGACTCCTAAAGGTTGCAAGACCAAAGGCATCATGGATTCACAGAAGAGAGGTCATGCCAAACACATCTGACAGATTTAGTTGACTGGGCAACCAGGGAAATAGATCAGGGGAGGGCAATGGACGTGGTTTATCCAGACTTTAGCAAGGCCTCCAACACTGTGCCACACATGAAGCAGATAAAAAAACTGGGCAGCCTAGGGGTGGGATCCAAAGTGGCGAACTGCGTTAGGAACTGGTTAATGGATAGAAGACAGAGGGTGGTGGTTAATGGTACTCACTCTAATGATGGGAGAATGACCAGGGTGGTGCCACAGGGCTCAGTACTGGGACCAGTCCTCTTCAATGTATTCATAGGTGACACTGCAGAAGAACTAGAAGGGAATGTATGCCATTTTGCAAATAACACCAAAATCTACAATAGGGTGGGCACTTGGGAGTGGAAAGAATGCATAGGGAATCTTGGGAAATGGGGGTTCAGTGCCAAAAGTGCAAAACCATGCACCTAGGGCATAGGAACACAGCAGCTGAGTGCAGGATGGAGGTAGTTACAGCCACTAAAAGGAAAAAAGACTTTAGGGTTATCACATCAAATGACCTCAAAGTGGCAGGGTAGTGTGATAAAGGAGTGGGTAAAGCTAGTGGGATGCTGAGGTGCATGGGGAGAAGTATTACAAGCAGGAGGAGGAAGGTAGTGTTGCCACTGTATCGCTCACTGGTGAGACCTCACCTGGAGTACTGCGTCCAGTTTTGAAGGATGCAACTCAGAAAGAACACAGATAGGGTAGACACAGTCCAGAGGAGGGGGATTAAAACGGGTGCAGGTGTTGCACGAGAAGCCCTATGAGGAGAGATGGAGGATTCTCAATATGTATACCCCAGAAGAGAGGAGAACAAGAGGTGACATGACAGAGACCTACAAGTACCTCACAGGAGTGAAGAGGGTGCAGGAGGGGAGTCTATTTCAAATGAGAAAAAGCACCAGGACTAGCAGCCTGTGATGAAACTGGATGAGGGGGAAGTTTAAGAAAGCTTTGGGGAAATAATTATTCAATGAAGGGGTGGTAGATGCCTGGAAGAGATTGTCAGCTGAGCAGGTGGAGAAGAAAACAGTGGGGGCTTCAAGCATGCACGGGACAGACATAGTGGTATATTAGTAAACAGGCAGGGAGGGGGTCACCAGAGACCAGTTAGGATCTGTAGAGAAATACTAGGCAAGGAACATCTGTGCAGACTGGGTAGCAAAGCAGTCTTTTTCTGTTGACAAATTCTATGTTTCTATGGAGAGGTCCCCTTACTGTTGCTGCAGAGAGGTGCCATCTTGTCATTTATAAGTGGGGTACCACCCAGAGCTAGCAAATAGGGCAGGGTTCTTAAGTAGGCATATGGGGCCTGGTCTTGCTTCTGGCTGGGGAATTCCTTCTAGAAAATCCCACCCATCCTCATTCCTGCCATTTTCCTATGTATTTATTTTACCTTTGACTGCATCCTTGAGCCCCTCAAAGTCAGCCGGATTGAGGATCGGTCTGGTGCCAGGCAAGTTAATCATCTCACGCAGCTCCTGGAGAAAGAACAAGCATTAGTATTCCAAACATTAAAAGGACAAGCCTAGCCGCAGTAAGCAGCAGGGGGTTGATGTGGGAGCTCACAGCTCATTAGTGCTCCCACTTTATTTTGGAAGTATGAATATACTTTGACGTAATACTGATTAACTCTGGGAACAAGGAAACAAAGTCCCACGCTGGGCACTGCAAAAGATATTTATTTTTTTTTATTTATTTTATTGTGGTTTTTACTTATGCTCTCCTTTCTCTCTGTGCCTGATCTCATTTGGGCCCTTCAAGGCAAATCTTCTGTCCCCCTTTACTTGGCCTTCTTAAGGTGCCATCCGCTCATGGGGCTGTGGTTTACGAGATGGAGGGCTACACCCTCTAACACTTCTAGTCTTGTCTTAGTGGCAATCTCAAAAGCCCAGGCATGGAGATTGTGAATGTGCTGGAGGGACTGCCATCATAAGGCACAGGGATCTATGACACCGCACCAACAAAAACATGTCGACGCGACGTTACAGAAACAGCACTAAGTCAACCACAACTGCGGTCGGCATTGTGCTGTCAGAACATAAATGTGTTTTTTTTTCGGAAGGCTGTGCCACCTGCATCCTGCACCCCCCACATTTTAATATAATCAACTCTGAGTCAGAGCTAATTCGGGAAGGGGGTGCAAGACTGAGGGAAAAAGTGCTGGGGTCCCGAGTGGACTTTACAGCGATCTGTCGATGTTGTCGGTATCGACGAGATCGCTGTAAACATGTCACTGTGGCAACAAATCCAGGCACAGGACTCTGTCTTTTTTCTAGGTTTCTCCCCAGTCCACAGGAGCAGCGCATGCAAGGATACATCTTTGTTAACGCGACATTACCTGTAGCCAGCGTAGCTCTTCCCACCCCTAATCTGGCCAGGTCCTACCATCTCCTGCATCCACAGGGTGGTATGGCGGAGGCAAACAGGACCATCCCTCCCCAGGGAAATACAGCGTCCTCCCACAAGCCTGCCCGGATGACCCAGGTTGCTGCTGTCACGAGCAGTAGTGCCGCACTGATGAGCAGGCCCTCTGTTTTTTTTTTTAACTGTTTTTTTCTTGTTCATCCGGCAGGTGGGTGTGCTATCTTCTGGTTATATTGACTGTCTTGGTGCTGTAGATGGAGGGGATTTACCCCTTAGCTTCCCATGTTTTTCTTCCCCATGAAGACGCTGGCGCAAGGATGGTTGTCTGGGCTGCCGCACGTGCTGCGTAACTTCCTCACCTCTTCTTCACCCTGGTTACCACACTACCACCTGTACTCCTGCAGGCAGTGGTGACAGAGCAAGACATTGCAGCCCACTCTTCCTGAAGAAGAGTGTGCACTAGGGTGCTCAGTCCTTCTCCGCTGGCCAGACTGGATGTGCCAGCCTCGTTCCCAAACCCGGGTTGCCAGCACAGTGAGCAGCAGTGGTAAAGCTGCCCCCTACAGGCCAGCTTTAATTTTATGCTATCATATATGTATCCAGGATAGCGCAGCTGAGATGCAACATCTCATTTCCAGTGGGGTCCTGCTTCTACCCCTTTTCACAGCTGGGCAGACTAGAGCACCGAGAGGCTTAGTGACTTGTGCAAAAACCCATGGCGAGTACCTGACTCTAGCTTTTGAACTGGTGATCAACTGGTTCCCAAACCAGAACTCTAACCACGTAACCACAGACTACTACCAGATGCAGTTCCATGCAGTTCCGCCAGAGACTTGGAAATTCCATCTACCTGTCTACATCACCACAGAACTAGACACCTGGAAAAAATATACAGAAACACAGAATTTGTTGGCAGATAAGGACAGTTTGGCCCATCTAGTCTGCCCAGTTTGCACCTGTTATACTGTCAACGCAGAACCTACCTGCTCACTGGCTAATTCCCCCCTCCCCCTGCTTTTCTACCAAGATTCCCTTGCGCCTATCCCATGCATGCTTGAAGTCAACCACTGTTTTCATTCCCATCACCTCCACTGGTAGACTGTTATAGCTTTCCACCACTCTTTTAGTGAAGAAGTACTTCTTCACATGCCTCTCAAACTTCCCCCCCTTTCAGCTTCATTGCATGCCTCTTGTCCTAGAGCACCTTCCCCTCTGAAAAATACTCCCCTCATGTACCTCATTTACCCCCGTGAAGTATTTATAGGTCTCTATCATGTCCCCTCTCTCCCTCTTCTCTTCCAGGGTTTACATACCACGATCCCTCAGTCTTTGCTCATAGTGTTTCTGATGCAGCCCCTGTATCATTTTCTTTGCCCTCCTCGGGACAGCCTCTAACCTGTCTACATCCTTCTGAGATGTGATCTGCAGAACAGGTCACAGTACTCCAGGTGGGATCTCACCAACGATCGATAAAGTGGTAACACCACCTCTCTCCCTCTGCTGGTGATTCCCCTCCCTATACACCCCAACATCCCGTTGGCCCTGCCTACTGCTGGTCACACTGCCCCATCACCTTGAGGTCATCAGATATGATAAACCCAAGGTCTCTTTCCTGCTTTGTGACCATCAATACCCCCTCCCCTTTTTATACACCACCTCTGGGCTGCTGTGCCATAGGTGTATACCTTTGCACTTCTTGGCATTGAAACATACCACATATATTCCATCTGATAAAATGAGCACCCCTGCGATCTGTCTAATATGCTGGGTTGTCTGCCTCTGGACTTACTTCATAACTACTGCATTATGTAGGGTTAATGAGTAAAAGAATCGTATTAAATTAAGCTCTGTTGAAGATGTAAGGCATGTTATTCCCGAATGAAAATGTTTATCATACAGGGGATTTAAAGGATCAGGTGCTGGTACTTACTATAAGAAGTTCTTTACCACTGTATGTCAAAAACCCTTTTCATACAGAGCATTCCCAGATCATTACTGAAGCAACTTGTGAGTTGCCTGGCATATCGTAACTGTTCTGTATTTGTGGTTCTTTGTTCTTGGCAGCAGTTTTAAAGTTTTGCTGATAAGTATTAACTGTATTAGTGGATTACTTGCATTTAGTTTATCACCGTACCACCTGGTGGGGTTGGGTGATTTTACTGCCTCTGAATGGTAATAAATAAAGGATATGTGATGGGCGTTCATGAGATATAACATTTATCTTCATGAGCAGTCAGCAATCTCTTGACCTTCACAAACTGCAAAGATACGAGTGAGGTCAAATGAGGTCACTGACCATGAATGAAGATAAATATATCTCATGACTGCCCATCACACGTGCAGTTTATACAATGTTCATTAGCATTTTATGCTAGTGTCCTTTTATTAAAAAGTGAATGTTTCCTGTTCAGAAAAGGGTTCGGTTTACATCGGGCTTGGTTAAAAGGTTTTTTGTATAGTTGTTAAAAACTAGTTCTGGGACCTGGAGCAGGGTCTCTGCATCAGTGGGGGACGAACACTGGTTGCTTTTTAAAGGCAAGTTCATGGCTGTTTGTTAGCAGCAGCTCATGCTGGCTGGAGCATGCGGCTACATCAATTGCTGGGCTCAGGTGGCATAAGACAAAATTACTCACCATAGTAATCTTGTTACTTCCAGGGGATCACACAGTATGATTAAACTAATGCAGTCAGCCTTCAGTGTTAAACTGCCACAGAGAGAGAGAGAATTTATGCAAATGATGGAACTCTGACTGGCACGTGCCAATTTCAAACTGCTGCCCTTAATAACTAATACGCTCTGAGTACTCAGATTTATTATGTAGCCTAACAGGGTAAAGACCGCTCTAACTAGCTGATTATACAGATTAAGCCCCCAAATCACATCCCCATAAACCAAACAAGTCCCAAGTAGGGACAACAGTGTAAACCAACACCTTAAAGAAACTTAAGTATTTAGCCATAAACCATATAAAATTAGAAAATGGGCTAAGAAATTCCCAGGCTCTGATTGGCTAATAGCCCTGGCAAGGTCAGCATCTATCAGACAACAGAGCCTGGGTAAAAACAAGTGCCAGCCCCAACCAACCCAATTACCAGTACCAGGATGGCAGTGGAATTTTGAATTTAAAATGCCCACCATTATTTTTGTCTCGCTGTCTCGCTTAGCGAGAGCTGAGACCCGACCACCGTCCAATCACCCTTTTCCCGATCTCTCTTTTAACAACAACAACAAAAATATCATCTGGTACACAGTGCCCGTGTTTTACCATACAAGTCAAATTAAAACAGCACTTGTATTTTATACCAAAACCGCTAGTAGGCAGCGTACATAGCACTAGTGGAGACAGCTTCCCGACTCACCCAGACTCCACTCCTCATACCATTCACAGCCCCATGCTGAATGGTAGTTTCCCTCCCTTCGCTAAGCAGATGACTCAGCGAGGAAGACCCCCCCCCAGCCAGACAGGTCCCATCCCCCACAGTCCCTACAGGCAAACCATCAACTTACAAGAAAAAAAAAATGACTCACTGAAATAAAATAAATGTCTTTTCAGCCAAAATACACTCTTTCAAGGGCACAGAAGTGCTCGTGGCTCTCGCTCTCTCAAAACCAGCTGATGAAGAAGCTGAAACAAGCCGGCAACTGTCTTCATCTCTGCGGAGCTGGAGTTAACCAAAGTGCTGCTTACAGCGCTCCTCGGTCAGATAGCCCAAAAGAAAAAAATTACTCACCATAGTAATGTTGTTTCTTCTAATGGAGTCTTGCTGTATTCTGACAATATGCAGTTAACCCCAGCACTTGAACTGCCCCGGAGAGGAAAGAGTTAACTCTATGCAGAAGCATAGAACGTTGAGCTTGAGCTCGGTTTTCAAACCTCTGTCTGTGGTACTTCCCAGTGTAACCGTCTGATTCTTACGAGCAGACTAACATACTATAGTATGGAAATTGTTCAACGTATAGCCAAAGGGCAAAAAATTATTTTTGGGCCCAAAAGACTCGAGTCGAGAACCCAAGAAGGAAAGGTAGTGACAATATTTAAGCATAAAATGCCAGAAAAAACAACATCATCCACCCCACCCAAGGGGGCGGGTAGAAGGTACACCCCTGAGGTGCAACACTAGTACCTGCCAGGCCACTTCCCAAAAAACAGGTTCTGAGAGGGGAGGCGGGGGAGGTCTGAATACAGCAAGACTCAATTAGAAGAAACAACATTACTATGGTGAGTAATTTTTCTTCAAACATGAAGTCTTGCTGTATTCAGACATAATGCAGACTACCAAGCAGTTCCCTTTGGAGGAGGGAATGCAGAACCTACTTTGGGAAGAGGCTCTGCAGTACTGCTGTGCCAAACCTAGCATCACTCCCAGCCTGGATGTCCAGGGAGTAATGCTTGGTGAAAATATGTACTGTTTTCCAGGTGGCTGCTTTACAGATCTCTAACAAAGGTATATCTCTGGCCGCAGCCAGAGAAGCAGCTGTACCCCTAGTCGAGTGAGCCCTCAGGCCTGAAGGGAGCGCTCTACCCAACCTGTCATAACTGTATACAAGAAACAAGCCACTTGGCAATAGTTCTTTTAGTGGCAGGCTTACCTTTCCCCTCTTCACCATAAGTGAGAAGAAATTGAAGACAGTCATTTCTATGTGCCTTAGTATGCTCAATGTAGTAGCTAAGGGCCCTCTTAACATCCAGACTGTGTAACCTTCTTCCACCTGAAGAAGAATGGTCAGTGAAAAACAGACAGAGAGAGATCTAGACTGGTTCAGATGAAAATCCGATACCACTTTGGGCAAGAACCTCCTATTGGTTCTTAGGACCACTTTGTCCCTATGGAAGGAGATGAAGTCAGGTTCAACTGACAGAGCCTGTAACTCACTAATCTGCCTGGCAGAAGTAACAGCTACCAGGAAAACAGTTTTCCAGGTCAAGTACTTCAATTCAGCTGAAGCCAGAGGTTCAAAGGGTGGCTGCATTAGCTGAGCTATGCAGACATTAAGATCCCAAGGTGGAGGGGGCTCCCTAAAGGGGGTTAATGTGAACCAGGCCCTTGAAAAACTTTCTGAAAACAAGATGAGATGCCAGGGAAGAGCCCTTCCCTGCTGAGAGGAATGCAGAGACAGCTGTTAGATGAACCTTCAAAGTGGCAGGCCTAAGGCCTAGACCATTCAGATGAACTAGATAGTCTAAGGTTGTGGAAATGTCTGCAGAATCAGGCAGGATGCCTTTCTGAGAGCACCAAATACTGAACCTTTTCCATTTTGAATTATAAGTTTTTCTAGTGGAAGGTTTCCTGGAGACCTTCAGAATATCCAGAACTCCCTGAGAGAGATGTAGTGCTGCATATTCTAACTTTTCAAGAGCCAGGCCTTGAGATTGAGAAACTGGAGACTGGGGTACCAGATCCGCCCCTGGGAGGAGGACAGGAGATTGTATGTCCTGGGCAGAGACAGGGGATGTGACACTGACAAGGACAGCAGTAGAGGATACCAAGGCTGTCTGGCCCAATATGGAGCCACCAGTATCACTGTGCAGGACTAAGTCCTGATCTTGGTCAGAACTCTGAACAGTAGAGGGAAGGGAGGAAGGGAAGGCATAGAGAAACCCGCCCTTCCAGTCCAAAATGAGAGCATCCTGGGGAACTGTCCCCAAGACTGGAGGTCTGCAACAAAACAGAGGAAGTTGATGATTGTCCGGTGCTGCAAAGAGATCTATCTCTGGAGTGCCCCACCTGGAGAAGATGACCTTCAGGATGTGAAGATCCAGGGACCATTCATGATGTCCCTATGAAATTCTGCTCAGAGCATCTGCTAGTACATTGTTCTTCCCTGGAAGGTGAACTGCTACTATAGAAGTCTGAAGAGAATAGGCCAGAGACCACAGCTTCATGGCCTCTGTGCACAAGGCCGAGGACCGAGTGCCTTCCTGCTTGTTGATGTACCACATCGTGGTGGTGTTGTCCATTCTGACTTGGACCACCTTGCCCCTGACTGAATCCGAGAAGCTCTGCAGGGCTAGGAAAACTGCCCTGAGTTCCAGGAGATTGATATGAAGGAGAGACTCTTGTGGAGACCAGACCCCTTGAGCTGTCAGGGCTCCCAGGTGGGCTCCCCACCCTAGGAGAGAAGCATCCGCAGTTAAAACTACTGATGGGACTTGAGGGAGAAATGGAACCCCTTGTCTGAGGTTGTCCTGGTCCAGCCACCACTGGAGAGCTTGGACTACAGTCTGAGTCACTGGAATCAGTTTGGTAAGTGAATCCTTCATTTGAGACCAAAAAGACCTTAGATGAAACTGAATGTCCCTCATCTGGAACCTTGCTCCCTGCACCACTGTCGTGGAAGCTGCCATGTGGCCCAGGAGCTGGAGGAACTGTCTTGCTGAGTGGGAGACCTGAGGTCGAAAGGAGGAAGTGAGAGCTACCAGGGCCTTCACCCTTGCCAGGGGAAGGAAGGCTTTTGCTTGTACAGTGTCCAACTCTATGCCTATAAAGGTGAGAAGTTGAACTGGTTCAAGGACAGACTTTGGAAGACTGAGAAGAAACCCCAGGGAGCTAAGTAGGTCCTGGGTAGTTTGAAGAGCTGATTTGACCTGTAAAGGTGACTGACCCACTAAGAGCCAGTCATCCAGATACGGGAAGATGGTGATACCCTGTCTTCTGAGGTAAGCCACCACTACTACAAGGCACTCTGTGAATACCCTTGGAGCTAATGTTAGGCCGAATGGCATAGCTCTGAATTGGTAATGGCCTGAAGGCAACTGAACCTGAGGTATTTTTTGTGGGAGCACCTGATAGGAATATGGAAGTAGGCATCCTTGAGGGCCAGAGATGCTAGTCAATCCCCTGGCCTTAGACAGGGAAGAATTATTCCCAGAGTTACCATTTTGAATCTGGACTTTAAAATGTGTTTGTTCAAATACCTTAGGTCTAGGATGGGTTACCACTCCCCTGTTTTCTTTGGGGTAAGGGAATACCTGGCGTACAGTCCTTTTCCCTTGTGCTGAGTAGGAACCTTCTCGATAGCTCTGAGAGCTAGAAGAGAGGAAACCTCTGCCTCTAGGGCAACGGTTTCTGAGAGTGATGCAGGTGAAAAAGACTTGGCCCTCTTTTTTGGAAATTTTTTGAAGCCAAGGGCCAGTCCCTGGCCTTCTACTTCCAGAACCCACTTGTCTGAGGTCACAGCCTTCCAGGCCTGGAAGTAGTAAGCCAGCCTGCCTCCTACTGGAAATGGGGAGTTGACCCGGGCTGACACATCAGGGTGTCTCCACGGCAGGAGCCTTAGACTGAGAGGAGGAGGGAGCAGCTCTGCTCATCCCCCTCCTGCCCCTCCCTCTGAAGAGCCCCCTCTGTGGGAAGGGAGAGGAGGCCTGGGCTTGGTAAAAAGGCCTTTGAAAGGGCCTGCCCCTGCCCCTAGACTGCTGCTTGTGCGGAGTGGCTTGCCTTTCCTTGGCCTGTGCACTCCTGTACGTGGTACTGTATTCGTCCATTTTCTTCATGTAGGCCTCTGTCTGCTCCCCAAACAGAGAGTTACCTACTACAGGAAAATCAATAGCCTTAGTCTGGGTATCCTGTGAAAGGCTAGTACATCTGAGCCAAGCACGTCTTCTGAGAGACACAGATGTAGCCATGACTGTAGATGCCACATCACTGGAGTCCACAGCAGCATGAAATTGCATTTTGGATGCCTCAATTCCATCAGCAGCCACCTCCTCCAGCTCCTTGGCTAGCTGGAGAGAGGACTGTTTAGCCAGTTCCAGAACCATATCCCATCTGGATTTCTGGTACCTGGCTGTGTAGGCCATATAAGTAGCCTGCCTGAGTCCCAAAGAGGATGACAAATACTGTTTTTTGGCCATGGCATCCACTTTCCTGGAGTCCTTATCCGGGGGGGGGGGGGTGTGAAGCCAAAGGAATGTTAACCCTGTCACAGGCTGCAGCCTGCACTACTCCAACATGGCTGCAGTGACTATAAAGGAACTCTGCAGCTGAGCCTGACAGACACCTCCCATCTATTCTCTTATCCACAAGAGGTATTGAATTTGGAGTTTGTAAAATTTTGTATGTCTGTTTCCCCAAGGATTTATGAAGAGGGAAAAACAGCCTTTTGGACTCTGGGATGTCCATCATTTCCACAAAATCAGGCTCTTCATCCTCCTCTGCAGCTTCAACCAAGGGAATGTGCAGGGTTTCTGCTACCTTTTTGTAGAACAAAAATATGAAGGGGACTCAGAGAGCCTGGGAGGAGAGACATCTGAGGGCCTGTCTGGGGAGATGTCTGGTTCAATGGGCACATCCAGACCCCCTTGGCCATCGTCATCATCATCACCAGGATAGTCCTTGTCTCCCTCCCACTCCTCATAATAAGCGTCTGGATCATAATCCGGAGGAGACGGATCCGACTGAACCAACCGCCTAACTGGCAGTACCGGTTCAGACAGAACCGGTCTAAGCGACTGAACAATGCTAATCACTTTGGCTATTTCGTCTACGGGTTGGAGAGTGCGATACCGGATCCGAACCGGCAGACTTGCGCTACTTTTTTGATGGAACCAACCCCTCTGGGTCGGCTCTCCTTTTGCCCGAGGAGGTATCACTTTGGTCAGTAGGCACCTCCTCAGGTTCGGCCGCAACCAAACAGGGCTGTCCATCCGGATCTACGGACTTCTCGGCCTCCCTTTCCTTCAGCCTACTCAGTCTTTTGTCTAGAGTGGATTTAGGAAAGTTTTTACAGATTTGGCAGTCTGACTTGAGGTGGTCAAACCCCAGAAAATAAACACAGATGAGGTGGGGGTCAGCCTTAGCAAAGGCCTCCCCATACTCAGTACAGTGTTGAAACCCAGTGGGACCGGTTTTCTTCTTGGGTTTCTCAGACATGGCCAACCTAACAAGACCCTATTGCAGCTTTCAAGCTAGGTAATACAATAACCAATTGGTTACAAACCATGTCACGGGCTTTTGAAAAGAACCGGCAAAAGGTCCGGTCCTTTTGAAACCAACTGGTACCAGAACATCACTCTAATCCCAGAAATAAATTTAAAAATTAAACAGAATGTGACAAGGTCAGTTCCAAACTGGACCGACCGGAAAGAAACAGAGGAAAAGAACAATTCCCACTTTTTCACAAAACTAAAACACAGTCACTACCTATCTACACACTACCTGTACCATAGACAGAGGCTGGAAATCCGAAAATTACAAAAAAATATGCGGTTTCAACTGAACGCTTTACTTTTACCGAACCGAGCAGAGGAAATCTCCAGAGTGACTTCACTGTTAGGCGGAGGAAAGAATCTGATGGTTACACTAGGAAGTACCCAGGGCCCCTGGTGTTCTGCGGCAGAATTTTTCGATTTCTGCGGCAGGGCTCCTTGACTTCTGCGGCAGCATTTTCTGATTTCTGCGGCATGATTTATTCATTTCTCTGGCAGAATGCAGTCCTGTCATTGGCTAAATATGATGTGATGTCATCGATGACATCATATGCTGAGCATAGAGGAGGAGCTTCAGGACAAACGAGGTGGGAAAGAACGCTTGACACTGTGGAAAAATGGTGTATTTATATGAAAATTCACCAAAAACAATGAATTCTGCGGCACTATATATATTCTGCGGCATGATGCAAATTCTGCGGCAAATTCTGCAACCGCAGAACCGCAGAATTCCAGGGGCCTTGGAAGTACCACAGACAGAGGTTTGAAAACCGAGCTCAAGCTCAACATTCTATGCTTCTGCATAGAGTTAACTCTTTCCCCTCCGGGGCAGTTCAAGTGCTGGGGCTAACTGCATTATGTCTGAATACAGCAAGACTTCATGATGTTTGAATCAGTATTAACTAGTAGTCCGGCTAACTACCCTCTGTTCAAAAAGTACCCAAATAAGATAAAGAAACAACCTGTTTTTCAGGTACTTAATTTCCTTTTTTGCTGCCAGTCTGATGGAAACTGCTGTCAAAACTCCTCGGACCAATTGTGTAAGCTGCAAAACAGGAATCCCTACTAAAAACCCCAGTTCATTCATGCTCAACAAAATACACACATTTACCCATTTTTGACAGCCTTTTGTTTCTTTTTTTGCTCCCATGAACAACATCCTTTTACTGACAGGTCCCATCCTTGCTTCCCTCAGTAGGCAACGGCAAAACAGATCGCCAGTTGGTTAACAAAAAAAAAAAAAAAAGAATAAATAAAAATGTAAACCCTGTCCGTGTGTGTGCCGCCGCTTCTCAGCCCGATCGCCTATGTTTTAAAACAGGATCCCTGCTAAATACCCCAGTTCATTACTTAAAAAAAAAAAAAGTGTTTTACTAATTATAAGCCATGTGTGTGTTGGTAGGGGGGAGGGCCATGACAACCAACTTTAACAGTACCGAGGTTTAAAGGGAAACGTCCATGTAGGATTAAATTTATCAATATTGTTACCAATGGAAATCTGTTTTACATAAACTATTGACCAAATCCGTAACACTGTTAGGGCCAGAATTATAACCCACTTAGTTGCCCGTCCCTTTATAGCTGCAGGCATCCATTTTCTAAATCACAGGTACAGGAAATTACATCACATCAGGGGAAAACACATATAGCCGATAAATTGTTTAACCAGGAAAGGCACACTAAGCTGAAGCTTGATTCCAGGTGTGACCTGAGAGCACAAGTAAGTTAAATGACTTGCTCAGGGTCACACATTAATGCAAGTGGGGACTGTGGGATTCAAACCCAGGTCTCTAGTTTTGCAGCTCAGAGCCTTTAACCACTGCACTATACTGCCTCCTTGAAGGTAATACGAAAAGAAAAAAACAGTCCCTGGGGATGTGAACTTGTCTCTCATCCTGAAGGGGTTAGGCCTCTTGATGAGCTGTCACAACCAGCCACCTAATAATATAGTGATTGCACCTGGGAGCATCAGGGAAGTGAATAGGTTTTATCTCAAAAAGAAGGGGCTACTGGAGATTTCCTGCTGGAAAGACAGAGTGAAACAGTTGCAATCATGAAATGAAAAAAAAAAATCTGCTTTTTTTTATTTCTGGATGGTGTTAAAATAAAGATTTTTTTTTATTTTGCAACCTTCAGAAGGAGTAGTGTTGGAACATGGGGAAGAGTGTGTGTGTGTGTGTGGGGGCACTGTAGTAATAAGAGACCATGACTGCTTCCCTTCTGACACTGCATGCATTAAAGGGGCACTTTGAATGCTCATGGGCAAAAGTTGGGGGTGTCCACACACCCACAGGTTCTGGTACCTATGTTCAAAAGGGTCCTCTGCCGACAGCCATCTATCCTATCATATATCAACACAAAACAATTATTTTTTTTACAACTTATTTACCCAGGATAGTCCAGCTGAGATGTGCCACCTCATTTCCAGTGGGGTCCTACTGCTATTCATTTCTACTGCTAGGTGGACAGGAGCAGTGGGAGGTTATGTGACTTACTCAAGGACACACAGTTAGTATTTGACTTTACTGAGGTTTGAACCTCTTATCTCCTGGGCTACAAGCTTGTGCTCTTGCCACTGGATCACACGCCTACAAATGACAGAACATGATGCCAACAAAAAAAGCAAACCTCAACTACTTCAGTGCTAAATACTGAAACTAAATAGGTACAGGTATAAAACTGATTTACAGTGTTACCACAGTAGCAGAATATTCTGCAAATCACACAGGCACAAAACATTTTGCTAAGCTTCAAGGAGGCAGTATAGCACAGTGGTTTAAGGCTCTGAGCTGCAAGCCTGCAGACCTGGGTTTGAATCCTACAGTCCCCACTTGCACTACTGTGTGACCCTGAGCAAGTCACTTAACTTTCTTGTGGTCTCAGGTCGCACCTGGAATTAAGCTTCAGCTTAGTGTTTCTTTCCTGGTTAAACAATTTATCGGCTATACGTGTTTTCCCCTGATGTGATGTAATTTCCCGTGCCTGTGATTTAGAAAATGGATGCCTGCAGCTATAAAGGAAGGGGCAACTAAATGGGTTATAATTCTGGCCCTAAAAGTGTTATGGGTTCGGTCAATAGCTTATGTAAAGCAGATTTCCACTGGTAACAATACTGATAAATTTAATCCTACATGTACGTTTCCCTTTAAGTAGGACAAAAGTCCCTATCTCAAAAAAAAACAAATAAACACAGCATTGTAATGCAGGCGGAGGAACTATTTTTTTTACAAAATAAATCACTTAAGACTTTTAACATGAACTTTTGTTTGTTCAAACATCTATAATATAGTGGCCCATTTTCTAAGCACAATAATACCCTCCAAGGTGGGTGGTACTGGGCACTATCGGACCTTCCAGGGGCTATAAGACCTTCTGCCTGTGTCGTCTGGCCTCATTACGCCCCTGGGCAGTCTGGTATTGCCCAATACCGCCCACCCTGTCAGGTATTATTGCTTACTCAAAGCAGAGATGCAGAACCAAAGTCTGTCCTTTTGTGTATAGGTTCAGGTAGGGGAGGCAGGGTGGGAGCTTTAAATACTATGTGATCCCATGGAAGAAACAAAATTATTATGGTGAATATTTTTTTCTTCTAACCCTAGGAATTACACAGTATGGTTAAACTAAAGTAGACTACCAAGCAGTACAGTTGGAGGTTGGGCCGAGAACCTATCTTGAAAACAGGTTCTGCAGTACTGCTGTACCAAATCCAGCACCACTTCTGGCCTGAATGTCCAGGCCGTAATGCCTGGTGAAAGTATGTACTGTTTTCCATGTAGATACTTTGCAGATTTCCAACAGTGGGATATGCCTTGAAGCTGCTACTGATGCAGCTGTACCCTTGGCAGAATGTGCCCTGAGGCCCAGGAGAGCCTGTTTACCCACTTTACTGTAACAGAACTGTATGCAGGTCACCATCCACTGCACAATGACTTGTTTTGTAGCAGGTCTTTCCTTACCCACTTCCCCATAGGTGAGGAACAACTGGGTATGCTCTGGCCTATGGGCCTTAGTTCTGTCAATGTAGTGGCTTAATTCCCTCTTGACATCCAGGCTATATAGTTTCCATTCAGGTGAGCTGGAATTGTCAGTGAAGAAAATGGACAAAGAGATAGTGTGATTCAAATGGAAGTCTGAGACCACTTTAGGGAGAAATTTCCTATTGGTCCAGAGTACCACCTTGTCCCTCTAGAATGAAATGTCGTCCAGATCTGTGCACAAGGCTTGCAATGCACTTATTCTCCTGGCTGAAGTGAAGGCCACCAGGAAGACAGTTTTCCATGTGACATACTTCAAGTCTGTAGTTGCCATGGGCTCAAAGGGTGATTCCATGAGTTTGGCAATACAAATGTTTAGATTCCCAGCTAAGACTTGCTCCCTAAGAGGAGGAGGATGAAGGTGGTTAAGACCTTTGAAGAATTTGCGAAAGACAGGATAAGAGGCCATGGACCTGTCTTTACCAGTTGACACATATACGAACATACGAATTTGCCAGCAGAAACTGACCACCTGGTCTAAGTCTGATTGAGTGTGCAGCTAGCATCCCTAGTTTGCAGCTGCCCCAGCCCCTTCCCCTTTGTCATCCCACTGCCACCCCCACCCTCACTCTCCCCAGTTCCCTGCCCCATGCCCTTTTAAAGCTGTTCACAGATTTACATGATACCACCCATTCTGGTAGTGCGTTCCATTTTGCTACCACCCCTCCGTGAAATAGTGTCTCCTCATTTCCCTTCTAAATCTTCCCCCCTCTATTCTAAGCCCATGCCCCATAGTGTCCACCCCCCTCCTTAGCTTAAAGACCCTGTCTGCCCCATCCTTATGATTCCCCTCAGATACTTGAATGTCTCTATCATGTCCCCCCGTCCCTTCTATCCTCCAGGGTGTACATATTCGGGTCTCCCAGCCTGCGCTTATAGTCTCTCCCCTCCATTCCACAAATCATCTTCGTTGCCCTCCTCTGCACCCCTTCTAGCAGCCTGATATCACGCTTCAGGTATGGCCTCCAAAGCTGAACACACTACTCCCAGTGCGGCTTACCAACGATCTGCAGAGGGCAAGATCACCCTCTTCGCCTGGACAACCCCCCCGCTATGCACCCCAGCAGTTTGTTCACTTCTGCAGCCGCCTCCCACTGGGCATTGTTGTTCATGGTCTCTGTTACCATTACCCCTAGGTCCTTCTCCTCCTCCTCAGTGATCCCCAGCTTAACCCCCCCAGCCAGTATTCTCTCCTGGGTTCTTCGACCGAAGTGAATAACCTTACACTTGTTTGCACTGAACCCCAGCTGCCACCTCTCTGACCACTCCTCTAGCTTGCTTAGGTCCCCCTGCAGCTGCTTCCATCCTTCCCCTCCACCCAACACTGCTCCCATTTTGGTGTCGTCTGCGAACAGACTTACCTTGCTCACCACCCCATGCACAATGTCTGATATGAAGAGCCCAAATAATACTGGTCCTAGCACAGAGCCCTGTGGCACCCTGCTCATCACTGGCTTCAGAGTCGAGAGCTCCCCTCCCACCCCCACCCACTGCAGCCTCCCACTCAGCCAGCTTGTAATCCAGTTTGTCATTTTTGCCCCTACCCCTACACCAGTTAGCTTCCCCACAAGCTGCCCATGAGGCACCAAATCGAAGGCCTTGCTGAAGAACCAAGTAAGGAACATCCACCGCATGACCCTTATCCAGCTCACCTGCCACCCAGTCATAATATTATATCAGGTTGGTTTGACAAGACTTCCCCAAAATGAACCCATGCTGCCTCACATCCTGGAGGCCACTGTCCTCCAGGTAAAACATCAGTCTTTCCTTTAGTATCATTTCCATGAGTTTGCACACTATGGAGGTGAGCCTTACCAGATGATAATGACCCGGTTCGTCCCTTGGTCCGCTCTTGTGTAACAGCACTACATGTGCCATCCTCCAGTCCAGTGGCACACATCCTGACTTCAGTGAGGTGCTGTACAGATCCTCCGGCATCTCCGCCCTCTCCCTCGGCATCCTGGGGTGGATACCATCCAGCCCTGGTGCCTTGTCTACCCTCAGTGCCCTCAGTCCCTCTAAGACTGTACCTCCCTCAATTCTTCCATCTGTCGCCTCCTCTTCCCCGCCCCCACCCTCCCAACCCATGGTGGTAGTGGTCCCTCTTTTCTTCCATGAACACTGAGCAAAAGTATTCATTCAGTACTTCTGTCTGTTCCTCACCCTCTTCCGTCCACTCCCCACCCTTTTTCATCCTCACTATTGTGTCCTTGCACTTCCTTTTCTCCCTGATGTATCAGAAAAAGTCTCCCCCCCTTCCCGTTAATTCCCTGTGCTAATCTCAGCTCCCTCTGGGCCTTGGTTTCTCTCACTTTTCTGGTCACCTCCCTGGATCATCTTGCATACTCCTCCCTGTCCTCCTCCATCCCTGTCCTCTTATACCTCTGGTGCGCCTCTCGTTTTGCCCTCACCACCTCGCTGTTCAACCAGCATGGTTTCCTTGCTCTGCTCCTCTTACTCTGTGTCTTGGTGCAGGCTTCCGTTGCCTCTAATCCCCCGTTTATTAATATTCTATTTCTGCTCTGCGTCCATCTCCTGCCTTATGCCCTCCAGTTTCCCTGTCAGTACTCCCCGCATCCTCCCATAGTCCGCCCCCCCTGAAGTTTACCACCCGGGTTACTGATTTCTCTGGCTCCCCGGACATTGTGATATTAAACCATACCGTTAAGTGATCACTGTCGGTTAGTGGGTCCTCCACCCTTATTTCCCTTACTGCCTCCCCATTCGACAAAACCGGATCTAAAGCGTTCTTTAACCTAGTAGGTACACTGACCAACTGCGTCAGGAGATCCTCCTGGATCGCATCCAGGAGCACTTGCTCCCTAGCACTGGAGGTGACCGGAATGCTCCAGTCAACCCCTGGCAAGTTGAAATCCCCCACAATGACCACTTTCCCTTTTCTACATACGCTCCTGATTTGTCCCGCTAATTCTGTCAAGCTCCTCAGACTGGTTCGGCGGCCTGTATACCCCCCTCAGTTTCCTACCCCTTGAGTCTAGGAGCTGCAGCCAGATTGCCTCTGGTCTTCTTTCCTCTTCCTCGTCCCTTGTGCATCTGATCCTGCCTCACACAGACTGCCATCCCACCCCCCATCCCTTCCTTATGGTCCTTCCTGTATAATTTGTACCCTGGGATTGCCAGATATCAGTCCCGGTGCTCGGTTGCCCTTGTTTCTGTGACAGCTGCAATATCCACCCTCAAGAGTGCCTGTAGCTCAGCCGATTTGTTGCCACCACCCTCAATCTTGCCCCCTTCCCTTCATCGCCCATCTCCTCCCTTCTGCTCCCTCCCTTTTCAGCTGCCCCAAGTCCTTCCCAGCTAGCCTGGGGGGGGTAGGCTGTGACTCCACTCTATTGGATCCCTGCCTACCTGATGTCCACTTGCCACCCCCCCATCTAGTTTAAATCCACCTTTGTTGCAATATACCTCCCCAGTCTTTGCTTTAATACCTCCTTCCCTTCCCTGCTCAGGTGCAGCCTACCCCTTACAAACAGAAAATTATTATCTCGGGTACTGCCCCAGCCACCCACAACCCCATACCCCTTAGTTCGACACCATTCTACCAACCATGAGTTTAACTCTCCAATCCTCTCCTTTCTCACTGTGCTTTTGCAGGGTACTGGGAGCACCTCCAAGAAGGCCACAGACTCCTCAGTCTCCTCACACAACCTTCCCACTTCCTCAAACCTCTCCCTTGTTACTTCCACCATTTCCCCCGCTAGATCATTGTCCCCACATGTACCACAATGTGCAGTTTCCTCCTACCCCTCCTTGTGCACCTTAGGATTGCCTGTCCTGCCGTGTCTGCCTTTAATCCCGGTATGGACTCCACCCATATCCGACTGTGCCTCTCCCCCTTGCTGCCCCATCTGATCTCCTTGAGTATGGAGTCCACCAACACCAGTACACACACCCTTCTCCTTCCTTGTGCCCATCACCACCCCCCCCCACCCAGGTTCTCAATCTCAGGGCCACTCAAGGTGGTGCTTTTACCATTTGCCCCACTGTCTTCCCCCTGCCCCTCTCAATTTGAGACCCTTCCCCCTCCTGTTTGACTGCCAACCTCCCTCTCCCTCATCACCTCTCCGAGTATTATCCCTCCCCCTGCCACGCCGTACTCAATCTCTCCACTAGTAATGCCGCTCACTCCCTTCTCTTCGTGAGTACTATCCCTTATGCAGTCTCCTCCGGTGTCCTCTTCCCTATGTGTCGCTAGTACAGCAAACATGTTCCCTACCCTCTTTGCAATACTATGTGTTTTCTCCTCCCTCCTGCCTACTGCTGCTCCTCTTTTGCTAGGCCCTACTACAGTCCACCCTTCATCAGCTGGATTCCTGTCTAGTTTGCCCCTCCACCTGACCCCTCTCTTAACCCACTGTTCCTTCTCTGTGGTGCCCCCTGATACTCTCAGATGTCAGCCCTTCTACCAACACAGCCCTCCCCTCACCCCTCAACCTCCCCAGCTCCCTGCCAAGCCACTGAACCTCTTCCTCAGCCTCCTTAGCCTGTGTCGTACTGGGCACCCTTCCCAGCCTCCACAGTATGTTCATCCTCACTGCTGCCCCACAACCACTGCACCCCACAATCCTACCCATGGTTCACACTACCTATACAGGACAGTGAAATACAGTCCCTCTATACTGATTGCAGTTGTTTACGAACACAATTACAAACCCACCAATAGCATTCCCAAGTCTCAAAAACACATATAATCCAGAAATTAAGACATTTGCCCCAGGTCCTCTTTAGGCCCCTCATCCAGACTTTAAGTGGGTCTGTTGTGCCCCCTGTTGGGCTTAATTCAAAAAACGCATGCTGGGACTGCAGCCAGGTGTACCCTCAGTGTCGAAGGTCTAAGCTCCAGTGTGTAAAGGTGGGTCAAATAGTCCAGCAGGAGAGGAAGACCATATGTCCATTCCTGAGCACCAAACAGAGAACCTTTTCCACTTCAAGGAGTAGGTTTTCTTGGTGGATGGTTTCTTGGATCTCCTGAGTACTGTCAGAACCTCCTCTGAGAGGTTTAAACTAGCAAATTCTAGGTCCTCAAGAGCCAGGCCTTCGGCCACAGAAATCTGAGATTAGGATACAGGATCCTGCCCTGAGAGTGGAAGGATGTCAGG
Source organism: Neoceratodus forsteri (assembly GCA_016271365.2). Classification (NCBI taxonomy): domain Eukaryota; kingdom Metazoa; phylum Chordata; order Ceratodontiformes; family Ceratodontidae; genus Neoceratodus; species Neoceratodus forsteri. The sequence continues at coordinate 118,911,460 of JADMNL010000024.1, read as the reverse complement.
AGGTTGTGCCTCTGGGGCAGGTGAACTGGAGGGGAGACAGTGTTAACAAGAATGAGTACCACGGCTGTCTCGCCCAGTCTGGTGCCACCAGTATCATTGCTGCTGGCTGTGACCTGAGCTTCACCAAGGCCCTGAGCAACATGGGGAAAGGAGGGAAGGCATACAGGAATCTCCCCGACCAATCTAGTGCAAGTGCATCCATAGGGACTGTTCCCTTGCTGGGAGGCCTGCAACAGAACTGTGGCAGCTGATGACTGTCTGTGGAGGCAAAAAGATCCATCTCTGGTGTGCCCCACCTTCTAAATACTGTGTGTAACACTTGTGGGTTTAGTACCCACTCATGCTGATCATGCTGAGGGAGTCTGCCAGGATGTTGTCCTTCCCTGGAAGTTGGATGGCAGATAGGGACACCTGTAAGGAGTAAGTCTGACTCCACAGCTTCATTGCCTCTGTGCACAGTGGGGTGGATCTGGTTCCCCTTGTTTGTTGATGTAGTACATGGTGGTAGTATTGTCTGTTCTGACCTGTACCACCTTGTTTTTTAAATGAGAAGCAAATGTTGGAAAAGCCAGATATACTGCCCTAAGCTCCAACAGGTTTATAAGCAGAAATGATTCCTGAGGGGACCATGTTCCGCTGGCTGTTAGGTCCAGCATGTGTTTCCCCCACCCTAGCAGGGAGGCATCTGTTGCGAGTACCACTGAGGGATGCTCCTTTAGGAAGGGGATTCCTTCCCTGTCCAACCACCACTGCAGGACCTGCAGCAGGGTGTTTGTGACTGGCACTGATTTGGCTAGGGCATCCTTTTTCTGAGACCAGTTAGCTCGTAAGTGGAACTGTATGTCTCTCATCTGAAATCTGGATCCTGGAACAACTGCCGTGGCAGCCTCCATGTAGCCCAGCAGCCGTAAAAACTCTCTTGCTGGCCTGGGCCTGATTAGCTGGAATGATGCTGCAATCGGCAGGATATTGTTTACCCTGTCCTGAGGGAGAAATGCACTGCCTTGATGGGGTGTCCAGCTCTGCTCCAATGAAGTCCGGAAGCTGAACTGGTTCTTGCTGTGACTTCTATAGGTTTATGAGAAATCCCAGAGACTCAAATATGTTTCTGGTAAAGGCCAGAGCCTCTTTGGTATGCTGCAGGGACTGACCCGTGACTAGTCAGTTATCCAGGTATGGAAACACGGTCACTCCCTGCCTTCTTAAGTGTGCTACAACCACGGCCAGACACTTTATGAACGCCCTGGGGCCGCAGTTAGACTGAATGGCATTGCTGCAAACTGGTAGTGACCAGAGAGTAGTCTGAACCTCAGGTACTTTCTGTGGCTCGGTCTGATAGGAATGTGGAAGAATGCATTAGGTCTAGGGATGCCAACCAATCCCCTTTTCGCAGAGTGGGTATGATCATGGCTAGAGTCACCATCTCGAACGCTGGATTCAGTATATGCTTGCTTAGGAGTCGCAGATCCAGAATGGGTTGCAGTGCCCATTTTTCTTCTGAGTGAAGAAATATCTTGAGTAGAAGCCCTTTCCCCTCTGTAACAGGGGTACAGGCTCCACTGCTTTGATTGCCAACAGGTTTTTCATCTCTGCCTCTAGGAAGATTTTGCCTGCAGAGGTTGCTGGGGCAAAATTTCTGGCTCTCAGTTTGGGGAGGAATCTGAAGCTTAGAGACAGCCCTTGGCTCACTACCTCCAAGACCTACTTATCTGTGGTGAATGGCATGCCAAGCTTGGAGATAGTGAGCCAATCTGCTTCCTACTGGAAGGGCCGAGGCGACTTGTACCAGCCCGTCAGGGATTCTGTTTTGGCTGGGACTGCACTTGAGGTACCTGGGCTGACCGTCTCATGGACCTCCTACCCCTACCTCACAAGTACCCCCTGGGTTGCTGGTAGTCTGGCATTGCTTGTTCTTGAAAAAATGGCCAGGAGTAGGATCCCCTACCCCTGCCTCCCCTGTACTGGGACATGAAAGAAGTAGAGGCCTTTTTCTTGCAGGAATTGCTTCTATAGGAGGCCTTATATTCCTCCACCTTTTTCAAACAAGCTTCGGTTTTATCCCCAAAAAGAAAGTCACCCTCACAAGGAAAATCCATTGCCTTGGTCTGCGTGTCCTGGGTCAAATTTGTGGCCTTAAACCATGCAAACCTTCTCATGGAGCTGGAGAGAGCCATGAGCCTGGCTGCAGTATCATTAGCGTCCATAGCCATGTGGAACTGATATTTGGTGGCATCCAGTGCTGCCCTAGCATTTCCACCAGATCCACTGCCACATCACCTGGTACTTTGTCAGTCAGTGCCAGAACAGTATTGCATAAAGACTTCTGGTACTGAACTGCATAAGCCATGTAGCTGGCTTATCTCACAAGGAGTGAGGCAGCCAGATACCCCCTTCTTCCCCATCCCATCCACTTTCCTGGAAACCTTTTCTGGGGGATGGGATGACAAAGGTATCATAGCTTTATCACAAGCTGCTGCCTGAACCACTCCCTCATGATCTGCGTGGTGAAATAAGAATGCAGCAGTGGACCTGTCCAGTTGATATTTTTTATCAACTTTTTTTGTCCACTCCTGGGATAGTAGTGGGAGTTTTTTTTAGATGTGCAGCATTGCTTTCGCCAGGGATTTATGCATGGGGAGCATTAAACGTTTTGTTAGTGCTAGCCCCATCATTTCTAAGAAGTCAGTTTCCTCTCTATCTTTTTCAGTCTCCTGGACTGGATAGGGAGATTCAGTGTCTCTACTATTTGCTATGCAAATGAGCAGTGTGAGGTATAACCTTCTGGACCACTACATGGGGAAGGAACCGAAGTCCTGTTCAGGGGATACCTCGGGTTCAATGGGTTCCCCCTCCTCCTCTTCCTCTGGATTGTCATAGACATACATGGGTTCCTGACCCCCTTGAACCGTGGTAGGAATTGGTGGAACTGGTGTGAGAACCGGCACCACAGTTTGTAGGGCCTGCAGAACCTTTGCAATGTCCTCAGCAGAGGGCATAGCTGTTTTGTCTGCTGAGAGCTCCTTAGCCTTCTTGGCCGGAGGTGCAGTGACATGTTTTTGTTTTTTCTTAGTGGGAACCGGTTCACTAGCCGGTTCCACAGGCCTTTTAGTTTTACCAGTGTCCATTTTTTTCTGTGGATTTTGGGTCCACTGACTCCTTTGGTCTGTCCGTATTTTTTTTAGAACAGGAGGTGGACAGGACATCTCTGAAGAAGTAGCAGTAGTTGCCATCTCTTCTAATTTCTAAGCCCTTTTCTTAAGAGGTTTTTGGTCAAAAAGTCTTGCAGATAGCACAATTAGAGAAAATATGTCTAGTTCCCAAGCAAAAAATACAGAGGGCATGCCTGTCTGCTTTGTCCACTATCTGGCCACAGCTAATACAGTTTTTAAAACCAGTAGGTCCCGTCTTTTTCTTAGGTTTCAGAATCTCTGACGTTGAGTAAGATTTTAAACCACTACCTTTACACAAAGCGATCGTCTCCCTGAACCGATAAATTCAAACAGAAATAAAAGCGATCGGTTCCCCAAAAGCAAAAAGGAACCCAGCGATTAACGGTTCTCTGACATGAAAAGGAACTGCAAACCAAATAAAAACTACTAAACTATATGGATCCTGAAAGAAACCATAAGTAAACAGCGAAATTAAGACAAAATATGAGGTGAAAACTTTTGAAGCAGCAGTTCCCAACGGTGCCAAGAAACCGATGAGGAACTGAAAAACAAGTAAATCTAACCCAAATAACTATACTAAACTATAAGGGCAGCAATTTAAAAGTAATAAAGTAAAAATGGCACTTATTGACCAAAACAAGTAATTGAAGAAAGTTGAGAAGAGCTATCTCAGGCATCTTAACTGGCAGGCAGAGTAAAGAATCTGAGCACTCAAGAGTGCAGCAATTACTAAGGGCAGCAGTTTGAAATTGGCAAGTGCCAATCAGAGTTCCATCATGTGCATAAATTCTATCTCCCCATGGCAGTTCAACACTGAAGGCTGACTGCATTAGTTTAATTAACTATACGATTCCTGGGATTAGAATAAAAAACTTCTTGTGATGAGCCCAATTAGCTAGATACATTTTATCACCAAAAAGTAAAAACATCAGAAGCTCTCTCTGATCACCGTGATATCATTACTGGGGTACCCCAAGGATCCATATTAGGCCTGCTGCTTTTTAGTTTATTCCTAAACCACCTATCTCAAGCAATAGTAGGCAATGTACTACTGGACACTGATGACGCAGTGTTATACACTAGCCACCAAGACCCCACTACTCTAGAATCAATAATGCAGGTGAATTTCTTTGAAATCGAAAAGTGGTTCGTAAACTCCAAGTTACTCCTCAACTACAAAAAAAAAAAAAAAAAAAACATGATTTTCACATCCCCAAAAACAGACACAGGGCTTTCAACTTAAAAATTCTCAATAACCTTAAATCCTCCCTCGAAACGGTGAAGAGTTTCAAATACTCAGGAATAACTTTAGTTCATACCCTATCCTTCTCCCAACATATTGACCATGTGGCAAATTCATCTAACGCGGAGCTGGGCTTACTGTACAGGAATAAACAGTGCCTTCCCAAGGAGGTTCCCAAAATTGCAGTGTCTAGCTCTGTGATCTCAATCATCGACTATGGCCTAGTAGTATACAGGGCTGCAAACCCAACTACCCTAAAGCGACTTGAAACAACTCTGAATAAGGCCTGTCGACTCGTGCTTGGAGCTCACCAGCTTACTCTCCCGTGCGATCTATATTCACAAACCGAGTGGCTTAATTTGGACTCTCGTATTCGGTACCAAGTATGCCTCCTCGCAAAGAAGTCCTCCCTTGGGCCCACTCCTCCGGGAATACAAAATCTTCTCTGTCAATCCCATTAAACTAGGAGAATAAACAACCACTCCCTAAAAGTTCCTTTCCATAGGACTTCCCTAGGCCAGCGCTCCTATGAGTACCGTGCACCACTCTGGTTTAACACTCTCAATGTAAATCTACATAATGAACTCAAACTAGGCCCATTTAAGGTGAAACTATGAGCCTATCTAGCCTCCTCCAATAGTTGCGACTGCTAGCACTTACTTATCTCTCCTCTGCAAGTCCTGGCATCCCTCCCCCCGTGACAAACCTTTCTACTTGCGATATCTTTCCTAACGGTCTCAATTCCCTCTTCCTTTCCTCCCCTACATCCTCCTCTAACCCTACATTCCATCTCCCTCTTTTTTTTTTTTTTTTTGAACTTGCATAATTTTTTTATTGAAAGTTTAAAAATATTTGTGAAAAATGGCATAAGGGCCACACAGATCCAGGAGGAACAAAATGGGGGAGAGATACTGTGGGTTAAGCTGGAAAGGAAAATGGGGCCATCCATCCGCACAGGTGTGGTCTATAGACCACCAGCCCAGGAGGAAGAAACAGATAGAGTTGATGCTAGCCATCCAAAGGATGGCTGACAAGGTGAGGTAGTACTGGTTGAGACTTCAATATACCAGATGTGGACTGGAGCATCCCAGCAGCAGCATCAACTAGAGCAGATTTATCCTGGACTCCCTTCAGGGTGCCTTCCTCAAGCAACTGGTCATGGAACCAACTCGGCAGAAGGCAATACTGGACCTTGTGCTCACAAACAGGGACAGTGTGATGGGGGTAACAGTGGGGAGCACCTGGGTAACAGTGACCACCAGTCATTGTGGTTTGAAATCACAGAAAGAGCAGAACCAAACCACACAAAAACACGTATCCTGGATTTTAGGAGCAGACTTTGGGAAAATGGGAGATGCTTGAAAGAGGCATTATGGGAATGGGACAGGAATCAGGGATTGAGGAACAGTGGGCAGTATTTAAAATGGGGATTATAAGAACAACAGAATTATGCATTAAGCAGGTTAGCAAGAGGAAAGAAAGAGGAGACCATTATGGTTTTCCAAAGAGGTAGCAAAGAAAGTGAAAGCCAAAAAGACTGCATTCAGGCAATACAAAAGACACAGGCAGAAGGGATAGGAGAAGTACCAGGAGAAACAAAGGAGGCAGGAAGTCAGTAAGGGAAGCCAAAGCTCAGACAGAAGAACACATTGCAAAGTCAGTGGTTAAAGGGGACAAAACCTTATACAGGTACATAAGGAAAAGAAGGACAAAGGGAGGGATAGTTAGACTGAAGGGGAGGATGGGAGCCGCATGGAGGATGACAACAGTAAAGCTGACATATTGAACAGGTATTTCTGCTCAGTCTTTACTAAGGAAGAGGGGTAATGGGTCTGAAGGGAGTACAAGGGTGAGAATGGTGCAGAAATGGACACAAGTCCCTTTACACGAGAAAGGGTCCTGAAGGAACTGGAAGTAATAAGAGTTGACAAAGCAATGGGGCCAGATGGGGTGCACCCCAGGGTCCTTAAAGAACTAAGAGAGGTGGTGGCTGAACCTCTGGCTATCCTGTTCAGCCAATCACTGGAAACAGGGGAGGTACCCAAAGACTGGAAGACAGCAGATGTAGTCCCCTTATACAAAAGTGGGAACAAAGAGGAAGCAGGGAACTACAGACCAGTCAGCCTCACCTCGGTAGTGGGAAAGATCATGGAAGCACTACTGAAGGAGAGATTGGTGGAACATCTGGTTGTCAATGGACTACAGGACCCAAGGCAGCATGGTTTCACCAGGGGAGGTCATGTCAGACCAACCTCATTGAATTTTTGACTGGGTGACTAGGAGGTGGATCAGGGAGGGCAGTGGACATGGCCTATCTGGACTTCAGCAAGGCCTTTGACACTGTGCCACATAGAAGACTATTACACAAACTGGGGAATATGGGTGTGGGCAGGACAGTAGTGTGGTGGGTAGGTAACTGGCTGGGTGGCAGGACACAGAGGGTGGTGGTAAATGGCTGTCACTCCACAGAGGAAGAGTGACCAGTGGGGTACCACAGGGATCAGTGCTGGGACCGGTCCTATTCAACATCTTCATCAGTGACATTGCACAGGATATAGAAGGCAGAATTTCACTGTTCGCTGATGACACAAAGCTCTGTAACAGAGTAGACACACCAGAGGGTGTAGACAGAATGAGAAGGGACCTGCAGAAACTTGAAGAATGGTCAAGGGTTTGGCAGTTGAAATTCAATGCAAGAAGTGCAAGATAATGCATATGGGGCACAAAACCCTGGCACAATATATCAGTTGGGGGTGAGGATATAGCATGCACCAAGCAGGAAAGGGATCTTGGGGTTGTCATCTCTGATGACCTCAAGGTAGGAAACAGTGTGACAAGGCATCAGGTAAAGCAAATAGGATGCTGGGATGTAGGCAGGGCATCACCAGCAGGAAAAGGAGGTCATAATTCCGCTATACAAGACACTAGTGAGGCCCCACCTGGAGTACAGTGTACAGTTCTGGAGACCATACTCACGTAGACATAGACAGGGTAGAGAAGGTTCAGAGGAGGGCAACAAAGATGGTGCATGGGTTGCATCACAAATCCTATGAAGACAGGTTGAAGGAACTGAACAAGTACTCCCTGGAGGAGAGGAGGGAGAGAGGGATATGATAGAGACATACAAGTATCTTACAGGGAGGAACAGGGTGCAGGAAAACACTATTTTTAAGCGAAAAAGATGTTTCAGGACTAGAGGGCATGGGATGAAGTTGGAGGGAGGACGATTCAGAGGAAACATGAGAAAGAATTTCTTCACAGAACGGGCGGTGGACAAGTGGAACACCCTGCCAGAGGAAGTGGTGGGGGCTGAAACAATCACGGGATTTAAGAATGCATGGGATAGACATAAAGGAATTCTAGAGGTCAGGGGTAAGGGGAAATAGACTTCTAGGAAAACAAACTGAACTTACAAGCTCAAATGGGCAGACTAGGTGGGCCATAGGCCCTTATCTGCCGACAATGTCTATGTATCTATGTATCTATGTATTTCCAAAAATCAATATACAGAGTACGGTCAATTAAAGGATTACCATACAGCCAGTATTCCTTGCATGAATACCTCATATATATCCCTTACAAGGTTTAAGTTTTGGTTTTACTACAAAGAATACTTTTCTTCCTTTACTGCTTTGAGCAAGGAAGTGACCAACCCAACAACTTGCAGAACAAGGTTATGGGAAGATCTACCTTCACTTCTCCTGCAGCCTGAATCCTACATTGTATAGTCTGTTTTAAACTACACAACATTTACATAGGTTCTTCTTGATTAACAATAGCTCTATGGAACCAATCTTATCTGATTAATCTTTACATCAGATACTCTGACCATGTTCTAAGCAATAACAACAAAGTCAAAATAATAATAAACAAATAACATTTTAGTAGATGTGAGTGCAGAGGTTTTTTTTCCCTATCGAACCATCCCCCGTTAATGGCTCAATGCAATAACCGTGACCCAAGTTCTGCTTACCAGGACTAAAAGCACGACCCAACTTGTCCCCTTCCTAGTCAAACCTGATTCCGTCAGGGCATTAAATACTGTTCTAATATCGGAGTGCCCTCCAGACTTTCAATGTAACCATAAAATGGAAGCCACTTTACATTAAATTGTTCTGTTTTTAATCTTAATCGGGCCGTTATGGCCTTCATCTCTTTAATTCTATTAATATTGGCTCTCCAAATCGAAAGAGTTAATTGTTCAGAATGTAACCACTGTTGGGTAATTACTTTCAAGGCTGCCGCCACTAATATAAAATATAAATATCTCCGATTATTGGATCTCCCTTCTCGGGGCAAAAGACCCAGAATCAAATGGGATCCATTCAGCGTGCAATTCCACTGAAAAATGGCCTGTAGGGCCTGTGCTATCTGCTTCAAATAGTTAATTATCTGAGGGCAATCCCAGAATGTATGGGAGTATGAACCCACCCCTCCACATCTCCTCCAACATTTATCAGATGTCGCCTTTGTGTAATCTGCTGAGATGACCGGGGGAATAAAGTACCTGGTGACCACCTTTCACCTAAAGTCTCCCAACTCGGAGAGCTTGTAGTGTTGGGAATCCCCGTCCAGATTGTTGCCCAATCCTCTTCAATAAGGTGCATCCCTAGCTCCTCCTCCCATTTTCGTTCTATTCGCTGAATCAGTAATTTACCAACGTCTTCTTGGAGTGTCCTATAAATATATGATATATATCCCTTGGAATCTGCCGCTCCACCTTTAAGGGAGGTGGTTCTTATGGGGATAGGTGGTTCTGAGGAGATCTCCCCATACCCGTGGTTACTAAAATGTAGTGCCGACATTGTAGGTATCTATAAAAATCCTGTCTAGGTAGGTTATATTTCTCTGCATTTCCAAGAAAGATTTCAAAATATCTTTCTGGAAAAATAGGGTTAGAAAAGCAGTCCCTTGCCCTGCCACCTCTTGAAGCAAGTGTCCCTGGGAAGATGGAAACCGCAGAAGGCTAGTAATACTTCAATGTTGTCGGACATCTAACCACATTCTGAAAGTGTGTTTGTCCATTTATTATTGATCTGCTTAAGGTCAGAATGTGTGGCCACCCAAGGCAGTATCTTGAGGGGAATAATCGGATGCGCTGCCTGTTCCATAAGAATCCCCCCCCCATGACTTGGATTCAGCATACTAAGAATAGGCACAATTTGAGCCTCCTTATAATAATTGTAAAAATCCAGAACTCCCCTACACCCCCTTGTTTTCATCTCTGTGAGAAGATCCCATCGCTTGCTCTTCCAGCCCAGATAAATCTCTAAATCTTTTGTTTCAATTCTTCCAATCTTTTTTTGAAAAGGGCAGGGGTTAAGTTAGTGAACAAAAAGAGGTATCTGGGTCTGGGTTGCGTATCAGAAATCCCCTCATCCCTTTTCTTAATCTGCTTATTTGTATGATTTAGTTAAGATTGCCTTTTGTACATAGTTGATATTGTAACATGCAATGCAGATGACATGCTTGAGGTAGAGAAGTTGGACTGCAAATAAGCCTAGCTTGTTCTATCTCTTTCTTCTTTGCCACATATGCCTTTTCCTTTCTTTTGGCTCCCTTCTTTTGGGGAGGAGTGAACCTACACTGGCTTACTAATTCATGGAGCCAAGGACTGTAACATAATCATTATGCTAAGATATATGGCTTTTTTAAGTCTGTAACCCATGAAGTGAATATGTGGCAATTGCACATGTTAGCAGTGCCAAATGTTGTGATATGATTCAGATATGTAAGTGCAATACTCTGCCTCTATGTGTGCGTACTGTCCAAATAATACTAATAAAAATGTTAAACAACAAAAAAAGTGGTATCTGGGGAGAATATACAGGTTACTCACCTGTAACAGGAGTTCTAGGAATGGTATATGTTGTTCATCCACACTTATTGGCAGGTTCCTTGCCGCTTTAAATCTTGCCGGAAGGTCTTCAAGCTGGCTCCTCCCACCCACCCGGGTGGTAAAACTCTCGGCTCCGCCCCATGACGCCAGATCTGGCCTCATTGAAGCTTCAGGTTGCGTCAAGTCGAGTCGGGGAACAGGGATGAAACAACATATACCATTCCTAGAACTCCTGTTACAGGTGAGTAACCTGTATTTCTAGGGACATGGATATGTTGTTCATCCACACTTATTGGCAGACTCCTAGCAGTTCTCCGGAGGAGGGAGGCAGGCGCACACCCCAATACTTACTTGGGAAATAAGGACTGGAGAACCAAGGCCCCAAAACCAGCATCCCGGCATGACTCAAGGTCGATGTGGTAATGGGTAATAAAGGTGTGTGCTGACTTCCAGGTAGCAGCCCTGCAGATTTCCTGGATAGGGACGTCCCTGGAAGCAGCCACCGATGCAGCAGTATGATGGGTAGAATGAGCTCTTATCCCTCTGGGAGGCTCCATGCCCGCCAACTTATAGCAGCGATCTATGCAGGAGGTGACCCACCTGCCTATCGTCCGCTTGGCTGCAGGTCTGCCAGATGCGGCTTCAGCGAGGTGACAAACAGCTGGCGAACCTCTCCTCGATTTCAGCCGTGCGCCTCCTTATAATAAGCGAGCGCCCTCTAGGGTCCAAAGTATGGAGCCTGTATTCGCCTCCGAGGTGTAATTGGTAGAACACCGCAGAGTCAACACCTGGTTAAGGTGAAACTCTGACACCACCTTCAGAAGGAATTTCGGTGGAAGCAGGACAACCTTGTCCCTGTGGAAGACCAGGTAAGGAGACTCCAATGCAGAGCGCCTGGAGTTCTCCCATCCTTCTGGCTGACGGATAGCCACCAAGAAGGCGGTTCTTCCACGACAGGTGAGAGAGATCACACCTGTGCATTGGTTAGAATGGCTTGCCCATGAGCTTTGCCAGTACCAGCAGTAAATCCCACGGAGGTGGAGGTTCTACACCGAGGGGAATGTGATCAAGGCCTTGAAAGCCGCCAGACCACTCTCTCCTGCGCCACCGACTGCTCCTCGCCCGCCGGTAAGCAGAGATGGCTGCCAGGTGCACCTTAGGGTCGCTGACCTAGGCCCTTGACTAGAAAGGACCATAAATAGTCCAAAATGCTTGCCACAGAACAGGAGGAAGGACCAAGCCCTTGCCCTGACACCAAATGGAAAATCTCTTCCGCTTGAAGGCGAGCATTTTCTAGTCGACTTCACGGACGCCTCAACAACATTGAGGACCTCGCGAAAGACCCAAGGCCTGGAACTCTAGTCAGCAGGAACCAGGCCGTCAGGTCAGGATTGAAGGTCCGGATGGAACACCTTCCCCTGATTGACTGAGAGCAGGTCCGGGCGAGCTGGAAGCTGCCTCGGGAGCCTGGAGCTGAGGCTGAGGAGATCTGGGTACCAGAACTGGCGGGGCCAGTCTGGGGCTATCAGAATCACCTGCGCCTTGTCCCTCCTTGCCTTGAGAAGCACCTTGTGAACCAAGGGAAATGGGGGAAAGGCGTAAAAGAGGCCCGGGGTCCAGGGCCTCGAGAAGGCATCCCCCTGCAGCGAGCCCTGCTGAGGGGGGCGGGCATGAAACAGCCTCAGCTTCGCGTTCTCCCTGGAGGCAAACAGGTCCACCTGAGGTATGCCCCAGTGGGAGAACAGATCTTGTACTACCTCCGGCAGGAGACCACTGTGAGATGCAGCCCTATCCGCCCAGGGCATCGGCCAGGTGTTGGAGGCTCCTGCCACATGAATGGCTAGGAGATCCGCCTCCAGGCTGCGCACGAGTGACCAAATGCGGAGAGCTTCCTTGCATAGAAGCATGGAGCACGTCCTGCCCTGGCGGTTCAGGTAGTACATGGTCGTGATATTGTCCATCTGGACTCGGACCACTTGACCCCGGAGAAACGGAGCAAAGGCGGTGAGAGCTAGGCGGACCGCTCGGAGCTCCAGCAGGTTGATATGGCATCGGGACTCCCGCGGGGACCAGAGGCCGTGCACTCGGTGTTCCCCCAGATGGGCACCCCAACCCATCAGAGAGGCATCGGTCGATAGAGAGACCGTCGGCTCGGGGCGGACAAACGGGATGCCTCCTGCAGATGAGATGGAACGGTCCACCACCGGACAGCGTTCCACATCTCCTGAGCCACCATCACTAGCTGGTCCAATGGATCGCAGCTGCTCTGACCACTGGCTGGCCAGTCCCACTGAAGGGGCGATGTGCCAGCGTGCCCAACGGACTACGCTGGTACAGGCCGCCATGAGACCCAGGAGGCGAGAGGAAGTCCCGGCAGGGCACGATTGCCCAACCAGAAATGATCGGGCAAAGGAGGTAAGAACCTCGGCCCTGTCCGCCGAGCCGCGTTTGCCCGGAAGAGAGTCGAGCCTGCCCCGATAAACAGAATCACCTGCTTCGGCTCGAGTTCCACTTGGCCTGCTGATGAGAAGGCCGACTTGAGAGCAAACCTGAGGGCTAGATCTCTGGACCGCTCCACCTCCTGTTTGGAGGGTGCTATCATCCAATCGTCCAGGTAAGGGCACACCGACCCCGCACCGCAGAGGAAGCTGTCACACACTGCAATGCATTTGGTGAAGACCCTGGGAGCTGGAGACAGGCCGAAGGGCATGGCTCGAACTCAAGAGGGATCCTCCGCCGAAAGCTAGGAATCTCCGGGTGATGGACTGATAGGGACGGAAAGAACGCTGTCCCTGCAGGTCCAGAGAGCAGAACCACATGCCGGTTCCAGAGATGGTATTATCTGCCCAGAGTGACCATCCTGAAGGTTCGAGACCTTAGGAACTTGTTCAGGTCATGTAGGTCGAGAATGGGGCGCCAGCCCCCCGTCCGTTTCGGAACCAGGAAGTACCTGGACACGAACCCCAGGTCTGAAGGGGGGTCCTCTACCTCCCTGATCACCTCCTTTTGGAGGAGGAGAGCGATGTCAGCTCGACGAGCCGACAGTGAGGCTTCAGACCCCGAGGCCCCCCGAGGTGCGACGGCTCTGAAGGGCGGGGCCTGCTCAAATTCTAGAGGCAGGCCTTTTCCCACCACCTCCAGAACCCACCTGTCCGTGGTAATAGCGGACCAGGCGGAAAGGAAGTGTCGGAGCCGTCCCCCCACGGGGGGAAACCAGGGCAAGGTGACTGGGATGGGGCGACACCCCACAGCCCGTCACTGGGCAGGCTTGGAGGAGGGACCGCCGAGGGACCTCCTGGGCCTTTTCCTCCCTGCTTCCTGTTGAGGAAGCCGACGGCTTGGGTTTGGGATGCCAAGTCGAGCCTGCTGGCCCTGACGCTGTTGGCCTGGATGCTACCGGGCGCAGAAGGACGAAGGGCTTAGGCTGTGGCTTCATGGCCTTGTCCTTTGAGCGGAAGAGACCCGAGTCCAAGGTAGCATTGGACTTCTCGATCCTCTGCAGGTGACCTTCCACCCCAGGGCCGAAGAGGTCAGTCCCCAAAAAGGGAACATCTGCCAACTTGTGCTGGGTATCCGAGGTAAAAGTGGATATCCTCAGCCAAGCCCGACGACGCATGGCCACTGCGGCCGCCACCGACCTGGCACATGAGTCCCCAAAGTCCAAAGCAGTCTGGAGCTGCTGTTTGGCCACTGCCCTGCCCTGGTCCTGCACCTGCCTGACCGTAGTGTGCAGATCCGCGGGAAGATGAGGGACGACCTCATCCAGGGAGCCCAACAGAGCATGTGAAAAATGTGCCATGAGGACGGCCGAACTGGCCTGACGAAGGCTGAGAGAGGATGCAGCATAGACTTTTCGCCCGGCATAATCCAATTTCTTGGATTCCTTGTCGGGAGGTTTGTCCACATCCCTGGCGTTCCCGGCACGCCGGAAAACGCTGTCGGTAACCAACCCCTCTGCAGAGGGGTGTTCCAAAAACCGGACAGGGAACCGGTAGGAACCGCATACTTCCTGGCCATCCTGGCCGAAGGCGCAGGGCAGGAAGCAGGGCGCTGCCAAAGCTCCAAGGCCGGATCCACTATGGCCTCGGCCACCGGAAAGGCCTCCGTAGGAGAGAACTTCGTCCAGAATCTCCGTGAGGGGATACCTGGCTGCTTAGAAACGGGTTCGAAGCTCAACCCGTGGACTCTGAGATGAGCCAAGCAACCCTAAGAAGGACTAAGGGCTATCGTCCACTGACTGTCCTCCCGAGGACTCCAAGTCAATCGCTTGGAGAAAAGGGAGGAATCATCCTCGGACTCGAAGAGTCCTCAAAGAGCTGCCTCGGGCCTGAGCCACCTCCACCCGCCGAGGTTTATCGAGAGTGAGGGTGACAGACAGCCTATGGGGCAAACCCAAAGCCGACCGAGAATTCTTGGTCGGAGCCCCAACTAATGGCTGTGGAGGCGGAGGTTCCACCAGAATCGGTGGGGCAGCTGGAATTGGCCGAACAACCGCCTGGGAACAGGCTCCTCGGCTACAACGAGGGGTTGTTTCGGCTGCTCCGGTGACAGCCACTTAATGGCCGGGGAAGACGACTGGGTCGGCTTATTCCCGGTCAAAAGGAGCTGTTGCCACATGAGTTCCTCATACCTCCGACGCAACTTGCGCCGAAGCCTCCCCTCGTCCGAGCAGGAGGAAGAGCGGCGGCGCCGCTTGCCGCGGTGCCAAGACCGCCTATGACGGTGGGATCGGCTGGACCGCGAGGATGTCCGAGACCGAGACCGAGAGTCTCGACTAGGCCAAGGAAGGCGAGGAGAAGTGTCGGAAATCGGCACTCCCCTCGGCTCGGACGATCCCATCAAGGCTCCGGAACCGAGGCACAGACGAGCCGACGGGATCCTCAACTCCACCGGGGAACTGGAGAGGGATTCTCAGCTTCTCCAGCCGACAACCCGCCTAACGGATCGAGAAAATCTCGACCGCTGTCGGGCGGGAGTCTCGGCCAACTGGCCTGACGGGGACACCGTGAGCCAGTGGTCGGCTGAGGGTCGACCGAAGTCGACTGCCGACAAGAAGGGAGGGGATCTTTCCCGCCCCCAAGAGCGTCGACGGTGAGACTTACTTTTGCTCTTTTTGGACCTGGAAAAGGGTCCAGAAGAAGTTGGACCCTCACCTTTCGTCGAGAGGGTCAGACAAAGCTCCTTGAAAGAAGCAGAGTACGAGGCACCGAGAGAGAGCGGGACAAATGCCGCAGCCGAGGTAGAAGCGGCCCGCGCCACCTCCTCTTCGAGGGCGATCATCTGCTCGAGCTGATCCGCCGAGCCCGCCGCAGCGGACACCGCCAACCGGGCCTCTTTAGATTTAACCGGTGGAATTCTTTTCTCGGGGCGCCTCAGTTGTAATCGGGCAGCACGGTCTTCAAGGACGTAGGCCGAAAAGGACGAGCACAAGTCGCAGGCCTGCGGGTCGTGCTCAAGGCCCAAGCAGTAGACGCACCTGGAATGCGGATCCGTCCTAGACATCTTCTGCCCGCAAGGGCACCTCCGGAAACCGGGAGTCGATGTGTCCATCGCAGCCGCGAGGAAAAGAAGACCGAAGTCTTTTTAGCAAAAACCTTTTTGATTCGAACTCAAGAATTAGGAACCAGTCTTACATGCAGAGCGTTAAGGAGGAACCTGAGCTCCAAGCGGTAAGGAAGATCTGGCGTCATGCGGCGGAGCCGAGAGTTTTACCACCCGGGTGGGTGGGAGGAGCCAGCTTGAAGACCTTCCGGCAAGATTTAAAGCGGCAAGGAACCTGCCAATAAGTGTGGATGAACAACATATCCATGTCCCTAGAAATTCATTTTCACAGTATCTATCCGATGTGTGAATGTAAGGGGTAATGAGTGCCATCTATTTATATCTGCAAAAACAGCTTTTTGGAGTGCTCCATAATTAACTTGATGCAGTCTTGACAGTTTAGTTGGGATCTGGATCCCCAAGTACCTCACCTTATCTCCAACCCATTTAAACGGAATCTGCTTGTACAAATTCTGTGGAATCCTGCCATTTATTGGCAGGACCTATAATTTGTCCATGTTGATTTTAAATCCCGAAAGTTTACCAAACTGGACCAAAAGGGCCATCAAAGGGGGGGGATCAAATTCTCAGGGTCCTGCATATATATCACCGTGTCGTCTGCATAAAGCGACACTTCATTCTGGGCCTGTTCTACTGTATATTAATGCCCTGTATTTTATTCTCCTCCCTTACTGCTTGAGCAAGGGGCTCCATTGCCAACGCAAAGAGCAGGGGTGATAAGGGGCAGCCCTGTCTGGTGCCCCTCTCAACCAAAAAAGCCTCAGACAAAGTACCGTTAACCCTGACTCTAGCAGAAGGATTCTGGTAGGCCAGCGTAGCCCATTGCAGAAAGGCATCCTCAAAACCCATTTTTAAAAGGACAGCTTTGAGATATGACCAATTCAGCCTATCAAAGGCCTTTTCTGCGTCCAGAAAAATGGCAATTTGGGTGTTTTGGGAGTTGTTCTTATGTTCCAAGATATTTAACAGACGCCTGATATTATCAGACATATGTCTGTGTGGTATGAATCCAGTATGATCCGGATACATCAAATTTTCAATGTGTTTTTGTAAACGATTAGCTAGAATTTTTGTAAGAATTTTATAATCTTGATTTAATAAGGAGATGGGCCTGTATGACTCGCAGATCTCAGGGGGCTTACCCGGTTTCGGAATGACTGTAATTAAGGCTTTACCCCATGAGCATGGGGGATTATTATTCTCTAGGATAGCATTTAGAACTATGGCCAGTTTGGGTGCTGATGTTTTTTGGAATTTTTTATAAAACTCTACCAGGAATCCATCCGGACCCAGGGATTTGCCCGGTGGAAGTTTGTCTATGACTGCTAAAATCTCCTTTTCTGTGATGGGGGCAGATAATTCTTGCTGCATCTCAGGGGACAATTTAGGTAATTTCAGGGCATTTAGGAAGGATTCCGTGTTCTTTTGCACCTCCTGTGGGTCCCTCTTTTCCCTGTAAAGTTCCCGATAATAATTTTTAAAGGCCTTGACTATTTCTCTTGGTTTCTCTATTCAAACACTAACTTCATTTCTGGTTTGGAGAAATGAGACATACCTACTCGCCTGTTCCCTCCTCAATCTCAGAGCAAGAAGTTTCAATGCCCTACCCCCTCCCTCATAATATTTTTGGTTGGTAAATCGCAGCATCCCCTCTGTCTTTTCAGCTTCTAGCTCATCGAGTTCCTTTCTTTTATCCATTAGTTCCTTTAGAATTTTCTCCTTCCCTCTTGGATTATTTTTATGTTCCATCTCCAACATTTTTATCTTGGTTTGCAGTTCCTCTAACTTTTTATTCCTTAACTTTTTCCTAGCTGAGGCCAAACTTATTAATTGTCCCCTCAGGACAGCCTTCATCGCGTCCCACCACACCATCGGGGTACTAACTGACATGGGGGAGTCTGGGATAAGGTTTTTTTATATCCTGTGTGATTTGTCGTACCACATTCTTATCGTTAAGCAACGAAGTAGTCAATCTCCAAATAGTTATTCTAGGCTCCCAGTCCCATACAAAGTCAATAGAGATCAGAGCGTGTCTGATAGAGTTAGGGGATAAATTTTAGAATTGGTGAAACAATGGAGATCCGTGGTGTAGGTTATAAAGAAATCTATGCGGGAGTATGAATTCTGAGGAACTGAATAAAAAGTATAGTCCCTTTCCTTTTTATGATGCGTTCTCCAAATATCTGTGACCCCCCCCCCTTCATTAACATATTCAGGCACCTCATGGCCTGCTTAGAGGTCTCCAGTCTCCCAGAGGAACGGTCCAGTGTTGGACACAATGTGGTATTAAAATCACCTCCGCGCACTAGCTAACCCTTAGGAAGCAACACTACCCTTTGAAAGATTTCCTGGTAAAAAGTAGCTGCCCCAGTGTTCGGAGCACAAATATTCACCACATGAATTAGTCTACCCTGAACCATCCCTGAGACTCTAATGCATCTACCTTGATGCATGGTCTCTACTTCCTGCACACAAAATGGAGAGTTCTTCTTGATTAATATTGCCACCCCTGCTTTTTTTGTCTCTCTACCCGAGGTGGACACCACTCTCCCCACCCACTGACGCCTCAATTTAATGTGCTCTGATTCCGAGAGGTGCGTCTCTTGGAGGAGAGCCATGTCACAACTCCTTCTCTTAAGTTCCATTAGGATTTTAGTTCTCTTAATAGGGGAGTTAAATCCATTTACATTATAAGAGATAATCCTTAAGTGTACTGCCATTTCTTTCCCTTAGCAGATCTCTTCTCCCTCATCATTTCAAACAGATACATATTCCCAGGTCCTACAGGACCCTGCGGGCCCTCTTATCTCCTTTGAACCCACGTCGACAAACTTTGCCCAAAAACATTTGTAACTGAAAAATTAACAACACATAGCTATTAGTTCGAAATATAGGATCCAATACAGATCCACTGTAATAGCTTTTATGTGAACAAGCACAAATACAAGTCAAACTGACTTCCTAGGAAAACTAACTCTGATAGTGAAAACTACCAAGAGTGGTCACAAACGTGACTAATTTAAGACCCCTACGTTGTTAAGGGGAGTTGTCATATTAGCCAACCTCGTGACTTTTTAGGCTGACAACAGGTAATTTTAGATGCCACTCCGTGTGCGTGAATAAGCCAACTAACCCATGACCACCCAATCACCCCCTCCACCCTTCGATTAACAGCACCCTCCAATAAAAGCCCCCCCCTTGACAGACAATTTACAGTCCCTAGTTTTGACTTAAACAAAAAAGAGAAAACCCCACACATTCATTCTTTATGGAAGGCATTGAATATAAGTCCATCTCAGTGCTGAACGGCAGTTTTCTAGGCCGCATTCTTCTGCCCTCTAGCGGGCCGAACTTGGAGGTACCCATTCAGTCCAAACTTTCAGTGAGAGCGAGTAAAAGGAGAAAGGGCCCCCATCCCCAGCAATCAAGTAGAAAAATATGCACCACAGACCCAGGGGTATACTTTCTTTGCCCAGCACTTACACAAGGGAGTGTCCCTCCTTCCCCAGTCACCCCATGTTATTTTAGGCATGGAGGACTCCTTACATGCCTGCAAAAACCCTGAGCACAGACCCAATGTCCTTGAGTACCTCTCTGCGTGAGGCCAAATTAATTCTTTTGGTGAAGGCGATGCCATCTTTTCTCCGGTCTGGATCCTGTTTCTTTTTTCTGCATGAAGCATAAGTTTGGAGATATCCCCCGCTGTCACCATTGCGATAGAGCCTGGGAAGCCTCGCTTCTTGGTGTTACTGCGGGATACCACATTCCAAGCCCCTGCTCTCAGTTTTTCTCGAGAGTTTCAAGTTCCAGGTCTGGCACAGTAATTTGAAGCTCCTTCAAAGTTGGACTTGCCTCGACCAAGGAAGGGAAGGTCTTCGCTCCCGACTCCAGGTAAATCTTAAGTCTCGCCGGGAAGAGCAGCTGAGCCTTTATTTCTTTTTCTGCAGTAGCTCCCTTATAACCCCTCAAACTTTTTGCCTTTCGGCTTGCAGGGCTGTCGAGAAGTCCTGATTGAAGAAAATTGTTGCCTCCTGGTATTTTAAGTCTCTATGTCTCCAGGCCTCATGAATAATCCATTCCTTACTCTGGAAGTGCAGCATTCGGATTATCAGAGAGCGAGGCCTAACACTGGGATCAGCCGGTTTCGGTACCAGGGACCTGTGAGTACAATCTATCTCTAGATTTATGTCTTGAGGTGGGGAGAGCACTGCTTGCAGCAACTGCTGCACGAAGTCAGCCATCGTCGGGAAGCCTTCTTCTGCACCTTCAGGGATTCCGTGAATCCTAAAGTTACTCCTACGGGAGTGATTCTCCAAATCTTCCAATTTGGCTTGGGTTTCTCGAAGCTTGGGTTTCTCTTTGAAGCAGAAATAGAAGGAGTAGCTCTGTACTCTCTTGCGCATCTGACAGTTCTCCAATTCTGGCTTCTGATGTAGAGACTTTTCTGTCCAGTGCTCGTACGTCTTGCTTCAGGTCTGCCAAGGCTGAGTCGATTTTATTAACTGTCGCTAGGATTTTTTTTAAGCGTGTGGCTGTTCTCCGATTGTTCCGTCTCGTCCTGGTCCCAATCTGCAGAGGATTCTGGTGGGAGCCTTCTACGTTGGGGTAGGCCAGGGCCGTTAGGCTCTCCTGAGGCCTACTCAGAGTAGTTTGTCTCATTTTGCTCGATGAAGATGATGAAAATCTCTGACCTTTTGTTTTCTGCAGCTTCCCTGCCATCAGTAGTGTTGAATACGTTGTAACAGTTGTTGTATTGGAGTTGCTTTATTACAGATTACCATAGATTAGGGAGAGGTGATCAGGGAGCTTCTAAAATTAGCTACCCACCATGTCAGTGACGTCACCGAAGTCCTCCAACTTTCTTTTATGTAACTTTCTCATCCCTCTCAGCTCTGCCTCCTCTAATATTATCCCTAGCCAACATTCCATCTCTTCCCTCTACCTACATTCTTCTGCTTCCCCATGTATTCTTCTACCTTCTCTCACTCCTCTTCCCCCTTTTCTCCCATTACTAGCTCCTCTCCCCTCCCCGTCAATATCCTGGGGCTGTAACAGATTATTCATGCTTTTTCCCCTCTTTATCTCCTATGTCACTCTCCTATTCTCCCTCCAATCTACCCCTCCTAGCTAAGCTCCTCCATAAGCCCTCTCTGGTCACCTCACCCCTTGCTAAAGCTTCTTAATTCCCATTTAGTCCACTTTACCCTCTCTGGTAGTATACGTATTTTACTTTCCTGCTGCCCCCCGCCGTTTCACCCTTTTCTTATATGTCTATGCACTCTTCCTTACAACCCTCGTTTTCCACCTCCCTAACTCCTCTCAGCCTGTGTCCACTTCCTCCCACCCTTATTATCCCCCCCTACTTTTAAGATGTGCATTTATTCTTTAGGTCCTAAATCGCCTAACCATTTTACTGGTTCCAACCCTGCACTTATGACAAATAACTGCTAATTCCATGTTATGCCTCTAATCTTATTTTGTATGTAATTGTTAACACCATATCTGTAACATTCTTTGTCTACTGTTAAGAAATGGCCAATGTCCCACTTACTGGTCTTGTATTCAAGATTCACCTGTTGACATTTGTTTAAGATACTTTCAATTAATCTTGTTTTATCTCTATAGTTCTGTATATTATTCCTGTATTTTCCATTTGTACTAACTTCCCTGATGTAGAACTTCTGTAAAAGAGCCTCTGGCTCAAAGGTATTTCTGATTTTTGTCTAAATAAACAAACATGCCCTACTGTGAAGATAAAAAATCTATCTGGCTAGTTGGTGTTGTCTACTATAAACAGTGTTTTTATCTCGCTTAAAAATGTTAATATATATTATATAAACTTATTTACGTGTGGGTCAAGTGTTCCTTTTCTGCCGACAACGTCTATGTTTCTATGCACTATATAGCAAGTGAGTACTCGACCCTTCCTATAGTACGTCTGTAGCAGCATTTTGGGCATCCGTAAGAGCAGACTGCTTCCTGATGAGAATTTTCTTCTTTGCTTAGAGAGGATCTGGACACATCATTTCTGTTTACTTAGATTTAGCCCTTACTTTAAATTTGTATGAGAATGTTTAGATTTGTTATTGTTTCTTGATTGCTATAACAAAGCACTTTGTAAAAATGTATGTGTATTGTAACTTGTGTTGACTTAGGCCGGCTGTGACAATGGGCACTTGCTGCTCACAGTCCGTCCTAATAAATAAATGAAAATAAAATGCATTTCATTCAGTGGGAAAACAGAAATGCATTGCTGTCATGTTCATTGAAGTAACACGAAAAGAAGCAAAACCCTGCTGACCTGGGCTAATACCAAATACTGGCACTGAAGTGAGGTACCGGAGGATGTTGCAACATTGGATGTGCCACTCTTCAGATGAGAAGTGAAATCTGGTTCCCCTCTGCCTGTCTCTGGCAGGCTGAAGTGCAAAATCCCATGGGAACATTTCGTAAGAGTAGGGTATAAACACTGTTGTCCTGATCAGCATTCCCTGCCTCAGGGAAACAGATTTGAGTGCGAGTGTCCATGGCTGTGGGCAGATGTTGTGGGCTAATCTAATAATGACTCTCATGTTGGTCAGCATATAGTGTTGAAGAAACGCAAGGCATCCCATCTCTGCAAACCACTGCTTTCTCACACACTCTAAGGTAGTCTGACTGAAGGAGACTATACCCAACCAAATTGTTATGCTTCATAAGCTCACTGCCAGCCACCCTGCCTTTAGGTAGTTTAGGAAATTCAAGAGAGGTGGGTCCACACAGTGGTCTGATATGCTTTTCACGAGAAGCCATGCCACTTTACCTTGATGGTGAAAGCCACCTGGAGAGGTCCTCTCCGCCCGACAATGACAACCCTCTTCACCTTACTGGCAGCTATGGCATCCAGCGAGGGACTGGTGATGTCAGTTTTCTGTGAAGAAGCAAGAAGTAAGATTGTTTAACAAGGTTGTTTAACAAAAAAACTCATAGCGATGAGAAAGCAATAAACTAACCTAACAGTTGAAAAGGAAAAAAAAAAATACTGTACTTTTTTTTTCCTTTACCCACGTGCCACTGCAGAAAGGCACTTACTTGCCTCCTGCACCCACTGATCGCTAAGTTGCTCCTGCTGGCTCCTGTCGCACAGGGCTCACTCTCCTCCCACAACATGGCCCATCTCCCTGGGCTAGACAGCAGGATAGAAACAATTTGGGTGACGCACAGTCTCGTCGTCATCATCATCATCATCATCATCACACCGCTAAACTGTCCCAGATTTTCAGGACTGTCCCTAATTCAGCCTCACAATTTTCCATGGTCCCTCCTAAAATGGGAGTTTATGTGACTACAGAGAAAGGCTTTAATGCTCAAAATTATTATTAGCTTTTACTGACCAGGTAAGTACAATAGACACATATTGCACCTATTTTCAGGTACGACCCCCGGGAGGTGACAGTATAATATCAAAAAGTAAAGAGGAAATGTTTTTTACACTGAATCACTTTTTCTAACAGTTTCCCCAGGTTGATATTTCCATTGCTAAAGATGGAGTCCCTAATTTGGTACTCTGTCCCTGGTTATTTTAAGCCACCTCCCAGAAATAAATGTCAGGAGGTTGAGAGGTCAGCCTCATCATCACCATCATAAACTTGACTTCTCTGCACTCTCCCAGAGACAATCTCAGAGCACACTCCAAGTAAAAGTTCACAAGTAATGATGTAAGGAACATAAACAACCCAGAAAGTGTACAGCCAACAGGCTGACAGGTAGGCAGCAGACATTGGTGGAGAATGCCAGTCACCTTTTAGAGCGGAGGGTTATACCAATAAGTAACACAGGGTTGCAAGGTCCATCATGCTTTTAAAGCAGGTGCAACGCAAAAGTATTTAAAAAAAAAAATTCAGTTTCAGTTACAATTAATAAAATAATTAGCACACCTGTCAAATCTACTTGTCTAGGTACCTCCTATGCTGCGCGCCAGGAGTCTTTTTTATTTCAGCAATCCTAACCCTGGACAGGTCTACAATGCTATTTGTATGCAAATTGTGGCAGCCATTTTTTTTAATTGAAACATTTATAAAATACTTAAATTTTGGTGGAATTAGAAAATTGTACCACCGAATAAAACTGGAAGATGCCTGGATTTTTTTTTTTTTTTTTACAGTGAAAAAAAAAGGTAGGGTCAAATTTCTTGCCCAATTTCAGTGCACTGTTGCTTTAACATATTTAGTGGAGAAGGGAGTTCGTAGCATGCTGCAGAAGTTTGCAGATGTCACTAAACTGACCGAAAAAGTGGACAGCGCAGGAATGGGATGTATCACAAGGGGACAGGCATACTATGAACAGGGGGAAGGGTGCAGCAACACTTGGTTGCATAGGCTATATGCGCAGAAGTGCAAGGAACTCCTCCTAGGAGAGAAGAACACAGGCTGAATGCTGGCTCGGCAATTTATTAGTCGTCATCCACATGAGCAAAGTAAAACCAAACTTGACATTTTAGTTTTACAATTTTATGTATTTTGTCCTTGTATTTATTTTGTTTACCAGGAAAAGACTCCACTGAGTGAAACTCATTTGCAAGAAGGTCCTGGTTAGGACAGCAATAATTAAAATGTATAGAGTAATAAACACACAGAGTGAATACAGAGTGATGAATACACAGAATAAACAGGTTACTCACCTGTAACAGAAGTTCAAGGAGTGGTATATGATGCATATCCACACTTCTGGCAGTGTTCCTTTTCCTTTTAACTCCTGCCAGAATGTCTTCAAGCTGGCTCCTGCCACCCACCCGGGTAGTAACTCCCTTGGGACCGCTGCGTGATGTCAGATCCTACCCGCTCGAAGAGAGACCGGTGTGCCACTTGACAGGGGAGGTCGGGTGGGTCAGTGTGGATGTACATCATATAGTAGCACTCCTAGATCTACTGTTACAGGTGAGTAACCTGTTTTTCTAGAGATGCGGACATGTTGTACAGCTCCACACTTCTGGCAGACTCCTAGCAGTTTACAGGGAAGGGGGGGCAAGGCACACACCCCTCACTTAGGGAACAGAGATTGGAGAACTGAGGTCTCAAAACCAGCATCCTGGCATGACACAAGGTCAGTGTGGTAGAGGGAAATAAAGGTGTGTGCCAACTTCCAGGTAGCAGCCCCACAGATGTCCTGGATAGTAGGGAACGTCCCTGGAAGCAGCCACTGAGGCAGCGGTAGGATGGGTGGAATGAGCCCTTTGCCCTACAGAAGGCTCCCTACCTGCCAACCTATAGCAGAGGTTGATGCAGGATACAATCCACCTGCCAATCGTCCGCTTAGCTGCCGCTCCACCAGGTGTGGCTTCAGCGTAGGTGACAAATAGCTGCCGAACCTCTCCCTGAACCCCAGTCATGTGCTCCTTGTAATAGGCAAAATCGCCACTGGTCCAAAGTATGGAACCTGTAATCAGCCTCCAAGGTGTGGCTGGTGAAATACACCAGGAGACTTATCACCTGGTTAAGGTGGAAATCTGACACAACCTTTGGGTTGGGGCAAAGGACAACCTTGTTCCTGTGGAAGACCAGGTAAGGAGACTGCGCTGAGAGCGACTGGAGCTCACTGATCCTTCTGGCTGACATGATAGCCACTAGGAAAGTGGTTTTCCACGACAGGCAAGACATTTCACCCCTGTGCACTGGTTCGAATGGCTTGCCCATGAACTTTGCCAACACCAGCAGTAAGTCTCATAGTGGTGGTGTTTCATGCACCGAAGGGGAAATGTGGTCAAGGTCCTTCAGAAAGTACCAGACCTCCTTTCTCCTGCACCACCGGCTGCATACCAACCCATGCCCAGTAAGCAGAGATGGCAGCCAGGTGCACCTTAAGGGTCGTCGACCAAAGGCTCAACTGAGAGAGAGGCCAAAGATAGTTGAGAATATTAGCCATCAGGCAAGATAAGAGGTCAAGTCCCTTGCCTGGCACCAAATGGAGAACCTATTCCATTTGAAGGCATAACATTTTTCAGGTTGATTCCTTCCTAGGTGCCTCGACCATGGTGAGGACATTGGAGAGACCCAAAGCCTGGAACTCTAACCGCTCAGGAACCAGGCTGTCAGGTGAAGGGATTGAAGGCCCTAGCGGAGTACCTTCCCCTGACTGCAAGAAAGCAGGTCCGGGCAAAATGGAAGATGCCTCGGAAGCCTGCTGCTGAGGCTGAGAAGATCGAGGTACCAAAACTGGCATGGCTAGCCCGGAGCCACCAGGATAATCTGTGCCTTGTCCCTCCTGGCCTTGAGCAACACCTTGTGGATCAAGGGAAATGGAGGAAAGGCACAGAGAAGACCCACAGTCCAGGGCCTGGACAAGGCATCCCCCTGCAGCGTTTTCTGCTGGGGGGATGGGCTCAGTACAGACTCAGTTTGCGTTCTCCCTGGAGGCAAACAGATTCACCAGAGGGGTGACCCACTGGGACAGCAGACTGTGAACTACCTCTGGATGGAAAGACCACTCGTGAGACATCTCACCCACCTGGCTGAGGGTGTCTGCCAACTGGTTGGATACACCGGCCACATGTATGGCCAGGAGATCGGAGTCCAAGCTGAGAACAAGGGTCCAGATGCGGAGAGCTTCCCTGCAAAGATGAAGGGAACGTGTCCTGCCCGGTTTGTTGAGGTAGTACATGGTCATGGTGTTGTTCATCTGGACCTGAACAACCTGACCCCCTAATGTCCACAGCACAGGCTGTCAACACCAGCCGAACTGCCCAGAGTTCCAGCAGGTTGCTATGGCATCAGGACTCCTCAGGGGTCCAGAGCTTGTGGACCCAGTGGTCCCCCAGGTGGGCACCCCAGCCCATCAAGGAGGCACTGGTCAGCAGGATGACCATCGGCTCTGGGAGGACAAATGGGATCCCTTCCTGCAGATGTGCCAGGACTAACCAACATTGGAGGGTGTCCCACATCAGCTGGGTCACAGTGACTGGCTGGTTGAAGTGGCCCTTACGTGGAGACCACTGGTGGGCATGAAAAAATTACTCACCATAGTACTCTTGTTTCTTCAAAAGGATCACTCATTATGATTAAACTTGAAGCAGTCAGCCTCCTGTATTGAACTGCACGGAGAAATGGAATTTTATGCAGCTTATGGAATTCTCAAGTGGCTCATGCCACTTTCAAACTGCTGCCCTAGCAACTGCTGCACTTTGAGTGCGTCAGATTCTTACGGAGCCTAACTGGGTAAAAGACCCACTAGCTAAAACTTAACAACATTAAAATAACATTTTTGCACTTTCAGGTCAAAACATCCTTAACCAACAAACCTAAGAAACTTTAAGACCACTTGGACACCAACTGGTTAAACAAAGTGACTCTCTACCTTAACCAATATATGAGAAAAGAAAATACCCCAATGCAGGGATGCAGAGCGACTTCTATAGGTTCTAGTAGGGGAGGTAGGGAGGGTCTTTAATCATAATGAGTGATCCCTTTGAAGAAACAAGATTACTATGGTGAGTAATTTTTTCTTCTAACCCCAGGAAATACAGGTTACTCACCTGTAACAGGAGTTCTAGGAATGGTATATGTTGTTCATCCACACTGTCTGGCAGGTTCCTTGCCGCTTTAAATCTTACCAGAAGGTCTTCAAGCTGGCTCCTCCCACCCACCCAGGTGGTAAAACTCTCAGCTCCGCCCCATGACGCCAGATCTAGCCTGGCTGGAAGCCTGGAAGCAGCGTCGGCCGGGAGAGTCAGGTGGATGAACAATATACCATTCCTATAACTCCTGTTACAGGAGGTTAACCTGTATTTCTACGGACATGGATATGTTGTTCATCCACACTGTCTGGCAGACTCCTAGCAGTTCTCCAGGAGGAGGGAGGCAAGGCGCACACCCCTTACTTACGGAATAGTGACTGGAGAACCGAGGCCTCAAAACCAGCATCCCGGCGTGACTCAAGGTCGATGTGGTAATGGGTTATGAAGGTGTGTGCTGACTTCCCAGATAGCAGCCCTGCAGACTTCCTGGATAGGGACATCCCTGGAAGCAGCCACCGATGCAGTGGTATGGCGGGTAGAATGAGTTCTTTTCCCTCTGGGAGGCTCCATGCCCGCCAACCCATAGCAGAGATCTATGCAGGAGGTGATCCACCTGCCTATCATTCGCTTGGCTGCAGGTCTGCCAGGTGCAGCTTCAGCGTAGGTGACAAACAGCTGGCGAACCTCTCCCCGAACTTCAGCCGTCCTCTCCTTATAATAAGCAAGCGCTCTTCTAGGGTCCAGAGTATGGAGCCTATATTTGGCCTCCGAGGTGTGACTGGGGTAGAACACCGGCAGAGTCAACACCTGGTTAAGGTGAAACTCGACACCACCTTTGGAAGGAATTTCAGGTAGGGGCACAGGACAACCTTGTCCCTGTGGAAGACCAGATAAGGAGACTTGATGGAAAGCACCTGGAGCTCTCCCATCCTTCTGGCTGATGTGATAGCCACCAAGAAGGCGGTCTTCCACAACAGGTGAGAGATGTCACACCTGTGCATCGGTTCAAATGGCTTGCCCATGAGCTTAGCCAATACCTGCAGTAGATCCCACGGAGGTGGAGGTTCTCACACCGGAGGGGATATGTGATCAAAGCCTTTGAAAAAGTGCCCAACCACCTTCTCCTGTGCCACCGACTGCTTCCCGGCCCGCCTGGTAAGCAGAGATGGCTGCCAGGTGCACCTTAAGGGTCGTCGACCAAAGCCCAAGCTGAGAAAGGGACCACAGGTAGTCCAGAATGCTTGCCAAGGAACAGGAGGAAGGGTCCAGGCCCTTGCCCTGACACCAAATGGAGAATCTCTTCCATTTAAAGGCATAGCATTTCCTGGTCGACTCCTTACGGGAAGCCTCAACAACGTTGAGGACCTCGTCGGAAAGACCCAAGGCCTGGAACTCTAGCCGCTCAGAAACCAGGCCGTCATGTGCAGGGATTGAAGGTCCGGATGGAATACCTTCCCCTGATTGACTGAGATCAGGTCCGGGTGGGCTGAAGCCGCCCGGAGCCTGGAGCTGAGGCTGAGGAGATCTGGATACCAGAACTGGCGGGCCATCTGGGGCTACCAGAATCACCTGCGCCTTGTCCCTCGTCACCTTGAGAAGCACCTTGTGGATCAAGGGAAATGGGGGAAAGGCGTGGAAGAGGCCTGGGGTCCACGGCCTCGAGAAGGCATCCCTCTGCAGTGAGCCCTGCTGAGAGGGGTGGGCGTGAAACAGCCTCAGCTTCGCATTCTCCCTGGAGGCAATCAGGTCAACCTGAGGCATGCCCCAGTGGGAGAACAGATCTTGTACTACCTCTGGCAGAAGAGACCATTCGTGGGACGCAGCTCCTATCTGGCTTAGGGCACCGTCCAGAATGTTGGAGGCTCCTGCCACATGGATGGCAAGGAGATCCGCCTCCAGGCTGCACACAAGGGACCAAATGTGGAGAGCTTCCCTGCACAGGGGCATGGAGCGCGTCCCGCCCTGGCGGTTTAGGTAATACATGGTCGTGGTATTGTCCATCTGGACCTGGACCACTTGACCCCGTACAAACAGAGTGAAGGCGGTGAGGGCTAGATGAACCGCTCAAAGCTCCAGCAGGCTGATATGGCATCGGGACTCCCGAGGGGACCAGAGGCCGTGTGCTCTGTGCTCCCCCAGATGGGCACCCCAACCCATCAGAGAGGCATCAGTCGACAGAGAGACCGTCGGCTCGGGGTGGACAAATGGGATGCCCTCCTGCAGATGAGCTGGAACGATCCACCACTGGAGAGCGTTCCACATCTCCTGGGTCACTGTCACTGGCTGGTCCAAAGGACCATAATGCTGTGACCACTGGCTGGCCAGTCCCCATTGTAGGGGACGCATGTGCCAACGGGCCCAAAAGACCATGCTGGTGCAGGCAGCCATGAGGCCCAGGAGGCTCAGGAAGTCCCGGGCAGGGCACAATTGCCCAACCTGAAATGACTGGGCAAAGGAGGAAAGAACCTCGGCCCTGTCCGCCGGGAGCCGTGCTCTGGCTCGCATAGAGTCGTAGCCTGCCCTGATGAATTGAATCACCTGCTTTGGCACGAAGTCTGACTTGGCCTCGTTCATAAGGAGGCCAACTTGAGAGCAAACCTGGAGGGCCAGATACCTGGACTGCTCCACCTCCATTCTGGAGGAGGCTGCAATCAGCCAGTCGTCTAGGCAGGGGTACACCCAGACCCTTCGGTGCCGCAGGAATGCTGTCACTACTGCCATGCATTTGGTGAAGACCCTGGGAGCTAGAGAAAGGCTGAAGGTCATGGCCGGAACGCTTAGAGGGACCCCTCTGCTCTGAAGCAGAGGAATCGCTGGTGGGACGGACGGATTGGGACGTGAAAGAACGCGTCCTGGAGGTCCAGCGAACAGAACCACACGCCTCGTTCCAAGGATGGAATGATCTGAGCCAGAGTGACCATCCTGAAGGTTCGAGACCTTAGAAACCTGTTCAGGTCGTGCAGGTCTAGAATGGGGTGCCAGCCCCCTGTCCGTTTCGGGACCAGGAAGTACCTGGACACAAACCCTGGGTCTGGTGGAGGATCTGCCACCTTCCTGATCACCTCCTTTTGGAGGAGCAGGGCAATGTCGGCTCGACGGGCCGACAGAGAGCTGGTGAGCTCGTGGATCCCCGTGAGTGATCTGCTCAGAAGGGCGGGCCTGCTCGAACTCCAGAGGCAGACCCTTTCCTACCACCTCCAACACCCAACGGTCCGTGGTGATGGCAGACCAGGCAGAAAGGAAGCGGCGGAGCCGTTCCCCCACGGGGGGAACCCAGGGGGAAGCGACGAGGTTGGGGGCGACATCCCTCAACCAGTCACTGGGCAGGCTTGGAGGAAGGACCGCCGAGGGACCTCCTGGGCCTTTTTCCTCCGGCTTCCTGTTAGAGGAAGCTGCAGGCTTGGCTTTGGGGTGCAAGTGAGAGCCTGCTGGCCCTGATGCTGGTGTTGCTGGGCTGGACGTGCCACAGGGGCAGAAGGGCGAAAGGACTTATGTTACTGTCGACGGCCGTTGTCCTTCTGAGTAGATGTGACCGAGTCCAAGGTGGCATTGGACTTTTCGATCCTCTGGAGGTGGCCTTCCACTCCAGGGCCAAACAGGTCGATCCCCAGGAAGGGGACGTCTGCCAACTTGTGCTGGGTATCCACCGTAAAGGTGGATATCCACAGCCAGGCTCTGCAGCGCATGGCCACTGTGGCTGCTACTGACCAGGCACAGGAGCCTCCGATATCCAGAGCCATTTGGAGCTGCTGTTTCGCCACTGCCCTTCCCTGATCCCGCACCTGCTTGACCGTAGTCTGCAGATCAGCCGGGAGATGAGGGATCACCTCATCCCGGGAGCCCATGAGGGCGTGGGAGAAGTGCGTCATCAGTGCGGCCGAACTGGCCTGACAGATGGCCAAGGGAGGACGCAGCGTGTACCTTGCACCCGGCATAGTCCAGCTTTTTGGACTCCTTGTTGGGGGGCTTGTCCACATCCTTAGCATTCCCGGAACGCCAGAAAACGCTGTTGGTGACCAACCCCTCTGCAGTGGGGTGTTCCGAAAAACCGGACAAAGAGCCGGTAGGGACCGCATACTTCCTGGCCATCCTGGCCGAAGGCGCAGGACAGGAATCCGGCTGCTGCCATAGCTCCAAGGCTGGGCCAACAATGGCTTCAGCCACCAGAAAGGCCTCCGTGGGAGAATCCCCTCGGTCCAGTATTTCCATGAAGGGATACTTGGCCCGCTTGGATATGGGCTCCAGCTGCACCCCGGTGGACTCCGAGATGAGCCGAAGCAGACCCATGAACGATGATGGGCTCTCGTCCATCGACTGCCCCCTGGAGGACTCGAGTTCAAGGGGTCTGGAAAACAGGGAGGAGTCGTCGTCAGACTCCGAGGAGTCTGCGAAGAGCTGCCTAGGGCCTGATCCACACTCCACCTGCCGAGGATGGTCAGGAGTGAGGGTGACCACAACCGGTGGGGAGACCAATCTGACCGAGAACTTGGTCGGAGCCCCTGATTTCGCTAGGAGACGGGAGGTTCCACCACAATCGGTGGGCAGCTGGTTTCGCTGAACAACTGCCCAGACTTGGGCACCCCAACCACCATGAGGGGTTGTTTCGCCTTCGGGTGACAGCCACTTAATGGCCAGGGAAGGTGACGGCCGCTTGTTCCCGGACAGAAGGAGCTGCTGCCACATTAAGTCCTCATAGCGCCAACGCATTTGGCGCTTAAAGCCTCCTCTCCGAGAGGAAGATGAGGATGAGCGCGCCGCCTTTGGTGCCGAGATCGAGACCGCCGGTCGGGCGGATCGGCTGGACTGAGACGAGGTCCAGACCAGACCATCGGGTTTCGAGGGTGGGTCTGGGAAGGAGGGAAACCTGCTCCTCCCTCGCTCGGGAGCCTGACCGGGACCCGCACAGGAGGCGAGGCAAGTCTCGGTTTCCACCGGGGGAACCGGTGATGAAGGGTTGACGGCTTCACCAGTCGACAGCCCGTCCAACGGGTCGAGAAAAATCTTGACCGCGTCGACAGGTGTCTCGGCCAGCTGACCTGACGGGGACACCGTGAAGCCAGCGGCCTTAGCCGCAACCTCGACCGAAGTCGAGTGTCGACTGTCCGGGGTAGGGGACCTCTCCCGCTCCCACAAACATTGACAGTGGGACTTACCCTTCAAGTCCTTCTTTTTTGACCAAGAAGAGTGTCCCAATAGCCCCTCACTCTTCGTGGAGAGGGACTGGCAAAGCTCCTTAAAAGAAGCTGTGTAGGAGGATCCCAAAGAGAGCGGGATAAATGCCGCGACCGAAGTTGATAAAGATGTGGCCTGGGCCGCCTCCTCCTCAAGGGTGATCATCTGCTCGAGTTGCTCAGCCGAGCCAGCCGCTGCGGAAACTGCCCAACGGGCCTCCTTGGACTTCACCAGCGGATAACGTTTCTCGGGGTGCCCCAGTTGTAGCTGGGCAGCACGGTCTTCAAGGACGTTAGCTGAAAAAGACCTGCACAACTCGCAGGCTTGTGGGTCATGGTCAAGCCCGAGGCAGTAGACGCACGTGGATCGGTCCTGGACTTCTTCAGCCCGCATGGGCACCGCTGAAAATCAGGAGTCGATCTGTGCATCGCAGTCGCGAAGGAGGAAGTAGACCGAAGTCCAGAAAACTTTAAAATTATTTTCGGGTGAACCAAAGAGTTTGGATCCAGTCTAGATGCAGAGCGCTAAGGAGGGAACCTGAGCTTCCAAGCGGTAAGAAAGATCTGGCATCATGGGGCGGAGCCGAGAGTTTTACCACCCGGGTGGGTGGGAGTAGCCAGCTTGAAGACCTTCCGGCAAGATTTAAAGTGGCAAGGAACCTGCCAGACAGTGTGGATGAACAACATATCCATGTCCCTAGAATCACTCATTATGATTAAACAATGCAGACTACCAAGCAGTACCTTTGGAGGTTGGGCAGATAACCTATTTTGGAAACAGGCTCTGCAGTACTGCTGTACCAAAACTAGCATCACCTCTGAATTACAAATCCAGGCTGTAATGCTTTGTGAAGGTGTGTACTGTTTTCCATGTAGCTGCTTTACAGATTTCCACTAGTGGAATTTCTCTTGAAGCTGCCACTGAAGCAGCTGTGCCCCTGGTGGAGTGTGTGCTCTCAGGCCCAGAGGTACCCGTTTACCTACCTTACTATAACAAAACTGTATACATGCCACTATCCAGTGAGCAATTGTACGTTTTGTTGCAGCTCTGCCCTTATCAACTTCACCATATGTGAGAAAGAGCTGTGATTGACTTGTCCTGTAGGACTTGGTTCTGTCAATGTAATGGCTAAGTGCCCTTTTGACATCAAGGGAATGGAATCTCCTTTCTGGAGAACTGGAGTTGTCTGTAAAGACGACAGGTAGAGTGATAGACTGATTCAAGTGAAAATCAGATACCACTTTGGGAAGGAATTTTCTATTAGTCCGAAGGACCACCTTGTCCCTATGGAATCAGATGTAGTCCATATCTGTGCACAGGGCTTGTAATTCACTGATCCTTCTGGCTGAAGTAATTGCAACCAGGAAAACAGTTTTCCAAGTGACATACTTAAAATCTGTGGTTGCCATAGGTTCGAATAGCGCATCCATGAGTTTAGCAATGCAAACATTTAGATTCCAGGCCGGAACCGGTTCCCTTAGGGGACGGTGTAGAAGATTAAGGCCTTTAAAATATTTTCTAAATACTGGATGAGAGGCCACAGACCTCTCCTTACCAACTGACAGGTAAGCAGAGACTGAAGCTAAGTGGACCTTGAGGGTGGAAGGCTTCAGATCTAAGGAATATAAATGTGTAAGATAATCTATAAAAGCCAAATCAACCCTGAAAGGGCTCACACCCTTACCTGTACACCATAAAGTAAATCTTTTCCACTTAGAGGAATAAGTTTTCTTAGTAGAAGGCTTCCTGGAACCCCTAAGCACTGTCAGCACCTGCTCTGATAGGTTTAGGTTAGCAAATTCTAAGTCTTCAAGAGCCACGCCTTGAGCCTCGGTGATTAGAGATTGGGGTACAGGATCCTGCCCTGAGAGGAGGTTAACAGGTTGTGCCTCCTGGGCAGGTGGATTGGGGAAACCACTGACAGAGACAGTAGGAGAGAGTACCAGTGCTGTCTTGCCCAGTTTGGAGCCACCAGTATCATTTGTGTTGATTGGGACCTCAATTTCAGTAGGGTCCTGAAGATCAAAGGAAAGGGAGGGAATGCATACGGGAACTTCCCTATCCAGTCCAGGGCCATGGCATACAGGGGAATTGTGCCCCTTAGAGGAGGACTGCAACAGTACATTGGCAGTTGGTGGTTTTCTTCGGTGGCAAAGAGATCCACCTCTGGAATGCCCCATTTCCTGAAAATTGTACTGAGTACCTGGGTATTCAGGCACCACTCATGGTGGTCTATACTTGTCCTGCTTAGAAAGTCTGACAGCACATCGTCTTTCCCTGGAAGGTATATGGCTGACAGGGATACTCCCATGGAATATACCAGGGACCACAGCCTCATTGCTTCTGTGCACAGCAGATCTGACCTGGCACCTCCTTGCTTGTTGATGTAACACATGGTTGTGGTGTTGTCTGTTCTGACTTGCACCACCTTGTTTTGTAGGTAAGGAGCAAATGTTTTTAGAGCCAGGTAAATAGCCCTGAGCTCCAAGAGATTTATGTGCAACAGAGACTCTTCGGGGAACCATGTGCCACTTGCTGTGTGTTCTAACATGTGTGCCCCCCAACCTAGCAGAGAGGCATCTGTTGTGAGGATTACTGAGGGTTGTTCCCATATAAAAGGTACACCCACCCTGAGGTTGTGCTCATCCAGCCACCATTGTAAAGCCTGGACTAAGCTTTTTGTGACTGGAACCAGTTTGGACATAGGTTCCGTCCTTTGAGACCAATACTGTCTGAGATGGAACTGAATATCTCTCATTTGAAACCTACAGCCCATTACCACTGCAGTGGCAGATGCCATGTGGCCCAGTATCCTGAGAAATTCTCTGGCTGATTTGGGTCTCCCAGTCACAAAGGATTTTGCAATCTGCAGAATGCTTGCCAGCCTGTCATGTGGCAGGAGGGCTCTGCCCTGTCTGGTGTTTAGTTCTGCTCCAATAAACTCCAGCAACTGAACTGGTACCTACTGAGATTTCTCTTCGTTTATTAGAAATCCCAGGGACCCCAGAGTAGATTTTGCTAGCGCCAGTGACTGCACTGCATGCTGCATAGACTGTCCTACTATTAACCAGTCGTCCAGGTAGGGAAAGACTGTTACACCTTGTTTTCTCAGAAACTCTACCACCACTGATAGGCACTTTGTAAAAACCCTTGGTGCTGAAGTTAGTCCAAAAGGGAGAGCTGCAAACTGGTAGTGGCCTGAAGCCAGTCTGAATCTCAAGAATTTTCTGTGACATGGTCTGATGGGAATGTGAAAATAAGTATCCCTTAGATCTAGTGAGGCTAGCCAGTCTGCCTTTTGCAATGAGGGAATGATTATTGCAAGAGTGACCATTTTGAACCTTGGTTTCAAGATGTCCTTGCTCAGAAGTCTTAGATCCAAAATAGGTCGCCAATCCCCATTTTTCTTCCTCATGAAGAAGTACCTGGAATAAAAACCATTGCCCATGCTTGTCAGAGGCACTACCTCTACGGCTTTGATTGCTAGCAGATGCTTTACCTCTGCCTGCAGCAGAATTCTGTATGCAGCTGTTGTTGGAGCAAAGGTTCTTGTTCTCAGCTTTGGAAATGATTTGAAACTGAGTGTCAGGCCCTGGCTCACTACCTCCAACACCCACTTGTCTGTGGTGATGGAATGCCAAGCGTGAAGGTAATGAGCCAGTCTGCCACCTACTGGTGGTCCTGCAATAGAGGATGCGACCTGCACTAGCCCGTCAGGGGTTCTGTGCAGGCTGTGCTCGAACCTGTGGTGCAGGAGCTACTCTTCTCATGGCTCTCCTGCCCCTTCCTCTAACCTCTGGCCTGCTACTGAGGCTGAGAGGCCTGAGCCTGAAAGAAGGGTTTGGGGTAAAAACCCCTACCCCTACCTCCCCTACTCTGGGGTCTATAAGAGGTGGAGGGCCTATCCTTGGAATTTCTCAGATAGGTGGATTTATATTCCTCCACCTTCTTCATGTATGCTTCTGTTTTATCCCCAAACAATGAACTGTTCTCCAGGGGGAAATCCATTGCTTTGGCCTGGGTGTCTAAAGTCAGGTTGGTGACTCTATGTCACGCAAACCTCCTGAGTGAAACAGATAAAGCCATTATCCTGGATGCAGTATCATTGGCATCCACTGCCATATGAAATTGGTACTTGGTAGCATCAAGTGCAGCCCTTGCAGTATCCTGCAAGTCTACAGCCACTTCACATGGGACCTTATCAGCCAAAGCTAGAACAGTGTTCCATAGAGCTTTTTGGTACTGCACGGAATATGCCATGTAATTGGCCTGCCTAACTAATAAAGAGGCAGCCATGTACCCTTTCTTTCCCATAGCATCCATTTTTCTATAATCTGTCTGGTGGATGGGTAGCCAAGGGGATCTTGGCCTTGTCACAGGCAGCAGCTTGTACAACTCCCTCAGGATCAGGATGAGTAAACAGAAAATCAGCTGTAGTTCTTTCCAGATGATATTTCTTGTTAGCTTTCGTATCCATACCAGGGATAGAGGTTGGATTTTTAAAAATCTGCACTGCAGCCTTTTTTAAAGATTTACGCATGGGCAGAAGCAGACGTTTTGTTGGGGTTAACCCCATCATCTCCAGAAAATCTGTCTCCTCCATATCCTCTTCTGTTTCCTGAAGAGGAAGATTCAGGGTTTCCACCACACTCTTAAAAGCATAGTGGGAGGAGTGTTCCTCAGGACCCCTAGAAAGGGACCCATATTCTTGCTCAAGGGAGACATCTGGATCTATAGATTCCCCTTGCAAGTCATCCTCCTCCTCCTCCCCAAACACTTGCAGCAGTTCTTGCCATGCTGGGACTACAGGAGGAACTGGTGCAGTCGGTGTAGGAACTGGGATTGCACCCTGTGGGGCTTGTAGCACTTGAAGTGCCTTATCAATGTCCTCAGCAGAGGCATATGCTTGTTCTGCTGGAGCTCCTTAGCCTTCTCGGCCGGAGGTGCAGCGACATGTTTTTCTTTACACTTTTTCTTTAATGGAACAGGTTCAGAGCCTATTTCCAAAGCCCTTTTTGTTTTACCTTGTTCAGATTTATCTGAATACTTGTCAGGATCCTTGGCTTTACCTCCATCCTTTTTATGGGATGAGGAAGCAGCAGAATTATCCATACGAGCAGCAGAAGCAGAAGCCATATCTTCAAAAAATTTTTGACCTTTTATGTTTTAGGGCAAAAGGTCTTACAAATATCACAACTGGCTAATATAGGACTTGTACCCAAACAAGAAATACACAGAGTGTCTATCTGCTTTTGCTATAAGCTGCCCACAAAACTCACAACATTTAAAACCCGTGGGTCCTGTACGTTTTTTAAGTTTATCTAAATGGACCTCTGACATTGATAGACAAAAATATTACTTACAATAAACCATTATTTAAAGCACCTTGGAACTGGAGGATCTTTAAAATAACAACCGCTAGTGGTTCCTGGAACCGATTGCTATTCGGTTCCTGAATGAAAAGGGAACCGATAAATACAGTAATTTAACAAAAAATAAAGCGATTAAAGGAACTGATCGCTAAATATATAAAATAAAGAAAACTGAGGTAAAAACCTCCCAAACAGACGCAGAACCCTCGGTTCCAAGGAACAATGAGGGAACCGCGAATAGACAAAAAACTACTATAATAATACTAAACTATACTAAACAAAGTTTCTAAGGCAGCAATTTTAAATTTAAACTAAAATGAGTACTTATCCACACATAAACTTTATTCTGAAGACAGTTCAAGGAGAGTTCTCTGGGACGTCCTTACTAGGCAGGCGGAGTAAAGAATCTGAAGCACTCAGAGTGCAGCAGTTGCTAGGGCAGCAGTTTGAAAGTGGCATGAGCCACTTGAGAATTCCACAATTTGCATAAAATTCAATTTCTCCGGGCAGTTCAACACAGAAGGCTGACTGCATTAAGTTTCATCATAATGAGTGATTCCTGGGGTTAGAAGCTCCCACTGCAGACAGCACATTCTCCACTGGGCCCAGTGGACCACACTGGTGCATGCAGTCATGTATTCCCACAGGCACAGGAAGTCCCGAGCAGGGTGCAACTGTCCAACCCGAAATGATCGGGCAAAGGAGGAGAGAGCCTCTGCCTGGTCCACCAGAAGCTGAGCCCTGGCTCTGTAAGAGTTCTGACTTAGCTTCATTGACCAGGAGGCCAAGGGAGATGCAGGTCTGGAGGGCGACATCCCTAGACCACTCCACCGCCTCCCTGGAGGGACCCACAATCATCCAGTCATCCAGGAAGGGGTAAACCCAGACCCCCAGTGCCTCAGGTGAGCTGCCACCACCGAGATGCATTTGGTGAAGATCCTGGGAGCCAAAGACAGGCCGAATGGCATGGCCTGGAACTTGTAAAGAATCCCCTCCGCACGGAACCGGAGAAACCCGGTGGTGAGACGGATGGACTGGGACATGGAAGAATGCATGCTGAAGATCCAGAGAGCAGAACCACATGTGTTGCTTGAGAGATAGTATGAGATGAGACAGTGTGACCATCCTGAAGGTGCATGGCTTAAGTAACTTGTTGAGATCATGCAGATCTAAGATAGGGCACCAGCCCCCTGTCCGTTTTGGCACCAAGAAGTACCTGGAAACAAACCCCGGGTGTCCTGGATGGTCCAAGACAGACGCCATGACCTCCTTGTGGCAGAGCTAGGCAATGTCCTCTCAAAGGGCAGACAGTATGTTGGCGGACACCATATCCTCCCATGGGGCATGGGCTTGGCAAGGTGGGTAAGTCTCAAACTCCAGAAGCAGACCCTGACTGATCACTTTGAGAACCCACCTGTCTGTGGGGACAGCGGACCAGGCAGAAGAAAAAATTACTCACCTTAGTAATTATGTTTCTTCTAATGGAGTCTTGCTGTATTCTGACTATTGCAGTTAGTTCCAGCCTTTAAACTGCCCCGGAGAACAAAGGGTTAACTTTCAACGTAGTGCATAGAATGCTGAGCTCGAGCTCGGTCGAGGTCTCTGTCTGCAGCCCTTTGAAACCCAACCATCAGATTCCTATGAGCAAAAACTCACTAACTATCCTATGTGGAAATTGTAAACATTTTTTATTAGCCAACTGACAACAAGGAGTTTTGGATTCCCAAAAAGACTCAAGTCAGGAAACCCAAAACCAAAAACCAATCTAAATAAGGATAACAACAACAAAACACCCAAACAAAAGGTGAGGGTGTGTAAGAAGCATCTCTGGGGTGCAACACTGCACCTGTCCACCCACTTCTCAAAAACAGGTTCTGAGAGGGAAGGCAGGAAGGGAGGTCAGAATACAGCAAGACTCCATTAGAAAAAACATAATTTCTAAGGTGAGTAATTTTTTCTTTAAACAACATGAAGTCTTGTTGTATTCTGACTATTGCAGACTACCAAGCAGTACCTCCATGGAGGAGGGACAGAACCTACTTTGGAAACAGGCTCTGAAGTACTGCTGTGCCAAACCGAGCATCGCTCCTAGCCTGGATATCCAGAGAGTAATGCTTGGTAAAGGTATGGACTGTTTTCCAGGTGGCTGCTTGATAAATTTCTAACAGAGGGATATCCCTGGCAGCAGCCAGGGAAGCAGCTGTACCTCTTGTAGAATGA
The DNA here is from genome assembly GCA_016271365.2 of Neoceratodus forsteri. NCBI lineage: Eukaryota > Metazoa > Chordata > Ceratodontiformes > Ceratodontidae > Neoceratodus > Neoceratodus forsteri. The sequence continues at coordinate 118,871,394 of JADMNL010000024.1, read as the reverse complement.
GCCTTCAGGCCTGAGGGTGGAATCTTTCCTAGTTTCTCACAGCAGAATTTTATGCAAGGCACAATCCACCTGGCAATAGTTCTCTTGGTAGCAGGTTTGCCCTTTCCCACTTCCCCATAAGTGAGGAACAACTGGAGAGAATCAAACCTGTGACCCTTTGTACGCTCTATGTAGTAGCTAAGGGCTCTTTTAACATCCAGACTGTGTAGCCTCCTCTCTCCTGAGGAAGAATGATCAGTGAAGAAGACAGGGACAGACATGGACTGATTCAAGTGGAAGTCTGAAACCACTTTGGGCAAGAACCTCCTATTGGTTCTAAGGACCACTTTCACTTTAGGTGTCAGCGTGGCTCAGTGGGTAGCACATCCGCCTCTGGACCAGAAGGTCGTGGGTTCTTGTCCCATACCAGGGGGTTGGACTTGCACCTAAAAATCGCTGGCATCCGAGTGCAGTATTGGGGGGTGCTGTACTGCTGGGGTGTGCCGTCCTTCAGACGAGACGTTAAACCGAGGTCCCTTCTGCCCATCCTGGTGTTGTCCTGGTGGGTGTCCAGGTGGAAGTAAAAGAACCCGGGGCGCTCTTCGCAAAGAGTAGGGAACATTCCCGATGTCCTGGCCAACATTCCCCTTCCCATAAACCGGTTCATGCAATTATCCAGGCTGTGTGTGGGTGATGATGTGCGATATGGCCACCACCACACATTCAGTCACTTCACTACCAGTCTAGCATTGCTTGTAAAGCGCTTTGGAATGTATGAAAAGCGCTATATAAATTATTCCTCCTCCTCCTCCTCCCCCCCCTTTCTCCTTATGAAAAGAGATAAAATCAGGTTCCACTGACAGGGCCTGCAGTTCACTGATACGTCTGGTAGAGGTAATGGCTACCAAAAACACAGTATTCCGAGTCAAGTACTTAAGCTCTGCTGAGGACATAGGCTCAAAAGGAGGTTGCATAAGTTGAGCAATGGAAACATTTAAGTCCAAGGCAGGGGCAGGATCCCTAAAGGGAGGATTGGTATGAAGCAATCCCTTGAAAAATTTACAGAACACAGGATGAGATTATAGTGAGGAACACTTTGCCACCGACAAAAAAGCAGAAACAGCCGACAAGTGTACCTTGAGAGTAGCTGGTCTGAGGTCGAGACCATTAAGATGGACCATATAATCCAGAACGGTGACAATTCAGCAGTGTCTGGAAGAATATGCTTCTTGGAACACCAAATGCTGAATCTTTTCCATTTGGAGTTATAAGTCTTTCTGGTGGAGGGCTTTCGAGAAGCTTTGAGAATATCCAGAACCCCCTGAGACAGATGCAAATCTGCACAGTCTAACTCTTCAAGAGCCATGCCTTGAGATTGAGAGACCGAAGATTGGGGTACCAAATCCTCTCCTGAGAGGAGGTTAACAGGTTGCAATTCCTGGGAAGAGACATAGGGAAAGATGGACTGCTAGAGACAGCCACAGGGGGTACCAAGGCTGTCTGGCCCAGTCTGGAGCAATCAGAATCACTTTGCAAGGCTGTGACCTTACCTTGACTAGAACCTTGAACAGTAGAGGAAAGGGAGAGAAGGCATACAGAAATTTCCCTTCCCAGTTCAAAATCAGAGCATCCAGAGGGACTGAACCCAAGATTGGGGGTCTGCAACAAAGCAGAGGAAGTTGGTGATTGTCTGGGGCTGCAAAGAGATCTATCTCTGGAGTGTCCCACCTTGAAAAAATCACTTTCAAAACCAGAGGGTCCAGGGACCATTCGTGATGGCCCTGGGAGATCCTGCTCAATGCATCTGCCAGCACATTGTCCTTTCCTGGAAGGTGGACTGCTATCAGAGAGGTCTGCAGGGAATAAGCCAAGGACCACAATTTCATGGCTTCCGTGCACAAGGCCATAGACCGAGTGCCTCCCTGCTTGCTGATGTACCACAAGGTGGTGGTGTTGTCTGTTCTGACCTGAACCACCTTGTTCTGCACCAACTGAGAGAAGGCTTGCAGGGCCAGAAAAACTGCCCTGAGTTCCAGGAGATTGATATAAAGAAGGGACTCCTGAGGGGACCACAGTCCTTGGGCTGTGAGATCCCCCAGATGAGCTCCCCACCCCAAAAGAGAAGCATCCATGGTAAGGACAACCGAATGAGACTGAGTGACAAAGGGGACCCCTTGCCTAAAACTGTCCTGATCCTGCCACCATTGAAGAACTTGGATCAGTGTCAGAGTCACTGGAATCAGTTTGGTAAGAGGGTCCTTCCTTTGGGACCAAAAGGCCCTCAGATGGAACTAAATGTCCCTCATCTGAAATCTTGCCCCTTGGACCACTGCTGTAGAAGCTGCCATGTGGCCCAAGAGCTGAAGGAAGTGCGTTGCTGGTCGGGACACCAGAAGGCTGAAGGAAGAAGCCAGTTCTATAAGAACTCTTGCCCTTTCCAGGGGAAGAAAGGCTCTTGCTTTGACAGTATCTAGCTCTACCCCTATAAAGGTAAGGAACTGCACTGGTTCAAGAACCGATTTGGGGAGGTTGAGAAGAAAACCCAGAGAAGTGGGCACTTGCTGAGTCACTTGCAGGTCTGACTTGACTTGGTCTGGAGACTGACCCACTATGAACCAATCGTCCAGATATGGAAAAATGGAAACCTTTTGCCTTCATAGAAAGGCAACTACTACTGCCAGGCACTTCGTGAAGACCCTTGGAGCTGATGTTAGGCCGAAGGGCATTGCTTTGCACCGATAATGGCCTGAGGGCAACTTGAACAGGAGGTGCTTTCTGTGGGAGCACCTGATGGGAATATGAAAGTAGGCATCTTTGAGATCCAGGGAGACTAGCCAGTCCCCTGGCCTTAGAGAGGGAAGTATTATTCCCACAGTCACCATCTTGAACTTTGGTTTTAAAAGATGTTTGTTCAGGTATCTTAGATCTAGGATGGGTCACCACTCCCTGTCTTTTTTGGGGTAAGGAAGTATCTGGAGTACAGACCTTTGCCCCAGTGTAGGGTAGGAACTCTCTCTATGGCTCCTAAAGCCAGAAGAGATGAAACCTCTGCCTCTAGGGCAAGGGTCTCGAAGAGACCTGCAGGTGGAAAAGATCTGGCTCTCATATTTGGAAATTTTTTGAAGCTGAGAACCAGTCCCTGGCTTACTACTTCCAGGACCCACTTGTCTGATGTAACAGACATCCAGTCCTGGACACAGTAAGCCACCCTGCCCCTTACAGGGATAGAAGAGTCGACCCGGGCAGACCCATCAGGGTGTCTGCTTGGCAGGGGCCTTAGGCTGAGGAGTGGATGCAGCCCTGCTCATCCCCTTTATGCCTCTCCCTCTGAAGAACCCCCTCTGTGAAAAGGGAGAGGAGGCCTGCCTGCCCCTAGATTGCTGCCTTTGAGGAGTTGCTTGCCTCCCCTTGGCCCGAGCACTCCTATAAGTAGTCCTGTACTCATCCATTTTCTTCATATAATTCTCTGTCTGCTCCCCAAACAGAGAATTACCCACCACAGGAAAATCCATGGCCTTAGCCTGGGTGTCCTGTGAGAGGCTAGTACATCTGAGCCAAGCCATCCTCCGAAGAGCCACAGATGTAGCAGTGACTCTTGATGACACATCATTGGAGTCCACAGCAGCATGAAATTGTACCTTTGATGCCTCAATTCCATCCGCAGCCACCTCCTCCAGCTGGGGGGAGGCCTGTTTAGCCAGTGCTAGTACAGTGTCCTACCTGGACTTCTGGTACCTGGCTGTATAGGCCATATAGTTCACCTGCCTGAGTCCCAAGGAAGATGCCATGCACTGCTTCTTTGCCATGGTATCCATCTTCCTTGAGTCTTTGTCTAGGGGGTGTGAAGCCAAGGGAGTATTTGCCTTGTCACAGGCAGCAGCCTGCACTACCCCAACATGGCTGCATTGTTCGTATAAAAACTCTGTATCTCAGCCTGATAGTGTAAACCTCTTGTCCATCCTTCTGTCAACAGGAGGCACAGAATTGGGAGACTTTAGGATTTTTTGTGTCTGCTTCCCAAAGGATTTGTGAAGGGGAATAGACAGTCTCCTGGACTCTGGGATGTCCATCATTTCCACATAATCAGGCTCCTCTTGATCCTCCATTGCCTCCTCCATAGGAAGCTGGAGGGTTTCAGCCACTTTTCTGTAAAACAGATAGTGAGGAGGGGACTCAGAAAGCCTAGGAGGGGAAACACCAGAAGGTCTGTCTGGGGAGATGTCCGCTACCACAGGCACATCCAGACTTTCACCATCATCACCATCATCTTCAAACTCCCCCTCCTCCTCCTCAAACTCCAGTTCATAAAAGTCTTCAGGGGTATAATCTTGAACCGGGGGAACCGACCAAACCGAACCCCTGCCAAAAGGTACCTGATCGGTTGGAACCGGGCGAAGCGATTCCATAATCTGAATCGCTCTGGCTATTTCCTCAGCAGTTGGAACAAGAACCTCTGGATCCGAACTGGTCGATTTCTCTTTGCGTTTCCTTTTTGTAGGAAACCGACCTCTCAGGATCGGCTCTCCTCTTGCCCGAAGAAGTATCGCCCTGGTCAGAGGACACTCCTTCTGGTTCAGTTGGAACCGAACCGGGCTGGCCATCCGGGTCAGCAGACTTCCCGGCCTCCTTTTCCCTAAGTCTACCTAATCTCTTCTCAAGGGTAGATTTAGGAACATTTTTACAAATTTGGCAGTCTGTATCGAGGTATTCAAACCCCAGACATTAAACACAGGTGGTGTGGGGATCGGCCTTAGCAAAGACCTTCCCACACTCACTGCAGTGTTGAAACCCAGTGGGCCCTGTTTTCTTCTTGGGTTTCTCAGACATGGCCAACCTAATCAAACTTATCCTTTTTATGGCAACCGTCAGGCAAGACTCCCTTATCAGTTCCTAACCGTGTCACGGGTATTGTAAAAAAACATTCAAAACACGTTTGTTTTTATTTAGAACCAATACGGACCGGTAACCACACTCTAAAGTAAAACGCAAGAATTCACTACAAGTGATCGGTTCAGCTGAACTGATCTAACACTTTACAATTTCCACACAGAATTCAGACAAAAACCTATCTAGTACTCACGGTACCGCAGACAGAGACTGAACCGACTATGCGGAATAATTTCGTTTTAAAACCGACAACTTAACCAACACTTTAACCAACTTTCGAACACAGCTGAAGGAGAACTCTCCGAAGCGACTGTTCAGTGAGGCGGAGTAAAGAATCTGGTGGTTGGGTTTCAAAGGGCTGCCGACAGAGACCTCAACCGGGCTCGAGCTCAGTATTCTATGCACTGCATAGAAAGTTAACCCTTTGTTCTCTGGGACATTTTAAAGGCTGGAGCCAACTGCAATAGTCAGAATACAGCAAGACTTCATGTTGTTTGAAAGGAAATGGTGGAGCCAGCCCCCCCCAAAGGAGGACCCCCAGGGAGTCAGGATGGGAATGGGGGGGCACCCCATCACTGGGCAGGCTTGGAGGCGGAGGAAAAGCCAGCTGAGGGGCTGTTGGGACCTTGACTTCTGGACAACCGACGCAAGTGACGTCGGATGCCAAACTAAGCCTGCTGCCCATCCGGGGACTGGGTCAGTTTTGCCACAGGGGCAAAGAGGGGCCAAAAGGGCTTCTTTTTCTAGCTTTAGAGTCCTTGGAATCTGGGCAGAGGTCACAGAGTCCAAGGTGGCAGTGGACTTCTCTATCCGAATAAGGTGCACTTTGACCCCTGGCCCAAACAATTGGGTGCCTAAGAAGGGGACATCCACCAACTTGTGCTGGGTATCCGCCATGAAGGTCGAGATCCTCAGTCATGCCCTGCGGCGCATGGCAACCGTGGCTGCCAAGAATCAAGCGCAAGAGTCTCTGATATCCATAGCTGTCTGGAGCTGCTGCTTAGCCACTTGGCCCTGATCCTGGACCTGCTTGACCGCAGTCTGCAAGTCAGCCATTAGATGAGGGAGCACCTCATCAAGCATGCCCAAAAGGGTATGGGTGAAATGGCCCATGAAAAGGGCCAAACTCACCTGCCATAGGCCAAGAAAGGAGGAAGCATAGGCCTTTTTGGCCATGTGATCCAACTTCTTGGATTCCTTGTCGGGAGATTTGTCTATGTCCCCAACATTCTCCGTGCACAGGAACACACAGTCCGCAACCAGACCCTCAGCCGAGGGGAGCTCTGTGAAACCTGAAAGGGAACTGGTAGAGACCACATACTTGCAGGCCATCTGGGCCGACAGCGAAGGACAAGAGGCCAGATGCTGCCAAAGCTCCACAGCAGGGCCAAGAATGGCCTCTGTGACCAAGAAGACTCCCCAGGGGAGTCACCCCGGTCGAGAATCTCAGTGATCGGGTACCTAACCCCTTTTTGGATGGGTTCCATCAGCAACCCGGTGGATTCTGAGATAAGGCAGAGAAGACCCACGAAAGAGGTGGATCCATGCTCCTCCTACAAATCCTCCACTGACTCCGTGTCCACCGGACAGGAGTGCAGAGAGAAGTCCTCAGACTCCAAGGATTCATCGAATCAAGGTCAACTGCCAGAGTCCCCACTGACCCTACGGGTCCTGTCCAGAGTGATGGTGAATGACAGCTGATGAGGAAGTCCCAAAGCAGAATGGGTATCCTTAGGAGGAGGGCCAAACTTCGGCTATTTTGGCAGTGGCTCCACCACAATCGGTGGAGAACGCGGAGGAGGCCAAGCCATCCTGCTGAGCCAGGGTAGGCTGAGGCCTTTCTGGCAAGAGCCAGGTGATGCTGGGGTAGAGGTCGGGATCGGCTTCACCCAGGAAAACATTAACTGGTGCCACATGAGGTCCTCGTAGCACCGACACATTCTGCAGGTCAAGCCTCTCCTCATCGAAGGAGGAGGAGGCATAGCAGTGGTGCCGCTTGCCCGAATGTCGAGAACAGGAGCATCGATACAGATACGGCTGCTTGACTCAGGACCATGGGATCAGGACCATGACCTTGACCATCGGGGCCACCAATGGCGGGTCTCAGAGGGAGTCGGCGAAAGCCAAGGATCCTCCTGGTCCACCGGATCCTGAAGGAGAGAGGGTGGATCAGCAGACTGGTCTGACCCTCCCTGGGAGGTAACAGGTAGGACTGGAGTCCTAGAAAGGGAGGTATCAGCCTTATCTTGCAACAAGTCTACCAGCTCATGAAAAATCTCGACCAGAAGGTCGGCCTGCATCTTGACCTAGTAGCCTGATGTGGAGAATGTGGAGCCAGCAGTCTGAGCTGAAGGATCGACCACAGCTGAAACCTCCGTGGAAGCACAGGAATCCGAGGCCCGAGAGCACTCACAATCCCACAATCAATGGCAAGACTTATTTTTAGCCTCTTTCTTCGATTTGGATTTCGTACCTGAGGAAGAACCCTGCCCAAGAGTGGGAAGGGCCTGGCACAAGTCTCTATACACCCCTGAAAACGAGGTGCCTAAAGGGAGCGGCAAAAAGGCCAAAGTCAAAGAAACATGCTCCGTGGCCTGAGCCACAGCTTCCTCAAATGCTGCAAGCTGTCCAGTGGACCCCACAGCCATGGAGACCGCCCTATGGGCATCTTTAGATTTAACAGGAGGATCCTGTTCATCAGGGCACCGCAGAAGAAACTGAGCATGCCATTCTTCCAACATAGAAGGATGCAAGGTGTGACACAGGCCACATGCCTGGGGATAGTGCTTGTGGCCTAGGCAAGAGACGCACATGGAGTGCAGGTCCATCTGGGACATCTTCTACCCACAGTTTCTGAAACTGGGAGTCGACTTTGCATCGTCCATCATGGAAGAGGTGAATGAGATTGCCTGAAGATGAGGAATTTGCAGTTTTAAAGTTTTGAAAGCAAAGGGCCTAATCAGCGTGAAAGCAGTAAGCAGGAACCTTCTTCTTCCAGCAGAAAGGAAGATCAGATGTCACGAGGCAGTGCTAGGGGAGCTGCCACCCAGGTGGGTGGGAGGAGCCAGCTTGAAGACATTCCAGCAGGATTTAAAGGGGAAAGGAACACTGCCAGAAGCGTGCAACTGTACATCATATCCATGTCCCTAAAAAACAACGTTATAGTAAGCATAATGCAATTAATGTTTAATAATCCAAGAATCACAGGTGATGGTAAAACTATACATACAGTGAGGTAAATATGCTAACTATAACTGATTTACAGTAATCATAAAGCAGCCAGCACATAGTCCAGGAATTACAGGCGATACACGTATGTATGCAATATTACAGTAATCACATACATCATCAGTGATATACAATTCTAAAGCTAAGAGCATTGATATGGATATAGACATTTAACCAGGACAGCCCAGCTAAGATACAGTATCTCATTTTCAGTGAGGTCCTGGTTTTACTCATTTTTGCAACTGGGAAGAGTCAGGACTGAAGCCCTGAGAGGTTAAATGGCTTGCTCAAGCTCGCACAGTAACAAGCGGCTCTTTAGAGATTTTGTCATGCATTTCCTGGTTCCCAGTCACGTACTTTAGCCAACACACTGTGTGACTTCCTTTCCCCATACTGCGCCATCACCCTCCTTGTTTGAAGGGTTCTACTGATGAGGAAAAGCGATGTCCTTTCCCCTAGACCAGACAGCGAAGGCAAGCGGTGACCCAAGCTCTCTCACACACCCAGGTTACTCGCACTGTACTACCACTGGGCCACTGGAAGGGCTCTCCTATTTTTGATTTTTTTTAAACCAGAAAGAAATGGTTGTTAACAGGTGACATGGCTACATTTTACTTATCAAAGGGAAACGAATCAACCTATCAAAAAGCAGGGTTTGGTCTAGGATGTCATAATTATTAGCAGTGCTCCATGCAGATCTATTGGGGTTAGTGCAGTTTCAATCATTCAATCAATGAGGCAATAATACAGGACAGGGTGTTGTATGTCAGGGGATATCGTTACGCCTTGGGTGCGTTGTGAGGCATGAGGCCAAAGACCGACTGTCTCACTCACCTGAGAAGTGACACCATCACATGAAATACCAAACCTTGGCATTTATTACTGCTGTTATGCAAAGGATCCATTTTCATGTATTAAAAAGTGAAAAAAAAAAAAAAAGTATTAGTTCTGTTATGACCAGTAGGTGGTGCTATTCTGAAGGACATGCTGGATTTGTGAAGTAAAGGGATTCAGTGTACAAAAAAAAACTGCTGTCTGGGACCTTTTCTTACCTTGAGTTTGTGCTTGGATATAGGCAAGGGTAAGAAAATGTCTCAACCAATCAAGCTGCTGAATTCTTTCTATGCACTTCATTATGCTTTATCGATATGGCGTCCTTCCCAGAATGCCTCTGGGTGCCTCATACAACATATATCCACCGTAAAACAAATAAAAATCTTTAAAACAATTAAACATTGTAATGCAGTCTGTTTAAAACAAGTCTAAAGCCGTCAGTGGGAAAAAGAAGAAATTCTCAGAAATCAGACATCAAAGCCTCTCGCTAAATTCTTGGTGGAATAAGAGTGTCTTCAAGCCCCTTTTAAATATCTGCACCAAAGTAGCCCCTCATAAATCCCTAGGCAGAGTTTCAAAACCTAGGAGGTGCCATCATGAAGAATTTGTCACCTAAGTGACAGAGATGTGACCTGCAGACAACCAACAGGCCAGTCTCAGTGGAGCAAAGTGGGTGTTGGGGTTAAACAGTACCTTCCCAAAATGGAAAAGATAAAATCAACATAAAAGGTTACCACTAGTAAAAGAAAGAAACAGAGGAGACCTATTCTACTGGTGCTGTGAAAGCAGAAAATCTAAACAGTTCAAAGGTTGAGCAACAACAAGAAAAGTGGGAGATGAACATCAGCTCCACAAATATACAAAACAAGGCATTCCAAGGACACAAAATAATATGGAAGCATGGCACAAAAGACTAACGTCCCTGACTGGTAAAACCCATACAGAAGTGAACAAATTTATACAAGAACTACACAAAGAACAACAACAGACACAATGATAGAAAACAAAACTAAGGACTTCCGAAATCCCCAATAAAAAAACGTTATGCAATCAAAGAAAACAGACTGGTAAACATCATCAGTAACAGAGGAAATAAGCCACTAATGGAGTACCTATGCGGCATAGCCCACTGTCACCAACCCCACACAGCAGGTCAGGCCCTCTGCTCCCACAGTGCCAACCTCCGAGTGCAGTCTTGTGAACAGGAACAGAACAGGGTAACCCTCCTGTCTGTTTTGTGGGATCGAATCAACCTTTGGTCTCAAGTTCTGGAGGGATTCAAACTGTGAACCTCTTGCTAGCGTACCCAATGTACAGGCTCAGATAATTCTGCTCTTCGGGGAAATGCCAGATATCTTTTGCCTAAGGGCACCTAATCAGGTGTACAAAATGAACCCTTAAAACTCTATGAAAAGACCTCAGATAAACTCTTACCTTTTCCCAGTTTGGTACTACCATTAAGCTATTACACGGTGTTACTTTAACCATATATGCTTCACTTGTCAAAGAAAGAATTTCAAAGGCACACCAAGCAGTCTCTTTAAAATAGAGGTTTACTTTAAAATAGATAAAAATGTAAGATGTATTACAGAACAATATATCACAAAACCATACATTCACTTAAAAAAAAGGTTATAAATACAAACAAAATCTCCTACCACAGTACACTTAGACTTGTCTTTCTAATGTATACCTTCTAACAGTGCCTGATGTTGCTTTTTCAGAGTCCAAACATGTATGTCACTAAGTGGAAAACAGAATACTGTTCAAAACTGGCTTTGCCAACCTCTTTGCACAAGGTCATCTAGTTCCTCCCTGTCAGAATATAAAAAGTATACAAAACAGGATGTCCTCATTCAGAAGGTAAATTAACTAAGGTGACATCAGCAAAAACTCATTTCCCCATATGACTTCCCAATCAAGTCTGTGATTTTCCAGTATCTTCTTTCATCCATGAGCAGTTTCCTGCTTCACAGACATCAAAGGAACATTTATGACTTAGCACCTAAGTGACATAAACTTTTATGACATTTAGAGGAAGAATACAGGTTATGATTTTCATCGTAGCAGCAGGCAGCTCCAATTAAGCCAGATAAACAGGAGATCCTTAATTTGTGTCTCTTCTAGCCTGTAATTATCTCCTGGCTTTTAGGTTAACAACTTGTAATTGAAACTTGGGGGCTCATCCCACAGGCTGTCTCAGCAGGTCTCATGAAAGACACTCAAAGTACAGTTACGTAAGAACTTACCGTAACAGTAGATCTTCGAGAGAGGCTCTTGCAGTAGGTAATTACATATAGGACTGACGCCGGCTGGCGGCAGGACCACACGGGAAAATTTCTAGCTAGCAGTCCCTGGCGAGGGACCGCCCCCACGTCAGGTGACCGGCATCATGCGACGTCGGTATAAAGGGGCGGTCCCGGTTGCCCGCCTTCCAGTTCTTTCCTGCCACAGGCCCAGACAAGAGAGAAGCGGATGTTCCCATTCCTGGAAAAGGAGCTGAAAAAGCCTAGTGGGAAGGAGGGCGGGAAGGTATTACCTACTGCAAGAGCCTCTCTCGAAGATCTACTGTTACAGTAAGTTCTTACGTAACTGTACTATCTTACTTCGAGAGGGCTCTTGCAGTAGGTAATTACATATAGGACTGAATCTCAAGCAGTCTGGAACAAATAAGAGGCACCGGGAGGAGGGAACTACTCCAAAAAGAAGCAGTAGCCTTGAAGGCCTCAAGATAGGAGGCCTTGCAAAACAGCTAGCCCGAAGCCTGCTCTACGGTGAGAGGCAATGTCCAAACTGTAGTGTTTCGTAAAGGTATGAACCGAAGTCCAGGTGGCAGCAGCACAGATGTCTGCCGCAGACACATTTTGAAACAAGCCACAGAGGCCGCTACTCCACGAGTGGAGTGACCTCTGACTTGACCCGGAAGGGTCTTGTTGTACTTGTCATAACAGAAAGTGATGCAATGAGCCAACCACTTTGATAGGCATTGCTTGGAAACAGCATTGCCTTCCCTTTTGTGAGCAAAAGAGACGAACAACTGATCAGTCTTTCTGAGATCCTTTGTCCTGTTGGTGTAGTATCTCAGAATCCGTGAACATCCATGGTATGGAGTAAATATTCCTTGGTTGGAGTACTGCGTGAAAAGGCAGATACTCTATGGACTGATTTAAGGTAGACTCTGCTACCACTTTGGGGTGAAACTTAGGATTCGTCTTAAGAGCCACTGCTCTTTGTGAAAAATCAAATAGGGGATTTTACACATAAGGGCCTGGAGCCTGGAAATTCTTCGAGTGGAAGTAATGGCCACCAAGAAGAGCGTCTTCCATGAAAGAAACTTCAAATCTGCGGTTGCTGCAGGTTCGAAGGGAGGAAGGGTAAGTTTCTCGAGAACGAAGTTCAAGTCCCAAGGGGGAGCAGGAGTTCGGATGGGGGGCCTCAGATGAAGGGCCCCTCTAAGAAAGGTCTTAGAGACCTCCAATTGGGCAAAAGCTTTATGTGAGAAAGGAGCATGGTAGGCTGAGATAACAGCCATGTGCACTTTCAAAGAGGAATGACTGAGACCCAGGTCGAAGAGATGACGTTAAATATTCCAGCAGAACAGCCACTGAACAGGAGAAAGGCTCCACATTCCTAGAGGTGGCCCAAATAGAAAATCTCTTCCATTTCATGGCATAAGTGGACCTAGTGGAGGGTTTTCTAGCCTCCACCAGAATCTCCGCCACTTTTGGAGAGACGCCAAAATGAGACTGAGCTAGGTGTGCAGGAGCCATGCATGAAGTTGAAGGGACTTGAGGCCTGGATGGACCAGGGTCTCCTGATCCTGGGACAGCAAACCTCGAGATAAAGGAAGAGGAAGAGGAGGAACCTCTGAGTATTTGTTGTAGAAGAGAGAACCAGATTTGCCTGGGCCAGAAAGGAGCGATGAGAATCATTCTCGCTCCTTCCGTGGATAGCTTCTGCAAAACTCTTGGGATCAGAGGAATTTGGGGGAAAGGCATAGACGAATCTGTCCTTCCAGTCTAGAGACAGAGCGTCGCTCCAGAAAGTGCCTCGCTCTGCAGCAAGCGACCAAAAGCTGGGAAGTTTTGCGTTTTGGGGGGAGGCGAAGAGGTCTACCTGCGGAGTCCCCCAAAGCTGAACGATATCGTAGAGAACCTTTTGATCCAATTCCCACTCATGTGCCCTGGCAGAGGAGCGGCTTAGTTCGTCTGCCAGGGTGTTGTCAACTCCTGGAACTTGAATGGCCGTGAGGTGAAGGTTGTGAAGAGCTGCCCAATCCCAAACCCTCATAGCTTCCCTGCATAGAGGGTAGGAACGAGTTCCTCCCTGCTTGTTGATGTACCACACTACGCACATATTGTCCGTCTGGACGGCTAGGTGGCCGGGAAGAATGTATTGGTGAAGGGCTTGGAGGGCGTATAGCACAGCTCAAAGCTCGAGCACGTTGATATGGAGAGCTAGTTCCAGTCTGGACCATAAACCCTGGGTCCGATGAGGGCCCAGATGGGCTCCCCAACCTTCGCCTGACGCATCCGTGGTCAGAGTCTGGGGGGAGGATGAAAGAAGGGACCCCCCGCAAAAGGTTTTCTCTCGAACCATCCACCACTGCAAGTCCCGTGCCATCGGCAAGGAGATCAGGACTAGTTGATCTAGGCTGTCTACAAGTTGATCCCACTGGGAGCGAAGAGTCCACTGAGAGACCTCATGTGGAGTCAAGCTCGGGGAACCGTCGGAATAGCGGCCGCCATGGGCCCCAGAAGATGGAGGACCGACCTCGCCGGAACTCTCCTGCCTTCTAATAGCAGGGAAATCTGGGACTGAAGAGAGGCCACCCTGTCTAGAGGCAGAAAGGCCTTGCTCACCGTCGTATCGAGGACAGCCCCGATGAACTGAAGTCTCTGGAAGGGGTCCAGATGGGACTTGGAATGGTTGATGGTAATACCCAGGCAGACAAAAACCTGCTGGGTAAGGGAGAGGAAATGTAGGAGTTCCTCCCTGGACGAGGCCACCAGGAGCCAGTCGTCCAGGTAAGGGAACACCTGAACTCCCATTGTACGCAGGTGGGCCACTACCACAGCCAGGCGTTTGGTAAATACTCGGGGCGCCAAGAAAAGACCAAATGGGAGTGCTCTGAATTGGTAGTGGTCCCCCTGAAATGCAAAACGAAGGTACTTGCGATGAGAAAGGCGAATGGGAATGTGCAGATAGGCATCCTGCATATCCAGAGCACAAAGCCATTGACCCGGCCAAAGAAGGGGCAGAAGACTCTGCAGAGAGATCATCCTGAACCTTTTGTATTCCACATAAAGGTTCAGGGAGCTGAGATCTAGAATGGGTCTGAGATCTCCCATCTTCTTTGGGACCAGAAAGAAATGGGAATAGTAACCAGTCCCTTGAAGATGAAGGGGAACGGGTTCTACGGCCTGCTTTGTGAGAAGGGCCGAGATTTCTTCATGGACCAAGGGAAGATGGTCTCTGGAGTAAGTCTACTTCGGAGGAGGGTGGCAGGGTGGTTTCTGAAGAAACTCTATGGAGTGCCCCTCCGCTATAAGCTGGAGCACCCAAGAATCCGTGGTTATCCTCTCCCAACCCCGAAGGTGGAGGGAAAATCTCCCTCCAACCGGTTCCTCCGGTAGATCTGGAGGCGGTGGGAGAGGGAAGGAGTCAGGTGGTGTGGGGCAGCGCCGCAGCTGAGGCACCCGCAGCTTTTTTGGGCGGAGGGGACCTGGCAGCTGCGAGGGCCCAACGTTTAGTGGCCCACCTTCCTTGGGATTTCACTTGAGGCCGAGTCCGTCTCCGAAAAGGACGGCGCTGCTGAGTATGGGGACAGTACATGGAATCCACAGATTTCAGGGCCGCCCCCTTCTCTTGCAAGTCAGTGACGATGTCTAACATCACCCCCGAAAAGCACTGACCCCCTGAAAGGTGCCTCTTGAATGGCGGCTTGCACCTCCGGGACCAAACCTGACATGCGGAGCCAGGCATGACACCGCAGACTTATGGCGAAAGCGGAGCTCCGCCCAGCAGTGTCCACTGCATCGTATGTCACCCGTAACGTATGGCAACTGGCCGAACGAGCAGAACGGACAAGATCTGCTAGCTCCAGTTTGACTTGAGAGTCAGGTAAGGAGTCTAGTTTACATTCCGCCTAGGTAAGGATGGCCTTCTGGTAATCCTCCATGTGGGCGATGTAATTCAGGGCCCAAATTCCCAGTGTGGAAGAGGTATAAATCTTTCTTCCATACTGTTCCAGGTGGCGAGATTCCTTATCCGGAGGAGACAAGCTCAAATGTTTTGGATGTGCCGACCTGCCGTGAGCGGCGCTAATCACAACTGAGTCAGCATGAGGGTGAGAGTCAAGATAGTCTACACCCTCGGGAGCCTGGTACAGCCTGTTAGACTTCCTGGGAAGTGGGGCTAACGCCGACGGTTGTTTCCAAATCGTGGTAACAAGGTTGGCGTGAGGCTCGATCCAGGGTGGCACTAAAGTTGGAGCTGTCACAGGCAGGTCCAAATGCTCGGCCAGGGGGGCGGTAGAGGTGGAGGAGGAGGGGGAAAGGAGTATGGGTTGTACCAGTAAGGTGAGTATCCATAACCCAGCTGCGGGAAACTCGGCGTCGGGTAATGTGGCGTTGGGTACTGCGGCGTTGGAGGAACTGGCATCGGGTACTGTGGCGCTGGATACTGCGGTCCCGGGTACAACGGCGTCGGATAAGACGGCGGGTACCCAGGAGCGAGGGAGCTGCCAGAGCAGATGGCCCGCTGGCGCCCCACGGCGGATCCACGCACGGGCCCGGGGCGGAGGGCCGACGGAGGGGACTATCTCTGCCGGCATCGGCAGGACCGGGCGCCGAGGGCCAGCGTCCGGGGCCAACGCCCATCCGGATCCATCGGAGGAGGGTCTGCGAGGTGGAAATCCCGCATCGCCTGGGGAAGGAGGAGAAAATCCCGGGGTCAGGCTGGGGTGACCCAGGCTCCCCAGACAGCAGCGAAGGCTGCGGGGAACCAGGTACGATGGACGTAGGGGTCCGTCATGGTTCCATCGCCTAAGCGTCAGAAGAACCGGCGTGCAGCAAGGCGGTTCCGGCAAGCACGGAGGCCGTCCGGCGAGCCCTCACGGGCGGGCGAGGGGAGGCGGCCCAGTCCGATGGGAAAGTGGCCGTGCGCCCGAAGTCGGGCGTCTTATCGACCCTCTCCATGCGGAAGTCAGAGGAGCCGACGCCCGACTTATAGGAGTCGCCACGCCAGTGGGCCACGAACTGTGGCGAACCGGGGCGGAGGCCGACCGCCTCGAGGCGCCCACAAGGCCCGAGCGCCGAGCCAGACAGGTGGGCCGACGCCTCCTCCAAACCCTTGGAGGCTGCCATTGAACAGTCCCCCGGAGTGGATGTTACCTGAGCCGCGACTCCAGCGGGAGACGCTGTAGAGGAGGACTTCTCCCGGTGCCTCTCCTTGTCCTTCTTTTTCCAATGTCCTTCCGGGGAAGTGGACGCCTGCGTCAACTTTTTCAACTCCTTCTCCATAGAAGACATCTTTTTCTTGAGGAGATGGACTTCCAGGGACTGTTGGCGCCGTTTACGGGTGGCCGCGTGAAGCTGAGGCAATGCTGGCACTTATCGACCGGGTGATCAGGGCCTGGGCAGAAAGGCTGAGGAATGGCCGTCCTTGTGGCAGTTAGGCGCCGCATGAGAGTCGCACTTGTTTTTGTGCTCGGAGGCGTGGGGACGACATACAACGGCGGTATGCCTGACGACTGTAAAGAATAACTGATTTTCGCAAAACGATGAAAGACAGGCGCAATGACGGCACTAACTTTACTTCTGCAGAGCTGCAACGAGCTAATGGCGGAAAGAACTGGAAGGCGGCAACCGGACTGCCCTTTATACCGCCGCATGACGCCGGGTCACCTGACGCGGGGCGGTCCCTCGCCAGGGACTGCTAGCTAGAAATTTTTCCGTGGGGTCCTGCCACCGGCCGGCATCAGTCCTATATGTAATTACCTACTGCAAAAGCCCTCTCGAAGTAAGATCACATTTTTCTATTACAAAAATCATAGAGTAATCAGAACCAGCTGTCCAAGCATCACACCCACAACACAACTCTAACTACTAAACCCAAGCACATCTCAGTGAACCTCACCAAAACTGCACTGATGCTTTCAAAATATACTAAAACAAGCATTTGTCAATTCTGAATGTTGTCTTGCTGGTTTTGGCATTGGTAGTGCAGGAGTTAGACAGACACATAATAGAAGTAGCAGTGAAGTACAGAACCAACATCAACCCCACCCCACCCTGCAGAGAGCGAAAGGCATTGGGTGTGCATTTGTGTTGCTGGCCATAACACTCATGCTATTTCACCTCACCCTACCCTGCAGAGTCCAAAAAGTGTCACTTTCTGCCTTGGGGACATCTGGCCTTATGCTGACCTCATTTCATAAGGAAGTACATGGAGATGGGTACAGCACAGGAGAATGGGTTGAACTTTGGGGCTGAAGAATCCAAGGCACACCTTGATGCCTGCAGGGTGGAGAGGGAGGACCAATGGCATGAGCAGTACAGCAGACAATCCAAATACACACCCCTGATGCCTGTTAGTCTGTACAGGGTGAGATGTAATGGTTAGAAACCCTAACGCCTTGGGCATGTGCTGGAATTTGCACTCCAAATTTTAAAACATGGCCTTTTTGTTACCCCACCTCATGAAAGCATTTGGGACCTCTGTTCATGAACAGTGCCCCTGTGATTTTGTTAATCTGTCTCGAACGGTTGATTTCCCACAGTGACCGCGCCATTCTGCACCACACGAAAATGTCAGCTGTACCATTTACGAGGAGGTGTGAAGAGATGGCAATGTGGGAAACCTAGAGTGAAAATATTAAACATTCTTGAAGTTACGAGCGTGTGTGAAAACTGCACATCGCACGCTCGTAACACAGTCATTTAGTGGAATTATTTCATCAAATTTTTAACATAGCCATTTTGGGATCTCTGCTCATAAACAGTGGCACTATGATTATCTTAATCTACCCGAACGTTGATTTCCCACAGTGACCGTGTGATTGTGCGCCAGATGTGAGAAACTACATTTCGAGCAGGATGTAACAAATGACAGCTGAACTGTTCATAAGAAGGTGTTTAAAAATGACAGTGTTGAAAATCTGGAGTGAAAATATTACAAATTCTCGAAATTACGACTGTGTATGGACACTGCGCAACGCACGCTTGCAACATAGCCATTTTAGGGAATTTTTTCACCAAATTTTCAACACAGGCATTTTGGGACCTCTGCTCATGAACAGTGTTACTGTGATTTTTTTTACTCTGTTCGGAACATTGTTTTTCTACAGCGACAGCGCCACTGCGTGCTGGATGTGCGAAAACACAGTTCAGGTCGGATGCGGTAAATGAAAACTGTACTGTTCATAAGGAGGTGTGAAAAACATGGCAATGGTGAAAATCTGGAGTACAAATATTACAAATTATCGAAGTTACGAGCGTGCGTGGAAACTGCACAATGCACGCTTGTAAAACAGTAATTTTATGGACGTTTATCACCTAATTTTCAACATAGGCATTTTAGGACCTTTGCTCATGAACAGAGTCACTGTGATTTTTCTTAATCTGTCCCAAACACTGATTTCCCACAGCGACTATGCTATTCTGCGTGGGGAAGTACGATAACACAATTCGGCCAGGATGTCAAAAATAACAGATGTACTGTTAATGAGGAGGTGTGAAAAAATGTGAATGTTGAAAATCTGAAGTGAAAATATTATAAATTTGCGAAGTTACGAGGGTGCGTGAAAACTATGCAATGCACGCTCATAGCACAGTCATTTAATAGACTTCTGTCACCAGATTTTTAACATAAGCATTTTAGGACCTCTGCTCATGAACAGTGTCACTGTGATTTTCTTACTCTGTCCTGAACACTAATTTCCCACAGCGACAATGTTATTCTGCACAGGAAATGTGAAAACACATTTCCGCCAGGATGTGAAAAACGACAGCTGTACTGTTCATAAGGAGGTGTGGAAAAATGGCAATGTTGAAAATTTGGAGCGAAAATATTACAGATTCGCGAAGTTACGAGCGTGCGTGGAAACTGTGCAACACATGCTCATAAAAAACATTTTTTGGATTTTTTGCACCAAATTTGCAATATAGGCTTTTTAAGAGGCCACCTCATGAACAGTGGCACTGTCAGTTCGTGAATCGGTCCCAAAGGGTGATTGTGCGCAGTGACCGCAATATCACCTTTTGGGACAGAATAACACCATGAGAGTAACTGAATTCATGAGGAGGGGTCCCAATAACCCCAGGCTGAAAATTTCGTGGCAAAATTCCCCAAAATGCCCGAGATATGCACCAAAGTTGAAAAAACACTATTTATGCCATTATACAGCTTACCGGCATTTCTTCAGTTCGCGGTCAGCTTTGAAGAGTGCAGATGTGTTCCCGGTCCACCAAAGATCGTTGCGCCGGGCTCCTAAGGTAAGTATGGGGTGAGAGGGGTATAGGGAGGTGGGGTACACAGTAGGTGGGCGCAGATTGGGGAAAGGGGGCTGCAGACTGCAAGGGATCGTTTTCTCCCTTCAGGGTAAAAAATGAAAACATTGCAGAAGGTTTTTTTTTTACAAGTACATTTGACACGCTGGGTGGGCTCTAGCGTGTCACCTGATCAGGAGTTTTCAGGGGGGGACTGGAGCCACGACAGAATTAGGCGCCGGACGGCAAATAAAAAGAGTGGGGGATGATGCCGATGAGGATTGGGCTCCTCCGTCGGCAGAACAACTAGAGGATGATGATGCAGACAGGGGATTAGGCACCCCTATGTAATTTTTTATTACAGGTACATTTGACATGCTGGGGTGGGCTCCAGCGTGTCACCTCGTCGGATTTTTTTTCGGGGGACTGTACCCAGGAGATTGAGGCATCCGTCGGCAAATAAAAAAAAAAAAAAAAGAGTGTTGGGAGGATGATGCCGACAGAGACTGGGCCCCCTGTCGGCAGATGAACTGGGATGGGGCATGATAATGCAGACGGGGAATGGCACCCCAAGTTTGCTTTTCTGGGAACTATGCGAGGTGAATGGTACAGCCACTGCCATGTCACACTGAAACTTACACCGGGAAAGGCACACCCTGTAATGGGGTGGAGCTTCCTCACTGCAGCAGCTAAAACCTTTCAAGGTGGTGGACACGCTTCTGCACTGCTGTCATAGACAGCGTGCAATCTAATTTAAGCCATGGAGCCCAGCCCCAAAAAGCAGTGGCGCCACAGGCCACAACAGGACCGTGCCTCCAAGACCTGCTATTCCGAAGTCACCGCAACATGTTTCTTGCGCAGGAGCAAGACAACATAATAATAAAAATGAATTTTCTTCTAAACACTATACTAACATGTCACAAGCACGATAAATTAAAACCTTCACTCCTTCACTGTCTTTAAAATCAACACAAAATTACAACACACCTTGTAGTCAAACACATTACAAATCCACATATTCAGTTCTCTGCATCCTGGTACGAAAAGCTTCCCTGTCAGGAAAAAATTATCTAATAAAACACTACAAACTCCATTTACTATTAAACATCTAAGTCCCACACTTGATATTTGAACCACAGACTGCAAACTCAGCAGCCAAATGTGCAACCTCAGAGCCACTGCGTGAGAGTGCGCACGCGAGACAGAACAGATGCCAGCTTAACTTTGGGGCTCCAGCATCAGCCGAGATCCTGACAGAAATATTTTTAAATTAAAAGAGCTAGTGTACTGCTTGGAATTAATAGTCATTTTCAGATGCAGTCAGCTATCACATCCACTATCTAAAGGTTGTTTTTTTTTTTTATTTTCTGCTTGCTAACTAGAAGATTTTCAACCTGGCAGTACTGGGGTGATGTGTGGAGCAGCACTCAGTCTGGAGGGGAAAAAAGTCAGTTCTGTTCCTCCCACTACATTATCAGAAATGAGACCAAACATCTTGAGGCACCACAGTCCTTGCAGCCTGAACAGTAACTTTCACAAGCTACCAATGAAAATGCAGGAAATTATGACATGACTAGTAACTAGGGAGAGCCAGTCGCTGCTGCTTCATGTGAAAGTGAAACCTGGCAGTGAGAAATCACAGAAACATAGAAGTTGAAGGCAGATAATGACTGCAAGGCCCATCCAGTCTCACTGGTTACTAGTGATGTCATAGTCAGTGTGGTTTCAGTGTTGATGTAGTGGAAGGAACAGAACTGAATTTTTTTTCCTCCAGAGCGCTGCTCCACGCATCACTCCAGTACTGCTAGGTGAAAAATCTTCTAATTAGCAAACAGAAAAGAATAAATACTTAATGTAAGAAGTGATAGCTGACTACATCTGAAAGTTACAATTAATTGTAAGCAGTTTACAGGCAGTACACTAGCTCTTTAAGTCAAGTTTTATTCTTCAGCCACAGTTATTTTGTTACCTGCGGCATTGCGGTTCCGGAAAATGTAAAATCCAGCTGTTAATCGTTAGTGTCCATGATATATACAACTTTTTAAATGCGGTGGCGCAATCCTGAGCTGACTCCCGGCACTAATAAACCTAATGTGGGGCATGGCAACTGCTTTAGTGGGAAGGGCACCATTTCTTCAGCGCCCACTACTGAAAAGCATACAGGCTCAGGTAAGCCTGGTAAAATGGAAAAAAGTGATATGATATTTATTAAAGACATGCTAATGTCTCTTAAAGATGATATTGCTGACCTGAAATTAAAAGACTCTGCCACAAATAAAAAAAAAATCTATGAAGTTTCATCGCGTATGGACTTTCTGGAGGAGAGATTAGTATTTATGGAGGAATTATTAACTAAATTGGAGGATTTTGTGGAGGGAGAAGCAATACAGTTAGGATGAGTCACAAAATAATAATAATAATAATAATAAAATGTATTTAATTGAGTGCCTTTCAAAATTTCAAGGCGCTGTACATCAAAAACAAACATAAAACATATTCAATACAGTCAATAAAATCAAATATGAACATATATTCCAGTACAGCAATATAAAATCAGAGCAAAGAAAGAAACGCCATTTTCCCATAAAAAAGTCTTTAGTGCCTGCTTAAAGCTCCCCACCGTCCTACACTCCCGGAGCTGATGGGGCAGAGAATTCCAGAGGGTAGGTGCAGCAAATCCAAATGCACGGGCACCAGATGACTTCAAATTTACCCTTGGAATCTCCAGCAACCCCTCGTCAGCCGAGCGGAGCTGCCTCAGAGGGGTGTAGAGCACCAGGAGTTCTTTCAAGTAGACAGGACCGAGACCATGTAGGGCTTTGTAGGTCAAAAGACCCACTTTAAAGGTGATCCGCCACTGTATTGGCAGCCAGTGCAGAGCGCGCAGCACAGGGGTAATATGAGAACTCCTAGAGGCCCCAGTCAACAAACGTGCTGCCGCGTTCTGCACTAGCTGCAAGCGGCGGATATCAACCCCAGGAAGTCCTAGGTAAAGGGAGTTACAGTAATCAAGGCGAGATGTCACAAAGGCATGGACCAAGACCGGCAGGTCACTGGGCAAAACAAGATGCCTAATACTGGCAATGTTCCTAAGATGGAAAAATACCAGCTTGACAACTGCAGACACCTGATGACGGAGGGTCAAACCAGCATCAAGCTCCACTCCCAGGTTACGTACCCGTTCAGAAGTGAGGATCTGGTCCACCCCCAGGATTAATCCAGAGGGGAGACCAGTCCTCAAACCCTCTACCCTACGACCCGGGTCCACAACCATAACCTCAGTCTTTCCTGGGTTCAACTTTAAACCACTGGAATTCATCCAGTCTTGGATGTCTGTGAGCAGTTGTTCAGTACTGAGATAGCACTAACCTGGTCAGGTGCAAAGACAGGTAGAGCTGGGTATCTTCAGCATAGCAGTGAAACCTCAGCTCATACCGTCTTACAATGTCTCAGAGGGGTAGCATATATACTGCGAATAGCATGAGGGAAAGCACCGAGCCCTGAGGCACCCCACAAGGCAGAGAGAAGGCTCCGGATGAAAACAAACCCGAGACCACTCTCTGCGTTCTCCCTTCGAGGAATGATGAAAACCATCTGAGGACTGTACTTGATAGGCCACAAATGGATCTCAGGCGTTCGAGCAGAACCCCATGATCCACAGTATCAAAAGCTGATGATAGATCAAGGAGAACCAAGATAGAATAGTGTCTCCGATCTCTCGCCATCAGGAGGTCACTGAGCACCCGAACCAGAGCAGTCTCGGTACTATGCCTCTTGCGAAAACCAGACTGGAGAGGTTTGTATAAACTATGGATGGTCAAATGGTTATCCAATTGAGCCGTCACAACTTTCTCAATAACCTTCCCCACAAAAGGGAGGTTAGAGATTGGCCTGTAGTTTGCTAGGTCATCCGGGTCTGAAGAAGCTTTCTTCAGAAGAAGTCACCACCTTCCTTCAGAGAGCTAGGAAAAACTCCCATATCTAAAGAACACCAGATAATCCGAGCTAAGACCGGGCCGATGATCTCACTACAACCCAAAATCAGGGAGGTAGGGCCAGGGTCTAAACTACAGCATGTGGGACGCATCTCATGGACAATCCTCATACAGTCTACGAGATCCGGCAGGTCAAAGGTACTCCAGGAAACTCCGGGCTGTGCGACAGGACACCGATCAACTGCAACAGCCTTGGAATGAGGTTGGAGGCACTCCCTCCTGATGTCTTCAACCTTATTCACAAAGAATCGAGCGATCTCCTCACAATCAGTTTGAGTAAAGACTCGATGGATCTGCTGACAGGCTGGGTTGCACAGTCTGTCAACAGTTCTGAAGAGCTGAGCCGGTAGATTCCATGCGACAGAAATTTCCCTGGACAGGAATTCTGCCTTCTTATGGGAAATTGCTGTTGGTAGAGTTTATAATGCTCTAGCAAAATAAGGTGGTCGGCATCAGTGGTGGTCTTCCTCCAACGACGCTCCAACCTATGCCCCATCCTCTGCAACCCTCTCAGAGCCACATCAAACCATGGGGCAGCAGGACGACACAGAAGGGGGTGAACACAGACTGGCTCAATCTGATTGAGTGCTACCGATATGGCCCTATTATAGGCCACTACCAGCTGCTCAGGATCAGTGCAGAACTCATCAAATAACGAGAGGTCAGTAACCGCCATCAGGTCTTCAGAGACGACGTCCCGCAATGGGTGGTACCTGACCAACTCCACAGGCGCCGACCTACCCAGGGGGGCCTCAAAATTGAACCCAACTGAGTAGTGATCGGACCAACCGACTGGTTCCACCACCAAATCGGAAGCCTCAATCCCCAGGAGGAAGACCAGGTCAAGAGAGTGACCTCCCTTGTGTGTAGCTGAGCAAACAACCTGTGTAAAGCCCAGAGATGTCATCTCCTGGAGGAAATGTTGACCAAAAAGCGAAGATTCGTCGTTGACCCAAGCACTGAAGTCGCCCAGAACCATCAATCTGGGCGACTCCAAGGCCATGTCGGGCGCAAAATCTGCTATTTACTGCAGAAAAAGCTTCTCATCACCTAGTGGACGATAAATGAGAGCAATCCTGCACCTACACCAGCTACCACAATACACTCAAATGACCTGGCCTCCTCAACTGGTACACCAGTTAAATTAGTCCAGTCTTAAAACAGACGCCACCCCGATCCAATCTCGGGCGATGTATAACCAAGTACTCAGTGGGAACAGCGGCCTCTAAAAGGGGGGCCGCATTCCCATCCAACCAAGTCTCGGTAATGCAAGCCAGATCTGTCCTTGCAACAAAATCTGCAACAAGACCAGTCTTGTTGCAGACAGATCTGGCATTGCACAACAACGCTTGAGTTGGACGAGGTTGTCGAGTTGTCCCAACCACTTGCCCTCCCAAACTGGAGGTGCCCTTGGGTATGGGAACCAGAAAGAAGTCACCGCGTTCAAGTAGCCATTTCGCCCCAGGGCGTCTTCTGAGCCTGACCACCCCTATGGGAAGGCCCCGGCATTCGCCTCCACAATTCCTCACCCACCTCTCATCTCTCGAGCAACACGCAACGCCCGACAACGATGATAAATATAAGCAGGCAGGGGGCGAGAGAAGGGGTGGAGGGCATGGAGAGCACAGGCCGAATAGCATAAGACAGGAGGGGCAGGCAGGCACATCTAGCTGCTCAATTTAAAACAATAAATATAATAAAATCTACCTGCAAACTTCCTACAACTAAAATTATACAACTACAAATTATAAGACCAACTAAAATAAAAATAAAACTTAACCAACTCTAACACAAAACCTAATTAATTGATTAAACCCACAGGTCCTTTCACAGCCTGGGGGTCAACCAAAAATTAACCAAAACAATTTTAAATTATTCCCAGGTCCTCTCACTATCTGGTACTTAAAAACAAATGAAACACTCTCACAAAAATAAACAAATGATAATATTCAGATTCAGAAAAGCCTGACGAGTTACAAAACGGGACAAAGAAATAATTTGAGGTTTGTGAGTATTCCTGAGGGACTTGAAGGGGGTGGACATGATCAGTTTTCTGCAGCAATTCATTCCTGACTGCCTTGTTAATCCACCAATGGAACTGGGCACTTGAAATTGAACGTGCCCATAGAGCTTTGTCACCCAAACCAAAACCGGGTCAAAGACCCAGACCCATCATGGCAAACATTTTGTGCTATTCGGTAAAAG
Source organism: Neoceratodus forsteri (assembly GCA_016271365.2). Classification (NCBI taxonomy): domain Eukaryota; kingdom Metazoa; phylum Chordata; order Ceratodontiformes; family Ceratodontidae; genus Neoceratodus; species Neoceratodus forsteri. The sequence goes on along the minus strand of JADMNL010000024.1, from coordinate 118,845,776 downwards.
AAGAGATACTTAGAATAGCCACAGAGAGAAGGATTCCGAGCTGGGACAGGGAACGTATATTTATTTTTTAAGACTTTTCATCGGAGATCGTGAAAAAGAGAAAGATGTTTGCCCCAGTTAGACTAAACTTACAGAATCTAAATGTTAAATATTTTATTAAATACCCTGCCATACTGATGATCCAGAAGGAGGGGGGTCATGCTTTGGGCTCTGTAGATGATGCTTGGGACTTTATACACAGAAACTGGCCCACTACTCCCCTGCAGCAGAAAACATCACCCAGGAACAGAGCCTCTCGACTGTCACCCTCGCGCACCAAGACCAGTCACCTATAAGGCAAACAAATCCTATAGTTAACAAAAGCACAGCCAAATCACCTTCTTTAGCTTCAATAGCCTCAAATCCTGTACCAAAATCACTGGTCTGGTCTGTAAAATCGTACAGGAAAGCAATTCCTATTTCCAAAAACAGATATAGTGCCCTAGAAGCGGCTTCCAAAAGCTCAGATCTCCAGCTGAACTTAAACTCAAATGACGATTTGCATACACTGGAAGCTGCTCAAACAACTCAGTCTGTACTCAATCCAATTAATTTGCCTCAGAACTTGGATAAACCCCACGGACTTGCAGAGTGCCTCTTACCTTCAGGACGACTGAACTTTCATCAGCAACTTTCTTTGTGCTTCCAGCACGGATTTGCATTGGAAACAGGTCCAGTATACTAGCTGCAAGAAGTGCTGCTCCTAATTTGCGATGACATACACCTGTGTCTTATGAAATCTGCTCCTTCCTTCCTCTGCCTGTATATTTGCATACTGAGGAATGTCCTTGCTCTTAAAAGCATAGCTGTTGTTCAGAAGTTGCTGTTCCCCTACTGTTTATACATGGCAGACCCCGGGATTTCTAGGATAGTTACATTAGTCGAGTTTGTCCTTTGAAAATAAAATGTCAAAAGGGTATTGCAGTTTCATTCAGGCGACTATTAAATGACTCTGAACTTGAATGCTTTCTCTTTATGATTCAGCTTACCTTTATTTCAACTGTATATGTAGCCGACTGATGCCATCTAGTGGTTTTATTTTTTACAAACATCTGCAACCTACTGTTTCACTTTGTTTTCACTGTTTCAGGTACTTGGTCTCTGCTGGGCATTTCTATTTTTGGGGGTCTCAGTGAATCCACTGTTTACTGAAACCTGAGCTGGCGTTAGATAAAGATTCCTGGACATCTGTTGTGGTTTGGGGTAAGTCGGATTTTGTCACAACTTCTGCATAGGATCTTATCCATTGGGGAGAGGGATATGGTGCTGGTGTCTCCCGCTCCTGTGGCCATTAATTGTGTGGGAGACGAGATTCTGATTAAACAACGTTACAATACCTATCGTTGGACCTTACAGCCCCCAAACTGCATATCTTACAAAGTAATTGTTTTGTTTTATCTGACTGATGAGGTTCCAACTTTTCTGTGGCAGCTATTATGTGCAATGGTTATTCATTCATTCATTCATTCATTCATTCATTCATTCATTCATTCATAACTAGGATTACAAGTACCTTTGAACCAGGGGTTCTTTTACAAAGGTTCCACGTCAAATGTGTAAGACAGATAAAAACAAGCAAGGGAAGAACAGGGAGTGTACATTATGAGAGGATAAAACAGTGTTGGGGTTAAGTATACAGGATATATTATAGAGGCAACAAACATTGGCTAAAAATATAAATCAACTCTGGTTAATAGTTCGGCACAAGTGTCAACAGCACAGTAAAGCGGTCATAATAAACTTTGTCACAGCAAGTATGCAGTTAAACAAAAATAGAAGACAGTCAATAATAATGATAATAAAATTTATTTGTATGGCGCCTTATCCATAACCAAGGCGCCTCACATTTAAAACAATAAGAACAATATAAAATATAACAGACATCAATAAAATCATAAAACTATCTGTATACTAAAACAGGAGGCTCAGTTGTTAAAAGCTTGATGCCATAAGTATGTATTTAATGACTGCTTAAAACCCTCCACAGGTATGCACTCCTGAATCCGACGGGGTAGAGAATTCCAGAGTGTAGGGGCTACAAACTCAAAAGCTCTCACCCCTGAAGATTTTAAACATACTCTCTGAATCTCTAGCAACCCCGCGCCAGCTGAGCGGAGCAATCATCTGGGGCAGTAGGGAACTAGGAGCTTTTTCAGGTAGTCCGGGCCTAGTCCGTGTAGGGCTTTAAATGTCAGCAAACCGACTTTAAAGGTGATCCGCCACTGTACTGGCAGCCAGTGCAGTTCGTGCAGCACTGGTGAAATATAGCAGGCTCGAGAAGATCCAGCCAAAAGCCGGGCTGCTGCGTTCTGCACCAGCTGCAAGCGGCAGATTTCTACCCCAGGAAGCCCTAGGTAAAGGGAGTTGCAATAATCTAATCACAAGGACACAAAGGCGTGGATCAGTGTAGGAAAGTCATCGGACGAAACCAGATGCCTAATCCTGGCGATATTCCTAAGATGGTAAAAGGAAGTTTTGACAATGGCAGACACCTGCGAATATAGGGTCAGCCCTTCGTCAAAAATTACCCCTAGGTTACGCACCTGTTCAGAGGTTAGGAGTGAAATGCCACCAAGAAAAATTCCCAAGGGCAAACCTACCCCCGACCCCCCCATCCGTCGACCCAGACCCACAACCAACACCTCAGTTTTGTCAGAGTTCAACTTTAGCCAACTGGAATCCATCCAAACCTGGATTTCTTTCAGACAGTTATTAAAGACAGAGACAGCTCCATTCTGGTCAGGTGTGAAAGAAAGGTAGAGCTAGGTATCAGCATAGCAGTGAAAGCTCAGCCCATACCTTCTTACAATGCCTCCAAGGGGCAGCATGTACACCGCAAACAACATGGGTGAAAGAATAGAGCCCTGCGGTACCCCACACGACAGAGAAGTAGGGCCTGAGGAACAAACCCCAGACACCACTCTGTGTTCTACCCGTGAGGAACAACGTAAGCCACCTGAGGACTGTTCCCGACAGTACACAGATGAACCTCAGATGGCTCAATAACACCTCATGGTCCATGGTGTCAAATGCTGATGAGAGATCTAAAAAGGACCAAGATGGAGCAGTTCTTCTGATCTCTAGCCATCAGGAGATCATTGAGCACCTGAACCAGCGCTGTCTCTGTACTATGTCTCTTACAAAAACCACATTGGAAGGGTTCATAGATGTCATGGATGGTCAAATGGTCCTCCAGTTGTGCTGACACTACTTTCTCAATCACCTTCCCTATAAAAGGAAGGTTAGAGATAGGGCCTGTAGTTTGCATGGCAGTCTGGGTACAGAGCAGCTTTCTTCAAGACAGGTGTCACCACTGCCTCTGTCAAAAAGGGAGCATCAACGGTGAGGGGGAGATATGACAGAGGGCGACTGATGGGTCTGGTGAGAGGGGATAGCAGGGCAGGAGGAAGTAGGTGGTGGACAGAGGACATGGCTGGGCTTATGAGGCACAGTCGCACAAGCTTAGGGCTGCAAGGTGACTGCGTAATTTGGCTTTAAAAGTGCTGAGTTTGGGTTCTGAGAGAATTTCAGGGGGCAAGTTGTTCATCCAGGTGGGAGCTCTGCAGGTGAAGGTTCACTGAGCCTGTGATGTCCAGCAGGGCGGGACATGGAAAGCAACTCTAGTTGAACTGAGGGTGTTACGTTGGTTAGTAGCAAGGGGGAAGCACTGACTTGGCTACAGGTGGAGTTAAGTGGAGGGAGATTTTCTTTGCAAAGAGACAGGTTTATTATTTAATTCTACCAAGCAGGGGAAGTCATTCAGTTTGCTGATACAGATCACAGGTGCGAGTCCATCTATTGGCACCAGTAATAAGTCTACAGGCCTTGTTAAGTGATATCATAAGTCATTTGAGTGTGGAATCAGATGCAGCACTGTAGATTATAAGACCATAGTCTATAAAGTACAGTTACGTAACCGTAACAGCAGATCTTCGAGAAAAGCGCTTGCAGCAGGTACCACAGTTAGGACCGACACCACCTGGTGGCGGTTCTCGTCATTTTTTCATCCAGCAGTACCGACGTGGGAATGCCCCCCATTGATGTCATCTCCACCCCCGACATCACCCTATATAAGGGAGGAGTTCTCCACGTGCTCCAGTTCTTGCACACCCCCCATCAGGCAGAGAGATGGTAACAGGCAATAGTCGGAAGTATGAACTAAAAATTATTCCCTCACAAGGAGGGAAGACCAGCCTGAAAAGGACCTGATCCGGGGGGGGGAGGAAGTAGGGCAGGAAATATACCTGCTGCAAGAGCTTCTCTCGAAGTTCTACTGTTACGGTATGTTCTTACGTAACTGTACTATCTTACTTTGAGAGGAAGCTCTTGCAGCAGGCACCACAATTAGGACCGATTCCCAAGCAGTGTAAACATATAACAACCCCTGGGAGGGGGAACAGTAAGAAAAGGAACAGCAGGAAAAAGGAGGGTCCGGCAGGAAACCAGGCCCTGCAGAACTGCGAGGCCAAACCCTGCTCTGAGTCTGGAAACAATGTCAAGGCTGTAATACCTGACGAAGGTATGAACAGAACTCCAGGTAGCAGCAGCACAAACATCAGCTGCTGGTACCCGCTTCAGTGCTGTGAAGGAAGCCACAACAGCTCTGATAGAGTGAGCTCTAACCGGACCTGGGGTAGACCTGTTGTGCTTCTCAGAACAAAAAGTAATACAATAACAACCCACCTCAAAAGTGTCTGCTTGGTGACCGGGCGACCTAAGGACCATTGAGCAAAAGATATAAAAAGTTCATCAGATTTCCTGTCCCCTTTGGTCCTAGCCAGGTAACATCGGAGAGCCCTGTGGACATCCAAGGAGCAAAGCAGGGATCCCCCCTATTAGAATGCTCTGGGTAATATACCGGGAGCTGAACAGATTGGTTCAGAGTGAGCTCAGAAACTACCTTCGGTAGGAACTTCGGGTCAGTGCAAAGAGCAACCCTATCCTTGTGAAAAACAAGGTAAGGTTCTTTACACGAGGGTTTGAAATTCTGAAATGCACCTTGCGAGTAACAGCTACCAAAAATAAAGTCTTCAGGACAGAAGGCAGACTCAGCCTCCACAGTCGGTTCAAAGGAAGGTAAGCTTCTCCCGGTCCGAGAGGAGGAAGACACACCTAGTGCATCAGAGCAAAGGAGGAGGGGCAGAGAGTTTAAAAGAACACGTGCTGCACAGCAGTAGTTTCCATCTACCTGCTGTTTCCATCTGTCTGCTGTGTGCACCTTCAAACGCCAGGTACTGTGCTGTTTTTGTGACTGAGACTGCTGCTGATTTTCCCTGCTCTGCCTAAACAAACTGGCTGTTTCCCGGCGTGCTGTCCCGGTACCGAGAGGGAGGAGGGACGCCCCTAGCATGTCAGAGCAAAGGAGGAGGGGCAGAGAGTTTAAAAGAACGCGCCGCGTACTGCACAGTAGTTTCCATCTACCTGCTGTTTCCATCTGTCTGCTGTGTACACCTTCAAACGCCAGGTACTGTGCTGTTTTTGTGACTGAGACTGCTGCTGATTTTCCCTGCTCTGCCTAAACGAACTGGCTGTTTCCCCGTGTGCTGTCCCGGTACCGAGAGGGAGGAGAGATGCCCCTAGCGCGTCAGAGCAAAGGAAGAGGGGCAGAGAGTTTAAAGAATGACGCTATGCATCATGCTGAAAGCGCAGTAGCGTTGAAGCGTGAGTGGCGTGAGCGCCACTCGGAAGGGAAAAAGCACTGCTTGGACTGTTTCAGTGTAAGGCTTAAACACACTATTCATTGTGCTTTTAGATAATATATTTGTGAATGTTATTTGGATTGCAGTATTCTGTAGTCTAGATTTAGAGTGTTTGTGGATGAGGTTTAGTATACTGTAGGTGAAACTGAAATTTTGACTGCATATGAAGCTTCTATACTGCCATTTTAGGCATTTCTTTTATTAAATTGTGTGAACTCCTTTTTCTTCAGAAATAGCTCTCCTTACATACTCGAAGCTGTAGTTTTTATTTTTTAAACCTGATTTATAGCACTGATAGGAGATGGCCTATTTTGCACTTATGTTTGGAATGATAGTCTTGGCCTTTTCAGATAAACAAATTTTGAAATTTCAATCGGACCCAGAGATTAGAACATGTTCTTTCTATATTTCTATGTCAAAACTGTATTTTTCTATGGAAGGAGCTGGTAGAAAAAATAAATTCCATACTTTTTGGAATCTGGGTAGAATTAAATGCAGTGTACAAAATTTAGGCCAAGACATTACATTTCCCAGGGCCAGTAGGGGATTGGTATCCCTTATTTTCGCACTAGCTAGTGGGGATATCGAACCCTGGCCCTGAAATTCAGACTAATATTATTAAAATAGCCCATGACAATGCTAGAAGTTTTGCTGGAAAACAGTCTATTTTTGATCTTTGGGTATCTGAGAATGCCTATGATGTTATAGGAATTACGGAAACCTGGTTATCAAAAAAGCATCCAGATTCTGAATTCCAAAAGGAAAATTATGATTTCTATAGATATGATAGGCCTTCTAGGGGATGTGGAGTTGTACTTTATATTAGAAGTAATTTGGGACAAGTAGAGCTGCTTTTTTCAGGTAATATTGAGGGTATCGAGATATTATTGGTCTATATGACTAGAATAAAAATGTGTGTTGGGGTAGTATATTCTCATCCAAAAATAAAAATGTCAGCTTTTGAGCTTTTAGCTTTAAGATTAAATATGTTGATTGGGCAAAGGGATGTACTCCTGATTGGAGATTTTAACGCAGCATGGGGAGCAGAAAGAGGTCTTAAACTGCAATCTGAATTTCTGGCGTTAGGCCTTACTCAAGTAATAAACATTCCTATACGTAGAAGTACATATACTAGTGCAGGAAACATTTTGGATTTGATTTTTTTATTTCAAATGGTATTCACTTATTGGATTATAAAGTGGGTTCTCCAAATTTAGGAGATCACTGTTACCGTGAGTGTAATATCAATCAAGATTATGAAACTTCTGATATTGTAAATTGTCAGCATGTTAGAGATTTTAAATATTTTAATAAATCTGCTTTTCAGATTTAAATGAGACAAGTAAATTGGGCTCGCATAGACTTGATCCCAGAAGTAGATATGGTAGTCAGAGAATTCACAAAGATTTATCTAGAAGTATGTGATAGAAATGCTCACTTTAAAAAAATCCAAAGAAAGACTTAAACATAACCCTTGGGTAAATGAAAAAATAAAAAAATATATAAGATGGAAAGATAGGATATGGAAAAAGGCAAATCGATCTTTAAAAGTAGAAGATTGGGAGTTGTTTAAGAGGATTAGGAATAAAAGTAAAAGTCTGATAAGAAAAGCAAGGAAAAATTATTATAGAAAATAAAGTGAATCAAACAAAAAATCCAGCTCAATACTGGAACTTAATCAAGGATATGGAGGGTAGGGGAAGGAAACACTTGAAAATAATTCTTATGAATGAACTGGGAGAGGAGATGTCTACAACACAAGTAGTAAATAACTTGAATCAGTATTTTTGTTGTCTTTCAGATATAAAAATGGTACAAGCTGATTGTAATCAGAATTTTGATTTTCAACAGATTAGACCTTTGGAGACACAATATAGACAGAACGTACCATGTTTTTACTTTCGAACAATTAAAATTGGTGAAGTTAAGAAGCAAATAAGACAGTTAAATTCACAGAAAGCAATAGGGATGGACAAAATAGAGACAACTTTTTTGAAAATCTCGGTGGAGCAAATAAGTCCAACATTGATGAAAATTTTCAATTTTAGTCTTCAGCAAAAAAGCTGTCCAGATTTTTGGAAAAATTCCAAAATTGTTCCTGTTTTTAAAGGAGGAGATAGGAATAATCAATCAAATTATCGACCAATAGCCTTATTGTCGATTGTCTCGAAGGTTTTTGAATGCCTGGTCTGTGCCCAGTTATATGAATATCTGGAGAAGTATAATCTTTTGACTGATTGTCAGGCGGGCTTTAGGCAGGGGAGGTCGACGGACACTGCCCTGATGGATTTCCTTGACTCTGTGGCAAGTGGCCTCGAGGCCTGGGAGTCTGTTGGGGCGGTGTTCGTCGACCTCTCGAAAGCCTTCGACTTAGTTGACTTTAACATATTAATGAAAAGGTTGGCTCAGATGGGCATATCAGAACCTGTTCAGACATGGATATTATATTTGACTGAACGTACACAACAGGTATACGTAGACGGAACAATGTCAGACAAAGAGGGTACCTTTAGGGGAGTTCCCCAAGGTTCAATCTTGGGTCCCTTATTATTTTTGATTTATATAAATTCCCTTCCATCATGTATCCAAAATAGTAAGATATATTTGTACGCTGATGACATGGCCCTTATAGGGAAAGCTAAAAATCTGGATGACTTACAAAAAATGTTGCAATTTGATTTTGACATTCTACAAAATTGGTTAATTCAATCTAAAATGGTCCTTAGTACTAAGAAGACTCAGGTAATGCTTTTCCATCCTAAAAATAAACTGCAGCATCAGACATTAAATATTTTTTCTTTAAGGGGTTTAATGCTAGAACAAGTTTGGGTATATAAGTATTTGGGAGTTTATATGGATAGTTCTCTTACTTTTTCTTTTCATATTACAAATACAACTAAAAAAGTTAACTCTAGATTGGGTGTGTTAAGAAGGAAAACATCTATATTACCAAGAGAGACAAGAAATAGAGTGGCTGTACAACTACTCTTACCAACATTAGAATATGGTAGTTTAATATATCAGTTTGCCCCTAAATACTTATTAAATAGCTTAGATAAAACATATAATAGAATAGCAAGATATGTAATGAAATGGCCATATAATACCCATCATTGTAATTTACTTCAAGACCTTGGTTGAGATTTCCTTGCAATTAGCCGGAAAAAACTTGTAGGGCATAAAGCTTTTTGTGAATATGGGGGGAAGGTTAAACATGGTGCGATCTCTCTTGGTGTCCCTATCTCTGACAGATATAACCTAAGGATTTAAAGCATAGATGTCAAAAGGTTCCTCTAGAATTAAATGTTCATAGTAAAATGCAACGACATTTCTATCTGCCGAAAATATGGAATGAAACAGATCCAGACATTAGAACAATTGATAGTTTTAACAAATTTAAGTACTCTCTGAATATTATTTGGAGAGATAGATGTGTTTGTTTTGGTGTTTTTTTAGATTAAATAACATCCTCTTTTTTTTTTTTTTTTATTCTTTCTTTTTCTTTATCCCTCCCCTTTCTTTTGTTTTTTGTTTCGTCTGTTTCCATTTCTTTCCCTCTTTCCTTTTTCCTTGATGTTTTGTTTCCAATATGATACTATCGAAAATGAAAAATTTCCTCTGTACGTTATTAGACATTCAATTTTTCGATTTGTCTGGATAATGCATACTTAAAGTATGATGAAATTGTTGAATTTCTCTGATATATTGTTTATTTATGTATGTCTTTTGTAATATATGTAGTGGAACTGTTTGTTAAATAGGTAAGATTTGTTCCTGTAATATATTACATGATGTTTCTGTTCTTTGAAACTGTATTCTTAAAACAGGACAACTTTGATAAACACGGCCTTTGGTCCTAAAAGTTATTATCCTGCCAAAAAATAAAAGTTTTTATCTATCTTATCCATCTATCTAAAAAGGAGATCCTAAGGGGGAACAGGATCCCAGATGGGAGGTCAGATATGAAGAATACCACGTAGGAAGGCTTTGAAAACTTCCGTCTGAGCCACCGTCTTATCTGACACAGGCAAGTGATAAGCGGAAATGGTGGCCAGGTGTACTTTGATGGAGGAATAACCGAGACTTGTCTGAGAGAGAAAGCAGGTATTCTAGAGTTGAATTAACCGGACAAACCAGCAGGTCCACCCTCTTGGCTGTGGCCCATATACAGAAACGTTCCACTTCATAGTGTAAGTGGCCCTGTTGGCAGGCTTGTGCACCTCGACCAGAACTTGCGCTACTTGATCAGACACACCAAATCTGGCTTTAGCTAGGTTCTGAGGAACCAGGCATGCAGGTGAAGAGAGCGCAGATTCGGATGGATCAGGGACCCACTGTCCTGCGACAGATGAGAGGATAGTGGAAGAGACAGTAGGGGCTTTGCCGCTAAATGCTGAAGCAATGGAAACCAAATTTGAAGAGGTCACAGCAAAGTGATCAGAATGAGGATGGCGGGTTCTGACTGCGCTTTGAGGGGAACCTTCTGTAACAGCAGGAAAAGAGGACATGCATAAAAAAACCTCCCTTTCCAGCAGAGGGACAACGCATCTTACCAAAAAGCTCCAGGTTCTGGACCTAGCGAGCAGAAATTCGGCAGTTTTGCGTTGAACCATGACGTGAAGAGATCCAGGTCTGGTATCCCTCACTGACAGAAGATGCGATCTACGACTTCTTGAAGCAGCTCCCATTTGTGAGCTTGCGATTTTGTCCTGCTGAGCACGTCAGCCAGTATGTTTTGTTCCCCTGGCACGTGTACCGCCGTCAACATGAGCTTGTGCTCCACAGCCCAGTCCATCACTCGCATGGCTTCTGGGCAGAGGGGGTAAGAGTGTGTGCCACTCTGCTTGTTGATGTAGAACATCACCAAAGTGTTGTCTGTCTGTACCAAGAGGTGGCCCGACACTAGGACCGAGACCAGGGCTTGAAGGGCATAAAGGACCACTCTCAGCTCCAGAATGCTGATATGCAGATCTTCCTCTATTGGGGACCAAGAGCCTTGAGTGCTATGTGCCCCCAAATGAGCTCCCCATCCCGCGGATGACATGTCTGGTCAGAATCTGAGACAGTGCCCCTATGTGGAAGGAGATGCCTGCCACCAAATTTTTTGACAACATCCACCAGCTTAATTCCTGGTGGACTGGCTCCGAGATCCGGATCGAGGTGTCCAAGCTGTCTAATGTTTTATCCCACTGAACCCTTAAGGACCACTGGATGGTTCTCATGTGTAGGCATGTCAGAGGAACCAAAACTATGGCGGCTGCCATATGCCCTAGCAGCCTGAGGAGGAGTCTTGCAGGAACTTTTGAGGGTGAAGAGATCTGAGATGCCAAGACCTGAATGTGACCTGCTCCGTCGGCGGGAAGAAACACCTTCCCGAGAGTGGTATCCAGAAGAGCTCTGATGAACTGGAGGTTCTGGGCTGGGAGTAGACGAGATTTGTCCCTGTTGATGGTGATCCCCAAGAGCTGAAACAGCAAAATGGAGTCCCTGATGGTTTCCAATAGGCAGAACCTGGAAGGAGCCAGGAGGAGCCAATCATCCTGATAAGGAAACACAAAGTGGCCCCGTCTGCATAGTGCCATGGCGACTAAAGCCAGGCACTTGGTGAAGACTCTGGGGGCTGAAGAGAGACCAAAGGGAAGGACTCGGAACTGACAGTCCTTGCCTTCGAACCTGAACCTCAGAAATCTTCAATGACCCCTGGAGATAGGGATATGCAAGTAGGTGTCCTGCATGTCCAGGGATGCCAGCCAGTCTCCCGCCAATAAGAGAGGCAGGAGAGTGGGGAGGCAGACCATCCTGAATCTCCAGTAGGCTACCCATTGGTTCAGATCGCTGAGTTCCAGAGTGGGCCTGAAGTTTCTAGACTTCTTCGGGACAAGGAAGAAGTTAGAGAAGAACCCTCTATTTCGGCTGGGGAAACCGGCTCAATGGCATTTTTGTCCAAAGGGATAAAATCTCCCTTCTGACCTGAGCACGGTGTTCCCTTGGATAAGGGGATGGGGGCAGTGGTCTGTCCGGCGGAATAGAGTGGAACTCTATGGAATGCCCAAACTCCACGAGATTGAGTACCCACTTGTCAGAGGTCACTTGACCCCACATATCTGCATAGAGGGAAATGCAGCCTCCGACTGGCTCCCGTGACTGAAGGTCTGGGGAAGGTGGGTAGCCTGGATAGTCAGGCGATGGGAGAGGGAGGGAGGGCGGCAGTGGCTGCCTTGGCCTGTCTAGAGGAGGAGGCAGCAGAACCTCTGGCTCTGCCCCTGCGTCTGAAGCTGCCTCACTGCGACTGTTGTTGAAAGCGAGGCTGCTGATGCTGGTGTCCCCCACGGCCATGAAAGTGAGGCTTACGAACTCGCACCTGTTTTGGCCGGTACATGGACTGCATGGTAAGGATTGCCTTGCCGGAGTCCTGCAGCCTGGTAATGATCCTCTCTGTATCTTCGCCAAAAAGCATGGAGCCCTTGAAGGGAGCATCCAGTATGTTTGTCTGTACATCTGGATGGAACCCAGAAACCCGAAGCCAAGCATGGCATTGGAGGCAAATGCCAGTGGCAGCCGCCCTTGAAGAGGTGTCCGCAGAGTCGTAGGCCGACCTCAGAACATGGGAGCCCACGTCGGAGCCAGTCTGAAGCAGTTTGGCAAGCTCTGCCCACTGAGAGCATTCAGGTGGAAGACTAGGTTTGCTGGCCAAGGCACCTAGCTTCACCTGAGTTCTTGTCTTCTAGGCTGCTTGAAAGGACAGGGCAAAGAACCTTACCAGAGCAACAATAAGGATTAAGGATTAAGGCTTCTTTTGGCTAGGCAGGTTTACTGTGTGTTATTTTTATTTTGTACCCACAGGGATTGTTACTGTTTGTTGCTAATATTTTATTGCTTTATTTTTCTCTGATTCAAATTGTTGTTGCTGGGTATACATTCTGCTGCATTATTACAGGGTGGGCCTACAGGTGTGTGCTTACAGATTACTGCTGTAATCTTCTGATTCAAATTGTCTTTTGCAAGGTATATCTTCTGTTACTGCTTTATTTTTCTCTGTAGCAAAGTGTTTCTTACAGGGTATATCTTCTGTGAAATTATTATAGGTGATGCTTTACAGGTTTCACAGTTTTATCTGTCAAAAGGATAAGCTTTCAGGGCTACTGCACTTGTTGCTGGCTAATTGTTTCTGCTCTTACCTCCTTGTTTCTTTTGTCTGTGGTTCTTCTTTTTCAGCAGGGGAAGGGCCCAGCCACCCATCCCCATCCCCAACCACCCCACACTACACTCCTTTAAGAGGGTAGCACACTCGTGACATTTCCTGTAGCAAAGCAGGAAGGGGCGGATCAGAGGGGTATCCACACAGTGACCCAATTTACAGGGGCACTAGTAATTTAACTTCTTATAACAAGGTATACAAAAACAAACAAAACACAATCAAACTTCTACTTTCATTTTCTTCCTTCCAATTACTCTGACCAGGTTATAAACCCAGCAACTTACCTGGAATGGATATCATTAACTGCGGGTACTGTGGAACACTTTTCAGAAGAGCAGTTTTACAGGATTTAGGACACTGTCCTACATGCTGGGCCATTGGAGATCTAAGGGCTCAGCTCCAGGCAGCATGGGCAGAGATTGCGCGCCTCAAATTGCATATTCAAGAGGAAATGTATTATAAGAGCAGCCCGCCATTTCCTCAACATCCAAAAGAAGCACCTTGACGCAGAGGGTAGTTGGTCTGGGAGGTGGGCAGGTGGTTAGGAGGGGTAAATCGGGTGCCCCATCACTCGGTGCTCTCCAAGATATCACCTCCACAAACCACATAAAAACTACAAACAGGTACCTGTCTCTATCTCCGAAATCAAACAAATGAGCAGAAGACACTGCAGCACAGGAGCTAGCACAACAAAACTCGCCCAAAACAGGAGCCAAAACAAAAAAAGCAAAAAGGAAATCCAAAAAACTTCTGATCAAAGGAGACTCCATGATTCGGGGAGCTGATACGTATCTCCAGCCAGGAGTAATGGTCAGATGTCTCCCAGGTACATCAGCATGGAGAGGCACTGACCACATTGCTAAAATTGTTCAGGAAGCAATAGAAAACACTAATATCCTGGTACACATAGCGACTAATGATCTCGCCAGCCAGTCAGTTGCAGAGACCAAGGAACATCTAACCAGGCTGGGTGACAAACTATCATCCATTTCGTCCAGCATCTCCTTCTCTGAGAGCCTGCCAGTCTGGGAGAGGGGAACAGATGGACGGAAGGTCAGAGAAGGGGAGATAGGGGAGCTAAACATGTGGCTCAAGGGCTGGTGCCAGGAAAAGGACACAAATTTATAGGGAACTGGCAACAGTTTTGGGAGGCAAAGTTCTTTAAATTTAATGGATTGCATCTGACTAAGGAGGGAGTCAGTGCATTGGGGCACAAGTTTGATGTCTTTGCAGAATATTTAAACTAGCAAATGGGGAGAGGGGTGCAGCACCGGAAACATCGAATGGGAAGAACACCCCTCAGCTAGTGGTCAAACAGGAGTTCAGCATGTTTGTAGTTTACTTTCATCACCAGGTAAAGAAAAAGGTCCGGCTCCCCATACGATGCACAGGGGAAACGCCGGACCTCGTCCAACAACTAACACACCGAAATCTAACCAATGGAAAATCATGTATACAAATGCTCGCAGTCTGGAAAACAAGATCCCAGACCTGCAGGCAATGATGACAGAGGCTAAACTGGACACAGTAGCCATTAGCGAGACATGGCTTACCAGTATCTACACTTGGGAGGCTTCAGTACCTGGCTATGTACTGTTCAGAAGAGACCGAAGTGCAAAAGGGGGGGGGGGTGGCGTGGCCCTTTACGTCAATAAAAATATCAAAGCTACAGAAATTTAGAATACACATAAGGAGCCAGAAGAACTGTGGGTCACCCTGGAAACAGGAAATGGGACAGCCATACAAACTGAGGTTGTGTACAGGCCTCCAGACCAGGGGGAGGACAGAGACATGTTACTGTTAGAAGATATACAAAACATGACAGCTAAAGGGGAGGTTCTGATAATGGGAGACTTCAACATGCCAGATACAGATTGGTCAATACCAGCAGGGACATCTGCCAGAACTAGACACATGGTGGATTCCCTACAGGGGAAGGGCCTCAAACAACTGGTACAACAACCCACAAGAGACAGGGCTATCCTAGATCTAGTACTGACTAAGAGGGAAAGGATCACAGATATCCAGGTAGAAGGTCGCCTGGGGGCCAGTGACTATCACATGGTATGGTTCAATTTGGCCACTAGAACAAAACCATCCCATTCCAAGGCACAAATATGGGACTTCAGAGGAGCTAACTTTGATAAGATGGCCAACAGTGTTAAGCTAGCCCTGGCAAAAAGAAATACAGGTGAGGGGGTACAGGCAAAGTAGGCAAGCATTAAAGATGCAATACTTGAAGCAACAGCCCATTGTGTTAGTGAGAGAAGTAAGTGCAAAAGAAGAAGGAAACCACTTTGGTTCTCAAACACAGTAGCAGAAAAGGTCAGAGCCAAAAGGCTGGCATTCAGGAAATATAAGGTAACGCAGCAGGATGAAGATAAGGAGGCATACCAAACTTCCCTAAGGAAAGCAGGGAAGGCAGTAAGGCAGGCAAAGGCCCAAACCGAGGAAACACTAGCACGAAAGAAGGTCACAAGACTTTCTATAGATACATTAGTGAAAGGAGAAAGTCCAGAGGGAGTATTGCTAAGATCAAAGGGGATAAGGTTGTGTGTGAGGCGGAGGACCATGTAAAAGCATTTATCCTAAATAGATACTTCTGCTCAGTATTTACTGACGAGAAGGTAGGGCAGGGCACACAGCTCTGCACCATGGACAGAGGGGGAAGGGAGGTGTGCACTAGTCCCTTCACAAAAGAAAAGGTCCTAGAAGAGCTCGATAAGCTCAGGGTGGACAAGGCAATGGGACCTGATGACATACATCCCAGGGTACTAAAGGAGCTAAGGGTGGAACTAGCAGATCCATTATTGGAACTGTTTAGTGAGTCTCTGAGCAGAGGAGAGGTCCCAGAAGACTGGAGAAGGGCTCATGTGATCCTGCTCCACAAGAGTGGTAGCAGGGAGGAGGCGGGGAACTACAGATCAATCAGTCTTACCTCAGTAGTGGGCAAGATTATGGAGACACTCCTTAAGGAAAGGATAGTGCAACACCTGGAATCCATAGGAGCACAGGATCCAAGACAGCATGGGTTTACAAAAGGAAGGTCCTGTCAAACTAATCTCATAGATTTCTTTGACTGGGTAACCAGAGTGGCGGACCAAAGGGGAGCAGTTGATGTCGCCTACCTTGACTTCAGCAAAGCTTTCGATACTGTTCCACATAGAAGATGATTAATAAGCTAGGTAGGCTCGGGAGGGTCAGAAGTTGGTCAACTGGGTGGCAAACTGGTTGATAGGCAGAAAACAGAGAGTAGTGGTAAACGGTATACAGTCAGAAGTGATGCAAGTCACAAGTGGGGTACCTCAGGGATCAGTCCTGGGGCCAGTCCTCTTCAATATCTTCATCAGCGACACTGCAGATGGACTGGAGGGTAAGGTTTGTCTGTTTACAGATGACACCAAGATCTGCAACAGAGTAGATGATACAGATGGTGTGGGCAGAATGGGAAGAAATCTGGATAAACTAGCAAAATGGTCGGAAGAGTGGCAACTGGGGTTTAACGCAAAGAAGTGCAAGATCATGCACATAGGGAAGAGAAACCCTGAAGCCACCTATAGGCTGGGAGGGGAGTTGCTGGCAGTCACAAGGAAAGAAAGAGACTTGGGCATCATCATCACCAATGATCTGAAATCATCCAGGCAGACCTCTAACACAGTAGGTAAAGCTAGAGGGATGTTGGGGTGTATTAGTAGGGGTATCACAAGTCGGAAGAGGGAGGTAATAATCCCTCTTTACAAGACACTGGTTAGGCCCCATCTGGAGTACTGCATGCAGTGCTGGAGGCCACACCTTCACAAGGACATTAACCAAATTGAGGCAGTCCAGAGAAGGGCAACCAAAATGGTGCAGGGACTGCATCAGAAAACATACAAGGACAGATAAACTGAACTCAATATGTATACCCTAGAGCAAAGGAGGGAGAGAGGTGATATGATTGAAAGATTCAAACACCTTAAAGGGGCACTGTCAGCTTTGCCCCTCGGTTTTGCCTCAATCTGAAATAATGATTTCTCAAGCACATACCCCTACCAATGTGAGAGTAAAATGCAGCTACATAAGCAAAAAACTCAACCGGTTACCTGTTTTCGTAAAAAATTACTTCAGATAAATTTCGGCCAGCAAACCGCCTTGGAAGAAGATTCATACGGAAACTGGCATATGATCGTGTGTATGGTGCCAAAGTGCATTTTATGGTCCCGTTAGAACAACTACATCATTTAGTAGAACTCCATAATACAAAGTGCTGCTGGCATTTGAAAACAAACCCGAGCACTGGTTCAGCAAAAACACTTTCAAACTGTGGCACCAAATCCGCGCATGCGCAATAGCAGCGGAGGAAAAGATCTCGCTGCATGCGCAAGAACGCTGGCTGCGATGCGGATTTCGTGCCACAGTTTGAAAGTGTTTTGCTGCTGAACCGGTGCTCGGGTTTAAGTTTTAAATACCAGCAGCACTTTGTATTACGGAGTTCTACTAAATGATGTAGTTGTTCTAATGGGGACCATAAAAATGCACTTTGGCACCACTACACCGACTAATGCTTCTCGCATGGAATCTTCTTCCGTGGGCTGGTTTCGTCGGGCCGAAATTTATCTGAAGTAATGCTTTTTTCACGAAAACAGGTAACCGGTTGAGTTTTTTGCTTATGTAGCTGCATTTTACTCTCACATTGGTAGGGGTATGTGCTTGTGAAATCATTATTTCAAATTGAGGCAAAACCGAGGGGCAAAGCTAACAGTGCCCCTTTAAGGGCATTAACAAGGTGAAAGAGTCTAACATGTTTCAATACAAGAAAAACAGCTGGACAAGAGGACACAGCATGAGATTAGAGGGAGGCTGATTAAGGGGGAATGTGAGGAAGTTCTTTTTCACAGAAAAGGTGGTGGATGCATGGAATGGCCTACCTCAGGAAGTGGTGGATATAAGTGCAGTGCAAGGATTCAAACAGGCACGGGACAGGCATAAGGGAGCAATACAGGTGAGTATGAATAGATAGGCCATTGATAGAGTAAAGGCCTATGGCACATTCATAAGGTAGAAAAAGAAATGGGCAGACTGGATGGGCCTTGTGGTCCTTATCTGCCATCAATTTCTATGTTTCTATGTAGGCATTCTTTGCACTATGTCCAACCCTTGTTCCCAAAGGGCGTTCTGGAAATACAGGTTACTCACCTGTAACAGGAGTTCTAGGAATGGTATATGTTGTTCATCCACACTCATTGGCAGTATCCTTGCCGCTTTAAATCTTGCCGGAAGGTCTTCAAGCTTGCTCCTCCCACCCACCCGGGTGGTATAACTCTCGGCTCCGCCCCATGACGCCAGATCTGGCCATTGAAGCTCAGGTTGTGCGTCAAGCCGGGAGAGTCGGATATGTAGGATGAACAACATATACCATTCCTAGAACTCCTGTTACAGGTGAGTAACCTGTATTTCTAGGGACATGGATATGTTGTTCATCCACACTCATTGGCAGACTCCTAGCAGTTCTCCGGGAGGAGGGAGGCAAGACGACACCCCCATATACTTACTTGGGAAAGAGAGACTGAGAACCGAGGCCCAAAACCAGCATCCCGGCGTGACTCAAGGTCGATGTGGTAGTGGGTAATGAAGGTGTTTGCTGACTTCAGGTAGCAGCCCTGCAGATTTCTGGATAGGGACGCCCCTGGAAGCAGCCACCTGCAGCAGTATGGCGGTAGAATGAGCTCTTATCCCTCTGGGAGGCTCCATGCCCGCTAACTTATAGCAGAGATCTATGCAGGAGGTTACCCACCTGCTTATCGTCCGCTTGGCTGCAGGTCTGCCAGATGCGGCTTCAGCGTAGGTGACAAACAGCTGGCGAACCTCTCCTCGATTTCAGCCGCGGCGCTCCTTATAATAAGCGAGCGCCTTCTAGGATCCAGAGTATGGAGCCTATATTCGCCTCCGAGGTGTGATTGGGGTAGAACACCGCAGAGTCAACACCTGGTTAAGGAAACTCCGCACCACCTTCTGGAAGGAATTTCGGTGAAGAGGACAACCTTGTCCCTGTGGAAGACCAGGTAGAGACTCGATGGAGCGCCTGGAGCTCTCCCATCCTTCTGGCTGACGGATAGCCACCAAGAAGGCGGTCTTCCACGACAGGTGAGAGAGAGCACACCTGTGCATAGGTTCGAATGGCTTGCCCATGAGCTTTGCCAGTACCAGCAGTAGATCCCACGGAGGTGGGGTTCCTCGCGACTGAGGGGAATGTGATCAAGGCCTTTGAAAAAGCGCCAGACCACCTTCTCTCAGCACTGACTGCTTCCTGCCCGCCCTGTAAGCAGAGATGGCTGCCAGGTGCACCCTTAGGGTCGCCGACCTAAGCTCCTTGACTAGAAAGGGACCATAAATAGTCCAAGATGCTTGCCAAGGAACAGGAGGAAGGGTCCAAGCCCTCTGTTCTGACACCAAATGGAAAACCTTTTCCATTTGAAGGCATAGCATTTTCTGGTCGACTCTACGGGACGCCTCAACTACATTGAGGACCTCGTCGAAAGACCCAAAGCCTGGAACTCTAGCCCAGGAACCAGGCCAGGTGCAGGGATTGAAGGTCCGGATGGAACACCTTCCCCTGATTGACTGAGAGCAGGTCCGGGCGAGCTGGAAGCTCGCAGAGTCCTGGAGCTGAGACTGAGGAGATCTGGTACCAGAACTGGCGAGGCCAGTCTGGGGCTATCAGAATCACCTGCGCCTTGTCCCTCCTCGCCTTGAGAAGCACCTTGTGGATCAAGGGAAATGGGGAAAGGCGAAAGAGGCCGGGTCCATTGCCTCGAGAAGGCATCCCCTGCAGCGAGCCCTGCTGAGGGGGCGGCATGGAACAGACTCAGCTCGCTCTCCGTGGAGGCAAACAGGTCCACCTGAGGTGTGCCCCAAAGGGAGAACAGATGCTGTACTACCTCCGGCAGGAGAGACCACTGGGGATGCAGCCCCTATCCGCTCAGGCATCGGCCAGGGTGTTGGAGGCCCTGCCACGTGAATGGCTAGGAGATCCGCCTCCAGGCTGCGCAGCGAGTGACCAAATGCGAGAGCCTTTGCATAGAAGCATGGAGCGCGCCCCGCCCTGGCGGTTTAGATAGTACATGGTCGTGGTATTGTCCGCCTGACTCGACCACTGACCCCGGAGGAACGGAGCAAAGGCGGTGAGAGCTAGGCGGACCGCCGGAGCTCCAGCAGGTTGATGTGGCATCGGACTCCCGCTGGGACCAGAGGCCATGAGCCCGGTGTTCCCCAGATGGGCACCCCAACCCATCAGAGAGGCATCGGTCGACAGAGAGACCGTCGCTCGGGCGGACGAACGGGATGCCCTCCTGCAATTGATCTGGAACGGTCCACCACTGGAGAGCATTCCACATCCCCTGTGTCACCGACACAAGCTGGTCCAAGGGATCGCAGCGTTGTGACCACTGGCTGGCCAGTCCCCACTGAAGGGGACGCATGTTCCAGCGGGCCCAACGGACCACGCTGGTACAGGCCGCCATGAGACCCAGGAGGCGCAGGAAGTCCCGGCAGGGCGCATTGCCAACCAGAAATGATCGGGCAAAGGAGGAAAGAACCTCGGCCCTGTCCGCGGGAGCCGCGCCTGGCTCAAGAGAGTCGAGCGCGCCCGATGAATAAAATCACCTGCTTCGCTCGAGTTCGACTGGCCTCGCTGACAAGGAGGCCCAGTTGAGAGCAGACCTGGAGGGCCAGATCTCTGGACCACTCCGCCTCCTTCCTGGAGGGAGCTGCTATCAGCCAGTCGCCCAGGCAAGGGTACACCCGACCCCCTCGCCGCAGGGAATGCTGTCACCACTGCCATGCATTTGGTGAAGACCCTGGGAGCTGGAGACAAGCCAAGGGCATGGCTTGAATCAAGAGAGATCCTTCCGCCGAAGCTTAAGGAATCTCTGGTGAGACGGACGGATAGGGACGTGGAAAAACGCTGCCCTGCAAGTCCAGAGAGCAGAACCACACGCTGCTCCAAGGATGGTATTATCTGAGCCAGAGTGACCATCCTGAAGGTTCGAGACCTTAGGAACTTGTTTAGGTCTGGTAGGTCGAGAATGGGGCCAGCCCCCGGTCCGCTTCGAACCAGGAAGTACCTGGACACAAACCCTGGGTCTGAAGGAGGGTCCACCACCTCTTACCACCTCCTTCTGGAGGAGGAGAGTGATGTCGGCCTCGACGAGCCGCCAGTGAGGCTGGGGATCCCAGGCTCCCGAGGGGCGACGGCTCTGAAGGGTGGTGCCTGCTCGACTCCAGAGGCAGGCCTCTTCCCACCACCTCCAAGACCCACCTGTCCGTGGTAACAGCGGACCAGGCGGAACGGAAGTGCGGAGCCGGCCTCCACGGGGGACCAGGGTAAGGTGACGGGATGGGGGCGACACCCTCAGCCCGTCACTGGGCAGGCTTGGAGGAGGGACCGCCGAGGGACCTCCTGGGCCCTTTCCTCCTGCCTCCTGTTAGAGGAAGCCGTGCTATTGGGTTTGGGATGCCAAGGTCGAGCCTGCTGGCCCTGACGTTGCTGGGCCGGGCGCGCCGGGGGCACAGAAGGACGAAAGGGCTTAGGCTGTGGTTTGCGGCCTTTGTCCTTCTGAGCGGAAGAGACCGAGTCCAAGGTGGCATTGGACTTCTCGATCCTCTGCAGGTGACCTTCCACCCCAGGGCCGAAGAGGTCAGTCCCCAAAAAGGGAACATCCGCCAACTTGTGCTGGGTATCCGAAGTAAAGGTGGATATCCTCAGCCAAGCCCGCCGACGCATAGCCACTCGGCGCCGCCACCCCATCTGGCACATGAGTCCCCTACATCCAAAGCAGTCTGGAGCTGCTGTTTGGCCACTGCTCTGCCCTGTCCCGCACCTGCTTAACCGTAGTCTGCAGATCGGCGGGAAGATGAGGGATGACCTCATCCAGGAGCCCAACAGGGCATGAGAAAATGCCATGAGGACGGCCAACTGGCCTGACTGAAGGCCGAGAGAGACGCAGCGACTTTTCGCCCGACATAGTCCAATTTCTTGGACTCCTTGTCAGGAGGTTTGTCCACATCCCTGGCGTTGCCGGGCGCTACCGAAAACGCTGTCGGTAACCAACCCCTCAGCAGAGGGTGTTCCAAAACCGGACAAGGAACCGTAGGGACCGCATACTTCCGGCCATCCTGGCCAGGCGCAGGGCAGGGAAGAGGCGCTGCCAAAGTTCCAGTGCTGGACCCACTATGGCCTCGGCCACCGAAAGGCCTCCGGCCGGAGAATCCCTCGGTCCAGAATCTCCGTGAGGGGATACCTGGCCTGCTTTGGAACGGGTTCGGCTCCATCCCGTAGACTCCGAGATGAGCCGAGCAGTCCTAGGAAGGACGACGGGCTATCGCCCATTGGCTGACTCCTGAAGACTCCAAGTCCAGTCGCTGGAGAAGAAGGAGGAATCATCTTCGGACTCGGAAGAGTCCTCAAGAGCTGCCTCTGGCCTGAGCCACTCTTCACCTGCCGAGGTCGGTCGGGAGTGAGGGTAACTGACAGCCGATGGGGTAAACCCTTAGCCGACCGAGAATCCTTGGTCGGAGCCCCAATTGGTGGCTGTGGAGGCGGAGGTTCCACCGCAATCGGTGGAGCAGCTGGTTTTGGCCGAACAACCGCCTGGGTAGGCCTCGGCAAGTCGAGGGTTGTGTCGGCCGCCCGTGACAGCTACTTAATGGCCGGGAAGGCGCGGAGTCGGCTTATTCCCGCCAGGAGGAGCTGTTGCAACATAAGGTCTCGCATTGCCGACGACTTACGCCGAAGCCTCCTCATCCGAGGAGGAGGACGAGGACGAGCGGCGACGCCGCTATCACGGGTGCCAGACCGAGACCGCCTATGACGGTGGGAACGGCTGGACCGCGAGAGGTCCGAGACCGAGACCGAGAGTCCCGGAATTTCGGGTCGGTGAGGAGGTGTCGGCCGAACCAACACTCCCTTCGCTCGGAAGGTCCATCCGAGGGCTCCGGAACCGGAGGCACAGGCGAGCCCACGGATCCTCAACCCTCCGGGAACCGGAGAGGGGAATCTCGGCTAAAGGCGACAGCCTGCCTAATGGGTCGAGAAAACTAGACTTCATCAGTGGGAGTCTCGGTCAACTGACCTGACGGGACACCGTGAGGCCAGTGGTCGATGAGCGGCCGACCGGGCCGACGGTCGACGGCCCGGAGAGGGACCTTCCACCCCAAGAGCCGCCGACGGAGGGATTTCACCCTTGTCCTCTTTTGGACCGAGAAAAGGTCCAGCAGACGCAGGCCCTTCTCCTTTAGTGGAGAGGGACAGACAAAGCTCCTTAAAGGAAGCCGTGTAGGAAGAACCCAGAGAGGCGGGATAAATGCCGCGGCCGAGGAAGACTGACCGCGCCGCCTCCTCTTCGAGGCGACCATCCGCTCGAGCTGATCCGCCGAGCCCGCCACGCTGACACCGCCAACTGGCCTCCTTGGACTTCACCGAGGGAAACGCTCTCGGACGGCCCAGTTGCACCGGGCAGCACGGCTCCTCAGGACGAGGCCGAGAAAGATGAGCACAGGTCGCAGCCCGCGGGACGTGCTCAAGGCCTACAGTAGACACACGTGGAGTGTGGATCCGTCCGAGACATCTTCTGCCCGCATGGGCATCTCCAAACCGGGAGTCGATTTATCCATTGCAGTCATGAGGGATCAAGACTGAAGTCTTTTGCAAAATATTATTTTAAATCCAAACGGAGAAATAGGAACTCAGTCACAAACGCAGAGCGCTATGAGGGAACCTGAGCTTCCAAGCGGTAAGGAAGATCTGGCGTCATGGGTCGGAGCCGAGAGTTATACCACCCGGGTGGGTGGGAGGAGCAAGCTTGAAGACCTTCCGGCAAGATTTAAAGCGGCAAGGATACTGCCAATGAGTGTGGATGAACAACATATCCATGTCCCTAGAACTGGACCATATGTGTCAGGAAGTTTAAACTCCTGATACTGCAAGTGGCAGTAGGGTACACCTTGCACCCTACAGAATCCAGCTGCTTTGAGTCTCTATCAGGCGGCTGGGTGCTCAGGTGTTTGGGCTTCTGCGAGCGGTCGTGAGCTGCTGAAATCACCACCGAGTCTGCTGCAGGTGGTTCGGCCAGAAAAGGACAGTCCTTTGGTGCCCGGTAAAGCTGATGAGCCTTTTTGGGCATGGCAGAGGAAGAGTGAGGGTGCTTCCAGGTCACGAAGGTGACATCCTCAAAGGTGTCGACCATGGGAGAGATGACCACCGGCTTAGGGCCTTTTTGTCGGAAGGTATTTAGCCAATCACAGTCACTCAGGGTCCAGGGCCTCAGTGTCCCAGACCATGTTGGCCTGGATGTGCCTCATCACCTCCATGAAGCCAGGGTAATCTAGAGGAGACTTAGGGTGCCCCTCCATGTCCCCTAGGTCCGTCTCGACGTCAGAGTCCGACGCAAAGTGTCAGAGTCCACGTACAAGTCTGGGGTGGAAGAGGAAGGGGATCTGTGTCGCTTCCTCTTGTGCCTCCCATCCGGAGAAGAAGAGCGGGAGGAACTACCGGACCTGGTCCTCCTTTTCTCCTTATGTTTTTTGGGTGCTGGCTCCTTATCCGCCCCTATGTCTACTGGTTCTGGGGTATTAGGCACTGGAACTGGAACGGGCATGGAAGGAGGTGCCCCTGCTGGTAGATCTCGCTTCACAGTGTACCACCAGTGGGAGAAGAGCTCCTTGACCTGCAAGAGGTTCAATTTAGGTGAACCAGGTGCAGGGGGTGGAGGAGCACCCGAGCCTGAGTCGGCCCAGTCTTCAGGGGGTGCCGGCGTCAGGTCCGAACCCTTATCCACTGGCATATGCCTAAGGGCTGGCGTCAGTGCCTCAGTCGTCAGGCTCCGACGTCAGGCGGACTGGCGACAGAGGTGATGAGGTCCCAGAACTGATGTCGGGAGGTGCCAGGGTGGCTGGAGTCGGAAGGACAGTGACTGGCGGTGGTATGACCTTCCCCGGGTTGGTGGCCCGGTGGGGCCAAGGGCGGACGTCGGTCCAGCGTCCGCTTGTCTTTAGAGGCTGATGGATGTCCTTCAGAGGCGTGAGCCTTAGGGCAGTCGGCCTTATGCGTTGTGGATTTCTCGATTCGAGCGCCGGTCAGTCACCGAAGGTGGGTGCCGGTCAGAGTCCCGAGATTTTGGCGGCAAGGAGGAGGTCCTGTTGCCAGAAGAACCTGAGGCCTTGCTCGACTCCCAGGAGTCGGTCTTCGAGGAACAGACCAAGCGGGAGGAGGTCTTACCTGCGCCTGGCGAGAAAGCCTTCTCAGTGGGCAGATGTACCTTCAGAGAATGAAGGGTAGTTACAAGAGACTTGGTCACAGAAGACCCGGAGGACGGGTTAAGGACCGTGAGGTGGGAGTCATGCCCTGATGACCCGGACTTCGAGGTCGAGGACCTGAGCCTACAGTGGGACCTTTCCCTGTCCTTGTGCTCTCGGTGTTTGTGTTGCTTGTGGGCGGGAGGGTGGTCGGATTCCCCCGAGGAAGAGGCCCGTTCCATGGCGGCCAATTTTGATTCTGCTATAACGGTGGAAAGGTACTTATGATGCCTGATCCTAGTGCGGGAGCTGAAGGCCTGACAATGCGGGCAGGCGTCAGCGTCATGGTCGGGCCCGAGGCAGAAGAAGCACACCGAATAGCCATCCTTGGCGGGTATCTGTCGCCCACAATAACATTTGTTAACGTGCCCTTTTGAAGAAGAGGACATAGATGCAGTGAAAAAACGTTCAGAAACTGTGGAGAAGGAAGGATGCGACTGGTACTACGAACGGTAGCAGAGGCGAACTATCCCTGACCGTGTGGCGGGAAAGAACTGGAGCACGTGGGGAACTCCTCCCTTATATAGGGTGACGTGGGGAGTGCAACAGATATCAGCGGGTGGCATTCCCACGTCAGTACTGCTGGATGAAAAAAATGCCAAGAACCACTGCCAGGTGGCATCAGTCCTAATTGTGGTACCTGCTGCAAGAGCTTCCTCTCGAAGTAAGATCAGACAGTATGGAACTAGTGACAGCCAGCCTTAGAGCCTCAGGTGTGAGACAGTGTTTATGCCAGTAGATTACACCAATTCTGCAGTTCACGATCTTAGTAATTAGGTTAACGTGGGGGGCATAGGTCAGGGAGCTGTCAAGCGTGATACCAAGATATCTGAATTCACGGACCATTTCCAGGGGTTGATTTATGTTGTTACAAATATTGAGGTGTGCTGATTTGTATTTGTTATGGGTGCTAGCAAAGATCATTATCTTTGTCTTTTTGTAGTTCATTAACAGTTTGTGGTTGGTGAACCTGGATTCGATTTTAGAGAAGTTGAGTTGCAGGGTGCTAGTTAGAGGGAGTAGATCTGAGTGGCTGGAGAAGAGAACTGCATCATCAGCATATAGGACAAGGTTGCAGTCATAGGCAGTGGGGAGTGTGTTGAGAAACACGCTGAACAAAAGGGGCCCAAGGATGGAACCTTTTAGGACACCTGAGCAGACTGGGAGACAGCTCGAGAGGGTATAATTTATTTATCTCTGCTGGATTGCTGTTGGCTGTAGACCTCCTGGTGAAAAGTGGCCCAGAATTGCTACCCCTGCCACCTTGCCTTGGGGTGGTTAGGAGTAACTTCCAGTGAGACAATTCAACCGGGGTGGTGATTCTGAAATATAAGTGACAAATGCTCTGTACATTACCTCTGGGCACACTGGAACCAGTGGCGGCAGCATGAGTGCACACGCTGTAAATGCTTGAGGAACTCTATTTGGCAATGAATATTTTCTGGATGCAGTCTGGCCACTGGGAAGGATTAATCTAAATTAATATAAATATAATTGCTGACGTGGTTTTTTTTTTTTGTTGTTTGTTCCCACACAGGGAGATTAACTGGTGTAGGGGAGGAATATAAGCACAAATGACAGCTTAATTTATAAATTATGCAATAAATACTGACCTCCTATGAAAATGGGTGAGAATATTTTGGCCGGAGGGTAAGGGTGACGTTAGCCCACTATGCCTGTACCATGGATCAACTATGATTGGACGCTGGGGACGGTAAAGCTGTACTTTCTCCGATACACAGGAACTTCAGTATCTTCAATTAATTTGACAGCCAAGTGTGATGGATGTCACATTCATCCATTTACAGATGTACTGGAATCTTAGAAGTTTATAAAAGGTGTTGAATGCAGTGTTACTGTTTAGAAGAAGACTAAATGTTTTAAATAGGCTGAAGATATACATAGTTAAATTTAAGCAAAAATGTTTGAGCATCTTAGGCCAGTGTTTTTTTCTCTTACCAGTGAATTAGATCGGTGATTAGGAGAATTCAAAAGGCACCTTGGTGTTGTTGTTGGGGGTTTGTGATAGCTCCGGTGCCAGCTGCATCTAGCCTTAAGGCTATTTTTTCTGTTTTCTCGTTAGCCAATTGCATTGTGTGTGTATATATATATATATATATATATATATATATATATATATATATACATATACACACACACACACATATACACACATTTTTAGGTTATAGTTGCAGTACCCATATTTTACCTACTTATTTTAGTAATATATTTTCAAACCCCGATTCTATTATATAGAAACATAGAACATAGAAACATAGACTTTGACGGCAGATAAGGACCGCTAGGCCCATCTAGTCAGCCCATTTCCCTACCTACAGGATAGGCCGCAGATCCTAGTTAACCAACAGCCTATATCTTCCTGCCCCCCCACAAGAATTGCCTTATGTCTGTCCCATGCATTCTTGAATTCTCCCACAGTTTTAGACCCCACAACTTCCTCAGGAAGGCTGGTCCATGCATCCACTACCCTCTCTGTGAAATAATACTTCCTCACATTGCCCCTGAACCGCCCTCCTATCTTTAAATTGTGTCCCCTTGTTCTTGCAAGTCTCTCTTTTCTGAAAGATGCTACCCTCTTGGACTTTGTTGATTCCCTTGAGGTACTTGAAAGTTTCTATCATGTCCCCCCTCCTTCTTTCCTCAAGGGTATACATATTAAACTCCTTTAGTCTCTCCTCATACGGCTTCTCTTGCAGACCCTGCACCATTTTAGTTGCCCTCCTCTGGACTGCCTCTATCCTGTCTATGTCCTTGCGGAGATGGGGTCTCCAGAACTGGACACAGTATTCCAGATGGGGTCTCACCAACTGTCTGTACAGAGGGATAACAACTTACTGTTTTCTGCTGCTGATGCCTCTCCCTATACATCCCAGTATACCCCCGGCCCTCCCTACTGCCTTCTCACATTGCTTGCTAACCTTAAAGTCATCTGATATGATTACCCCAGGTCCCTTTCCTGTTTGTTGTTGTTACTACCTCCCCACCCATTGTGTATTCTTCCCTGGGTTCTTGTTTCCCAGGTGCATTGTTTTGCACTTTTTGCACTGAATCCTAGCTGCCATACATCTGACCATTCCTCCAACCTTGCCAAGTCCCTTTTCATCCTTTCCACGCCTCCTTGTGTATCAACCCTGTTGCAGATCTTTGTGTCATCTACAAAAAGGCATACTTTTCCTTCAGTCCCTCTGCAATGTCACTGATGAAGACATTAAAAGGACTGGACCCAATACTGAACCCTCGGTGCCCACTAGTAACCGCCCTTTCTTCAGAGTGGACTCCATTTACAATTACCTTCTGTGTCCCGTTGTCCAGCCAATATTTTACCCAGGCTACCACCCTGGGACCCACTCCCAGGCTGGTTAATTTGACTAATAATCTTTGTGTGGGACTATGTCAAATGCCTTGCTAAAGTCTAGGTAGGCCATGTCCACAGCCCTCCCTGGTCTACTACTTTGGTCACCCAGTCAAAGAAATCTATTAGATTCGTCTGACATGACCTTCCCGCTGTGAACCCATGCTGCCTTGGATCCTGTGCTCCACTGACCTCTAGGTACTCAACTATTCTTTCCTTCAGAAGTGACTCCATCACTTTTCCTACCACAGAGGTCAGACTGACAGGTCTGTAGTTTCCTGCCTCTGTCTTGGTCCCACTTTTGTGAAGGGGAATCACATCCGCCTTCCTCCAGTCCTTATAATTTTGAAACAAGTGTTTCATTAAATCTTTGGTTTTGCCTACTATTATTTTATTCTTGTTTTAGTAGACAATTAGTTTACAACCTACTTTGAATACTTGTCTTAGTCTACTCTAGTTTTACTGTTTTCAATAATGAGACATAGAGACTCTTTGGCATCAATGTTATTTAATTTTTAAGTCCACTTTCTAGTTATATTTGATTATTGATAAGTTTCAATATAATTTAGTTTTAGATACAGGGTATTGTATTTACAAGTTAAGTGATCTGATTACGTGATTACCATCGCAATTTTTATCTACCTCACCAAGGCTTTCAATACTGTCCATCACCACTTTCTTCTTGCCCAGCTTCAAAAAGCCGGGATCTCCCCCGATTCTATCTCTTGGTTCAAAAGCTACCTTGCTGATTGGACTTAATGTGTAAAAATTGCAAATGTACTCTCTGATGCAAAACCTGTCTGCTCTGGTGTCCCTCAGGGATCCATCCTGGGACCACTCCTCTTCAGTCTGTTCCTAAATACACTGCCTCCCTCCTGCTCCCAACAGATCGTACTTTACGCCGATGATGCGGTACTACTAGTCTCACACCGGACCCAAATCATCTGCAAAGCAACCTCCAACATAGCTTCAACACTATTACATAGATACATAGACAGTGTCGGCAGATAAGGGCCTATGGCCCACCCAGTCTGCCCATTTAAGTTTGTAAGTTCAGTTTATGTTTTCCAGGAAGTCTGTTGCCCCTTACCCCTGACCTCCAGAATTCCTTTATGTCTATCCCATGCATTCTTAAATCCCGTGATTGTTTCAGCCCCCACCACTTCCTCTGGCAGGGTGTTCCACTTGTCCACCACCCGTTCTGTGAAGAAATTCTTCCTCACGTTTCCTCTGAATCATCCTCCTCCAACTTCATCCATGCCCTCTAGTCCTGGAACATCTTTTTCGCTTAAAAATAGTGCATTCCTGCACCCTGTTCTTCCTGTAAGATACTTGTATGTCTCTATCTATCCCTCTCCTCCTCTCCTAAAGGAGTACATGTTCAGTGCCTTCAACCTGTCCTCATAGGACTTGTGATGCAATCCATGCACCATCTTTGTTGCCCTCCTCTGAACCTTCTCTACCTGTCTATGTCCTACGTAGGTAAGGTCTCCAGAACTGCACAGTGTACTCCAGGTGCGGCCTCACTAGTGTCATGTATAGTGGAATTATGACCTCCTTTTTCCTGCTGGTGATGCCCCTGCCTATGCATCCCAGCATCCCATTTGCTTTACCTGCTGCCTTGTCGCACTGTTTCCTGCCTTGAGGTCATCAGAGATGATAACTCAAGATCCCTTTCCTGCTTGGTGCATGCTATATCCTCACCCCCAACTGATATATTGTGCCAGGGTTTTGTGCCCCATATGCATTATCTTGCACTTCCTTGCATTGAATTTCAACTGCCAAACCCTGACCATTCTTCAAGTTTCTGCAGGTCCTTCTCATTCTGTCTACACCCTCTGGTGTGTCTACTCTGTTACAGAGCTTTGTGTCATCAGCGAACAGTGAAATTCTGCCTTCTGGTCCTGTGCAATGTCACTGATGAAGATATTGAATAGTACCGTCCCAGCACTGATCCCTGTGGTACCCCACTGGTCACTCTTCCCTCTGTGGAGTGACAGCCATTTACCACCACCCTCTGTGTCCTGCTGCCCAGCCAGTTACCTACCCACCGCACTACTGTCCTGCCCACACCCATATTCCCCAGTTTCTGCAATAGTCTTCTATGTGGCACACTGTCAAAGGCCTTGCTGAAGTCCAGATAGATATTGATAACTGGTTCAATACACACAAACTGATCCTCAACCAGAAAAAAAAACTAAGACTATAATCTTCAGCATCGGCCATAACAAACATAAACTACACCACCTCTCCATATCTACCAGCCAAGGCAACCTGCTAGAACAAGTCCAAGCTTTTAAATGCCTTGGGATCACCCCTGACCCACACCTCTCCTACACTGACCACATCAGCAATGTTGCCAGAGCTGCAAACTCCAGATTAGGCCTGCTGTTCTGCCTCAGGAGACACCTTCCCACTGCAGCCCTTGCTGCTGCCATCCAGAGCACCATCATTGCCACCACTGACTATGGCCTCATCATCTATGGCTCAGCTACGGTTACAGCACTCAAACGGGTAACAACCTCCCTCAACAAGGCCTGTTGGCTAATCACCAGCGCTCAACGTTATACTCACACCTGCGACCTCTACTCCCAAACCAACTGGCTTCAACTTGACAAACATATTAAATATCAAACCTGCATCATGGTGATGAAATCTCAGATGGATCTCGCCCCACCTGGTGTTGCCTCCCTCCTACATCCTAAGAAAAGCTGCCAGAGCACCCGAGGAACCAAACCGCAGCAGTTCCAAATACCCTACTGCTGCACAACCCAAGGACAAAGAGCCTTTGCCTACTGGCTTAATGGACTCTGTAGTGACATCATTGCTGCCCCCTCACTTGAGGCCTTCAAAAACAGGCTCCACCACTCTCTCATTGCCGCCAGCACCTGTGACTGTAATGTCTAGCCTCAAATGTATCACTGGGTGGCGTCACCGGACCCATGAATCAGTCTACCACATCGTGGCTCCGCTGCTCTGCATACAACCTCAAAAGCCTCAGCCTCCTAGCACTTTGTAGACCCCAACATGCCCAATATCTGCACTCTACTTTGTCTTCTCTGACAAAGCCCGCTGGGCTGCCTTCCCCGCCTCCCCCCTTGTCTTCCTCTCTGCCTCTCCTATCTCACTTGCTTCCCACCTCCTCCCCCACCTTTTTTCTCCCTCTACCCGTCTCTCTTCTTTTTCACCTCATTTTCTCCAACCTTCCTTGAATGTTTACCTCAATATATGTCCTTTGTATTTAATATATGTTTGTTACATCTAACTGTACTGCCAATAGTGTTTTGTCTATTTTGTACCTTTTAACGCTGAACCATAGTAAAAGAGCCCTGGCTCGAAGGTATTTGTAATCCTAGAACTCAATAAATAAATAAAATAAATTGATTTAGTTTCCTATCTTTCTGGGCAGTGTTTTATAAGGTAACATTGCTGTTGGAACAAATGTTACTGCAAATTACGGTACAAGTCTAGTTTTTTTTTTTAGAATTTCTTTTTATTAAATGGATGTAATCACTGGTCTGTTACAGTCAGATACAGAAATATTCAATTAAAGCAAAAGTTCAGTTGATATAAAACAAGCAGTTTCTCATTTGGCAAAATTAATGGTGTTACAAGATATTGAAACATAGTTTTTCTATCTGACTGTATCCTGATGTTTCATCTCTCTAAATCTTTTCACTCTCTACTTTATAGTGGCAGATATGGTTTTTCATTCCCACTGTTAATAGATTCATTCTTTTTTGGTTGCCCCCTGTATTTCTTATTCAGGATTACTTCCCTTCTATCTCCATCTATATGTCTCTCAATCCCCATCTCAAGGTATAAATTCAGGATCGTACCGCGAAATATATATTTCCCTTGGCCTCCAACATACTTCGTGTCTAGGCTTTTGGTTATGTAGGGAGGCTGTAAGGGACTCCAAATGATATATACTGGATACCACCCCTCTCCAGTCCCGTATGGTAGGGATAGTTGCTGACATCCATCATTTTGTTATGGCCTTTTGGCGCCAAAATGTAAATTGGTAACAACGACGTGTGCCAGAATGGTCAGTGGCGGAGAATCGTTAATAAGACCACCTCTAGTTAACTCAATTTGTTCCTCTAAACACTCTGATAACTCTTGTTGTATGTTACACCAAAATGGAGTCAATAGGGGGCACATCCAAAACAGATGACCAAGATCAGCACAACAGCATGTGCAATTTCTCCAACATTTCCCATATGAGGGGGAGGGGAGGTATTTCATTAGAATGAAAGTAGTAGAAATTAGTGAAGAAAGGAGGGTTACTAGTGGGGTACCGCAGGGTTCAGTACTGGCACCGGTCCTTTTTAATGTCTTTATAAGTGACATTGCAGAGGAACTGGAAGGACAAGTATGTCTCTTTGCAGATGACACAAAGATCTGCAACAGGGTTGATACACAGGATGGAGTGGAAAGGATGAGAAGGGACTTGGCAAGGTTGGAGGAATGGTCAAATGTATGGCAGCTCAGATTTAATGCAAAGAAGTGCAAGATAATGCACATGGAAACAAAACCCAGGGAAGGTACACAATGGGGGTGAGATACTGACAACAGTAAAATAGAAAGGGACCTGGGGTAATTATATCAGATGACCTAAAGGTGGGCAAGCAATGTGAGAAGGCAGTAAGGAAGGCTGGAGGGATACTGGGATGCATAGGAAGAGGCATCAATAGTAGAAACAGGAAGTTGTTATCCCTCTGTACAGACAGTTGGTGAGACCCCATCTGGAGTACTGTGTGCAGTTCTGGAGACCCCATCTCCGCAAAGACATAGACAGAGTGGAGGCTGTCCAGAGGAGGGCAACCAAAATGGTGCAGGGTCTGCACCAGAAGACATACGAAGAAAGACTAAAGGAGCTGAATATGTATACTCTTGAGGAAAGAAGGGAGAGAGGGGACATGATAGAAACTTTCAAGTACCTCAAGGGAATTAACAAAGTCCAAGAGGTAGCATCTTCAGAAAAGAAATGTGCAAGAACAAGTGGGCACAATTTGAAGATAGAGGGAGAGCTCAGGGTAATGTGAGGAAGTATTTTTCACTGAGAGGGTTGTGGATGCATGGAACAGCCTCCCTGAGGAGGTGGAGTCAAGAACAGTGGGGGACTTCAAGAATGCATGGGACAGGCATAAGGCAGTCCTAGGGGTGGGTAAGAGGAAGTAAGCTGTTGATTAACTAGGATCTGCAGCTTATCTGTTAGGTAGGAAAATGGGCAGACTAGGTGGGCCAAGCGGTCCTTATCTGCCGTCAAATTCTATGTTTCTATGTTTCTATGTAATGGCTGGGGCTTGAAAGAATCGAGCTCGACACTTCCAGGCGAATTCACGCCATATGGTAGAATGGGTCACCCTATAGGCCAGAGCTGAAGCCTGTACCCAATCCTGGTCCAAATATTCCATGTCAAGGTCCCGTTCCCAGCCTCGCAAAAAGGAAAGAGATGAGTTTCCCATCCCTTCTCTAAGAAAATGGTATAGGTGTCCCACTTGGTGGCCCCACATATGCCCTCTCAGGGCATCCTCTAGATACTTCCAAAATTTTGGAATAGGGTCTGGCAAATTGAGGCTTCTATCTCGCTGTCGCAAGAGATAATTTTTAACCTGTGTATACCTGTATATGTCATTGTCTAACAGACTATAGGTTGCTTTAAGCTCTTCAAATGAAATTATTCCCTCCCGAGAGAGAAACTGTTTAAAATATTGGAGTGCCAACCTTCTCCACCTCACAAATGTATGATCCATTGCAGCAGGAAAGAACCTCTCATCCTCTGAGATTAATGTGTAGAGAAAGAAAAAAAGGTCACTAAACCCCTGGAGTTTTTTCAGCCGATACCACTGTTTAAGGGCATAGGCAGAAAAAGTTGTGAAGTCCCGAAAGTGGGGAGCCCTACCCGATGAAGATAAGGTGATTTTTGTTATGTTGTATAAATCATTCAAAAAAAATTCTAAGTCCTTCCGAGGGGCCTCATGGGTTGGATCCAACCACAAGGTTACTATTTTTAAAAAAGCAGCCAGGGCGTATAACCTTAGATTAGGAAGGTTAGCTCCCCCGGGACAGGGGAAGTTGCAATAATGACAGCCTGATTCGGGGGTCTTTGGTTCTGCCATATAAAGTTTGAGATAATTCTGTCCCATGATTTAAAATAAAATAGGGAAGGGAAAGTAGGAATATTCTGGAACAGGTATAATAATTTTGGTAACACCATCATTTGGATGGACTCTATTCTCTGGAAAAAAACTCATGGGGAGCCCAGACCAACAAAAAAGATCGGACTGTATTTAAATTGAAAGGGACTCATAATTTAGTAATTCCAGGTTGTCCAAATTACACAGAATAATAATGCCCAAATATCTAAATTGTGTTAGATGCCATTTTATAGGGTATTTATTTTTGAGGACTGATGGCAGAGTAAAACACAATGACAGGAGAGCTGTTTTGGCTGTATTTAATTGAAATCCTGAAATCCCTGTGAAAGTCTCCAAGGTTTCCCACAAGGCTGGTAGGGATGTCTCTGGAGAAAGAGCTGTCACCAAGACATCATCTGCAAAAAGGGCCACCTTGTATTCCCTCTGGCCTACCGGGATTCCCTCTATCTGTTTATTTCTTCGAATGTCCTCCGCCAGAGGTTCTATATATAGAGCAAATAGTATTGGGGATAAGGGACATCCCTGTCTTGTGCCTCTCTGTATGGGTATGGCCTGGGACAAGGAACCATTTATTCGAATATATGCTTTAGCAGACATATATATATATTTCTTAAAAATAGTAAAAAGGGAGTCTAGAAAAGAGAATTTAGAGAGTGTTTCCCATAAAAATTCCCATCCCACCTTGTCAAACACTTTGTCAGCATCCAAACTTATTATTATAGAGGAGATCTTTTGAGCATGAACTTGTTCCATAAGTATTAGGGAACGCCACAGGTTATCCAAAGTACTTCTCTGTTTGATGAAGCCTGATTGATCAGGATGTATCAACTAGGAAAACATTGGTTCCAGACTTTTGGCCCATATGGCCATATATATTTTATAACCCACATTTAAAATTGAGATTGGATGATATGAGGTCGGCTGTGTGGGATCTTTATCCAGTTTTAATACAGGTGAAAGTATAGCATAATTCCAAGAGAGCGGGGGGGGGGGCTCTCCATTCGTCACTGCCCTGCATGCTGGAAGAAAGCTGGGAAGCAACTGGGGGATGAATGTTTTGTACCATTCATGGCCAAAACCATCTGGCCCTGGGCATTTTTGAATTTTAATTTGTTTGACTTGCTGTAGAATTTCTTCAGGTCTGATGTTACTTGTCAGCCATTCAATTTGGGATTCTGTTAATCTGGGTAGGGAAAGGGCATTCAAAAAATTCAACATCCGGGCTGTTTGACCTTGAGAATGTGGAAGGGCTGTGTATAGAGTCTCATAAAATTGTTCGAAAATTTGTTTAATTTGTTCCTCCTTACAAGTTAAATTGCCTGTCGTGGTAGACTATTTTTAAAATTGTTGATGCCTTTTTATGGGCCCTTAACTTTCTCGCCAAAAGTTTTGCCCCTCTAGCTCCCCCATCATAATTAGATTGTCGTAAGTACTCCAAGCTCTGGAGAGTATTATAATCTAATATTTTTTATATTTCTTGTTTTAAGTCCCTGATCTGTCTTTGGAGAGTTGTATCTCCTTCTCTGCAGAGAAGTTGATAAGAAGCCAATTGGTCCTCCAGAAGTTTAAGATATGCTTGTTGTTTTCTTTTTTTCCCCGGGATGCGTATTCTAGAATTTCTCCTCTTAGGGCCGCCTTCAAGGCGTCCCATTGGATCGGATGGGACACCTCTGGAGTGAGATTATCCTGAATTGTCTGTGTGATACGCTCCCTTATGAGATTGACAAACTCTGGGCCTTTAAGAAGAGACTGATTAAATCTCCAGAACGTGAATCTTTTTTGTTTACCCAAATCTACTTTTAGAAGCAGGGGATTATGATCCGATAAAATCCTAAGTTCAATTTGAATGTCCTGAACTCATGTAAGGTGTTCCCCTGTTATAAAAAAAATAGTCCAGCCAAGAGTATGATCTGTAACAGCCAGAAAAAAAAATGTGAAACCTGGAGCTGAGGGAAAAAGTCTACGCCAAACATCCTCCATGCCTACAAATGATAAATTTCCCTTTATGTATTTACCAGCTTTGGATAACCTATTAGGTTTTGGGCTGGAAGTATCTATGTGAGGATTAAAGGGAATATTTAAATCCCCCCCATAATCAGTACGCCCTTAAGTCTCTCCAGTATCTTATTTAAAAAGGTCTGTATCACCGGGAGAGGTGTTTGTGGGGGAAGGTAGGCATTCACCAAGGTTATCGTGTGGGCATATAATTTTCCTGTTATAATGACGTATCTGCCCTGTGGATCTTGATAACTGTCCAACACCTCCAGTGGAGTAGTAGAGGTAATCAAAGCCACCGTACCCTACGTATGACCCCTCAGATGCGAGGAAGCTATTACTTTATATCTTGCCCCCAGTGAAGTTTGGAATGCTCTAGTGTAGAAAGGTGGGACTCCTGTAAAATAAATATAGATCGGCATTCTGTTTTCCCAAGTTATGCATTATCTTGTATCATTTAACAGGTGAGTGCAAACCATTCACATTTTGGGAGTAAATGTTTACCGGAACATTAACCCTCGGTCCCACAAAAAAACAATAATCCTGATTTGGCTGATAGTCTGCTTCACCCGGTGGGAGCCCCAACTCATAATTTCCATATTGTTTTTTCTGATTTGTTTGTTTATACTTCTTGTGTTTGATTAAACACATTTCTTGAGCCCCCCCCCAGACCACAGACCCTCCCAGCCAGTGTTTGGGTGTCAAGATTTTCCCTAAAAGTTGTGTCACCATCCTTTTTAAATATAATTTGAACCAACAAACATAACCAACAAAGCAGTTGCCAGAACCTTTGGAATGAAACCTGGCTCCTATCGGAGCAACTATTATACAAATGGTCTTCCAATTGTGGAGAGGAAAAGATCTCTCTCCTGAAAGCCCCAGGTCTAGAAATTCTAAGCCCTAGGAAGGAAGGGCACCACCCGCCTATTGTGGGGTTTAGTCCCTCCTGAGAGGGAATCCCTCTTTAGAAGCAGTGTTGCTATCTATTAACACTGCTCCCAAATTTGTTAGAACAGACAGGTTTACGTATTGAAAATTCCCTGTAAGGTAAAGGGCCCCCGCCCCATCCATTCTGTCTTTTAATTAAAAAAGGTTTACCTCAAGACCCATGGGGAGTACCCTTTTGTATACCCTCCTCTCCTCTTGCCCCTATTTAGAGGGTCGTTACCTTTCTGTGGAGTTTGGAGAACTAGTCATCTCTCCTCTCCCCCACCTACTGTTGTTGGTTAGCTCTGTTCGCCCCAATTCTCCCATTATTCCAAAGTGTCTCCCCATCCTCTAGCCCATGTAAGTTGACATCAAATATTTTACAGCTAACAGTTTATGTCCCAGCAGATCACACATGTGGTGGTCTTCGTTCTCCACATATTTTCCATATTCTTTCTCTCTTTCCCACTCGTCGTACGTAGTGGTCTGTTCGGAATACACCCCAAAAAGTACCTTCACCTAGGCCCACGCTACAGTCAAGGCTGTGAAATCCCTAGGCTAAGGCTCCAAAGCACAGCTGTTACCATGCATTAAAAGTGGGCTTAGCTACCTTGCAAGTGGGGGGGTATCATCAATGGTGGACATCCGTCGAAGGGGGAAGGAGAAAAGGGGAAGGTGCCCCAGAGGCTCCCTGCCTTCAGCCAGATTAGAGATTTTGCGGACAAATATCTATTAGTAATAAGGAGCCTGTCTCGAGGCAATGACCCTCCCCAACCCCCAGGTGTCCTCAACGATTAGGAGAAGGGAGCGAGAGAGAGACATATTAAGTTTAACTTTGCTTATGTAGTCTTAAGGTTGAATCAATGCCCTCTCTCAACCTCACTCTAAAAGTCGCAAGAGGGCTCCTGTTCACCCCGCTGGGGAAGGGGGAGAAAGGCGCCCCACTCGTCCCCAGTCAGCCATCAAACAAAGGTTATTCAAGATTGCTTTGTTTTTTTCCATCTTTATATAGTCTGACGAATCAAGACCAGCGGGAGCACCATTCCTCACCCCTCCCCCCGCTCTGCGGAGTCCAGTCCCCCAGCCCAGTCTCTCCATATCAAAGGGGAACCCCTTCACCCCTCACAATACCTGATATTACGTTCTTAGTTCTCTCGACTTATAATGTTGGATTTTGTAACGAGCGGACAGTATCCAGGATTTTCTACAGATGTGGATCTCCAATTGCTCCATGAGGTTTGTCTCGAGATTTATTTCTAGTAAGTGTAGTCGGGTCTCTTATTATTAATTTGGGGTCGTCTTTTTGTAGAATCCCTCACTGAAGTAAGTCTGTTTTAGCTTTGAGTGCCGTAGAGTATGTGACTGAGCCGTGGGGAATTGGATCATCAGTTTTGCAGGACAGGGTGTACAGTATTTAAGATTTTTAGCCCTGAGGTATGGGAACAAGGGGGAATACTCCCTCCTCATGCATTGGGTAGCTGGTGCATAGTCGTCGAAAATTATTCGCTGACCTTCCCATAGCATCATTTGCTTGCGCCAGGCTTTGATTAATAGTCGGTCTTTCTGTTTGTAGCTCATAAATCACATTACGAATGATCTTGGGCAAGCTTCGGGCCTGGTAGGGCGAGTGCCTGATGCTCTGTGAGCCCTCTCAATATCTATCTGAAAAGCAGGGCCTAAGTCCAGGGACTGGCGTAACAGGTGATCCTCGAAAGCAACTGGGTCATTTCTCTCTACCCCCTCAGGAATACAAAACACCCGAATATTCTTTCCCCTTCCCCGATTTTCTATGTCCTCAAGTCTCCTCGAATTGTGTAACTGTTCCTCTGCTAGTTTGTGTATAGTTTCTTCCAAAGTTGAGATTCTGTTAGAGTTCTCTGTAATCTGTATGTCTGCCATTTCAGCCCTTGTCTGTAGCTCTGTGAGGTCCAAACAAATGTTTTTAAGGGCATCTCACATTTCAGCTCGAAACTCAGAGATCGCTGCAAGAATTGCTTCTGAACTGGACATCTCCAATGGCTGTTTTTGCTTGCCCTTGTCTCTTTTCTTATCCCTTCCTCCCCTTTTAGTTTCCGAAAGTGGGGATCTGGTAGCTCTGTGTCAGAGTTCCATGGGCCATTCTCCTCCTCGTTCTCTGGTAGAGATCTCAGGGGGTGGTATCGATTTTGACTGTGGCAGGACATTCTCTGGCGGTTCATTAGGCGAGATCTCTCCCTCTTCTAGCTTTTATTCGACATTCCGGTTCCCCTCTGAGTCTGCAGACGTTTGTCAAAGTTTTTCTATTTAGTTTGTTGTTACATTTCTGGTAAAACCTTGTTTTTTTTCTCTATTGGGGTGAGAGCTCTCTCTCCCTGTGTCTTTATGCCGCCATGTTCCAACCGGAAGTCGGTACAAGTCTAGTTCTAAACATGGGTAATTAAACTCCTAACAATAAAATGGGGCACTACTCTGTTACTTCTTGGAATGTAAAGGGTTTAGGCTCTCCAATTAAAAGAAAGAATTGTCCTACCTCAGTAAAAAAAGGATCGAACATTGCTTTCTTACAAGAAATGCATTTGATGCACAGGCCGAGAAATTAGGAGAGCATGGGTGGAGCAGGCTGCAAGCTGGTGTTTCTCATCTAAGAAGCATGACACTTCCATTCTTATTAGAAAAGGGGTGAACTTTCGTAAGCAATCGCACTTAACTGATATAGAGGGGAGGTACCAAATACTATTTGGGACACAGGATGTCACAAAATTGCTTTCTGTACTGTCTATACGCCCAATGAGGGCTGGAAGGCTTTCTTTAATTCACTGACAGCCACCCCGAATGGTTTCACAGAATATGAACTAATTGTGGGAGGTGACTTTAAAGAGCTGCTCAACCCCATCCTGTACAGATCATCTACTAAACCAGTACAACTAGTCACTAGGGCCAGGTTACCACTCCAAAAGATGTTAACTGATTTAGGCCTTACTGAGTCCTCGAGACTAGTGCATCTACAAAGTACGGATTATTCCTTCCTCTCGAGTAGACACTCACCCTACAGCAGGACAGACTATATACTGATCTCAGGCAGGTTGGTCTCCTCTATCTCGGATGCCAAAATTTACAATTTTATCATTTCAGACCATGCTATGGTAGGGGTTCATTTAGTGCCGAACGGCTCAGGGGGGAAAATGTCACCGCTGGAGACTAAATTCCAGTCTCCTGAAACATAAAAAGTTTCTACGACAGACACTTACTCAAACCGCTGAATTATTTGACATTAACGACAATGGGGAGGTCTCATAATCTTGCCTCTGGGAGACATACAAGGCCTATATGAGGGGAAGAATTATAAGTGTCTCCTCCAAAAGGAAAAAAAGACAGGGAAAAAGAACTCAAAGATAAGGAAGAAACATTAGGGGCTCTAGAGAAAAGGACCAAAAACGGTAAGACCCCACAAATGGATCTCCTTCACAAAATCATGGTCATTAAAGGGTAAATTAATATAATTCTATCCCAAAAGGCAGAATATGCCATTTTCAGAATGTGGCAAAAATACTGGGAAGCTGGGGAGAAAGCAGGTAAACATCTGGCGTCAAGACTAAAAAAAAAATGCATCAACAGAATCTGATACCAGGGATTAGATCTGCAAAAGGGGAGGTTCTTACAAGTAATAAAGATATAAACAGAGAGTTCCATAGATTTTACAGTGCCGTTTACGCTAACAAAAATGCCGGTGAATCAGGAAAGCTAGAGTTTTATGCAAACATCAACCTTCCTACACTCTCACAGCAAAACAAAGAAATGCTTGATAACAGAATCACTTTAAGTGAGGTACAGCAGGCTATTAAAGATCTACCCACTGAGGGGCCGTGGCTTAGCTGTGCTGAAGATGGCTGCTTAATTCTGCTTCTCCCCGGGACTACCATCTATCATCGTCCATCCTCCTGATCCCAGATTGTCAGTATTTACCAGCAAGTGAAATATAATTTTACTAACGTCGTAGCTCGACTACGGTAAATTATTTTCTCTATAACTATCATTTTTCTGCATTTGTACTGCTTCTCTGTGAAGGCCTACTACAATGGCTGAGCAACTCCTGCAAAACAGCTCCCTCAGCAGAATGGAAACTATGTTTCAACAGCTCATCTGTGAAATTAACGACTTAAAAATAACATCTCAACAAAACATCATTAACATGCAAGTGTTAGACCAAAAAAATCAATGGTGCTGGAGTTAAAGTTGCTCAGATTGAAAGTTCTATTAACATCCTGCAAGCCAGAGTTATCAGAATACTACAAGATAAAATCGATGACACTGAAAACAGAGACAGACACAATAACTTGAGATTTTTGGGTTTTCCTGAAGGTGCAGAACTCAGAGGCACTAGTGCATTTCTATTACATGTGCTGCCAGCCCTGCTCAAACTCCCACCTGGTCAAGACCTTACTACTGAGAGATCACACCGTACTTTAAGCCAGAGGCTTGGTCCCGATCAGAAACCTAAGCCTATCATTGCAAGATTCTTAAACTATGCCCACACTGAACTGAATATCAATAGAGCAAAACAAGTGGGAACGCTGACTTGGCAAGATCATAGAATTTCTATTTTTAAGAGACTTCTCTAAGGAACTCTCTAATAAACGCAGAGCTTTTAATCCTATTAAAACTACCCTACACCCACGAGGGTTCAAATAAGCTCTGTGCTATCCTGCCATCATGCGTCTGTTTCTGGGTGAGTCAACCAAAGATTTCAACACTCCCGAAGCCTTGGCTGCATTTCTTAGTGAGCCCCAGCCTCCAACTGCCCCCTTTTGGAAATACTGATGTGACCCCTTCTCCCACTGTCTCTGCAACTTCCCAATCAGACCGGCACACCCACATTATGGCTTCAAATCATGAACGCACTGAGAAACCTGTATCTCTCCAGGCTGATGCAGCACCTCCTGTCCGAATCTCAGCCCACTTGCTAGACAAAAAGAACTTTAATCCACCTTCTTCTAAACATGCCTGTTGTGCAGATGCTACTGCTTTTAGGCCTACCTCTCAGCACGAGTGACATGTTGGTGTCACTACATCCCTAACCCTCTCCAATAAGTTTTCTTTACTACAAG
Organism: Neoceratodus forsteri; assembly: GCA_016271365.2. Taxonomy (NCBI): domain Eukaryota; kingdom Metazoa; phylum Chordata; order Ceratodontiformes; family Ceratodontidae; genus Neoceratodus; species Neoceratodus forsteri. Next base: position 118,802,967 of record JADMNL010000024.1, on the reverse strand, counting down.
AGGTCTTAAACTTGTCTCAGGAAGACCTCCTGGAATCAGCTGTGGATCCTGTCGGCAATGACCTTGGAAATGCTTTACAGGGCGGCAGGTCTCCAGATTCCTCTTAGGCTGAATTGGGGACCAGCTCCCCTTTCAAATCGTCAGAGCCTCCTAAAAAGTAACGGAAGGGGAAGCTCAAACCAAATCGAACCCATAAATGATGCCAGGGCATGTGTATATATTAGTACCTCTCAAAGTTAGTGCCTAATTAACCTCGGCTCTCTGATCACTATCAGAATTTGTCTGCCCTGCAACTGCGCATCGCATTCCTTGTGTGTGCATACTATCGAACCCGCTGGTTTGGAAAGCGATAAGCTGTACATCATGGTTACAAGCTTTTGGTTTAATAGCATGTCATATTATTTAGGCATCTCATTGTGGCAGTCTTGGAGCTTTCTATCTCAATGTAATGTCTGTTACATTATACATCCAGTTATTTCTGCATATATTACTCATAATGTCAGTTTTTGAGTATCCCTAATGTTGGGCTATGTTCTTATTTTAAAGGGACATTTCTCTTATAATGTTAGACTAATTCATATGTGCTCAATGATTTTCTATATTCATTTAGAGGTGTTTACCATCTTTTTTTCAGTATGTCCTTCTCGCATAACAGTTAAGGGAGATTGCCTGCTTAACTAGTTTGTGATCCAACATCACCCCACACATTTGCTACCATATATAAATATTATACAATTTAAGGTATCTAGGGGTTATATTAATGAGGTCCTCAACTAGTTATTCCCTTTGTCCACTACTACATCCCAGACTAACGTTTAACACTTTAATATCTTTCTCTAGTCTCCTTCCCACTCCAACCCGCCTTTAACTTTTAAATCCCCTTTTCTTTAACCATGGTATACCAACTCCTTGTACTGTTTTATTTATCTATCACTTGGTCTTCAGTTTTACCCTACAATTAGGTGTTGCAGGCTATTTTCGAGGTGTCTCATCGTTGTTATTTTACTCAATGTGTTGCAGTCAATAATAGACAGCGCAGTCTGACTCGAAGCCCTAATGATATGGCTTTTCAAGCCTGTGTTGTAATCTTATAGCTGAGCTCGCTCGACCCTCTCCAGGTCATGAAATCTCACTATGTTAAAGCAACTCTTTCCCTAGGGGTGATTTTTGGGTCTGTGCTACTATTAAATACCTAGTACTTAATAATATATGCAGTCCCTCGAAGCCTGAACAAACTCAACTCTTATAAATGTCATATTACCAGAAGAAAAAATTACTCACCATGGTAATGTTGTTTCTTCTAATGGAGTCTTGCTGTATTTAGACATAATGCAGTTAGCCCCAGCACTTGAACTGCCCCGGAAAGGAAAGAATTAACTCTATGCAGAAGCATAGAACGTTGAGCTCGAGCTCGGTTTTCAAACCTCTGTCTGTGGTACTTCCCAGTGTAACCGTCAGATTCTTATGAGCAAAGTAACTAATATACTATAGTATGGAAATCGTTCAAAAATATAGCCAAAGTGCAAAGGATTTCTTTTTGGGCCTCAAAAGACTCAAGTCGAGAACCAAGAAGGAAAGGTAGTGACAATATTTAAGTAAAACACCAGAAAAATAACATCTACCCCACCCAAGAGGTAGGGTACAAGGTACACCCTGAGGTGCAACACTGTACCTGCCAGCCCACTTCCCAAAACCAGGTTCTAAGAGGGGAGGCGGGGGGGAGAGGTCTGAATACAGCAAGACTCCATTAGAAGAAACAACATTACTATGGTAAATAATTTTTTCTTCAAACAACATGAAGTCTTGCTGTATTCAGACATAATGCAGACTACCAAGCAGTTCCCTATGGAGGAGGGAATGCAGATCCTATTTTGGGAAAAGGCTCTGCAGTACTGCTGTACCAAACCTAGCATCACTCCTAGCCTGGATGTCCAGGGAGTAATGCTTGGTGACAGTGTGTACTGTTTTCCAGGTGGCTGCTTTACAGCTCTCTAACCAAGGTACATCTCTGGCTGCAGCTAGAGAAGCAGCTGTACCCCTAGTCGAGTGAGCCCTCAGGCTGGAAGGGGGCGTCCTACCCAACTTGTCATAACAAAATTGTATACAAGAAACAATCCACCTGGCAATAGTTCTCCTAGTGGCAGGCTTACCTTTCCCCACTTCACCATAAGTGAGAAACTATTGAAGACAGTCATTTCTATGTGCCTTAGTACGCTCAATGTAGTAGCTAACAGCCCTCTTAACATCCAGACTGTGTAACCTTCTTTCACCTGAAGAAGAATGGTCACTGAAAAACACAGAGAGAGATATAGACTGGTTCAGATGAAAATCTGATACCACTTTGGGCAAGAACCTATTGGTTCTTAGGACCACTTTTGTCCCTATGGAAGAAGATGAAGTCAGGTTCCACTGATGGAGCTTGTAATTCACTAATCCGCCTGGCAGAAGTAATAGCTACCAGGAACACAGTTTTCCAGGTCAAGCACTTCAATTCGGCCGAAGCCAGAGGTTCAAAGGGTGGCTGCATTAGCTGAGCTATGCAGACATTAAGATCCCAAGGCGGAGTGGGCTCCCTAAAGGGAGGGTTAATATGAACCAGACCCTTGAAAAACTTTCTGAAAACAGGATGGGATGCCAGGGAAGAGCCCTTCCCTGCTGAGAGGAATGCAGAGACAGCTGCTAGATGAACCTTCAGAGTGGCAGGCCTAAGGCCTAAACCATTGAGAGGAACTAGATAGTCTAAGGTTGTGGAAATGTCTGCAGAATTGGGCAGGATGCCTTTCTGAAAGCACCAAATACTGAACCTCTTCAATTTGGAGTTGTAAGTTTTTCCTAGTGGAAGGTTTCTTGGAGACCTTCAGAATATCCAGAACTCCCTGGGAAAGATGTAGAGCTGCATATTCTAACTCTTCAAGAGCCAGGCCCTGAGACTGAGAAACTGGAGATTGGGGTACCAGATCAGCCCCTGGGAGGAGGACAGGAGATTATATGTCCTGGGCAGAGACAGGGGACGTGACACTGACAAGGACAACAGTAGAGGATACCAAGGCTGTCTGGCCCAATCTGGAGCCACCACTATCACTGTGCAGGGTTGAGTCCTGATCTTGATCAGAACTCTGAACAGCAGAGGGAAGGAAGGGAAGGCACAGAGAAACCTGCCTTTCCAGTCCAAAAAGAGAGCATCCTGGAGAACCGTCCCCAGGACTGTAGGTCTGCAACAAAACAGAGGAAGTTGATAATTGTCCAGTGCTGCTAAGAGATCTATCTTTGGAGTGCCCCACCTGGAGAAGATGACCTTCAGGATGTGAGGATCCAGGGACCATTCGTGGTGTCCCTGTGAAATTCTGCTCAGAGCATCTGCTAGTACATTGTCCTTCCCTGGAAGGTGAACTGCTACCAGAGAAGTCTGAAGAGAACAGGCCAGAGACCACAGCTTCATGGCTTCTGTGCACAAGGTCGAGGACCAAGTGCCTCCCTGCTTGCTGATGTACCACATTGTGGTGGTGGTGTCCGTTCTGACTTGGACCACCTTGCCCTTGACCGAATCAGAGAAGCTCTGCAGAGCTAGGAAAACTGCCCTGAGTTCCAGGAGATTGATATGAAAGAGAGAGACTCCTGTGGAGCCCCGAGCCACTGAGCTGTCAGGGCTCCCAGGTGGGCTCCCCACCCTAGGAGAGAAGCATCCGTAGTTAGAATTACTGATGGGACTTGAGGGAGAACTGGAACCCCTTGTTGTCTGAGGTTGTCCTGGTCCAGCCACCACTGGAGAGCTTGGACCAGAGTCTGAGTCACTGGAATCAGTTTGGTAAGTGAATCCTTCTTTTGAGACCAAAAAGACCTCAGATGAAACTGAATGTCCCTCATCTGGAACCTTGCTCCCTGCACCACTGCCATGGAAGCTGCCATGTGGCCCAGGAACTGTCTTGCTGGACGGGAGACCTGAGATCGAAAGGAGGAAGTGAGATCCACTAGGGCCTTTACCCTTGCCAGGGAAGGAAGCTTTTGCTTGCACAGTGTCCAACTCTATGCCTATAAAGGTGAGAAGTTGAACTGGTTCGAGTATAGACTTTGGAAGACTGAGAAGAAACCCCAGGGAGCTGAGTAGGTCCTGGGTAATTTGAAGAGCTGACTTGACCTGTAAAGGTGACTGACCCACTAAAAACCAGTGGTCCAGATACGGGAAGATGGTGATACCCTGTCTTCTGAGGTAAGCCACCACTACTGCAAGGCACTTTGTGAACACCCTTGGAGCTGATGTTAGGCCGAATGGCATGTCTCTGAATTGGTAATGGCCTGAAGACAACTCAAACCTGAGGTATTTTCTGTGGGAGCACCTGATAGGAATATGGAAGTAGGCATCCTTGAGGTCCAGAGATGCTAGCAATCCCCTGGCCTTAGAGAGGGAAGGATTATTTCCAGAGTTACCATTTTGAATTTGGGCTTTGAAATGTGTTTGTTCAGACACCTTAGGTCTAGGATGGGTCGCCACTCCCCTGTTTTCTTTGGGGGTAAGGAAGTACCTGGAATACAGTCCTTTTCCCTTGTGCTGAGTAGGAACTTCTCTATAGCTCCGAGAGCTAGAGAGAGAAACCTCTGCCTCTAGGGCAAGGGCTTCTGAGACTGATGCAGGTGGAAAAGACTTGGTCCTCTTTTTTGGAAATTTTTTGAAGCTGAGGGTCAGTCCCTGGCTTACTACTTCCAGGACCCACTTGTCTGAGGTCACAGACTTCCAGGCCTAGAAGTAGTAAGCCAGACTGCCTCCTACTGGAAATGGGGAGCTGACCCGGGCTGACACATCAGGGTGTCTGCTTGGCAGGAGCCTTAGACTGAGAAGAGGAGGGAGCAGCCCCTGCTCATCCGCCTCCTACCCCTCCCTCTGAAGAACCCCCTCCGTGGGAAGGGAGAGGAGGCCTGAGCTTGGTAAAAAAGGCCTTTGAAATGGCCTGCCCCTAGACTGCTGCTTGTGTGGAGTGGCCTGCCTTTCCTTGGCCTGTACGCTCCTTTACGTGGTCCTGTATTCATCCATTTTGTTCATGTAAGCCTCTGTCTGCTCCCCAAACAGAGAGTTACCTACTACAGGAAAATCCATGGCCTTAGTCTGGGTATCCTGTGAAAGGCTAGTACATCTGAGCCAAGCATGTCTTCTGAGAGACACAGATGTAGCCACGACTCTAGATGCCACATCACTGGAGTCCACAGCAGCATGAAATTGCATTTTGGATGCCTCAATTCCATCAGCAGCCACCACCTCCAGCTCCTTGGCTAGCTGGGGAGAGGCCTGTTTAGCCAGTTCCAGAACCGTATCCCATTTGGATTTTTGGTACCTGGCTGTGTAGGCCATATAATTAACCTGCCCGAGTCCCAAAGAGGATGCCAAATACTGTTCTGGCCATGGCATCCACTTTCCTGGAGTCCTTATCTGGGGCTGTGTGAAGCCAAAGGAATGTTAGCCCTGTCACAGGCTGCAGCCTGCACTACCCCAACATGGCTGCAATGACTATAAAGGAACTTCGTAGCTGAGCCTGATAACAAATACCTCCTGTCCATTCTCTTATCCACAGGAGGTATTGAATTAAGAGTGTAAAATTTTACGTGTCTGTTTCCCCAAGGATTTATGAAGAGGGATAGACAGCTTTTTGGACTCTGGGATGTCCATCATTTCCACAAAATCAGGCTCTTTATCCTCCTCTGCAGCTTCAACCAAGGGAAGCTGCAGGGTTTGTGCCACCTTTTTGTAGAACAAAAAGTGTGAAGGGGACTCAGAGAGCCTGGGAGGAGAGACACCTGAGGGCCTGTCTGGGGAGATGTCCGGTTCAATGGGCACATCCAGACCCCCTTCATCGTCACCATCATCATCGCCATCATCACCGGGATAGTCTCTGTCTCCCTCTCACTCCTCATAATAAGCATCTGGATCATAATCCAGAGGAGACGGATCTGACCGAACAGACCGCCAAACCGGCAGTAGCGGTTCGGACAGAACCGGTCTAAGCGACTGGACAATACTAATCGCTTTGGCAATTTGTCCGTGGTTGAAGAGTGGGATACAGGATCCGAACCGGCAGACTTGCACTTTTCCTTTGACGGAACAGATCCCTCTGGGTCGGCTCTCCTTTTGCCCGAGGAGGTATCGCCTTGGTCAGTAGGCACCTCCTCAGGTTCGGCCATAACCAAACCGGGCTGGCCATCCGGATCTACGGACTTCTCGGCCTCCCTTTCCTTCAGCCTACTCAGTCTTTTATCTAAAGTGGATTTAAGAAAGTTTTTACAGATTTGGCAGTCTGACTTGAGGTGGTCAAAGCCCAGACAAAAAACATAGATGAGGTGGGGGTCGGCTTTAGCAAAGGCCTCCCCACACGCAGTACAGTGCTGAAACCCAGTCGGACCGGTTTTCTTCTTGGGTTTCTCAGACATGGCCAACCTAACAAATTACCCTATTGCAGCTTTCAAGCCAGGTAATAAAACAACCGATCAGTTACAAACCGTGTCACGGGCTTTTTAAAAGAACCAGCAAAAAGTCCAGTTCTTCTGAAACCGATCGGTACCGGAATACCACACTAATCCCAGAAATTAAATTTAACAAAGTCGGTTCCAAACCAGACCGACCAGGAAGAAACTGAAGAAAAAGACAATGTCCACTTTTTCACCAAAATAGAACACAGTCACTACCTATCTACACACTAAGTGTACCGCAGACAGAGGCTGGAAATCTAAAAATAACAAAATAATATGCGGTTTAAACCGAACGCTTTACTTTTACCAAACTGAGAAGAGGAAATGTCCGGAGCGACTTCACTGTTAGGTGGAGTAAAGAATCTGACGGTTACACTGGGAAGTACCACAGACACAGGTTTGAAAACCGAGCTCGAGCTCAACGTTCTATGGTTCTGCATACAGTTAACTCTTTCCTCTCCGGGGCAGTTCAAGTGCTGGGGCTAACTGCATTATGCCTGAATACAGCAAGACTTCATGTTGTTTGAATGATTACGTATTCCTGTTCAATACAAGACTTTCACCAGATACCCCCCCCATACAATTTGGATCTTGTAATGCCTCGAAACCCCATAAATCCTCATACTATTTGGACCCTACTCACTCCATTTTACCTGAACACTCCTCCTACATAAGAAAAAATTACTCACCTTAGTAATGTTGTTTCTTCTAATGGAATCTTGCTGTATTCTGACTATTGCAGTTAGGTCCTGCCTTTCAACTGCCCCGGAGAACAAAGAGTTAACTTTCCATGGCCAGCATGAAACGTTCAGCGCAAGCTCGGTTGAAGCCCCTGTCTGCTGTTTAAACTCCAACCGTCAGATCTTTATGAGCAATACTCACTAGAAGTTCTGTGCGGAAACTGTAAAACTCACACTAGCCAACTGGCAACTAAATTTATTAAAAAGGGTTTTTTGGTTTCAAAGCAAAGACTCAAGTCAGGAAACCCAAAAAACAAAACAACACACTCCCAAAGTAAAGGAGGGTGAAAAAAGGGGCACCCCTAGGGTGCCAACACTGCTCCTGCCCACCCACATCCCAAAAACCAGGTTCTGAGAGGGGAGGTGGGGGGGGAGGTCAGAATACAGCAAGACTCCATTAGAAGAAACAACATTACTAAGGTGAGTAATTTTTTCTTCAAACAACATGAAGTCTTGCTGTATTCTGACTATTGCAGACTACCAAGCAGTACCTCCATGGAGGAGGGAGAGAACCTACTTTGGGAATAGGTTCTGAAGTACTGCTGTGCCAAACCGAGCATCACTCCTAGCCTGGATATCCAGACAGCAATGCTTGGTGAATGTATGGACTGTTTTCCAGGTGGCTGCTTGACAAATTTCTAAGATAGGAATATCCCTTGCAGCAGCCAGGGAAGCAGCTGTAACTCTAGTAGAGTGAGCCCTCAGGCCTGAGGGTGGGGTTCTACCCAGTTTTCATAGCAGAATTGTATACAAGAGACAATCCACCTGGCAATAGATCTCTTAGTAGCAGGTTTGCCCTTACCGACCTCTCCATATGTGAGGAACAACTGGAGGGACTCAAATCTGTGACCCTTGGTGCGCTCTATGTAGTAGCTGAGGGCCCTTTTAACATCCAAGCTGTGCAGCCTCCTCTCTCCAGAAGAGGAGTGGTCAGTGAAGAAAACAGGGAGAGACATAGCCTGATTAAGGTGGAAATCTGAAACCAACTTAGGCAAAAACTTCGTGTTAGTTCTTAGGACCACTTTATCTCTATGGAAAGAGATGAAATCAGGCTCCACTGACAGGGCTTGCAATTCACTGATCTGCCTGGCAGAGGTAATGGCTACCAAAAACTCAGTTTTCCAAGTCAAGTACTTAAGCTCTGCAGAGGACAAAGGCTCAAAGGGTGGTTGCATAAGCTGAGCAATGCAAACATTAAGGTCCCAAGCAGGAGCAGGGTCCCTAAAGGGGGGATTGGTGTGCAACAATCCCTTGAAGAACTTACAAAACACAGGATGGGCTGACAGAGGAGAGGGCTTGCCTACTGACAAGAAGGCAGAAACAGCTGCCAGATGCACTTTAAGTGTAGCTGGCCTAAGTCCTAAGCCATTAAGATTGACCGTATAGTCCAGAACTGTAGGCAACCCAGTAGATTCTGGAGAAATATGCTTATTAGAGCACCAAATAGTGAACCTTTTCCATTTGGAGTTGTAAGTCTTTCTGGTGGAAGGCTTTCGAGAAGCCTTAAGGATATCCAGAACCCCTTGAGAAAGGTGCAGATTAGCAAACTCTAACTCTTTAAGAGCCATGCCTTGAGATTGAGAGATTTGAGGTTCGGATACCAAATCCTCCCCTGAGAAGATGTCAACAGGTTGTAATTCCTGGGAAGAGACAGGGGAAGGTAGACTGCTAAGGACAGCAACAGTGGGTACCAGGGCTGTCTGGCCCAGTCTGGAGCAATCAGAATCATTTTGCATGGTTGAGACCTGATCTTGACTAACACTTTGAACAGGAGAAGGAAGGGGGGAAGCATACAGAAATTTCCCTTCCCAATTCAGAATCAGAGCATCCAGGGGGACTGAGCCCAAGACTGGGGGTCTGCAACAAAAGAGAGGAAGCTGGTGATTGTCTGGGGCTGCAAAAAGATCTATCTGTGGAGTGCCCCATGTCCAGAAAATCACCTTCAAAACTAAGGGAGCTAGGGTCCATTCGTGATGGCCCTGGGATATCCTGCTGAGAGCATCTGCTAGGACATTGTCCTTCCCTGGGAGGTGAACTGCTATCAGAGAGGTTTGCAGGGAATAGGCCAGGGACCACAACTTCATTGCCTCTTTGCACAAGGCCGTAGACTGAGTGCTTCCTTGTTTGTTGATGTACCACATGGTGGTGGTGTTGTCTGTTCCGATCTGGACCACCTTGTTCTGTACAGATTTGGAAAAGGCTTGCAGTGCCAGAAACACTGCTCTGAGTTCCAAGAGATTGATGTGAAGCAGAGATTCTTGAGGTGACCACAGTCCCTGGGTGGTAAGATCCCCCAGGTGAGCTCCCCAGCCCAGCAGGGAAGCATCTGTGGTGAGTATCACTGAATGAGACTGAGTGACAAAAGGAACTCCTTGTCTCAAATTGTCCTGATCCTGCCACCATCGCAAAGCCTGGATCAGGGTTTGGGTCACTGGGACTAGTTTGGTAAGGGAATCCTTTCTTTGGGACCAGAAGGCTCTTAAATGGAACTGAACGTCCCTCATCCGGAATCTTGCTCCCTGGACCACTGCTGTGGAAGCTGCCATGTGGCCCAGAAGCTGAAGAAAATGCCTTGCTGGTCGAGACACCTGTAGGGTGAATGTAGAGGCCAGTTCCATAAGGGTCCTTGCCCTGTCCAGGGAAAGGAAGGCTCTTGCCCTTACTGTATCCAGTTCGGCCCCTATGAAGGTGAGGAGCTGTACTGGCTCGAGAACCGACTTTGGAAGGTTGAGGAGGAATCCTAAGGAAGTGAGCACTTGCTGAGCTACTTGCAGATGTGACTTGACTTGGTCTGGAGACTGACCCACTATGAGCCAGTTGTCCAGATATGAAAAGATGGAAATCTTTTTTCTCCTTAGGAAAGCAACCACTACTGCCAGGCACTTTGTGAACACCCTTGGGGCTGATGTTAGGCCAAAGGGCATTGCTCTGAATTGATAATGGCCTGAGGGCAACTCGAACCTTAGGTACTTTCTGTGGGAGCACCTGATGGGAATCTGAAGCAGGCATCTTTGAGGTCCAGGGAGGCTAGCCAGTCCCTTGGCCTTAGAGAGGGCAGAATTATTCCCAGAGTCACCATTTTGAACTTTGGTTTTAAAAGGTGCTTGTTCAGATATCTTAGATCCAGGATGGGCCGCCATTCTCCTGTTTTTTGGGGGGTTAGGAAGTACCTGGAGTACAATCCTTTGCCCTTGTGTAGGGTAGGAACCCTTTCTATGGTTCTGAGAGCCAGGAGGGAAGAAACCTCTGCCTCTAGGGCAAGGGTCTCTGATGGATTTGCAGGTGGAAAGGATCTGGTTCTCATCTTGGGAAGTTTTTTGAAGTTGAGAACCAGTCCCTGGCTTACTACTTCCAGGACCCACTTGTCTGATGTCAGAGACTTCCAGTCCTGGACAAAGTAAGCCAGCTTGCCCCCTACAGGTATTGGAGAATCGGCCCGGGGCAGACCCATCAGGGTTTCTGCTTGGCAGGAGCTTTAGGCTGAGGGGGTGGAAGCAGGCCTGCTCATTCCCTATCTGCCTCTCCCTCTGAAGAACCCCGCTGAGCATAAGCAGAAGAGGAGGCCTGGGCCTGGTAAAAAGGCCTTTGAAAGGGCCTGCCCCTGGAGTGCTGTCTTTGAGGAGTGGTTTGCCTTTCTTTGGCCTGAGCACTCCTGTAGGTGGTCCTGTACTCGTCCATCTTTTTCATGTAGTTCTCTGTCTGCTCCCCCAAACAGAGACTTACCAATGACAGGGAAATCCATGGCCTTAGCCTGGGTATCCTGTGATAGGCTAATACATTTGAGCCAAGCCTTCCTCTGAAGGGCCACAGATGTAGCCATGACTCTAAATGAAACATCATTGGAGTCCACAGCAGCATGAAATTGCACTTTGGATGCCTCAGTCCCATCCGCAGCCACCTGCTCCAGCTCCTTGGCAAGCTGGTCAGGGGCCTGTTTAGCCAGAGCCAGCACGGTGTCCCACCTGGACTGCTGGTATCTAGCTGTGTAGGCCATATAGTTAGCCTGCCTGAGTCCCAAAGATGCTGCCATGTACTGCTTCTTTGCCATGGCATAAATCCTCCTGGAATCCTTATCTGGGGGGTGTGATGCCAAGGGAATATTTGCCTTATCACAGGCAGCAGCCTGCACTACCCCAACATGGCTGCATTGCTGAGAAAGGAACTAGGTGTCCGAGCCTCAAAGGGTATACCTCTTGTCCATTTGTCTGTCCACAGGAGGTATGGAGTTAGGAGTCTTTAGAATTTTAAATGTCTGTTTCCCAAAATATTTATGGAGGGGAATAGACAGCCTCCTGGACTCTGGGATGTCCATCATTTCAACAAAATCAGGCTCCTCCTGATCCTCTACTGCTTCTTCCACTGGAAGCTGAAGGATTTCAGCCACTTTCTTGTAAAACATAAAGTGGGAAGGGGACTCAGAAAGCCAAGGAGGAGAAACATCTGAAGGTCTGTCTGGGGAGATGTCCGGTTCAATAGGCACATCCAGACTTTACTCTTTAAGACTAAACTGATCAGTTCAAACCGAACCGATCCGAAATTTAAAAGTTCCACACAGAAACTAAATGTAAAACCTATCTAGTACTCATGGTACCACAGACAGAGACTTAAACCGACAGATTCGGTTGCAGAAATTCGGTAGAAACCGAGCGAAAAACGACACTTTAACCGACTTTTTTGAACCGAGCAAAGGAGAAATCTCTGGAGCGACTGTTCAGTGAGGCGGAATAAAGAATCTGACGGTTGGAGTTTAAACAGCAGCAGACAGGGGCTTCAACCGAGCTCGCACTGAACGTTCCATGCTGGCCATGGAAAGTTAACTCTTTGTTCTCTGGAGCAGTTGAAAGGCAGGACCTAACTGCAATAGTCAGAATACAGCAAGACTTCATGTTGTTTGAAACGCTCCTGTGTCTAAGCATTATGATTATGTGAGTAAGTAGATAATAGATGGCACAAGTACAGCTGTTCTAATAATTTTAGGACTTAGCCAACCATGATGGCATACTGTTTGTATTGCCGTAATAGTGTTTCAGCTTGGTTCTTTTTTCCAGTCTAACTTGGGTTCAAGATGTATTATTATGTCTGGGATTGCATATACTTTCTGTAATCCCTTTTCATATATGGTAAGATGTTCATGGCCCCCAGGGAATTATTATGTTCACTTTAGTTCTAGTCACAGTTATAACTTGATAGAAATAATTGTTTACAGTTTGTATCTTGGGTTTAAAATAATTTTCTGCCAATATTTACTTACTATTTACATGATCTGTAGTATAGTGAGAGTGTCTTGGCGATTTCACTGACTCATATCTTGCTATATTACCTAAAGACTTCATAGTGTGTTAGTATAACACGCATAGGTTTTGTTCAATAACTAGATATATGTCTTCTGTATTCTCTTTGCTACCTCTCTTCCTTGTGAGACCCAACGGAAACATTCACCCAGGATTTAACTATTTCCACAAACTAAATATCCTGCACACATTTGACTGTGCTAGCCCTCTCCCTTCTGAGTCTGTAACATCCTCTAGCCCTTTCAGTACAAGTCCTTTATTTCCTATTTGTGTTTTCATACTCATCTCCCCATTAACATGAGTGATCTAATTCTACATTCATGGAATGTTAAGGGACTCAACTCATCTTGTAAATGAAAGCAAATATTTTCTTACCTCAAAAAGCATAAAACTCTTATTGCTTTCTTAAAAGAAACAAAACTTTTAATAGAGGATGTCGACAGACTCAGAAGGGATTGAGTCGGTCAAGTATATGCGTCCTCCTCTACTTCTAAAAAACGTGGGGTTGCTATTCTACTACATAAATCCCTTAACTGGACCCTTATCAAATCCATCTCTGATTCAGATGGCGGATGGATTATAGCCCACTTAAATACCCCTGCAGGCCCCCTTATGTTAGTCAACGTTTATGCCCCTAATTCTGACTCACCTGAATTCTTTCATAATATGGCCCAACAAATTATGAACAGTAACTTTAATAATTCTCCTATACTTGTAGGTGGGGATTTCAATTTAGCTTTGGAAGCACATCTAGACAGAAGTAACTCTTTATTTGATTCCCACCCCAGAAGTATTTCTGCACTCTCAATGCTAATGAAAGACTTCGGTCTCACCGACATTTGGAGACTACACCATCCTAGACAGCGCGACTATACTTTTTACTCACCGCTTCATAAATCTTATAGCAGAATTGACTACTGGTTTTCTTCCCCATTCATTACTGAAAAAATTATCGCCACAACTATCCTTCCGATTACTGTATCAGACCATTCTCCTATAAAATTACATCTTATTTGGGGCCCACTCCCATCTAAATCCCCCTCCTGGCGTTTAGACCCACTCTTACTGAAAAACCCCAATTTCTTACCTTGGATTAGATCCCAAATCCAAGAATTTCTTTCCTTTAACAACACTCCTGATGCGTCTCAAGGTACCGTCTGGGAAGCACTTAAAGCAACAGTTAGAGGGAAAATTATAAGCTATGCAGCACACAAGAAAAAACTAAGGGAACAGCAATTGGTCGATTTAGAGAAATCTCTTAAAGAAAAAGAAACCCAATATTATAAAACAAAAAATTCAGAAAATAACTCACAACTTCACCTTGAAATTCTTCAAGTTAAAATTAAAATTAATTAATTAATATCCAGGAAAGCTGAACTCACCCTCCTTAGACTTAAACACAGTTATTGGGAACAAGGGGATAAATGCGGGAAGCTGCTTGCTTATCAACTCAAGAATCAACAGATGGAGAGACATATTGCCAGTCTGAAAGATCCTTCAGGCAAAATCCATACAGATAATCCCTAAATCAACCATATTATGCAATCCTTCTACCAAAAATTATACTCTCACCCCACTCCCCCACAACCTGAATATATACAACAATTTCTGGACAATTTACAGTTACCACACCTCTCCCAACAAGATATGGCTTTGCTAGACGAACCCTTTTCCCTAAAAAAGATACAAGCAGCACTGAATTCCCTTAAATCTGGTAAAGCACCTGGGAGTGATGTTTTTTCCGTAGACTTTTATAAACCCCTAGCTGACATCTTATGCCCCTTACAGTTTAAGGTCTTCAAAGAGGCATCCTCACAAGGTAAACTTCCCTATTCTATGACAGAAGTTATTATAACCATCCTACCAAAAAAAGATAAAGACCCTTCTCTCCCATCCAGTTACAGACCGATATCATTACTTAATACGGACGGGAACATTTTTGCCAAAATATTAAATACTCGTTTAGAATCAATAATTTTGAAACTTGTCCATACCTCCCAAGCTGGATTTATCAAAAACAGAACTGGTTCTGATCATCTCCGCTCATTATTTAATTTAATCTACAAAGCTAAATCTCTTAAATCACCTGCCGCAGCTATAGCCATTGACTTTGAAAAGGCATTCGATTCTCTCAACTGGACTTTTTTGTATTGTGTTCTATCCCACTTTGGTGTTGTTAAAAAATTTTGTACATGGATTGAATTACTATACACCCTCCCCTCTGCCCGGGTTCTTACTAACTCTACTCTGTCCTCATCCTTTCATTTGGCAAGAGGTACCAGGCAAGGGTGCCCCTTATCCCCCACTCTTTTTTTCTCCCCTATCAGCTGCTCTGCATCAGTCCTCCATGATCCAAGGTATCCCTATCGGTAATTCCCACTATACTTCACTATCCTACGCTTTTGACCTCCTCATTCTACTTGAAAATCTTGAAATTTCGGGGCCACCCTTAATTAAGTTACTTAGCAACTTTACTTCACTTTCTGGGCTAGCTCTGAATCTATACAAATCAGAAACAATGCCATTGAACAATTTTTGTAACCCTTCTAAGAATAGAATATTAGGTTTTCATTGGGCCCCTCAAGGTATCTCTTACCTTGGAATACGGATCACCTCTAAATTAGACAAGATATGGGACGCCAATCTTTCCCCTTTATTAGCAAATATAAAAAAACACTCAACAGATGGAAACTGCTTAACCTCTCTTTTAATGGGAAAATCTCTGCTAGTAAGATGTCAGTAGCTCCCAAAATACTGTATCTATTTTCTAATATCTCTTTAACCCTCCCTACTTTCTTTTTTGTCAGAATTGATGATATAATTGGCAATGTTTTATGGGAAGGCAAAATTCCCAGATTTAGTTGTAACAAACTGCGTTCCCACTGGTCTAAAGGGGGCTTCGGGCTCCCCTGGTTCCAAGTATATTTTGGGGCCTTCCAGACTGTCAAATGGTTTAATAAACCCAGCAATAAATCACCGTTATGGGTCAATATGGAAACATCTCTATGCCCGGCAATGTCACCACTTCCTTCATTTATAACCCTCCCTCCCCCAATTTAAAATCTCACCTACTATAGCATCATCCATACACTACTGGAAAATAATTCATAAACAACTTAAATCCAACCCAACCCCTCTCATATATGCCCCCCGTTTGGGGGAACCTCAACATCACTCTTGATAATCACCCAATTTTTTGCTGTAATTGGAAAAACAGGGGCATTTTTTTCTTGCAGAATATACTTATACCTCAGACTCTCAAAGTAAAATCCTTTTCTGACCTGCACAAACAATGGAATCTTCCCCAGCACGATTTCTGGAAATATTTACAGTTACACACGGCATGGAACCTTTATCTTCCTACTATTCCTCATCACTCTATATATGATATTTTTATTACTAAATGGATCAAAACAAAAACTCTAAATTAAATAGTATCATTTACAATCATGTCAGAACTACAATTCCAGATCAATCTATCATTGCAAAAAATAAATGGAGTACCCTTTTAAATTATAACATAACCAATTCACAATGGCATAACTACTGGCTATCCTGCCATAAATCTTTCAAGGATAATCACAGTTCACTCATACAAACCAAAATTCTACATCCATGGTACAGAACTCCTGAGATTTTGCAAAAAATGGGCTTAATGAACAACAATAAATGTTGGCGCTGTAACTCCCCCAGTGGCAATTTGCTACATTTTTTATGGCATTGTCCTCCCATACACAATCTTTGGCATCATATTCATTTCTTTGCAATGAAAGTGACTGGTCTATCCTTTGCATTAGATTCAAAACATTGCATACTTAGTATTTCCAATGCTCATGCATACAAAATATCCCATTCTCAGAATAGGTGGTTATCCCTACTATTCCTTCAAGTTAAATGCCTTATACCAATGCACTGGAGATACAACATCATTCCCACCCTCCCGGATATTCTCAAACAACTAGCTCAATATGCTATCCTTGATCGTATGTCACACACAGCCTCTGACTGACTTAATTTATATAATAAATGCTGGCAGGACTATTTTACATATTTAAACACGTCTACACATATCATCACTTATTCCATGGGTTGTTATATGTTCACATTGGAATCTCACTTCTAGCTCTTTAGTTCCTTCTTCATCTCCTCTCTATCTATCTCCTTTTCTTCTTCCCTTTCCTTCTTCATTCTTGTTTACTTTCTTAGATATTTTTCTCTTTTTTTATGTTTTCCTTTATACAGTCTTACACATACTTGTATTAAATTACAGCATAATGGAAGTTCAATCACAACTACTCATATTTCTTGTTTGTATCTACTCCTTTTACCCCTTGAATCATAAATTGCCACATTTTCTCTCTATCACACAGATTGTACTGCTACATATTGTTTTCTCAACATTTGTTTTCTCCTTTAATATCATTGTATAATATTTCAGACAATGGGTTTTTTCCTTCTCCCATTAAGAATTTATGTAAGTGTATACTGGAGAATGCAGTGTATTTGTATGTATGATCACAATAACTACAATAAAAAGATTAATTGCAAAAGATCTACCGACTGGTAAAACGCCCAGGCTGGATGGCTTTCCAGGAGAGTTCTATGCCAAATTTATGGATACCTTTGCCTCTCAGCTGAATAATACTTTTTTGGAGGCAGAGACTAGTGGAACACTGCCTTCCACTATGAGACAGGCCTTTCTCACTCTGTTACCAAAAGAGGATAACGACCCTTTAGATTGTGCCAACTACAGGCCAATATCTTTAATGAACACTGACTACAAAATACTAACTAAAATACTGGTCAAAGGAGTACAAAATGTCATAACTAAACTGGTTGGGCCCCAACAGGTGGGTTTCATTAAAAAACAGGTCCAGGGCAGATTGCAAGTGCAGGCTTCTCAACTTAACATGGCGGGTTAACCAAACAAAGCAACTATTTATTGCATTATCACTGGATATCCTCAAAGCTTTTGATTCAGTTAAATGGAAATATGTTTAGAACTCTTGTGAAATTTGGATTTGGGGAAAAGTTCACTAAATGGGGCTCTATGCTTTAAGAAAAGCCAACAACTCTGGTAATAATGAATGGCATTCCATTACCCTAGACCGACTTAGCATGTGGTACAAGGCAAGGGTGCCCACTGTCACCTTATCTGTTTATATTGGCGTTTCAATCACTAATTAAAAAAATAGACATAAATATAGGAATAAAGAGTGTCAGGCTTGGCAGAATTTAACACAAAGCATTCACTTTTTCGGATTACCTGTTGCTAACTCTTAGTTCTCCCATTCAGTCATACCATAATGTTTAATTAGTTCTGCAGGATTTTGAGGACATCTCAGGGCTTAAAACTAACTGGGGAAAGATGCCGGTACTACATAACAACGTGGCCCAAATCACTAGAATTCAGTTAGAGAATAGTCTAGACTCTGATTTAAATCTAATATTACTTATCTAGGTCTGCAAGTCATGACCAATTTGAGTAAAATTCTTGACATCAACTATCTTCCGGTGATAGCAGACAGAACTGGATCTGGATAGGTGGGCCAAATTAAACCTATCCCTATGGGGCAGGATAAATGCGATCAAAATGATTGTTGCACCCAAAATAATTTATTTATTTCAAAATCTGCCCATTCTACTTAATAAGTTTTATAAACATTTAGATAGGATCTTTAGGATATTAATTTGGGGAGCAAAACCGCCAAGACTGGGAATTGCAAAATTGAGAGCATCACAAAGTATGGGAGGGTTTGCTCTGCCCTGGTGGAAGAGGTACCAATTGGCTTTTATTTTTAAGCAGTCTCTGCTGCATATAGAGGAACAGGTAGCAACCTCGCTAGATAAATCCCAAATTCAGCTACTATGGCTACATATTGAACAATACATTCTGAAACCCGACTGTCTCACGGATTTCATGTATCTTCCTCTTCAATTACAGGTGAAGGATAATCCATGCATAAAAGGCCCAGTACTAGCTCTTAAAAAGATCAACAATGTCTTAAATCTGGAGAAAGCAGCTCTTCCATTTATGCCCCATGGGAAAATCCAGTAATTACAAAAGGTAAAAAAAAGGGTTCTCGAACTCAGCCTGGTTAGCAGCAGGTATATCCAAGGTCAGTCATCTGGTTAACCAGGACTCTGGAGTTTTGTCTTCCTTTCAAGAGAACAGGAAAAAATTCAGGCTACCAAAATACCATTTTCATTTTTACCTATCCCTAAGAGACATATTGGGGAAAAATCTGCTATCGGATCGAAATACTCTAACCCAAAATACTGAATGGAATCAAATGGTTAAAACAGAGTTCATGAAGAGAGGTGCTAGTCTCACCTACAAATTTTTCACCAGTAATATCATGTCTTCTTGTTTAACATGCAAGGCCAAAGAGTCCTGGGAGGAGGATCTGTCACTGGTCCTTACTATGGAAGATTGGGAAGATGCGTGGGAAATGGCAAATTGAAGCTACAAAGACCTGTAAGGTAGGCTTATTCAGTTCAAAGTCCTTCACAGGTTTTAAGACGCAACAAAATGCTTACATTGGGATACATGAATACATTGTGTTGTTGGAAATGTAACTGCACTGAAGCTAGCCTTGCACATTTACTCTGGGATTGCCCCAAGCATTATAGTCTCTGGGATATAGTCTGTAAGTTGTACTAGAGGGTTACCAATACTCATATTCCACATTCCCCATTTATATTTATTCTAGCTATATTCCCTGACTGTATAGACCTGAGTGTGCAACAAAAATTTGGATTTGTCATGTCTCATTGAGTGTAAAAAGACTTATTTTAAGACACTGGAAAAAGCCACTCACACCTTCATTACAAGAGTGGTATAATCAAATGGATTTCATTTCCAATAATGAAAGAATATTTTATTCTATGCAGGATAGGTTACATATATACCATAAGATATGGTCACCATTTATAAAACCGAGGAAATAAAATAAGTTAAAAGGTATCAAAGGGTACTGAATGTTAATATTGTTAGTTAATGACCTCAATAGTTATCTTTATTTTTTGTGTGTTTCTGAAAAATCAAAATCAGAAATATTTTTCAATATGCGGACTGTTTAAAACTTTAAGTGTATCCTGAGTGTTAATATAAAGGTATATTTCTTATAAGTGTGTTTTAAATGTATTTTACCAAGCAATTTCTGCTTGTATTTTAAAAGTTAAATATGAATAAAAAGTATTATGAAAAAAAAAAAAGAGCCACAGCGTCAGGTACAGACCTATGAAGCTCTTGAATATCTTGACATTAGTGAACAAAACTTGTACATGATACACTGATTTCTTGCGGGGAGGGGCTCTTCCCCCCACACCCCTCCACATAAAAATATACTCAACTCCACCAGTGACACATCTTTGAAGGGCAAGTGCAAGACACTCGCTCTGACTTCCTATTTATTTATTAAAAATCTTGGTAACTACCCAATGCCTCTTCACGGACCGTAAAGAGAGTAGGGGGCTGCTGAAGCCCAGTTTGCTGTTATTTTTAATGTGTTCATGTGACATTTCTGTGGAACTTCCTTCTATGTTTTTATGGTTGTTTGTGAGTTCGGGGGTAAGGTTGGGGTGGGACCATGCACAATCTTGTCTTCCTTGGCAACAGTATATTTTAAAGGTTTCCTTCCTTCACATCTATAATGGCCAGTCCATGGAAAGTAACAACATGAAATATCAAGGGAGGGAAGGACAGGGCCAAAAGACAGTGCATCTTAATACATTTACAATGCTTACAGACTCAATTTTTTTTTTTTTTTTGAGTTAGAGATCCATATCTTATCTCAACAGATAAATGGGTTCCTAAGGGGATGGGTTGGTCAAGCTTATGGTGCGGGAAATAGTTCTCGTCAGTGAAGGGTGGTGATCTTAACAGCCAAACAGGTTCCCTTTGCTTATTCATCCGAGGTGGGGGACCCAGAGGGAAGATATATTTTGGTTCATGGACATCTGGGTAGGGATGCAGTATTGCTGGCCTGTGTGTATGGCCCAAACCAAGATACTTCCATTTTTTTCCCTAAATTGGCTTCTGCCCTAGCTCCTTATGTTCATTTACCTTTAATACTTGGGGGAGACTAGAATTTTTAATTTTTTTATTTCTAATGACCTCGACCATACCCATCAACCTAAAGCGGGTCTCTCTCCAGTGCAGAGAGCTCTAAGGGAGTTTATAGACCATTTAGGGTTGGTAGATCCATGGAGAGCTCTGTACCCCAATGAGAGAGATTTTACTTTTCACTCTATCCCTCATAATTCTTTCTAGATTAGACTATTTTTATTCTTAGTCAACAATTTCTTCCTTTTTTATCTTCATGCCAAATAGAACCCAGAGTAGTATCTAACCATTCCCCTGTTTCGCTGTTGGTTGACATCCCCCATACTAGAGACAGGGACTATATATGATCCTTGAACAATCAACTGCTGAAGGATACCTCAACATTGTTCCACTTGAAATAATTTATAGCCCATTCTATACAGGATAATTTAAGTTCCATCTTGGCTATGGATACTATATGGGGGGCATTAAAAATCCCTTTGGAGAGGGTAGCTTATCCACCTGGCTACGATCAGGAAAAAGAAAAGTGACTGTCAGCTTAATGAATGGCTGCATTATATCCATGATTTGGAAAGGCAGCTGTCCCCTAAATCTCCGGAAGATGTTAGACTGTGTTTAGCATAGTTGTGGGCATTATATTTCGCCCACCTTTTAGAGAAAGTGGAAATGGCTTTAGTCAGAACCAAAGTCACATATGTGGGACAAGGAGAAAAAGCAGGTAGATTACTTGCTTTGAGGTTGAAACAACAAGCTGCCTCTCGTTGGATAACGGCCATTATAGATCCTATATATAATGTCCTAACATATGAAGCCAGGCGGATGGCATCTATTTTCAGGGAATATTACTCTATATTCAGAAGATACATGTATGACTGATATTTCTTTAATTGATTCTTTTTTAGAAGGGGTTTCTTTACCTCACCTTATGACTGCTCAGCAGGGTACCCTTCTAGACCCAATTCGTGAAACTAAAGTCAATGAAGCTATTTCTGCTCTGTCACTAGATAAAGCCCCAGGGCCTGATGGTCTTTCCCTTTTTTTTTTTTTTACAAAACTTTTAAGGATGAGTTAATGCTGGTTCTAACCCAATTCTTCAATTAATTTATATAGTCATGAAATAAAGGAGTCCTTTCTCTTAGAAGCACTCATTACATTAATTCCTAAACCTGGTAAAGAAGAGACCCACCCTGAAAATTATCGTCTGATTTCCTTAATTAACAAAATTAACATTTTGGCTAAAATCCTTCCTACCTGGTTAAATAAAATCTGGTCAGATCTCGCTGGGCTAGAACAAGCAGGTTTCCTGGCAGTCAGACATTCTAATGATCATTTAAAAAAAAAATTCCATTTGATTTCTGCATCGCAGGGAGCAAAGCCTGATGCAGTGTTGGTCTCCCTGGACGCAAAAAAGCATTTGACCACGTTTCCTGGTCTTATTTATTTTTAATTCTGTCTAAATATGGTATTCCTAATGGAGTATGTTCACTGGGTTCGGCCTTCTATCATAATCCATCAGCTAGGATACTTTGTAATAATGTTCTTTCTGACCCCATTTCATTATTTCAGGGAACCCGTCAGAGGTGTCCTTTATTTTACGGGTCAGTGGCTCTATATAGAAAAGAAATGGTGATCATTTCCTTACCCCTTATTAGAGGTATCCATGCTAGCTATCAGGAATTGAAGGTATCTACGTTTGCAGATGACATTCTGTTACATCTCTCGCATTTACAGAACTCAGTCCCTGCAGTGTCAGATACCCTTCATACCTTTGGCTCGTTTTTGGGTCTTAATCTTCATAAAACCGTAGTTTATCCCTTGTCCCCGCATACAACTAAAGCTGACGTTGTAGGGTTGAGCCTGCAATGTTAATCCCATGCTCTTAACTATTTGGGCATTAAGGTTTCTTGAGACCTCACTTCCCTTCAAGCTTCGAATCTGGATCCGTTGGTTAAACAGATTGAGCAGGATCTGCGGCACTGGAGACACCTGCCCCTGTCACTACGGGGTAGAGCTAACATTTTGAAAATGAATGTTTTGCCACGTTTGTTATATCCTTTAGGCATCTTAAATATAGTCTTACCACAAAAATGATTCTATAAACTGCAGACCTTGATCACAAATTTCTTACGGCTAGATAAAACTCCCAGCCAAGCCTTTTTTAAGTTATGTCGACATCGGGAAATGGGGGTTACAACTTCCCTTCTTGTTTGGTTATTCTTTTTCTTTGTATGGTTCAAAGTATTTTCAGTGGACTTGCTCCCTGGACAACTGGGGGTGGGGGTATATTCCAGTTTGGCTACAGAACAAAAAGGACCTATGTGAAATGCATCATATTTCACTTCCCTCTTTATTCTTCATCCTTGTATCCCGACTTCCTGGACCTATAAGATACTCCCCTATTGAATGGTCTATATGGGGCCACTCCCAGCTCTGTAAATACTTACACCTTTTCCCCCTAGACAGATGTTAGACAGTCACTGTTTAATAATCTGAACTGGCTGACTCTGTGGTGCCGAGCGATGGGGTTTCGCTTGGCATGCTGGTAACCCAGGTTCGCACCCCGAGCCCGGGGCAACAGGAGCGGATGCCGGCAGGGAGGGGTTCAGAGCATCCCTTGGATGCTTCCCTACCGGGGAGGTGGTGCTGTACTGCTTCTATAGTGCCTCTTGGTGGTGGGCTGAAGTGGCATCCTAGGCAGTGTGGGTATGCTCGCACTGCCAGGCATCCCCCACAGGACACATGCTGCGGCAGCACAAACATGGGGTGGGTGGGGACACAAAATGGGAAAATGGGCTGTCCAGCCCTGCTGGATGATGGTCACTCCTCCCTCCACGCGGAGGTCCCCAGAGCAAACCTCCTCCATCCACTGTGTCTGCCCCACCAGTAGGGTTAGTGCTACACCCCGCCCCAGACACAGGGTGCACAGGGCCATGACCAATGAAGGGAGACAGCAGGGTGAGACCGACGAGTATAGAGGAATTAGCAGACCCAAAGAGGGGAGTGATAAAGCGGAGCCATTGTCCTTGAGTGATGAACTTACATTCTTTATGCGTAACGCTAGTAGTTTGAACACCGTTAAATTAACAGAACTAGCTGGTAGAATGAAAAAAGGTAACTTAGATATAGTAGCAATTACTGAGACGTGGTGGAATGAGGCTTCTCAGTGGTCTAATGCCATTCCGGGATATAACTTATATTACAAAAATAGAAGTAATAGAAATGGTGGAGGGACGGGTTTCTACATAAGGAATACAATCATAACAAAGGACATACCTATATTAATGCAAAATGAGGTGGAAATAGAAGGTTGTTGTATACAGTTACAATACCTAAAAAAAAAAAAAAAAAACTCTTATTAATAAATATATATCACCCCCCCCCCCCCAATGCTGATTTAGTGTATGACTTAGCTTTGATACAACTTTTAGCAGAACACTCTGAAACATCTGATGTTATCATTATGGGTGACTTGAATTTGCCGGGTATTGACTGGCAAAAACTCACTGCATCTACCAATACAGAACATAACTACTGTACTTGGGAGCATTCATAAACCTAGGTTTAGAACAAATGATTATAGAACCAACTCGTGAAAAAAACATATTGGATCTTATTTTAACAAATATCCCAGACAAATTTGGTGTTATAGAAATAGTAGAACCGTTAGGATCTAGTGATCATAACGCAGTTATATTCTCCATAAAGCAATCAAAAAATAGTTATAGGAAAAATAAATATCATTATAATTATTATAAGGGTAACTATAAAGAAATTAAGGAAGCATTGTTTAGAAAGAACTGAAATTTGTTATATAAAGATAAGAGTGCAGACGAGTGCTGGCAGCTCCTTAAGGGAATGATATATGATTTAGAACAAAGATACATTCCTAAGACTAAAATAAATAATTACAAAGGCAAAATCCCTGTTTGGTTGACACCTAATATACAAAAACAGATAAAAATAAAGCAAAAAGCATATAAAAAATTAAAATTAGACCCCAGTGTAGAAAATAGAATTAAGTATAAAAAAGAACTTAAAATCACTAAATCCCTAATTAAAAATGAGAAGAAACAGATTGAATATAAATTGTCTACAATGGAATATAATCCCAAAGTTTTTTATGCGTATAAAAATAAGAATTCAAATCCACCAATATGCACTATTGTTAATGAAGGGATAGAAACTGAGAATGGATCAGACATAAGTAATATATTTAATAAGCATTTTGGGTCTGTGTTTTCAAGTAAAGATCATATAAACTATATGGCATATACATACACTAGCACATACGAGGAGATAACTATGGGGAAAATAAGAGAGGCAATTAGAATCTTAAAAGAAACATTGTCACCAGGGCCTGATAATATAAATATATTTTTCATAAAACAAACCTTGGATGCACTTTTGTGCCCATTACATACGATTTTTAATAAATCATATAAGAACGGTGAGGTTCCAGATGACTGGAAGCTAGCCACTGTGATCCCAATTTATAAGGGGAAATAAAAATAGAGTAGATAATTATAGACCCATTAGTCTGACATCTATTTTGTGTAAAATCATGGAAAGAATATTAAAACAAAAGATAGATTAGGAACTTATAACAAAGGGTATAATGGACAATACACAACATGGATTTCGAAGAGGTAGATCATGCACAACAAATCTTGTTACGTTTTATGAGAACATAAGTATTAGTTTGGCTAGAGGTATTCCAGTGGATGTTGTATTCCTTGATTTCAAAAAACGTTCGATAAAGTTTCACATAATTTATTAATTATGAAATTGGTTAAGTTGGGAATTAATAGTTATACTGTTAAATGGGTCGAGGCCTGGTTGAGGGACAGATGTCAGAGTGTAAGTATAGGTGATACAATTTTTGCTAGCATCTTAATAACAAGTGGAGTGCCGCAGGGCTGTTTGGTTTATTTATCAGAGATCTACAATTGGGAGTTTCTTGTCAGATAAGCAAATTTGCAGATGACACCAAAATTTCAGCAGAAGTAGACACTGAAATAAAGATAAACCTATTAAAAAAAGATCTATTGATTATTGAAAAATGGGCAAAAGATAACAATATGTGTTTCAATACTGATTCGAGTTTGACACACTTCTCCCCATATTTTATTTTATATAATTGAAGGGATCCGTTTTCTCCAAAAAAAAAAAAAGACGTTTATGTTTACCTTGCAGATAAAAGCTTTTAATTGTGTGAGGAGAACAGAACTGTGGTTAATACATTAAACATAAACATTAACATAACATTAAACAATAAAATAAACTGGCCACAAGTGTTAGAAGTCCGGTATGGAGATTCTTCGTATTATTTCCTGGTTGAATGGTATTTTCGTTTGACCATGAGAAAGGTTAGGGTTGAAAGGGAGAGAGTTAGGGATCATCATCTAAGTGTTAACTGCATAAGTTAGGTAGAAACAAAAATTAAATGTTTGCGTTTTAGGGGTCTGAATACAAGAAAATACCTTAATCGGAGGTGTCTGTAAGTGGTTTTTTGGCAGTGGCAGTTGAAGTGAGAGGGACAATTTGAGCTATTTTTACTTATCTCGAGCGCTTTGTTGTTGGAAGGGAGCACGTGAATGCCGTAACGCCTACTCAGGTGTTACGGCATTTAACACACGGTTTTCCCAATGGAAGAAAACGGAGACCAGTAATTACAAAATTGTACAAATCATATATTAGACCCCATACAGATTATGCTGTTTCCTTTTGGGCACCATATTTGGAAAAAGATAAAAAAATGATAGAAAGTCTTCAGAGAAGAATGACTAAATTAATACCGGAAATAAAATTTTTGTCATATCCAGATAGGGTAAAATCATTGGGATTATATGATTTACAGAAAAGACGCGATAGAGGGGATCTGTTGTTATTGTTTAATATTCTAAATGATGAACACCTCATGAAGCTAAGTGGATTAAAGTATCTGGATAAATTATATGGACTAAGATGTAATAATAGGCAAATTAAAATACCAAAGGCAATTACCAACAAGCGGAAATATTATTTTACCGTGAGAGCCGTGGTACTTTAGAACTCTTTGCCACAGTATATAGTTGAGCAGACATCATGTAACCAGTTTAAAGTGGAATTAGACAGGCTACTGCTGGGTAGTTAAAAGTAATTTCCCCCACTATTGTGCGGAAAGTGGTCTCGATGGGCCTAGTGCCTGCTTCCACTTTTAATAACCGAGAGTAATACCGAGAGTAAGAGAGTGGCAGGCTGGGGCCGTGTGGGAGCATAAATAGATAAAGTGAAAAAATAAATAATCCAAACCTCCAGAGGGGTAACCGGCCAATCTCAAGGGTAACTTGGATGGGTGCACCACTTGGAGGACAAGAAGATATGATATGTGGTAATGCCATTATTTCTTTTACAACTTTTCAAGCTAAATTTGGTTTATCCCCACATTCCTTTTTGCAATATGGCAAGTTTAAGCGATATATGCAAAAACTGCTAGTCGACCCACCTTAGTCTGGTGAGGTGGGTTTGTTTTTTAAACAAATTTTCCTTCTCTCACAACAACCTCGTTCCATCTTACACCTGTATAAAGCAATTAGTCAATGTGTCTGGATAAAGTCCTCTCTTGTCATATTTTATTGGGCCAATGTATTAAAAATTGACCATCCAATCAGTTATTGGACTTGAGTTTGGGCAGATATACAAGGGATATGCGATGGGGGCCAGTCAGATAAATGGGTTATTTTCACGAGTCCCGTAGCGGCCTCGGGTAACCGCACGAGTGGTGGAGCATAGTGGGCAATGAGTGATTTACCTGAGGTCACCAGGGGAGGAGTGAAAATAACTCGTTTATCCGATGGGCCCCCATCGCATATTCAATTTACGCAATAGAGTGAGATCTTGTGTGTTAACTTTCTTTTTTTTAAGCATCTTTTGTTTTCTTTTAAACTTATACAAGTTGGAGGATTTACTTGGTGACACTGTACTGTTGCACTTTGGCAATGAAGAGGGTAGCTATGGATGTGTCTGTGTGGATGGCATATCTATGTGCTAATGTCACTGCTGATTGGTGCAGCACTCAGCTTTTTAAAAAAATGTCAAGAAAAAATGGAGGCTGTAGTTAGCAAGCAAGCAGTTCCGGCTGGCTGGCTGGCAGATTCAGTGCAGGCATGTAGTCTCTTTTTGTCATGTACAAGAGACTTTTTAAATGTTTTAGAAAGGAAAGGCATGTATTTTACTGTGTCACGGCAGTGATGTTGTTTCTTGTGGCTGGAGTAGCAGGACTGCAATTTAGTGGTGCGGCGACAGTGAAAGTGAAGAAGAGGCAAGTCGCCCAGGTGGGAGTGAAGAGACAACCGTCAGCAGCTGTGGAGATAGACTTCCTGTTTTTTTTAAGGTAAAAGCTCATTTGTATGGTAAGGGGGACTTGCAGTGTAGTTTGAAAATGGACTGGAGGTAGCAGGGTGGTGAGAGATGATGCTGCAGGAGGGGGGGACATGAACGAATCTCGAGGGGCGGTTTGGAGCGAAAAAATATAAAGCATAAAAGACCATTTTTTTGCTGTGTTTGCCCACTTTTGTGGTATGTTGGTGACTTCTGCTAGGGCAAATGGGATGTGTTTTTGCTTTATATGAGTACCTGGTGGATGGGGTGGTTGAGGGCATGGTATGGAGCAACCTGAGCAGCGGTAAAAGTGAAAGTAGAGGCAACAAGTAGTGCCGGCAAGGGGAGGGTCTTGGTGGTTGATGGTCAGCTTGCGTTTATCCCACATATGTGGGATAAATTTTGGGTGTTGAGATTTATCCCACATATGTGACGATAAATGTATTTAGGCTCCACACCTATTGCATAAATATAAATATCTTAAACAGGATCGACTTTAACTACTTCAAATTTAACATACTCCACAACTTGTATTGTCCTGCTGGTTGTTTCTGTAACCTTGTATAATCCTGATGATGTATTCTCTCAGGTCATGCCTGAAAATAGGCACGATACTGCCTAGCACACCTTACCTGTTAAACAAAAACTAAACAAAATACTCCTCAGAAGCTTTATCAGCTGCATAAACTCTCTTCCCCTATTTGTTCTCATTGTGGTAAAGAGGAAGGTACACTGATACATTAGCTGTGGTTTTTAGACCCCTCTTTAGGATTTCGGGACTTTTTTACTGTGGAAATTTGTCTTTTAGGTGTCTATGAGTCTTTATCAACAGGGAAGGATAGGGTTTGTATGGCTCCGATTTTGGAGGGAACTAAATTGCTTCTACTTCATCATGGGAAGGACTCTTCCCCTCCATCATGCACTGAATGGGTGAGAGAACCGTTGAGAGCTTTGCATGCAGAGCAATCCATAGCTTATGTCTATCAGGCCCTACATGCATACAGGGCTCGCTGGGGTTCATTATATTCGTTTTTGGTGAGAGATGGATAGTAGGTCTATAATTTCACATGGGATTTATATTTTACTAGGTATGGATGCAATTTATTGTTTATATTTTGCCAGAGTGAAATACATGTCAGTGTTTTTGGCTCTCTCTTTATCGGTACTTGTATGACAAGGTTTTGCATGGTCCTGGGGGGGTAGAGGGGGAGGAGGGCTTCAATGTTCGGAGTTTATCATTTTGTAATTGTAATAGATTTATTATACAGACTGTACGTTTAAAGGGTTATGTGTTTTGTGGTTGTTAATTTTCATGTTGTGTTTTTATCTTTATGTTACTGTTGAGTTTTTAATAATATGTTTGTATTGTTGTTTCTTCTTAAAAAAATCTTGGTATCTGTGATAGGCACATTGAGCCAAGGCTCATTTTCAGGTGCGACCCAGGGGTACAAGTGTAACAGGTGGTTTATAAACATAACATACTATAACATAACACTAATATTATGAGTATGAGAAAATGGCAGGGAATAGAAGAGGAGGAGAGTGCGGGGAGAGAAGAGATAAGGGTGCGGAGGAAGCAGAACAGGAGCTGGAGGTGGTGGATGTGCTGCTTAAAAGAAAGGAAGGAAGAGGAATTAAGGAGTTGCAGAGGGAAACGATTCCAGAGGAAGGGAATCCAGCTTCAGCGGATTACTCCTTGTGCTTTTATTTTCACTTGGGTAAAACAACTCGTTCCAGTTTACCCAGTTTATCCCACGGAGATATTTATACGTCTCTATCATGTCCCCCCCAATCTCCAGGGGATATATGTTAAGGTATTTGAACCTCTCCTTTTATGTTTTGTCCCATAACCCCTGCATCATTTTCATCACGCTCCTCTGCCCAGTCATAGGCCTTCCACAGGTGTGGGCTCCAAGACCTCACACACTACTCCAGGTGGGGGTGAAGCCAGGATCTGTATAGGGAAAGAATCCCTTTCCAGCTTTTACTGCTGATCCCTCTTCCTATGCACCCCAGATCCAGTCTGCATGCAAATGTCCCCTGTGGTAAAGAATGAGGAAGATGAATACAGCAAACTAAGGAACTACATGTTGAATCGCATTTGCATATTATATTTTCACAAGCTTTCTTGGATACTGAAAAAATGCTTTAAGCAGTTATCTGTTCTCTGCTGTGCTTACAAAGGATATTTTCTCCATACTTGACTGTTCTCTGACTTACCTGGAGTAAATCAATTGGAGACAGGAGAATCCGAGCTACGTCCAGGGCCACATTCCCCTGACCCAGGACCACGGCCGTCTCGCTGCTCAGGTCAGGGTCTAGCTGTGGAGGGAGAGAAGAGACAGTGCTTATGTCAACAGAGTTGTATTCTTGGTACAGGATGAAGCCACTGGGGAGAATGTTTGAAAATCAGACGAGGAATCATCAGGGTAACACACACACACACACACACACACACACACACACTTTCTCTCTCTCTCTCTCTCTCTCTCTCTCTCTCTTCTGTCCTTTTCTCTCACTATATAGAAACAGAGTTCGTCGGCATAGAATCAGAATTTGTCAGCAAAAAAGGACCACTTCACCCATCCCGTCTGCCCAGATGTTCCCTGCATAATCTGTCTCCACAGATCCCAACTGGTTTCCGGCAACCCACCCACTCTCCTGCTTATTTATTAATATTCTCTATGTCTATCCCATGCATGCTTTAAGACCCCCACTGTTTTCACCTCTACAACTTCTGCTGGCATCTGTTCCAGGTATCTACCACCCTTTAAGTGAAGAAGTACTTCCCTCAAGTCTCTCTTAACCCCCAGCTTCAGGGCAAGCCTCATGGTCCTTGTGCTCGTTCTCATTTGAAAAGAGACTACCCTCCTGGACCCTGTTCACCCCTGTGAGGTGCCTGTATGTCTCCTCTCACTCTCCTCTCTTCCAGAGTGTACATGTTGAGATCCCTCAGTCTCTCCTCACAGGGCTTCTCATGCAATCCGTGCACTATTTTAGTTGCCCTCCTCTGGACTGCCTCCACACTATTTATGTCCTTTCTGAAGTCCAGCCTCCAAACTTGGACACAGTACTCCAGGTGGGGTCTCCACAGCAAGCAATACAGTGGCAACACCACCTCCCTTCTCCTACTGGAGATACCTGTCCCTATGCCACCAGCATCCCACTGGCCCTACCCACTGCTTTTTCACACTGACCTGCCACTTTGAGGTTGTCAGTTATGATAAACACAAGGTCCCTTTCTTGCTTAGTGACTGTCAGTACCTACCGCCACCACCCCCGTACTGTACTCTGCTCCTGGCTTCCTATGCCCAAGGTACACAATTTTGCCCTTTTTGGCATTGAACCCCAACTGCCATGCTCTTGAACACTCTTTGAGACTCCCAGGATCACTGCGCATTCTTTATGCCCCTCCTAAGTGTTCAACCTATTATAGATTTTTTTTTTTTTTTATTTAGTTGTTTATCCAGGTATAGCACACTAAGCTGAAAGCTTGTTTACAGGAGCGACCTGGGAGCACAAGGAGGTTAAGTGACTTGCTCAGGGTCACACAGTATGCAAGTGGAAGCTGTGGGATTCAAACCCAGGTCTGGTCTGCTGGATGTCACCAAATTTGCAGCTCAGAGCCTTAGACCACTGCACTATACTGCCTCCAAGATTTTGGTCATCATCTGCAAAAAGGTACCCTTCCTTCAAGGTCTTCTGCAATGTCACTTATGAAGACAATGAAAAGGACCAGTCCCAGTACTGAGCCCTGTGTCACCCCGCTGGTCACCCTCTCATCATTAGAGTGAGTGCCATTAATCAGCACCATCTGTTGCCTATTCGTTAATCAGTTTCTAACCTAATCTAAAAAAATAGTATCCACCCAAATCTCAGAGTACCTAACCAAATACAGCATACTCTGCCCTGAGCAGCATGGCTTCCGGGCTGGGCACAGTACCACCACTGCCCTCCTTGAGTTCTCTAACTTTCTTCACTCCTCCCTGGACTCTGGCTCTCTAGCGGGTGCAGTGTTCACTGACTTGTCTAAAGCCTTTGACACTGTTTCCCATCCCCTCCCCTCCTGCTGAATGCACTCAGCCACGTTGGCTTTGCTGCTGGTCCAGTCTCCTGGTGCACCAGCTACCTGTCTGACCGGTCCCAGCGTGTTAAAATTAATGCGACTCTCTCAAACGCCTGCCCAATCAGCTCTGGTGTTCCCCAGGGCTTCATTCTTGGGCCTTGCTCTTTTCCCTATATCTCAACTCCCTGCCTTGTGCCTGTGCTGGTAATCTCCTGCTTTATGCAGGCGATGCTGTCATCTTTGTCTCTGACCGGAACCCTACTACCCTCAGGCCACCTTGCAAGCCTCTTATATGAAGTTGACACTTGGTTCAACGAGCATAGACTAGTAATTAATCTTAAAAAAACTAAAGCCATGCTCTTTGCCCATCCCCAAAACAAGGCAAGTAATTTCCCACTACAGGTCCTTGCCAGTTCAGAGTTCCCACTTGAGCTGGTCCACACTTATAAGTACCTTGGGGTTACTTTCGACACTGCCCTCACATTCCATTCCCACATCTCTGCCCTAGCCTTAGCCACCAATATTCGGCTGGGTATCCTTTATCGCCACAAAAACTGTCTCCCCCCTGATGCTCTCCGACTCGCTGTCATGTCCTCTATATTGTCCCTAGTTGACTACGGTTTGCCTGTCTATGGGGCTGCTGACCAGACCACACTAAACAAAATCCGGCTCACCTTAAATAAGGCCTGTAGACTAATCACCGGGGCTCCCAGACTCACTCATACCTGCCTTCTTTATGCCCAGGCTAATATGCTTGATCTTGAGGAACGGCTTAGGTATCAAATCGGCCTCCTAAGAAAACTCTCCTTGGTTTATCCCCACCTGGACTGACTGCCTCTATCCACCATGCTAAACCTCTAGTGCAAACCAGATCCTCCTGCAAATCCACTTTGGTAGTTCCTTGGGCCAGGACCACGCAAGGCCAAAGGGCCTTCCTATACTGGGCCCCTTCCTGGCATAACTCCCTCCCCTCAAGTATCGCTGATGCCCCCTCCATCTCTTGTTTCAAAACCTCCCTGCGTAATCACCTGCTTACTACGCGCAGCTGTTGCTGCTTGTAATTCTCCCCTGCTCTTCTCGATGACAAAGCTCCCTGAGTGGCTGCTCCCATCCCACTACCCCCATTTTGTCCTAACCACTATTCCGCTTGTCACAGCTGTAATGTCTTTCTATAAGCTAAGTTAATCCAAATTGTATCTGGCTACTGTATCATCATAACCACCTGGATGTTACAATTGTTCTCCTCCAATTTGCTGTGCACTATTATTTTATTATTATTGTTTTGTTCTCTCTCTGTGACGAGGTACCTTTGCAAATGAGCCTCAGGCTCAAAGGTTGTAAACTGATGTTTTAATAAATAAATAATCCACCATTTTGGATCACAGCCCTAGGCTATTCAGTT
Organism: Neoceratodus forsteri; assembly: GCA_016271365.2. NCBI lineage: Eukaryota > Metazoa > Chordata > Ceratodontiformes > Ceratodontidae > Neoceratodus > Neoceratodus forsteri. The sequence goes on along the minus strand of JADMNL010000024.1, from coordinate 118,769,588 downwards.
TCTTTATCAGTCTCCTGCACAGCACAGTGTTGAAAGCCTTGCTAAAGTCCAGATAGGCCATGTCCATTGCCCTGTCCTGATCTAGTACTCTGGTTACTCAGTAAAAGAAAACCATCAGATTTATGTGGAATGACACCCCCCCAAGAATCCATGCTGCCTGTGGTCTTCCAGCTCACTTGATTCAAGATACTCTACCAACCTTTCCTTTAATGAGTTTCCATTCATTTCCTCACCACTGCAGTAAGACTGACCATCCTATAATTGTTAGCCTCCATCCTGCTGCCGCTGTTATGTAGAGGGACCACGTCTGCTCTTCTCCAGTCCTCCAGAATCATGCCAGTTTCCAGTGAACTGCTGAACCAGGCCATCAGTGGGGCAGCTAGCACCTTCCTGGGCTTCTTTAGAACCCTTGGATGTATCCTGTCCAGTCCATAGCCTTGTCCACCTTTAGAGTTTCAAGTCCCTTCCGGACTCTCTTCTCTGAAAATGGACTTGTGTACATCTTGACCCCCAACCCCCCACCCCCACTTTGTTTCTACGACTCCCTGGTGGTCTGTCTCCTGTGGCGGAGTTAGGCTACACCCTCAGTTGTGACGGATGGACCACTTTTCTATCTCCTTATTTCCTAGCTACCAAAAAGTGCAGTTACGTAAGAACTTACCGTAACAGTAGATCTTCGAGAGAGGCTCTTGCAGTAGGGTAACTACATATAGGCAGGGCCCCGATTTTTCTGCAGCACATTGGAGAAAAGTTCTGGGGCAGGGTTCTCATTTGCCGCAGAACTTCTGCGGCACTCAACTCCAATTTCTGCGGCAATTCTGCAGCACATTTTTACCCTTAATTTATTTCCTTTTTTTGTTGTTTTTTGCCATATCTGACACAATGCACGCTTGTAACACTGTCATTTTATGGGCGTTTGTCACCAAATTTTCAACATAGCCAGTTTAAGACTTCTGCTCATGAACAGTATCACTGTGATTTTATTAATCTGTCCGGAACATTGATTTTGCACACTGACTGCGCCACTGTGCACTACATGTGCGAAAACACATTTTGGGTGAGATGTGAAAAATGACAGTTGTACTGTTCATAAGGAGGTGTGGTAAAATGGCAATACTGAAAATCTGGAGTGAAAATATTAAAAATGCTCGAAGTTACGAGCATGCGTAGGAACAGCGCAACGCACACTCGTAAAACAGTCATTTTGGGGAATATTTTCACCAAATTTTCAGCACAGGGTTTTTAGGAGTCTTCCTCATGAACTGTGACACTGTCATTTCGTTAATCATTCCGGAAAGGTGGTTCCGCGCAGTGACTGTGGAACCACCTTTCGGGACCGATTAACAAAATGACAGTGCCACAGTTCATGAAGTGGGGCCCCAAAAGCCCCATGTTGAAAATCTGGTGAAAATATTCCCAGAAATGGCTGAGATATGCACTAAAGTTGAAAAAAATCCATTTATGCCATTATACAGCTTACCGGCATTTCTTCAGTTCACGGTCGGCTTTGAAGAGTGCAGGCGTGTTCCCGGTCCACCGAAGATCGTCGTGCTGGGCTCCGGAGGTAAGTATGGGTTGAGGTGGGGTGAAGTGGGGAGTGTGGGGAGGTGGGTATGCAGAGGGTAGGTGCGGGTTGGGGAGGGCAAAAGAATCAATGATGGAAGTTTTTGTTTCAGTTTTTTTTTTTTTTTTTATTTACACGCAAGGAGGGACTTTTGCCAGCGTGTGGGCTCCTTGCAGCGTGGCACCAGGCAGCTTGGGGATGTGAAGCCGACGGGGATTGGGCACCTCCGCCGCAATGAAGCTTCTGCCACACTGGGGTGGGCTCCCAGCGTAGCACCAGGCAGCTTGGGGGCAGTGAAGCTAACGGGGATTGGGCACCCCCGTTGGCAAAGAAAGTTTTTGCCATGCTGGGGTGGGCTCCCAGCATGGCATACACACATTTGAGAGGGGGGCAGTGAAGCCAATGGGGGATTAGGCACCCCCGTCGGCAAAGGATGTTTGTTCTACGGGCGGCCGCAAATTCTGCGGGTGATGGCAAATTCCGCGGATATCTCCGCGGTTTGCAGCACCCGTGGAATCGCGGAAAACTCGGGACCCTGCATATAGGACTGAAGCCGGCAGGTGTCAGGACCCCACGGAAAAATTTCTAGCTAGCAGTCTCTAGCGAGGGACCGCCCCCACATCAAGTGATCGGCGTCAGGAGACGTCGGTATAAAGGGGTGGTCCTTCACCACCTTCCAGTTCTTTCCCGCCAAAGGCCAAAAGAGGTAAGACGAGAGAGAAGGAAATATTTCCCTCACTGGAAAAGGAGCTGAAAAAGCTTAGGGGGATGGAGGGTGGGAAGGTGTTACCTGCTGCAAGAGCCTCACTCAGAAGTCTCTACTGTTACAGTAGTTTTTACATTAACTGGCACTCTGCCGAAAGGGCTCTTGCAGTAGGTATTCATAGGACTGAGCCCCAAGCAGTCTGAACAAGAAGAAGCAAACGGGAGGAGGAAAGCTACTCAAAGTAGATCCTCTAGCTGTGAAGGCCTCAAGAAAGGAGGCCTTGCAGGACAGCAAGCCCGAAGCCTGCTCTATGGCGAGAGGCAATATCCAAACTGTAACGTTTTGTAAAGGTATAGACGGAAGTCCAAGTGGCGGCAGCACAGATGTCTGCCGCTGACACATTCTTGAAACAAGCCGCAGAGGCAGCGACTCCTCTGGTGGAGTGGCCTCTCACTTGACCTGGAAGGGTCTTGTTGTACTTGTCATAACAGAAAGTGATGCAATGAGCTAACCATTTGGACAGGCATTGCTTAGAAACAGCATTGCCTTCTCTTTTGTGAGCAAAAGAGACAAACAGTTGGTCAGTCTTTCTGAGATCTTTTGTTCTGTTAGTGTAGTATCTCAGAATTCGGTGAACGTCCATAGTGTGTAAGAGGTATTCCCCTTGATTGGAGTATTAGGTAAAGAAAGCGGGTAACTCTATGGACTGGTTCAATGTAGATTCCACTACTACCTTGGGGAGAAACTTAGGACTGGTGCGCAGAGCCACACATTCCTTGTGAAAAATCAAGTATGGGATTTTACACATCAGGAATGGAGCTCGGAAATCCTCCGAGCAGAAGTAATGGCCACTAGGAAGAGAGTCTTCCATGAAAGGAACTTCATGTCTGCTGAGGCTGCCGGTTCAAAAGGAGGCAAAGTAAGCTTCTCGAGAATGAAATTCAAATCCCAAGGAGGGGCGGAAACTCAGATAGGGGGTCTCAAGTGGAGAACCCCTCTGAGGAGTCTTAGAGACTTCCAGCTGAGCAAATGTCCTGTCTGCAAAAGGGACATGGTAGGCAGAAATGGCTGCCATGTGTACCTTCAGGGACGAGTGACTAAGACCCAGATCAAAGATGTGGTGCAGGTACTCCAGCAGCTGCCCAACAGAGCACGAGAAAGGTCCCAAATCTTTTGAAGCGGCCCAGACTGTAAGCCGTTTCCATTTCATGGCATAGGTAGATCTAGTGGAGGGTTTTCTAGCCTCCACCAGGATCTCAGCCACTCGGGGTGAAACCCCAAATCGGGCTTGAGCTGTCTGCAGGAGCCATGCGCGTAGTTGGAGGGACTTGAGACCTGGATGGACCAGGGTCCCCTGATCCTGGGTCAGTAAAAGTCACGAGAGAGGAAGAGGAAGAGGAGGTTCCTCTGAATATTGTTGCAGAAGAGAGAACCAAACTTGCCTGGGCCAGAAAGGAGTGATCAGAATCATTCGTGCTCCTTCTGAGCCAAGTTTCTGTAAGACTCTCGGGATTAAAGGGATCGGGGGGAAAGCATAGACGAATCTGTCCTTCCAATCTAGAGATAAGAGTGTCTCTCCAAAAAATGCCACGCTCTGGAGCGAGCGAGTAGAAGTCGGGAAGCTTTGCGTTTAGAGGTGAGGTGAACATGTCCACCTGTGGTGTTCCCCAACGTAGGAAGAGATCGTCTAAGACCCCCTGATCCAGTTCCCACTTGTGAGCTTGAGCAGATGAGCAACTTTGTCTGCTAAGGTGTTCTCGACCCCCGGGACGTGAATTGCCGTGAGGTGGAGGTTGTGCTGTACTGCCCAATCCCAAACTCGCATCGCTTCCCTGCAAAGAGGGTAGGAACGAGTCCCTCCCTGTTTGTTGATGTACCATACCACACACACACATTGTCCGTCTGTACGGCTAAGTGGCTGGGAAGAAGATGCAGATGTAGAGCCTGGAGAGCATAAAGCACTGCCTGAAGCTTGAACACATTGATATGAAGCATTTTTTCGAGCTTGGACAAAGAGCCCTGGGTCCTGTGAGGTCCGAGATGGGCTCCCCGACCTTCGCCCGAGGTGCCGGTGGTCAGAGTCTGGGAGGGGGGAGGAAGGCAGAAGGGAATTCCCCGAAAAAGGTTCTCTTGAACCATCCACCACTGCACGTCTCGAACCATGGGGGAGGAGACTAGGACAAGCTGGTCCAGGTCGTCCACCAACTGATCCCACTGAGACTGAAGCATCCACTGAGAGACCCTCATGTGGAGCTGAGCACGAAGGACTGTTGGGATAGCAGCCACCATAAGCCCGAGGAGGCGAAGAACTGACCTCACACTGACCCGCCTGTGGCCAGACAACAGGCTGACCTGAGTCTGGAGTGTGGCTGCACTGTCCGGTGGCAGGAAGGCCCTGCCCAAGGTCGTGTGCAGGATCGCCCCGATAAACTGGAGTCTCTGGGATCGGATCAAGTGAGACTTGGTATGGTTGATGGTAATACCCAGACAGGCAAAGACCTGCTGGGCAAGGGAGAGGAAGCGCAGGAGTTCCTCCCTGGACGAGGCCGCCAGGAGCCAGTCACCCAGGTACGGGAAAACCTGCACCCCCTAGGTATGCAGGTAGGCCGCTACCACCGCAAGGCATTTGGTGAACACCCGGGGAGCAGAGGAAAGAACAAATGGGAAGGCCTTGAACTGGTAGTGGTCCCCCTGGAAAGCAAAACGGAGGTATCTGCAGTGAGAAGGGCGGATAGGGATGTGCAGGTAAGCATCCTGCATATCCAGAGCGCACAGCCACTGTCCCGACCGAAGGAGGTGCAGGAGGCTCTGCAGGGAGAGCATCCTGAACCTCTTGTACTCCACGAATAAGTTCAGGGAACTGAGATCTAGAATCCACCTTGCATCTCCTGTCTTCTTCGGGAGCAGGAAGAAGTGGGAATAGTAACCCATTCCCTGAAGAGAAAGGGGGACGGGCTCTATCGCCTCTTTCAGCAGAAGTGCTAAAATCTCTTCCTGAACCAGAAGAAGGTGTTCCTGAGAGTACGACGACCTTGGGGGAGGGTGAAGAGGTGGTTTCTGTAGAAACTCTATTGAGTGTCCTTCTGCGATTAGCTGGAGCACCCAGGAATCTGAAGTTATCATCTCCCAACCCGGGAGGTAGAGGGAAAACCTCCATCCTACTGGTTCCTCCGGGAAGCCCGGAGGCTGTGGGAGAGGGAAGGAGTTAGGTGGTGTGGGGCAGCATCGCAGCTGAAGCACCCGCTGCTTTTTTGGGTGGAGGGGACTTGGCAGCTGGAGGGGCCCGCTTTCCCTGGGGTTTCAGCTTTGGCCGATTCGGTCTGCAAAAGGGACAGCGCTGCATTTGATGGGGATGATACATGGAGTCCACAGACTTCAGTGCCGTCCCCATCTCCTGCAGATCGTTGATGATGTCCCTGACATCACCACCGAACAGTACCGAACCCCGGAAGGGCGCTTCCTGAATGGCGGACTGCACTTCCGGGACCAACCCTGACACACGGAGCCAAGCATGACGCCGTAAGCCTACACCAAAAGCTGAGCTCCTACCAGCAGTGTCCACTGCATCGTAAGTCACACGAAGCATGTGCCAACTGGCCAAATGTGCAGAGCGGATGAGGTCCGCCACTTTCTGCTTGACTTGAGAGTCGGAAGGGAGTCCAATTTGGATTCCACCTCACTAAGAATTGCCTTCTGGTAATCTCCCATGTGACTGACATAATTCAGGGGCCCTAATACCCAGAGTGGAAGAAGCGAAGATCTTCTTGCCATACTGGTCCAGAAGACAGGATTCTTTGTCAGGTGGAGACGAGCTCAAATGCCTCGGGTTAGCTGACTGACCGTGAGCGGCGCTAATCACGACCGAATCAGCTCGAGGGTGAGAGAGTATAAAAATTCAACACCCTCGGGAGCCTGATATAGCCTGTTCAACTTCCGAGGAAATGGGGCTAAAGTCGACGGCTGTTTCCAAATAGTGGAAACAAGATCGGCATGAGGCTCAATCCAGGGTGGCACCAAGGTGGGAACTGTCACAGGCAGATCCAGATGCTCAGAGAGTTTCTTACGCTGGGGATCTGGCTCCAAGGAATGCCACTTATGAACCTCCTGGATTTTACGTAGCAACTCCATAAAAGAAGGATCTTCCGAAGGAGACTTCGGAGGAGTCCTTGGCCTGGGCTTAGACGGAGAGCATGGCTCATCATCCTGCTCGGAAGGTGTCCGAGGAAGAAGAAGATGATGATGATGAAGAAGACTCCCTCTCCCGGCGTGGAGGAGGAACAGACCCCCCCTTGGGAAGCCCTCAGGGAAGCATGTCCTGCCCCTCTCTGAAACCAGAGAGTTTAGCCCTGGTGTCCAGAGGTGGTGAGGGAGTTTGTCATCGTGGACATACAGGAACCAGAACCGGCACCATCATCGGAAGATGACTCTCCACCTCTCTGGTGAGCTGAGCCTTGGCCTCAGCCCACCAGGAGGCCAGAGTCTCCTGCAAGTCCACCGGTGGCTGAGGGGGCGGTGGAGGGGGGGATAAGGCGCGTATCCGTAACCCGATGGCGGGAAGCCCGGTGTCAGGTATTGAGGCACCGGGTACTGCGGCATCGGAAGGCCGGTGTCAGGTACTGGGGCGTCGGATACTGCGGCCTCGGGTAAGACAGCGTCAGATATGACGGGGTCGGATACCCGGGAGCTGGGGGGCTGCCGGGCAGACGGCCCGGCTGGAGGCCCCATGGGCGGATCTGGAGCAGGAGGCCCGGTGGGCCTGGCGTTGGAGCGGCATCCAGGAGCAGGATGTCACCCAGTGTCGGCAAGACAGGCGTCGGGGCTGGTGGCTGAGGAACTGGCATCAGGGCCAGCGTCCGGGAAGCCGGCGTCAGATCGGTCAGACCAGCAGGCGGATGGTCTGATGGGAGCAGAGCAGGAACCTCAGCATCACCCGGGGATGGAGGAGAAAAATCCTTGAGTCAGGCTGAGGAGACCCAGGGTCCCCGGAGGGCAGCGAAGGCTGTGGAGAGCCAGGAACGACGGACGTGGGAGGGTCCGGTGTTGGCTCGTCCGCTGTGTGGACATCAGGTGAACCGACGTCCGACTTATCAGCGGGATCCAGGCAGGGACCGGAGGACCCGCATCCACATAACGGACCTTCACCCAAGGCAGGCCACGATGGAGGCAGTCAGGTCAGAGGCAAGTGGGCGTGCATCGCCCGGTCGGGCGACTTACTGACCTTTCTCCGTGTGGGTGTCGGAGGAGCTGGCGTCAGGCTTACGGAGCGGTCACACCAGTAGGCGTACCGGGTGGCTTTACCAGGGTGGAGGCCTCAAAAGCCTGGAGGCTCCCGAAGAACCCGGCGCGACCAGGCAGCCAGACCAACACCCATCGCAGGCGGTCCCCGGGGCGTTACCTGCAACGGCGACTCCCAAGAAGCCGCGGTGGATGAGGAACCCTTGTCCCGGTGCTTCTCCTTGTCTTTTTTCTTTCAATGGCCTTCGGGGGAAGTGGATGCCTGCCGGAGCTTTTTCAACTCTTTTTTTCCATGGAGCTCATTTTCTTCTTTAAAATATGGGCCTCCAGGGACTGCTGCCACCGTCTTTGGGTGGCCGCGTTGAATTTGAGGCAGTGCTGGCGCTTCTCCACCGGATGGTCAGGACTAGGCAAAAGAGGCACAGGGAATGGCCGTCCTTGTGCGGGAGTTAGGCGCCGCATGAGTCGCACTTGTTCTTGTGCTCGGAGGGTGTAGGGGATGACATACACGGACAAATACCTGACAATGGATCGAAAAATCGAAAAATACTTGGTCAAAACTGACCATGACATAAAGTGTAAAATTAAAAGAAAAAAAATTGGCTGCCTTTCTATCAAAAATGTATTTTACTGCTATTAGCTGTCACCTGGGACACAGAAGGGCTCCCAGGCTTTCATTACTGGAGAAGCGGTGCTTTGGGTGGTAGTCACCCTAACACGGTGCTAACCAATTATTGGTTGGCCTCTTTCAGCTCTAACAGAGAGCACAGGTGTGCCCAAGGAACCGCTTTGTGGCAGGGGGTGACAAAGTGAACTTTTCTTGTGGGAGGGAGCCTTAAGACACCTGGTCACAGCTCTGAAACCAGCCAGCATGCTCTACTGGATAATAACAAGTTGTCTCGCTTGTCCAGCGGCAGCATAATCCCTAAAAAGAAAACATTACAATACCCATTAACCCTTCACTTACAGACACAAACTTCACTTCAAGGGAGCTAAACAGAAATAAGAGGTGCACTAATGAATCCATCTTGAGAGTAATGGAGTGCAGGACATGCCCTACAGTTGTAATGGGTGCCTGACTACGCACACTATGTACAACATACTGTTTGATTATGCCATTTAAAAGTGGCAGGACTCAGCAGTGGTGAGTGCCTGCTGGCTTTGACCACCCTCCCCCTCCCCTTAGTAGAACAATGAGTGTCAACTTACATTCTGGTTTTCTGGCAGACCGTTGTACCAGCCAACGAATGCTCGGGCAGAATGGACTCCGGGGAGCGACTCTCCAGGAATTCCAAGACCTCTGTTATCCTCAGCACCATAACTCTGTAGAGACAAGGAGAGTGAGGGTCAATAAACAGCTGGCGACTCTTCCTGCTCCTTCTTGTCAGAAAGTAGCTCCTCAGTCCTGGCATGTCCTACAAAGTTACCTGGTTGGACCAGGAGTGGGGATCTGTGGGGCTCTGTGGGGTGGGGGATGCTACCGGATACCAGGGCTATCATTACTTGGAATGGGAAAAGGAGCAGCAGACAACAAGGAGACTCATTTGCAATGGAGTCCTGATCAAAATGAGTACAGATTATACATGTTACACACAAGTGGCCACACAGCACAAAATGTATAAAAAGTTAAATTCCAACCATTAAACACAATACTATAACTGTGAATAATACTGAAATATGGTATTCAATTCAACTCAAATTTTATTTTTAAAAAGCACAAACTCAAACAAATATACAAGCGCTTGTACAAAAACACAAGAAAAATTCAGCAGTTAATACCATACATAACAACTGAAAACATCAGTATCACAATATTCCAATAATCCACAATTCATTCACACTCCAAGAAGACGAGCTTAAATAAATGGGGTTTTAAGGCAGATTTAAAGCTCTCCACAGTCAGGCACTCCCTTATCTGATGAGGCAGAGAGTTCCACAGGGTAGGGGCTGCAAACACCCTAGCACCAGAGTTCTTTAAACGGACCCTGGGAACCTCTAGCAATCCCTTGTCAGCGGAACTGAGGGGGTGGTAAAGACACAGAAGTTCTTGCAGGTAGCGCAGTCCCTGTCCATTTAGGGCTTTCTAGGTCAGCAAACCAACCTTGAAGGTGACCTGCCACTGAACCAGTAGCCAGTACAGTGCTCGGAACACAGGCGTGACATGGCAAAATAGAGATAAGCCAGTCAACAGCCTGGCTGCCGCAGTCTGCACCAGCTGCAAGCGGCAGATATCAACCCCTGGAGACCTAGGTACAGGGAGTTGCAATAGTCAAGGCGGGAGGTCACAAAGGCATGGACCAGTGTTGGAAGGTCATCAGGCGGGACCAGGTGTTTAATCCGAGCGATATTCCTCAGATGGTAAAATGAGGATTTAATGCAGGCCGACACCTGAGATTTAAGGGTCAGTCCGCCATCAAAAATAACACCCAGATTGCACACCAGGTCAGAGGTTAAAAGCTGATGCCCCCGAGCCAAAGCCCCGAAGGCTGCCCAGCCAACGACCCCTCAGCCTGACGACTCGGGTCCACAACCAACACCTCAGTCTTGTCCGGGTTCAACCTCAGCCAGATGGCACTCATCCAGTCCTGTATTTCGGCAAGGCAGTTGTTAAATACCAAGACAGTATCATCCTGGCCGGGCACAAAGGACATGTAGAGCTGAGTATCATCTGCATAGCAGAGAAAACTCTGCCCATACTGCCTCATAATGTCTCCCAATGGCAGCATATATACTGCAAACAACATGGGTGACAACACAGAGCCCTCCGGGGCCCCATATGGCAGGGAGACCGGGTCAGAGGAAAAAATCCCAGACACCACTCTCTGTGACCTGCTCGTGAGGAAGGAATGGAACCATCTGAGGACTGTGCCCGACAGTCCACAGATGAACCACAGGTGCTCTAGTAACACACCATGGTTCACGGTATCAAATGCCGCAGAGAGATCAAGGAGAACCAAGATGGAACGAGTTCTCCAGTATCTTGCTATCAGGAGATCACTGAGCAATCGAACCAGGGCCTTCACGGCACAATGCCTCTTCTGAAAGCCCAACTGGAAAGGATCGTGGATGGTAAGATGGGACTTCCAGCTGCACCACGACTACCTTCTCAGTAACCTCACCCACAAAAGGAAGGTTAGAGACAGGCCTGTAGTTAGCTAGACAATCAGGGTCAAGAGAGGGTTTCTTAAGGAGAGGTATTACTACTGCCTCCTTCAGGGTGTTTGGAAACACACCTGTCTCTAATAAACACCCAGCTATCTCTGCTAGGACCAGGCCAATGACTTCAACACACCCCACAAGGAGGTGAGTCGGGCCTGGGTCCAACCTACAGCAGGTTGGTCGCAAACTCTGGATGATCCTCACAACCTCCACGATCACCAACAGGTCGAAGTCAGAACAGACAAAACAAGGCACAGCAACCCCCACCAACCAACGCCACTCTCACTGGAACAAGGTGCACAGATTTCAGACCTGATGCCGGCAACCTTATCCGCAAAGAATTGAGCAAACTCGTCACATTTCTCTAGTGACAACGCTCTCAAAGACTGGAGACTGGCTGGATTGCACAGTCTGTCCACAGTTCGAAAGAGCTGAGCTGGTCAATTCTGTGCAGCAGTAATCTCCCTGGACAGGAACTCTGCCTTCTTAAAGTAGATGATCGATTGATACTCTTTATTATGAGTCAACAGTCTAAGCCTGTCAGCATCAAGGCCATATTTCTACCAGCATTGTTCCAACCTTTGTCCAACCTGCCTCAACTCCCTCAAGGTCCCATCAAACCAGAGGGGCTGAGAGTGAAGAGTCAGTGGGCGAACCCAGACAGGAGCAATGGAATCCAGAGCCTCAACTGCGGCCCTATTATAGGCCTGTACTAGATTCTTAGGATCTGTGCTTACACTCAGTACGCCAGACAGATTCAATACTGCCACTTGTGTGTTGCACATGTGAACACATACATAGACTAACACCGTCTGGTATCTAGGCATTGAATGAAAATGGATTAAAGATGAAAGGCAAATACTGCACTATGAAGCAAAAAATTGACTTCCTCAGTAGTTCATCCATCTTCTCATATCTGTCCCCTCTTGACAGATTCCACAGTTTTTCCTACACACTTTCAGCCTTGTCGGTTACTACAGACAAGTTTAGGAATTCAGCTGAATGATTACACAGAACTTTAGCCCAGAATATAAAAAATCTTGTAGCCAAACTGTCCGAGCCAGTTGCAGGAAATAAAGGAGACAGCACTCACTTCCTGGGTCATGAAATACAAGGAGCCTGATACCAGGCAAATCTTTCCCCATAACCTGTGCCAACATACAGGCAGGCTAAGCAAAAGCATTCTAGAAACATAGAAACATAGACTTTGACGGCAGATAAGGACCGCTAGGCCCATCTAGTCTGCCCATTTCCCTACCTACAGGATAGGCCACAGATCCTAGTTAACCAACAGCCTTTATCTTCCTGCCCCCCACAAGAATTGCCTTATGTCTGTCCCATGCATTCTTGAATTCTCCCACAGTTTTAGACCCCACAACTTCCTCAGGAAGGCTGTTCCATGCATCCACTACCCTCTCTGTGAAATAATACTTCCTCACATTGCCCTGAACCCCTCCTTCTATCTTTAAATTGTGTCCCCTTGTTCTTGCAAGTCTCTTTTCTGAAAGATGCTACCCTCTTGGACTTTGTTGATTCCTTGAGGTACTTGAAAGTTTCTATCATGTCCCCCTCTCCTTCTTTCCTCAAGGGTATACATATTAAGCTCCTTTAGTCTCTCCTCATACGGCTTCTCTTGCAGACCCTGCACCATTTTAGTTGCCCTCCTCTGGACTGCCTCTATCCTGTCTATGTCCTTGGAGATGGGTCTCCAGAACTGGACACAGTATTCCAGATGGGGTCTCACCAACTGTCTGTACAGAGGGATAACAACTTACTGTTTTCTGCTGCTGATGCCTCTCCCTATACATCCCAGTATACCCCCGGCCCTCCCTACTGCCTTCTCACATTGCTTGCTAACCTTAAGGTCATCTGATATGATTACCCCCAGGTCCCTTTCCTGTTTTGTTGTTGTTACTACTACCTCCCCACCCACTGTGTATTCTTCCCTTGGGTTCTTGTTTCCCAGGTGCATTATTTTGCACTTTTTTGCATTGAATCCTAGCTGCCATACGTCTGACCATTCCTCCAACCTTGCCAAGTCCCTTTTCATCCTTTCCACGCCTCCTAGTGTATCAACCCTGTTGCAGATCTTTGTGTCATCTGCAAAAGGCATACTTTCCTTCAGTCCCTCTGCAATGTCACTGATGAAGACATTAAAAGGACTGGACCCAATACTGAACCTCTGATGTACCCCACTAGTAACCGCCCTTTCTTCAGAGTGGACTCCATTTACAATTACCTTCTGTGTCCTGTTGTCCAGCCAATGTTTTACCCAGGCTACCACCTGGGACCCACTCCAGGATGGTTAATTTGACTATCAATCTTTGTGTGGACTGTGTCAAATGCCTTGCTAAAGTCTAGGTAGGCCATGTCCACAGCCCCTCCTCGTCTACTACTTTGGTCACCCAGTCAAAGAAATCTATTAGATTGCCTGACATGACCTTCCGCTGTGAACCCATGCTGCCTTGGATCCTGTGCTCCACTGACCTCTAGGTACTCAACTATTCTTTCCTTCAGAAGTGACTCCATCACTTTCCTACCACAGAGGTCAGACTGACAGGTCTGTAGTTTCCTGCCTCTGTCTTGGTCCCACTTTTGTGAAGGGGAATCACAGCCGCCTTCCTCCAGTCCTCGGGTACCACACCATCCTCCCATGATTTATTAAAAAGAGTAGCCAGTGGTTTCACTAGTTCCTTCCTTAATTCTTTTAAAATTCTGGGGTGAATTCCATCAGGACCCATTGCTTTGTCCACCTTCAGTTTTAGGAGTTCTTGCAGAACCCTTTCTTCTGTGAAAGGACTGGGATCGACCCCTATCAAAAGTGCTTCTGTTAATTGGATTAGGCACTTCCCCTCCTCTTTATGAATACTGAGCAGAAATATTCGTTCAGTATTCCTGCTTTTCACTGTCCCCTCTGCCTACCCACCGTTCATTCTATTCAGCCTCACTATCCCTCCTTTGTCTTTTCTAGCCGCTGATGTACCATAAAAGGTTTATCCCCTTCTTAACTGAGTTGGCTATCTTTCCTCAGTTTGGGCCTTTGCTATTCTGACTTCCCTCCTGCTTCTTTCTGCCTTAACTGGTACAGCTCTCTGTCCTGCTCCTTCTGTGTTTCCTTATGGCTTCCGGAATGCTATCTTTTCTTCCTGACTTTCACAGCCACCTCTCTTGAAAACCATAGTGGCTTTTTCTTTCGTTTTGATTTGTTTATTTGCTTCACACAAAGGCTTGTTGCGTCTGTGATGGCAGTTTTGATAATTCCCATTGTTGCTCCACACCTTTCTAGCCTGTTTGTAGTGCTTTTCTGAGGCACTCTCCCATCTTGCCAAAGTCAGCCCTCCTAAAGTCCAGTACCCTCACTTTTGTATGGCTTGACTCTGTAGCTGAGTTTAACGTGAACCACACTGTTTGATGGTCACTTGTCCCCAGATGGCAGCCTACTTCTAGATCCGAGATCCTCTCACTGCCCCCGTTTGAGAGTAGAGGTCTAAGATTGCTCCCTCACGAGTGGGTTCCGAAACTAGCTGTCTAATGCCTGCCACCTGTAGGGAGTCCAAGAATGGCCCTGCTCTTGGATGTGGCTGCAGCAAATGTGCTCCAGTTAACATCTGGCATATTCAGGTCTCCCATCAACAGTATCTCCCTTTCTCTGCCATTCTAAGAATGCCTTCCATCATATCCTTGTCCATTCCTTCTCCCTGACATGGGGGTCTGTACAACAACCCTGTGCGGATTGTGGTGCCCTTTCCAGTCTCAAGGTGACCCACAGTGCCTCCTCTCCTCCCTGTTTACTCTTTTGTTCAGTTGCTTTTATCCTTCCTTTACATGAGAGCTACTCCTCCCCTCTTCTCCTGCCTGTCTCTCCTGTAGGTTATGTACCCTGGTATGTTAACATCCCAGTCATGGTTCTCTGTGTACCATGTTTCTGTGACTGCTACGATATCCAGGCATCCCTCGTCCATTAAGGCCACCAGCTCAGGGAGCTTGTTGCCCAGACTACGGGCATTGGTACTCATTACCCTCCATTTCCTGATGGCCTTACTCCCTTTTGCCCCATCCCTGTCTTTCTTGCCTTTGTCACTTTCTCCATTTACCTCTGCCCTTCTCCCTATCGACACCTCCATGTTGGTGTTTGCCACACTTATTACCGTGATTGTTTGGGGGCTAGGATTTTCCTGCTCCTTTCCAGTGCCTCCCCCCTTGGCTAGTTTAAAAGCTTGCCAATGAAGCATTTAAACCTATCACCTAGGATCCTGGTTCCCCTCCCGGACAGATGCAGCCCATCATGCCAGTATAGGCTTGCATCACTCCAGGTGGACCCCCAGTCCCCAATGAAGCCAAATCCCTGAGCTCCACACCAGTTTTTCAACCACCGATTGAATCCCATGGTAAGGAACACTCTAGCTCTCCTATGCCATAGATGGTAGCACCTCCGAGAAGGTTACCGTCGTGCTACTTGACTAAGGCCCTCCCCAACTCCACAAACTCTTCCTGCACTTCTCTAATCCCTTTCTTAGCCAGGTCATTTGTCCCTAGGTGGACAATGACATCCAGCTCCCTCCCTGTGCAGCTGCTCCGCAATCCTGAGGATTCGCCCCTGTCCCTCAAGCCATGGCGCCAGGCAGGCACCTTACCTCCTCTCCCTTTCCTTGCCCAGTTCTACCTTCCTAACAATGGAGTCCCCCACCAGGAGTTGTTTCTTCCCTGCAGGGTCCCCTGCCACCCTCCTGTGGGTCTTCTTTGTGGAGGTTCCCAGCATCCTCCTTGGCTCCACTGTAGGTGCCTCCATAGAGGAACCACACTTTGCCAGAATGGCATAGGAATTGTGGAGAGGCACAACTGCTGGATGTGCCTCCGCTCCACCACCCCTCACCCTCCCTGAGCCCACTGTGGTCCAACCGCTCCTCTTTCTGGCAACCTCTGAGGCAACGGCAGTGGCACTGGTGGTCCCTGGATGGAAGAGGAGGTCCCACAAATCCTGGCCAACTCAGCCTGGAGATGAGCAACCTCCTCCCTCAGCCCAGAGAGGTGCCTGCAGATGGGACAACACCGCATCCTCCAGAATATCTCCCGGAAGACTGCTGCTCCACAGCCACTGCACTGCACCACTCCAATCATGTCTTATTTCTGACCCCTTAACTGTTTGCAATCCTTACTCTTTCGTCTGTTTTTTTTTCTCTCTCTCTCCTTACTTTCTGCCTGTGTGCCCTTTAAGCTCCTGATTGTCCTGTTCTGAGACAAGAATATCCTATATTTCTCAGTAGACCACTTGCTTGTTCAGAGGCAGACCTCCAGCAGCTAGAGGGGGCCGAGAGCTACTCTTGCCCTTCTAGGATGGTGGGTCCCTGGTGGGTCTGTGATCACTCACTTCCTGCCCCTAAACAGGAAGTTCCTGTTGTCAGTCAAATCCTGTGCCTATAAAAATAGAACTAGCTTTGGGTGGGGAGTGGAGGGGTGGGAAGGAGGGCAATATAGTCCCAGCAGAGAAGTTCAGTCACACAGCAGTCCTTTCTCTTGGTGTCTTCTGCCAAGCTATTAGCAGAATCTTTCTAAGGCAGTCTTTAAATGTAGCTTCCTTCTAGCTAAGCCACTCCCCCCACTTACCAGATCTTTCTACAAGTAATTTAAACCTCACAGCAGTTAAGTCCTTTCAGTCACCTGAGATTTACACCTAGATGACTTTTCAGTTACCCATTCAGTTCAGTTAACCCAAACACACACTTTTTTTTTGTGTGTTGTATGTTAGTTTTTTCCTAAATTAAAGGTCCAAATACAAAAGTTCTTCTACTTTAGTCCCAGCAGAGAAGTTCAGTCACACAGCAGTCCTTTCTCTTGGTGTCTTCTGCCAAGCTATTAGCAGAATCTTTCTAAGGCAGTCTTTAAATGTAGCTTCCTTCTAGCTAAGCTACTCCCCCCACTTACCAGATCTTTCTACAAGTAATTTAAACCTCACAGCAGTTAAGTCCTTTCAGTCACCTGAGATTTACACCTAGATGACTTTTCAGTTACCCATTCAGTTCAGTTAACCCAAACACACACTTTTTTTTTTTGTTTTGTATGTTAGTTTTTTACCTAAATTAAAGGTCCAAATACAAAAGTTCTTCTACTTTAGTCCCAGCAGAGAAGTTCAGTCACACAGCAGTCCTTTCTCTTGGTGTCTTCTGCCAAGCTATTTCTAATGTGCCAAACAAGACCCCTTTGCAACTGTGAAAGGCTATCATAACATTCTTTAGAATAAGAGGTTCAGCTAGCTTGTTGTAGCTTGGTTTTGCCCGTATTATGTATACCTAAATTTCAAAATGTTTTTAGGGCTTGTTAGGCTCTCAAGGTTCCTCACCCACTGGCTTTGCCTGGATCAGTCCAACCAGGTCTTTGGAAAGTGAGTTTTCCCTGTATTATTCAAAATGGTCAGTGCTATATTACTTACTGCTATACCTTATGAGCTAGTTTCGGTTAGAATTGCTTTGCTCAGCCTGCCTGTATGTTGGCACAGGTCATGGGGAAAGATTTCCCTGGTATCAAATCTACTTAATTACAGTGTTTCACTAGTTCCTCCAGAACAGTTTGTTTGCAGACCCTCAATGTGCAAAAAAACGGCTAGCACCACAGAACGACTCGGGGATAGTTACAACCACAAAACACTTATGTAATGTTTTGTGCCATTACAGGCGGTGCTTCGTCAGGGGTTTTGTAGTGCTAGCCATTTTTTGCACATTGAGGGTCTACGAACAAAGAAACTGTTCTGGAGGAACTAGTGAAATAACTGAGTGAACTCCTTGTGTATCACGAATGAGGAGGTAAGTGCTGTCTCCTCCATTTCCTGCACTATGTGTTCAACTGCAACGTGGCACACTGCACACTATAGCTCATTCAATAATTGTTTCTCCTTCTGAGTCAGTTGTTTCTTGCAGTCTAGCATCGGGGTGGTTTCAGGACCTCCTCAGTATTAATGATTACAGATTTCAATGTGCCTTGGAGGTTTACTTTGGTACAGAAATATCTGATATTTGCACAATTCCCAACCATCTCGTTAACATAGTTCACAAAATTATAACTGATAATTATTGTTGCAACCTTTGCTACTGTAAAGCTAACTCAGGCCCACTGAACACTGTTCCAGTGCGCTACCAACTGAGCTAACTGACCAGTCTTTTTGCAGCATCCTTTGGTTTGTTGAAGAAAACACTGGCGACACTTTATTTCAAGTGTCAGTTACTATGCAACTATGGGTAGGCAATCATTATTTACGGGCACTAGAGGTAATTACACAGTGATTACACATGTGTTGCATATAACTACATTGTAAATACAATGTAGTTACAGTACAATAACACAGTAATTAATTAGGTTTTCCAGTTTATTTTGTTCTCCATTGCCATCTGCCCCATCCTTAGACTATGGGATCTCAATCTGCAACCCCCCCAGCCCCACATATCCCACCAGATCACCCCGGATGAGGTCACCATGGCATAGGGCTCAAGAGGTGAGGCAGCCATCATCATGATGGCAGTGTGTTTCGTGTCTTCAAGTTTTCTCCCTCAAACACCCTCTGACTCTCTCACTTCACCAAACTGATGCACACAGCCCCTCCAGGACCTTGTGCAGATGACAGTAGGTGGCACTAATCCAATCAAAATGCAAACAAAGGCAAGTGCACACAGAGGTCAGGGCTTGCCTTTTTTCCACACTGCAATTTTGTGAGGGTACATTCCTCCCACTCAGGGAGCAGCACCTTGGATCCTGCATTTGTGTGTTCTCCCCCATGTGGCTTACACAGCATTTACCCAATGCAAAGGAGCTAGCTCCCAGGACCACCGAATGGTGCCACAATGGCTCCGATTTTCAGCACTGTACCTTCCTGGACTGGGGCATGTTGCCACATCCAGGACTCTCCTTTGCTAGGCTGGATGCAAGGTCCAGTGTCCGCTCCCAAATCAAGGTCACCTGCATAGGCATTGATGCACTCCCCTGGACCTTTCTTTTTTGTTAAACTTATTATTTCTTTCCATTCACCAACCTTATCTCCAACCCTTTCTCAGGTTGGCGCAGGGGTTGGATATTCACCTACGACACCGATGCCCCAGGTTCGAATCCAGACTTGAGACAACAGAGGGCTGGGGGAGTAGGGAGGATTGAGCGTCCAACGGACTGTTCTTCTCTTCTGGGGTGACGGGCAAGTGATTAACCTCTGACGAAGGCCGGGGGATACAGCTGCCGGCATTCCTGTTCTAGCTGGGAGGCGTGTCAGATGTTTGATGTATCACCTTAATGTCATCACATGACATGCCTCCCAGGAAGAAAAACTGAAAAATCAGAGGTTCCACCTCCGCAGGATGATGTTTACCCCATGTAGCGGACCTTGCACTGTCGCCCAAGCTCCTGCTCCCGTGCTACCTAATCGCATCGTCGGGGGGACGCACCTCCCTCTCAGTGGCCCCACCCCTGAGGGGTATGCAGGGGGTGTTTGGGGTAGGATCTGTCCCTAGAGAGGGTGGTGCGGAGCGAGCGCCGCAGGTGACCAATGATCATGGACGCTGAGAAAACAACAAAAAAAAAAACACAGGTATGCCACCCTGCACCAACCCCTCACTCAGTCTTCTCTTAAGGCTTACTTACTTCCATGGTAGTCACTCATGGTAGTCTCCCCAAAGTGGGGGGGGGTGGACCAAGTCCCTGCAGTAACCTTCAGTAACTTGGCACTGGGAGGCTGCGTAGGTTGGCGGGTGTGGAGTCTGCCTGCAGGGTGGCGACCTTCATGCTGTGACGTTGGGTTCCTTCCCTGCATTTCCGTCTCCCTCCAGGACGCCTGCTAACAGTGAGGTGTCAGCTTCCACTCCAGCCACTCAGTGTCTCCTCCTCAGCTTGTTCTGGTTCCTCTCTGCATTGCCACTATGTCGCAGTCACTCAGCAGAATGATCTCCACTCCCTCCACCGAGGAGGAGAGCGTCCTGTAGGATGCTCAATCCTCCTCACCCCAACCAACCCCTGAAGCCCCGGGCTCGTTCCTGAACCAGGTTGCCGGCATGGCAGCAGGTAAGGTGCATGGCGCCTCAGCCCTCCGTGTTACAACAGACCACCTTTTTTAAACTGTTCAGTTATAGGGCTTGTACTTTATGTAGTGTAGTTTACCTTGTGTAACCATGGGGGTGCTAACCCAAACATACAGTGCATATAACTTTTAGTCACTTGTTAAAAAAGTTTTTTTTTTGGGGGGGGGGGTAAATTTTAGTGCTTGTGAATGGTGCCCGACTGACAGCATTAGACACTCAAGCCCTCAGTTTATCTACATACAGCACCAAAGATCACACTGCCCCAGGAATGTGTCTCAACCCTGTCATACAGTGACCACCACATAGGGGGCAGGGTAGTTCAGACTCCATGCCCATTCAGTCTTCGGCCTCTCATGTCAGACTGCCAACAAGGGTTCCAATTAGTGCCAGATGTGTTTCTGGTCTTGTGATGTGGACACCCATTGCAACAGGAACTGGACTGAGACCACCACAGCTCAGAGGCAACTGAACAGTCCTCAGGTGATAATGGCCTTTGGCCACTACCAACATGAGCCAGATTTGAGCTAGTGACCTAAGGAAGAAAGGCCACTTAGCCCACTACCAATCGACTGAGCCATCCAGTTCCCCTTTCAGCCAGCATCTTATCTGTTGATGGCCCTTCTATTAAGCAACACTCTTGAACTGCCTTGTGATGTGACTGCTGCTCCTCTCTGATGACCTGTATTAAGGTGATAACCTAGGAACTACAACTGCTGTTCTGCTCCTGTTCTGGCCCTGCTGGGGCCCCTTACGAACAAGGTGCTGCAACCACATGAAGGCATCCCAGTGCAGAAATCCTACATAGAAACATAGAATTTGACGGCAGATAAGGACCGCTTGGCCCACCCTGTCTGCCCATTTCCCTACCTAATGGATAAGCTGCAGATCCTAGTTAACCAGCAGCCTACTTCTTTCTACCCCCCACTCCCTAGAATTGCCTTACAACTGTCCCATGCATGCTTGAATTCAACCAATGTTTTTGACTCCACAACCTCCTCCGGAAGGCCATTCCATGCATCCACAACCCTCTCTGTGAAAAAATACTTCCTTACATTACCTCTGAGCCCCCCCATCTTCAAATTGTGCCCACCTTGTTCTTGCACACCTCTTTTTTTGAAAGATGCTACCCTCTTGGACTTGGACTACATCAGTTAAGAAATTCAATCACATGTGAAAAGACCCACTCCAACCTCCTACGTACAAGCACATGTATAAAATGATGTCTTACACACCAGTTCTGAAATGTGATGGATGGTAAAGATGTAAGTATTAGCAAAATTCTTTTCAGCATGTCGCTGTGGGTATACTGTCACTGCAACAACTCCCCCGACAGCGAAGACCACCACAACGACAGGATTTGGGCAAAATCCGCATGTTGCTGTGATGGTCTCTGCATGGCCAGGCGATTCCCTCTCAGGGTGTTTCACCCCCACCCCGGTCCAACTCCGACTCGGAATTGGAATCCCAGAGACCGGGGGTGTGTGGAGGTTCGAGGGGGGGGGTGCAGTTCCCAATGAAAACACAGAGGCATCCCCAACACCGCACTGCCGACACTTGGCAATGCGGCTGTCGCTGTCGGGGATGTCTCCGTGTCCACTGTCGCTGCAGCATGGTAAAACCGTCTGTGTGACCTGTAAAGAATGCAAGCGCTGGGAGGGGGTGATTTCAAAGAGTATCTGTCCAGAATCTGCCTTCCCCTATTTTCAAACACGGACTTGCGCCTGAATGAACAATCTACAATTTGTGTCAATCTGGCCATATATGTTATAAAAAAAAAACCAGATGTAAATAGAATCTGCATCTTTTTTTTTTTCCCTTCAATCTAGATTGTTTCTCCCCCTGCTGGCGGGGCTGGAAGGCGGCTCCAGCCCCTCCCTTGGAGGGTCTCAGTCTCCGGTCCTCGATCCCGACCCACCCGGTAGGTCCCTCACAGGTTTCCCCCCCAATGGCAGGGCCGTGGGCATAGGGTGTCGACCCCCCCCCCCGAAGACCAACATCTAGACTCCAAGGGGGCCATCAGTTGCCACTTTTCTCCCCTCCCTTTTGTCGTGGCCACCCCGAGCACATGTGGAGGCACGTGGACGCACAGCACCCTCCCTATTCTAGCTGTTCCTGTCTGCACTACCCTCAGGCCTCCACTTGGGGCAGCCTTGCAGCGGTCGTGACTGGATCCCAACCCAGGAGAGGACAGCAGCTCAGCGGTCGCTCCATCCATCTCCCAGCCCCCCTTCCCTGCTGACCCCAGAGAGTCCTTCCCGAACCCCGAGTCGCCAACGTGGCATGAAGCATGAAGTGTGGCATCCAGCACCTCAACCCTCAGTGCCACCGGGCCAGCTAATCTTCATCTTTTTTGAGACACAAATTGCTGCTTTGAGTGCAAAGTTTACATTATCACTAATATTTCTATTATTTGGGACACGGTTTCGTACACAGATGCTTCTTCTGCAGTTCTGATGCAAATTCGGATGCAGACACAGCAGCAAGAGTGTCTGAATCATGCACTCTTGAAACTCCCCGATAGTCTATGCCCTGTAGGATACAGATCACTCACCAGGACCACAGCATGGTAGGCCTGCCGCAGCTCCTCCACTGTTACATCTTTCCCAACCATTACGTTGCCATAGAACGAGCAGCGCTTATGCTGTGCTGTCTGAGTAAAAGTGTTGATCACGTTCTGAAAAATACAAAAAACATAAAATCATTAACTGGACAGTGCAGTATCAAGCAAACTAAGAAGGGGAAGCTGGACAGTGCCGTAGCAGGGATATTGTGATTTTTTTTTTTTTGTGTACTGTGTTTATTCCCCTCACTCCTGCTCAGATGCCCCCTCTCCTTCAGACACTCCTATGATCTTTCTCTGCCATACCTCCCTACTACCTCACTGGTCCTGGACCCCCCTACAGCCCTTAGCAGCCCTTCCCATGAGGTATCCTGGCATTTCCTTAGACGGGGCTCTCCCAGGGGGAATGCACCAGTGGAGGGGACACTAGCACCTACCTTATAGGCCGTGGGATGCTGCTGAGGCCTGTGGGAAGTGGCTCCCTGGAGGGTTTGGAGCGCGAGGATCTGGAGGCCATCATCCGGAGAGCACCTAGCCATTTCTCTCTTCTCTTCTGGGTGGCGTAGTGACGTAATGGCTGATGTCGACGTCTGCCCCTCCCGATGGCGTGTGTGATCTGATGTCCTGTGATACTCCCAGCCTCTGCTAGGGCCAGCAGGCACCGGAATGTTCCCTCACCTCCCGGAGAAGGAGGCTGTCCTTGGACACTCCATTCTTCTCCCCCGCCTAGCTCTCCAGCAACCCGGCTCGTTCCCGAACCTGGGTCACTGGCGCTGCAGAAACTAATCATCTGTGCCGACAGGCTGGCCCGTTGTGATTTATAACAGGTTTAAAGTTGTCTTTTTGTTTTAAACATCAAAAGGTTTTTGTAGCTGTCCTCCCCTGGCTGTGAAGTGGAATGGTCAGTCCACTTTCAACGTTCCTGCATTACAGATTACTGCACCAAGGATAAGAGGCACAGTGGTTCTAAGAGCTGATTGGCCAAAATCATGCAAATGTTTTAGAATACAGTAGGTGTGTATTGTGAGAGACTGGGGGAGCAGCATGGATTTTGAAGCACTGCAGTGCTTTTGTTCTTTGCATGTGGACATAAGAGGCAACATTAAATTATTGTGCAAACAGTTTAGAAGCAAGTGATATGAGCCCTGGCCGGTGTGGGTGCTAGGAATACCCACCACCAGGGCCTACATAGCCCCTGGAAGTGCGGGTATCCCCCTCCCCAACACCCCATCCCGTGAAAGGTCTTAGTGCATTTAGACAAAGGGTTCTGGTTACCCAACACAATCCATTTTCTAACTGGGATAAGACTGGTATTGTGTGAGAAATGCCCCATGAATGTGATGTGAGCAGTGGCGAGCAAAGCAGGGGGACTGCAGTGTAGGTGTAAGTTGCAAGCATGGAAGTGTGAAACACATACCGAATTTTTCTTTTACTAGGTGATGTTGCCTGATAAACACACAGGTAAAGAATGCTATCAGCCAAACACAAACCAGCATTTCTCTTACACATTTTCCAGTGTACTAGACTGCTATAGAACATAACAGTATGTGGCTTTCCTCTCCCTTGATCCCTTGATGTTGGAATTCGCTGGTGTTCTGCAGAGCTTGGCTTGAAATGTAACAGAAAAAAAAAAGTGGGAATGCAAAAAACAATTCTTGTTCTCAGTCTTGCATTCAGGATACTCTTACAACTGTCTGGATGCTGGATGGGGCAGTGGAGGACTGTGTAATGGGAGAGATCAAGGGGAGGGCACTGGACTGTGTCTGCTTGGGGCTCCATCATATCTAAAACCAACCCTGTAGGAAACACTCCCAGACCAGGTGTCATCAGTCAGTATTATAGCTACCTACAAGTCTGATAAGCTCATGCTGATACTTACAATATTGGGAATGATGTTAGCTTGTGTGGTGGGTACCAAGAACACCACTGAGAGTTATATCATGACTCTCAAAGCTGCCTTGGACACAGCTGCACCTTACCACATACACCCAGTGGTCTCCTGTCATTGTTAACCAAACAGGTTAGAGCATTCTTGGAAAAGGGCTGTGTCCATGGAGGGCAGGCTGACACTGCATTCTCATTATAATGACTACCAGAGGGCAACCACCCTGAAAAGGGCAGAGTTCCTGTCATGGGTGATTGCTGCACAGAAGAACCAGCCTGCTTAGCTCTGCTGCATAGTTGACAGATTTTTACATCAAGTCTGTCTTCATTCCGGAGGAGCTGTTGCCACAGACAACTGTGATGAGTTCAGCAGATTCTTTCTTGACAGGGTGTCCTCTATTACAACTGGGATCTCTCAGAGTGGGCTGTTACAACCCAGTGGAATCCAGCCTCCAGGTGGTGCTGGGCCCAACATATGTCTAGGACATATTCCTAACAGTTTCAAGGAAAGAGGCACTACAGATAGCTACAGCTCACTTACTGTTCACTAGATTGGGGCCCCACCAGACTGCAGGTGGACTGTCATGAGGCCCTGGGTCCAGTAGCTGCCGGGATAATTAGGTGTTCTCTCAAGGAGGGTGCATTTCTCCTGGCCCTAAAGAGGGTCTCAGTGAAGCCACTACTTAAAAAAAAAAAAAAAAAACACTGGACCACAAGAAATCAGACAATTACAGACCACTCTCTAACCTCCCCTTTCTGAGGAAGATTTATTGAGAAAGTAGTGGCACTGATGGTCGAGGCTCATTTGGAGACCTTCAACATCTATAAGCCATTCCAGTCTGGTTTCAGACAATATCACAGCATGTCGAAGGCACCGTTAGGGTGCAAAATGGCCTCATCATGGCTAGAGGCTCCACAATCTGGCCTTAAGGTACAGATCGGGTGGGGTTGGGGAGAAAATAGAGATGCAACGTCACTGCATGCTTATCTGTGGATGGCACAGCGCTATTTGTGTCCACTGCAAATTACTCGCAGGGGGAACTTCCCCCTCTTGCGACTAAGTTGGCCCTCTGTGGGTAGCCGAAATATGGCAGAGGGATGCTGCAACAGGGAAGCTGCTTGCACCTCACATTGTAACTGTGTGTCAGGCTCACATATTTTCCCCACTATTTCATATATTGAAAGCTTCCAGACTGTATTCAGGAAAAATACAGAACTGCCTAAATGATCCACCTGTTTATCACCTAGTTACCAAGGAACAGAAGCCAGAGCTACAAATGCAGACTAAACCACTGGCCCGTCTGTCCGTAACAAATATTGCTTTATCCCGCATCTTCCCAAAGTAAATAAAGTCACTGCCAACTGTTTCTGCCCTTACTCAATATGGCAATATCCTTGTCCCAAAGGTAGTGAAGTGACTACCTACTGTCCCTGCCCTTAACCAATACGGCAATATCCCACACCCAAAAGGTAGTGAAGTCACTACCCATTGTCTCTGCCCTTTACCAATATGGCAGTATCCTCTTTCTCAAAGATAGTGAAATCACTACCTGTCTCTGCCATTAACCAACATGGCAGTATCCCCCTTCCCAAAGGTACTGAACTCACAACTACTGTTTCTGCCCTTTAATAACAACAATAATAATAATAATAATAATAATAAAGCATCCCTCTTCAAAAAGGTAGTGATGTCACAGCCCACTGTACCTGCCATTAACCAATATGGAAGTATCCCTTTCCCAAAGGTAGTGAAGTCACAGCCAACTGTTTCTGCCCCTTCCACATATGGCAGTATCCCTTCAAAAGGTAGTGAAGTCCCAACCCAATGTCTCTGCCCTTAACCCATTTGGAAGTATCCCTTTCCCAAAGGTAGCAAAGTCACAATCAATTGTTTCTGCCGCTTATGGCAGTAACCCCTTCATAAAGGTAGTAAAGCATGCTCCTAGGTCTCCCACCACCACAGATACGTGGGCAGGATCGAACATATCTCTGGAATATCCTCCTTGCTGCAGTGCATAAGGCCATCACACATCAGTGGCTCAAGGAGGAGCCTCCGCTCTTCCAACACTGGCTGGACATTGTTAATGATATCCCGAACATGGAAGAATTAACTTATAAAGTCAACTTAGTTCCCCACTTTCGTACGGAGATGAGAATGGTGGACTCTGGAGAGAGGAGTCCCACACTAACCCTAGTTAATCTACAAACCACTTGTTGCCAGCTCTCATACTTGTCCTGACCCTCCACATGAGTTGATATTCCCTACTCTTTAGGTCAGGTATAGGTTCGAAATATAGCATCCAGATATGAATAATATCCTAGAGTAATGTTATAACAGATGCCATGAGTGAGCTTGCTTATTCTACTGTTACATGGTATACATACTGTGGTTTTATAGGCTGCTATTCAATTTCTGCCTATATGGTTGATCATGTTGTATAAGCTGTACCCAAGCTTTTCAATAAACTTGAATTTAAAATAAAGGTAGTGAAGTCACTGCCCATTGTCTCTGCCCTTCACCAATATGGCAGTATACCCTACCCAAAGGTAGTGAAGTCACTGCCCACTTTTTTTTTTTTTTTTTTTAATATCAGCTTGGTTTCCAAAATCACCATACCAGGTTACACAATCTACAAGAGGGACAGGGAGGGTAGAAGAGGAGAAGGAGTAGCTCGCTATGTAAGGGAAGGGATCAAAGCAATGGAACTAAAGGGTAAACAGGAAGGACAGGAGGCACTGTAGGTCACCCTGGAGACTGGAACTGGCACCACAATCTGCACAGGGGTCGTATACAGACCCCCATCTCAGGGGGAGGAAATGGAAAAGATAATGATAGAAAGCATCCTTAGGATGGCAGAGAAAGGGGAGATACTGCTGATGGGGGACCTGAATAAGCCAGATGTTAACTGAAGCACCTTTGCTGCAGCCATATCCAAGAGCAGGGCCATTCTCGATGCCCTACAGGGGGCATGCCTCAGACAGCTAGTGTTGGAACCCATGCTGGAACCCACTTGGGAGGGAGCAATCTTAGACCTGGTACCCTCAAATGGGGACGGAGAGAGGATCTCGGATCTAGAAGTGGGTAGCCATCTGGGAACAAGTGACCACCAGTGTGGTTCACGATAAACTCAGCTGTAGAGTTAAGCCATACAAAAGTGAAGGTACTGGACTTCAGGAGGGCTGAGCTTTGTCAAAATGGGAAAGTGCCTCAGAAAAGCACTAGCAAACCGGCAAGAAGGAGGGGTGGAGCAACAATGGGGGAAACATCAAAACTGCCTTCACAGAGGCAACAAGCCTTTGTGTGAAACAAATAAACATATTAAAATGAAAGAAAAAAACACTATGGTTCTCAAAAAAGGTGGCGGGGAAGGTTAGGGAGAGAAAGACAGCATTCAGGAAGTATAAGGAAACACAGAAGAAGCAGGACAGAGAACTGTACCAGTTAAAGCAAAGGAAGCGGGGAAGGCAGTCAGAATAGCAAAGTCCCAAAATGAGGAAAAGATAGCCAACTCGGTTAGGAAGGGGGATAAAACCTTTTATAGGCACATTAGGGAGTGAAGAAAGACAAAGGGAAGGATACTGAGGTTGAATAAAGAGGAGCGTGGGTGGGCAGAGAAGGACAGTGAAAAAGCAGGTATACTGAACAAATACTTCTGCTCAGTATTCACAAAGGAAGAGGAGAGGGAGGTACCTAATCCAGTCAACAGAAGCATTCTGGAAAGGGGGTTGATTTATTTATTTAATTTCAAATCTAGGATTACAATACCTTTCAGCCGAGGCTCTTTTATAAAGGTTCCACGACAGCGTGTGCAACAGTCATCATTTTTAGTTACAAACATATAGCCATGACTTACAGACATGTAATAACCAGTACAAAGACTTGCGCTATGAACAAGACAAGGGAAGGGGGTGGGTGGTGGGGAAGTGGTGGTAGGAGATCAAGGGAGGGAGGTGCAGGGGTAAGGGGAGCGGAGGTGGTTGGGGCGGGGCAGGAGTGGAGATACGGGGAGGGTGGGCGGGCGGGAGACAGTGCAGCCACAGGGGCCTTGTCGGGGAATATGACAGGTAAGGTGCTAGGGGTGCAAAGACTGATTGTAAGTGCTGGGGCATTTGCAGCTGGAACAGTGGAAATGTTAAGATGGGCAATCGCAGGACACAAGCAGTGAGAGGCACAGCTTGGACTTGAAGAGGCCGAGTGTTGGAGCAGTCGCTATGTCGCTGCCAAGAGAGCTGAGCCAGTTGGATGCCCGATAGGCGAATGATCTTTGTCCTTGGGTCGTGCGACATCATGGGATATGTAGTAGATGGGAATTGAATCTCCTTGTAGTGACATTCCTATGTCTAGGCTTAAGGAGCGCACAGACACCAGGTGGGGCAAGCCCCATTATAATTTTCTTGGCCGTGATGCAGGTTTGGTATTTTATGCGTTTGTCCAGTTGAAGCCATCCAGATTGGGAATAAAGGTCACATGTGTGGGTACGGCAATGTGAGCCAGTGATGAGATGACAGGCCTTATTCAGGGAGGTCGCCATACGTTTGAGAGCAGCAGTAGTTGCAGACCCATTTATGATAAGACCATAGTCTATGATGCTGACGATGGAGCTTTGGACGGCCACTGACAGTGCTTCTGAGGTTAGGCGTTTCCTGTGCCGGAATAATATGCTTAACCTCGCATTGGCAGACTTTGCAACATTGCTGATATGGACTGCGTATGAGCGGTGGGGATCAAGGGTGGTGCCGAGGTACTTGAACGATTGTGTTTGCTCCAGGATGGCTCCTTGTTCGGGTGCAATGGAGAGGTGGAGTTGTTTGTTTTTGTTGTGGGGGCTGCAGAAGACCATAGACTTGTTTTTTTTCTGATTGAGAATCAGTTTATGATTTAGGAACCAGGATTCGATGGAGGAGAAGGCCTGCTGAAGTTTATTTTGTAATTGGATTGGATCAGGGTCCGAGGTGAGGATCACAGCATCGTCGGCGTAGAGAATTATTTGTTCTGGGCAGTTGTCCGATAGTGAGTTTAAGAACAGGCTGAAGAGGAGGGGTCCCAGAATGGAGCCCTGGGGGACTCCCAAGCGGACCGATCTAGGGTCCGAGAGTGTATCAGCGATTCTTACTGTTTGGGGCCGTTCTTCAAGGTAGCTCTTAAACCACCCAATGGAGTCGGTTGACAGCCCAGTGTTCTGAAGCTGGACAAGCAGGAGGCAGTGACTGACGGTGTCGAAGGTTTTAGTTAAGTCAATGTAGATTGAGCCTAGTAGTTCACCGGAGTCAAGTGCATTGTGGATTGCACCGCTGAATTCAAGTAGGGCTGTGGAGGTGCTGTGACCTTTGCGGAACCCATGTTGTTGCTTGCACAGGATGTTGTACGTATCCAGGTATTCTGTGAGCTGGTCCAAGACAATGCGTTCTAGTGCCCTGGAGAGTGGGGGTAGTAGGGAGATAGGTCTGTAGTTATCATGGGCAGTTTTGTCACCACTTTTATGGACTGGGGTGACAGTGGCAGATTTCCATCTGTCCGGGAACTGGCTAAGGCTGAGGGAGAGGTTGAAAATTCTGGTCAGAGGACTAAGCACTTCATCAAGTGTGAGAGACAGGATGAGATCGAGGGAGTCATTGCTGAATCTTGATTTACCAAGGGCTTTGGTAACATATTTGCATACTTGGTGAGCCTTGACTGCTTTGAAGTAGAAGCGGGGGGAGCTGGTGGGAGTAGTGTTCATTGCGGACAGAGGGGCTTCACCATCTTTGAAGTAGTCCTGGGGTAGGACAGCGCTGAGGTCGGTAAAGGCTTTGTTAAAGGTATCTGCAATGGTTTTTGGGTTGAGGGTTGTGGTTCCGTTGATGTTGAGTATTCATGGGGGGGTTTTGGGTAGATTTCTGGTGAGTTCCTTTATGTTCTTCCAGAATTCCCAGCCATTGCCCCAGGAGTTTGTGAGGGCATGCTTATAGTAGGCGGACTTCATTTGCCAGATGGTTTTGGTGCAGTCATTGCGGGCACATCTGTAGTTCTGGATGTCGTTTTGCCTTCCAAAGTTTCTGGCCAGCTCCCATAGGTGGTCTCTCGTTTTTAGCATCCTGAAGAGGTCACCTGTGAGCCAAGGGTTACTGAGTGATTTGACTTTGCATTTCTTAATAGAAGCATACGTGTCACAGGCCACAGTGAAGATGTTTATGAAGTGGTCACGGGCAGTGTTTACGTTGGTTGCATTGAAGATAGGGGACCAGTCTTGATGGAGGAGGTGGGATTTGAGTCGAGGAAGGTGACCACTTGGTAGAACCCTGCTGGTGATAGTTTTTGGTGGTTGTTTGATGAATTTATTTGACCAGGTGCAGCTAACAGAGGAGTGGTCGCTGAGAGAGTCAGGGAGGACATTAGTGTTACCGATATCCGTGATTGGTGACTGGCAAGGATCCAGTCCAAGAGTGTGCTGGTGCTGGTCCTATAATTTTTCCTGGTTGGTGAGTCAACCACTTGTGTTAGGTTTGCCGCAGCAATGGTATCCCTGTGTGCACCAGCATTGGCTGCAGGCCAGCTGATGTTGAAGTTGCCTAGGAGGATGGATTCGGTGTCCGGTGGGAGTGACTTTACAAAGTAAAGAACAGCTGTTAGACCAGTTCCCTGTTCTTTGGGAGGGATGTAGATGGTGGCAACAGTGACGGTTTTGTGTAGGGCTCCGAGGAGGATTCTCACTGGCAGTATCTGAGCAGTTGTGGGTTGGAGTGAGGTAATGATGTGGTGCCCCTGTATGGAATCTTTTAGGTAGAGGGCACAGCTCCCACCTCTTTTGGAGAGGCGATCCTGCCTAAAGACATTGTAGCCAGAAAGGCCGATTGCATGGTCCAGTACTGATGGCGTAAGCCAGGTTTCAACAACTGCCAGGATGTCAGGGCAGTGCTGGCTGGTGAAGGCCTGTAGGGTATCCATTTTAGGAAGGAGGCTGCTGATGTTGATTGATATGAATGAGGGCGCACCCGAAGGCTTGCTCAGATTAATGGCTTTAGAGCAGAATGGGCCAGTGTTTGGGTGCACGTTGCCTGACAGCATCAGGAGGAGGAGGACTAGCCTCAAGGAGCTGCGGCATATTTCTTTAAGGGAATGCTTTCACCTGCTAGCATCTCAGGAAATTGCCGAGCATCAACGATAGTGGGTGAGGGTAAGCGTAGACAGGGGGGACCAGAGTGGAGGGCTAGGACCAGTGTGGGTGTAGGACAGTTTCATGGTGGTAGGATGGACCCTGGGCAAAGGGCAGTGACCAGTGTGCAGCATGCCTAAGTGGAGGAAGGATGGAGGAATGTGGAAGCTGGGGGGAGGGAGGGAAAGCAGGCTTTTGGGGCGTGCAGTAGGGGAGGAAGACAGGCAAGAAGAAATAGAATGGGGGTAGAGAGCGGTGGAGGCACATGATTAAGGTAGGATTCGCGGTAGGCGTGGAGGAGGGGGTTAAGACAGGCTGGCGGGCTAGGAGAAGGGGGCGGAAGAGCAGTAGCTGGATCAGTGGGAAGTGAGGATACAGCCAGGAAGGCCAGGCAGCCAGGGTCTGTGTCTTTCAGAGGGTAGATTTTTTTTTTTTTTAATGAAAGAACAAGAATCCCTCTAGTGGCAGGTCTGTATAACCTGCTAATGGAAAACTAGGCCAAAAAAAACTTCTATTAAGACACTTGAAATGTGCTTAGTTCTATCTAAAATCTATTTGTAAAAAGTGCTAGGTGGCAAAAGCAGGGGAAAAGTCCTGGCCAATCAGAGCGGGTTTGCTGGAAGCGCCCATGTTCCGATTGGCTGCGCTGTCACCGTACCTTCCAAGGAGCTGCAGGTGGGCATCCTGGTCTCAGTCAGTGGCTGGCTGGGTGCCTGCCGACCGTGGGAGAGCTGAATCAGCCCCGTTCAAGGGCAGGCAGCTTCCAAGGAGCTGCAGGCGGGCGTCCTGGGCTCGGTCGGTGGCTGGCTGGGTGCCTGCCGACCGTGGGGGAGCTGAAGCAGCCTCGTTCAAGGGCAGGCAGCTTCCAAGGAGCTGCAGGCGGGTGTCTTGGTCTCGGTCGGTGGCTGGCTGGGTCCCTGTCGATCGTAGGGGAGCTGAAGCAGCCCCGCTCAAGGGCAGGCAGCTTCCAAGGAGCTGCAGGCAGGCGTCCTGGTCTCGGTTGGTGGCTGGCTGGGTGCCTGCCAACCGTGGGGGAGCTGAAGCAGCCCCATTCAAGGGCAGGCAGCTCCCCTGATACCAGTCCTTTCACAGAAGAAAGGGTTCTGAAAGAACTCCTAAAACCGAAGGTGGACAAAGCAATGGGGCCTGATGGGATTCACCCCAGAATTCTAAAAGAACTAAGGGGAAAACTAGTAACACCACTGACTATCCTTTTTAACAAATCATGGGGGATGGTGTGGTACCGGAGGATTGGAGAAGGGTGGATGTGATTCTCCTTCACAAAAGTGGGAGCAAGACAGAGGCAGGAAACTACAGACCTGTCAGTTTGACCTCAGTGGTAGGGAAAATGATGGCATCACCTCCGAAAGGAAGTATTGTTGAGTACCTAGAGGACAGTGGGGCACAGGACCTAAGGCAGCATGGAGTCACAGCGGGACGGTCGTGCCAGACGAATCCAATTTCTTTGACTGGGTGACCAAAGTAGTAGACCAGGGAGGGGATGTGGACGTGGCCTACCTAGACTTTAGCAAGGCATTTGACACAGTCCTGCACAAAAGATTAACAAACAAATTAGCAAGCCAAGGATTGGGTCCCAGGGTGGTAGCCTGGGTAAAACATTAGCTGGACAACAGGATGCAGAGGGTAATAGTGAACTGAGTCCACAGTGAAGAAAGGGGGGTTACGAATGGGGTACCGCAGGGTTCAGTACTGGGACCAGTCCTTTTTAATGTCTTTATAAGTGACATTGCAGAGGAATTGAAAGGAAAAGTATGTGTCTTTGCAGACGACACAAAGATCTGCAACAGGATTGATACACAAGGTGGGGTGGAAAGGATGAGAAGGGACTTGGCAAGGTTGGAGGAATGGTAAAATGTATGGCAGCTTAGATTCAGGGCAAAGTAGTGCAAATTAATGCACCTGGGAAACAAAAACCCAGGGGAAGAGTACACAGTGGGGGTGAAATATAGACAACAAAAATGGAATGGGACCTGGGGGCAGTTATATCAGATGACCTAAAGGTGGGCAAGCAATGTGAGAAAGCAGTAAGGAGGGCTGGGGGGATACTGGGATGCATAGGGAGAGGCATCACCAGTAGAAAACAGGAAGTTGTTATCCCTCTGTACAGACAGTTGGTGAGACCCCATCTGGAGTACTGCATGCAGTTCTGGAGACCCCATCTCTGCAAGGACATAGACAGGGTGGAGGCTGTCCAGAGGAGGTCAACCAAAATGGTGCAGGGTCTGCACCAGAAGACATATGGAGAGACAGACTAAAGGAGCTTAATATGTATACCCTCGAGGAAAGGAGGGAGAGGGGGGACATGATAGAAACTTTCAAGTTCCTCAAGGGAATCAACGAAGTCCAAAAGGGTAGCATATTTCAGAAAAAGAGATGTGCAAGAACAAGGGGGCACAATCTGAAGACAGAGGGGGGGATGTTTCAGATGTAATGTGAGGAAGTATTTTTTCATGGAGAGGGTTGTGGATGCATGGAACAGCCTTCCTGAGGAGGTCGTGGAGTCAAAAACTGTGGGGGAATTCAAGAATGCATGGGCATGACATAAGGCATTTCTAGTGGGGGATATGAGGAAGTAGGCTGTTGGTTAACTAGGATCTGCAGCTTATCCATTAGGTAGGGAAATGGGCAGACTAGGTGGGCCAAGCGGTCCTTATCTGCCATCAAATTCTATGTTTCTTCTTGTGGCGAGGCAGGCAAGGCTCACTTCGATCCAGTCTCCCACTGGCTCCCACCACCTCTCACCTCCTGCCAACTTCCATGGATCTCCCCCCCCATTGCAAGGCCAGGAGAAGGAGGGCCGTCATCCCATCCACTGTAGTCCATATCCAGTACTTGGCCATCTGGGGTCTCTGCTGGTGAAGTGGCTGGGAGTCAGTGTGCAGGGCATTATTTGCGCTTGCCGCACCACTTTTCATCTGACAGTTTCTCCCCAGTCCCCATGCTGGAGTGCAAATGCAGACATGCATACGTGCCATGGATGTCCCGCAGCTTCCTACGTTCACGTGCTGCACTGCAGGCTCACACAGCCACCAGACCACCACCTGGTGGCGGTCATTTGGCGGGAATAGCACGCCTCCTTCCCCAGGAGAGGGGAGCAGTCTGTCGAATGCTCATCCCCCCCCCCAGCCAGCCCTCAGCAAGCCGGGATCACTCCTGATCCTGCGTCGCCGACCTGGCAGGCAGTTGTGCTACCACCATGTAACTGGGTCGGCCCCAAAATCAAGCTTTAAAGAGTCACTGGCACCATTAGAAACACCCGGAAAAAAATATGATTCAGACACAATTCAGTTTATACTGTATTTCATGTTTTCCATAATTCATTCCTTTTTCTTTATTACTGAGGACAGCTGTATAAAAGAGGATTACCGTCCCTTAGACTTTATCTTCTCTTTCTGTTTCCCTTCACCTGACACCTTAATCCCCTGCTTATGGCATCATAATTATCTCTACAGCAAGAGCATTGTGATGTCATACTCAGAACTGTGATGTCAGGTGTAGGCAAGCAGCCAGAACAGACAGGGCAACGATCCGGTTTACATGCACATGTGCTTAGTAATAAAGAAGCAAGGGTGAGAATTACAGAAAAAATATTAAATATAAGCTAAACTGTCTAAATATTAAATTTTTTCAGAACTGTCACAACTGTGTCAGGGGTTCTTTAAGGTATGGATCGGTTGGGGGTGGAGAGACGACAGAGGCAGCAGCGTCATTGCTTGGTCATCTGTGGATGGCACGGTGCTATTTACAGTACATAGAAACAAAGAATTTGACAGGAGAGGAGGACTGCTTGGCCCACCCACTCTGCCCATTTTTCCCCTACCAACATTATTACCGCAGACCGTACTTGATTTACAGCTCTTTCTCTCTTCCCCCTCCTTTTCACTATGATTCCCTTGTGGCTATCCCATATATTCTTGAACCCCACCATAATTTTTACCCCACCACCTCTGGTGGAAGACTGTTCCAGGAATCCACCACTATTTCTGTGAAGAAGTACTTCCTCACATCTCTCCTGAATCTACTCCCACATAGCTTAACAGCATGTCCCCTTGTTCCTGAACATCTTTCCTTCTGAAAAATACTTCCCTCCTGTACCTCATTTGCCCCAGTGAGGTATTCAAAAGTCTCTGTCAGAGGGCATGGTCTGAGCGCCGAAGTAGATGACTGCCTAAACCACCAGCTCAATCCCCAGCTCTCAAACTCCAGGCTGTTTCACGGACATTCAGGGACCTCTAACCACACCAGGGTGATTGCTAGTAGTTGGACCCCCCAAGCTTACACAACGCAGGTCTGCAGCTCGGTTTCGGCAAACAGACAGTTGTAGGGTGGCATCGGTCCATGAGCGACGCGGAGCATGCAGCCTACGCCACAACTACGCTGAATAGGTGGAGTTTCTGCTGTGCAGCTATCTACACACCTGAGCTGACTCCTCACGAGCACAATGAACGGAGGGCTGAGAATTAGATGGGCTTTTCCTCCCCGGAGAAAATAGTGCTTGGTGAAACTGGCTTTCATTTATAATATGGCTTGTTCCAAAGGCAATGCAAGGCAGCCCAAATCCACTCATTTTGGTGGGGGGGATGCTGTGCAACAAGTTGATGTTAGCGCTTCCTTACAGCATATCACCACCATGCTGGAAACCCTCCTATCCAGGGTGGACATTATATCTACAACGTTGTCTGGTACTGTTAAGGAGGTGCAAGAAATCAATGATAAATTAAATGTAGTGGAACAACGTACTGAGGGCGTTGAAGCTGATCAGGCTAAGATTTGGCAGCACCTGAAGGACCACGACAAGAAACTGGCTATACTGTGGAGGAGGGCAGAGGATCAGGAGAATAGGGGAAGGCATAATAATATTAGAATACTCGGAATACCAGAGGGGGCTGAAGGGCAAAATACTGAATCCTTCCTTAATGATGTGATACCCAAAATGTTAGTGGAGAGATGGGTAGGACCAGTACAGGTTGAGAGAGCACACTGCATACCCAGCGGTGCGAGACCCCGCCAGGGCCCTCCTAGACCCATTATTGCCTATATACTCAGATATTCAACCAAAGAAAGAATCCTGAGGGCTGCTCGGGATAAGGGATAATTGATGTGGAAGGGGGTTCGAATTTCCTTTTATAGAGACTTTTCAGCTGAAGTGGCTGCTCGGAGGAAGGCTTTCACCCCTATTAAGAAGCTGCTGGCAGAAAAAGGTTTCTGCTACGGTTTCAGGAACTTGGCTCATCTGTATGTGTCCAGAGAGGGAAGGGATGTGGTGGCAGAATCTCCTCAAGAAATCTAGGAATGGGCCTATAAATACTGGCCCAGGCTATCCCTCAGGACTACATCCTCTAAGAAGCTTTGGGCGCCAGGACCAAGTATGCGAGAGGCTCGGACCAACTCACTGATGGACAGCTCCTGGGAGAACCCTACTCACAAACGGAATGTGTCACAATTAAACCCCCCCCCCAGGTCTCCTCCTTCCCGTAAACTATCTGAGCCTTCTAACAACAATAATCAGTCACAACAAGGACTAGCAGCCTACTCCTCTTCTGCTCTATCCCCCGAGAGGCCCATTTCAGATGACCAGAGTTCGCCACCGCTCCTACAGTGATCAGAGCTCCCCCTCTAAGGGCCCAAAGGAAGCACCGCCTGCCAAGTTAACAAAGGAGGATTATCCTAATACGGACTTCATGGAGGATGTTCTGGATGAAATCCTTATGGAAGTAGCCGAGCATACCTCATGGGCGGACTATCATCCAGATGCCAAGGGATATCAGGACTTATCTAATATCTTGGTGAAGCCGGGCCTATCGACCTATGCAGAAGCAGCGGTTAAGGATTCCTCTTCACATGCTGAAGCTTTGGACAATTCTGATGGACTAAGGTCAAATGACTGAGCTCTATATTCGTATACCCTGGTCATTGGCTGCTCTCTCTCTATGCTCTCCTCGTTTCCTTCGAGGGGCTACAGCAGCCGCTTAGTACCCGTGGTAGCCTAGTTCTCCTTTGCATGCCCCTACTATTTTAGTGACATTGGTTGCAATACAGTAGGAATCTGTTGGCTGCTGGGAGTGACTACAAGGCCTGGGTGGATGGATATGAGCCCTCCCTCCTTTAAATGCCACTATTTCCTCCCCCTCCCTTTTACTGTCTTAGGGGTAATATATGCATGACGGCGCTGTGAAGGATGCCATGTTACATATAGGGGGGTCCTTCCAAAGCCCAGCCAATCAGTATGATCTTACCCCTAGGAAGGGCCAACGGGGGATGGAGGTCCGGTTCTACCTGCATCTTTCTGGGGAATGTTTCTACCCATCACGCTAATAAGGTTGTGTATTCCCTCCCTTTCCCCATTTATTGTGCCCGGGTACCTCCCTTTTTTTATCTTTCCTATTTGAAGTGGTGACCCCCCCAATGATCCCCACCCCTGAATGTCCTGCGTCAACCTATATGTTTAGCTGGGGTAGGAGATGAGCGGGTCACTGCTTGGCTCATCTCCACACTCCCACGCAAAGGCGGTTGGGTGACACAGCCAAGTGCACCTTCCGATTAATAGTGAAGGATAGCACATTGTGTATTCACCCACTCACCGTTAGCTTAACACTACAGTTAATCTCTTCTTAAGCTGCTAAGTGCTATAGTTGAGTATCTTATCTCTATACCCCGATTAGGGGATTTTGTTAAAAGTTTATATTTTGTTTTGTTACTAAGTCTATTTGGAGCATAGTTTGTGGTATAACTTAAATTGTTATCTCTTTCTCCCTATATCAGGCGACCATTGCAGTTACTGCTTGTGTATAGACAGCTTCACTACATCTGTCACTTACTTTCTTCCTCTTAGTTTTCCCCGCAGTCTACAATCTCCTGCTCTTCTATCTCCTCTGAACAAGGGTGGTGAGTACTGGTATATTACATACTTTTGAGAAAATATGCAGACTTCTAACTTAGGAGTAAACCTTGTATCTTGGAATGTGAAGGGACTTAATCACCCCATCAAGAGATCTATGGTTCTTAGGCACTTACACTCCTTGCAGGCAGATGTGGCACTCATCCAGGAGACCCACCTAACTGCAAGAACTGTATTGTGGCTTAAAAAGGTATGGGTGGGTATGGTCTTAGCTAGCTCTGCAACTACCAAAACTAAAAGGGTAGCAATTTTGGTTAAAAAAATCATGTCTGTGGGTTGCAGAACAAACCACTACGGACAAATCGGGTCACTGGACAGCAGTACATTTTGCCTACCCTGGGGGACGGGTGCTGATAGCTAATGTTATGGATCAAACATGGACAACCCCGACACCTTACTAGACATTAACAAGGCTGTAGAGTCCCTAGCAGCTGACTACCCGCAGATCCGTATACTGATTGGGGATTTCAATCTTGCCGGATATTTTCTCGACAAATCGAAAACCAACCCCCATCCCACCCTAAGACACCGCTGGTGCTGCAAGAAATTATGTCAGAGTGGGAATGTCAGATGTTTGGCAGAGATCATCCATCCGGAAGGGATTACTCTTTATTTTCGGTGGTGCACTCCACATATAGCCGGATAGATCTCTGGTTCACAGGTTCATCAGCAGCAAGTGACATCTCTGACACCAGAATTCACAATATCCTGATCTCAGATCATGCGCCAGTATCATGTCTCTATACCCCATCTGGGCAAGGGGGGGGTCGGACACCAGATGGAGATGCAGCTCGTTACTCCCCCAAGACCCCGTTTTCCACTCTATGATCAGGGAGACTGCCAAGGATTACTTCTCTCGCAACTTGGCTGCAGACACCTCTGCTACCACGGTATGGGAGGTCTTTAAGTCGGTGTTGAGAGGGCGAATTATTGCCTACTCCGCACACCTTAATAAAACTAGATGAATGGAACTAAACAATCTGCAAGTAGAACTTTTTACACTTGAAACTAATTTTAGGAACTCCCCTACCAAAGCACCAGACCCCGCTCTCCTCGGGATATTGTTGGCTTAAAGTACCGAATAAACTCTCTACTTCATCGGAAGGCAGAGTGGGCGCTTGTTAGAGCCAAGCATACACATTGAGAGGGTGGGGACAAAGGCAGCAAACTGCTAGCTTATCAGTTACGAAAGCAACAGGCGGCCTCCCGGATCCATGCCCTCAAGGATGTGAGGGGTCAGGTAGTCACAACACCCCAGAAAACAAATGAGTGCATGCAGCTATTTTACCAACAGCGATATCAGATGCATGTCACTCTAGATCCCAATCTATTCCAAGAGCAACTGGCAAAGTTCTGTGCAGCTGCCCAAATCCCTGAACTCCCTGAGGGTCTCAGGATGGCCCTAGACAAACCATTTACAGAAAAAGAGCTCCTGGACTCCCTTAGTCAGCTGGCCAAAGGCAAATCTCCAGGCCTCGATGGCATGACAACTGAGCTTTATCAAGCAATGCGCAATTAAATTAACGCCCCTCTTCTTTCTACGCTACAGGAGTCATTCGCAGCTGGTATTCTCCCACCATCCATGTGTGAAACTTTAATCACTCTTCTCCCAAAGAAATCAGATGATCCCCGAAATTGAGCCAACTATCGTCCAATCTCTTTAAGATCAGTGGACAACAAAATAGTAGCCAAAATGTTGGCCACGCGCCTAGAAACAGTACTGCCTTCAATTATCCATCCATCCCAAGTTGGATTTACTAAAGGTCGAGCAGCGGCGGATAATATTAGATTGGTGCTAGACCTGAAGTGGCTGGCAATGCAACCAAAAACACCCATGGCAGCAATGGCAGTGAACTTTTCCAAGGCCTTCAGTTCTGTCGAGTGGCCTTACCTCCATGAAATCCTCCAACACTATGGGTTTGGGCCCTTTTTCAATCAGTGGATATGGGTGCTGTATAAAGCTCTGTCAGCTAGAATCCTAACAAAGATATATCACCCCCCCCTTTTCCCTGCAAAGGGGCACTAGACAGGGCTGCTCCCTCTCTCCTCTATTGTTTTTGGTGGCTCTGGACCCCCTTACAAGGAGACTACAGACAGCAGAGGAAGTCCACGGTATACAGGTGGGGAACAGGACTTTCCTGACCGCCTTATATGCGGATGATCTGCTTTTAATGTTAACCAGTCTTAAGGAGTCCCTTCCCAAGGTTCTGGAAGTCTTACAGCAGTTTGCGCAGCTGTCTGGACTGTACATTAATCAAAAAAAGGCTAGTGTAGCTCTTCTCAATATGGCCTGCACAATGTCGTGCATACACGGTCTAGACTTGGCTTGGGCCCCACATAACTTCACCTGTCTCGGCATTCAAATCCCTACCAAATGGCAACATCTAGAGAGTGCCAACTTTGGTCCCTTAATAAATAACCTGATGGTGGAGATAGACTGTTGCCGCCGCTTAAATCTCTTTCTCTCTAATGGGCAAAGCAGCAGCAATTAGGATGCTGTTCCTACCCAGAGTAGCTTACCTCCTTAATAACCTTCCTATAGCCCTGTCAGAGAGTTCTGTTCGATAGACAGATTGATTGCTTCCTTTCTTTAGGAAGGCAAGACGCCTCAGTGGAGTCAGGGCAAATTAAGGGCACACTGGACTAAAGGTGGCATGGGACTTCCATAGCTGCAGGGCTACCACTGGGCTCATATAGCGGCTCAGGCCACTAAATGGTTTGTCCCTTCCCCTTCCCCCGCACCCAGTGGTTTCAGCTGGAAAACCAGCTGATGCAGAATACTCCCTTGGGTCTACTTTTATCCAAGGCCCCCACACATTTTAACTTGATTACCCCAATGATGGCTGAGACGAGGAAGGCCTGGTGTAGGCTCATGGCAGCGTCCAAGACCCCAAAGTCTGCAAGTGCTATTCCTTTTTACTACATGACTCCTTGGCATAACCCTCTTCTTATAGTAGACGATAAACCACTGGACTGGAATATGGGAGAATAAAGGGATACATTA
Organism: Neoceratodus forsteri; assembly: GCA_016271365.2. Lineage (NCBI taxonomy): Eukaryota > Metazoa > Chordata > Ceratodontiformes > Ceratodontidae > Neoceratodus > Neoceratodus forsteri. The sequence goes on along the minus strand of JADMNL010000024.1, from coordinate 118,728,374 downwards.
CGTACAAGACCTTTATATCCCCAGTTCTTGCACAATGATGTCATTCGCACAGCTTAAGACCCAATAATCCCTCCACGCTAGGGATTTTTGGAGATACCTGCAGCTCCGTAATGTGGTGCAGAAAGCCCAAAGTACATATGCAGTAGACCCTAAATGGAGCTGGATCTCATCTCTGCACCTCAAAATCTCCCAACGGGGTTTAGTTGGACGCTTCTATGGCACATGGCGGGAAGCACAACCGGATTACACTACAGTATGCAGGGATAGTTGGGGAGCTGATCTTCAAACCCTGATTACTGCAGACACATGGTCCCGCTACCTCCACTTATCCCACTCTACGCTCCTGGATGCGAGGAGTCAGTTAATGCAACTCAGGATTCTCCTCAGATGGTACCATACACCAGCAGCTCTCCACTCAAGGGGAATTCTTCCTCATGCAAAATGTTGGAGATGCCACCACGACCCAGCAAACATGCTGCACATCCTATGGGAGTGTGAGACCCTAGTCCCTTTCTGGAATGCCATTGCAATGGACTGCTCTGGAGTGCTGGGGTTACCAGTAGATATCTCTAACTCATTACTTTTGCTAGGAGACATTACACCAATGGGCCTTTTATCGAAATCTCAAAGAATGGCTCCTAGTTGTTCTCTTGGAAGCTAAAAGGCTACTACTTAGATATTGGAGACAAGTGCTACCCCGACTATTACCCTATGGCATTCTGCTGTTGCAAGGCTAGCTATTTTCAAAAGACTAACTTTCGCCAACAGAGGGCAGCTCCCCATTTATTATCAAAAATGGGAAGCGTATCTAAACTCCGCCTTATGTAGGGCCCCCCTTCTTCCACTGCTTAACCCCGCTGAACACTAAGGGTTTGAAAGCGGCATAGCCGGTAGAGCAGAATGTCCTCTTGGGCTTTGATTTTGAATTGTGTCGGAGCAGCTACTTCTTTTTTCACTAAACTGTAAACTTCTCTCCTTCTAAGGATCTGTTACTGTCTCTCATTTTCTCTACAGTATTACAAGGGAAACATATAATGTTATTACCATGTTTTTTTTTTTGTAGCGATGCAACTGAGGATGTATTCAATCTTTCATTCAGTTTAATCTAGCTTAAACTTACACTGATAAGATTGCTTTGTTGAGACTGTGTCACAAGCTTTTTGAAGTACAGAGTTTAGTCGATAGTGAATCGTGCCCTTGCTAAGGCATAGGGAGAGATCAGTTCTAAATGGGGCCTCATGTTATAGAGGTTATTAGTGATTATGCAGATTGTACACCTTACACGTTTGTATTTGTTTGCTATGACTTGGTGATGTTGTAACTATATATAAAATAAAAATTATTAAATGATTAAAAAAAATAAAGGTCTCTGTCATCTCTCCCCACTCCCTCATCTCTTCCAGGGTGTACATACTGAGGTCTTCATTGTGACTTATTTGCAGGGAGAACTTCTCCCTCCAATGACTAAGCTGGCCCTCTGTGGGTAGCTGCAGTATGGGGAAGGGGAACTGCAATGGGGAGGCTGCTTACACCCCAATTTGTGGTTCCCCACAATGTAACTGTACATCAGGCCCATATATTTTCCCCACTATTTCATATATTGTAAGCTTCCAGGCTGTATTCAGGAAATGTACAGTATTGCCTAAATGGCCCACCCGTCTATCATCTAGTCACCAGGCAACGGAAGCCAAAGCCACAAATGCAAACCTGTCTGTTCCTAACAAATACTGCTTTATCCCACTTTTTCCCTAAGGGTAGTGCAACGACTACCCACTGTCTCTGCCCTTAACCAATATGGCAGTATCCCCTTCCAAAGGCAGTGAAGTTACTGCCCACTGTCTCTGTTCTTAACCAAGACGGCAGTATCCCCTTCCAAAGGAAGAGAAGTCACCACCCATTTTCTCTGCCCTTAACCAGCACAGCAGCATCCCCTTCCAAAAGGCAGTGAAGTCAACCGTCTGTATTTGCAGGATTCTCCTAGTTTACTGCCCTCCAGGGCAGGGGGAGAGTTCCAGCAGGAGGTCTCGGATTTCGTCGACAGGGTGTTGGAGTCCCCCAAATGGCTAATTCTGGGGGACTTCAATGCCTGGGTGGACAATGAAGCCTCACATTTTGGATAAGACCTCCTCCAGTTGATGACATCAGTGGGCCTGTCACAGGCAGTTGCCTCTGCAACCCATTACCATGGCCATACACTGGACCTGGTGTTCTCACTGGAGCTTGAGGTCACTGATCTCAAGACTGATTGGATTGCTTGGTCCAATCATTGGACAGTACAGTTATCATTTGGGGCCCCCCGATAGGCCCTCCCCTGTCGAGATGGTCAGTTATCGCCCTTTGAGGGGATTGTCCCCAGAAGAATTTCTGGTGGTAGTAAACCTATCTGGTGTGAGTATTGCATGTGTGATTGGCACAAGTGAGGCAGTGGCTGCCTATAATATGGTCGTCTCTGCACGCACTCGATGCGGCTTCACCGGTCTGCACATGACTCAGATTCTCTCGCTTGAGGTCCCCATGGTTTGATGGGGCTCTCAAGGAGATAAAGCTCACGGGTCGGAAGTTGAAACATTGCTGGTGAAGGACCCACCTTGAGGTTGACAAACTGGCCTTGCAAGCTCACTACTGTAAGTACCAAGGAGCAGTCGACCGTAAGAAGACAGTTCCTGTCCATGGACATTGCTGCAGGGAGGAACAGACCAGCTCAGCTCTTTCAGACTGTAGACAGACTACTTCATCTGGTCTGTCTGCAGCGGAAAAAAGCATTTTCAATCGCAATATGCGATGAGTTTGCTCAGTTCTTCTCCAACAGGGTGTCCTCCATCCGGTCCGGGATCTCCCCAGTGGGGCAAGGAGTGCCTCGCAGTTGTTACTCTGGTAGTGGACTAGGCACTCCAATTGTCTGGGAGGAGTTTAGGCCAGCGGAGGTGGCTGAGGTTGTGGAGGTGATTTCAAAGCTGTGGCCCACTTTTTGTGAACTGGACTCAGCCCGACCCATTTCCTAGTGGGATGAGTCGAGGTCATTGGTTCAGTGTTCACCAGGATAGTCCGATGTTCGCTTTTGGAGGGGGGTTTCCCTGATGCCTTGAAGGAGGAGTTAGTGAGACCCCTCCTAAAGAAACCATCTCTCGACCCCGATGTCCTGGCGATAATTCGACCTATCTCCAAACTCCCATTTTTAAGGAAGGTTGTTGAGAAAATAGTGGCATTGCAGCTCGAGGTGCACCTCGTGGCCTATGACATCTATGAGTCATTCCAGTCCAGTTTCAGAGCCAGGCATAGCAAGGAAACAATGTTGGTCAGAGTGCAAAATGACTTCCTCAGGGCGAGAGATAAAGGAGACTGGTCAATTCTCATTCTCCTCCATCTCGCCTCAGCATTTGACACCGTGGACTACACTGTGCTTTTGGATCACCAGAGAATGCTGTGGAGTCACCAGTACTATCATTAACTGGTTTAAATCCTATCTCTTGAGCAGGAAGCAATGGTTGGTGATGGGGAATTTCTCCTCCTCCTCCCCAAAGCTCCTGCCTTATGGAGTGCCTCAAGGGTCTATCCTGTCACCAAAGCAGTTCACTGTGTACATGCTACACCAGGGAGAGCTCATTAGACAGTACAGTCTGGGTTTTCACTGCTATGCAGACGATACCCAGCTGTACATGTCTTTTGCACCTGGAACAAATGATGCCGTGGAAGTGCTAAATAGCTGCCTGGCCGAAATTCAGGACTGGATGGCCTTCAACTGGCTGAGGCTGAACCCAGATCAGACGGAGGTTCTGGTTGGTTTGTTTGTTTTCATTTTTAACCAGAAGGTAACTGGGCCCTGCCCTTTTTCAGTCACGCCTGACAATAAAATACATCACAATGTACAGACATATAAGTATCAATTGACAGCACATACATTTTACTCTGTATCAACATACATCAGACACGACAATTGCATTTGGTATTTTTGTTACAGTATTCAAGGAGCAAATGTTTGAATTGCTTAACATTCTTTACAGTTTTAGCTATAGTAGAAAATCTATTTAGTAATGTTGGAGCATACTGGGAAAAAGAGCGATTACAGGTCTCCAGTTTTATCAAGGGTAAGTAAAGAAGCATTTGTCAATGCCGAATGTTGTCTCACTGGCATTGGTAGTGCAGGAGTTAGAGATGCATAATAGGAATGGCAGTGAAGTACTGAACTGACACCAACCCAACCCCCACCCTGCAGAGATTGACAGGCATTGGGGTGTGTCTTTGGGTCATCAGCTATAAACACTCATGCCATTTTACCTCACCCTACCCTGTAGACATTGACAAGTGTTGTGGTGTACTTTGGGGTCTTTGGGACTTACACTTACCCCATTCCATAAGGAAATAAGCTGAGGTGGGTGCAGTGTAGGAGAATGGGGTGAACTTTGCGGCCAAACACTCCATGGCACACCTCGATGCCTGTCACTGGCTGCAGGGTGGGGCTGGGGGTGGAAAGGCAGGAGCATTACAGCTGATGATCTAAAGTCACACCCCTGACGCCTGTCAGTCTATACAGGGTGGGGTGTTACAGCTGGAAACCCTAACACTGTAGGCGTGTGTTGGTATTTTAACTTCAAATTATCAACATGGGCTTTTTGTGACCCCACCTCATGAAGAGCGGCACTATCAGTTTGTTAGCCGAAAGGTAATTTTGCACAGAGACTGCGCCATTTGGCGCCACAGGTACGGAAACACATTTTGGGCAGGATGTGAAAAATGACAACTGTATGAGGAGGTGTAAAAAAAAATGGCAATGTTGAAAATCTGGAGTGAAAATCTGAAAAATTGAAGCCATGAGCATGCATAGAAACTGCGCAACACACACATCCGTAACCCAATTATTTTGGGGATTTTTTTAACCACATTTTCAACATAGGCATTTTGGGACCTCCCCTCATGAAAAGTGGCACTGTGATTTTGTTAATATGTCCCAAAAGTTGATTTCCCACAGTGACCACGCCATTGTGCGCCATGGGTGCGAAAACACATTTTGGGCAGGATGTGAAAAATGACAGCTGTACTGTTCATAAGAAAGTGTGGTAAAATGCCAGTGTTGAAAATCTGAATGAAAATATTACAAATTTGCGAAGTTACAAGGGTGCGTGGAAACTGCGCAACACACCTTTGTAACACAGTCATTTTATGGACTTCCGTCACCAAATTTTCAACATCGGCATTTTAGGATGTCTGCTCATGAACAGTGTCACCGTCTTTCTCAAACTGTCCTGAAAACTGATTTACGCTGTGATCGCTATTCAGCGCCGGACTCTGAAAACACATTCGACCAGGATCGTAAAATGACAGCTGTACTGTTCATAAGGAAGTGTGGTAAAATGCCAATTTTAAAATCTGGAATGAAAATATTAAAATTACAAGTTAAGAGCGGCGTGGAAACTACGCAACGCACGCTGTAAAACAGCCATTTTGGATTTTTTCACCAAATTTGCAACATAGGCTTTTTGAGAGACCCCTCATGAACAGTGGTACTATTGTTTCGTTAATCAGTCCTGAAAGGTGATTCCGCGCAGTGACCGCGAAATCACCTTTCGGGACCGAATAACACCATGCAGTGACTGAATTCATGAGGAGGGGTCCCAATAACCCCATGTTGAAAATCTGGTGCCAAAATTTACAAAAATGGCCAAGATATGCACCAAAGTTTAAAACATAGAAACACAGAAACAGACTTTGTCGGCAGATAAGGACCACTTGGCCCACCTAGTCTGCCCATTTCCCTACCTACAGGATAAGCCACAGATCCTAGTTAACCAACAGCCTATTTCTTCCTACCCCCCACAAGAATTGCCTTATGTCTTTCCCATGTATTCTTGAATTCTCCCACAGTTTTAGACCCCACAACCTCCTCAAGAAGGCTGTTCCGTGCATTCACTACCCTCTCTGTGAAACAATACTTCCTCACATTGCCCCTGAACCGCCTCCCCTCTATCTTTAAATTGTGTCCCTTGTTCTTGCATGTCTCTTTTTCTGAAAGATGCTACCCTCTTGGACTTTGTTGATTCCACTGAGGTACTTCAACGTTTCTATCATGTCCCCCTTCTCCCCCCTTTCCTCAAGGGTATACATATTAAGCTCTTTTAGTCTCTCCTCGTATGTCTTTTCTTGCAGACCCTGCACCATTCTAGTTGCCCTCCTCTGGACTGTCTCTATCCTGTCTATGTCCTTGCGGAGATGAGTTCTCCAGAATTGGATGCAGTACTCCAGATGAGGTCTCACCAGCTGTCTGTACAGAGGGAAAACAACTTCATGTTTTCTGCAGGTGATGCCTCTCCCTATGCATCCCAGTATACCCCCAGCTCTCCCTACTGCCTTCTCACATTGCTTGCTAACCTTAAGGTCATTTGATATGATTACCCCAAGATCCCTTTCCTTTTTTGTTCTTGTTACTACCTCCCCCCCATTGTGTAATCTTCCCCTGGGTTTCTGTTTCCCAGGTGCATTATTTTGCACTTCATTGCACTGAATCCTAGCTGCCATACTTCCGACCATTCCTCCAACTTTGCCAAGTCCCTTCTCATCCTTTCCACGCCTTCTTGTGTATCAACCCTTGTGTAAAAACCCTATTTATGCCATTATACAGCTTACCGGCATTTCTTCAGTTCGCGAAGATCGTCGGGCCGGATTCCAGAGGTAAGTATGGGGTGAGGGGGCATGTGGGGAGGCAGGGTACGCAGAGGGTGGACATGGGTTGGGGGTTGGGTAGGGGCAGAAGAGACTGCAAGGGACCATTTTCTTCGTTTACAGGTTAAAAAAAAAAAAGACAACGAGGGTTGGTTTCCTTTTTTTTGCAGGCATTGATTTGGTATACTGGGGTGGGCTCCCAGTGTACCACCAGCATAATGGGGCGGGACCACAGCCGATGGGGATTGGGCCCCCTGTTGGCAGAGAAAACGGGTGGGGGAGGCGTGCATGATGCCGAGGTGGATTGGGCACCCCCTCAGTACACATCGGAGGCTGGGGACATTATGCCGATAGGGAGTGGGATCCCCCATCTGCAAACTAAACTAGGCAGGGGGGGACTGAAGCAGATGGGGATTGGGCCCCCACCCGTCGGCAAGGAAAGACTGTTGGGATGGGGCGCATGATGCTGAGGGGGGATTGGGCACCCCCTCGGAATGGGGGGGTATCATGCTGACGGAGAGTGGACTCCCCCATTGGCAAATGAAGTGGCTGCGGCAGTCAGTGCCAACATGTTTAGCTCTCACTGCAGCAGGCCTTTTCTCAGATGTGCTCGCCTCATTAAGTATTGCTGGTGTGGCGCCTGCATGCTGGCTTATTGGGGAATGAGGGACGCACCTACTGATGCGTGCCTTGCATTCGCCCACAGTGACCGCACCTCCAAATCTGCTACTAATGCAGTATGTTGGCTGGTGTGCACGCATGAGCCAACATAAAAAGGGTATCTGACTGATTTCTGGTTAGCTATTAACTACTAGATTGAATCAATTTATTCTGTAAACTATGTGGCGTGGAGTTTTTGTAAACAAAGAAAGCAAAAGTGGCAGCCAAATAATCAATACGTTGTGAAGGGGGCAAAATATTTATCTTGTCATACAGAAGACAGTGGTGCATCCATGTTGGGGCTCTCAAACCAAATCTACAGATACCGTTTTGAATAAGTTGATAACTTTTAACAAATAACTTATCCTGATTTACAAAGAGTACTGCCCCATAATCCAGTGTTGGTAACAGCATTTGTTTTGTTATAATCATGCCGGCCTCATCTGTCAAAGCATTGATGTTCCTGCATAAGAAGCCTGACTTCTGGTGAATCTTTTTACCTATGTTCCCCAGGTAGCCCATAAAACTTAACATTGGGTCTAAATTGATGCCTAAATATTTAACCGACTGTACTCTTAAAATTTCTACTACTTCAGTTCCACTAACAGGTCTCCTCCAGTCCGGGCCAGCCTCTGAGATGTACCAAATAATATCACATTTGTTTTCTTCTCATTCAACCTCAGTTTGTTTTGAGTTATCCACTTTGTGAGTTTGTTGTAGTCTCCCTGTAATGACCTTTGAATCTCAGTAATTGATTGGCCCGAGCTGAAAAAAAAAAAAAAAAAGTGTCATCTGCATACTGTATACATTCTGTTTCAGTGACTGCCTTTGGCAGGTCATTCACAAAAACAGAAAACAACAAAGGTCCTAACACTGATCCTTGCAGAACACCCAACTTCATCTGCAGAGATCCTGACAGAGAGTTTCCTATCCTATCCTTTTGCACTCTGCCGCCTAAGTAACTCCTAAACCATTCCAGACCAGCGCCTGTTATTCCAGAGAAGTGAAGTTTCCTTAGTAATATTCCATAATTGACAACGTCAAAGGCCCTGGTCAAGCTGACGAACACCACACCGGTCATCATCCCCGATCACAAGCATCAAGCACAGTGCTCGCCAACCCAACCAGAGCCGTCGACGTGCTATAACCCTGTCTAAATCCATGCTGCTATTCAGCCAACAGCCCCATGGAATCTAAATGAAAAACCAGTTGTTTATGCACACATTGCTCCAATAATTTTCCTAATGTGGGTTATAATGATATTGGTCTACAGTTCGTAACATTTGTCCTGTCCCCAGATTTGAAAATTAGTACTATTATAGATTTGTTCCATATCATGGGCACTATGCCCCTAGAGATGGACAAGTTAAACAAAAATGTTATAGGACTGGAAATCTCTGCTGACACAAGTTTCAATATTTTTGGAGGAAACAATTCAGATTCACCACCCTTCTTTTCATCTAAGGTCAACAGAAGACTCCACACATCATTTTGAAGGATAGGGATAAACTTAAAGTCATCACCCATCTTTCCTACACCTTGTGTTCCCTACTGATGAGGAATTTCTGAAACATTTGTGTCATTATCTAGGTTTTCCCCCATCTGGCTTATTAAAAACCTATTAAAAAGACTCAGCTAGTTCCTTCTTATCTGTTTTGACCAAGTTTTTTTTTTCCCCCAACTCTTTTTCTCGCCTCTGGAGCTGGAAGTCTCTCGGGCCGCACCTCTGGCCAGTGTTGCTCTACCGCCCACTGTGAGCCCCGCCATCCTCAAGAATGTTACTGTTCGTCCCCGAGCCCCCCAGAGGACATAGGGCCCGAGGAGACAGGAGCGGTGGAGGGGCTCCAATGTTGGACGTGTGGCAGCGTGGCTCAGGGTGGGCCGTCACCTATCCGGCCCAGAGTTTTTTTTTTCCCCTGTGGTGTTTACGCCTCCCTGACGTGGGACATGCAATGCCGTCCCAGCCCGAGACGTGGGTGCTCCCAACCACGTCCAGAGGACAGCCGCCTGACGTCTACCCCTTCCCTAAGCCCCATGTGTGTAGCACTGCCGCTGGTCTCCACCGGGGGCCGCTGCCGCACCGGGCTACCCCTGAATCCCTTCTATGAGAGAGGAGAGCAGTCCCACGGACGCGATCCTCTCTCTCCCCTGCCGACCTCAGCGGATCGGCCTGCTCTCGCTCTGGTTGCCGGGCGGCACGCAGGTGTGGGCGCCCAGCGCCTCAACCCTCAGTGCCACCAGGCCGGCCTGTTTTAACCAAGTTACCTTCAACAAAACAATTCATCTCAGAACTTTCCTGTGGGTTACAGATACTTTTAAATGAGGATCAAAATCAACGTGGATTTTTTAGATTTTTCAGTTGTTGCATCTGAAAATACTTTGATTTGGCCTGCGTTAGTTCTTTATCTGATTTCGTCTTTGTTTATAGTCGATGAAGTGTTTAGTTTCCCCTGTTTTCAAATATTTCATTTGTCTCAAAATCTTTTATTGGTGATCGAGCTTGGTCACGGGCGTGATGGGAGTTCCTTTGGAATGGCAAAAGGATTGGTCCTGGGAACCACTCCGTTGATGGCTTCCCCTAGGGTGAGAAATCTGAGCGTTTTTCTGGATGACAGATTGGCACTTGATGCTCAAGTATCATCTGTTGTCCGAAGTGGGTTTTACCACTTAAGGAATATCGCCCGGATTAAACCCCTAGTTCTGCCCAAAGATCTGCCATCACTAGTATATGCCTTTGTTACTTCCAGGCTTGACTACTGTAACGCTCTATACTTCAGGGTCTGTGGAGGAGTACTCCACCAGCTGCAGCTAGTGCAGAATGCAGCAGTCAGGTTGCTGACAAGCCTGTCTATGTCATGTCACGTGACCCCAGTCCTGTGAGATCTGCACTGGCTGCCTGTCAGGTGGAGAGTCATCTTCAAGGTAGGCCTGCTCACCTAGAAGGTGCTGTATGGACCGGGCCCAGGTTACCTGACTGATCTTACTCCCACCACTCCGGTCCAATCCCTTCTCTCCTCCACCAGGGGCCTCCTTGCGGCTTGCGGTTCTGAGGGCCAGGATGAAAACCTTGGGTGAGCAGGCTTTCGAGGTGGCCGTCCCGTCCCTCTGGAACTCACTTCCAAGATCTTTAAGGGAGGCCCCTTTGGTGGAGGCATTTAAGAGGGGCTAAAGGTACATTTATCCAAAATGGCTTTTTCAGACTACCCATAATGTGTTAACTCTATTTTAGTGTTTGAGTATTTATTAATTATTTATAATTAGTCTATGTTTTTTTTTTTTTTAAGTTTTAAAACCCTGCAGAGCTTGTTTTATTGTATTATACTGCACTGTATTGATTATTGCCATCACCTTGCCTGTTTATGAATATGTAAGGCACCCAGAGCCCCAGTGATTGGGAGGCAGTATAGGGCAGTGGTTTAAGGCTCTGAGCTGCAAATCTGGTGACATCCAGCAGACCAGACCTGGGTTTGAATCCCACAGCTTCCACTTGCATACTGTGTGACCCTGAGCAAGTCACTTAACTTCCATGTGCTCCCAGGTCGCTCCTGTAAAAAAGCTTTCAGCTTAGTGTGCTACTCCTGGTTAAACAACTAAAAAAAAAAGTACTTACTTACACAATATGGCAGTATCCCTTTCCCAAAGATAGTGAAGTCACAGTCCACCGTCTCTGCTTTTAACCAATATGGCAGTATCCCCTTCCCAAAGATAGTGAAGTCACAGTCCACTGTCTCTGCCATTAACCAAGATTTTATTTATTTATTTGTTTCAAGAGTTTCACCAGGGAAGGCATACTGAGCAGAGAACCACTCGTTTCCAGATGCGTCCGGGGGGGGATGGGCGAGGTACAATAATAAGATGTGAAGTACACAATTAACAATGAAATACAAAGAGAATAAATTGGACACATAACAACAGTGTCAAGTACAAACTGGTACCAGGAACTTAAATCTAACTGACATAACAGGAGACAAAGGAACATGATACAAGATTCAGGTATAAACTAAGTGCACTGTTGCGATCAGTAATTCACAGTAAAAGCGTAGGTGCCCAGCTGAGAAGCAGAATACACAGGTACAGAACCTAGGGGAAGGTTAAAAATCATCGGCTGCGAGAACCAGTACATTAAAAGACAGGGCGTCAGGGAAAGAGTGGGGGGGGGGGTGTGAAACAGGGAGGATAGGTGGAGAATAGAACCTGGGGGGAGGGTTCAGGCACAAGTGCAAAAGGGGGCAATGTCATCAAGAAAAAGGGCATAGAGAGCCCTGGGAGAGGACACATGATGAATGGGGGATGGAAGGGTGTTCTACAGTTTAGTGAAACAGCGCGAGAAAGCAGCCTACCCAGCAGAGGTGGACCTGGAGGGAATAGCTAGGGAACGAGAATCAGTGCTTCTTAGGGAGTGAGAAGGAGGGGGGAGGGAGAGAGTAAAGGTAAGGTAGAGTGGGAGAGATCCGAACCAAAGTTTGCCCACGAAACTGACACAGTGGGCAAGGCGCCTGCACTTTAGGAATGGGAAGGAAAGAGACTGATAGAGGGCGCAGTGGTGGCTACGTGGGGGGCAGCCAAGAATGAAGCACAGAAACAAAGACAATGACAGCAGAAAATGACCAGAGGTCCATCTGGTCTGCCCAAGTTCTCTATAATCCCTGGAACCTACTGTTCCTCCAGGGTACTAACCTTCCCCGTCCTCTCTCTATTCTCTTCCTTAGTCCTGTCGTCCCCTGTAACCACTATCCCCTTCATTATGTCTCAGCCCTGCTTGAATCCCCTGACTGTTTTTGCATCCACCACTTCAGCCGACAGACTGTTCCAAGGTTCCACCACCTTTTCCGTAAAGCAGTACTTCCTCACATCTCTCCTGAACTTGCCTCCTGTTAATTTCCATTCGTGTCCACGTGACCCCGAATTGCTATTCAGGCTAAATAGTTCCCCGCAGTTCACTTTGTTAAGTCCTTTGAGGAATCTGAAGTTCTATATCATATCTCCCCTCTCCCTTCTGGTCCACATTGAGTACATATTTAATGTCTTGAGGAGCTCCTCATAGGATCTGCCCTGCTGGCCCTGAATCATTTTTGTTACACTACACTGCACTGCACTGTCTCCAACTTATCCTTATCCTTTCTGAGGTGAGGACTCCAGAACTGGGCACAGTACTCTACGTGAGACCTCACCAGGGATCTGTAGAGGGGAAGTATTACCTGTGTTCTTCTGCTAGCAATACCCCTCCTGATACATCCCAGTATCCTGTTAGCCTTGCTATAGGACTTGTTGACTGACTCGATTGCTTAACTGAGTTGCTAATAATAACTCTCAGATCCCGTTCCTCAGCTATAGTGCCAAGTCTCTCTCCACCCATCCAGTACTCCGTTGTGGGGTTCTTTTTCCTTTGGTGCATTGCCTTGCACCTTCTAGCATTGAATTTTAACTGCCAGACCTTTAACCACCCCTCTAACTTTTGTAGGTCTCTCTGCATTTCCCTTATTCCTTTGTCACTATCCACCCTCCCACAAAGTTTTGTGTCCTCTGTGAAGAGGCACAACCAGCCCTGGATTCCTTCTCCAATGTCACTACTGAACATGCTGAAAGAAGACCAGACCCAGGACTGATCCCTGTGGAACCCCGCTCATACCCTCCCTCTCCTCTCATTTAACCCACTGACCACCACCCGCTGCTGCCTCCCCTCTAGCCAGTTACCTATCCAGTTCACCATGGGTTTAGCTGCACCCAAATCTTCCGTCTTCTTGAGCAATCGTTTGTGAGTTGCCAAGTCAAACTCTTTGCTGAAGTCAAAGTAGAGCAGATTCAGAGCATGGCCCTTGTCTAATTCCTTTGTCATCCAGTCAAAGAAAACTATCAGGTTAGTCTAACAAGATCTTCCTACCATGAAACCATGCTGTTTACTATCCTGGAACCTGTTGCTCTCCAGGTAGTCCATGATGTCCTCTTTGATCAGTGACTTCATCAGTCTCCCTGCTATAGAGGTTAGACTGAGAAGCCTGTAGTTCCCTGGTTGCTCCTTATCCCCCCCTTATGAAGTGGTACAATGTCTGCCACCTTCCAATCCCTTAGAACGTCCCCAGACCTAAGTGAGCTGTTGAACAGAAATACCAGTGGTTCAGCCAGCTCCGTTGCCAATTTCCTGAATATCATTGGATGCAACCCATCTGGTCCTGGGGCCTTATCTATCTTAAGGCCAGACAGCCCATTCAGAACCCTTTCACTAGTAAACAACGGCTGCCTCATTTCTGGGATTCCCTTACTGGCCACCCTGATGCCACTCTCTGGCATGGACCCACTGTCCTCCTTAGTGAAAACTGAGCAAAAGTTGTCATTTAGGGGTACTTGGTTGGAATAGCACTACCAGAATAGCGCCAGTCAACTGAGTGCTACTTTGGATGGCGCTACCACAGACAGTGTGAGGGGATTTACAGTGCTTGCAGTAAACGCTCCCCAGATCACTGTCTGTGGTGCTGACAAGGAACAACGGCACCAGAATCCAGGAGGCTGGCCAAGCTGCTTCCGTGGCAAGGAGGGCTGGGGGATAGAGCAGCTTGGTCAGGTGGCAGTGAAAACCAGGGTTCTAATCCTGGTCTCCTAGAATTTTTGTGTATTGGGACTTTGTGGTGTTTTTTTTTTGTTTGTTTGTTTAACATGGGGCCATGGAAACAGTATTCCACGGCCAGACAAATTTCAAATTGCCCCATGATCTGCTCCCTCCCAGAGTGAGAATCTAATAATAGGAGAATGCAGGGGGAAAAAAAACAAACTGACGGCATTATTGAAGCGTCGATATTGATCACGCTATTGTTTTCGGCGATGTTCTGACCCAGTGCCCATTTCGGATGGCGGCCTTTTGCCCATCTTCCTCTATCACTCAACCTCCCTAAACTAGCCTTGCGATTCCCTCATCATTTTTAATATCAGGGGGAAAGAGTGGAATAGAGTGTCCAGTCTGGCCAGGGCAGTCCTGGGGGTGGTACTGTAGACTACATCGTTATAGTCAAAAACTGGGAGGATCATTTTCTAGATAATCTCGAGGCGGGCTACTAAGGGAACGTAACCACGATTCCTGAACAGGGCACCTAGCTTAGGGTGCAGCTTTTTGTGGACAGCATCGATGTGCAGCATTCCATTTCCTAAAGGTAGCAAACGCACAGCCAGTTTTGCCCTTAACAATACAGCAGTATCCCCTTTCCAAGAGGTAGTAAGGTCACATCTCACTGTCTCTGCCCTCAACCAACATGGCAGCATCCCCCTTCCTGAAGGTAGTGAAGTCAATGTCCACTGTATTTGCCCTTTCCTTCTGGATAGGACTTCTTGTCTCTGAGAGTCAGGAACAGTGGGGCAAGGGCCTGTCATGGAAAGAAACGGCATTCTGGCCCTCCAAATGATCTCAATCTCTCTACCACTTTCTCAGCTTACAGAGCAAGTAGGAGCCACTCCAACTGCGCTTTGTTCTTTGCTAAACTCAGGTTTGGTTCTTTCCTCCCTCCCTCCCTCCTACTCCACTAACTCATATTCCAATCTCCATCCCTCTATCTCAAACTCTCTGCTGGGCAGGCAACTTTCTCCTATTATGTCCCTTTCCTCTGCAATAACCTCCCTTCTGCCCAGAGTCCTCCTCCTCTTCCCTCTCCTTCAGAGCAAACCACCATGACCTTTTCTCACATACCTGCCCCAATAGCTACCCCCCTCATTTTCCTGCCACCCAAGTATCTAGCCAATGCTCCTACCGCCTTCTACCCTGCCCCCCCCCACACACTCCTTTGCCCTCACTGCTTCTCTAGAGCCTCAGCTGCTTAGTACTGCTTATACTGGCCATGGCCATCCCCATGTCCTCAACCTTTCTGTAATTTCTGCTGTTACCCTGTGACTTTATGAATTGATCATGACCGATTTTATATATTCAGAGTTTATCTGCATGGTGTTCTGCTGCACTTCCTTGTCTTACTGCATCCCCCACCTCCACCCCTGGGTCTCACCTGGATATGGGTTTCAGTTTAGTGTGCCTATCCCAGCCATGAGTTCTAAATAAATTATCAACTGTCAACATGCCAGTCAAAATCAGAACTGCTGACTTTTCTTCATACTGTACGCATTCTAGTTTGGAAGACGTTTTAACCCCCACACGTAATTAATGCACTATAGTAACTGGGTTCCATTTTTTCACAGAGGGAAACGGTTATAATTTCTCATTATAACGGCATTCTCATGCAGGGATTTCCCGAAGCGCCCACGACATGCACACTCAAGCTGCTGCATTGTACACAGATGGAAAATGAAAGTACAAGGCCTGCACCTACAACTCCCAGCCTGCATTGAGCTCAGGCTGCACCCGCTTCATGTGGGTGGGAGGGGGAGCATGCAGTGAAAAATGGAGCCAAGCACTTATATAAAACAAAAGCCTGGGGCCTGTGTAAAACTCAAATTTCATACACAGCCTCTGTATGGAATGCTAGTATATATCCCTCGACCTTCGCTCTTGGGGTTTCTGTCGCATCCCATACCTCGGATGTGTATAAAATTCTTGTTATAAACAGTCCCCCTGGCAATTATTCTATTTGTTATATTTAACATACTGTGGTTGATCGTGTCTCTAATTCACTTTCTGTAAAGAGTTTGTACAGTACTGAAGAACCTGTATGAACTTAATTTAGGGAGGTGTGTGATATAAAACAAAAACAATCTTAAAAGGACAGAACTGAAGAGAAACAAAGAGAGTAAGAGACAGAGAGAAAAAAGACTGACAGACAGAAAAAGACAGAGAAGGAGGGAGAAACAGACAGAGAGAGAGAGAGAGAGAGAGAGAGAGAGAGAAGAAACGAGAGACTAGAGCTAGAGACCTTGATATACTGTATTTTAGTTTTATCTTGATAATGTGAGACAAGGCAGACTAGTTTATGAGCATAGGGTACAATGGCCAGCCCTGACCCCGTCCTTCTAGCTGTACTTCGGTATCCTTCTCTTCCCATTATCAGCAAATGCCTGCAGAGCTGAACGGTCTGTCCAAGGACATTAACCCTTTCTATCCTCTGGCAACATTTATAGAACGTTTGACTCAGCAAGAGGAAGGTTTTAGAAACATTTCTAAAAATGTGAAATACTGGAGTTGAGCAACTTGGCTGTATTTAACCCCACAGACAGAGCCATACAATCTCCCCAACAACAATACCTGCTGTGGAAACAGCTGAAAGGAAACATTTCTTATGACACTTAACTATTAATTTATTTTTGCACGCAAAACAACTGTTGAAACCAAATGCGTTTGTGCAATTTTTACCCTGAGAATACTGCATGTAAGCATATTGTGGATAAAAAGTAAAAATCAGTCATCAGTTAGTTGGGAGTGGTCAGTTAAGTCGTGGCATTCAAACCTTTTGCCATTTCCCACTGGGACTTGGGTGGTCAGCCCTGAGTGGAGCTCCAGAACAATGGTTCCGGGAAGAATTTAGAGCAGATACAAAAGGAAGACTCTTTTTACCTCAAATCAAGTAAGGTATCACTAGGTGATCAGCAAAAAGGGACAATACAGAGAGAAGCCAAGCAGAGATTATTGGGATGGTGTAACAAACAAGGGAAGGAACAACTGCTCTGTGCAGATGCAGATCTAGGCCCAGATATTCAAAAGGGTTGCGCATGGCGCAACAGTGTTGTGCCATGCGCAACCCACTGATGCGCCCCGGCACGATATTCAAAAGGCAAAAGTACGCGGCACAAATCCCGATGCGCCAGAGCGCATCAGTAATGTATGCAGGCGCAGTTGGGGGGGGGGGCGCGTGCCCATGCATACTCTGCACAGCCAGATAGTCAACCCGGGATGTGCAGAGCCATGCATGCGCAACCCCTACCTGCACCAGCACAAAGCTGATCCCCAAAAAAAAAAAGGAACAACGGATGGCCACCCACAGGTGAGCTGCCGCACTGCAGGGCGCAACATGGAAGCTGCCACCTGTGGGTGGCCACCCGAGCTCCGGCTGCACCTCCGTGGTGGCGCCCCCCATGTCCGATCACGGGCATTAGTAAAATAAGGAAAACCTCCTACATCCCTGGTGGTCCAGTGGACAGATGCCTGCCCAGTCGCGGGCATCAGTAATGAATATAATTCCCCAATCTCCCTGGTGGTCCAGTGGATCGATGCTTGCCCGATCGCGGGCATCTGTAATGAATACAATTCCCCAATCTCCGCGGTTAGTGGATCGACAGCCCGTTCGATCAGGCTTAGGTGATAGATTGTTCCTGCCATATCCTGGTGGTCCAGCGGACTCCACTACCCACCCACCCACTGATCCCCACCACCCGGTCTCGGTCAGCGGCGGGCGGCAGCACCCTTACCCGCTTCGTCAAGACTATTTTGCTCGACATCGTTGGGTAGGGCTGTATTTGGCCATTGAAACGACAGCGTGAGCTAATGGCGCAGAAGTCTACATCAGACATTCCAGATATGTAATGGATCCATCTGCATATCTGGAATGTGTAGTGGCTGCATGGCTGCACGCCATTGGCTCACGCCAGGACCAATGGGTGTACAGCCTCTACCAACAGTGTGTCAGTCGGCAGCTGGTGGGTGCTGCCGCCCACAGCGGGGGGGGGAAGCAGGGTCCGCTGGACCACCAGGGATATGGGAGGCAATAATCTTTCACTTAAGCCCGCGATCAGGCAGACATCGGTCCACTGGACCACCAGGGAGATTGGGGAATTGTATTCATTACTGATGCCCACGATCGGGCAGACAGGTCCACTAAACCACCAGGGATATAGGATTCATCTTTTTTTACTGCAGCCCGCGATCGGGCTATGGGGCACATTGCTGCGCTGCAGGGGGCGTCAGTCCCCCCCGACGGCTGCTGCCTGGCAGGGCGCCAGGCGCAAGTCGTCGGGCATCGGCACACCTGCATGCAAATGTGGCCATACTGACATGCAAATGGACCATTTGCGCCTTGCATACCTTATGGCCCCATTTGCATGTCAACTTTTGAATATCGCGGTTGCTAAGCCTTGCGCAATGAAACTTGCGCTAGTGCATCCCCATGCTCCACTCTGGCCACTGGCGCTGACGCAGTGCCACTGTGCCATGCGCACTGCAGGTGGCCAGGGTGCGATATTCAGCGATGTTGTGCCATAGCGCGGCTCGTTGAATATCGCCCAGTCCACACCCTGCGCGGCAAGTTGCGCCTGCATAGCTTCGCCACAGCCTGGCACAGTTTGAATATCTGGGCCCTAGTGTATTTGTAAGGGGGAAGCATTTCCCCAGAAAAATACAAAATGTTCAATTTTTAAACTTTAGATTAGGCTAAAACAGCTACTATTTGTTGGCCTAAGGGGTACCGGGTTATGCTTCGCTACATAGCTGGGTTCACCGGTGACGCCACGTCATCAAGATCAGGGGGCCCACTTTTGAAAGGGCCTGATATGGCCCAAGGGGTAAGTCCCCATACATAACTTGCTGGTGCGAGCAAAAACAGCCATGCTGGCGAAAATGGCATTTGCATCATCTTCTGCACACGGGCAGCATTTTTCTGGTTACTGCACAAATGCTAGTCCAGGTAATACCAAGTGTGGCATCTAGGCAAAAACATTTGAACAAGCTGCCGTGAACTGGTAAAAAAAGGTCTCCAAGAATCGCAAGCTGTGGCACAATGGGACCCCCTGCTGTGCAAGTTTATCTGCATCATGTGCGCAACTTCTGCCGATGTGAAAATCCAACCCCAGGTCTACACTCCAGATCAGTGCAGGTGCTCTGAAAAACACAGAACCCACTGGCTCAGGTTCTCTGCACCACCCGATAGTGTTGTGTGTAATTTTCAAATTTCAATGGAATGGAGTTTCCACAAAATTTCAGTAAATTCCACTTAATTCCATGGAATTCTGTCCATAGCAGAATTTTAAAATTTCAAAAGAAGAATGTTTTTCACGGATTACATAAACCTCAAATTCTTTTTTTCCAGGACCCATGGAAAAATATTCTGTAGTATACATAACGCACAGGATGTTTTTCAGTGATTTACATAGAAATGTTTTTCAGAATTCTGGGAAATTCAAAAAGAAATTCTAAAAAGCAGTTTGCAAGTGCAATAGCCATTCTGCACATATACACACAGAATATGTCAGCAGAAAAGGACCACTTGGCCCACCCAGTCTACCCAGATGGTCACTGTTTAGTCTGCTGCTGCAGACCCAAACTGGTTTCCAGCAACCCTCCCCCTGCATAGTTACTAATATTTCCCTACTGTTTTCACTTCCATCACTTCCGCTGCCTATCTTTTCCAGGCATCCACCACTCTTTCAGTGAAGTAGTACTTCCTCACATCCCTCTTAAACTGCTCCATCCCCCCCCACACACACACACACTCACACAAACACACAGTTTATCGCACGCCCTCTGGTCTTGGTGCTGTTTCTCACTTGACAGAGACTCCTCTTCTGCACCCTGTTTACCCCCATGAGGTATTTGCAGGCCTCTATCATGTCACCTCTTGCTCTCCTCTCTACCAGGGTGAACATGTCAAGGTCCCTCAGTCTCTCTTCATAGGACTTTTGATATAACTCCTGCACCATTTTAGTTGCCCTACTCTGGACTCCCTCCACCTTGTCTATGTCCTTTCTGAGGTGCGGCCTCCAGAACTGGACACAATACTTCAGGTGGGGTCTCACAAAAGAGTGATACAGTGGCAATATCATCTCTCTCTCCTCCTGCTGGAGATACCGCTCCTTGTGCATCCCAGCATCCCACTGCTTTGTCAGAGTGTCCTGCCACATTAGGGTCCTCAGGTATGATCATCCCAAGGTCCCTTTCCCGCTTAGTGACTGTCAGTACCTCCCACCCCCATCCTGTACTCATTTCCTGGGGTCCTATGCCCTAGGTGCATGATTTTGCACATTTTGGCACTGAATCCCAATTGCCATGCTCTTGACCACTCCATGAGTTCCCCAAGGTCCCTAGGCATTCTCTCCACCCCCTCCTGAGTGTCCACCCTATAAAAGATCCAGAAGCAAATGATTTGATACCTTTTAATGGACCAACATAGATGTAACAACTTTGTTCTTGTTGTTACATCTATGTTGGTCCATTAAAAGGTATCAAATCATTTGCTTCTGGATCTATTCTTGCAAGGACCAATACGGCAACTACTAAATCTAGATTTCACCCTATAACAGGTTTTGGTGTCATCTACGACAAGGTATACCTTCAATTTCTTCTGCAATGGCACTGAAGAAGACACTGAAGAGGATCAGTCCCAGTACTGAGCCCTACGGCACCCCGCTGGTCACTCTCCCCCATGACAGTGAGTGCAGTTAGCCACCACCTTTTGTCGCCCATTCACTAACCAGTTCCTTACCCAATTCACCACTATGGGTCCCAGTCCTAGGCTGATTAAAAGAAAAAAATTGTTTCTGACTTTAGCCTAATACCGTTCACATAAATGTAGACTTGCACCCACCACTAAAAACAAAGGAAAGCACAGAGCAGCACTGACGTTCCTGGAGAGAAAAATTAAAAGTCTCAGTTTCGGGAGCAAAATGGGGAAGGACCACTTATGTGAATCATGTACACCCCAAAAAGTGCAACTAAGCAATATGACAAGGCATGCATTAAAGAATTAACGAGACACGCCCTGAGGCACAGTTAAGGAATGAGGTCGAAGGCCAAGTGTCCTCAACCGATGAGAAGTGACTCATTAATCCTTTAATGCACACCCTGGACAGACTGACTATTTATAAAATGGCATAATGTAGGTAATGAGGTTTTCAAGCCTTTGTAATGAGATACAGTTTCTGACCGTGCATCATTAGTATTTTAATGCATGGTCATGGGACGGCTGTCATCCAATGAGGTCTTTGGATTTATCCTTGTCATTTTATAAAACTGACGCCCAGAGGCATGGTGGGATGAGGCGGTGGCTGCCTCACTGCCTGTTGTACTGGAACCCAGGTTTGGTAAAAAGACATGGGTTGGTCGGGGGGGGGGGCCAAGGAAGGGAGAATTGAGCGTCCGCATAACAGCTCTCCTCCTTTGGGGAATGGGGACTGCATGTCCTATAATTTGACTGCCACCTGGAGAAATCAAGGTAGCAGCAACATGGAACAGCAAGGGATGGGACTCCATGGGAGAGGCCACGGGTGTCTCTGTGGAGGTGGAGCATACACATTGCGTCACTGCATGTGTGTGGGCCTCAAAAGGGAAACAATAGAGGAAAAGCACCTCCACCTGCTGTGTGGCAATGGCCCAGTCCCTCTCAGGGCCCACAGTGATGACTGGACACCTCCGGCTAGGTCCTCTGGGAGGATGAAATCACAGCCAAGTAAACTAAGCCCTAGGGGATGTCAGGTGATGGGGCTGGCGGGACCAGTGACAATGGGGGCAGGTCAGAATGACCAAGGACAGAAACACATAGTAAGGAAAAAAAACTGACTATTTAAAGTGTAAACATGCAACATATTGCTAGGGTTACAGGGCAGACAAAGAGGCCATTGAGACTGTTCCCATTTTTCATGGGTAACCATTCAGACTGAACCCCGGGTAACCTTATCCGGTTACCAAAGACTAAAATAAAAAAAAAAAATGAACCTAGCAATTGGATTTTTTTTTTTTCCCCCACAAAGCTTTTTACTCCTCAGGTGGCTCCTCTGCCCTGTCCCCACCTCCTCTTGGTCGGCATCCACCTCCCCCAGACCTACCTGGAGTAAGTCCCTCACAGACTGGTCTGTGTGGTGGGGCTGGAGGACAGAGGGTTGTTCTCACGCACACACACACACACACACACACACACACACACACACACACACAATCCACATACTCCAGGCATCTGGCTGGTGATGCAGGTCTGGGAAAGATGTGCAGAGCGCCATTCAGCCCTTGGATTCCCGTTTCCGTTTTCTCCCCAAGCCACTATTGTGGCACCACAGCAGCACGTGCACAAGGAGGTGTACACATCCTGCAGATCCGCAGCCCCGCCCTATGAGCAGCTCACTGCCTGTACTACCATTGGGCCTCCACCCAGTGGCAGTCAGAGGACGAGATGACTGGCCACTCCTCCCCGGAAGAGGAGAGCACTCCCAGGGACGCTCAATCCTCTTCCACCTTGTTGACCCCTAGCAACCCATTCTTGTTCCCAAACACGGGTCACCAGCATGGCAGGAAGCAAGGTATTCAACACCTTAGCCCTCCACGCCACCGGGATGGCCTAGCAATTTGATTTTTAAAGAGCTAGTGGAGTCAAAACAAGCAGACATGAAAATAATACAAATTTTAAGTAGCAGTCAGTTGTAACTCATTTCTTAAGTATTTTTTTTTCCTTTTGCTCATTAGAAAGTATTCTATGTGATAATATTGCGCTGGATGCGCGGAACAGCTCTTAGCCTGGCAGCTGACATATCTAACTCTACTGCCCCACACTACATCATCAGCATTATGATCTCACTGACAGTGACATCACAGGTGAATGACCTGGCAGTAAGGTTACCACCTACTCGTTTTTTGACCACATGGATTCGGTCCTCCTGTTTTCAACACTGCAAATTTGTTTTTTATGGTGGGTCAAGCAGCATCTGTGAGATCCTCCACTAACTCAGTTTCATTTTCTTCTCATCTGACTCTAAACAAGTATCTAAACATTTCAGTGTGCTTGCTTGCTTGCAGTGCATGCTAATCAGGGAGTGCCTTCAAGTGCAGGGCACATAAAGGAGCCAAATGTGTCCCTGTCTGCCCAGTTGTCACCTCTAACTTCACACCAGCAAATTGGAAGGTTATTCCTGGGAATGGTAAACAATACCACCTTAATTAACACCTTAGTTTTTCTGAAACCCTTAGACATTCAGACAGGCAACACATTATGGTCGACTCCTGCTCCATGTGGACCGTTTAATCTGTGTTTCAGAAACCTTATCTGCTAATCCAGTTTTATTCAGAGGCAGTACTTTTTCAGTCATTTTGAATGCTCACATACTTGTAAAACAGATTATGTTAAATCCTTCACCATTTTACTTGCATGTTCAGGTTACAAACACGTTTTGATGTCATGCAGACCTCTGTTTGTATACCAGTCAGTCTAAGAGGTGTAAAGTAGGGCTATTATGACCACTACCAGCAAATCAGCCTAATCCTTTCCAGGCTGCATTGTGAGTATGGTCTGTGACCGCTGTGATAGGGGATACTTTTATACCTTTAAAGGGGCACTGTCAGCTTTTGCCCTCCGTTTTTGTAACTTCCAAAACATTGTGCCTTTTGGCACACACCTACATCAACTGTAGAGTACAATACCCACATTGGACTAAAAAAAGAAGGAAATGTACAAGATTTGTATATTTTAACTATTATTAGGATTTACCTCGACCCAAGGTAAAGTCACTTAGCCCCGGAAGCAGATCCTGGTTCAGAATGAGCAGTAGGCACGAGCGCAGTCCCAAAGTGGCATTTTTTAACATGCCCACTCTACAAACATGCTCTCCCTGTAACTCCTATGATTGCAAACTGGTCCTCGTATTGTAGAACGCAAAACGAGCACCGCGAATGTTGTAATTTATTTTTCCTAACCGGAGCCGAAATCCCACGCATGCACAATGGTGGCATGTTCTCACGCATGTGCGGGATCTTGCCCCACGTTTCTTCCGCGCATGCATGGGATTTCGGCTCTGGTTAGGAAAAATAAATTACAACATTCACGGTGCTCATCTTGCGTTCTACAATACGAGGATCAGTTTGCAATCATAGGAGTTACAGGGAGAGCATGTTTGTAGAGTGGGCATGTTAAAAAATGCCACTTTGGACCCTAGGCCATGCTCAAGCTGCACGCTCTGAACCAGGATCTGCTTCCAGGGATATGTGACTTTACCTCGGGTCGAGGTAAATCCTAATAATAGTTAAAATATACAAATCTTGTACATTTCCTTCTTTTTTAGTCCAATGTGGATATTGTACTCTACAGTTGATGTAGGTGTGTGCCAAAAGGCACAATGTTTTGGAAGTTACAAAAACAGAGGGCAAAAGCTGACAGTGTCCCTTTAAAAGGCTCACCAGTTTTTCCTTTAGAGTATGTCCTATATTCTAATATTTGTTACCCCTTTTGTTGTTAAATTAATCTAATATTTTATTCCATTTCTAGCAATACTACACCCCTCTCTCCTTAGTAGTTATTGCTGTCAATTTTAATACTACCTGGATATTCCAGGAAGACCATTCCAGGCCTTTCAGACTGACAGCACAGAATAGTGTGGCTAATGTCATGCTAAGCCACAGAAATGAGAAAAGGAAGACAGAGAGCAATAGCTGATGAGTTGAAAGGAACACAATCCAGATGTGATGGCACTGCACATTTAGATAATTTATCAAAAATTTCTCAAAACATGTATATATAAGGGATATGCAGCGGTTCAGTGTGTGATAAAGCATTTATCTTGTACAGTTTCCAGTAACCTCACGAGTGCCGAAGGCACGAGTGAGAGTTACGAGAGATCACTGGAAACTGTACAAAATAAATGCATTATCACACACTGAACCGCTGCATATTCCATTTATGCAACAGGTTTAGATGTTGTGTGAACATTTTGATTTTGGTAGGTGTAAATAATTTGTCAAAAAAGGGAAAAGAAAATTGAATTTTATGCTGTTTTTTGCTAATTATAAAAAACCAAAATGGTATCTATGAATAAAACACCACTCATTTTGTAGATATTTTTGAGCTGAACATTTTTCGTGCTCACAGTACCATGCTATCATTTTTTGTTTTAAAGTTATTCATATTTGTTTGTCAAAAAAGTGAACAAAAAATTACATTTTCTTCTATTTTCTTGCTAATCATATACAATATACAGGGTTTATATAAATGAAACATTATTCATTTTGTAGATAATTTTGTGCTGAACAATTTTCGTGCTTGCAGTACCATGTTATCTTTTTTCGTTTTTAAGTTATTTACATTTAAATATGGTTAGTACTGCTTCTGAGGCTGAACATTCTAAATGAATTCTGAAGAGAACTGTGTAGATAAATGAGCTACTGATGTAGTTACTGTGTGGATAAATGGGTGATGATGTAGTTACTATGTGGATAAATAAATTTATGAAATAGGGGTGGACATATATTCAGTGTGATAAATGCATTTATCGGAATCACTGTATGTATAAATAAATTTATACATACAGTGACTATTTATACGCACAGTTACTATGTCACAAATCTCTTTAGAATTCATTTAGAATGTTCGGCCTCAGAAGCAGTACTAACTATATTCAAATGGGAATAACTTTAAAATAAAAAAATATAGCATGGTACTGTGAGCATGAAAATTGTTCAGCACAAAATTATCTACAAAATGAGTGGTGTTTCATGTATAGATACCTTACAGATTTTTACAATTAGCAAAAAGCAGAAGAAATTTTAATTTTTGTTCACTTTTTTGACAAACAAACGTGAATAACTTTAAAACAAAAAAATGATAGCATGGTACTGTGAGCTCGAAAAATGCTCAGCACAAAAATATCTACAAAATGAGTGGTGTTTCATTTATAGATACCTTTTAGATTTTTTTTTTATAATTAGCGAAAAACAGCATAAAATTCAATTTTCTTTTCCCTTTTTTGACAAACAAATGTGAATAACTTTAAAATGAAAAAGGTAGCATAGTACTGTGAGCATGACATTTGTTCGGCAAGAAGTTTTCTACAAAATGATAGGTGTTTCATTTAATAGCAACCACTATGCTAGACAGACATACTCTAGGAAAGTTAACCAAAACTCCCAGAAGTTCTAATTTAAAATAAAGATAAACAGTCAAAACCAAATGTTCCTGCACGGATAGAAAGCATCCCTATTGCATAAATGAAATATACAATGGTGAACTGTCAGATAAATGATTTATCTACACTTGTGCTGTTTAACCTTGGACACCATACTCGTGGCTTACGCCACTCGTGAGGTTACCCAAGGTCAAACAGCACTTGTGTAGATAAATCATTTATCTGACAGTTCACCATTGTATATCCCTTATTTATCCACATAGTAGCACAGATAAATGGATTTATCAGTGCAGCTTTATTCAGATACCTGTTGCATAAATATATATATATATTTTTTTTTTTTAAACACCAGGAGAGAAACACTAAGCTGAAGTTTGTTTGCAGGTGCGACCTGGGAAGCACAATGACTTGCTCAGGGTCATACAGTATGAAAGTGTGGGCTGTGGGATTCAAACCCAGGTTTCCAGGTTTGCAACTCAGAGCCTTAACCCACTGCGCTATACTGCCTCCACGCTACGTATCACATATCGTGCTATCTACTATGTATGACTGACATGGAAAAAAATAGGGTATTTAACAGCATAGAATAGTTGATACCACTTTCAAAAACTTCTCTGACATTACAAATAACTTCAGAGTAGGAGCAACGGGAGGGACAGTAGCACATCTTGAAATGGCAGGTGATATCTGTAATTACATCTCATCCACCATTACTGGTGTAGTTTATTTATTGATTTATTGAAAAAGTTGTACCAAAAAGGTCACCTGATCCAAAAATAGCCGGTTGTCAGGGTGTCCTTGTAGTCACTCGATGTGTCAGCTAAGCTGTGTACACAGGATGCAAAGTCCCCTGAACACCCTTTCTAACCCCACCCAATGTTAACACACGCTGAAATTTAAAATATTTAAATCTAAATCAAACAAACTAAAAATAATAAACATGATATAATTTAAAGAAGTTGCACACAATGCAATATCAGCATCAATTCTGAATAAATCAAGTGAATCAGTCCAGGCAATGCCCTCACCAATCATAAAAGTGGCATGGTTAGGAGTGGAGTTTGGGGGTGTGGTTTAGTATTTGGTTTTCATATCATCCAAAGGTGGAAAACCCTACCTGGCAGGCACTCACTTGCTGTTCCTAAGTAGCAGCGATGTCGCAGTCAGTAAAGTCACAGTGCTAATGATGTAATGTGGGGCAGCAGAGCAAGATGTGTCAGCTGCCAGGCTAAGAGCTGTCCCACACATCACACATACTAACATAAGGTAAACAATATTCTAATTAAAAAAAAGAAAAGAAAAAAGTACAGCAGATAAAAAGGTGATGGTTGGCTGCTTTTAAAGTGTAATATTAGTTTTAGACAATACACTAGCTTTTTAAAAATTTAGATATGCTAAGAATGACTGAGGAAGGCTGTTCCACAGCCTCACTATTCTCTGGGTGTGGAAGGATTTTTGCTTATTTGTTTTGAAGCGTGAAAGACTCAGTTGCTTGGTACGTCCCCTTTTTAAACAGCTCAGGGCCTTTAAAAACTAGTCCAAAATTGTTCACTACGGTCTTGTCATGGCCAATATCAAACACATCATGAGGAAATGTGTCCCCAGACCATGGTCAGGTATGCTTGATCCTACAATAGAAGTGGTGGGTGTCACAAACCCACTCAGCAGGTTAGCCCTCTACTCCCAAAGTGCCAACCTCCGAGCGCAGTCTTGCGAACAGTTAACAGAACAAGGTAACCCTCTTGTCTGTTTTTGTGGATTCGAATCAACCTTTGGTCTCAAGTTCTGGAGGGATTCAAACTGTGAAACTCTTGTTAGCGTACCCAATGTACAGGCTCAGATAATTCTGTCTTCGGGGCCCAGATATCTTTGCCTACGGGCACCTAACCAGGTGTACAAAAATGAACCCTTAAAACTGTAATAGAAGACCTCAGATTTAAAACACTTACCTTTTTATGTTGGCAGCTTAGCATGACCAACTTGCCTGTAATGGAATTTGGAGGTCGCGGTGCGCTGTTGGGCGAAGAATGGGGCACGCGCACCAGTAGGTGCGGCCTCATTCCCAATCAGCCTGCATGCCGGCAGCATACCATGCATACTAATGTGGCGAGCATCTAAGGGAAAGATCCGCTGCAATCCGGTAAAGCTTCGTCAGGCGCGATGGACCTCGGCGTGCTCAGCCACATTGTATGCATGGCGGCAGCCCAACAATGCCACTTCGGGGTGCCCAACTCCTGCTGGCTTGCTGTGGCCCCAATATATGTGCCGACAGGGAGCCCACTCCCCATCAGCATAAAGCACCCCCATGTATTATATGCCGAGAATGTGCCCAAACCCCCTCAGCTCTCCCCCCTTTCTGAGTGCCGATGGGGTGCCCAAACCCGTCGGCATAAATTAACCCCTTGTGTTCTGTGCCGACGAGGGTGCCCAATCCCCATCGGGCTGCAGCAACCCCTAAACAGTTAGGTGGCACGCTACAAGCCCACCCCAGCGAGCCAACTCTGAGGGGAAAAACAAACTGTTCCGCATTTTTCTTTCACCCTGTAACACAAAAACGGTCCCTCGTAGTCTCCCTACCCACCACCCGCACCCACCACTGCACACCCTGCCTCAGCACACCCCCCTCACCCCATACTTACCTCCGGAGTCCAGCGCGACGATCTTCGATGGACCGGGAACACGTCTGCACTCTTCAAAACTGACCACAAACTGAGGAAATGCTGCTAAGCTGTATAATGGAATAAATAGGTTTTTTCCAACTCTGATGCATATCGCGGGCATTTTTTTGGAATTTTTGCACCAAATTTTCAACATGGGATTTTTGGGACCCCTCCTCATGAATTCTGTCACTGTTATGACGTTAATCGGTCCCGAAACGTGATTTCGCAGTCACTGCATGGAATCACCTTTCAGGACTGATTAACGCAAGGACAGTGGCAGTGTTCATGAGGTGGGCTCTCAAAAAGCCTATGTTGCAAATCTGGTGGAATTAATCCAAAAAAATGGCTGTTTTACGAGTGTACGTTGTGCAGTTGTTATGCACGTCAGAATCTCGACCAACATTTTCAAGCCAGATTTTCACCACTGTCATTTTTCTACACCTCCTTGTGAACAGTACAGCTGTCATTTTTCACAACCTGGCCGAAATGTGTTTCCGCACTTCCGGCGCACAACAGCACGGTCGCTGTGGGAAATCAGTGTTCAGGGCAGATTACAAAAATGACAGTGACACTGTTTATGAGCAGAGGTCCTAAATTGCCTATGTTGAAAATTTGGTGACGATACTCCACAAAATGACTGTGTTGCGGTGTGCATTGCGCGGTTTCGCCTTTCGTAACTTCGGCGAAATGCAATAGTTTCACACCAGGTTTTCAACATTGTCATTTTCACACCTCCTTGGAACAGTACAGCTGTCATTTATCACATCCTGGCCACAATGTGTTTCCACACTTCCTGCGCACAATAGCGCAGTCGCTGTGGGAAATCAGTGTTCGGGGCAGATTACAAAAATGACAGTGACACTGTTCATGAGCAGAGGTTGTACAATGTCTATGTTGAACATTTGGTGATGATACTCCATAAAATGACTGTATTCACAGCGTGCGTTAGCAGTTTACCGCGCCTTCATACTTGATAAATTTATGTCTTTCCTCTGGATTTTCACCATTGGCATTTTTTCCGCATCTCTTGATGAACAGTATAGCTGTCATTTTACATATCCTGCCTGAAATGTGTTTTCGCACGTCCGGTGCAGAATAGCGCGGTCGCTGTGCAAAATCACTTTTTGGGACAGTTTGAGGAAATGACAGTCGCACTGTACATCAGCAGAGATGCTAAAATGTCTATGTTGAAAATTTTGTGCCAAAAGTTAATAAAATGACTGTTACAAATGTGCGTTGCGCATTTCCCACACACCCTTGTAACTTCGCAAATTTGCAATATTTACATGCCACATTTTCAACACTGCCTTTTTTTTTTTTTTATTTGTTATTTATTTATTTATTTTTTACATCCTGGCCAAAATGTGTTTCTGCACTGCACTCCCAAAGCCAATGCCAGCGCGACAACATTCGGCATTGACAAAAGCTTGTTCCAGTTTGGTATCACCATTCAAGCTTATGTATGGTGTCTGCTTTAACCACATATACTCTACTTGTAAAAGGAAAGAAATCAAAGACAGACCAAGTAAGCTCTAAAAATAGAGTTTTACTAAAATATATAAAAAATATGTAAACGCATAAGATACGGAACTATTATATCACGAGACATACAAATCTCTTAAACAAAACAGGTTTTAACAGTGCAATTCTTACTACAGTACTTAGATTTGTCTCTCTCTCTATATATATATAAATACCTGCTTAAAGTGCTCACAGATGTTTCTTGGTCAGTCTAGATAGAAGTGTCTCTCTCAAGTAAAACTGAATATTCCTTAAAGAAAACTGTATTTGCCAACCCCTTTGTGTGAGATCACCTAGCTCCTCCTCCTCCTCTGTCAGAATATATAAAAAATATATATTTATATAAAAACAGAATGTCTTTTCAAAGTATTAAATTCTGTAATCCTCAGCATAACTCATGTTCTTCAAATGACTCTCTTTGATCTATGATAAGCTTCCTCTCTCACAGAGACATCAAGGAACATTTACAACTTCGCACCCATGTGTAATAACCTGGGTTTCCCTCCAAACGTCATAAAATGGATATGATCTTCCCTCTTAGCAACTACAGCTATAATTAACTCAGACAAACAGTAGATCCTTGATTAAGGCCTGGTCTGTAATTAGCTCATGGATTTCAACTTTTAGCAGAGACGGGGGGGGGGGGTTGAGTGAGGTAAGTCCAAGAGCACCAGATTTCTCAGCAGAGAAAATCAATAATACAATTTTATATTTTAAAAAAATGATACAGCACTCAGAACTGGCTATCCACATCACAGTGGGTTCCCCCAGTCATTTTTTTCTATTTTCTTACCATGTTGCTTCCATGTCAACTACTGTATTAATGTTCTCCCTGCTCCCCATCCCGAGTTGTGCCTGGAAATGTGCCTTGGCTCAGTGTGCCTTTCCCAGTCGTCAGTTTTCAAATAAACAAACATATTTCCAACACTGCATGGATTCATGTCACTTCGCCAGGCAATGCAAGCTGAATTGTAGTAGTACCTTTCTACAAGCCTCATTAGTGCCAAATGTTGCCCTCATTCCCACCATTGAAAAGACATCTCTATTTTTTTTTTGATGGAACACATGCTGGATATCTCTACCCCCTATTTCCTGCAATGTGCCATAGTGGCCCACTTGGCAACAGATCCACATCTGGGCCAGGTCATGGGTTCCAGTCCCAAATCGGGAATGGGCTCAAACCTTAAACATCACACCGGTGTACAGTACTAGGGGGTGTGCTATACTGTGCGACAGGAGCATCCTGCAACTAGAGGACTGGCCTTTTCTTAAATCTGTTGCAACAGTTCTTCTACTTCTTCCCCTAATCTGTCCTTTACGATTTCTAGTCCATAACGTTGGCCACCTATGTGCGCCCCCTCCCTCCCCTTTCTAGACTATGCTATAGTGTCCTCTTTAATTTTTCCTTTTCCCTCTCAGGTCCTCGTACAGAGAGGTTATTATGGTGACCTCGAAGATGATGTAAAACAACAGGCTGTGTTCCTGATTGCTAGATTCAGTATGCAACAGCACTATGTCATAAAATACCTTGATGCATATGCCTTATGTGTATAAAACCTGTAAACGTTGAAGATACCACGGCACTAGGTGTTTTTTATAAAGGTTAAAAGTTGCTTAGATGACTGTATTATAGAATTAAGTTACTGGGGTAGAGATATCGGAAAGCCCCCGCTGTGTTATTTAAAATGCATGTTAATTACAAATTGTTTGAGAGGCCCTTTAGCACCACGCATTCCTGCTTTAAGCTGAACCAGCCTAAAATTTAATGGTGATCTGCATATACATCCCATGATGCTTTGTATTATGGGGGTATGTGTGATGTTGTGTTTCTTTGAAACTTGCTTTATTGCCAGTGCCCTTTGGGGTAACCCTTGCTTCAGTGCTTCTGCACGGAGGTTCTTTGTCTTTAGCTTGTTTTTTTATTTGGTCTCCCCATCACCCAAACACACAAGGCCAACAGAAGGGATAGTTCATTTCCACAGCAGAGATAGTAGATGCTGGCTAAGTGCAGAGGAAGGACATGCATAGTCTGTTTCCGCAAACGGATGCATTGAAAAAGGGATATGTCATTGTTTAGGTTTATTCCCTGTGTTTTAAATAAACATCATGCAGAGATTGTATGTTGAACCTGAAGTTCTGCGTCTGGTCCATCTGTTATCCCACAACCCCTCCACAGACTTGGTGTTAGAAGTGGGATAACTTGCTGGAAACATCTGGACTGGGTTAGGGAGAAGTTTTCTGGTGGATATCGCCCAGATATCCCAGGTGAACTGATGTACCAGGATTGCCAGAGGAGAACCCAGAGAAGAAAGTCCGTGGAGTTTTGACCAGAACCATGGCCAACAGACTTGAAGAAAAGCTGCTGCTTGGACTGGGCCTGGGAGCTCAGAGGAAGGCCAAGCCTGAAGATAACGAAGAGATGCAAGGGGATGAGGAAGAAATGAGGGAACTACCTCCTCATGAAGACGCTCTACCCGAGGATGCAGGGGAGTTGCTGAAATGGCTCTGCATAAAACAGATGCAGATGGAAAGAGAGAGAGAGAGAGAGATACTGAGCTGAGCGGATAGACATTGAGTGGAGAGGGCAAGATGCCAAATGGGCAGATACCATGAGGGTCTTGCATACCATCAATGCAGGGCAAACAGAAAGATCCAGTAGCCCAAAAGACATTAAACTGTCTAAACTTTCAGACAGTGATGACATTGAAGCCTACCTCACGTTTGAGAGGGTAGCTCGAACATGCACATGGCCAAGGGAACAGTGGGTTGTTTGACTGGCACCACATCTGACAGGCAGTGCCCAGTTGGTTTATAGCCACATGGACTCCCAAGAGGCAGAGGACTATGACCGCGTGAAGCAGGAGATTCTCAGGTGCTATGACATAAACACTGAAACCTATCGGCAAAGGTTT
This sequence comes from Neoceratodus forsteri, assembly GCA_016271365.2. Classification (NCBI taxonomy): domain Eukaryota; kingdom Metazoa; phylum Chordata; order Ceratodontiformes; family Ceratodontidae; genus Neoceratodus; species Neoceratodus forsteri. The sequence goes on along the minus strand of JADMNL010000024.1, from coordinate 118,695,235 downwards.
AGGTTTCTTAAAATGCAGTCACTGGATACCCCCCTCCCCTGAGAGACTTATGCCTATCTCAAGAAGCTCTGCTACAAATGGTTGCAGCCAAATAACAAGAGCAAGGACCAACTCCTGGAAGCAGTAATTATTGAACAGTTTACTAAAGTTTTACCCCAGGATGTACAACTTTGGATTCAGGAGCAGAAGTCCGATTCCGCGGATAAAATCACCACACTGGCAGAAGACTTCCTGGCGGCCCAACCATCCAGACACAGAGGGTTCAAAGGGACATCAACAGCTGCAACCAACAGCAATCCAGTAAGGAACTCTTTTACTTATAAACTGTCAAATCCAGCCCCAGTGAAACAAGACTGGAGAGCAGAGAGAGGGGGCTAATTCCTGTAGTAGAGATTGTATGTCATGGGTGCCAAAGGAAGGGACATTATAAAAAAAAAAAAAAAAAAAAACTGTCCTAATACAAAGAAAGAGACAGCTCACCTAGCCTTAGCGAACTGGGGTCACTTTATGGTTGCTGTGCAGATTGGATCACAGGAGATGATGGGACTGATTGATTCAGGAAGCCGCCAGACTCTTGTGCGAACAGATCTGGTGACTGGGAATAATAAAGGGCCAGATACAACAGTCATCTGTGTGCACGGTGATACCCACTGCTACCCTACAGCCACCATACAAATGACTGTTCAAGAAAAGACACGAGGTAGAAGTGGGGTGGTACCTCATCTACCCATGCCAGTTACTGGGCATGACCACCTAGACTTTGCTTCATTTATACATTGTCATGCCACCCAAGACTCTGTTGTAGTTGCCGTAACCACCAGAGCTGAAGTGAAGCAGTGCATTTACCATCTGTGTTACCATTTGAGGATGACGTTTTTGAGGATTCTGGCAAGGACCGTAAAACTAAGGCGGAGAAGAGGAAGCTAAAGAAGGACCAGATTGATACTCATGCTGGTATACAGCCAGACTTGGGACACACTTTTAAATGTGATATGCAGCATGTGCAAAAAGCAGACCCTTCACTTAACCCTTTTTTTTTCCCCCACAGGTGGGGAAGGGAGTGGAAAAAGGTGCTCCTCAGTTTGTTGTAAAACAGGGAATACTGTACAGAGAATACATTAACCCCCAGAACTGAAGAGGTAGTAGACCAACTAACGGTTCCAGAAAATTCCGCTCCCAAATCATGCATCTGGCGCATGACATCCCTTTAGCAGACCATGCAGGCAGAGATAGCACCCTGAGTAGGATATCACCCAGGCTGTATTGGCCCTCTATCCACGAGAACATAGCAGAATATTTTAAAGCATGTGCTGAGTGTCAGAAGGTAGCTCAGGTAGGAGAAAGGGATAGAGTACCACTACAACCCATCCCCATTGTGACTAACCCCTTTGACAGGATAGCCATGGATGTAGTGGGACCCCTGGAAAAGAGCTCCACGGGTAACAGATTTGTACTGGTCATATGTGATTACACTACCCACTACCTAGAAGCTATCCCCATGAGAACTGTCACCACCACAAGGATAGCAGAAGAGCTAGCAAAGGTATTTAGCCACATGGGAATCTCCCAGGAAATACTTACTGATCAGGGGAGCAATTTTAATGCATACTTGCTAAAAGAATTGTACCGTCTGCTGGGTGTGGTAGCAGTGTGCACTTCCCCATACCACCCACAGACTGACGGCCTCATACAGAGGGTTAATCAGACATTAAAGAGAATGTTGAGAAAATATGTAAAAGAAGAGGACAGAAATTGGGATAGGTACCTCCCCTATTTGCTTTTCACTTACAGAGAACTCCCTCAAGCATCCACTGGTTTCTCTCTTTTTTAAACTTTCTTTTTACCTTCTCCCACTCTCCCCAAGCTCCACTTCTTCGGTAGTCCCCAATGGAGTCTGCCCCCGCTTCAGCCACCTACCTGTGCTGCCCGAGAACCCCCCATGTAGCCTCGGTTCTACCCCCTCCCAGGCGGGGACGAGGTGGAGGCACTACACCCCGAGCTTCTGGTCTGCGTTAAGCTCCGGGATCGGCCAGGCAGGTGGGAGCCATGAGGGGTCTGCTCCGGGGCTCCATCTACTCGGAGCCTGGAGAGTGTTTTTCCGGTGTTCTGTGGGCGTCACATGAACCCTGATGTCAGGGCGCATAGTGCCGACATCTGCGATGTCCTCCTCTTCTCTTTGTCTTGGCGCATGCTGTGCCCCAGACCTCCACCTGGGGCTAGTCTTGCACTGGGACCTGATCCCCTCTCCCTCCCAGGAGAATGCGAGCTGTCCTGGGGACGCTCAAGCCTTCTCCCCCGGCCGGCCCTCCAACTCCCCGGGCTCGTTCCTGAACCCGGGTCGCTGGCGTCGCAAGCGGAAATCCAACCACTGCGCTGGCGGGCCAGCTCCTTTTTCATTATTGTATGGGAGGAACCTGAGGAGGCCACTGGACTCATCAGCTCCGAGACAACATTCTGAATTAAGGTTAAGCAATGGAATCCTTGGACTTCAAAAAGCACTACTGGAACCAGTAAAGAACACTGAGAAGAAGGGAAGGAGGTGGGACATCTTAATGTTGTGGAGTAAGGGAAGAGGACGGGAAAGGGAACATTGTTTAACCAGGAGTAGCACACTAAGCTGAAGCTCATTTCCAGATGTGAACTGGAAGCACAAGGAAGTTAAGTGACTTGCTCAGATATGACTCAGTTACGCAAACACCTGGTGAGGTATATCAACTTGGCACACCAGAGCTTAGAACAGAAGCAAGACTTGCAGAAAGAAAGAAAGATATGACCAGGGTTTGAAGACAAACATTCCAGTCAGGGGACAAATTATTGTTACTCCTTTCCTCCACAGAGAACAAACTACTCATGAAATGGCAAGCCCCCCTTCACCATTTTGAAGCAAACAGGAGCAGTGAATTATGAGCTTAGTATGCCAGGAAAGTGCCCCCCAAAAAAAAAAAAATTTTTACCATGTGAACCTCCTCAGGAAATGGCATAAGAAGCCTAACCCTTCCCTTTATATCCATCCTGAAGTTAGGGAGTCAGAGCTGGAGGTTGCCTATAAAAGGTTAGAGCAGTCAGGACAGTTGGGGGAGATCCAGATAAACCCCGAACTGGAGCCTCAGCAACAGAAAGATTTGAAGGGGGTATTACAAGAATTTGAGCCCATATTCACAAACACCCCGGGGAGGGCCAAAGGAATTTTGCACACCATAACTACCACGCAAGACAAGCCCATACACCAAAAACCCGACAGATTGCCCATGAAGGTGAGGGATGAGGTGATTCAGGAAGTCAAAAAAAATGGAGCAGTTAGGCATAATTGTGCCCTCAAAGAGTGGATGATCTTCACTAATGGTCACAGTGGACATAAAAAAGGGTGGGATACATCTATGCCTAGAATTTTAGAAAGCTTAACATCGTGTCACTATTCGATGGCTGTCTAGTGCCTTTGAATAGATGACATCATTGACAGGCTAGGCAATGCATGATCTATCTCCACCCTTGACCTTTCTAAGGGATATTGGCAAATCCCCTTGTCACCTGATTCACAAGATAAAACCACATTTAACACCCCAATCGGTTTATACCAGTTTGTCACAATGCCATTCAGACTACATGGGGCCCCAGCCACTTTTCAGCATTTTATGGATCACATACTAAGACCACACACTGAACACTGTGTGGCTTATTTGGACGATGTGGTCATATTCAGCCCTGACTGCAAGCAATAAAAGGAGTCAGGAGTGACCATTAACCCTGCTAAGTGTGCCCTAGCAAAGACAGACAAGATACGTAGGGTTCATTTTAGGCAACAGACAAGTGAAGCCCGAGGTAGAGAAAGTTACAGCAATAGCGAACAGTCCCATACCTACCACAAAAAAAGCATGCAAGAGCTTTTCTCGGCCTGGCAGGTTATTACCGGAGATTTATTCCAAATTTCTCAGCCATTGCCAGTCCCTTGACTGATCTCACTAAAAAGAGGTGCCTGAATAAGGTTCAGTGGACACCTATTTGTGATGAGGCTTTTTGGAATATCAAGGCCATTCTATGTACAGCTCCTGTATTGAAAAGCCCTGACTTCAACCAAGTGTTTGAGGTGGAAACCGATGCATCAGAGAATGGTATTGGGGCAGTCTTATCTCAGAAAATAGATGGGGAAGAACACGCGATCATGTTTATCAGCAGGAAGCTACATGAAAGGGAGAGAAAATATGCTACCATAGATAAAGAATGCTTAGCTCTGAAGTGGGTTATTGAGTCTCTGAATTATTACTTGTTGAGGCTGAATTTAAGGTTGTAACTGATCATAATCCCCTTTGCTGGCTGCACCAAACGAGAGAAAAAAATCCCTGTATAATGCAGTGGTACTTAGCTCTTCCTCCTATCAATTTAGTATGTCTCACAGGGCAGGGACAAAACATGTAAATGCTGATTTCATGTCTAGATATGGTGCAGGAATTAATGTCAATGACATATGATGGACTTTCCCTAAAAGGAGATAGTACAGAGAAGGTACCATTAATCTCTGTTGAGAAATGTGTTAACGCCTCAGGGTAAAGAATGATGATATCCACTATGTTTATGATGGAAAGTTTATCGTTAATAGGGACCCCGAGATGGAGCTTCTGAAGATGGATGAGTGGAAGCTCCATCCCTTCCTGGGACAGGAAGGTGGTAAGCAGTCTGAGAAAACTGCTTCCCTCTTAAGGTGGGGGATATGTGACGGGGAGATCCTGCCACTCTTGAGGACCAATATTTTCTTAAATCAGTTGCAACAGTTCTATTTCTTAGCCTAATCTATCCTTTACAATTTCTAGTCCATAAGGTTGGCTACCTATGGGCGCCCCCTCCCCTTTCTTGACTATGCTATAGTGTCCTCCTGAATTTTTCCTCCCCCCCCCTCAGGTCCTCGTACAGGAAGATTATTGTGGTGACCTCGAAGATGATGTAAAACCACAGGTTGTGTTCCTCATTGTTGGATTTAGTATGCAATAGCACTATGTCATAAAATATTTTATAGTATATGGTAAGGGCTTATTGTGACTAGAAAGCTGTGGCTTTCAAAATCTTGTTGTAGAACAGTTCAAAGGTCAAAAAAGTTGTTGTACTATCGCTCTGACGTCACATAGATAGTACAACAACTTTTTTGCCTTGCCCTGCCACCTGATTGGCTCACTGAACAACGCTGTGAGGGAAAAAAAAAAATCATACAACATGGCGGCGTGACTTAGCGAGCGCTGGTCGGGGGACCCTCCTCGTTTTGACACGGACAGCCTTACAAGGCTCCATGTCACAATCGTGAATCACAGTCATTTCGTTTTTTATTTATTCTTTTAAACTAAATGGGCGACGAGCTAGCGGGACGGGGTGAAGCCGAACTGAGTCAGAGCAGGACAAGCGTGAGGGAGCCGGAGCAGGAGCAGCAGGACATAACTGAGGTAAAAAAATGAAAAAAAAAAAGACAAGCCAGAAACCATATACTATATAAAATACTGGATGGTTAACCATCCACAACTACGGCTGTGTTTTCATCTCGGTTGTTGAAGACATCGTGAAGACCTCGCGAGTTTCGCTCTTGGGGTCTCTATGATGACATCAACAACCTCAAAGGAAACACAGCCTGGTTGTGGATGGCCACCCATCCACTATTCTATATGATGTATATGCCTTATGTGTATGAAACCTGTAAATCTTGGAAGATACCATGGCACTAAGTGTTTTATTTATAAAGGTTAAAAGTTACTTAGGTGACTGTATTATAGAATTAAGTTACCGGGGTAGAGATGTCAGAACCCCCCCCCCGTTGTGTTATTTAAAATGCATGTAAATTACAGATTGTTTGAGAGGCCCTTTGGTACCATGCATTCCTGCTTTAAGCTGAACCAGCCTAAAATGTCATGGTGATTTGCATACACATCCCATGATGCTTTGCATTATGGTGGTATGTACGATGTTGTGTTTCTTTGAAACGTGGCTTTATTGCCAATGCCCTTTGGGGTAACCCTTGCTTCAGCGCTTCTGCACAGAGGTTCTTTGTCTTTAGCTTGTTTTGGGGGTTTTCTTATTTATGCTCCCCATCACCCAAACACACAAGACTAACATAGGGGATAGTTTATTTCCACACCAAAGGTAGATCAGCGGGTCAGTAGTTGCTAAGTGGAGAGGAAGGACATGCACAGTCTGTTGCTGAAAACTGATGCATTGAAGAAGGGATATGCCATTGTTTAAGGTTATTCCCTGTGTTTTAAATATTTATTTTATTTATTTATCAAAATTTTGGTGACCGGGTAGGCCCACTGAGCTCCGAAGGTCCCCTTTTCAGGGGCAACCCAGGATAATAGTACAATACAGGATATATAACAGTACAACACAGGGTATAATAGAGGAGACAACATTTGATTACATAAGTTGCAGAAGCATAAGGTAGTTACATTTGATTACATAAGCTGTGGAAGCATAAGGTAGTTACAGACAGTGGTTATGAAAGTATGAGGTAGTTACAGACTGTGGTTTTCTAACATGGTTTTCGTCATGACACAGTTCAGCCTTGATAGTATTTAGCATAGCTATTTGCATGAGGTAGCTTTGGTACCTAGGTATCCTAAGACTACTAGGAGGTCCAGGGTAGTCCCACCTTTAGGGGGGTTTGATATAGAAATGAGAGGGGGTGCCTTGAGAGCAGTTACAGTGGCATGCGCTTGTGTCCAGCATGTGGGCCTTGAGCCTAGTACAGAAATTCCTAAGTGTGGGGGCATCCTCGGACCAGGGGAGGGAGCTTGTTCCATAGGCTAGGGGCTTGCCAAGAGAAGGATCTGCCGCCAGCGTTGGTCCGAACTCTGGGGAGTTTGAGCAGTGTTCGTTCTGAAGTCCTTAGGTTCCTATGGTTGTGTTTAATAGCTATGATTCCTGCTATGCTTGGAGGAGCCAGGGGTTTGAGTAACTTGTAGGTCTGGGCGAGCAATGGTTGTTGTAACCAGGCGGTCAGCATGGGCCACCGGAGCGGGGCCAGGATGTCGCAGTGATGACGTCTCGGGTGGTCTTGTGTAGCGAACTGAGCTATTTTGTTGTATAGGATTTGCATCCTGGATACTTCCAGCTTTGCCAAGACCTGTATAATTGGGGCCGCATAGGTCAGGGTAGGGAGCAGGACACTTGTCGCAATGGAGAGCCTGGCCTCAGGGATGAGCTGGTCTCTGAGACGGTACAAGGTTCCGAGCTTGCAGTGAAGTGTCCTGGTGACCTGGTCAACGTGGTCTTTGTAGGTGATTGACTGATCTAGAGTTAGGCCTAAGTATTTTAGGGAAGGGACTACTTTTATGCATTTGCCAGATAGTATGGAAAGTTGTAGGGATGAGGACTTGTCAGTTCCCAAGGATCTTGGTCCAAATAGTATTGCCTTAGTTTTGTCTGCATTAAGTACCATTCTATTCTCACACATCCATGTCTCTAGGGATGTGAGGTCCTTTTGGAGTAGGGGACCGAGAGCAGCTACATCGCCCAAGGATCGGTAGATGACAGTATCATCAGCATACTGTACAACCAAGCTCTCCCCACAGTAGGTACTTAGTTCATTTGTAAATAGGGAGACTAGGAGGGGGCCTAGTACTGAGCCTTGAGGAACTCCCTGTTGTAGTGGTAGTGGCCCAGACATGGCCCCCTTCCAGGTGACCCTCTGTGTCCGGCTAGATAAGTAGCTCACAAACCACTTGAGGGCATGGGGGTCTAGTCCAATGTTGTGCAACTTCAGTAGTAGAAGGTTATGGTCTACAAGGTCAAATGCCTTGGACAAATCTATGAAGACTGCACCTGTGGGTATCCCTTTGTCCACAGCCCTGAGCACTTCGTCAAAGAAGTTGATGAGGGCAGTATCAGTACCATGGTTTGGTCTGAATCCATGTTGGGAGGGGGCAAGGAGCTGGTGGGCTTCCAAGTAGTCCTGTAGTTGGTTGTAGCTTAGCCTTTCTTGAATTTTGGCTAATGTGCAGAGAAGAGAGATAGGCCTGTAATTGGTTAGTTTGTCCCTGGGTCCACCTTTGTGGATAGGGACTACATTGGCCTGTTTCCACTGATCAGGGACTGCTCCTTCCCTTAGAGATCTGTTAAGGAGCATGGTTAATGGCCTGGATAAAGAGGTAGCTCCAGCCTTGAGTAGCCGAGGGTTGCTTCCATCAGGTTCCCCTGACCCTTTAGGTTTCAGCGCCTTTAGGAGGGTTAGGACCTCAGTGCGCTTTACCAGTCACAGGTGGAAGGGGGTCGTTCGAAGTGTGTCGGTTCGATTGTGTTTGGGGCTGAGGCCAGGGGAGATTGGCTGGCTATGTAGGCCCCAAGATCAGTGAAGTAGTTGTTGAGGGCAGCCGATATTAGAGCAGAGTCGCCAGTAAGCTGACCGTTGACCTCTATGGGGCTGGACTCAGACTTTTTGTTGCCCTTGATCAGGTCATTGACATGATTCCAGAATTGCTTAGGGTTGCCTAAGCTGGCTTTCTGGAGGTGTGTGATGTACTCTCTCTTTTAGCAAGTTTAATGGCTCTCTTTGCTTTGTTTCTTAGTACTCTGTATTCCAGTAGGTCTGCAGGGAAAGAGGAGAGCTTGAATTTCTTCCAGGCTTTGTCCTGAGTTGTCATTAGGGATTTGCGGGATGGGGAGATCCACTTATAACAGCTGTCCTACGCTTTCATGCTCTTCATAGGGGCGAAGAGGTTGGCAGCAGTGCCTAGTTGGTCCTGGAAGTATTCCAAGGCTTCAGCCAGCGTTGGGAGGAGCATTATGGGGCTCCAGTCCTGGCTGCCGAGTTAGTGATTGAATTTTACTTCCGAGAAATTGGTGTAGTCTCGGGCAGTAAGTATTCTTGGCTGGACCTTGGGTGCTCTGTTCTTCCATGTACAGAATATCGGGGAATGGTCACTCAAGGAGTCTGCCATTATTCCCGCGCTCTGTATGTTTGCAGGGTTTGACACCAGGGCCCAGTCCAGGGTGGTGTGATTCCCAGTTTTGTGATTCAGTCTGGGTGGTTCAGAGATGACTCAGCCAGACCCGCTTCCTGGGTCAGAGGCATCGGGGCATGGCCGGGGTCCTGGGCCCAGTTGAGGTTGAAGTCACCTAGTATGAGTAGCTCCGTAGCTACCTCTTGGGCCAGTACAGTTATGATGGCTTCAAGAGACTGGAGAGCAGACTTAGGTGGATGGTACACACAGCCTATAGTTAGTTGCTTTGTGTGTCCAAGGGTTAAGTGGATAAATATAGCTTCGTCCTCAGCAAGGAGATTTTCCTGCAGGGTTAGGAGTGACACAGTGAGGTCGATCTCTGTGTAGATTAGCACCCCTCCTCCTTTTTTGGATTCCCTTGCGATAGATACTGTAGCCCAGTGCTTGTATCTCGTGATCAAGGATGTGGGGTTTTAGCCAGGTTTCTGAGATGGCTAGAACATCAGATTTGTAGAGGTCCAGCCAGGCTTGGATTTCATGAATTTTGGGTCTGAGACTATACACATTCATATGTGTGATCTTCAGTCCCTTTGCAGACACCCAGCAAGGGTCCTGAGGGGATGCCACCGAGATACTGGTGGTATTGGGGCCGGGGCTGGGTTGAATATCACCTGCCAGGAGTAGTAGCGCTGCAACTAGGCTGAGTAGTTTGGCGCTAGGTAAGGTGATGAGGTACCTTCGACGCATCCTACCCATAAAGTAGAACATGTTGTAGCATACCCCCTTTTTTACGATCTCGTGCGCAGTAGAGAGGGTAGTCCTGTTTGAGATGGGGTAACTACTGTGGAAATGGTGAGGGGGTGGATCGTTATGCAGATAGCCCCCTAGTTCAGGGTGGCCTGGGTCAGTGAGCTTAAATAAACATCATGCAGAGATTGTGTCTTGAACCTGAAGTTCTGGGTCTGGTCTATCTGTTATCCCACAACCCCTCGGATGTGGCGTTAAACTGAGGTTCCTTCTACCCATCTCTGGTGGTGTCCGGTGGAAGTAAAAGAACCCAAGGCACCTTTCACAAGAGATGGGGAATTTTATTGAAAAAGACTGGACTTCACTACAATACAGTCATAAAAAAAATTCATAAATCAAATGCAATGTAACAAAGAAGCCAAAGGAATGAAAACATTTAACAAATAATCAGGAGTATACCAGGCATCACAGTGTAACCATAAATGCCTAGTTTTTTCAACTGAAAGACGCTGTTGATCCAATTGTTTAGTACGTTGCACTGAATGCTGGATATTACACAACAGTTCTGAGTAAGTAACATTTCGCTGCTGCATAACCAACATACACCGTACTTGCCAGAGAAAGTATCTAATGGTAACTAAAGAGTACTTTTATGATATTTACTAAATAGAGTAGTAACTGGGCCATGCAATAATTCCTGATATGTAAAGGTAGTGAAACTAGGTTCTAACCAATTAATCGATAAATAACCCCAAAAGGCCTGGGCATAAGGACATTCTAAGAACAAATGCGGTTAAGCTTCAGGGCTTTGTATACAAGATTCCCTGGGGCAATATCTTTTTGATGCCTGTTTATGTTTGTTGTTTGCTTTAACACCCAGGTGCCCATAATTACATAACCACGTACAGTCCCATGCAAATGGGGAATTCTTGGGTTACTCAACTGTTGAAGAATATAAGGGAATCTCTCTACAGGACAATCAGGAAATTCTGAGTCCATGCGATGCTCAGAAGTAAGGATGGCTAAATAAATATGTTTTCTGTTCATTGTTAGAACCTGGGTAGGGGAAATACCCCACTTAAAGATATTCTTAAGAAAATATTTACCATATGGTGGTATACTAGGAGCATGGGGTAGAGATCCAACAGCCATTTTTCCCAAGAAGTTAGACAGGGGGATAACCATGTATAAACCAACGGTTTCCAAATCCAATCAACTAGTTTCAAGGTAGGGCAACTATTAAATGCAATAAACAAACTAAAATAAAGGCAAAAGGGTGTATCATCCTAACTCCACCTTCATTAATGGGGAGGTAAGTAAAACCTCTTTTTGATTGGGTTCAAATGTGAGCCCCAAAATGACTGGGGAAAAAAAAAAAAAAAGACTAAACAACCTCGTGATAACTGCCTGTGGAGGGGAAAACATACAACATAAGTAAGAAAAACCGGGAGCAATAAAGTTTTAATCAACATTACCCTTTTTTGTTTTGAGATTTGCTGCCACTTCCAACTAGTCACTAGCCTGTCTGCTTGTGCCCTTTTATCCTCCCAATTTAATATGGTGGTCCCTCCGGGGCCAAATTTAACTCCTAAAATAGGGATGGGGTCAGCTGACACAGAAATGACTGCCACTAGTCCAGTAGAGGGCAGAGAAGCAGACCCAAGGACAACGCCTCTACTTTTGACAATAGTAATCTTCGAGCCAGATATATAGGAAAACTGGGCTAGTATTGCCATCAAGGCAGCTTCTTTGGATCCCAGGGGCTAATGTCAGGACTAAGTCATCCGCATAAGCTAATATTTTAATGGAATGTGTATTCAGGAGAGCTGTTATCCCAACTAAACGTTCGTTCGCTATAATAAGTCCAAGTAAAATATCAATGCCAAATACACAGAGGAGTGGGCTCAAAGGACATCCTTGTTTTACTCCGCTACGTAGCTTAATCTTTTTACCAAACCAGACATTAACATTGGGGCAGAGAAAAGAATTACCATACATGCCTTGACTCCAGGACACAAATGTATTTGGTATGCCAAGGGCTGATAGTGTAGAAAATAGTAACTGATAGGAAAGCCTATCAAAGGTCTTCCGATCTAAACCTATGCCATAACCCTCAATTCCTTCACAATCCTCCCGAAAAAAAGTTCACTTAATATTAATAAATTATCGTGCTGTCTGGGGCCTACCACTGCACATGTTTGAAAGGGACTAATCAGGTAAGGAGCTACTTTGGCCAATCTACTTAATAAAATTTTACTTAGAATTTTAAGATCAATATTCAATAGACAATATCTTGCTGGGCACCCATTTTATAAAATCAGGACAAGTACTGCATCTAACATGGACTTCGAATATTTAGAGGAACTCAAAATATAATTGAACAGAACTACCAATACCGGAGCTAGATCAGCCTTAGAAGGTTTTATAAAGGCCTGAAGCAATGCCATCAGACCCAGGAGCAGTGTTGTAAGTGAACTGTGCTACTGCAGCTTCAACTTCTGTTAGTGAAACGTCTGCAGTGAGGAGCACTGCATCCTCCTCTGTTACCTGAGGCATTTCTAAGATGTTGAAATATCACGCACATCTGGTTCTGGTGGAGGAGTACCTGTGACATGTGTTTCCACTACTTCTAGCAGCTCTTGATGGGATTGTACTATTTGCCCAGAAGGTGTGGCTAGTTCTGTTACAACCCTGTTCTGTGTTCTCTGTTTACACTCCCTGTAGGGGTCTAGTGAGTCCTTCTGAGCCTGTGTTCCAAACCGGAGTTCTTGTTGTAGTGTTTTTGCTCTATTATATTGCAGAGCTGTCATCTGTTGTTTGAGAATGCTAATCTGTGGCCCGTAATTGTGTGTGATAAGTTCTGATTGAGAAATTAAAATGTTGAAGTTGATGGCGAAGCTGTAAGCATTTTAGATAGTCAGCAGTTACCTGAAGGTGCGCTTTGCGCTGGAAGAAAGTAAGCCAGGACAGTTTGGTGTCTTCCTACCATTCCAGAATGTCTGACTAACATTCAGCTACTGAAAGTCTGGCCGCAAACTCCTTTCTCCAGACTTTGTGTAATGAGGCCTGTGTCAGTGTTGACTCATTTAGCCTCCACTGATTTTGATTACATCTAGGGACAGACCCCCATGAACATTTTAGGCTAAGGGTCATGTGGTCAGAAAATTCACAAGGACGAGAAGAGATCTCTGTGATCCCTAAGGCTGGAGACGCAAAGCTGTAATCTATATGTGTCCGAAGAGGGCCCTTAAAAGTATGTGTACCCCCGGTACAGTGAACAGTTCTATAGGCATCCACCAATCCAGAAGTACGCAATATGTTTTGCAGGGATGTGGTATCACTAAATAGTTTGTCAGTCTGTAATCCCCTATCAGATCTAGAGAGACCACAATTAAAATCTCTTGCCAAAAAAATGAGGCAAGAGGCAAGTAAAAAAGGCTAGACTTCTTTGAACAGGGCAACCTTCTGTGCTTTAGTCTGTGAGGCACAGACAGTTATGATGCGGAAATGAGCAGAAGCATAAGTGATGTCCAGTAAAAGGACTCTACCAGGGTGAATATCTACCAGTCTGGACACCTGTGTACCAGGATTGGAAACTAAAACACCCACCCCATCACAGGTGTCCAGGCTCGTGGACCAAAATGATGGACCCGTGGACCAATCCATGGAAGCTAGTTGTAATTCAGTGACTGTTTTTAAGCGCATATTGTGTAAGCAAATGATATCACTCTTAAGATTTTGCAAAAAGAGCATGGCTCCAGCCCGTTTCTGCACACTTTTGATACTGTTCATATTAATAATGCTAAGTGTGAGTGTATGCATGAGGATTGCTATAAGAACCAAGTACATCATCAGTGGGTAACTTAAGGAGTCTTACAACATTGTCTAGTTCTTTTAGCAACAGAACCTTTGTCTCCTCTTTCAGTATCTGTATTAGAGATTATAGATGAAGTGTCCGTCCCCTCGTCCTCTGAGTCCCCATCAATGCTATCTACCGGGAGAGCAGCATATTTATTCCCCTTCTTCCAGGAGGAGGTACTGGGGCCTGCAACTACCCCTGTCTGTCTAGGCTTCTGAGATCCCATTTTCCCTTGTCTAGGTCCTCTTTTTGGGGTTACTAACTGAAAAGAGGTGTCAGTGGAACTGGGGGGGGGGTGGCATAACTTGCTGTCTACCTTCATTAGCCATAGGAGGAATTCCAAAATCAGGGACAGAGCCTGGAGGGGTTACAGTGGAGGGTAAAACTATTGGGGTATTGGCTATATTGTTTCCTTGGTCAGGATCTGGGGTTGGGGGGGTGGCAGCGGGTAAAGGGTCATGTGCTGTTTGGCCTGCAAGTTGTTGTCTATTATCTTTTTCTGCCACTCTTTTAGCTTGCTGATGCTGAGCTAAATTAATGAGACCTTCATGAGTGGGACAATCTTCTCTATTGTGTGAGGCCCATGGGCAGCACCCATATGCATGTCCTGTTTGTTCACACAAATTACACCTAGAGATTTAAGCAGGCAGATGAAACATGCCCGAATTCCGGAAAATGGCTGCTTCTCGAGGTATCACAGGCCGAGCTGAGGTATGTTCTAGACCCACATTTAAAGAAGCACCTAGGCTGCCCACTGTAGAAAACTGAACCCGATCCTTGCCCAAAAAAGAAGGAACTAGGAAGGTGTACAGCACTTGTATTGGTGGAATGCAATTTGACCTTTATCCCCCCACCTCATCCCAGATTTGTTCGCTATCTAATGTTGGGGTTGGTTTACCAAGAATTTCACATCGCTGCCTCAACCAGAACAACATATCCTCCACATGCACACCTTCGTTCTTAACCATAACCGTAATAATCTTAATTAGTGGTTTAGTAAGCGGGATAGCGTGGAATGGAATCCAGGCTGGAGTGTTTTTCGGGGTCTGATACTGGGCCCAGAACCTATCTAAATTAGAAAAATGTTTAAAACTGATGTCATAATTCCCATTTCCTAAGCTGATAAAGGCAAAATTTTCAGAAGAAATATGCATAGATTTTTTTTTTTTTTTTTTTTTTTTTTTTTTTAAGTAAGTCACGAGCAACATATACTTTGAGGGGGCCTCTAATCCTCCTTTGTATAGAAGGCAGACTGCATTGCACCTAGGGGCTGGCTTGCCCCTTAGTCGCAAAGAGGTCTGATAACTTAAATAAGGGATCAGAGACAGGCCCTTTTGGTAACATGTTTACAGGTTCCGTTAACTCAGGCATGTTATCTGATAAGGGATTAGCAGGCAAATTAATAACGGAGTTCTCAATTAATGGCTGTCGTGGTATCACAGTATCAGAAGCTTCGGTAAATTAACAACATCTGCGTCATTACCCCGGGGAGCACTGGCGCTCATGTCCTTTGTAGGGTCGGTGGCCACTGGAGGAGGAGTTCTCAATCATTTTAGGGTAAGAACTTTCTTTAGTATCAGGAGTCCAGTTTCCTGAACGTATTCGCACCCAACCTGCACCTTCTAGTGGTTTTGCTGGTGACCAATCTGCAGAACAGATATCTGATTCCATGATATCACCCCAGTTCAAGGGGTGTTGCTGTTTAGAATTAGTGTCAGAGCGACCCTGCAAAATAGGTGCTGTCTCTTGCAGAGTTGCTGGTTTCCCAGGCCCCAAACGCTGTTTACTAGGAGGCCGTGAAGTTGAAGCAGGAGCCAAATGCAGAGGCTTTAAGTACACAGGTTCCGATCAGTTTTCACTGCCAGGCTCAAGCACAGTCACATTCAGCCGCTGAATCGTGTCCGAGGAATTGTCAATTTCATTTGCAGCATCATTTGGCTGATGAGTCACCCCCAGATGAGCGTTTGCACATGGTCTGACAGGAGAAGCTGGCGGGTTGACATTCGACTGATTTAGTAAGTTTAAAGCGGCATCCAAATCTTGCAGTTTCTTTAACTGCTTGGCTTTTTCCTTACGTAGAAAGGACAAACGATTTAGCACCTGCTGTCTCGGTATCACGTCTTGTGGCTGAAAAAAGACACCCGGTAGTGCAATAGAGGGCTGAGAAGTAAGTCCAAATGGAGAACTAGGTCCCAAAGGATTTTCTTAATCAGGGTACTCAGCAATGTCCGTGTTCAAATCCGCAGCAGCTTCTTGCAAAGAGGGGACAGGGGAGGAGGTCTTCTCCCCTACCAGTCCAATATCCATCTCCTTCACAGTTTCTGACGAACTGGCCATCTTGCAAAACAGCCAGAGGTTCCCCCTACTGGAGAGTAGGGAATTTCCCCTGGTGTACTGACCCATATTCCCTTCCCATGAAACCCGTTCATTCAACTGTCCAAGGATGTGTGTGGGTGTTGATGTGCGAAATCGCTACCACTACATGTTTAGTCACCTCACTACCAGTCTAGCACTGCTTGTAAAGCGCATTGGGATACAATGTGTAAGAAAAGTGCTATATAAATGCTCCCCCTTCCCCTCCTCCTCCTCGCCATCTTAGTTGCACTTTGTAACCAAGCCCTCCAGACAAAAGAGCAAGCAGATGTGTTTGCAGCCAAATGCAAAGGTGCTTCATGGTATCCAGTAGGGGGTGCATGATTACCACACGGCTCATGTCCGCCATCCCTGAGGGTCAGACATATTAGTTCCATAATAGGCACAGCTCCTTGCTGGTCCCAGGGTGGAAATCTCAAGTCCAAAACCACACAACTACACCGAACGTGCTTAACGTAGCTGTGTGTAATACATCCAACCTTGGTTAGGAGACGTGGATACTAGTATGCACAAGGGCAGTGCGTCAGTACTCTACCAGCTGGAGAAAGACTTGTTAGAAAACAAAAGGTTTATTTGCAGACCCAGGTACAAACAAACAGTCTGACAACATAAAAACATACACTTTGACAGCAGATAAGGACCACTTGGCCCACCTAGTCTGCCCATTTCCCTACCTACTGGATAAGCTGCAGCTCCTAGTTAACCAACAGCCTACTTCTTCCTAACCCCCCCCAGCAGAACATATGACTGAGCTAGCAGAATAAGGACTTGCAGTCTGTCATGCCTGCCCAAGTTTGCAGACCCCTCCATGTCTACCGAGGATCCCTTCCCCCAACAACACCGTCCACTTCGCCTCACTCTGACACTTCATCCAGTCCAGCTGTGAACCCAGGTAGCAGTGCAAAACACAAACTTTGTCATGGGCCTTGCCTCATGAAAAAGTCTTTGTGGTTCCAGGAATTCTACTTGTAGAGCCCCCCACCAATCAACTCCCCTGTACTATGTAGAGGTTATTTAGAGTGGATTACAGTTTCACCAGGTATGTAGCTATTGGGGAGTCGCCAAGAAACTCTCAGCCCCACTCACCTTCACCTCGGGGTGATCTGGAGCGACACCAAACCGAACCAGGCCAAAAGGAACTGGCAGCTTCTCAAATATATCCACCTGGGCCGATTTGTGATGCTGTGGAGAGAAATGCCAGAATATGAGCAGAGAACTCAGTGACATGGTTTTACTAAAAGGAAGGGCTAAATCAGCTCCTGTCTACATATACACTCGTTTGAACTGTATGGAACATGGATAACTAGCAAATGAACCCACTGGTGACACATCACTGAGATCTGTCAGCAACTTTAGCCCACAGCAGAACTGACATGATATGCAAATTATCAGTAATGTGTTACCTGCTTTGTTTTCAGGATTTTCTCTTCATCCAGTTTTACAGTACAACTCACTGACATACAGTAGTGGCACAACACATAAAATAAAATTTGTGATGCCCCTCTATGACAGGGCTGAATACCCTGTCCCATTTGTTATGCAAAGAGAGTCAAAACCATGGATCTATTTTTCTCCCCTCCTGTTCTGCCACTTGTCTATCTCCTGTCTGGCTGATTGTGCAATCAAATTTTCCTCATGGAACCTCGGAACTGGCCATTCCGAGGGTCCCACAATGTCCTTCTGTTAACCCCCTTCCTTTACTTGCTGTTTCTGTTCTTTCTTTCTCCCCTTGCTTCTCTGTGGTTAAAAATGTGTGTGAATCTTTATGTGATACTGAGATCCCTTGCTTTGCAAATGTATTTAACTATACTGCTGAAATGAATGCAGAAAACTATTTGGGTTTATCTGAAACACAAGGGTTTAACCTTGAGATGCAGTCTGACTTCCACAAGCTCATTTGCAGAGTTGTCAACAGAACATCAGTTCTGAGACACAACGTTATATTTTGTTGCACCTGCAGAAAAGAAACTGGCAGAGTTCTGATAAATTTTGTGAAAAACAGGAGATGTATCTTACTAAGCTCAGGATGCAAAAGTTAACTGCCAGAAAAAGACATTGGCCCAGATATTCAAAAGGGTTGCGCCATGCTCAACCCATTGATGCGCCCCACAATATTCAAAAGGGAAAAGGGCCAAGACAATCCCCGGCGCTACTGAGCGCATCAGTAATGTATGCAGCTTAGGTGGGGGGTGCCCATGGCTACCTGCACAGCCCGATATTCAGCCCAGGATGCGGAGCCATGCATGCACAACCCCTACCTGCACCAGCATAAAGTTATGCCACAAAAAAAAAAAAAAAAAAAAAAGAAGGAGCAAGGGCTGGCCACCCACAGGTGAGCTGCCATGTTGCAGGACGCAACATGGCAGCTGCCAACCATGCTCCGGCTGCACCTCCGTGGTGGCGGCCCCCCCATGCCTGATTGCAGGCATCAGTAAAATAATGATTAATCCAAAATCCCTGGTGGTCCAATGGACCGCTGCCTGCCCGATCGCAGGCTAAGTTAATAAAATAGAAATCAAATATTATCCCTGGTGGTCCAGTGGACCGTTGCCCGCCCGATCGCGGGCTAAGTAAATTAATTGAGAAATCCAATATCCCTGGTGGTCCAGTGGACCCGTCTGCCTGATCACGGGCTGAAGTACGATTAAATGAAACCTATCACCCCTGGTGGTCCAGTGGACCCCCCCCACCCGCCACTGATCCTCACCACCCCGCCTCGGGTCAGTGGCGGCAGCAGCACCTCACCCGCCTGCTGCCCCACCCACTGACACAGTTGGTAGATATTGTACGCCCATTGGTCCACAGCGTGAGCCAATGGGCGTGCAGCCCATACCATACGACACATTCCAGATATGTGGTGGAATGTGTAGTACAGTATGGGCTTGCTCCAGTCTGGCAACTGGCGCTGGTGCAGTGCCACTGTGCCATGCGCACTGCGGGTGGCCAGGGTGTGATATTCAACAATGCTGAGCCATGGCACAGCTCCATTGAATATCGCCCAGTCCACGCCCCTGTGCAGCCAAAATGAGCTGCGCCTGGGCTTGCGCCACAGCCTGGTGCAGTCTGAATATCTGGGCCATTATATATAAAGTGAGTAATCTTTAGTTAGGGAAAGAGACATTTAGATTTAGAGACACTCTCAGATGAAGGACTCTGTTTTGTTTAAACTGCCTGTATAAAAGCTATCCTGCACAATGTTTTTTTTTTTTTTATTTTGTTTTTGATAAAACACTACTTGTGAATTTTATGACTTTTCCTGGTCTGTCTAGCTTCCTGACCTGTGCCTTGACAACACCCCCAAAATGAAAAAGGCTCTTTATCACTACCCCTATCCAGAGTACATTCCCACCAATAAATCTGTAAAAGCTTTCTGAAAGGAATGGGGGGGGACCCCCAACACACACACACATAAATGTATGTATGGTACAGTATGGTATGGTGTATAGGAGCCAGTAGTGGGGGGGGGACCTCCACTAATAAAGATAAACTCTCCAGCTGGAAAGGGGTAACAAACTGAGGATTACATTGTTTTACTTGTCTACATAATGTTAGTCCACCTCCCATTTTTTGAGTAATTCTCTCCTATTTAAAAAACACAGTTACATTTAACCCTGTAGCACCAACATCTGGAATCCACATCAGGAGAACAATGTTGGAAAACCTGAACCAATACAAAAATCTGCATATACAACTATCAGGGCTTGAATTCTTCATTCATCTGGTGTTCGAGACACACAGCATGGACGAGACATCAAATCTGTGACGCTGATAACGTCGCGCTGAATAGTAGCTTTTGGAAGGGCACCTGGTTGCATGGTGTTGGGGAGCTGAACAGCGAATTCTGTTTCGAAGCGATGAAAAAATGGACTCATGTAGACACAGGATTTTATTAAACGGTTATTGAAAACTATGCACTGTGATTGTTCAAAAACAGGTCAGTGCAATGAAATTATCAGAGCATAACCCACAGCAAGGGATTTTTTGGCACTGTAAGAACTTTTTTGTCTTTTAAAGGAGAGTATTTCCAGTTTTTTTCATTGCACTTTTGTCAGGTGTGACTAGTTTGTTTCATTAACAGAATAAGGTCAATGGATTTTGACAGCCTTGAGGTGACAACATGCAAATTGGTACCATTACATTTTTTAGCACTATTTTCAGGTGAGGGGTTCTAACTTCTCCACTGGTTGAGTTCTTTGCAGGAGTACAGTCTGTAACAGCTTCGATCATTACAACTTGTGCATGAATGAGTTTAATTAAGTTTGGTCTTTATTAAATCAGGTTTATCACAAAGTGTACTAATTAGATATATGCTCTGTGGAAGAAAACTGAGCACTAGAAGCAGAAAAACACAATCTCTGAAAAACGGAGTCACATCCAAGCATGGCCAGCATTGTATGCTCAGAGATCTCGGCCCGCTTTTCAAAGTTAAGTGTTTTTCCACTTCCAGTGCTCGGTTTTCTTACGCAGAGGCATAGTCTTGTTCTGAATAGTACACTCTTTGCGGCAGAAACCTGATTTATTAAGGACCAAAATAAATGTACACTCATTCATGCACAAGTTTTGTAATGATCAGGGCGCTGTTTCAGACACACGTTCATTACAGCAAGACATTTACAGCCAGCGGCCGAAGTTAGGCAGACCACTTGTCTAGAGAATAGTGCAACAAATGTGTAAAATGTTACCGATTTACATGTTATCACATATTGGGGCCGTCAAACCAGTTGACTTGCTTGTTCTGACAACAGAGGCACAGTGGTCACACACAACCTAAAAATCCAAATAAAACGCTGACAGTGTCCCTTTAAACCAGCAGTATTTGTTAGCAGCGAAAAAAAAAAATTATATACTTTTTTTTTTTAAATAATAATATATTTCTTATAGAAACACCAATATAGCCATTTTTCTTTTCACTTTATTTCATTCCTGAACTGCAATATGTAGTCTTGAAATTTTCAAAGGCCCTGTCCACACTACGCCTCTAACGTTACAGAGTGCCCAAACCATTGCCGCAACGGTTTGCATTTACACCTGTAACGTTACAGAAGGTGTTTGCGTAACCGTTGTTGAACCCACTATGAGGTGGTTTCAACAACGGTTATGAAACCAGTCCCACCTTGGTAACGTTACCAGCGGTAGTGTGGATGGGCGGTAACGGTCCCCTGTAGGGCCTGAAGCGCAGCGCGAGCTGCACTGTGGGATCGGGCGCCGCCGCAACGGTCGCCCATCTCCCGAAGTGTGGACCGGTGGTGCTGGCCCCGTAACGGACACCACCGCGGTGTGGACGCATTGCACTGCTCCCCGGGCGTAACGGATTGTATCAGTTACCGGGCCGGAGCAGTGTAGTGTGGACAGGGCCAAAATGTCCTACTCACTTGCCACACCCACAGTGAATACATTAAACATTCAGCGGCGATGCTATGCACTGTTTACCATCAGAAAAGCGTACCAGCACCATCCCAATACAGTGACAATACGAATCTAGATATTTACTGTCAAAAAGTAATTTAGACAGAAGAGTTTTTTTTATTTTATTATTATTTTTTTAAAAAAACAGGCAGTGGTGCCCATTTTTATCGACTTGAGCGATGACTCACAAAATAAGTAATAGAAGATATTTTAAAAATATCTGTAGAAAATAAAATTTCTCTGATGCTGAATCTCAGGGTGCCAGAAATGCATTCTCCCCCCCTAAAAAAAACTATATGAGGAATTGTTTTGCTAATAAATACTGCTGCTTTCACCTCTTTACTAGTTAAAACGACATAATTCCAAATAATGCAATTTTATAAGCACAGGAACATATTTGAGAGTTGTGGGTTGTGCGCGACTAAACCCTCTTCGCCTCGGGGCTCCAACCCACAGCTCCAACCCATTCCCTCTTGTATGCTATTGCCTACATGTTGTCATACATACAGAATGATGCTGGCCCCTTCAGCTCTGTGGTAGGGATACCACTCACGATGTCAGTGACCCGGGTTCAGGCACAAGCACAGTCGGTGGTGGTAGTAGACTGAGAGAGAGTGAGGACCGAGCAACCCAGGGACAACTCTCCCTCCCTTGGGGTTGTGGAAGGACTCTGCATCTCACTGCGAGACTGGCAAAGGGCAGAGACCAGGTGGTAGCACACATGAGTGCAACCAAAGGGGAAAGGTTGCCATTAGACGTCGGCCCGTGTCCGCAAACACACATGCATCACTGCATGCCAGCGCCCTGGGAGAAAAAAAAATGGAGGAAAAGTCCCCAGTCCTCTCCGGCACCACCACATAACCACCATGGTTGGCCACCCACCACCATGTGTGCTCCTGGGTAAGTGGCGGGGGGGGAAGACTGGTAAGTCCATGAGAAGGTTGATGGTGGGCCTGGGGTGGGACACAGATCATGGGGAAAAAGAAGCAGAAATATATAGTGGGAGGAAAAAAAAAAAAAAAAAAAAAAAAAAAAGATCTACAGAATGACCCAGGGACCATAAGGGACAATGATTTTCTGTTTTCAAGAGAAAACAATTTGTAAAAAACGGAATTTGTAATTTTTATACCTGCACTTGGGAGTCAGGTTTTCTTGAAAAAGAAAAAAAAAAAAAAACTTCTGCACCAGCTTTTTTGGCAACCCCCTCCACTCTGAACAACATTTTTGTACAAAACACACTGATTTGAACTCATGTTGGGGGATAAGGAAAGAAAATGGATTTCAAGATTTGTCCAAACAGAACTGGTAATGTTTGAAAACAGAAAATCATTGGCTCTAGACTGTGTGCAACCCCCGATCACGGTGACTCCTCCACAACAGAATCTCATACCTCCTAACGTTGCACCTCAGTGCATTCCTTTCTGCTATTCAAAACACTGCAAATTATTATTTCTTTAGTTCTGCTGCTAATCTCTAGATTCCCTGCCCAGTACTGTTTCTTCTCATGCACTCTTCAAATGCGCAATTAAGTTTTAACCCCACCACACTCCAAATTTCCCTACGTTTCATCCTTTATTAAACATTGAACATCTTGGTTTGGCTACCCAGGGTATCTAATTCTACGTGGGTGCTGAAGAATGAAAACTTACCTTCAGTAGGTGCTGGGCAGTGTAAAATCCAGCAGGACCACTGCCCACAATACAAATGTGAGGGGGACCAGCTGCAGCTGTGCACAAGCTTTTCACTCCTGAAACAAAGACAAGTGAGCAGGTTAATGGGGGCCAGTTATATTAGCTACCACAGCAACAGGTGCTAATGCCTCTGTTTGAGGGCTAGCCAGCCTTGGGAAAGGAGGGACTGGCTGGTCTTAAGATATTGTATAGACCAGCACAATGCAGGCTACCGCCCACACAAGTATCCCAGTAATGACAAGGAAGGGAGGGAGAGGGAGTGACCAGCCTTAGGCAAGATACAGTGGTGGGTCAGCACAGGCAGGCTAACCCTCCACCCAAGTACCCCAGTAATGACGAGGGAGGAGGGAGGAGGAGGGACTAGCTAGTCTTAGGCAAGATACAGTGTGGGCCTGCAGAGTGCAGGCTACTCCTCCATCCAAGTACCCCAGTAATGATGAGGAAGGGAGGGACTAGCTAGTCTTAGGCAAGATACAGTGTGGGTCTGCAGAGTGCAGGCTACCCCTCCACCCAAGTACCCCAGTGCTGACGAGGGAGGGAGGGACTAGCTAGTCTTAGGCAAGATACAGTGTGGGCCTGCAGAGTGCAGGCTACTCCTCAACCCAAGTACCCCAGTGCTGACAACAGAAGGAGGGAGGGACTGGCTAGCCTTAGGCAAGATACCGTGTGAGACAGAGCACAGTGCAGGCTACACCCATGCCCAAGTACCCCAGTAACGACAAAAGAGAGAGGAAGGGACTGGATAGCTTAAGTTCAGAAGCTATATAGACAAGTACAGTGCAAGATATACCTTACCCCTCCGCCAGTGAACCCAAGTACCGACAACTGGCGGTGGAAACTGCAGGTGTCTATGAGGGCATCCAGTGTCCTTACTCCTGCACATCATTATTTCTGGCAGCCCATGTGCTGAATTGTCCAGACGAATGCCTCCACGGCCTCCTGCCTTCAGCAAACCAGGCTTGGGGCACAATCCCTGCTGATCTCCAGCATGGTAAGGAGCTCCCGTAGCCATTTCATGATCAGCCCAGCCAGGCTGTTCTGTTTTTGATAACTTGCTGGGGCATGGACGTGCCCAGGGTCACTTCTAATGGGCAAGCGTGTGCCCCCCCCTTGCTGCTCTTCTCAATGAAGCTCTGTATCAGTCTGTGAGAACATTGTTGTCAGCTGAGTCGTATAACCAAGGCAGGGAAAGAAGAAATCCAATTTCTAAAACTAATCCCAGAAACAGATCAGACATGCCTCAATGCATCTTTGTTTGGCTACTTAATGAACATTTTCCGATGTATCATTAAACCTGATGTTCCAGCTCACTGGAACCAGGAGCAAACTCTGGGTCAAACATGAAAACACTTTTACGTGTGTGGGAGGAGGGGGGTCTGAATCCTATGTGTTTTTCTTAGTGCCACCCTCCCCCCAACTTTCTTGTTGCGTTGTTCCAACACCTACAAAACCTTTGTGATCTGCTAACGCATATCCCTACTCTATCCTCTCCAGACTGATATCCCCCCACTGTATCCTCAAATATTGCCTCTTTTTCCTATTGCCTGCCATGGAATACTGCTTCTGGACATTCCATGACTTAAACCTACTGCTATTATCAAGTTGTACTTATGCTTATGTGAAAAAAATGTAGTGGTTTCTAAATCTACTTTTTATAACTTTATGTCTTTGGCTATATTTGTTACCTTCACCTTTGTAACCTTCATTTACTGTCTCTGCTGATGTCACTCTTCTATAGGCCTCTCTAGTAAAACAGGTGTCCAGCCTTTTTTTAATTACTCTTTATGCACCTCCAGCCAACAGCCCCCCTCCCATCTACCCTAGCCTTCCAGCCATATCACCCGCCTTCCCTAGGGCAAAGCTGAGACCCTGAAAGCCCCTCTGCATACTCTCCCCCCCCCAACAAAAAAGGGCCAACAAGGCCGGGGTAAGACCCCCAGCAGAGATCAATTATAGCATTAAATGTCCCATGACCTAGTCGACGGGACAGAGCCTGCAGACAGCAAGGGCTTCATCCTGCTGCTGCTGCATTTTCTCCTCATATGCTGTGCCTCCCCGAGATACTGGGCCGCGAATGCGCGCCAACACATGCAAAGGGCATGCACACAGCAGGGACTCGTGTCTCCACTCCCACTGCTATCACTGAATGACCCGTTGGTGGAACTCATCCCCCTCTTCTGGGATGGTCAATCCTCCTACAGAAACATAGAATTTGTCAGCAGATAAGGACCGCCTGGCCCACCTAGTCTGCCCATTTCCCTACGTACTGCATAAACTCCAGATCCTACTGATCTACAGCCTACCACCTCCTTCCTATCACTAGCATTGCCTTCTGCCTGTCCCATGCATTCTTGAATTCGCCAACTGTTTTTGCCCCCACAACTTCCTCTGGGAGGCTGTTCCATGCACCCACCACCCTTTCCGTGAAAAAATATTTCCTCACTTTGTCCCTGAGTTTTTCACCCTCCAGCCTCATACTGTGATCCCTTATTCTTGCCCATCTCCTTTTCTGAAAAATACTGCCCTCCTGAACTCAGCTGATCCCACTGAGGTATTTGAATGTCTCTATCATATCCACCCCTCCCTCCTTTCCTTCAGAGTATGCATACTGAGTTCTCTCAATCTCTTTTCGTATGCTTACTGGAGTAGCCCCTACACCATTTTTGTTGCCATTCTCTAGACTGCCTCCACCATGTCTATGTCCTTTTGGAGATGAGGTCTACAGAACTGCACGCAGTACTCCAGCTGAGGCCTCACCAACTGCCTGTACAGCGGCATCACCACCTCCTGTTTTCTACTGGTGATACCACTCTCTATGCATCCCAGCATCCCACCGGTTTTCCTCATCACCTTCTCACATTGTTTGACTACTTTCAGATCATCTGCCATGATAAGCCCCAGGTCCCTTTCCATCTTAGTTGTTGTTAGTACCTCCCCCCCATTGTGTATTCATCCCCAGGATTTTGGCCCCCTAAGTGTATGATTTTGAACTTCTTGGCAGTGAATCCAAGCTGCCATACACTTGACCACTCCTCCAACTTGCCTAAGTCTCTCCTCATTTGCCCCCACCCCCGGAGTGTCAACTCTATTGCAGATCTTGGTGTCATCTGCAAAGAGGCATACTTTTCCTTCGAGTCTCTCCACAATGTCACTTATAAAGACATTAAAGAGGGCTGGCCCCCAGCACTGAACCCTATGCACCCCACTGGTTACCCCTTTCTTCAGACTGAACTCCATTTACCACTACCCTCTGTGTCCTGTTGCTAAGCCAATTACTGACCCAGTTTACCACCTTGGGACCCACTCCCAGAATGCCCAACTTGTTAACTAACCTCTTGTGCAGGACTGTGTCAAATGCCTTGCTAAAATCTAGGCAGCCCATGTCCACCACCCCTCCCTGATCTACTACCCTGGTCACCCTGTCAAAGAAATCTATCAGATTAATTTGACAAGACCTTCCTGTTGTAAATCATTGTTGCCTTGGCTCCTGTGCTCTGCTGGCTTCTAGATATTCTACAATCCTTTCTTTTAACAGTGATTCCATCATCTTGCCAACCACTGAGGTCAAACTGACTGGTCTATAGTTTCCCGCTTCTACCTTGCTCCCACGTTTGTGAAGGAGTATCACATTCGCCCTCCTCCAGTCCTCTGGCACTACTCCCTCCTCCAACGATTTGTTGATTAGGGCTGTCAGTAGCACCTCTCCAAGTTTTTTTTAGGATTCTGGGATGTATCCCATCCAGTCCCATTGCCTTGTCCACCTTCAGTTTCAAGAGTTCCTTTAGTACTCTCTCTTCTGGGAATGGACTGATGTCTACCCCTCTTCCCTGTGTGTGTCTATAGGCTAATTGGTGGTCCTTCCCCTTCTTTTGGGAATACTGAGCAAAAGTATTTGTTCAGTATCTCAGTCTTTTCTAGGTCCCCCGCCTCCCTCCTCGCTATACCTTCCTTGGCCATTCTTCTTTCACTTATATACCTGAAAAAGGTATTAAAGCAAAAAAAATGGTTATATTAAATGCACGCTGAAAACAAAAAATAGAGTTAAAAATCTACGTTTCGACCTTAGGTCTTCTTCAGGAAATACCTAAAACAAAAAAAAAAAAAAACAAGTTAGTGTAGAGGAGAGGTAAAATGATAAATATATATATATAGTGGGTCCAGTCCTTTTTAATGTTTTCATCAGTGACATTGCAGAGGGACTGGAAGGAAAAGTATGCCTTTTTGCAGATGACACAAAGATCTGCAACAGGGTTGATACACAAGGAGGTGTGGAAAGGATGAAAAAGGACTTGGCAAGGTTGGAGGAATGGTCAGAAGCATGGCAGCTAGGATTAAATGCAAAGTGGTGCAAAATAATGCACCTGGGAAACAAGAACCCAGGGGAAGAATACACAATGGGTGGGGAGGTAGTAACAACAACAAAAAAGGAAAAGGACCTGGGAGTAATCATATCAGATGACCTTAAGGTTGCTGAAACAATGGAGAGGCAGTAGGAGGGCTGGGGTATACTGGGATGTATGGGAGAGGCATCATCAGCAGAAAACAGGAAGTTGTTATCCTCTGTACAGACAGTTGGTGAGACCCCATCTGGAGTACTGTGTCCAGTTCTGGAGACCCCATCTCATAAGGACATAGACAGGATAGAGGCAGTCGGAGGAGGGCAACTAAAATGGTGCAGGGTCTGCAAGAGAAGCCGTATGAGGAGAGACTAAAGGAGCTTAATATGTATACCCTTGAGGAAAGAAGGGAGAGGGGGGACATGATAGAAACTTTTAAGTACCTCAGTGGAATCAACAAAGTCCAAGAGGGTAACATCTTTCAGAAAAAGAGTCTTGCAAGAACAAGGGGACACAATTTAAAGATAGGAGGGTGGTTCAGGGGCAATGTGAGGAAGTATTATTTCACAGAGAGGGTAGTGGATGCATGGAACAGCCTTCCTGAGGAGGTTGTGGGGTCTAATACTGTGGAAGAATTCAAGAATGCATGGGACAGACATAAGGCAATTCTTGTGGTGGGTAGGAAGAAATAGGCTATTGGTTAACTAGGATCTGCGTCCTATCCTGTAGGAAATGGGCAGACTAGATGGGCCTAGCGTCCTTATCTGTCACAAAGTCTACATATTAATGTATATATATATATGTATATATATATATATGTATATATATATATATATATATATATATATATATATATATATATATATATATATATATATATATATATATGTATATATATATATGTATATGTGGAGAAAGAAAAAAGGGGAGGATGAGAGAGAAGAAGTGATAAATGGTAAGATTAAGAGAGAATCTGTGAAACAAAAAGGTGATGGTGGGAAAGATAAAGCATAATGAGAGTGAAAGAGCTCGGGAAGTTCCCAGGTGAGGACTAATTAACAGGGCCTAGTAAGAAGGCTGAAAGGTGACAAATGCGTGGGAAGGAAACAGAAATGGAGACTTATGGTGAAAATGAAAAATAAATTAAATGAGTACAAAAACAAACAGACTTTAGGGGGAAAAAAGGGATGGCTGAAAGATGTCAGTGGAAAATAAGTCTATCATTTAAACCAGAGGGCTGCTGAGAGCTAAGGCGGATGATCAGCTTGGCTTCCATGTTTTTTTTCTATGGTCAGGATCCCAGAAGCCCTGCTGAAGGACACAAATAGAAAGGTCATTGACACTGTGATCCCTGGAGATAAAGTGGGATGCAATGGGTTTAGCAGTTTCACCATTCCTGACTGCTCTGTAATGTTCCCTGAAACGGTCAGCAAGACGCCTACCAGTTTCTCCGATGTAAATAGCTGTACACTTCCTGCAAAGAATACAATACACCACATTAGTGGAGGTGCATGAGAACTCCTTGGTGATGTGAAAAACACCTGTAGGCCCCCGAATCTCAGTCACACTGGAAATAAATTTGCAGATGTAGCAGCGAGTCCTGTTGCAAAGTTTGGCACCTGGGAAGGAGGAGGAACTGTTACGAGTAGGTAGGCTGCTTTTAACCAGGAGATTCCGCAGGTTAGGTGGCCGGTGGTAGGAGGCAATAGGTGGTTCTGTAAAGGAAGCACCAATGTTAGGTCAGTTTGCAAAATGGGAACGTTAATAGTGATGATCCTGTGAAGAGAAGGTGTGCTCTGATGGAAAGGAAGAACTAGTGGAATTCGCCGTTGTTCTTGTGTGACAGTATTCTTCCTGCAGGGGTCAAGGTTACGGGGCATGTTACTGACCTGGGAGAGTGCTCTGTCCACTGTGCTTTTAGGGTATCCCCTGTTGATAAAAAAACTATGCATTATTTGGGTCTGCTCAGCAAAATCATCCTCTTCACTGTATAACCTACGAAGTCTAAGAAACTGTGAATAAGGCAGGCCATTCTTGACATGTTTAGGATGGAAGGAGCTGTGAAGGAGGAAACTGTGAGAGTCAGTGTTGTCCCCTTCCTTCACTATCCAAGCTATCCTTTCTTCTATTTGTGCCTTTGCACTTCTGACTGCTTTGCCCACCTCCCTCTACTTTGCCTGATACATTTTCTTGTCTTCCTCCCTTTGCGTTTCCTTGTACTTTCTGAATGCCATTTTTTTTCTCTCTAACCTTCCCTGCCACTTCTTTTGAAAACCATAATGGTTCACCTTTTCTTCTGGTTTTGTTCACTAGCTTCACACAAAGGGTCCCCCTCCCTAACCCTTTGCCAGTGATTTCTTGAGGCATTCCCCCATTTTAGCAAAGTCTGCCCTCTTGAAGTATAACACTCTTGCGTTTGTGTGGCTTGATTCTTTTACTGTTTTTACCCTAAACTATACTGTATGGTGGTCGCTGGACCCCAGATGGCTGCCCACTAATACATCTGTTATTCTGTCTCCATTTAAGAGCGCCAGGTCCAATACTGTCCCCCTCACGAGTGGGGTCCTCTACTAGTTGTGTGAGGCATACTCCTTGCAGGGCATCCAGGATGACTTTGCTCCTGGACGTGGCTGCAGCATAGGTGTTCCAGTTAACATCAGGCATATTTAGGTCCCCTACCACCAACACTTCTCCTTTCTCTGCCATTTTACGTATGTTATCTACCATGACCCTGTCTGTATCTTCCCTTTGCATGCGGAGTCTGTAGATAACCCCTGTGCGGATAGTGGTGCCATTTCCTGACTCCAAGGTGACCCACAGTGCCTCCTCTCCTCCCTGCTTTCCCTTTATCTCTGTCCTCCTCCTCCTCCAGCTCGCACTCCCCCGGTGACACAGGCTCATTCCTCAATCCCAGGTTACCGCTGTTGTGGCAGTAACCCTACTACTGTCCTGGCAGGCTGGTAATGGGGTCAAAATTAGGTTTTGCATCCATTAGCCAGCAGGGCTAGTGACTGGAAAACTTCACTAGCCCCACAGACTTTTCTACTGGCCCAGCTAATGTACTCATCGAAATATTACCTTCTCTAGTACAAGTCCACAGGGCTACTTAAATAAAATTTTTACGCCGACCCAGTGGTGCTGAGAGCCGAGGCATCCGCCTTACCTCGCACAACGCTGGTGACCCAGGTTCAGGAATGAGTCCAGGGAGCCAGGGATCGGTCAGAGAGGAGAGGATTGAGTATCTGATGGACTGCTCTCCTCTCCTGGAAGGGAGGGGGTTCCATGTCCCGCGAAGCTAGTGGTACCCAGTGGAGACTGGGTGCACTGCAGTCAGGGACCATACAGAGGGACGACTTCAGGTGTCTGACCTGCAGATGTGGGCGGGAGCATGCACGTCACGTGCTGGATGGCACTGCACAGCCTGTGTTTTGGGGGAGGGTCAAACAAGCAGAAAAATCCCGGTGCCGGGGAGGCGAAGGTGGACACCCAGTGACCGAGCCCACACATCCACTGCTGACCCCAAACCCTGATTTGACTCTCCATGGTCCCCTGCCTCCTCTCGTGAGGGCTGGTGGGGGGGGGGAACCCAGCTTACCCGATTCCTCGGCCGGGGTAGGGGTTCAGGCGGGTGGTAGAGGCAAGGCTGAATGGGTCCACCAGAGAGATGCCCCAGTGTCGGCATCAGACGGAGATAAACAAAGTTAACAAAAATAAATAAATAAAATTTTTACTTGCCCGATACAAAATTTTTCTCACCATTTGGATAGTGGTCTGGTGCCAGTTTCGACCACTGTGGCAGCTAGTGTCTAACCTAAATGGACTATTCTGGTTTGCAAAAATCTAAATAACTAAAACAAACAAATACTTATCTTAAACCAATCCTTTTTTCAGCCACAGAGCTGAATCCGCTGTTGTGGAACTCTGGATATATTTAACATAGAATCTGTCAGCAAGAAAACGAACACTGACAGATCATAAAGAACATGTTTACAGTTCAAGGGCACTATATCCCCCTGTAATAATATATTTTTTGTACTCTGAGCAAACAGCAAAAGTCTATACAATTGAGTGCTGCTATAGTTTCACTCCAGCAGTTCACACCAATGTAGGAAGTGCGAGAAAGAGTGAGTGTGTGTGTGTGTGTGTGTGTAGCAGCAGGGTTACTGTGTACAAATACATTTTTGTGCACTATACCGCTGCTTGATCAATATCCTTAAACTGCTAATGAACCTTAGTGTGTATCGAAAAACAGGAAAGAAATCTTCACCCAAATGTACTGTATATGCTGGACACATGTTACCATTTTTTTAAGCATTAAGGCATCATTAGGTGCTGACTTATTATCTGTAATCTAACCCAAGGGGAATCCTGCTGTACGAGGCAAAACACGCATCCAAAGTGGACACCCAGCACCTCTGCTAGCTGATGTGAAAACTCAGACTAGGGACCACAATCCATTAGGCAGCTTTGGTATACATTCTGAGTCCATAATCCCCCCCAATCTTTCACCTCCCCCATATAAACATTAGTTGTAGGTCCCAGATATTTTCTTGGGGTAGTCATTTGATGTTTTGGCAAGAACAATCAACGTCATAGTCACTAAATGATGACCAGGAGCCTCGAGGAAGTGCAGAGGAGGTAGGAGTGCTAGGTTGCTCTGTACCTGTTGTAAGAGCAGTTTGTGAAGCAGTCCGATTCAGCCAGACAATAGAAAAATAGGCATAACAGCTCAATTCACTGGATTCTTAAAAAGTCTCTAGTTTCCTCTCTCCTCTCCCCCACCTTCTAGCAGCCGTTTTGTGGCCTTGCTTCACTTCATCCTGAGCACCAGAGTGGCAGCCATTTAAATAAAGTTCCTGATATCTTAAGTCTCATAGTCGTCTGGTTTCAAGAGCCTTCTCAAGGCTGTTCAGCATTCCTGGGTTTGTAATGCCTTCAAGGCCATATAGCTCGGTGTCCCTTCCCTCACCAGACAGCATAACCTACTTATGTCTAAGTACTATTATACTGAGCTGACATCCTGTAAGCTAATCAGCTGGCTTATTTACAGGACACTGTGTGGCAATGATGCCCTGTAAAACAAAACAACAACAAAAAGGCACTCCAAGCATGCAAATGAGTGCAAAAAGGCACTCCAAATATGCCAATTAGTGGAAAAGGTCACTCTGAATATGGTAATCGAGTGCAGAAAGTCACTCAAGAGTATGCAAATGAGGTTTTGACCAAACATTCAATTTGTGAATGTTCTGTCAGAAGCTCAACTTAAAAAAATGGC
This sequence comes from Neoceratodus forsteri, assembly GCA_016271365.2. Taxonomy (NCBI): domain Eukaryota; kingdom Metazoa; phylum Chordata; order Ceratodontiformes; family Ceratodontidae; genus Neoceratodus; species Neoceratodus forsteri. The sequence goes on along the minus strand of JADMNL010000024.1, from coordinate 118,662,635 downwards.
TTCAGCTTCTCGGTCTATGGTGCTGTCAGTAACAAACAAGCTCAAAATTACAGATGGATGGCAGAAGTTAAGAGTTTTGTGTCTCTCCTTCTTAGCACCTTGATATAACAGCAATAATACGAGGTAGTTGGAGGGTCGGTCCTCAGGGATCATGGCACTGGACACTGTACATACAGAACCTAGCCTTTGCCCTTGGTAACTATCTACAGTACCCAGTGCCATTATTCCCTCATACACCCTCCCAACACGTCACATTATCACCATAACAGCACTGGCCAGCCACTCTGCCCAGCAGCAACTTCCTTGACAATTTAAACATACACTGGCCCGGGCTGGCCCGCCAGCGCAGCAGTAGCGCTACTGCTTGCAACGTCGACAACCTAAGTTTGGGAGCAAAGTCAGGCTATTGGAGAGTTGGCTGGGGGGATGGGGGGGGAAGAAGGCTGAGCATCTGTTGGACTGCTCACCTTCTCCAGGGAGGGAGGGAGGGGATCTGGTGCCCAGCAACAAACCAACCACTAGTGATGGCTATGTGTGAGTAAGCCTGGAACCAATACTAAGGCCAGACTGGCGGATGTGGCAGACATCTGCACGTCGGGGGTGGGAGCGCACCTGGCCATGTGCTGAGGTTACTGCACATCCGCCTCTGTCATAGGGGGGCCACAGGGGGAACCACGCAGCAGGGAAACCCCCCTTGATGATAAGCAGCATGAAGTCCAGGATCCTTGTGGGGACCCACAGAAACATAGAATCTGACTGCAAATAAGGACCGCTTGGCCCACCTAGTCTGCCCATTTCCCTACCTAACAGATAAGCTGCAGATTCTAGTTAACCAACAGCTTACTTCCTCCTACCCCCCACTAGGACTGCCTTATGTCTGTCCCATGCATTCTTGAATTCCCCCACTGTTTTTGACTCCACGACCTCCTCAGAGAGGCTCTTCCACGCATCCACCACCCTCTCCATGAAAAAAAATACTTCCTCACATTACCTCTGAGCCGTCCCCCCATCTTCAAATTGTGCCCCCTTGTTCTTGCACATCTCTTTTTCTGAAAGATGCTACCCTATTGATTCTTTGCCGACTCTTGAGGTACTTGGAAGTTTCTATCATGTCCCCTCTCCTTCTTTCCTCAAGGGTATCATATTAAGCTCCTTTAGTCTTTCTTCAGTTATGTCTTTTGGTGCAGACCCTGCACCATTTTGGTTCCCTCCTCTGGACAGCCTCCACTCTGTCTATGTCTTTGCAGAGATGGGGTCTCCAGAACTGCACACAGTACTCCAGATGGGGTCTCACCAACTGTCTGTACAGAGGGATAACAACTTCCTGTTTTCTACTATTGATGCCTCTTCCTGTGCATCCCAGTATCCCCCCAGCCTTCCTTACTGCCTTCTCACATTGCTTGCCCACCTTTAGGTCATCTGATATAATTACCCCAGGTCCCTTTCCATTTTTACTGTTGTCAGTATCTCACCCCCATTGTGTACTCTTCCCTGGTTTTTGTTTCCCAGGTGCATTACCTTGCACTTCTTTGCATTGAATCTGAGCTGCCATACATTTGACCATTCCTCCAACCTTGTCAAGTCCTTCATCCTTTCCACTCCATCTTGTATCAACCCTGTTGCAGATCTTTGTGTCGCCTGCAAAGAGACATACTTTTCTTCCAGTTCCTCTACAATGTCACTTATAAAGACATTAAAAGGACCAGTCCCAGTACTGAACCCTCATGTACCCTGCTAGTAACCCTCTTTTCTTCACTGTGTACTCCATTTACTACTACCCTTTGCATCCTGTTGTCTAGCCAGTTTTTATCCAGGCTACCACCTTGGGGCCCACTCCAAGGCTGGCTAACTTGTGTATTAATCTTTGTGGGACTGTATCAAATGCCCTGCTAAAATCTAGGTAGGCCATGTCCACAGCCCTCCTGGTCTACTACTTTGTCACCCAGTCAAACAAATCTATTAGATTTGTCTGACACGACCTTCCATCGTGAATCCATGCTGCCTTGGGTCTTGTGCCCCACTAGCCTCTAGGTACTCACCAATTCTTTCCTTCAGAAGTGATTCCATCATTTTCCCTACCACTGAGGTCAAACTAACTGGTCTGTAGTTTCCTGCCTCTGTCCTGCTCCCACTTTTGTGAAGAGGAATCACATCTGTCCTCCTCCAGTCCTCAGGTACCACCCCATCCTCCCATGATTTGTTAAAGAGAGTAGTCAGCGGTGTCACTAGTTCTACCCTTAGTTCTTTTAGAATTCTTGGGTGAATCCCATCAGGCCCCACTGCTTTGTCCACCTTCAATTTTATTAGTTCTTTCAGAACCCTTTCTTCTGTAAATGGACTGGTATCGACCTCGCCTTCAGAGTGTTTCTCTTTTTGGTTTAGGTACCTCCCTCCTTCTTTTGTGAATACTGAGCAGAAATATCCGCTCAGTATCCCTGCTTTTCACTGTCCCCCTCTACCCACATTCCCTCCCCTTTATTAAGCCTCAGTATCCCTCCTTTGGTCTTTCTTCGCTCTCTAATGTACCTATAAAGGGTCTTATCCCCCTTCTTAACAGAATTGGCTATCCTTTCCTTGGTTTGGGCCTTTGCAATTCTGACTGCCCTCCCAGCCTCTTTCTGCTTTAACTGATAAAGTTCTCTCTCCTGCTCCTTCTGTGTTTCCTTATATTTCCTGAATGCTATCCTTTTCTCCTTAACCTTCCCAGCCACCTTTTTTGAGAACCGTAGCGTTTTTTCCTTCATTGTGTTTTATTGATTTGCTTTTACACAAAGGCTTGTTGCCTCTGTGATGTGGCTGTTTTGATCACTCCCATTGTTCCTCCACCTTCCTTCTTGCCCGCTTGCTAGTGCTTTTCAAGGCACCTCTCATTTTTCCCAAAGTCAGCCCTCCTAAAGTCCAATACTCTTGCTTTTGTATGGCTTGATTGTATTGCTGTGTTTATCGTGAACCACACTGTTTGGTGGTCGCTTGTTCCCAGATGGCTACCCACCTCTAAATCTGAGATTCTTTCTCCGTCCCCATTTGAGAGTACCAGGTCTAAGATTGCTCCTTCCCGAGTGGGTTCCAATACTAGCTGTCTGAGGCATGCCCCCTGTAAGGCATCAAGAATGACCTTGCTCTTGGATGTGCCTGCAGCAAAGGTGCTCCAGCTAACATCTGGCATATTCAGGTCCCCCATCAACAATATCTCCCCTTTTTCTGCCATTCTAAGGAAGCCTTCTATCATTTCCTTGTCCATTCCCTCCTCCTGAGATCCTGAGACCCAGCTGACTAATATGTGGTATACCCCTAGCCAAAGCCAAGGAGAATAAACAGATGCATAAAAAAAAAGAAAAACACACACACCAAGTGTAATACAGAAAATGTTGTCAGAAAAAGACCATTGGTCTCTTTAGTCTGCCCTGTTTTACCCAATCTTATTCCAAGACCAATTGTCTAGTTATTTCCCTCACCTCACCCTTCCCCTACTGCTTCCCGTGTAACTATTAAGCCTTTTACTTGGGCCCAGTCATATTTAAAAACATTCATGGTTCTTGCCCCCACCACCTCTACTATTAAGTAGACTGTTCCATGGCTCAACCACTGTCTCTGTAAAATAAAACCTTTGCATGTCCTTCCTGCATCTCCCCTCCCACTGCCAGCATCCACGCATGTCCTGGTGTCCTTGATCAGAAACATAAACATAACCACCAGTCTTACTGAATATTTTTTCAGAATCTACCTTTTTCGTTCTTTTCAGGAACTTGAAGGTCTCCATCAGATCACCCCTCTCACTCTAGGGAGTACATGTACAGGGCCTTAAGCCAATCTTCATAGGAGGAGCCCTGCTGGCCCTGACTCATTCTTGTTGCCCTGTGCTGCATTGTCTCCAGCCTGTCTTTGTCTTTTTTAGGTGGGGACTCCAGAACTGGGGACAGCACTCCAGATGTGGCCTCACCAGTGATTTATAGAGGTAGTTATCACCTCTTCCCTACTACTGTTGAACCCCCTCCCAATACACACCAACATTTTGGTTGCCTTGCTGTAGGCTTTGCTACGTGTCTAGACTGTCTTAGAGAGTCACTTATGATGACTCCCAGGTCTCTTTCCTATGAAGTAGTAGCCGGCTTAACCCCTCTCATCCAATATTCTGTTGTGGGTCTCTTGTTCCTATGTGCATCACCTTGTACTTTTTGGCACTGAGTATCAATCGCCAGACCTTGGCCCACCTCTCTAACCTTTGCAGGTCCCCATCCTCACCGTCTACATTGTCACAGAGCTTAATGTAGTCTGTGAAGAGACACATCTTGCCCTGTACCCCTTCTCCTACTGTATGTCACTGATGAACATATTGAAAAGGACCAGCCCCAGGAGTGAACCCTGTGGCACCCCTCTCATGATCTGCTTCCCCCCAAACTTGACCCCGTTTACCACTACTCACTGCTGTCTCCCCCAAGCCAGTTTCCCACCCATCTAACTAGATCCTTCACTGCACCCAGATCCTCAACATTCTTCAGCAACTTTCTGTGTGGCACCAAGTCGAATGCTTTTCTGAAGGCAAAGTAGAGTAAAGCCACTGCTTGCATCTTATCCACTGCCCTAGTTATCAAGCCATAGAACACTATCCAGTTGGTCTGACAAGACCTCCCTGCCACAAACCCTTGCTGCTTACTATCCTGGAGGCCATTCCCCTCTAGTTAGTTCACTAGGTCCTCACTGATCTAATGTCTTCATTAGAGTACCTGCTATGGAACTAACACTAACGGGTCTGTAGTTCCCCTGTTGCTCCTTGTCTCATCCCTTGTGGAGCAGAACTACGTCTGCCACCCTCCAGTCTTTCGGAAACACTACTGGTTATAGCCAGCGACGGAAACACTACTGGTTATAGCCAGCGACTGAATAGCCCTGCCAGGGATTCAGCTGGCTCTGATGTCAGTTCCCTGAGCACACTTGGATGCATCCCACCTGGCCCTGGAGCAGTCTCTATTTTCAGGGCTGCAAACATTTTTTCTGACCTTTTCTCCCATAATGACCACCACCTGCCCCATTTCCAGGCTCCTTCTTGCAGCAGCTTTAATACTGCTTTTAGGCAAAGGGCAGACTATTCTTCACTGCGAATACTGAGCAAAAGTAGTCGTTAAGAATGGCTACTTCTGCTCATCCTCCTCTGTTACCCTGCCCCCTCCGTAAGCCTAATAATTTCCCCTTCATCTTTCTTTTTCCCCTAATATATCTAAACTGTTTCTCCCCAACCCCCTCCGCAATATGCAGTTTTGTGTCTGCTTTAGCGTCCCTGACTGCCTTCTTGGCCTCCCTCATCTTTAACTGGTATTCACTCCATTACTTGTTTTCCTGATGCTCTTGGTATCCAACAAAATCAACACTGCCTCCCCTGACCTTCTTCAAGAACCAGACCAGTCTCGTGCCTGTTACTCGTGGTAACCGTTGTCAGGCATGACTCATTTGCCTCTAGAATGGCCCCATTAATTATTCCCCACCTCTCCTCCACACCCCCCCCCCCCAAACTTATCTTGACTTGTTCCCACATCTGGTCAAAGTCTGTCCTTCTGAAATCCAGAACCGCAGCCTTTGACAAGGGTATACTGGTACCCACGGCCAGTTCAAGCCATATGGTGTTACAGTCACTAGCACCTAGTGGCTCCCCAGTTACACACTGGATACTACAATTTCATATTAACATGAATGGTAGTATAGCCTGGAGATTAACGCAATCAGCTGTAAAAAAGGCTTGGTACATCCAGCAGACCTGGTTTTGCATACTGTGTGACCCTGAGCAAGTCACTTAAACTCCCTGTGCTCCCGGAATGCACTGGAAACAAGTTTCATCTCAGTGTGCCTTTTCCAGCCTAAAATTGTAAAAAAAAAAAAAAAAAAAAAAATGTAATCTTCTTAGCACAAAGTAGATAAAACTCTATTTCACAAGGGCAGAACAAAGTTCAATACGCTTACACAGAGTAACTGAAATAGTATGTCAGGCTTGTTCAGAGCTAACCTTATGCTACTCCCTGAATCGGCAAAAACACTAACCTGGTTCTGAAACTGACAGCAAGCCACTAGCCAAAGGCAGGTAGATGGTGTAGCCATTATATATTCCTTTAACAAATCCTGCGAGCTTGTTTTAGCGGAACTAAAATTTCAGTAAGTACCTCAGGTGGGCTAGATTAGCTGTGGGGCCAGTGGAGTTTTTCCAGACACTAGACAACATAATTTTAACACCTGCTAAACAGTAAACACACAACCAGTGGAAAGTAAGCAATCGTGAACAGCACCAGGAAGGACAGGGTGACAGTCATGCAGTACCACATCAAACAAAACGGCCCCTTACCAGAAAGAGTGAGGGATGGGCTGTAGCTGGACAGTCTGGCTGTGATGAGGAAGGGCAGCACCCTGCGGATCGGACCCCTGATGGACCATAGGCAGCAGCTCATGGCGATAGAGAAAGCAGCACGCTAGTTCAGAAAGTCCAACTGCAGGTTCACACAAGCTACACTCAGAGGGAGGGACAAGAACTATCCCACCAACCGCCCCTCTTTCCGTGCCACCTCCTTCCTACCACTCCTATCATAGAATTCTATAGCCCCTACTAGTCCGTGACCCCGCCTTTTCCTCTCGGTACACGTTAGCTCCGCCCACAGAGGATTAGTCCCGCCCTCTGGTTATCTCCACACACTTCCACCCCGTGCTCAATTCACTTTGGTTTCGGTTCCCACCCCTCTCCCGTTGGCCACTCCTCCCCGTGCCGTCACTCTGTCCAGTGGTGTTCGATCTTCATTAAAGAAATGAATGCAGCTCCATGGTTTCTGTAGTTACGGCGCCGGGTGCGGGCGGTTCACCGGACGGGAGTAGTCAATAACAATCATCCAGCTAGGACTCAAGGTAAGCACGCAAGAATACCGAACCTCCAGTGCTGCTGCCGAGCGACCGCAAATGTCGGTCCTCGGCGCCGGCTGATGACGTATTGGCAAATGAAGGGTCACGTGTTCGATGTTATTGGAACGTGGAACGTTTCGGTGGCCATATTGTGTGATGCAGGGGAACAGGACGTTGAAGAATGTATGCGCATTAGGTTTTTGCCATATTAAAAGTAGAGCAAGCCGCTTGGGAGTGGGGGGGCGCAAGTGCCCCCAGGTTGCCCCTGAAAACAGGCACTTGTGTCTAGTAGGCCTTACCCGGTTACCAAAAGAATAAAATAAAAAGCGCCAACCTTCTGCACTGGCAGTGATAACCCTCGCTCCATTTACAGGCCGAGTCTTATGAATCTGCTTCTTCCTGGCAGATTGGTACCCAGTTGCAGTTGTACGCAAAATTGAGTTAGTTACATCTTTTATTTTGTTTGTCCAGTCTGACTGGACATTCTTGACTAAACAAATTATTTTTATAGTAATTTTTTTATTGTGTATTTTATTTATGTTACTGTTGCACTTTTCTGTATGTTACCTTTCATTTACACATTATGTTTGCTAATCACCCCAGCCCACGGACGCATCTGGAAATGGTATTTACGCACCTGGTAAAGGTGAATGAGTAGTCTTCATAGTAGCTGCAGTCAGAAACCATTGGGTATTCCCTGTCCATCCTATAGGTTGATGCACAATCCAATAAAAATTGGACCAGATGAAGCCAGCCCGCTTGTCCCATCTGAGAATCTTCAGTGTGGATCTTCCTTAGCAATTAGAGATAGTGACTAATAATCACAATAGAGAAACAAGACAACAAAGAACATGAGAAAACGTGGAAGAATGACCGTATTTTCTACGCTGTCCTCTCTCAGTGATGCCTGGTAGCCCTGACTGTTTACTAGGAAGACACCGTATTAGCTACAGAGACAGAATCACTGAACATGGTTCTCATTCAATATTAAACAAAAAAAAAGGCAAAACACTGAAAATGTACTTTTAAGGTATAGGTAGTTGATATATAGGCGACATTGTAACATTCTCTTTAGTATCCAACACCATAATCAGCCCATTGGTAGCTGGAAAATGACCACATCTGTCCCAGGTGGGGCTGCAGAGTACTATAAAGGGTACCCATTCACCGTTACTAGGTGAGTAAATACCATTCTTACCCCAGGAGTCCTTTAGCATGAGTAACTTTTTGCACTTAGCTGGCTAGGTGCAACTGCCTCAGAGGTGTGCCTTTAAGAGATGTTTAAATGAGCTTAGGGACAAGCCTGTCAGAAGACAGGAAGGGGAGTGAACTGAGTGAGAGCTGTTGAAGGCTTTAGAATTTTTTCTCCGTTGGACTGAGCAACATTGCCCCTGAGGTGTCTCTCAACTTTCCTTGTTGACAGCCTCCTAGTGCTTATCTGGGTAAAGTTTTTCTTATATTTTATTTTCAATATGTGCTGAGTGGAAGTTTTACTTTTTCATTAGCGCCGCGCTAATTTTTAGTGCGACTGTGCTATTTTGACTCTACTTTTACCGCGACTATTGATTTTGAACCCTAATTTTATCACAGGTGCTAATTTTCAATGGTTCCCCTTCAATTTTGGGCAAATTCTTGTGGGACCCGTCAAATTAGGGACAGGTTTACTGCGAGGCACCTTTAGTGGATTTCAAATTTAAACAGTGCCTGGGGGGTTTTCTCTCTAGATTGGCAATTACAAGGAAACCTTTTTGTTATATTACTGGATCTTGGTATCATCTGTGTAAGGACTGTCCTTAAGGGTCCAGCAGCCACCTGTGCGTAGTTGAGCAGTATTACTGGGTTTCTGTTAAGATTGGCACTGGTAGAGATCCCAATTCCACAACCAAAAAAAAAGGCACTAGTAATAGAGTTTATTAACTGGAGCAGGACTGGCCGGTGGCATTTTCACAGAAACCTGCACTCGGTTCGTAGGTCCAGGACTGGTTTGCTTTCTTAAATTGGCAAACATAGCAGACAAACCTTTGAGTATTATGGCTGAGGATAAATCAAAAGCTTTCGATGAGGTGCCATCTAAAAATACTAAAAGCAGAGGTGCTGAGGAACCCTCTCGATCTCAGCCAAAAAATAAAGCTTACAAAGATGAAGTTCCTCACAAATTAAAAAATAATAAAAGTGACGAAAAAAGGAAGCTTGATCAAGCCTCTGATGAAGTGGCTAAAAAGAAACTGTCAAGACAAAAATGCACTCGTTGCTCCTGGGAAAGTCAAAAGCAAGACAACAGGCAGCTTAAAGCATACAGGAAAATCAAAACACAAACCAAGTCTGCACAGGTTCTTCCGTCAGTGCAAGATGTGGAAAAAGCATGGTAACTGTTTCAGATCCTTCAAAAGATGGGTCCTCTATTTACTGGGGCTGTCAAGCACTGTTCCACAGTTCTCGTTCTGTAGACTGAGGGTGACGCAGATGATGATCAATTTTATGATGCCTCTGACATGGATTTTGAGGGCCTTGAGCCCCAGGAGTCCCCAGACCCTCATCTTGGGGATCCCCCGGGTGACCATGAGAATCCTTCCTCTGTTTACATTTATTCAAACTATACTGGACACCCTGGACCTCTCTATGCAGGACCCCAACCAGGATGTCGATGAAAACGAAGATTATAGGGAGGTGAGAGGTCTTTCATCCCCAAAGACCCTGGTTGTCCCTATGTATAATGCAGTAGAAGAAATACCATGAAGGTGCTTCAACACCCCCACTTCAGTATCAGGGGTAGATAAGCGGCTTGAGAGAATATAAAAATTGTCTAAAAATGGTATCGAGTTCTTGTCTGCATACCCTAGCGACGAGAGTATAATGCAGCAGGCAGCTTGTGCGAAAGCTGGAGTCTCCTTGTCCCCCTCTCCCCCTGACAGTGATTCTAAGAGAATTGACTTTATAGCAAAGAAAATGTATGCCACAGCTTCCCTGCTTCTCGGACTTTCTACTTGCACGGCATTCACAGCCAAATATCAGAAAGTCCTTTGGGAAATCTGTCCAGGCTCTTGCCCGCAACGGATCAAATTCTATGGAGGAGCAGGTGGATACATCAAAAACTGCTCTGCAAGCTACTGTGTACCAATTCCACATGGCAGACAATGGTGATGTAGCCTCTAGGGCGATGGCCCATGCCATCTCTCTGAGAAGCTTCACCTGGCTTAGAACAACCAGTCTGACCACAGACACGCGGAACAAGGCTATGGATTTTCCCTGTAATCAAAATATGTTGTTTCATTACAGAACCACTGACTACATGAAAAAAGTTGATGAGCACAAGGCCTTCTGACAGAGCCAGTCGTCCAAACCTAAGCCCACCACCCCTCAAGAGATCCCGTCCCAGGGGCGGTAGGGGCAGAAGTTTTGTTCCCAGGCCTTACACTCCCTATCCCCAATCTGACTTCGGCCAGTACAGGGGGTCTTTCAGAGGCAGGAGCAGAAGGGGCCAAAGAAGAGCCACCTCTATCCAGCCATCTGCCTCTCAGTCTAAGTCCTGATGTGAGTGTCCAGGTCGCCTCCCTGCTTCCGGTGGGAGGCAGACTCTCCCACTGTCTTCGGCACTGGTCCCTCATCACGTCGGACAAGTGGGTGCTGGAGATAGTGGAGAAGGGTCTACCAATACAGTTCAAGCAGATGCCAGACCTCAAGCGTAGCCAGGTGTCAAGATCTCTGTACCCAACACAGATACCGCTGTTGGAATTGAAGGTACAAAACCTTCTGGCTTTACAAGCAGTGGAGGGGGGGCCCACCCACGAGAAGGGCAAGGGCTTCTAGTCCAGGTATTTTCTGACACAAAAGAAAATGGGGAAGTGGGAACCTATCTTAGATCTCAGATATTTAAACTACATCTGAAAAAAAACAAATTCAAAATGGTCACTCTGTCACTGGTCATACAGTCCTTACAGCAGGGAGACTGGCTAGCCTCCCTAGACTTAAAGGACACCTACTTCAACATGCCCATATGGAGATCTCACAGGAAGTTTCTCAGGTTCAAACTTCCTTCGGGTCACTATCAGTTCACCGCAATGCCCTTCAGTCTGTGTTGTGTCCCAAGAATCTTTACCAAGTGTCTTGCAGTGGTAACAGCACATCTCAGGAGACTGGGTGTCGCTGTCTACCCCTATCTGGACGATTGGCTCATAGTAGCAAAGTCTCCTTGCCAGGTCAAGGAATCTCTTTCCCTCACAGAATGCACTCTGGAGTCTCTGGGTTTCCTGGTAAATCTAAAGAAATCTCACCCGGAACCCACCCAGCTGCTCACCTTCATAGGGGCCCAGCTGGACACTCAGAAGGGATATGCTTTCCTCCTGCAGGAAAGAATTCAGAGTTTCCTTTCAGCAGCAGATTCTTTCGCTCAGGGACAGCCAAGACCAGCAAGACATTTCCTCAAACTTCTGGGACATATGGCCTCTATGACTGCAGTAGTCCCAGGGGTCAGGTACAGGATGCGACTTCTGCAAGCCTACCTCAGAGCTCGCTGGTCTCAGAGAAGCAGCACATTTTCAAAGTAGATACCTGTGTCTGAGCAGTTCCTCCAAAACCTGCTTTGGTGGAAGAACCCTGCAAATTTGCAGGCAGGAGTTCCCTTTCACGCTCCTCTTTCCACGAAGGTGATCACTACAGATGCCTTCCTTTTGGGCTGGAGAGCTCATTTGGACAGTGCCTCAGTAAGCGGCAACTGGACTCCCGAAGAGTCAAAGTTGCACATAAATCTTTTGGAACTCAGAGCAGTCTTCCTAGCTCTCAAAATTTTCACTCCCAGCATAGAAGGGCAGGCGGCTCAAATTTGAATGGACAACACCACTGAAATGTTCTACATAAACAAGCTGGGTGATACCAGATCAGGAATACTCTGTTCTGAAGCTCTGGTCTCTAGCATTCTCCCTGGGAGTCAGCCTCTCAGCTATTCATCTTCTATGCAAACTCAATACTCTAGCGGATGCTCTAAGTCGCATCAGTCAAGGCCAGAGCGAATGGACACTGAACAAGCACATGCTAGCCACAGTGTTCAGGTGATGGGGCACACTAGACGTGGATCTGTTTGCCTCTCCCCTCAATTTTCAGCTTCCTCAGTACTGTTGCAGGCCCCCAGTCCTAGGAACACTTTCTCTGGATGCCCTGATACTGGACTCGTCAAGGAGGTTCCTATATGCATTTCCTCCTTTTCCCCTGAGGGATGCCTGGATATCGTAGCAGTCACAGAAACATGGTACACAGAGAACCATGACTGGGATGTTAACATACCAGGGTACATAACCTACAGGAGAGACAGGCAGGAGAGAAGAGGGGCAGGAGTAGCTCTCTATGTAAAGGAAGGGATAAAAACAACTGAACAAAAGAGTAAACAGGAAGGAGAGGAGGCACTGTGGGTCACCTTGGAGACTGGAAAGGGCACCACAATCCGCACAGGGGTTGTGTACTTACTCCCATGTCAGGGGGAGGGAATGGACAAGGATATATATATTTTTTTTTACCAATTATTTTACCAGGTGAGACACACTAAGCTGAAAGCTTGTTTGCAGGTGCAACCTGGGAGCACAAGGAAGTTAAGTGACTTGCTCAGGGTCACACAGTATGCACCTAGGGGGCTGTGGTATTCAAACCCAGGTCTCCAGATTTGCAGCTCAGAGCCTTAACCCACTGCGCCATACTGCCTTCTATGATAGATATGATATGATAGAAGGCATTCTTAGGATGGCAGAGAAAGGTGAGATACTGTTGATGGGAGACCTGAATATGCCAGATGTTAACTGGAGCACATTTGCTGCAGCCACATCCAAGAGCAGGGACATTCTCGATGCCCTACAGGTGGTGGCCTCAGACAGCTAGTTTTAAAACCCACTCGTGAGGGAGCAATCTTAGACTTCGTACTCTCAAATGGGGGCAGTGAGAGGATCTCAGATCTAGAAGTGGGTTGCCATCTGGGAACAAGTGACCATCAAACAGTGTGGTTCACGTTAAACTCAGCTACAGAGTCAAGCCATACAAAAGTGAGGGTACTGGACTTCAGGAGGGCTGACTTTGGCAAGATGGGAGAGTGCCTCAGAAAAGCACTAGCAAACAGGCTAGAAGGAGGGGTGGAGCAACAATGGGGAATCATCAAAACTGCCATCACAGAGGCAACAAGCCTTTGTGTGAAGCAAATAAACAAATCAAAACGAAAGAAAAAGCCACTATCGTTCTCAAAAGAGGTGGCTGGGAAAGTCAGGGAGAAAAAGATAGCATTCAGGAAGTATAAGGAAACACAGAAGGAGCAGGACAGAGAGCTGTACCAGTTAAGGCAGAAGGAAGCAGGGAGGGAAGTCAGAATAGCAAAGGCCCAAACTGAGGAAAAGATAGCCAACTAGGTTAAGAAGGGGATAAAACCTTTTATAGGTATATCAGAGAGCGAGAAAGACAAAGGGAGGGATAGTGAGGCTGAATGAATGGTGGGTGGGCAGAGGAGGACAGTGAAAAAGCAGGGATACTGCACAAATATTTCTGCTCAGTATTCACAAAAGAGGAGGGGGAAGTGCCTAGTCCAATTAACAGAAGCACTCTTGATTGGGGGGGGGGCGATCCCAGCCCTTTCACAAAAGAAAGGGTTCTGCAAGAACTCCTAAAACTGAAGGTGGACAAAGCACTGGGGCCTGATGGAATTCACCCCAGAATTCTAAAAGAATTAAGAGAGGGAACTAGTGAAACCACTGACTATTCTTTTTAATAAATCATGGGAGGATGGCGTGGTACCCGAGGACTGGAGGAAGGCAGATGTGATTCCTCTTCACAAAAGTGGGACCAAGACAGAGGCAGGAAACTACAGACCTGTCAGTTTGACCTCTGTGGTAGGGAAAGTGATGGAGTCACTTCTGAAGGAAAGAATTGTTGAGTACCTTGAGGTCAGTGGGGCACAGGACTCAAGGCAGCATGGGTTCACAGCGGGAAGGTCATGTCAGACGAATCTAATAGATTTCTTTGACTGGGTGACCAAAGTAGTAGACCAGGGAGGGGCTGTGGACGTGGTCTACCTAGACTTTAGCAAGGCAATTGACACAGTCCCACACAAAAGATTAATACTCAAATTAACTATACTGGGAGTGGGTCCCAAGGTGGTAGCCTGGGTAAAACATTGGCTGAACAACAGGACACAGAAGGTAATTGTAAATGGAGTCCACTTTGAAGAAAGAGGGGTTACTAGTGGGGTACCGCAGGGTTCAGTACTGGGTCCAGTCCTTTTAAATGTCTTTATAAGTGACGTTGCAGAGGGACTGGAAGGAAAAGTATACCTCTTTGCAGATGACACAAAGATCTGCAACAGGATTGATACACAAGGAGGCGTGGAAAGGATGAGAAGGGACTTGGCAAGGTTGGAGAATGGTCAGAAGTATGGCAGCTAGGATTCAATGCAAAGAAGTGCAAATAATGCACCTGGGAAGCAAGAACCCAGGAGAAGATTACAATGGTGGGGAGGTAGTAACAACAAAAAAGGAAAGGGACCTGGGGTAATCATATCAGATGACCTTAAGGTTAGCAAGCAATGTGAGAAGGCAGTAGGGAGGGCTGGGGGGATACTGGGATGCATAGGGAGAGGCATCACCAGCAGAAAACAGGAAGTTGTTATCCCTCTGTACAGACAGTTGATGAGACCCCATCTGGAGTACTGCGTCCAGTTCTGGAGACCCCATCTCCGCAAGGACATAGAATAGAGGCAGTCCAGAGGAGGGCAACTAAAATGGTGCAGGGTCTGCAAGACAAGCCGTACGAGGAGAGACTAAAGGAGCTTAATATGTGCACCCTTAAGGAAAGAAGGGAGAGGGGGGGGCATTATAGAAACTTTTAAGTACCTCAGTGGAATCAACAAAGTCCAAGAGGGTAGCATCTTTCAGAAAAAGAGACGCGCAAGAACAAGGGGACACAATTTAAAGATAGAGGGGGGCGGTTCCGGGGCAATGTGAGGAAGTATTTTTTCACAGAGAGGGTAGTGGATGCATGGAACAGCCTTCCTGAGGAGGTTGTGGGGTCTAAAACTGTGGGAGAATTCAAGAATGCATGGGACAGACATAAGGCAGTTCTTGTGGGGGGTAGGAAGAAATAGGCTGTTGGTTAACTAGGATCTGCAGCCTATCCTGTAGGCAGGGAAATGGGCAGACTAGGTGGGCCAAGCGGTCCTTATCTGCCATCAAAGTCTGTGTTTCTATGTTTTGCTGAAACTCGGACGCCTGCATCGATGATCCTAGTGGCTCCAGACTGGCCCAGGTAAGCCTTGTACTCTCTCCTCACAATGTCCTGCAGCAGGTCCATTCGCCTGCCTCCAACTCACTCCCTGCTGACCCTTCCTCAGATGGGAGTGCAGTACCCAGACATACACTCTCTTCACCTCAAAGTCTGTTTCTTGAGGAGTTAGGGTTTCCATCCTCACAGTACTCTGAACAGATCCTTAAGATAGTGAGGATGGCTAAGAAACCGAACACTAAGAAGACTTATACAGCCAAATGGAAAAGGTTTTCCCTCTGGTGCAAGAGCAAAAAGGTTGAACCCTTATCAGCTTCGGACCCTCAGCTGCTAGACTACCTGGTACACTTACAGGCGTCAGGCTTGAAACCATCTTCACTCAAGCTACATCTGGCGGCAGTTTCGGCCTACCTTTCGGTGGGAAAGAAAAAATAATTTTTTTCCCCACGCCATTTTTAAACAGCTTTTCAAAGGCCTCTTGCACCTCCAGCCTCCAACCAGGGAGCCCGTTTCTCCTTGGAGCCTGAACTTTGCATAGACAGGCTCATGAATCCACCTTTCGAGCCTACGTCCACGTCCCACATCAAGTTTGTAACTTGGAAGACAGTCTTCCTGGTAGCCATAACATCTGCCTGGAGGATTTCAGAGCTACAGGCCCTGTGCACTGGGCCGAATTACAACATCCCTCGCAATGATAAAGTTGAGCTCAGGATGAATAAGACATTTCTGCCAAAGGTGGTTTCAGCGTTGCACTTGAATCAGTCCATTACTCTACCGGTCTTCTTTACTGAGCGCTCTTCAACTTGGTTGTTCCTCACCTACGGGGATGTAGGCAGAGGAAGATCAGCTACCAAGAGAAATATTTCTCCTTGGTTGGTCTCTTGTATTAGATTCTGCTATGAGAAAGCTGGTCACCAACCTCCAGTGGGGCTCATGGCCCATTGCACCAGGGGCACTGCAGCCTCGCTTGTGGCAGCAAGGGACATTCTCCTACTGGATGTCTGCAAAGCAGCTACCTGGAAATCTGTGCACACCTTTATGAAACACTACAGTTTGGATGTGCAGACAAGATCTGATGCCAAATTTGGCAGGGCGGTTCTGCAGAGCCTCTTTCCTAAGTAGGTTCTCTGCCCACCTCCCACTTGGTACTGCTCGGTAGTTTGCAAAAAAGTTACTGATGCAGTAATCTTCTTTCTTCCAAGGGGTCCTTTAGCATCAGTAAGCTCCCACTCTCCTTCCCCGGTTCACCTGTCAGAGAAGGGCTCTTTATGTCACCTTTTACCAAATTTGGAGTTTCTTATTGATGAGTTTTTAGCTTGTGTTGCTGTTGTTTCTGTTTCCACTTTTTGTGGACATTTGCATGTTTTTTGAATCCTGTTGATTCTTTTTCGGGGCAGTTGCCCTCGTTTTTCCTTGAAAAAATTCTGAAACCTTCAACAGCTCTCAGTCAGCTCACCCCACTTCCTATCCTCTGATTGGCTTGGCCCTAATCTAATTTAAATATCTCTTAAAGGCACACCTCCGGGGCAGTTGCACTTAGCCAGCTAAGTGCAAAAAAGTTACTGATGCTAAAGGACCCCTTGGAAGAAAGAAGATTACTGCGGTGAGTAATTTTTTCTTATATTTCATACCCTTTATAGTACTCCGCAGTCAGAAACCACTGGGACCATAGTAGCAGTGTGTGAGCCAGTATATCTATACCTTGGGTGGGACTAAAGGCAGTGGATGTGGTGTCTATATTTTCTTTATCCCTGCTCTTATCACTGCTCTGGTGAAGGAGGCTCTTTCTGCTGATGCTACGTCTAGTCGGTAATGCCTGGTGAATGTGTGTATGGAAGACCAGGTTGCTGCTGTGCGTATGTCTGGCACTGAGACTTCACCCCCTTCTGCCCATGATGTTGCTACTGCTGTAGTGGAGTGTGTTTTGATCCCCTCTGGTGGTTGCTTGCCTGCCTCTCTAAGCTATGGTTATAGTCTGCTTAATCCACTAAGCGATAGAAGCCTTTGAGGCTGCCTGGCCTGCCCTCTTTCCAGTGGTCAGGATAAACAGTCTTATCTGTCTTATGAGAGCTGCTAGTCATGCTAAGATACCTTTTTAGCTGTTGGCCTACGTCCAGGGGGTGAAGACTCTCTGCTTCGGTTTCCTGTTCCCTTCCCAAGAATGGTAGTTCTACCTCTTGGGACATACAGTATGATATGTGGTGGCTACCTTGGGTAGAAAAGAGGGAACTGTTCTTAGAGTGGCCCTGTTTTTGTAGAATGTCAGGAAAGGTTCTCTACATGACAGTGCTAGTGACTCTTCTATTCTCCTGGCTAAACAGTTGGGCACCTAAAATACCATCTTTAGAGTGCACCAGTGTAGTGTCTCTTGTTGGAATGTATGACCTTGCAGTGCTTCTAGCATTATGTTTAGCTGCCAGGGTGCACAAATTGGTCCTACTCTTGGGGAAGCTAGTGTCACTGCTTTGAGAAGTCTTGCTATGTCTGGGTGTGTACCTATAGATCCTACCCCTGGTAGTGGGCCCCTTAAGGCAAAAATTGCTGACACTTGAACTCTCAAAGAAGCTGGGCTGAGTCCTTTATTTGCTCCATCATTGAGAAAGTCCAGAACCTGCAGCAGTCCCGCTACTAATGGAGATGTCCCTTTTTCAGTACACCATTTGTGGAAAATTTGTCATTGTCTTTGATAAGTTATGTTGGTCGAGTGCTTTTTGGACTGAAGTAAACGATCCACCACCCTGGCGTGGTAGCCCTGGGTCAGCAGTCTTTTCCTTTCAGCAGCCAAGCCATCAGTTTCAGTGATTCTGGATTCGGGTGTAGTATTGGACCCTGGCTCAGTAGATCTGGCCAGCGAGGCAGGGGCATTGGTCGGTCCACAGACATCGCTAGTATCAGTGAGTGCCATGGCCTCCTGGGCCAGTCCGGTGCAGCTAATACCACTGACGCTCCTGTGATCTGAATCTTGTGAAGGATTTTGTTTATCATCATGATCGTTGGTGGAAAGACGTAGGCTCTTGTAAAGTGCCACGGAATTGACAGCATGTCTGCCTCCCGTGGTCTGCTTTCTGTGAATCTGGAGTGGTAGTTCGGCAGCTGAGCATTCTTTTGGGAAGTCATAAGATATATGTGCAGTGGTCCCCATTTCTGCTGGATGCTCCAAAATGCCTTTACGTTCAGTTTCCATTCCACTTGGCTCATAGTTACTCTGCTCAGCCAGTTTTCCTCTGTGTTGGCTAAGCTCACTAGATAGATCGCTGTGATTGACCGCACATTCCACTCTGCCCAGTGTAGCACTTTTAGTGACTTCGCTATTATTGCCTTGCTCCGTGTGCCACTTGTTTGTTTATGTAAGCCACGGTCACCTGGTTGTCACGTCTTGAGGACCCGAAAAACATCAGAGCTAGGTGCACTGCTTTCATCTCCAGGACATTTATTGGTAGTGTCGCTTCTCTCTGTGACCAACAACCCCATGTGACATGATTTAGGTAAGTGGCTCCCCACCCTATAAGGCTCGCATCTGTGGTGACCATTGCAGTGGGTGGTTGAGTCAGTGGGCGGCCCGGCCCTGTAGAATGTTCTTTTGGATTGTCCACCATTGCAGGGTGTTGAGTATTTGTGGTGGTGGTGATATTCTGAAGCTGAAGTTTTGTTTGGTCTGGTCCCATGTCTCGATTAGGTATCTTTGGAGGACTCTCATATAGCGACACTTGAACTCTCATGTCTCATGTCTATCAGGGCTGCCATTATTCCTAGTAGTTGGATATAGTCCCATACTGCCTTGTCTGGTTTGTGAATGATTCTGTTCACCAGCTAGCGGATGTTGTTGACCTTGTCCTTTGCAGGGATCACTTTGTTGACCTGTGTATTTATTATGGCTCCTAGGTAAGTGAGTGACTGCGAGGGAGTTAATTGACTCTTTACCGTTGATCACCCACCTGTGATCCTGTAGACATTTGACTCAAGGCTGGTGTTGTGTTGAGCCTGTTCCACTTTTGGACCTCAGCAGCCAGTCATCCAGATATGGGATGACGTGGACCCCTTCCTTCCTTAGGTGTGCTGCTAGGAGTACTAGCGTTTTGGTGAACACGTGGTGCGGAGGCCAGCCCGAACAGTAAGCAGGTATAGTGGTAGTGATCCCCCCGTATGTTGAACTGAAGGTACTTGCGGTGTGCTCTTCTGATCGGGATGTGAAGATAGGCGTCTTTCAAGTCTATGAATGTCAGGTAGTCCCCTGGCTGGATCGCTAGCAGTGTTGACCTGAGCGTCTCCATCTTGAACTTTTTGTACTTCACAAACTTGTTCAGATATTTTAGGTTGAGAACCGGTCGCATTCCCCCGTTTTCTTCCAGACTACAAAGAATAAGGAGTAAGTTGCTGTGTGTCTCTCTCCTCTATAGGGACTTGCTAGATTTATTGCTTGTGCCTTCACCGGACACTATGGTATTGGGGATACCAGTGTCCTGTGCTGCACCAGCTTGGCGGTGAACTCTATTGCATATCCCAGTGTCACTACTTCGTTCACCCATTTGTCGGCTGTTGTGTGGGCCCAGGGTGCGATATTCCTATACTTTAGGTGCCCCAGGGCAGGCACTATTGTGTCAGGACACCTAGTTCTGTTTAGTGCCTGCCCAATTGGGCACCTAAGGTATAGGTGTAGTGCAGACAGTGCAGAGCTCCGCTTTTCACATCCCTGCCCTGCGTTCTAGCTGTCTTTTTTTTTTTTTTTTTTTGCTGATGTCTTTTGGGAGCAGGGCACCTGAGATGGACAATCATATGCACAGCGCTGACAGTCATAGAAGTGGTGTCAGCTGACAGGCTCCACCGCCGGGGTAGAGAAGACGAGCAGACTGAAGTCCCCCTCCTTAGACTGGCAGCAGCTACAGCCAGTCAAAACTGTTGAAGGGACCATCTGTCAGACTGGAGGCAGGCTGAAGCAGTCCAAAACCAGTCAGGGACTGCAGAGTCATCTGCCCCCTTTAACCCATGTGCTCGAGTAACGCAAAACGCGTCATTCTACTGCTCTACAGTTAGACACGTCCTGCTGTGCAGCGCTGATCATGTGAGTGCCATTAGACCGAGGATTCGTCCGGATCGCCGATCGCAGTAAAACTTTTGTTTCTGTGCACAAAAATAATGAACTAAAATCTTTTAAAGAGCTCTTTACTGCTTTGGGGGTGTAAAAAGGGGAACGGGGGATGACTTGTTTGGCAGGAGAGGAGGTGTGTGAGACTGTGAAGGTCTGCAGCAGGAGGGAGGAGCTTAGATTTGGCAGCCACAAAAGAAATAACATTAACTGTTTGGTCTCACTCAAGCAGGAGGATCAGTATTAGACCGGGGGCCAACATCTTTGCCACTTGGCTTTTATCGAGTAAAACAAAAAAACAGAGTTTGACAGAGAGGAAGGGGGTGAGGTGAGACTATTTCAATTTTCAGGCACTGAAACTTTAAGCTTTCAGCTCTGAGATAACTACTTTGAGCAAAAGTGTTGGCCTGCTGCATAAAATATTATTAAGTGTACCACATTTCTGGGACCCTAGCAGCAGCTTCAGTCTCAACTTAGGAAGTACTTTAGGCAACTAAACTACAGCAGAGTAGTGGGACTCAGAGGTGGCCATTCCCAGTCAGATTTCAGTCTGCAGCTGTCTTTTGTTTTTCTTTCTAGTAAGTCACTAACTAGTTGCTGAGCTAAACTTGCTGGGAAAATCTTTATTCTCTGTCATTAAAATCTAGACTGTCTACTCTTGTTTTGTTACCCTTACCTGTTATTAGCTATCTTATCTAATATAAAGAGCACTGTATAACCTCTGAGTTGAGGAAGGTAATAGCTATTTGAAAAAAAGACTGCGAAGGGAGCTACAGCTACTGAGACATTAAAAATTATGTAAACTTAGGGGCGGCATGTAAATAGCTGATTGGGCATGTACTTTTTCTTATTACATGCCCAAGTGGGCATGTACTGTTTTTCACGAATTTCATACCCTGTGTGGGCCCATTGATTCGCAAACAATTGAAGCCTCCCTGCTATAGGTGGGTTTGCTTGGGCCTGTGTGTCTTCATTGTTTTTTGTCCTGGCTTTTGAAGTTTGGTTTGCAGCCTCCGTTGCTGTACTGTCTGCTGGTATTGTTTCTGTTTTTGTTGCCGTTAGCGCTATGCTGCAGTTTTGGCCTTTGGTTCCATTGTCTGGTGGCCTGTTAATTGTAGCTCTGGTTTCTGGGTTTGAAGATTTTCCCTTTTGGACGAAAGGGCCTGTCCGAAGGCAAATATACATCCTTGACCCCTTGTGCTTGTTTGTCGCCCTGGTTTTTGAGGTATGGAGTTAAACCTTCCCCAAATAAGGTTCCTTCTTTGAATGGCAACTTCATTAATGTGCTTTTTGACTCGTTGTCTGCATGCCATAGTTTTAGCCACAATGCATTCCTGGCCCTGTTTGCTAGGACCACTGTTCTGGACCCAAACCTCAGAATGTCTGATGAAGCATCCATAATGTATTTTATGGCTTGGATGGTGCATTCCGCCGCATCGGCCTTTGGGGATTCCTCTTGTATGTCCTCTGTCAGGATGTCCACCCATCTATGGAAGGCTCTACTTGTGAGCCACAGTGCCGTATCAGCTGCTCGTAACATGCCCTAAACCTCATGAATCTTTCTGAGGTGTTGTTCAGTTTTCTTGTCCATGGGCTCCTTGAGCGCCGCTGTGCTTTCTGTTGGGATGGTGGTGCGTTTGGAAAGTTCGAAAACCAGCTGGTCTACCTTCAGTGCTTTCCCCCAGTGATCACTTCTCGTTTTTGACAGGTACCAGGTGTGTACCATGTTTCTTTCTGGGAGTCAGGTGGGTTCAGGAGCATCATATTCCTTACTGAGTATGGTTCCAGTGGTTTTGCAAGCGGGGAAATGTATCTTTTCCTCAGGTTCCCCTATTGACAGTAGGGGGTCCTCAGATGTAGGTTGCTTCTCCTGTTCTTTGATTTTGAGGGTGGCCTTGACCATTTTTATAAGTTCATCAATGTTGTCCCTGTGGCACATTCTGGTAGATTTATCCTTGGAGTCCTCTTCTGGATCTCCAGGGGTTTCAGATGTCATACTTTCCATTTCCCATTATCGTCTTTTCCGAGTGGTGTCCTCTCCCTGGGTAGTGGGTCTGTTTGGTGCTGATGTGGGCCTGCCAGCCTTAAAGGATTCCAGGAGTTAGAATAACAACTCTGCCCGTGCAGCATCCAGTACAATTGGGGCCGTTGGTGGGGACGGGTGGTCGGAGTCTGACAGTCCTTCCATTTCCTCTCCCTAATGAGATAATCTCCCTTGCCCTTGACTTGCTTTTCCCTGTCTGCACCTGCTGGCCCTCACTAGGTCCAATCCCCCTTATCTCCTATCCACCTCTATCTACTGACTTTTATTTTTTTTGCATCAAAAAAATTGTGTATTATAATTATATTTTAATACCCATTTCATTTTATGTATTATGTAAATATTCACAGCTCATTACACATACCTGTTTTTTTGTGTGATGTTTTATTTTTTGCTATTAATCTTGTAAAATTGTAAATATTTTTATCCTTTGTCGTTTTGTACCCCTATCCCCGGGTTGCACCTAGAAACGAGCCTCGGCTCACAGTGCCTTTCCCGGTTATCAAATTTTAAATAAATAGAAAACAAAAATTCCCCTGATCCCCAATTGTCCGTCAGCACGCACACTGCACATGCTGTGTCCTCTTCATCGACTTCCGGAAAAAGGATCCCACATTCTCTGCATCTTCTCATGTCGATCGTTTTTGTTGTTGATGTGTTGGTTTGACACAAAAAGAACTGCATCAGATATGGGTTCCGAGCCTTAACATGTCCCATAGTTTAATAACAGATTGCCCCAATAATCAACATTTGTGAGTTAGTTGTTGGTAGAGCCCAAATGGGTATGCCGTGTACTGCCCCTTTAAGAGAACATTGCTGGCTATTGGATGCATGCTGTGGTCCCAGGCAAGATGGTCGCTGCAAATCTCGCGTGAACCTGAGAGATTTGGAACCTGCCTATACAGTGCTTGTGATACTGAGCTTAGAATGCATGGTCCCAACCAGTATGGCCGCCCGGATCTCGCGCGAGTTCCTCACGAGACTTGCAAGTGCTATATGCACTTCAAGTACTCTTCTTAGTCTTGCAGGAACTGCGCTGCCTTCTGGGAGTAATCGAGAAGGAAGAGGTCAGCATGACGTTGCAGGTCTTGGTGGGCAGAGAAGATGTTATTTTATTGCCCCTTCGAGACCAGGGAGGACAGAATCGGGTGAGGGAGGGGGCGTCTCGTGAGAAATTTCATGGGGAGACTGTCCGACGGCCTTTATATAGGAATCGGCCTTCTGACCTCATGGAGGGTAGGAGAAGAAAGGATTTACTCTGCAGTTACCAAACTGAATTGTGTCTCTTTTCCCCTGCTCCTCGTGGGTCTGAGGGGGCTCTGGGAGGTCCTCAGTCTGCAATTTTAGCGCTGGGTTATGAGTGCCATTGCAAGACCGTAAGGGCAACAGGGAGTGTGGGATGTTGCTTGATTGTTTGGGAGAGGACTGGAGGAACCACTCCCTTTTTGGGCTCCGGGCATAGCCAGCTGTGTGCCCGCTGCTGTGAGGACACTCCAGGAGGGACCTCAAAGGCTGGGCAGTCCCTTGGGGCACCATAAGCAAATTCATTTGCCCTGGGGCTCATTTGGTGTGTTGTGTTGTGGCTATCAGGCAGTGTGATGGTGCGTTTGGAGCACCGGTCATGCTACAGGAGGGGGACCTGTTCCAGCTTGATAAAAACCCTAATTGTTTGGATATTTATGCTAGTTTTCATTATTAATTCTTCATGATGGAGGTCTAATAGATGCAACAATCTGCAGGCTTAGACTAAATTATATATGAAAAGAGGGAGTTTAGGACCCCTGGCTACCAGGCTGTGATATGAAAATAGTATGAAAAGAAATGTACCTTGTGAATGAGTTGATAGTTGTTGGAGCAGTTCTGGATCGCTACCAACCTTTTCTTGATGCACAAAATAAAGTGGAGATTCTCAGATGGGACGGGGGGCTGGCTTCACCCTGCCCAATTTTGATTGGATCATGCATCAACCTATAGGATGGATAGGGAATACCCAATGGTTTCTGATTATAAAGGGTACGAAATATAATGAACTGTTAATCAGCTCAGTACGTCTTTCCTGGTAAATTTTTTTTAAATAAATAAAGTTGGCCAGGACATGTCTATTCTTTTGGAGAAGCGACATAGGATCTTTAATTGTCATCTCAACAGCAACCAGAACAGGCAGACAGACCTCGGTTTAATATCTCACCCAAAACACGCAACCTCATGAGTGCAGCACCCCTCCTCATGCTGCACTATAGTGTCAGTATTAGGATGTACCCCAATTTTTCTGGTGTGGGTCCGGAATCCACAACCTTCCAGTTTTCTGGCCAAAGAGGCGAGTGTGCAACCTGCTGAGCAAAGACACTGCTGGAATTAGTTGGCCCGTGTCACCAAATCTGCATAACTGACACCATTTTCCTTCTGTTGGCTGAACATGGTTAAACTGGAAATGTTTAGGTGGGGAAACACATCAAGAAATTAGGGGAACTGGCATTTTTAGGTGGTGGAACTCTCCTATGGTATTCAAAGGAGAAAGATGACAGAGTTGTTGGAACTGTCATGCAATTTTGCAAGAGAAGGTGGAACTTAGTTCCTGTGGGCTGCTACTCAATTTACCCCCTGTGATGTGAAGAACTCTCTAATAATTACATTGTATAATATTTGTGATATAAATAAATGTGTATGTGAAGTCTGCTTAGAATTAGCAGCCAGTAAGTAAGGAGGTTTGACCTTCTGGCCTCAGCATAGCCCTAATGTAGCAGATGTTGTTTTCCTACTCTGTGTTAACACATAGGGATTCCTTCCAAAATGCCAGGTGATAACACATCGTAAAATATTCCGACTTTGAAAACTACAGAGGCAAAGTATGCATTTTATGATCCTTGAGGAAAGGGGGCATTTGGCTGATTCCTGTTGGCTTTCACGCCTAGAAGGGAACTGTTGGCAGGATGTGTGTTCTAAGAACATCAAAGGAAAGGCTTTGATCAAAGAGACGATCATATTTTAAAAATTGCTGACTGTTGTTTTCTAGCCATCAGTAAAATAACATCCTTTTGGATATTCCTACTCAGATTACAGATTTATCACAGGGCTAGTAGTGACCTTATGTGTGCTGTGACAAGGTGGTGGAGAGATTGACTTTCAATGTGTCAAGCATCTGAGGGAAAATATACTTTTATCTTTGGACTCTAAGAGGAGTGAGAGACACTTGATCTCAACTCAAACAGGCACTTCAGTTAAGAATTAGTTAAAGCGAGAACTTTAAGTATTCAGGCGCTTTTTGTTCTGTTGTAACCCCCTTGTTACCCGGCGTTACTAGAATCCCAGTAAGACCTAGTGGTAGGCAGGGGAAGGCAGCTTGTGAAACTCCAGTTAAATGGGTTTCACACTGTCTCACTCTGTTCTCAGTCACAGCTGAGACTGAGAGATGACATCACCATAGAACTGTCGCAGCTGCATAAGCCACATTGGAATCTGCAGCACAGGGAGTGAGATAGAACTTTGGGAGTTTTCAAAGTCTGTCTTCTGTTTGTTTTGAAGAAGAAGGAAGTCTGCTGTTTACTGTCAAGCAGGAAGGAAGTGTCTTTTGTTTACCTTCTGTGGGAGAAGGTCAGTGTCCAGTTTTAAGTGGTGGAGACCGCTGTCCAGGTCTCAGTGCCCCCTCCCTCTGGGGGGGGGAGTAAAGTGTCCCTCTGTGGATTCCAGGGGCAATCCCCTAATTTCCACTACAGAAGAAAGCTGCCTTTTTTTCTACAGTTTCTGTTTTGGTCTGATAACAGTGAAAGAAGTGGTACTTCGCCTGTGGGGCACCTGCAACGAAAGGGTGAGTGTTTTGCTCTAATTTGAGAGGGCAAACAATATGTTTCTTCAGTTTGGAAAATGTGAAGAAAGCTGGGATGTGAACTACTATTTGGGAGGCCTATTGTACTAGGACAAACAAATGGAGTAGGTTCAAAATTTTAAGTCTTTATGGATTCAAGTAATGTTGTAGAGGGGGTGCTACAGTCATCCACCGTTTGATCTACATTTCGAAGTTTTAGTTTGTTTGTCCAGAGAAATGGCTGGGTATGGGCTGTGGGAGCTGGAGGTGGGAACACCCCCCATCTTTAGTAACCAGGTCCACCTCTACGGATTTCTTCTGTGATTGCTACTTGCCTCATGCACCTGGCCAGTGATGAGGTAGGTACCCAGACATGGGTCGCAAATTGGAAAATCTCTCTAGGAGTCGCAGACTCTAAGTGGTGTGGGGAGCCACAGGATGGAAATATACTCCTTGTTTGATGGGAGTCCGAAGGAAGTAGAAATTAAATCTCTCTAGGAGTCGCAGACTCTAAGTGGTGTGAAGACCACAAGTTTGGGAAATATACTCCTTGTTTGATGGAGTCACTACAAGTAAAGTTGGTTCTATTCTTCAAATGGACCGCAGTCAAGTGCGGGTAGGGGTGAGGGGTTACAAAATGGAGGCACCTTGGATTTGTTGGAAGGAAGGTGCTTGGGCAAGTGTGGCTAGCGTTTTGGCTATCTGGCAGTGGGTAGCCCAAAAGCTGAAGCAATTTCCCTAGTGTGTTGCTGTGTGCTGTGAATCTTGTGCTGCTGTTTAAAAAATGCCAACTGTTTACCAAGGAGCTGTAAAGCCAAAGAGTGTGCCCTTGTCCTGCATCAAAAATTGTTTACAGCGTTTTTGTCAGCTTTTAAAGTAAATTCTGTGAAGAAAAGTGTGGAAAACTAGGGGTAGCAACAGAGAAATTGTGCCCTGGATGTTTAAAATGCTTTTGGAATGAATTCTGTGAAGGAAAGTGTGGAAAACTAGGGGTAGCAACAGAGAAATTGTGCCCTGGACGTTTAAAATGCTTTTGGAATGAATTCTGTGAAGGAAAGTGTGGAAAACTAGGGGTAGCAACAGAGAAATTATGCTCTGGACGTTGGAAGTGCTTTCTGTGTAAATGGAGAGACTGCAGAGTTAATGGCAATGTTACATGGTTGAAATGGGCTCCCGCCATGGAGTCAGTTGAAAAAAAAGTGCATTTTACAGTTTAAATTTGCCTGCTCAACGATCACCGTGAGGAGAGGAGCCCTCAGAAGGAAGAAGAGGCTCATTTGCATGGCGTCGTGTGGTTGGTCAGATTGCCATTAGTCCCACCCCTCAGCCAGCTCTTCTGAGACTGCCTTAGCATTCGAGAGGGAGACAGAGAGTAGTGCGTGTACTGGCAGTGGAGGAGCGCCTCGAAGGATTCAAAGCACTGTAAACATTCAAAAATTGACTTTTTAGTTTAAAATCGGGCTCAACCCGCAAATCGATCGTGGAAATAGTGAATTTAGTGTTGAAGACGACGATCGCTGAGACTGCCCGCCCATTTGCATTCCAAGGCCTTCAAAATCTGGCTGCAGGCCGTTTTACCCCATTGCAGCAAGTTGCTACAATAACAGTGAGTAAATAATTCAAAAACTGCTCAATCAGTGATTTTCAGTAAGGCCATATAAAATGTGTGTGCAGCAGTATAGTCGCTTTGCAAGTAACGACTGTGTGATGTCCTGCCAGCAAGTGTAAGTCTGTAAAGCCATTGAATGTGTGCATGGAAGTGAAAATTAGCCTCAGTTTAAAGTTTGCAGCCAGAGAGAGACTGTGGGTTGTAGCAAAATGCAACACTAATAGAAGCAGGCAATCTTGTGCTGAAACCTGAAGTTTTAAGGGACTGTGAATTAAATGAACGTTGCCAGCATGTGAAAAGTCCAAGAAAAATCCTGTAAATGTGTGTGAAGACAGATCAGAGCAAGTTGTGCAGTTTGAGTAAAAGTTATCTGTAGCTTGTGTAAATCGGGTGCGCAGTGGCTTGACCCAGATTCTAAATGTTGATGCACAGGAGTGCTGCCGCCGCCATTACAGGGTGGGGTAGTAAAGTAAACACAGCAGCAGAGGAGCCATTTAAAGCTACAGAGTGTGTTCATTTAAAGTGGGACTTTCAGTTACAGTGAACTTTTGTTTATTTTTCTGCAGTTATGGCCTCAGGACCAGCTCATTACCCGGATCATGCCCGGGTTGCAGTAACAGCAGCAGTAAATAGACTGAGAGATATTGAAAAGTGGTGCTATGGAGGGCAACTGCCTCCTGATGTGGCAATTCCTAATTATCCAGTGTGTGTATGCCAAATATGCTTGAGTGCTGGAAGGGATGTCTTCATGATTCCTCACTGTGCTGGATGCCTTCAAAAATATGGCTTGTATAAAGCACCTCCAATTCGTTTGGCTCCCACATGGACAAAAATTCAGGAATCTGCAGTTGGCAGCACACAGCATCAGGCGGAGCCTGTGGAAGAAGGTCCCTCGGGGGAGTGTGGCACAAAGCTAGAGGGTGCAGAATTAGAGACTGAACCTGAAATTGAAGTTTTGGATGCTGGATCTCAGAAAGACAGTTCGGATAAAGCATCAATAGACCCCTGGGTGGGGGGGCCTAGCCCAAGTCTCTTAGGTGAAGATGAGATGCGGGAGGCCTTTGAATGGGAGGTGTCGATCTCTGCGCCTAGTGATGAATGGATAGTCTTGGGGGTGAGAACGACTGCTCACTCCTGGGCTCAGATCCTCACTGAAGAGGAAGATGAGGGGGAACCTATGTGGCCTTGTGAGAAAGGAACGGGTACACAGCCTCAAGATCTTGCCTCGCAGGAATGTATTGAAGAAGGTGGTGATGCCACTGCCCTGGCTTTACAAGAAGAAGAAGTCAGGGATCCGTTTTTAATTTTTTTGAGGATGCGAAGCTGGCAGAACCAGGACTGGCCACCCCCAAGCCAGGCCAGCGGTTTCAGATTGACCAAAGCAAGTAAAGAGGAGAGACTGGTTCGTAGAAAGGCCAATGAAATCTATGGTATGACCTTTCCTACCTTTCTTCGGAGAGTCTGGGACGAGATTGAGGACTGCAGGAAATCCTGGATCTGGGATGGAGCAATGAAACATGTGCATCCTGGGGCCAACCAGCATGTAAAAAATAGACTGTTCCACGAAAAGTATACCCAGTGGAAGAGAGGCAGGACACTGTTTATGGACAGAGTGAGAATAGTGGACGGAGAGGGACATGAAGTCTCCCACTGTGTGAGTTATGTGCGCCCAGACAGGGTAATAATTCAAGCCCCTGACCCCCGGTACTATTGGCCTCAGTGCAAAGACCTCCCAGTAATTAAGCCCGTGCCTACAAAATGGAGAGCCGAGCAGTGGTAGTCAATACTGCCACACCAGACTGTGAAGTGCCCTTATTGATCTGCCAATATGAATAACCAAGGATTCAGGTGCTCCACAGTCATCAGTCGACAGTGTACTGTCCTGTTCAGCAACCATCTACTGGCCCACCAGATGACTTCAGATCCAGAGAGGACACCAACCCAGCTGTTTCCTGTTCATCGCCTGGTAATCAGATGACGTCGGACCAGCTGTTTTCCTTTTTGTTCCTGTTCTAAGGTTCCGTCTCCAGAGATGACATCAACCCAGCTGTTTCCAGATGTGCCCTCCTGTGGTTCCCAGAAGATGTCCAGCCCAGCTGTATCAGAAGAAATGCTGCCAGGAGAGTCTTGCGTCAGGACCAGGTTTGTGCAGTTCGTATACTACAAATGGCTGGTAAGTCCGAAACCTTTTCTATCTTTATGACATTGCAGTACACACCCACACTACAGACTTCAAAAATGTGTGAAGTGTCCATGAAGACTCTCCCTTGGGACTTTGGCCTTTTAGAACTGTGTTTCACGGGGCTCCGGCCCAGGAGAGACTCTTTATTGGACTAGCCTTTGGGCCTTGTGGTCACTAGTTGGGACTTTTAGGGCACTCCATCCCCCCAAATGTGTATTGTAAATAATGTCATTATTGTACTCTAATGTAAATACTGTTTTTTCTACCTTTTTCTAAAAAATCTTTTTGGGATTGTTCAGCGTTTTTGTATGGTAGGGGTTGTTGTTTAGGTAGACTGTGTATGCAGATTAGGAGTGTGTTTTGTCTTTCTTTTTCTTACAGGTGTTCCTGGGAAGACAGAAGAGAAGACAAGAAGAGGAGGAGGGGCTCATCGGAGTTCCTCGTCAGTGCTTTATTGTGTAGAATTTAAAGTACTGTGTTGTTATTGTTATGGTTGTTACTGTATTAACCCTTTTCCTTCCACAGGTGTGGTTGTGGGGGTAGGGAGGAGGCAGTAATTGGTATTTTAATGGTGTACTTGCAGATTGCCCAAGGTCGGGGAGGGCCCCGGGTTTTGTTTTTGTTTTGGGATGTTATGTTAGAGGCAGATAGGTTTTCCCTAGAGGGTTAGGGGGGATAGACAGGCTGTGGTCCTCAGTGGCCATAGGGACTGCAGTACTGATCTATCAGGGCTATGCTCTGGACGGTTCTACCAGAGCCACTAGGTGTCCATAGTAAGTGTATAGAGTAGAGTCTGAGATGTCAGCTACAGGCCTCTAGGCCCTTAGTGTTGCCTGCCTGTGCTTGCACATGGTAGGAGGAAGCCTGATCACCCCCCTCCGCAGGTAGCACTTAGGGTGGGATGGCCTAAGGCTGGGTGCATAATGACTGGGGACAGTCATTTTCCTGGTCAAGGGCGAGTGTAACCCCCTTGTTACCCGGGGTTACTAGAATCCCAGTAAGACCTAGTGGTAGGCAGGGAAGGCAGCTTGTGAAACTCCAGTTAAATGGGTTTCACACTGTCTCACTCTGTTCTCGGTCACAGCTGAGACTGAGAGATGACATCACCATAGAACTGTCGCAGCTGCATAAGCCACATTGGAATCTGCAGCACAAGGAGTGAGATAGAACTTTGGGAGTTTTCAAAGTCTGTCTTCTGTTTGTTTTGAAGAAGAAGGAAGTCTCCTGTTTACTGTCAAGCAGGAAGGAAGTGTCTTTTGTTTACCTTCTGTGGGAGAAGGTCAGTGTCCAGTTTTAAGTGGTGGAGACCGCTGTCCAGGTCTCAGTGCCCCCCTCCCTCTGGGGGAGTAAAGTGTCCCTCTGTGGATTCCAGGGGCAATCCCCTAATATCTACTACAAGAAGAAAGCTGCCTTTTTTCTACAGTTTCTGTTTTGGTCTGATAACAGTGAAAGAAGTTGTACTTCGCCTGTGGGACACCTGCAACGAAAGGGTGAGTGTTTTGCTCTAATTTGAGAGGGCAAACAATATGTTTCTTCAGTTTGGAAAATGTGAAGAAAGCTGGGATGTGAACTACTATTTGGGAGGCCTATTGTACTAGGACAAACAAATGGAGTAGGTTCAAAATTTAAAGTCTTTATGGATTCAAGTAATGTTGTAGAGGGGGTGCTACAGTCATCCACCGTTTAATCTACATTTCGAAGTTTTAGTTTGTTTGTCCAGAGAAATGGCCGGGTATGGGCTGTGGGAGCTGGAGGTGGGAACACCCCCCATCTTTAGTAACCAGGTCCACCTCTACGGATTTCTTCTGTGATTGCTACTTGCCTCATGCGCCTGGCCAGTGATGAGGTAGGTACCCAGACGTGGGTCGCAAATTGGAAAATCTCTATAGGAGTCGCAGACTCTAGGTGGTGTGGGGAGCCGCAACTTGGGAAAATAATTCTTCTTGTTTGATGGGAGTCAGAAGGAAGTAAGAAAACAAATCTCTCTAGGAGTCGCAGACTCTAAGTGGTGTGGGGAGCCACAACGTGGGAAAATAATTCTCCTTGTTTGATGGGAGCCACACCAAGTAAATTGGGTTCATTCTTTAAATGGACCGGCAGGGGTGAGGGGTTACACTGTAATTTCCAATTTAGTTCTGACCGTATTTTTGTTATATGTTTTGTATTTTATCTTTTTTTTTTTTTAGTAAACATTATTGTTCTTAAAATTCTGCCTGTGCCTTCTTCAGTTTCTTTTGCATGTGAATGCTGGAACAGTGTTTAAAATTCTGACAACCGTAAGGACTTAGAAGTGTGTTACTATCTTGCTAAAGGTAAGAATATACCTAGGTCTCTTACTGAGTCGTGAGGGTAGACTTTTGAACCTGGCTGGGTGCCCACTGGGCGAAGTATTGTATTGCATTCCCCGAAGAGAATACATATTTGAGCTTGTTAACTGGGTGTGCTAGAAAAAGGTTCATATTGACCCTGGACTCAAGGCTAGTAGGATATTTGGACCCAAAACATACAGGAGGGTTACCCTGTTTGTCTCCTGTTCACATATTGCACTTCGAGGGTTGGCACTGTGGGAGCAGAGGGCCTGACCTGCGGAGCGCGTTTGTGACACCCCGAGGCTGAAGTACTAAGAGGATGCTGGGGGCGAAGCATTTGTATAGTGCTTTTCATGCATTTTATATCCCAAAGCGCTTTACAAGCAATGCTAGACTGGTAATGAAGTGACTGTGATTGTGTAATGGCCGCCCTTTTGCACAGCAACACCCAGACACAGCGACAGTTGCATAACCTGATTTTTTGGGACGGGGAATGTTAGTCAGGACACCACGGATAATCCCCTACTCTTGTGAAAAGTGGCTTGGGTTCTTTTATTCCTATCTGGACACCCACTAGAACAGTACCAGAGATGGGTTGAAGTGACCTTGGTTTAATATCTCATCTGAAGGACAGCACACACCCCTAGTACTGTACTTGAGTGCCTGTGTTTACACTGTGAGCTTAATCCAGGAGCAGGACTAGAACCCATGACCTTCTCACCCAGAGACGGATGTGCTACTAACTGAGCCACGCAAGCTCATACCTCACAATTCAAAGTGGCTGTAGTTTGTTCCTCACAAAAACAGTATGGCTGATGAGATTTTACCAGCATACCTCTCAACTGTCCTTCATTATGAGGGACATTGCACATTTTACCTGCCTCCTCCCAGAATTGCTTGATCCCTCAGAGAAATGGTGCTGCCATCATGCAGAAAGTAGAAACCGGCCTGCTGGGGGCGGGGCAGCGGTAGAGCTACCGCTCATGACGCCAACAACCTGGGTTCAAGAATGAGCCAGGGCCATCACAGGGCTGACCAGGGGGAGCAGGACCCAGAGAACGCTCTCCTTCTCTGGGGAAGGGGCTCACTACTGTACTGCTATACCATCACAGGTGGCAGTGCAGGGGAGAGCATGAGACGGGAGCTTGGAGCGAGCACCAGGTTGTTGAATGTGTCAGCTTTCTGACATCCAGTGCCATGGCATGTTCCTGGAGGGCGGGCAGGACAAAAAGACTGGAAAAATCAGGACTAGAAGGGCAGCTGAAACCCTGCCTGCCAGCCATCATATTCACAACCAGATCCAGACCACCTCTTGCCGGAGACTCTCCAGGTGTTCATCTCTGCTGCAGGTCCCCAAATAGACAGCGGGGAAAGTAGTCGAAGTGGCAGAAGGCAGCCCCAGCCCTGGGGGGCAGCACAACAGTGTGTCACTGGTGAGCCTGGAGGCCAGGCCAAGTGAGTGGTTGGATCTTGGTGAACAGGAACTGGGATTGGCAGAGGTTAGAAGGAGGACCTGACTGCTGCCCTGGGAGGAAACAAAACTGAAAAAAAAATACAGAAAGTGCAAACTCAGTCACCGGGTACAGTAGGGCAAAACTGGGCAGACAGGGTGGATCAGTAGTCTATATCTGCCGACATTGTTTATGTTTCTGTGTTAAGACGATACATCGAAAATTAAACTTTGCAGTAATATAGCCAGTGTTTTGAGTTTTTACCTTAATGTTTTATGTAAATATATCTGCCAACATTGTCTACATTTCTATGTTTAGACACTAAATCAAAACTAAACATTACGCTAATAAAGCTAATGTTCTGTGTTTTTACCACCAAGGGGATATCTGTAAATAGAAGCTATGAGGAGGCAAGGGTATGGGATAAGGGGACATCACACAGAAATTTCAAGGGTGCTACATTAAATAGATTTGAAGTACTAGCAAGTCTAGAGGACCAGAAGGAGCATGGGAGAATTGGGACTGAGGACAAACTTGCTGAAGAAACAGATCATAATGGGACAGAGCAGATTAGTAGATTGGGGAGGGTCAGATAGAGGGCATAGAAGAAGGGGACAGTGGGAGAAGGCGGACAAGGGCATGCAGCAGGGACTAGAAGTAGACAACAGGAGGAACACGATGTACCGGATACAGCAGGGAATCTAAAGCAGAAGAGGGGGGTTGCACAAATGGGTGAACGGGATGGATAAAGGTAACCTGAAGAAGGAAGGCAGCTCGACGGGAGCAGATGGCAAAGAATAAGCCGGTGAGGGGTGAAAAGTTGATGATCATTGGAGATTTAATCATAAGGGGAATACACTGGGTAAGAAAAGGGGACCCAGACAAAAGATGAGTGGCCATCTGTGTACCCGGGATGGAGGCGGGGTCTAGGATGCTGCACACGGTAAAGGAGGTGGGGGGGTAAGCCACATTTGATTATACACCTGGGAACAAACAATTTGGAGAGGAATGAGGTGGGTGTGGTTCAACAAAGGTTCAGGGAGTTGGCAGAGTGTTGTACTATAGTATCAAGCTCCTTAACCTTCTCTCAGGTTATTCCGGTACCCAGTGCCAGCATAGGGAGGATTGAGGAGTTTAACGGATGGCTAAGAGACTGTTGCAGGGAGGAGGGGTTTGTTTGTCTTGTGGGATGGGGAAACAAGTGGTTGGATGAAGGGTTCTTTGCAAAAGCTAGGCTACACCTAAATGAGGCAGGGTTGATAGTCCTCAGGGAGAAGCTAAAAGGGTACATGAATGAGGTCTTATGGTTAAACTATTAAAGGGGGAGTATGAGGCCAGGGAGGATGAGTGGGTCAGTAAAGGAGGAGGAAACCTAGCTGGCCCTCCCCCACAAGAAACGAAGGGGACTAAAAGAGGAGGAAGCACCAATGAAGGGATTAACATATGTAGGGGCATGTGTGTGAATGCTCGTAGCTTGGGAAACAAAATAGTGGACTTAAAGGCTGCTATAGCAGAGGGGAACTGGGTTTAGTGGCAATAGCAGAAACTTGATGCAAGGAGCACCAGGACTGGGACTTGGTCATTCCAAGGTTTAATCTGCTTAGAAGGGATAGGGTAGGCAGAAAGGGGGGACGGGTAGCTCATTATGTGAGGGACTGCATAAAGGCTATGGAATTATGAGAGGGACAGGGTGGAGGTACTGTGGGTCGCTTTGGAGAAGAAAAAAGGGTCAGTTTTATGCCTTGGGTGGTCTATAGACCTCCAAATTAGGGGCAAGAGAGGGACAGGGATTTAATGCATGCAGTATAAAAGATGGCTTGTAAAGGAGAGTTGCTGTTGGTGGGGGACTTCAGCCTTCGAGATGTGGAGTGGAGCCTCCTAGCTGTGGCAACCCCAAGGAGCAGGGACATACTGGACTCTCTGCAGGGGGCATGCCTCAGGCAACTTGTAGAGGAACCTACTTGGGAGGGTGCGGTGCTG
Organism: Neoceratodus forsteri; assembly: GCA_016271365.2. Classification (NCBI taxonomy): domain Eukaryota; kingdom Metazoa; phylum Chordata; order Ceratodontiformes; family Ceratodontidae; genus Neoceratodus; species Neoceratodus forsteri. The sequence goes on along the minus strand of JADMNL010000024.1, from coordinate 118,627,061 downwards.
GACTTGATTTTAGCAAACGTACTGTGTAGATACCATGGAGGTGTTGGACCACCTGGGGACCAGCGACCATAGAACAGTGAGGTTCAGTATAAAAACTGGTCAGGAGCCAAGCTGTACCAAAATGAAGGTCCTAGACTTCCGGAAGGCTGACTTTGAATAGAGGAGGATAAGCCTGAGGGGCATCCTAATAGAGATATGGGAACAAAAGCGGGGTGGAGGAACAGTGGGCCATAGTAAGACCGGGAACAGATAGTGTTTCCAAGCTCTGTGTCAGGCAGATTAGCAGGAGGAGGCTAATTTGGTTCACTAGGGAGGTACTGAAAAAGGTAAGGGCACAGAAACTAGCTTGCAAAGGATACAAAAGAACTCGGAAGGAGGAAGACAGGGAATGGTACCAGGAGAGGCAAGAGGGCAATTAGGAGACAAAGGTGTTAGCAGAAGAGAATATAGCTAGAACAATTAAGGAGGGGGATAAAACATTCTATAGGTGCATTAGCGAAATGAGGAAAACAAAGGGGGGGTAGTTAGGCTGAAAGGGGTGGGGGTGGAGATTCACATAGAGGATGACAGTCACAGAGCAGACATACTTAACAAATACTTCCACTTCGTATTCACTGAAGAGGAGTAGGGTCAAGGACCACAACTGAAGGGTAGGGGTGTAAAGGGTAGAGCAATGGACATCAGCCCCCCTTAATGGAAGAAAGAGTCCTAAATGAGATAAAGAAGCTAAAGGTGGACAAGGCGATGGGTCTGGATGCTGTGCACCCCAGGGTGCTAAAGGAGCTCAGGGAAGAACTGGCTACACCACTTACGACACTGTTCAACCTGTCGTTGGAAACCAGGGAGGTACCTAGTGACTGGAAGAGAGCAGATGTGATCCTTCTCCACAAGAGTGATAGGGAGAAGGCTGGCAATTACAGGCCCATCAGCCTGACTTCAGTTGTGGGCTAGATAATGCAATCACTACTGAAGGAAAGGCTAGTTGAATACCTAGATGAGAGTAGTCTGATAGACCCAGGGCAGCATTGATTCACCAAAGGAAGGTCCTGCTTGACTAACCTAATAAGAGTTTTTCGACTGGGTGACTAAGTTGGTAGACCAGGGAGGGACGGTGGACGTAGCCTATCTGAACTTCAGAAAGGCTTTCAGCAGCATCCCTCACAGAAGGCTGATAAACTGAGAAGCTTAGGGGTGGGTCATAAAATAGTTAAATGGGTAGAGAACTGGCTATTTGGCACGAGCCAAAGGGTGATGGTAAATGAGATACACACTAGCAAGGGAAAGGGGATGAGTGGAGTACCACAAGGGTCAGTGTTGGGACCAGTCCTCTTCATTGTCTTTATAGGAAATATTACAGAAGGGCAGGAGGGGAAGGCATGCTTATTCGCAGATGATACGAAAATATGCAGTAGGGTGGATGAGCTTGGGGGTTGAAAAGATGAACGGGGACCTTAAAAAACTGGAGGAATGGTCTTGAACATGGCAACTAGGTTTCAGTGCAAAAAAGTGTAAGATCATGCACATAGGACACAGGAACCTGGGGGCAACATGCGAACTGGAAGGGGAGGAACTGATGGTCACGAAGTAGGAAAGAGACCTGGGAGTCATCTCGGATGCCCTAAAGGTGGCTAGATAATGTGAAAAGGTGGTAGAAAAAGCTAGCAGAATGCTTGGATGCATAGGAAGGGGTATCATCAGTAGAAGGAGGGAGGTTATGTGGTCCCTGTATAGGACATTAGTAAGGCCTCACCTTGAGTACGGAGTTCAGTTCTGGAGGCCCCATCTGAAGAGACACGGTATCGGCAGTTCAGAGGAAGGCTGCTAAAATGGTGCAGGGCTGGCAGGGCAAGGCCTATGTGGAGAGACTAAAAGAACTAAATATGTATTCCCTGGCGGTAAGGAAGGAGAGGGGGGACATGTTTGAGACATACAAATACCCTTGATGATATATACAGGGTAAAGGAGGAGAGTATATTTCAGAGAAACGTCTGCTCAAGGACAAGGGGTCACTGTATGAAGTTGGAGGGGGGACAGCTCGGGGTAACGTAAGAAAGTACTTTTTCATGGAGAGGGTGGTGGATGCATAGAATAGACTCCTGGAGGAGGTGGTAGAGACTGATACAGTCACGTGATTCAAGTATGCATGGGACAGACACATGGGTGCCCTGGAAACAAAAGGAAGGTGTACAGGATATCAAGATGAGCATAAGGTCTCACAATAGGTAAGGGGTGGATAGGGCAGACTGGATGGGCCAAGATGTCCTTATCTGCCAACAATATGTATGTGTCTCACTGTGTGAGGGACATTAGCCTACATTTTGTTTTCCATAGAGGTTTTTTCTGCACCTCGGAGCCCTGCCGCGGTGGGACTCATCCTCCGGCCCCGCATGTCCTTACTCAGCCAACCCCTGGTAGTTCAACCATGGCTTGCCCAGGAAGGAGAGCACCAGCTTTCTCCCTCCCCCACGGACACAAATCCAGAATGGGGAGTAGCACAGGGACACTGGGCCGTCATGGAGCCCGCGCTCCCTTTTCCTCTTTTCTCCCATCCCCCCTCCCCTGCCGACCTCAGGACGTTGGTATGTGTCTCCTGACCTGTACTGCCCTCCAGCCACCACCAGAGGGCAGTCAACGAGCAGGACAACAAGCCTCCCTCCCGCGGAGAGAGGAGAGCAGTCCTTCGGATGCTCGATCCTCCCTCGCCCCTGCCAACCCCAACGAATCGGCTCATTCCCGAACCCGGGTCGTCAGTATGGTGCGAGGTGTAGCGACCAGTGCCTCAACCTCCAGTACCACTGGGACAGCCCATTACCCACATTTTACCGCTCCCACAATTCAAGTGACAAAAGTTTGAGGGGTATGGAGCACAACTGTTCCTAAAACACATTAAAACAACAAGGAAACATTTTTATATTTCATATTATTAATTTAATTTTTTTATAACACGTGTTTTGGACCCCCACACCCCCTTTTGCTGAGTGATCTGAAAATCCCATATTTTGTGGGGGTTGCTCAAGCCACACAGGAAATCACGCAGAGAAGATTAAACTTGGCCCAAATAAAGGCACAGTACTGACAGTCATTGTTATGCCTGCCAAGAAGCAGAGGGGGCACTGTGGCAACCTAGCAAATGTAAGTATCGCGCACCAGTTTACTTACTAATATGTCATGTCATTTTTTCTTGTCTTAGACATTTAGGTATAGCTTAAAGAGATCTACCAGTGTAAACTGAACAGCCCCTGTACCTGATATATAGGTGCCTTGCCTCATCAGACTGCTTCTAATGTGGCGCTTACTCAAAATAATCCATTTGTTAAAAACTAGTAACGCTTGTAAAATTAGGAAAACTGGGTCCCATGGACTTCCCAGTTTCTGGTGCCGTCCATGCTCCACTCCCCGCGCTCTGCCAAGTTATGACGCCTTGGTAGGGAGAACGCGAGGACACGCTCCATTATAGTCAATGGGTGGCACCTTTCCGATTAGTTTTTTATATTATAATGGCCATTTGGTGATGAAATGTGGGCACTGGTTGAAGAAGGGCCTTATCAGTCGACCAGTGTCTGTTATCTGTTCACACTATTGCACTCTGAGGTTGGCACTGTGGGAGCAGAGGGCCTGACCTGTGGAATGTGTTTGTGACACTTGGGACCCGGTTTTCCTAATTTTACGAGCACTACTAGTTGTTAACAAATGGATTATTTTGAGTAAGCTCCAAATTAGAAGCAGTCCTATGAGGTATATATTGGGTAAAGTGGCAGAGGCTGGTAAGTCTCTTTAAATTAAAAGGCAGTCTCCAAAAATCGAGGATTTTGACATTACAGAATAAAATCTTGACCATCACAGATCTCGTCTGCCATCTTGAGTTGAGTGGGATCTGCAACCATACTTGAGCTGGTATCTTCATGTTTGATGATGTGCCCCCATTTTGTACACAAGTCTCCATCCTTCCAGTGAAAAAAGGTGGCATGCCTGGAGAACCATGGGCCCAGATGTAACAGTATCTCAGGTTTACACTACCCTACTTGCTACTTATGTAGTTCAGGTTAGGGTAACAACAGTGTTTTTTTCTTTTCTTTGCAGTGCATTTTTCTCCTGATCATTTTGATTTGCCCCTTTCTATAGCCCCATCCCCTTTGCCTACCTTTTCTGCCAATGACCCCACCCCTTGTCCCTGGTCCATTGAGGAGGTGGGTGCTTGCGGTCAGTAGTGCGGGGCCTGCTGGGGTGCTAGCATCACACTGACTGCCAGGATGTTCTTCAACCTGTTTTTTTGACCCGCCATTCCTCTGATATGCCAACAAGAAATGTCTTGGCACATGCAGATGCACAGTTGCACTAACATCAGGTGGCATTGATTTGTTTCCAAAATCGGTTTACTGGCGTAGTGCATTGTAGTGCTACTGCTTTACGACTGGGATAGAGTGACTGTTGGGGGGGGGGAGGTTCTGTCCTCTGCCCCTTTTTATTTTAAAGAGGAACAGCCACCACCAAGGGCCCCACACTTAAGTGTGGGGCTGGTCCCAAATGTGCATTTCGTGTGCAAAAACGTTTTGATTTACTTACTGTTTGCTGTAGTATAGTAGATTGTGTCAGACTCATTTTGCTTAGTTCTAGGCTTCTTTGACTACAAATCCCAGAATCCTCTGCAGGTGTCATCAGAGTAGTAGACAGCAGTGAGATATTCAGTAGCCTAGAATGCATGTTGGAGTTTACATGAGCTGTGATTTTTTTTGTTTGCTGGTACCGCTGTCCTCCCTGGACTATGTACAGTCACAGAGAACAGTACCTAGCTGCTGGAGAAAAGCAGACTCGGAAAACATCTGTTTGGAGTTTATAAAAGCTGTAACATGCACTGCAGGCTATGTGAGGCTCCCAGGGCTGCCTCCTGCTCTTATTTCAGCTGCAGGGGATTCTGGGATTTGTAGTTAACAGAAGATGTCAGCCTATAACTGAGCAAAATTAGTCTGATATAATCTACTATACTATAGTAAACAGTAAGTAAAACAAAATGCTTTTGCACACACAGTGCGCATTAGGACCAACCCCACACTTCAGTGTGGGTCCTTTTGAACTTTAAAAGGGAATGTGGGAAGTAAGCAGTCCCTCACGAAGCTCGAGTCCAAGACTCTTGGGCCCCCAGTTCTCTTGCAGTTATGACAAAAAGTTTAAGGATAGCAGTCCATATTCTGTGAGATTGAGCATGTCCCTTCAGGGAAAAGTCACACATTTGGGAATTGGTCAGCTGCTGTGTGATGGGAGCTAATTGTGGCTCCCAGGTGGGATGGCTCAGGCCAGCATCCAGATGGGAACACCTCCAGCACTTGATGTGCGGGAGTAGGCCCGCGCAATGCAGAGCCTTTGGAGTGCAGTAAACTCTGTGAAGAACTTTCTACTGTAAGGACCTCACCCCAGCTCCCTGTTTGCAAGGAAAGCCATCTACCAATCATCCTTCAGTTCTTCTGGCGTAATTGTTCCTGTAGATTCTTCTCTCAGTGTTCACAAACAGTAGAAGGTGGTGCAAGTTCAGTCTCTCATATGGCAGTACAGGGCTCTCACCAGTCCCTTACTGGATGGTCTGTTCTGCTACTGAGTTTTTAAGTCAGAGGACATGAGCACGGTAACCCAGGGACCCAGGTGATCATGGGGTATGCCATGATATGAGATTCTCAATTTGAGCAACTCATATCTGTGGTGATTTGGCCACTGTGGAAATGATAATGATTGCAAACAATATTGTTTTTGTACATTTTTTCTATTTATGCTTTAAAAAGGGCTACATGCAGAGGAAATTGGTCTCCTGTGATCTGAGAAAGTCTTACTTGCCAGGAAGCTAAAAATTACATCTCAAATGCAAGGCATCATGAAATTGCAGAATATCCCTGATTAGATATTTATAGGGAACCAGGTGCAATAAAATCTTAGGATGGGAAAAAACATCTTCCCCTATCATAAACTTACACTTCAGAGGAAAAGTGCTTTACATTTCCAGAAACTGTCATTTTTATGAGGTGGCAGGAAGGATGAAGGAAGATCAAAGGATACTGAAACTGTAAGAGAATTTAACTAGTCAATAATATGGTTCACTTAAAAATCTGGGACAGAGCAAGAGAGACCCATGCTGACCTAAAAAGATAAGGTTACAGATTGCCTGAAGCCATAGTATTTAAACCCCCCTCAGAGAAGGGCATATGACACACTTTTTTTATGGGACACTGTTCCTGTCAAACACCAAGCAAGACTGCACACAGACAGACTAAGAACCAGTGAATGCTACTGAAGGACTGAAACTTTCGCAAAAACTCGTTTATTTCTGGACTTTGATCATCCATGAACCAGGTAGAAAACTAGATAGTTCAATTTTACAGTGCGCTTTTGCATGGATATTTCCACCTTTATTTTTGTTATTCTGTAACCAGGTGTCTAAACATTTGGTTTGTAAAGTTTAGATGATAAAAATTTAGATTTAGTAAAACCATTTTCACTTTTAAAATTGCCTGCAAGTGATTTTTGTGTGTGTAGAAGTAAAAGTTTTAGTCAGTTTTGAGAACAGCCTGTAATTGCTAAAGTGCTATCATCTGTCACAACCCTACTCAGCAGGTCAGGCCCTCTGCTCCCACAGTGCCAACCTCCGAGCGCAGTATTGTGAACAGGTAACAGAACAGGATAACCCTCCTGTCTGTTTGTGGGTCCTAATCACCTCTGGTCGCAAGTTCTGGAGGGATTCAAACTGTGAACCATATGCTAGCGTACCCAAATGTACAGGCTCAGATAATTCTGCTCTTCAGGGAATGCCAGATATCTTTCGCCTAAGGGCACCTAACCAGGTATGCAAAATGAACCCTAAAAATTCTATGAAAGACCTTAGGAAAATTCTTACCTTTTCCCAGTTTGGTATTACCATTAAGCTTATGAACAGTGTGAACTTTAACCATCTGCACTTCACACGCAAATGAAAGAATTTCCAAGGCACCATAGGTAGTCTCTTTAAAATAAGAGGTTTACTTAGAAAATGGATAAAAATAGGTAAAATGTAAACATAGAACAGTATATCACAAAGCATACAATCACTTGAAAGAAAAGGAAAAAGTGCAAACAAACTCCTACCACAATACAATTAGACTTGTCTACCTTCTTACAATGCTTATAGTTAGATGTTGCTGTTTCAGAGTCCAACAGGAATGTGTCTAAAGATCAGCCATAGAATAGTTTAAAACTGTCTTTGAACCTGCCTCTTCCATGATGTCAGCTAGCTCCTCCCTGTTAAATATAAAAATTAATACACAGAGGATGTCCCATCACTCAGGAGGTATATTAAATAAGGCGACATCAGCAAAAACTCATTTTCCAATATGACTGATCTTGAGTCTCTCCTTTAATCTAGTGTGGTTTCCTGCTTTTCAAAGACATCACAGGACTTTTATGACTAACTCTGCCATATCTCACTTAGGTGCAACATAGCTTTTTAACACCAGCTGAAATTAACTGTTCTCCCTCTGAAGACGTCATAAAATGGATATTTTCGTTTCCTGGCTTTTAAAGCAGCATAGCTCATCAACAAAGCCATAAAATGTGACTTCTTGGAAGTTAATCACATTACAAAGATCTGATGTTTAACATATCATGTCATTTAAACTGAAACCTGGGGGGGGGGGTCATCCCAGGAGCACAGGATGTCTCATAACAGACAATCCCACACTATATTTTTATTTTTCAAAAATCATAGAGAAATCAGAACCAGCTGGCCAAGCATCACAATCCTCCCTACCGAGACTAAATTTGGGGGCTCTATCCCCTGCATGGGATGAGCTTCCCAAATCAGTTCACTCCTCATAGATGCACGATAAGCCATCGCTGTTCTGATTTTTCACTCCAGCCCAATGTAGGATTGTCATGTCGTACCCGTGCAAAGCAAGACTCCATCTTAACAGTGTACCATTAGTTTTTCACATTTGCGTCAGCCAAACCAGGGGGTTGTGGTCAGTTTGTACCATAAAATGCTGCCCATGTAAGTATGGCTCTAACTTCTTTAGGGGCCACACTATGGCAAGACACTCTTTTTACACAGTAGAGTATGCCCGCTCCCTGGGAAGTAACTTTTTACTCGGGTACACTACCAGGTGATCTTTCCCCTTGGTTGGATGTCTGACTTAGTATTGCCCCAATACCCATGTCTGAGGTGTCAGTCTGAACTATAAAGGCTTTGCTATAGTCAGGACTTGTCAATACAGAAGCACTGCACAGTGCCTCCTTCAATCTGGTAAAGACTTTTTCACAGGCTGGTTCCCAGGTAATTTTCTTTGGCATCCTTTTCTTTACCAAGTCAGATAGGGGAGCAGCCAGGGCACTGTAATTAGGTACAAATTTGCTATAGTACCCTGCTGCCCCTAGAAAACACCTGACCTGCTTCTGCATTTCTGATCTGGGCCACGCCTTGATCACCTCTATTTTTGCTTGGTTAGGACCAGGGATGGCGTTAAGGTTTTGGCACAGTGTGCTCCTTTGAAATTTAGGAGCACACATTGCCAAAATCAAGACCCAGAATATGTGCTCCTGATGATTGGATCCGTGCTCTGACATACCGATTGCTATTTTTATAAGGCAAGTGAATAAAATGAATTTTACCAAGTTTTAAGTGTGAAAAGCATCCATAAAATGTTTTGTGGAACTGTTTAGAGACAAATATGATTACTGCCAACTGTGACTGACTGAGTTGAATCAGTGACACAAAATAAAGCAACAGTTGGTCGGCAGTTTGCCTGTGGGATCTGCTCCACCAGCAACAGCTCCTATATTTTTTTTTTAGGGTGCACTGCACATTCTAGAGAAATCTGGGACTACTGGGTGGGATGGGAGCAGCAACACCTGGATTGGCTCCGACTGTTGTCTGTCTCATCACAGATTATTTTCATAACACTTACTTTAGCATCACCTGAGCTCGGTAAAGTACTATATTCCTGATGCCAAGCCAGCCCAGTCAGGTCAGCAGCAGCATCTCCGCCCCCAGTCCCCACCCCACCCTATGATCTTCACTGCCTTACTCTTTCATTCTTTCCCTAATTGCTCAGAGTAAAGGTTTCCTTTCAACACTTGGTGTCTTGGCTGTACTTCATGAAACAGATCAACAACACACACACACAGATACACTACAACCCAGCCATCATTCACTCAAACAGCCGTCCTTCCTGCAAAGCAGCTAAGTACTAGCAGCAGTTATGGCACGGCAGCCGGGTTTAAATTAATTGCCACCATTAGTAACTGCAGGCACACACCACTGCATATACCCCCATGGGTAGTTTAACAAGGAGAAGGACTTCCGGAGAGCAGCCTTCTACAACATGAGCATGATGTGTGTAGTACCCAGGCTGCAACTGAGTGAACTTGAATGGTGCCCACACATTCATCACAAATCACAAACCAACGTGTTCTGACTGATGACCACCATCTTGAACATGTGCACTGCAGTCCATCAACAGTCAGCAACATTCTTCTTCAAATCTCGACCTCGCTGCTTAGTAGTACTATGTGGCAGTCTCCAGAGACAAAACATTCTGAATTTCTCCAGTATACTTGCTGCATAATGCCAACTACATACCATCCCAGAGGCGAGCCAGGCAAGCACAGCAAAATATATATTGACACTGCCCTTGCCGTCCTGACCATGAAATACACTCTCCTTAACAACAGCTAACTACAAGGGCAGCAGCCACACACACACACACACACACACACACCATAATTGAAATCCTGCTGCCCCACCCCCGCTCAAATTAAAGTCCAAACTCCAGCCCCAAATGTGTTCCTTTAATGAATTAGTCACCACCACTTTCACCACCTCACGCTGACAGGCCTTGGCTTTCTCAGGCAGACAACAGATCCTTCTTCAACCAAGCATCATTCTGACCCATTCCTCACCCTACCCAGACCCCCGCCAACTGCAGCACTGAATAGCAGTAGGTAGCATGCTTAATTTAAAAAAAAAATGCTTAAGCTGCAGCTTCTGAAAAGCATGGTAAGGAAAGACATGACAGTGTGCACAGCTACACTCCAATAAGATCCTGCAAATGAAAAATAAGAGGTGAAAGAACAAGTGCTTCAGCTGGGATATGAACCCAGGCCACCCTGAATACTGTTCCGAATGCACTAACCAGCTGTGCCACAAAGACAACTGAAACCTGGTCCATTCCAGAGCACTCATTAATATAGTATGCTCAGGGACGGCCCAGGTTCAGGTTGTCTCAGTGGCGCAGCTCGTTAGCGCAACTGGAACGGTATTCCAAATGGCCTGGGTTCAAGTCGGAGCTGAGGCACTTTGCTTTCTCACCTTTGTAACTCCTACATTCACCTTCTGTGTTGGATTGCCCCCATAATGCTACAAATTCAAGAGGCAGGGCAGAACATTGGGTATATATCAGGCACTGCATCTTTAAATGCAAAATGGGGAAGTCCCATTTTTCAACACTAAAGATTTTTACAAGAAAGAAAGAGCAAAAAGCAGCAATCACATCATAGTTAAAACTGGGTGATAAAATCTGCAGTAGACTCACAAATCACTTCCATTCAGGCACAGTTCTGCTGTTACCCTCCTTCTCCACGGACAGTTAACTTATCAGCATACCAGTAGACACTGGGAAGGGGGTGGGCTGCTACACATACTTGTCTTTACATCAGAATGCAGATTCAACCCCCCGTCTGAATCTTCTCTTCTCTAGGGATTCTCTTCCTTTACAGTTAAAACCTGTTGCTTCCTTCTTTATTCCTTTTGTAGCATAACCTAAAACAGTCCCACACCACTACCACACTGTCTTTTTCCCTATGAATCCGTGAATGAGTGACGTTTATTACATTGCTCTTGCATTTTTGCATCATACCTGCTACAGTGCTACTTCTTGGCTCTTGCAGAGTTGGCTGCAGTTAGTTTTCTTTCTTCCTTTAGTCCTTCCTCCTCGACCCTCACCTCCTCCTCCTAGTCATTCGGGACACTCCTCTCCACTCTCCGGTATCTCCAGGCTTGACGTCGTCTCACAGCACAGGTTCAGCAAGCAACTCACACTCCCTGTCTCCTCCTGTCTGCCCGCCCACCTGATAAGAAAAGAAAAATTAGTCAGACAACCTCTTCCCCTTTACTCCCGTCTGTCACTCTGAGAGCTTGATGGGTCCGACCGTCCAACGACCGATCCGACCTGCAGGCTGCCAACTACTACCATGGTGGTCTGTTTGATTTCACGGTCACCCTTGCTGTTTTTTTTTTTACCCCTGCCCAGCCAGCCAACAAATTTCCCTCCTCTCTGGCGACCCTGCCTGCTCACAATTAAGGCAGCAGGCTTCTCCTGCTCAAGTGAACGGTCCTCCACATCGTGCAACTGTCCGTCCTGCCCACGCTTGCCTTCTTAGCCAATAAATAATCGCAACCCACATCCTGCTTACGCTTTCCATGCATGCGCAATGGTACAGCTAGCTCTATGCACACTAGGCTATTTTTGTACACAACCCCCTCCAGAGCTTCGGTTTTCAAATAAAAAGTCTTGGCGCGATCTCAGTGATGTTAACAGCCCTTCCCTCTTCTGTGCTCCTACTGTACAGCAGGAGCACACACAGTGCCAGAAGGAGGATTTAAAACGTGCTCCTACAAATGCAAAATGTGCTCAGAGAATGGAGCACACCCTTATCATGACCCCCGGTTAGGACGGAGCTGTCCCCGGCTTACCACATGCCGGAAGTATGCCACTTCTCCCATGGCCACCTGGCACTTCTCAGCTTTGACAGTGAGCCCGGCCCTTTGTATCCTGCCCGGCACTTCCCTAAAGTGGGACAGATGTTCCTCCCGGCTGGCACTAAAGATGGCAGCGTCATCCAGGTATGCCATGGCGTACTCCTCAGCACCATTTAACACCTGGTTCACCACCCTTTGGAAAGTGGTCAGGGCGTTCTTCATTCCGAAAGGCATTACTTTAAATTCAAATAAGCCTATCGGAGTGATGAAGGCCGACCTCTCCCTAGCTCTGTCCGTTAACTCTACCTGCCAATACCCCTTGGTCAGGTCAGTGGTCATAAGATAGGTCGTCCCTCCCAACTTGTCCAGGAGTTCATCCGTCCGGGGCACCAGGTAGGCGTCTGACTTCGTGACTGCATTCAGTCCATGATTGTCCACACAGAAATAAGTAGAGCCATCTGGCTTGGGCACAAGGACTATGGGTGAGGCCCAGGGGGCTGTGGGATCTCTGGATTACCCCTAAATCCAGCATCTCCTCCACTTCCCTCCTAATGTCCTTTTGGACAGCCTCTGACACCTGATATGCTGTCCGCCATATAGGCGTCTGTATCCCTGTCTCCACATTGTGCATTGCTAAGGAGGTTAGTCCAGGCTTGACGCTAAACAATGGGGCAAAGTCTGCTAAAACCTCCCTTACTTCCTGGATCTTGTCCAGGGCCAGCTGGGGAGACAATTTTACTGCCTCCACAGAGGACTCCCGCTTGCTTTCTTCCAGCAAGTCCAGAAGGGGGTCTCCTTCGTCCATCCCCTCCCCAGGACTACACACTGCAAACACCATGTCAGCCCTATTAGCATACGGCTTCATCATGTTGACATGATACATCCTTTCTGTCTGTCTTCTGTCAGGTAACTCTATAATATAGTTCATGTCATTTACCTTCCTAACTACATTGTACGGTCCTGCCCACTCAGCCTGCAGCTTGTCTTTCCTGACCGGAATAAGGACCATGACTTCCTGACCCACCGTGTACGAGCAAGCTCTGGCTCTGGCTCTGTGGTCGTACCACACTTTTTGTTTCTGTTGGGCAGCTGCCAGGTTACTCTGGGCTGTCCACATGAGCTCCTTCAGCCTTTCCCTAAACCTAAGGATGTTATCCACTATGGGAGTTCCCTGGGTGGCGTGCTTGCCTTCTCAGTCCTCCCGGATGAAGTCTAGGGGCCCACATACCCGGCGTCCATATAAGAGTTCGAAGGGGGAAAATCCTGTCAACTCTAGGGGCACCTCCCTGTATGCAAACAACAGGTGGGAAGGTATTTCTCTCAGTCCCTCCCATGCTGTTCAGCAAATGCCTGGAGCATTGACTTCAGGGTACCATTAAATCATTCCACAAGCCCATTGGCTTGTGGGTGATACGGTGTCGTGCATCTCTGCAACACCCCACACTTCTCCCATAAACATTTCATCAGGTCCGACATGAAGGAACCCCCTTGATCGATGATAACCTTCTGCGGAAGCCCAACACGGGAGAAAATTCCAAGTTAGGCATCTGCCACTTTGTCTGTCCTCAGTGGGGATAGGGCGACTGCCTCTGGGTACCGGGTGGCATAATCCACCACAGTCAGGATGAATCTCTTCCCTGAGGAACTGGGAGTATTTAAAGCCCCACAATATCCATCCCCACCCTCTGGAATGGCTCCTCCACTATGGGCAGTGGAATTAGGGCGGCTTGGGTTTTCTTGCCCGCCTTCCCTATTTCTTGGCACTGGTGACAAGACCTGCAATACTCCTTCACCTGCTGGGTGAAGTTGGGCCAATAGAAATTCTGGGCCAACCTCTGCGTAGTGCATGCTAGTCTCAGACAATCAGACAAGGGAATATCATGTGCAATCTTGAGCAACTGCTCACGATACCCCTGGGGAATGACAAGCTGCCTGCCTATCACCCCTCCCTCTGTCTACACAGCCTGAGTATACATCAGTCCATTTTCCCAATAAACCTTATGTCTGCCGTCACCTCCTTGTGCTCCGTCAGAGTCTGCCCAAGCCCTCAGCCTCTCTAGACTAGGGTCACTTCTCTGAGAGGCTACAAACTCCTCACACATTCCCAAGGCATGGGACAGGTCCCCTTCTGTCTCTAAACTAGGATCCCTAGCACTAGCGTCAGGGCACTCAGTATCATTGTCATTCCTAACCCTCTGACAATGGGTCACCCCTCCCTCTTTGGAGTAACCCTTCATAGCTGTGTGGTTAACTGCTACTGGGGAAATTTCTACCCCCTTTTCATCAGTCTCCATATCAGGAGACACAGGCTGGGGAACCAACCTCCCAGTGGTTTCCACAATGGCTTCTGTGGGGGTTCAGGGAACTACAGTTTTCCCTTGCCACTTGGCTACGGGTAACTGCACACACCATCCCCTGTTTGAGATTTTTGCCAAGGATGACGTCCACTGCTAACGTTTTTGCTACAGCCAGCTGCTGCACAGTTCCCCCGGTTTCACCCCAGTCTAGGAGAACACTAGCAAGTGCAAATGTGGTCTCCTCACCAGTGAACCCTTGCACAGTCACAAATGTATTGGGTATAAGCTGACCAGGCTCTATCAGATCCCTTTTTACCAATGTCAGGGATGCCCCTGTGTCCCTTAACCCTTGTGTCTGTACACCATTCACCGTGACTGGATGCATGTGTTCCCTCATGTTCACAGGCATGCTTCCAGGGACACACAAACAACCCACTTCCTTCCTAGCACTGCCTTGCGTATTGCTCGTCCTTTTGGGACACTGTCTGGCAATATGCCCAGTTTCTTTACACAACAAACATTCATTTCTTTTCTCAGAGAAATCTTTTTTCCGAAACCTGGAGCTAACTGGTTTTGCTGGAGGCAGTGAGGGTTTTAGCTGCCCTGAAGGCACGCTTTTCCCTTTCTGCTCTGCCACACCCACCCCATTTGCTCTCAGACCAGGTCTGCTCTTGGCATAGTGGTCCAAGAGTTCAGCAGCCTCTTGCACTGTTTTGGGATCTCGGGCCTCCCGCCAGGTTTTCAGCTCTGTTGGGCATGCCCAAAAAAACAGTTCTAATAAAATAGCATTTTCAGTTTTATCTACAGAGTCTGCTTCAATTTCTTCCCACCAACGTTTTAAAAACTGACGTTTCGTGGCTAGCTCCTCGTAACTCATATCAGGGCTTCTACCTAGCTTACAGAATTTAGCTGTGTATGCTTCAGCAGTTAATTCAAATTTTTTCAACTGTGCAGCTTTAAGTTTGCTGTAATCATTACTGTGCTCATTCTCCATTTGACCCAATGCATCCCGAGCTTTCTCGGTAAGTAGCGGGGATAGCTGGAAGCGCCAGAACTCTCTAGGAATTTTAGCCTGAATACAAACTTTTTCAAATGATTTTAAAAACACATCCATATTCTCCCCCTCTTTAAATTCGGCTATCAATTTGGAATTCAATTTGTAACCCAGTCCTGTAGTTCCAGTTAAACACAAGCCACGTACTTGCTCTGGTGCGGGTGGTTGGAGTTGTAGCTTCTCCAGTTCATGTTGCCTCTGGTGCTCACGCTCCTCACAGTCCGCCTCTCACTGTTCATGGTCTCTTCTCTCTTGGAACTCCAGCTCCATTCTGCGCAACTCAGTCTGCAGTCTGAGTACATCTGACTCCAGAATGCTGGTGACCTTCCACTGCTGCTGTGGCCCTTCGCTGGCACTGGCCCTGCTGTTATCCTCATTGGATCTGGACACTGCACTGGCTGCTAGCCCTTCCACAGTCAAGGTATGGTCTTTTACAGTCACAGTCAGTGACTCGATGCTCTGAGTATCTGCTACCATCAGGGCATCTACGAGGTTCTGCTTGGTGGCTCTCACCTCGTACAGGACTTCTCTGTCCCTGCACAACTGCCTCAAGTAGTCTATAGTGTGCCCACTGTAGTTGGAAGCCATCTTCTTCCCTAACTACGGCTACTCTAACTTGCACTTTAGAAAAAAAATAAAACAGTTAGGAACTTGACTGTAAGCCAAAAATATAGTTCTGTTTCCTTTTTAAAAATAAATCACTGCCTTTTTTTGCAAGTGAGTTGGACAGTATCAAGCTGACACACTGAACAATATAAAGCTTGTATTACCAGATTTATCCCACCGCTGCCAACCAAATCTGTTACAACCCCACTCAGGAGGTCTGGCCCTCTGCTCCCACAGTGCCAACCTCTGAGCGCAGTATTGTGAACAGGTAACAGAACAGGGTAACCCTCCTGTCTGTTTGTGGGTCCGAATCACTTTTGGTCTCAAGTTCTGGAGGGATTCAAACTGTGAACCTTATGATAGCGTACCCAAATGTACAGGCTCAGATAATTCTCTTCGGGGAATGCCAGATATCTGTAGTCTAAGGGCACCTAACCAGGTATCCAAAATGAACCCTAAAAATTCTATGAAAGACCTTAGAAAAATTCTTACATTTTCCCAGTTTGGTACCATTAAGCTTATGAACAGTGTGAACTTTAACCATCTGTACTTCACATGAAAATGAAAGAATTTCCAAGGCACACCGGGCAGTGTCTTGAAAATAAGAGGTTTACTTAGAAAATGGATAAAAATAGGTAAAATGTAAACACAGAACAGTATATCACAAAGCATACAATCACTTGAAAGAAAACAAGGAAAAAGTGCAAACAAACTCCTACCACAATACAATTAGACTTGTCTACCTTCTTACAGTACTTATAGTTAGATGTTGCTGTTTCAGAGTCCAACAGGAATGTGTCTAAATATCAGCCACATAATAGTTTAAAACTGTCTTTGAACCTGCCTCCTCCATGATGCCACCTAGCTCCTCCCTGTTAAACATAAAAATTAATACACATAGGATGTCCCATCACTCAGGAGGTATATTAAATAAGGCAACATCAGCAAAAACTCATTTTCCAATATGACTCTTTGATCTTGAGTCCTTCCTTTGATCTAGTGTGGTTTCCTGCTTTTCAAAGACATCACAGGACTTTTATGACTAACTCTGCTATATCTCACTTAGGTGCAATATGTAAGCAATAAGACATGATGGGGTATGTGTTGAACATATATTACCGCTGCGGCTGGGCGTAGTAAGTCACGGGCCGCGGGCAGGTGACTGGCTAACCGTCTGTATATATGTTCAACATCCCTGAATGTCTTATTGCGCTATAAAATGGAGAAATTTGTAATTGAAAAAACATGAGAAAATATTGTATTTGCATTAAAATATTGGTTTATTTGAATAGTGTTCCTCATGAGGAAAATAGTCCCTTTAAACTGAGACTTTTTAATGCCAACAAAATGACAGTTTCATTGTTTAAGTAAGGAGTGAATAATGTAACAACATTATAATGTACTAAAACTAACAATGAGCGTGAGATAAATGAGAACGAACGTGAATTTTTTTTTTCACTGAAACGGCTGTTACCAAAAACTACAGGTTATTCTTTCATGTTTATGAAATTTACAGTGCCATTGAAAGTGACTGGACCACTGAAGTTGAATCCTGTGCTCGGGAAATTTATAGGTGACTGCAGGGCTGAGTGAGGTAAAGGATATGCACCCCAAGGGCTACTTCCCGACTTGACAGGTGACTGCACGGCTGATTGTGGTAAAGGATATGAACCCCAAGCGCTTCTCCCCAACTTGATAGTTTCTTACCACAAACTTGATTGAGGAGATGAATGACTTGATGTAAGGGGTGATTCTTCTGAATTAGCTGCATGAGAAGCGTGATCATTTGGCTTTCGGTTTTCTTTTTTCTGGGTTAGCAGTACTCGGTTCGCCGGCTTTACAGTTTCTAGCCACGGACTTGAATGAGGAGCTGGATGACTTGACGTCATGGGTGATTGATTGGGATTTTGGTTTTCTTCGTTTTTGGGCAGCAGTATTTGGCTACTTTTTTTTGCTGGATGGAGTGGTATTTCATCCTGCCCCAAAATGCTGCTCCATTTTCTGCGATCGGAGGAATTAGCAGACCAATATGATCTGAGACTGGCTTGGTTTCTGTGGCCAGTGACAGAGCATGTTCTCAGTCCTCAGCCAGCATCAGATAAAGGCGGACAGCTGTGTACGAACTGAGTGGTCTGTGTACATTTGTGACAGCGCTGCCTCTTTGCTGAGACGAGTCATCATGGTCGAAAGGAAGTTGAGACCCATAGCTTCATGACTATACCATGTTTCTTGGGTGTCCAGGAATTCTTGGGGCAATTTACAAGGGTGGCAGTATAGGGATTTGGCATCAACAGGTAATTTTGAAAGATATTTCTTCAGACTTTGCACTGGGCAAGATAGGGATCCAGGATTGGCATAAATAAAGCCACGATAGGATTCTTTGTTTTGTTCTCTCGGGTCGCTATGGTTTTTTGTTTGTTCATTGAAAGTTAAGGTCGCAAATTCATTGCCGTCTTCATCGTGGTGGACTTGAAAGCTGTTGGGCTTTAACAGGCGGAGCCTTCATGCCCCCGCTTGCCATGTACAGCTGTATGTCCAGCCTCACTTTGTGAACAAGGCCAGGGCTGTGTTAGTGACAGTGCAGGAGAGGTACGTAATTTGTGAAGATCGATATTGGTTATAGGTGGATGATGCTTTGAACAGTCTTTTGCTCTCTTCTGTTTTTCATGACAGCAACAAATCGTTGTTGCTTGATGTGAAGGCTTGGTCTGTGATAATGTTCATTTTCCTACCGATTGCTGTACAGTTTAGATGTCTATTTAAAGCAGCCCTCAGGCTACAGAAACTGCTGAGGGCATATTCTTTCCATCTGTGTTGCGGACTTCGCATAGAACTTGCGGAATGTCTCATTTAACAGTTCGGGTGAAGCCGTTTTAAAATCTAATTTTATGTGCCTTGATGAAGCCCAATCATCGAAAACTTTAACTCCCCATATTGTTGAGCGCTTTGTGTTAAGCTCATTACGGGAGTCTTCGATTTTGTTTAGTTCGCTTTCTTTCACTATTTCGTGCCTGCTTTTTCCCGCCACTGGTTTGAAAAATGACAGCTCTGACTCGGTACTCACTGCGGCTGTCGGAGCTGTGTTGCTGATGTTTGTAGGTACCGTTTCATTACTGCTGCTTTCCGGTTCATTTTTTTCTAAGTTTTTAAATATTTCGTCAAGCTCGTCTTCTGCTATGCTAATGTTGAAATTTACTAAGCTGTCGCCTGCCATGGTTTGGTATCTGTGTTTCGCTATGTGAGGAAAAAAGATGGCTAACTTGTGCTTTATCAACATTCTATTTTATTTGTCAAGATTCTATTTTGAGCATTGATTTCTTTGCCTGCTCCTTTTTTTACCTATGTGTAATACATATATGGCACTGCTTTTTGGACCAATCAGTGATGTTTATTTGGAAATGCCATTTTATAAAGCTTTTTAACACCACCCGAAATTAACTGTTCTCCCTTTGAAGACGTCATAAAATGGATATTTTCATTTCCTGGCTTCAAAGCAGCATAGCTCATCAACAAAGCCATAAAATGTGACTTTTTGGAAGTTAATCACATTACAGAGATCTGCTGTTTAACATACCCTGTCATTTGAACTGAAACCTGGGGGGGGGGGGTCATCACAGGAGCACAGGATGTCTCATGACAGACAATCCCACATTATATTTTTATTTTTCCAAAATCATAGAGAAATCAGAACCAGCTGGCCAGGTGTCACACCATTCGCTACCAAGACTAGGATCCTGAAAAGGGGATCTGGATGCCTTAAGTAAGGGAGATACACAGATCTCGGGGAGAGTCTGTAAGGGGGAACTAGGTGCTGCACACCCTGTGGGAGAGGACACAATCAGGATTATGAGGGCAAATCCCAAAGAACTCGTAATTCCTGGGCCCCCCCAGTACAGCAACTGAGGAGAGTTCTCACCTGGCTACAGACTTGAGACTGTATTTTGCCCTTACCCAGAATAGAGAGGGAGCCCTGGTACCTCGTGACAGGTGTTCAGTCATGAAATCGGCAGCACTCTAGATGGACACTTGGAGGGTATTCCTGTTCCCCCTGTCACGGATTGCACTTGGGGTGGGCATTCTGAGCTCAGTGGACCTATCCCTCAGGAGTGGGTTCATGACAGAGCTGGTGCGCAGTGGTGGGATCCAAGAGATCTGGTGGCATAGTGTTGCGATCCGAGAGATATTGGTGGCACAGGCATAGAAGATGGATTCAAGGCCAGTGTATCAGATTGATAAACTGAAAACAATACACACACAAAACAGCAGAGATGTGGGGAAAAAAAAAATTGGTTACAATATAAAGTTCCCTACCCTATTTTTGGGGGTTTTTTTCGGTGTAAGTATAGCAGTAGTTAGGGAATAAGATGGCTTCCAACTACAGCGAATACTCTGCAGACCGCCTAAGGCAGTTTTGTCAGGATAGAGGGGTCCAGTATGAGGAGCAAACCAAAAAGAACCTCCTGGAGGCTCTCATGGCAGTCGATGAGCAAGCAGTTGCCCTGAACCTCGAGTCACAGCAAGTGACTGAAAGGGACTAAACCTTGGGCATGGGAGTGCCTGGGGACGTCGCAGTGTCCAGTCCCTGGGAGGAGGCCTGCGAGACCAGAGGGAATCCAGAGCCACAGCGCCAGGAGAAGGTCACCACAGAGCTGGAATTGGAAGAGATCAGGCTGCAGCTGGAGATTCGAGAAAGACAGTATCAGAGGGAACTTGCCATGCAAGAAAGGTAGCTTCAGAGAGAAATGCAGGAAAAGCAGCACCAGAGAGAGGCAGAGGAAAAAGAAAGGCAGCTTCAGAGAGAGTGTGAACTGGAGAAGCTAAGACTCCAATGACCAGTGCCAGAGGAGGTAACTGGCAGGGGTGAACCTGAAACTCCAGGGCTGGGGTACAAGTTAAATTTGAAATTAATAGTTGAATTTAAAGAGGAGGAGGATATGGATGCATTTTTGAATTTGTTTAAAAAGGTCTGTATCCAGGCCAAAATACCCAGGGAGTCCTGGAGCTTCCAGCTATCCCTACTGCTTACTGGTAAAGGCCGTGAGGGGCTAAGCCAAATGTACAATCAGGACAGTAGCAATTATGAGAAACTTATAGCTGCTTTGCTTAAAAAGTACAAACTAATTCCTGAGGCCAACCGGATTAAATTCCAGAAACTCTGAAAAAGCCCTGACAAAAGCTTTGAGGAACTCACCACAAAGCAACATCAGTTTTAAAACATTGGTGGGAGGGGATGGAAGCAAACTTTGTGGGGAAAACTGAGGAGGTTGTACTTTTAGAGCAGTTATTTTGGGTTTGTCCAGCAGAGTTGAAAACATGGCTAGAGGACCGAGATCAAAAACAGCACAACAAGCTGCTGAGCTCTCAGATCTCTATGCCAGGAGCAGGTCTGCCCTGAAAGGAAGTGGGGCAGGTGTGGCAGGGCAGAAAGGAAAAAGCGCACCTTCAGGGCAGCTAAAACCCTCACTGCTTCTGCTGAAAGGGGAAGCCCCAAGTTACCAAAAAGGGATTTTTTGGGTAAAAGAAATGATGACTGTTGGTTTTGTAAACAGCCAGGGCATCTTGCTAGACAGTGTCCTAAAAAAGAAACAGAGTGAACAAAGTGGTGCTCGAACAGAGTTGGGTTCACCGCGTATCCCTGAAAGTATGCCTGTAAACATGAGGGAGCACATACATCTGGTTTCTGTAAATAGGGTGCAAACCAATGGGTTAAGGGACATGGGGCATCTCTTACCTTAGTAAAAGGGGATTTGGTTGGGCCAGGTCAGCTTATACCTAATCAGTTTGTAACGGTGAGGGGATTCACTGGGGAGGAGAAAACTCTGTTACTAGCTAGTGTTCTCCTGGACTGGGGAGATAGAAGAGAGGGTGCAAAAAGTGGCAGTGGCAGACAACCTCACCCTTTATGTGATTATAGGGGATAATCTACAGCGGGGGTGGTGTGTGCGGTTACCCACAGTCAGACAGCTAAGGCCCCTTGTAGTTCTCTGGACCCCACAGAAGCCCCTGTGGAAAAGAATCGGAGGCTGGTTCTCCAGCCTGTGTCTCCTGACATGGAGAGCAGTGAAACATAGAAGCATAGAATTTGATGGCAGATAAGGACCACTTGGCCCACCTAGTCTGCCCATTTCCTTACCTAATGGATAAGCTACAGATCCTAGTTAACCAACAGCCTACTTCCTCCTACACCCCACTAGAATTGCCTTATGTCTGTCTCATGCATTCTTGAATTTCCCCACTGTTTTTGACTCCACAACCTCCTCAGGAAGGCTGTTCCATGCATCCACAACCATCTCCGTGAAAAAATACTTCCTCACATTACCTCTGAGCCATCCCCCCTCTATCTTCAAATTGTGCCCCCTTGTTCTTGCACATCTCTTTTTCTGAAAGATGCTGCCCTCTTGGACTTTGTTGATTCCCTTGAGGTACTTGAAAGTTTCTATCATGTCCCCCTCTCTCTTGTTTCCTCGAGGGTATACATATTAAGCTCCTTTAGACTCTCCTGATATGTCTTCTGGTGCAGACCCTGCACCATTTTGGTTGCCCTCCTCTGTACAGCCTCCACCCTGTCTGCGAAGATGAGGTCTCCAGAACTGCACGCAGTACTCCAGATGGGGTCTCACCAGCTTTCTGTACAGAGGGATAACAACTTCCTGTTTTCTACTGGTGATGCCTCTCCCTATGCATCCCGGTATCCCCCCAGCCCTCCTTATTGCTTTCTCACATTGCTTGCCTACCTTTAGGTCATCTGCTATAACTACCCCCAGTTCCCTTTCCATTTTTGTTGTTTTCAGTATCTCACCTCCCCATTGTGTACTCTTCCCCTAGGTTTTTGTTTCCCAGGTGCATTACTTTGCACTTCTTTGCTTTGAATCTAAGCTGCCATACATTTGACCATTCTTCCAATCTTGCCAAGTCCCTTCTCATCCTTTCCACCCCACCTTGTGTATCAACCCTGTTGTAGATTTTTGTGCCGTCTGCAAAGAGACATACCTTTCCTTCCAGTCCCTCTGCAATGTCACTTATAAAGACATTAAAAAGGACTGGCCCCAGTACTGAACCCTGCGGTACCCCACTAGTGACCCCCCCTTTCTTCACTGAGGACTCCATTTACTATTACCCACTGTGTCCTGTTGTTCAGCCTTTTGTTTTACCCAGGCTACCACCCTGGGACCCACTCCCAGGCTGGCTAATTTGTTTATTAATCCTTTGTGTGGGACTGTGTCAGATGCCTTGCTAAAGTCTAGGTAGGCCATGTCCACAGCTCCTCCCTGGTCTACTACTTTGGTCACCCAGTCAAAGAAATCAATTAAATTTGTCTGACGTGACCTTCCTACTGTGAATCCATGCTGCCTTGGGTCCTGTGCCCCACTGGCCTCTAGGTACCCAGCAGTTCTTTCCTTCAGAAGCGATTCCATCATTTTCCCTGCCACTGAGGTCAAACTGACAGGTCTGTAGTTTCCTGCCTCTGTCTTGCTCCCACTTTTGTGAAGGGGAATCACATTCACCCTTCTCCATCCTCGGGTACCACACCATCCTCTCATGATTTGTTAAAAATGGTAGTCAGTGGTGTTACTAGTTCTCCCCTTAGTTCTTTTAGAAAGGGAGGTAGAACTTCCCCAAGTAGCTGTTCATAAAACAGCTACAGAAGGTTACTCTGAGGAGAGATTGGTAACCAATGGTCAGAAGGTTAGGGATGGCAGTGACCCTGAGTGCCCTCATGCTAGAGCTATGGACACCAGTTTAGGAACTGAGGGTGATATGTCCCGTGCTTTGGGAAAATGTGAGGAATTTGCCGCTGCTCAGAGGACTCATCCTAGTTTGGAGAGACTGAGGGTTTGTGCAGAATCTGACGGGACATGGAGGTGACATGAGATATAGGGTATTTTGGGACAATGGACTGTTGTATACATAGGACGTGAGGACAGAGGGAGGGGTGACGGGCAGGCAGCTTGTCGTTCCCCAGGGGTACTATGAGCAGTTGCTTAAGATCGCTAATGATATCCCCATGGCCAGACATCTGGGCATCGCATGAACTGTGCAACGATTGGCCCAGAATTTCTGTTGGCCCAACTTCACCCAGCAGGTGATGGAATACTGCAGGTCTTGTCACCGGTGCCAACACAGGGAAGGCGGGTAGTAAAACCAAAGCTGCCCTAATGCCCTTGCCCGTTGTAGAGGAGCCATTCCAGAGGGTAAGAATGGATATTGTGGGACCTTTGAGTAACCCAAGCTCCTCCGGGAAAAAGTTTATCCTGACGGTGGTAGATTACACCACCTGATACCTAGAGGTGATCTCCTTCTCCTCTCTTAGGGCAGACAAAGTGGCAGATGCCTTGCTAGGAATTTTCTCCCATGTCGGGTTTCCACAGGAGGTTATCTTTGATCAAGGGGGTACCTTCATGTTGGACATGATGAAGTGTTTGTGGGAGAAGTGGGGGGGTGGTGCAGAGATACACGACACCTTATCCACAAGCCAATGGGCTTGTGGAAAGGTGTAATGGTACACAAAAATCAATGCCCCAAGCGTTTGCTCAACAGTATGGGAGGGACTGGGAGAAATACCTTCCCCACCTGGTGTTCACATACAGGGAGGTGCCCCAAGAGTTGACAGAGTTCTTCCCCTTCGAACTCTTTTATGGATGCAGGGTGTGTGGGTCCCTAGACTTGATACAGGAAGACTGGGAAGGCAAGCACACCACCCAGGGAACTCCCATAGTGGAGTATGTCCTTAAATTTAGGGAGAAGCTGAAGGAGCCTATGGGTGTGGCCCAAAGCAACCTGTCAGCGGCCCAACAGAAGCAAAAGGTCTGGTACGACCATGGAGCCAGAGTTTGCTCGTACAGTGTAGGTCAAGAAGTCATGGTCCTAATTCCTGTCCTGAAGGACAAGCTGCAGGCCGAGTGGGCAGGTCCATATAAGGTAGTCCAACAGATCAATGACGTAAATTATATTGTGGAACTGCCTGACAGGAGACATACCCATAGGATGTACCATGTCAACATGATGAACCCATATGCCAATAGGGCCGACATGGTATTTGCAGTGTGTAATCCTGGGGAGGGGATGGACAAAGAAGACCCCCTACTGGACTTGCTAGAGGAAAGCAAGCAGGAGTCATCTGTGGAGGCAATCAAACTGTCACTCCAGTTGACCCCAGAACAGTCCCAGGAAGTGAGGGAGGTTTTATACGACTTTGTCCCTTTGTTTATAGCCAAGCCTGGATGAACCCCCTTGGCGACACACGATGTAGACACAGGGACACAAGCGCCCATATGGCGGACAGCCTACCTGGGGTCTGAGGCCATCCTAAAGGACATCAGGAGGGAGGTGGATGAAATGCTGGATTTAGGGGTAATCCAGAAATCCCACAGTCCCTGGGCCTCACCCGCAGTCCTTGTGCATGCTCAAGCCAGACGGCTGTACTTGCTTTTGTTTGGACTATTGTGGGCTCAACGCAATCACGAAGTCTGATGCCCACCCAATTCCATGGATGGATGAACTACTGGACAAGTTGGGAGGGGTGACATACCTTACTGCCATTGATTTGACAAAAGGGTACTGGCAGGTGGAGTTAACTGCCAGAGCTAGAGAGCGGTCAGCCTTCATCACTCCAATAGGATTATTCAAGATCCAGGTAATGCCTTTTGGAATGAAGAATGCCCCTGCCACATTCCAAAGGTTGGTCAACCAGGTGTTACATGGTACTGAAGAGTACGCAGTGGCATATCTGGATGATACTGCCATCTTCAGTACCAGCTGGAAGGATCACCTGTCCCCACATGAAGGAAGTGTTGGGCAGGATAAAGAGAGCAGGGCTGAAAAATGCCAGGTGGCTATGGTGGAGGTGGCATACCTAGGCCATGTAGTGGGGCAGAGGCAGCTTCATCCTAATCAAGCAGAAATTAAGGCAATAGATGCATGGCCCATGCCAGAAACCCAGAAGCAGGTTAGGCGCTTCCTAGGGACTGCAGGGTACTACTGAAAGTTTGTGCCCAACTGCAGTAAGAACGACATGATCTAAATAGCGAAAGCAATAATGACAACCGATAGTAAAAAGCGATCGGAATAATGGTGACTGTTGGTATGTGTGCAGTGCGTTAAACATAGTGTGGTCTCTGTTAATTATTTAAATATGGGGGGTTCGGGGGGGTGAAGCCCCCCGCATAAAAAAAAAAGACGCTTCATGTAATGTATATGTATGTAGTCTGGACATGGTGTGCTGTTTTAGGGTGTTAGGTGTTGTGCTGCAGCCATGGTGTTGCTGCGGTGTAGTGGGTTAGGCAGGTTGTTTGTTAGGCAGGTTGTAGTGTGTGAGGTTCTATTCTAGCCGTTGGTATGTGCTGTATGTGTAGGTATTACTGTGAGGAAGTGCAGTGCTGTGTAGTGTGCTTTTGTTTTAGTTTAGGAGGTTGTGACAGGTGTTTATAGTTAGATGATGCATGTGTCATGTGGTCAGAGGTAGGGGTTATTTTAAGAGGGGTGTGCTGTGTGGAAGTGTTGTTGAGACCTGTGTGTGGAGATGGCTGCCGAGTTCATGACGAGCCAAGGAGGGAGACCGCTTCTGTTGTACGCTGGTTATAGCTGTGATTTCTGTTTGGGCTGTGTCATGTTTAGGGTGATTTTTTTACATTAGTGGGGTTTTCTCTGGGTCAGAGAGTCATCATTTTGACGTCCGCTATTATTGTAGTGGGCTGTTACTGTATGTGCTGTAGTGCATTCGCCATTATGTGCTGCACTATTTTGCGGTCACTATTATCATGTGGAACTGGTCAAGGCACGTTGTAGTTGATGTTACTGCCAGAATTGGGACTTCCTAAGGGAGTGGGAGATCTGCAGTTAGGAGAATGAGGAGATTGTGTGGTGATCTTCATCAATGATACCTCCCAGTGTTACTATTACCTGTGATTTCCAGAGAGGCCACTGAAGAGGAATTCCTCCTACTATTAACGCAGGGTTGTCATAAAGGGGTCAGTGTCTAGAGTTATAGGCTTCCTGTCCCCATTTCTTTTCTCTCTAAGGTTGTAAGCCTACCTGATATATTTCAAAAAGGGAAGGGGGTCATGACAGGCAAGGTCCAGTCCCTAAAAAGTATCTCTGCAGGCGTGGGGAGTTTGGCTTGGGACTGCTCAAGGCCCACCCACTGTGGGGGTGTACCTGACATCGTAGATGGGAGGTAAGAGAACACACGAAACATGGGAGTTTTTTTAGTCTGAGAGATTTAGCCTGCCCACATTCCAGTTGGTAGTGAGCACCCATAGGCCTAAATTTTGGCCTTTTTTCTTCTCAAATAAATGTTATAAGAAGATGATGTAGTGACAAAAAAATAGGGAGAAGAAAGTTGGAGGAGAAAATTCCTCGATATGTACTGGATTTTAGGAACTGTAGTCAGCTTGAGTCCATTGACTCTTCCACACAGGGAAAGAAATAGCTGCCTTGTCTCACCACCACACCTGTCTCCTTCCATTACGAGGTCAGGCAACAACTCATCCTATGTTCACCGTGTGTTGCTGCCACTTATGAATGTGCGCTCACTAGGTGTTCTTTCTGAGTTGTTCTGCACTTTATTCTCTCCACATATAATTGTTATATTTATTCTAACTTTCTACAGACTTTTTACCAAATGTTGTTCCACTGTTTTGCATTTATGTATTGTGCTGTTGCTCTTCCTCCTGTTCCCCTTTTCTGGCTTGTACCTAGAAATGAGCTTTGGCTCAGTGTGCCTCTCACGATTACCAGTTATCAAATAAATAAATAGCTCTCCCACCTATGGATGTCTTCCTTGTCTTCATCTAGTAGGGGGTAAGATTCACCTGAATAGTGTTTCAGGTGGTATGCTGTAACTGAACCCCAAACTCTTCGGTCTCTGGGGACAGTATCATACATGTGATATTTCCAACTTGCTTAAGAGAGAGATTTGGGTCAAATTAGTAGGGAGATTGGCCTGCTAGTAGGGAGATTTTGTAAGTCACGAGTTTGTCCTTAAATGGCATCAAAAACAAGAAAAAAAGCATTTAAAAACAGTTCACATATTTTATTTTGTCAAGAATAAGCACTAAAAAGAATCAACTAGTTGTAAAACGCTGTTACATTGTTCATCACTAATTTACTTTTTGTGTCTTTATCTGCCCCCAAAAAACATGAATGTATATTTTTGACATCATTTCACTTAAGCAGGAGATTTTGTTTCCAGGGAGGGAGTGCTGGAGTTCAGTCAAAAAACAGGAGTCTCCTGGCAAAATCAGGAGATATCACATGAATGCAGTATTGGTTTGGGTAGGGTTCATGCATGTCTTTATGACAGCTTTGGAAAGATGGAGGATTTGAGATTTCTCATTACGCTTGTAGCCTGATATTTGTCTGGCCGGCATATTCCACCATCATCCTAGCCAAGCAGGGCAATGTCTGTTGAGGCTTGGTGATTACGAGAGATACAGTCTGTTAAAAGTAGTAGATGACATTGCATGGGGCCCACCTGCAACCTGTGAAAGTGCTGAGCAGATCTTATTTTTAGTGCAAGCAGCTCAACAGCAAGCAGGAAGAGAAAAGGGGATTGGGGGCAAACATATGGAGTCCAACGGAAGACTCCATGAAACACACAACAGGGGGATGCACAGAAATAGGATGGGCCACCCCTCTCAAAGCCACGACTACCATCACTCTGTGCACTCCTGTGGAAAAAACACAATCACTTTGCTTCTTCGAGGTTGCTTCCTGGTTTTGTTGAAAAGCCCAAATGGCTGTTGTAAGCAACAATTGTGAGTCCAGGTTGCAAAATATCAAAATGGTTTATTACAAATGCCAAAAAATAACAAGCAATAAAGAAGTCAGCCAAGTCACTGACCACAATCCCCCTGGTGTTTCGGGTCCAAACAACCCTTCCTCAGGGGGTGTGACCAAAGAGTGATGAGGTCACCTTTAAATATTAACTTCTAATGCATATTCATGAATATGAATTTCAAAAGCCCCAATCAAATGTGTTTAAGTTTAAAAACAGTGACAGGTGCAAAAGTACAAAGGGTGACATTTAAAAACATTAGAGCAGCAGATTAGAGATGTACATTATTGCAATAAGATAGGCTGCTAAATACTAGCTCCACACTTCATTTTCTAGCTCAGGTAAATACCTTTGATGCTTACATTCATTTTAGCAGGAGCAGCTACAAAAAAAAGAGGCTGCACAAGGAAGGATAGTGCTTCCAAACAATTGAATCCAAAAATGAAACAGAGCTGGGCACTCACCAACCAAATAACACATGCAGGGTTCCAAAAAATATTCTCCAATTTATTCAACACCCATGTGCACGTTTAAGCGTGCGCATGGGTGTTGAATAAATTGGAATTTGAATATTTTTGGAACCCTGCATGTGTTATTTGGTTGGTGAGTGCCCAGCTCTGTTTGATTTTTACATTCATTTTACTACATTCTAATTAATGTCACTCATATCATAAACAGACAAGGAACATAGGAGAAAAAAAATATATAAATATGATATCACTTAAAGCAGTAGTGGTATACTTTTATTCATATTCAATGAAAAGGAGTAACTCCATTGAACAATGCTCATTTCCAATAAGATCCCAGGCAACATTCATACATTTCCATACATATACAATATCATAATAATCATAAGTACAACAACTAAAATACAAATAAAAATACAGTATAAATCCAAATAAAATATATGACATATACACAGTGGGCTAGATTTTCGGAGCAGTTGCACTGGAGCAACCACAGACATGCACCTCCGAGCGATATTCAAATACCGTGGCTGCGCAGTGTAAGTCACAATGTGCCGCGGCACAAAAGTAATGTATGTAGCACAAGTGTAGGGGGGCGTTCCCATGAATAAGTGGCGCAATGGCATATTCAACCTGAAATCATGGCGCAAGTCTGGAGCAAAGCACAAGATGTGCCAGTTGGAACTGAGCCTATGAAAACTGGCTCAAACACACAGATAGCAGATGCACAACCTTGTGCAACGAGCCAGTGAACATGGATGGGACACCATTCCTAATGGAAGAGGTAATGAGGGGTGTGAGGAGGAGGGAGAAACAGCAATGTGGCCGACGAAGGGCCCGGCGGTGGTACACCTAACACAGGTGGTACTGTGCCCACATCACAATTGAGAACTTCAGTGATGCTGAGATTGTGGGCTGGTACCACCTGAACAGGGCCATTCTGAGGCTGCTCTGTGAGCTGTGCAGTGAGGAGATACAGGCACCCACCAGACGTAGTCATGCCATGTCAGTGGAGACCAAGGTGACAGCTGTGATGTGCTTTCTTGCCATGGGCACCTTCCAGAGACCAACGGGTGACACCACGGGCATCACCCAGTCGGCCACGTCCCGCCGCCTCACACAGTTCCTCAGTGCTCTGCTGCCACATGCTTCGGAGTTCATATGGTTCCCAAGCACACAGACAGAGCGTACAGCAAACTTGCCGGACTTCCACAGGGTGGCACACATGCCAGGCGTGATTGGGGCCATTGACTGCACCCACATGGCCATACGCACACCACCCGGCCCTGAGGGGCCAGTGTACATCAATAGGAAGGGCTGCGCATCCATCAACTGCCAGGTGGTGTGCAATGCTGCGGGGCACATAATCAGTGTCTGCACCACACACCCCGGGAGTGCACATGATGCATTCATCTGGCACAGTTCCATACTGTGCCAGAGACGTGAACGTGGGGATATCCCCACGGGGCACCTGTTTGGTGAATAGGGCACGGGTCAAGGGGTGGGTGCAGCACAGCTGTGGGAGGAAGGCGGAAAAACAGGGTGGGAAGGGTAGAGGGGTAGTGGGCAGCAGGGGCAAGGGGGTGGCAACAACACAGCGCAGTGCTAACCATGTCCTTCCCCACACAGGTGACTGTGCATACCCGCCCAGTCCCTGGCTGCTCACCCCCTACCAGCGACCGGTGTCCCCTGTGAAAGAGAGATACAATGAGGCACACACCTCCATGCGCAGCATCATCGAGCGTGTCTTTGGCATGCTGAATATGCATTTCCATTGCCTAGACAGGTCAGGTGGTGCCCTGCAATACAGCCCATCGAAAGCCTGTGGCCTATTCCTGGTCTGCTGCATACTGCACAACATGGCCGTTGACTGTGGGATAGCTGTCCAGGTGGATGAGGGTGACAGCAGTGGGGATGAGGGTGAGAACAGGTCAGAGAGTGGTGGCCAGCCACCTCTGGGGATGTGGGACCCCAGGCTGGCAGCAGAGGCCAGGAGGCACTGGGCGACGATAACACAGGAGCATTTTGGAGAACGCAGGTAAGTGCACCGATACACATGCATGGCTCACACAGACCTCTACACCACACACAAGTCCGGACGTGCACAGCGGGATGCGTGCAGGGGATGAGGCACACAGCAGGCATGGCAGAGGCAGTGCCACACAGACACACACACACACACACAGCACAGCCATGGACACACACACGGGCTGAAGAAGATGGCGTGGATCAGAAGCAAGACACTGGTGCACTGGCACAACCGGTGCAGAGCTGCCCTCATCACACCCATGGCACAAGGCCCAGCAGCCCGGCCAGCACACACAGAGAGCATGCACCACAACACACATGCACGCCACCACAGGCATGATACACCACCACCACCCAAGTGTGCACTGGCAGCAGCAGCGGAAGCAGGTAAGGGCAGCACACACACAGGGTAACTGCGTGGTCCCTCGGCCGCCACAGCCATGTGGGCGGCTGCACCGAGGCCGGTAAGCAGCCGCAGGCTGCGCATCAGCCAACGGGGGGTGTCTGATACACCCACAGGGGTGGATGCCTGAGAACGCAACTGTGTTCTCGCTGGGGTGTATAGGCGGCCAAACAGGCTTGCACCGGGGGTTCCCGGGATGCCAACGTCAGAGCCCAGCATCTGCTGTGCAGGGGTTACCAGACGCCGGGATCATGGAGTAGATAGAGCACTGTAGGGTGTCCTCTGCGCATGGCCAAGCCCAGTGGCTGCCAGCAATGCAAACCTGGCCACAGTGGTACCGGTCATGCAGTCCAGTGACGCGATTGTGGCATCCTGCAGCTGGCGGAGCTCATCAGTAAGCCGCGCATGACCCCTGTCCTGATGCTCAGCCAGCTGACGCATCTCTGCCCGCAGTGCACGCATCTCCATATAGCAAGCAGTGCCTGGTTCTTCAAGGATGCCCGCAGCAACTGGGTGTGCTCTGCCAGTCGATTGGCACCCGGCACCTCCTAGGCAGGACGCTGGCCTGCTGCGGGTGACATGGCATGCTTTCCAGCACCCCACTCTGGTGGATGCTGCACAGGGGACTGCACAAGGGGTACAGGCACACTGGCGGTGGACCCCATGGTGCACTGCCGAGTGGTGTTTGTATCCTGCTGCCGCTGCCCGACCATCCGCTGGGCATTGCCCAGCGCTGCCACTTCTGCCACAACACCACCCCCTTGCCAGGCACAGCAGTGGCTCCACACACCACTCTGCTGGCAGGAATGGGTGGCAGCTGTGCAGCCGCAGGTGCAGCAGTGGGCCCTGCTGTTGCCTGTACCAGTCCATGGGTCATCTCAGGAACCACACACCCAGTGCTGTCCAGGATCAGAGTGAAGTCATCATCAGAGTCGGACGCGGCCCCCAGCTGGGTGTCAGCGCAGAGCACCGTCAGACTGGCATCCTGCAGGAGCTGTGTCAGCACATCGTCTGACCCCAGTCCAAGGACGTCCTCTAGCCCCACACTGCTGCACCACGGCCAGTCCCTGCCACAGATGCCCGTGGATGTAGATGGTTAGTCCCCCGGGACCGTGGCTGTGGCTGCCTCCGCTTGGGCCTCTCCACAGAGACGTGATGATGCTGCAAGAAAGGAACACAGTGTTACTGGTGCTGTAGACCCCATGCACATGGCCCCCCAGGTGTGCAATGCACCGTTGCCGCCATCCGACGGTGCACCATGCATGGCAGCAGGCAACCCACTCACATGGCATGCAGCACAGCAGCAGGCACACCTGCATGTGACATCCCACACCTGCCATACACGCAAGTAGTGTGCATACTCACCATGTTGTGAGGCGCTGCCACCCATCTGAAACCCGCCACCGGGCACACCTTCAACCATTACGTGGCTGATGGTGGATGCCACCAGCTCCTCGGTGGCTGACAGAGTGGGTGCGGTGGATGGACCCCCACCGGTCCTGCTGCAGGATGCCCGGATGGCTGCCGCCTTCTCCTTTATCCTGCGCTTGTCGGTCCTGACCTTTTTCCTGCACTCCAGTGCAGTGCACCAATGCCTGCCATGGGTGTTGACATACGTCGCCATGGCCTCCCACCCTGCCGACCTTTCTCGTGGGGTACCCGTGGCACCACTCAACAGGGACTACCTGTCCAAGTAAGCCTCGAACAGGGCCTGCTGTTCATCTTTAGTAAAGTTGGGCCTGTGCTTGTGGGCAGGCCCACACTCCTCCTCTCTTTCAATTGCGGACATTCTGCTACCTATGAACAGTGACAGCACATGGGGTCAGTGTCAGCATGGCCCAGTGCAGTGCACCATTGCAGTGTTGTTGTAGGCCTCACAATCCCAGCATTAGCTTCCACTTACCTATCGGGCTGTAATACCAGTCCGTGCCCTGTGCTGTACCGTGGCGCTTATAAGGCGCATGGCATGCAAATGAGCCTGTGCGCAGTGGTAATGATATGCTAATGCATCCTATTGCACTGCGCATTGGCTGATGAGGTTGTTTGCATACGGCGGCTGAATATCGTGATATTGGGCCAAGCAAAGTCGACTTGCACCGGAGCAGCCCTGTAATGCAAGTCTGGCGCATGTGTTTGATGTGCCACAAAGTGCACATACTTTACTATGGCTGGAGCCTAATGCGAGACCTTGCTCTTACTTGGCGATGGGAAGCCAGTGCGCATGTGGTGCTGGATGACCTTCGCGCATGTGCGCGCATCATGGCGCAGCCGCCTATTGCGCAGATGCATGTCATGCGCGACATCGCATGCCGTGCGTGCCAGGTACATGCACAATGCTGCATGGGGTCACGCCCTGTGCTGTCAGGGTTGGGGACATGACCCTGGTCACCTGTCAGGTCATGGTGCTGTGCGCATGTGCGGTGCTGCACAATACACCTCCACAGTGCACGGCAGTTGCGCATCCACATGTTGCTCGGTTGCACACCACTGTTTGTTATTGCGCATTGTCCGTGTGCAGCTCCACATGCGTGCTGTGTCGGCCATTCCGCTTCCAACAGTCATACCGACCGTATTCCAACCGTAGACATGTTGTGAACCGCTCAGACAAGGGGGGCACTTAACTGGACGGAGGTCGAGATGGATTCAAAAGCAGCTGGAAATCCTGACAGGCCGATCGCATTCAGCAAAATCTTCGGTCTTGTTCACGTATGAGCCTAGTAAAAAATCAGTGGCTTACTTCGTTTTCATAAACTTGGATTTAGTCCGAAATAATTCTCTTCTCCTCTCAGGGGCAGCAGGCAGACATGCAGGCCACAACTCAGGCCTTTCCACAGTTCTCCCACGCGAAACTACTCAGACGGCTGCTTGACTGTCTCAAGCTGTTGCTTCTTCAGCTCCCAACTGAGATCTGACTCAACTGCCAGCAAGCCTGGGACTTTCCCAGAATCCAAAAGGTTCAGTTGGCTGATCTGTCTGTCAGTCACAACAAAGGCTCCCCTTCAGGTGCAAAAAGGCACCAAAGCTCAAAACTACAATTCCTACAGATTTTGACTCCAGACAGCACCTGTAGTCCGGCTCCATTTTAGGTCCCACCAGTACTGATTGGTCCAATTCGCAGTCCCGGGCCAAATGGTGGGGATAAACAAAACAGTCCTTGCTGCAAAGAAGGCAGGTTAGACAAACTACATTATCATTATCACTCTAATAGGTTTTCAGCAAATAGTTACATCTTCTAACAGAGCTCCCTTTGCGCAATTAGCGATGGCAGAAATGGAGCGATTACCAGACAGCCCGGGCGGGACTCAAGCATGACAACACTCAGCCCCCTCCCAGATTAATCACCACTGCAAATCTAGGCAGCCCTTAAAGAGGCAGTACACAGGCACTGTCTGGCAATAATGTTTAACTGCTAAAACACAGGACACCAGCCTAGCAGTGAGCATTTAGGCAAGCTCAAGGAAGACTTTTCAGGAACCCACATTTGTAGGGGGTTACACCCATAAGATGAGATAAGGGAATTACACTTATGTGGAACAGGTATACTTGTATCTCCCACCCCCACTTACCACAAACTACTCCGTCTGTCATTCAACTGTGATATGTAGTCTAGCAAAAATAGAGATACAACAGAACAATAATAGGAAGGGGAACCCACTAGCTGTTTACTTCTGCCACCCAACCAGAATATTTACGTTTCTGTGTACCCCATTGATCGTTTGAAACTCCAGGGGTGGGAGGAGCCATTCACCCAGGGTCTAAGTATGGGTCCCTATCATGAAGAGCAGGGTGATGGCGTTAGATAGCAGCTCACAGAACATTAGGCAGTGGGGTAGGGCCATGTTGAGTACAATTTGCAAGAGGGATGGTGTGAGAGTTTATAGCTTTATCCCAAGGGAAAAATAATCACGAGACTCCCTATGGGAATCAAAGAGCCCACAGTTAAGTCAAAGGTGTCCCTCGTGAACTGGCACTGCATTAGGGTAATACAGTGCTCTCGCAGAACCTTCTAGAACTTGCCAGTTCCGTTCATGCTTCAGCTGATGGAGACCACATCACATTAAAGTCAGATTGCCCAACCAAACAAGCAAAACGGTCAGGGATGGCTGCTCTCAAGCAGTAGAGTAATTGCAAGGTATCCAAACAGGCAGGCAGTGGGGAGGGTGAGGTGAAGAACATTCCACCCCAAGTACCTCTACAGATCGATTAGCAATCCTGTCCAGAACAGTTATTTCTGGGGAGAGGGTAAGCAGGGTACAACCAAAGGAGCCAGCATGATGGCCACAGCATTAGAAAACATGTTAAGGATAAGAAGGCTGGTGGGCACAACACTATTGTAAAGATTGGGGGCAGTACTTCATTGGTGAATGGCCAGATCAGCATTTCAGTAACGATGTTAGTCCCTCAACAGACAGAGCAAACAGAGTCACCATCTTTCTGTTCGTACTCAGACATGCCATCACCTCATCTTCCAAGGGGCTTCTGCCTGGTGCTGCGACACAGTTGGTGAGGGCAGAAGATTCTTCTGGGCCAGTGAGTGGCCGAGGAGATGCTGGGGCATTTCATCAGCGGGTGCTGGCATGCAAAATTGAGGTAGCTTCCTCTGGAGTGTCACCTTCAACAATGCTGGAAATCTCAGAGCATATCGGATGCCAGGGTTATGTATGTCATCCTTACTCACCTCAAATGCCTGGCACTTTTCAGTCATGAGACAGAAGTAATCGGGGAAGAATAAGAACCTGTGGCCTGGCACCTGCACTGATCTTGACTCTCAGGCTTTTATGATAAACAGTTCTCTGTCTTGGACATGCAATAAACAGAAAATCAGTGTCAGAGGCCTGGCTTGGTTGTTCGCCCCCTTCCATTTGCCTGTCTAGTGTGCCCTGTCAAGTTCAAAATTAAATTCTCTGGTGAGGTTGTCCTTAGAGCCATTCTGGGAGATGCTGGCAAAGGTAGGCCACTGGATCTTTTCTCTCTGTCTTCTCCAGCAATCTGACTAGTTGGTGGGTATTCATTCTGCCTTGGCATTCCTGACCATCCAGCCTGAGGATCAGGTGCTGAATACCTCACTCTGCTGCCTCTAGTCAGGTGGTCATCTCCATCGGGGAGGCCTTCATTGTGTACACACATCTCTCTGTTTGGGACACCCTCCCAGTGAGGAGCTGAATCTCATCTTTGGCCATTGTGACTGTTTGCTTGATGTATTTGATATTTGCTGCCACTCCCTCCATCAAGTCGGCCTGCTTGTCCTGTGTGCCATCCACTCTGCCAGCCGGGCTGTTACACTGATCTACCATCTTGGTCAGTGGTAGCTGCAAGAAGGGGGATGAAGTTTCCAGTGCTTTTCTACATTTCATTGTGGCTTTCAACAGCAAGTCTTCATCCCTGTGTACAGGCATCTCCCACAACCACAAGTATCTGCACGCAAATGAGGACCCCGAAGTCACAGACATTTGGATGATGACGGATTGTGCAAGGGTAGCAAGGAGCTGAGGAGTCAGGTGGTCATTTTGTACAGGCATCCACGTGACCTCCCCTTCTACTAGTGCTTTTTTCCATTGAACTTTTTCTCCCTAGGAGATCTGAGGCAGCTTCTCATTCCTGTCCCTGCCCCCACAAAATGGTGCCTGCCTCCTCCTGTGCTGCCTGCGGTCAGGTTTCCCCATGGATTCCCCCCGTGGCGGGGTCAGGGGAGGCATGGTCACCCCCCCCATATAATTGACTTTGGACTACAAGTCTTGTCCGTGGATGGGCAGACAGGACTTCACATAGCCCCAGATCCCCTTCTCTGCTTTTCTCTCCTTCCCTGCTGCGGTCAACATGAGTGTGCATGTGAAGGCACACATAACT
Source organism: Neoceratodus forsteri (assembly GCA_016271365.2). Lineage (NCBI taxonomy): Eukaryota > Metazoa > Chordata > Ceratodontiformes > Ceratodontidae > Neoceratodus > Neoceratodus forsteri. Next base: position 118,589,874 of record JADMNL010000024.1, on the reverse strand, counting down.
TACCAGGCCACAGACCCTCCTGTTCTGCGCTACTGTAGCCTACACTACCACCAAGCCCCCACCTCTTGACAATTAGAGGCCAGGCTAGCAAACCCTTCCTCCCTGTGAGAGGAGAGCAGTCCTCAGATGATCGATCCTCTCACCGACCCTGGCAACCCAAGTCTGCTTCTGAACTCAGGTCACCATTGTGGTGTGAGATGTGGCACCCAGCACCTCGACCCTTAGTGCCACCGGGCCAACCTTTCTCTCAGTCTTCTTAACAGCAGCTGTCCATTGCTTGTCTTGCTTTGCTTGTCATGCTTTGCTTGTCATGCTCGTCACGCTCTGCTTGTCATGCTCATCATGCTTTGCTTGTCACACTCTGCTTGTCATGCTTTGCTTGCCATGCTTTGCTTGTCATGCTTTGCTTGTCACACTTTGCTTGTCATGCTTCGCTTGTCACACTTTGCTTGTCATGCTTTGCTTGTCATGTTTTGCTTGTCACGCTTTGCTTGTCACACTTTGCTTGTCATGCTCGTCATGATTTGCTTGTCATGCTCTGCTTGTCACGCTTTGCTTGCCAAGATTTGCTTGTCACGCTTTACTTGTCACGCTTTGCTTGTCATGCTTTGCTTGTCACACTTTGCTTGTCATGCTTCGTTTGTCACACTTTGCTTGTCATGCTTTGCTTGTCACGCTTGTCATGCTTTGCTTGTCACGCTTTGCTTGTCATGCTTGTCATGCTTTGCTTGTCACGCTTTGCTTGTTATGCTCTGCTTGTCATGCTTTGCTTGTCACGCTTTGCTTGTCACACTTTGCTTGTCATGCTTTGCTTGTCACGCTTTGCTTGTCATGCTCGTCATGCTTTGCTTGTCACACTTTGCTTGTTATGCTCTGCTTGTCATGCTATGCTTGTCACGCTTTGCTTGCCATGCTTTGCTTGTCATGCTTGTCATGCTTTGCTTGTCACACTTTGCTTGTCATGCTTCACTTGTCACACTTTGCTTGTCAGCTTTGCTTGTCATGCTTTGCTTGTCACACTTGAGCTCCTTGTCTGTTATGACTCTCAGATCCTTCTCTTCCTCTGTTGCAGCAAGATGAGCAGCACACAGTGTGTCAGTCCTCCCTCTGTTTCTCCTCTCCAAGTATAGCACCTTGCATTTGCCTACATTGAAACTAAGACTCCAGGAGACCTACCAGTCGTCCAGCTTGTTCAGGTCCTGCTAAAGTTTTTCCCATCTTCAAAGTAGTCTATCACCCTGGCTAGCTTAGTGTCATCCGCAAAGTTATGCAACCTGCTGGGGACCCCCAGCTTCCAGATGATGAAAATATTAAAGATCAATGGCCCCATCCTTGATCTCAGAGGGATGCCACTGAGTACTTCTCTCCACTCACAATGGTGCCCATCCCCCACCATCCTCTGCTTCTGACCCCCACACCAGTTAGCAATCCACCATGTTTGTGTCACCTGTATAACACACTGGTTTACTTTGCCCAGAGGCTTGTCATTCACTAAGTATCAAAGGCCTTGCTGAAGTCCAGAGAGACTACGTTCATGGCCCTGCCCGTCCACCTCCCTGATCTCCCTCTCGAGGAAGGTGATCAGGTTGGTTTGGTGTCATCTGGATAAAGTTATTCTGAGAGGTGACAAGAAGTTTACCCTTAACCAGGTGTATCATTACTTGATAATGGCCTCCAAGATGTTGAGCTGCACTGATGTCTAGTTGCTGGTGTCAGACCTTGCTGCCTTTTTGAACATTGGACCACACTGGCCACTTTCCAGTCCTCTGGCACTACACTGTCTAGAAAGACTCCTGCAAATTCCCCCACCTCTTCCTTACCTCCTGCAAATACCCCCTACCTCCCCGCCAATTATTTTGACTCCTACCGGTGAACCGGAATTGCCTGCTCTGACTTGTCTGCATCATACGCTTTATTTAGCTCTTGCCTTCAATGTACACTACACTGTAAGGTTATTTTATTGTCTGCTCCATTTGTCTTAGTATTCTCCACCTGATCATTCTGTATTCTGTTACTGCAGTTTATCATTGTAACCGTATTTTATGGCTTGATGCAGTTTTTTTTATCCTGTGCTCCCCTTTCCCTCTTCCCTGACACACAGCTGGAAATGAGCCTCAGCTCAGAGGGCCTTTCCCACTTACACATTTTTAAATATAAAGAGAGAGATAAGTAGAGTGTCACCACCACTTGTTCCCAGTTAGCTCCACTATAATCCTGGGATACATCCCATCCACCCCTTGGAACTTACCATGCCTGTTCTTTGCAGGTAGTCAGCTACCCAGTCAGGAAGGCTGTCCAGGCTGCATTGTGGTCACCCTTGATGTTATGAGCTCTCTGAGTGAGCCTCCTCCCCTCTCTGGGGCTCCTTTGGTGAACAGTAAAGCAAAGTATTTGTTAAGCATCTCAGCCATCGCCTCTAACTTTCTTACAGGTTCCTCCCTGCCTCCCTTCCCCTCCCCATTATCAAGGACCCAACCCTTCTTTCACCTTCTTCCTTTTGTTTGTGTACTGGAAGATGGCTTTGGTGTTGTCTGCTGCCTCTGATGCTGCCCTGGCTTCAAGCCCTTCTTTGCCCTTCATAATTCTAGTTTTGCCATCCCTCCATGCTGCTGTGTACTGCTCTTCTCTCTGGTCTGGAAGCAACTTATCTCTTTCTAGCCATCATATACTGTACTGTCTTTTTCTTCAGAATTAGTTGCCATAGGTCCCTGTTGAGCATGTGGGCCACTTTTTGGCCTCTTTTCCCGCATTGCTGACAGGGATGCAGAACTCTGCAGTTGCTTTGGACACCTTCTGCAATGATCACCACATGTGCTGTGCATGACCAGTCTCTAGCAGCTGCTCCAGACCCTTAGCCACTATATCCTGAATCTTAGCTATGTCTGCCTTTCTGAATTTCCAGGTCCCAGTGCCCAAGGCATGGCTAGTTACCCGGTTGTGGTCCCTGCCTTGCACCAGTTCCTTGACGTTAGAGATCCCAGTGCTTTAAGAAAGGTCATGGGTGACCTCAAACCTTGTTCCCTGTTGGACATGCTGTTCTAGGAAGCAGTCCTTGAAGCAGGACAGGACTTTGGTTGCAGTCAGCTGTTAGTCCTTTCAAGACGCCAGCTTATGACCCAGAGACAAAAACAGTCCATCACTAAGGATGGAATAATGGTTGCTACAGAGCACTGTGTTAGGCTCAAGAGGAAGAACTCGAGGGCTGAAGCACTCAGCTGCTTCAGTTCTGAGGTCGCCCAGGCAGCAAGGGACAAGAGGTCTACCTATAGTAGATTCAGAAAGACCAAGTGGGGGGTGGATAGGGAAAATAACCTAAGGTTGGCCATGTGGCAAACAAGGTAGTCTGGTGGGCTAAGGCACAAAAAGAACTGCAGATAGCTGAGGGAATTAAAAAGGGGGAGGAAGCCTTCTTTTGCAATATAAGCAGCAAAAGAGACAAGAAGGATGGGATTGTCAAGCTTCGGAAGGGAAAAGATGGGTAGAGTAGCACAGGGGAAAGGCTAAGGTACTGAAACATAGAAACATAGACCATGACAGTAGAAAAAGACGAACAGTCCATCCAGTCTGCCTATATTCCCTGGAACCTTCCCTGAAACCTATTGTTCCTCCAGGGTACTAACACTCCCTGTCCTATCTCCATTCTACTTACTGGTCTTGTCACCCTGGGCTACCACTATTCCCTTCATTCTTTTCCATGCCTGCTTGAATCCCCTGACTGTGTTTACACCCACCACCTCAGCTGGCAGACTGTTCCAAGTTTCCACCACCCTTTCCATCAAGAAGCTTCCTCAGGTTCCTCCTGAATCACCCCCCCTGTTAATTTCCACTCATGACTATGTGACCTCGAATTGGTATTCAGGGTAAATAATTCCCTGCAGTTTACCTTGTTAATTCATGTAAGGAACTTGAAGGTCTCTATCATATCTCTCCTCTCCCTTTTGGTTTCCAGAGAGTACATATTTAGTGCCTTGAGGTGCTCTGCATAGGATCTGCCCTGCTGGCCTTGAATAATTTTATTACTCTGCACTGCAGTGTTTCCAAGCTGTCCCTGTGCTTTCTGAGGTGAGGGCTTCAGAAATACAGTACTCCAGGTGAGGCCACACCAAGGATCTGTATAGGGGAGGCATTACCTCTTTTTTTATACTATCAAGACACCTTCCAATACATCCCAGCATCCTGTTAGCCTTGCTATAGGCCTTGTTGCACTGGCTCCTTTGTTTCAGGGAGTTACTGATTGTAACTCCTAGATCCCATTCCTCTTCTGTAGGGCTAAGTCTCTCCCCACCCATCCAGTACTCCGTCTTGTGTTTCCTTTTCCATAGGTGCATTACCTTGCACTTTCTGGTATTGAATTTTAACTAACAGACCTTTGACCACCCCCTCTAGTTTTTGTACGTCCTGCTGCATATCCCTTACTCTCCCATCACTATCCACCCTCCCACATAGTTTTGTGATGTCTGCGAAGAGACACAGCCTGCCCTGGATTCCCTCACCAGTGTCACTAATGAACATGTTGAAGAGGACCAGACCCAGGACAGATCCCTGTGGAATCCTGCTCATAACTTCCCTCTCCTCTGCTTTAACCCCATTGACCACCACCCTCTGCTGCCTCCCTTCTAGCCAACTACCCACCCAGTTCACTATGGTTTTAGCTGCACCCAGGTCCTCCATATTTTTAAGCAACCTGTTGTGCAGTACCAAATCAAAAGCCTTGCTGAAGTCAAAGTACAGCAGATCCACAACGTGGCCCTTGTCTACTTCCTTGGTCATCTAGTCAAAGAAAAAAATCAAGTTAGTCTGACAAGACCTTACCACCACCAAACCATGTTGTTTACTATCCTGGAGCCGTTACTCTCTAGGTAGTCCAGGAGGTCCTGCTTGATTAGAGATTCCATCAGCTTCCCCACAATGAAGGTCAGACTGACAGGCCTGTAGTTCCCTGGTTGCTCCCTATCCCCCCTTCCCCCCACCATGAAGCTGTACGACATCTGCCATTCTCCAATCCCTTGGAACTTCCCTGGACCTAAGTGAGCTGTTGAGCAGCCCAGCCAGTGGCTCAGTCGGTTCTGCTGCTAATCCTGCCAATTCCCTAAGTATCCTCATATAAACTCATCTGGTTCTGGGGCATTATCTATCTTAAGGGCTGCCAGCCCTTTCAGGACCCTCTCACTAGTAAGTACTGACTATTTCATTTCTGGGACTTCTTCAGCGGTTGCTTTGATGCCATTTTCTGGCATGGACCTGCAGTCCTCCTTAGGGAATACTGACCAAAAGTAGTTCAGGATGGCAGCCTTTTGCTCTTCCTCCTCTATCACACTACACCCCTCACCAAGCTGTGCAATGCCTGCCCTTTTTCACTGATACATCTAAAAAACAGTTTTTCTTCATTCTTGACTCCCTCCGCGTACACAGTTCCGTGTCTACTTTTGCCTCCTTTTGGCCCTTTTTGCCTTTTTCCTGTAGATAATCCTCCCATCCCCGCTTTTCTTGTATTTATAGAAGGCCTTCTTTTGGCGTAACCACTTCTCGGATCCTAGCTGAGAACCATAGTAGTTTCTTAAACCTCTGTTTTAGATACTGTTCTTAAGCTTGCCTTTGAAGCCTCGAGGATGGCTCCCTTTATTGCACCCCATCTCTCCTCTACCCCCCTTATGTCCTCCACCCCTACTAACATATCCCTGAACAGTTCCCTCAAACTATCGAAGTCTACCCTTCTAAAGTCAAGGACTTTGGTTCTTAATAGTGGGCTGTTGGTCCCGAGGGCCAATTCAGACCACATGGAGTTGTGGTCACTGATCCCTAGCAACTCCCCTACTCCCACAGCACCCACCATCTCTGAGTTGGTGAGCACCACATCAAGAATTGCATTTTGCCTGGTAGGTTCTTTAACAAGCTGCACTAGTAGACAGTCTTGGAACGTGTCTGGTCATGTCTGACTCTGAGCACTCTTGGCTACCAGGACCTGCCAGTTGACATCAGGCAGGTTCAGGTCACCCACCACCACTTCTTCCCCCTTTCCTGCCCCTCTTTTAAGTTCCTCCTCAAGTTCTTTGTCCCTTTCCTCCCGTTGCAATGGAGACCTGTAGATCACCCGTAAGCACACTTCCCTGCCTGAGGCTGATGTGAGTTGCACCAATACTGACTCAGCCTCCCCACTGCTACCTGTAATACTTCCATTTTCTGCCACATCAGTGCCCTCCTTGGCAAAAAGAGTAACTCCTTTCCCCTACCAGTTCTTCTATCCCTCCTAAACAGCAAATACCTAGGAACCGTCATCTCCCAGTCATTTGTATCTGTGGCTTACATTTCCATGATGACCACAAGGTCCACTTCAGTGTCTGCTATCAGCACCTGGAGCTCACTAAGTTTGTTGCCTAGGCTCCTGGCGTTAAGACATACCCCCCCCCTCCATTTGACCCCTGCTGTAACTCTGCTACTGTCCTTTTCTTATCGCATTTTCTTCCCTTCCTGTTTGTGCTTATACCTTTTACTTTCCTCCTCACTGGTATTCCTCCCCTTGGTCCTGTTAATCTTACTATGTTCCCTGTACCCTCTTTGTAGTTACTGTTGCCTAGATGTGGGGGAGTATATCTAAGATCCCTTTCTGCTCACCATCCACCATGGAGCCCCTATACTGGACTCTCCTGCAATCAGTTTAAATGTCTGATGTAGACATCAAATGTCTGCCATAGTGCGCTAGCCCCCTCTCTTGTCAGGTGAAGTCCATCACCCTTGAAGCATCTTCTGCCCCAGAAATCCCCTCAATCCCCCACAAAGTGGTACCCCATGTCCCGACACCACCCCTTAAGCCAACTGTTAAACTCCTTTATTTCATTACTCCTAATTCTATCCTGCCTTCCTTCCCTGCCGCACACAGGGAGGACCTCAGAAAAGGCCAGGGAGGCTGAGTGTGCTGCCTATCTGTGCCCTAGTCTCTGGAAGTCCCATTTCACTGTCTCTACTGACTGGTTGGCCAGATCATTGGTACCCAGGTGTACCAGTACCACCTGCTTCTCCCTTCCCACCATCATCCCTATTCTTTCTAAATCCCAGTTGACTAATGCTTCAGGTAGGCAGCAGACCAACCCCCTGCCCCATCACCCTGTCTGTCCCCCTGATCATTGAGTCCCCAACCACTAGGACCTTTCTGTTAGCCTTGCTCCCCTTGGGTGCCAATGTGATGTCCTACCCTTTCCTCTCGACTGACCCAGAGTTCCTCCTGATGGAGTCAGGAGCCTGAACCTCCTCCAGGGGTGCAAAGTGATTCGCTGTATGGATGGTACTGGGCCGGACAACCTCCTTATGGCTGCCCTTCCCCCCACGCCCTGCCACCCTCCACCCCTCTGGACCAGTGGGTCTCTGGGGAAATGGGGGTGTAGGGGGTGAGCTCCTGCTGAGTTATCCTGTAGAATGGTGGGTAGCTTTAAGAGGGGTTGAGGTAGGGTGGGGGGGTGTTATGATGAAGAAGGGGGAGGAGGGTGGGGCAGCTGCAAGTTGAGGGGCTAGCTGCACATTCAAACAGACTCGATAGACCGTAAAGACCTGCTTCTGCTGGCATTTTTGTTTGTTTATATGTTCACATGAGCTGAGTGCACATCTTAGGTATCTCTATCTTTGTTGCTACTAGCTTAGCATAAAGCTTTGATATGGTCCTGCAGAAAGGGCAGTGCCCCTCCTCCAGGGCACATTCCTGGAGAAGAGTGCCCCACAGTCCCCACAACTGAGTACCTCACCACTGAACTATATCCTATAAGGAACTGTATTGGTGAGAGAGAACCTTACTTAATATCACTTAATAAATTACTGAATGAATCCTTCTGCTCCATCTTCACCAGGGAAAAAGATGGACCAGTGCCTACAGGGAGAGAAGAGGAGTTGAGGGGAGGCACATATGTGGTGGAAGAGGACAGAAAGTGAGGAAGGGGCTGCTGACATTGAAGGGAACAGATCACCAGGCCCGGACGGCATACACCCTAATGCACTGAGGGTGCTGATGGGGGAGCTTGCGGGACCACTGGTGGGCCTGTTCAATAGTTCACTGGGGTCGGGCATGGTACTGCAGGATTGGAGACCGGCACATGTGGTGCCCCTTCATAAGAGCAGTCCCAAAGATGACACAGGGAGTTACAGGCTGGTCAGTCTGACCTCAATCGTGTGCAAGCTCATGGAGACGATACTTAAGGAAAGGTTGGTAGGGTATCTAGAGGAGGAGGATGGTCTCCAGGATGCGAGGTACCATGGGTGTATAGGAAGGAGATTGTGTCAAATGAATCTGATTGAATTCTTTGACTGGGTCACTAAGGCAGTACACAAAGGCCAAGTGGTGGACATCCTTTATCTGAACTTCAGCAAGGCCTGTGACTCTTTACCCCACAAGAGGTTGATCAGGAAGTTGGCGGATCTTGGGGCTGGAGAGTAGATGACCAGGTGGGTAGAAAACTGGTTGAGAGACAGGATCCAGAGGGTGGTGGTGGTGTGGGGAGAGTTATCCAGCACCAGGGAAGTCACCAGTGGGTCCCACAGGGCTCAGTGCCAGGGCCGGTGCTCTTCATTGTCTTTATCAGTGACACTGGGGATGGCATGAAGGCTGAAATGTGTCTATTCACAGATGACATCAAGTTCTGTGGGAGGATGGACACAGCTGAAGGGATACAGGACCTGCAGGATAATCTGAGAAAGCTTGAGAGATGGTCTGGGATTTGGCAGCTTGGCTTCCATGCCAAGAAATGCAAAGTTATACACATTGGAGCCAGAAATCCAAAGATGGAGTACTACCTAGGAGGGGTCTGGGTAACAGCAGCAGAGGAGGAGAAAGATCTAGGATTGATGATCTCTAGTGATCTGAAGAACTCCACACCATGCAAAAAAGCAGAAAGTGCTAACAAGATGCTGGGAGGCATAGCCAGAGGAATCAGCAGTAGGCAAGAGGATGATGTACTGCCTTTATGCAGCTCACTGGTGAGGCCACATCTAGGGCATGGAGTATAGTACTGGTGCCCATACCTTAAAAAGGACATCAACCTGCTGGGGATGATCCAGAAGAGGGCAACAAAGATGATTGTGGGTCATCAGGGTAAAACGTATGAAAAGAGGTTAGGGGCCCTGAATATGTACTTCCTAAAGGAAAGGAGGGACATAGGTGACATGAGAGAGACCTTAACGTACTTGAAAAAGATAAATAGAGTGGATAAGGAGGGTCTCTTTAGGCTAAGAGGCAACTGAACTATGAGGAGACACAGCCTTCAGCTGGGGGCAGGGGGTTTAGGAGAGAGGTTAGGAAGCACGACTTCACGGAGAGAGTGGTGGCCAGCTGGAATGCACTGCAGGAAGAGGTGACCTCGATGACAGCAGTGGGCAGCTTCAAGAGAGGCTGGGATAGACATAAGGGGAAAGTGAGAGTCATGGTGGGGGAAATGGAAAGGATGGGAGGACTGGGGAAGAGAGGCAGGGTCATTCGTGTGAGCAGTGAATCCTGTAATATGGGCAGATTGGTTAGACCATATGGCCTTATTCTGCTGGCTTCTTCATATGTTCATGAGATTTTTCCAGAATTACCTATGCATCTGATTTGGCTGCTCTCGTAATTTTATTCAAAAGTAGGGTATTCAATTTGGCTGCTCTGTTTGGGGGCCTATATCTCACCCCCATGATGAGTATTTTGCCCTTTTTTCCCCTAGCTAGACCCAAATGGACTCTGTGGCACTGTTCACCCTTTGACATCCTCCTTGTCCTCCGCAGTGACTCCCTCCTTTACAAAGAGAGCCCCTTCTTCCTCATCCTGTCATACATATCTTATTTAGGATAGTCTCCCTCTGTCCTGGTATCCCACTCATTTCCATCCCCCCAGCAGAATCTGTGAAAGCCGCGAAGTGCCTTTCCCTGGCCTGTGAAGTGCATCAGAACTTCCATCATGGTAGTCCGTCTTCCTCCAGCTGGTAAGCAGAAAGAGGAGTCATCAGGGCCCACATAGCCTTAAGAGAGAATGCTTACCCCATAATGCACTGAACATTTGCTAAGATACAACCAGGATAAATAACACTAAAGGTGGGTTCTGAGGGTAGGGGAGGGAATGGGAGTGCTTAAGTCAGGGGAGAGGGAGCAGTGAGAGTAGAAAAACTCAGGTCAGACTAGATGCTACATTTGGGGTTGGGATGGAAGAACTGGTTTGGTTATGTTCAGAACCACCCAGAACCTATGCCATTTTCTGTTTTTTTTTTTTTTTTTTTAATAATTAAAAGTTTTTATTAATTTTTTATAAACATAAATAACATAAGGTAAACATTAACCAATACATACACAGCAAGACAAGGTCTTGGACAAACATTAATTTCCTTATTAAACAATGGAAGAGTTCATAACAGAACAGAAGTATAAGTACATTTTTATTCGGAGAACTGGAGGTGCGGAGGGCAGGACCCAAAAGAGAGAGTGGGACGTTTTCCTGCTCTGAGACGTCCAGATCACTCCCCAACATTTTGGGTGCTGGTTATTTTTGTTGTTGTTTTTTTTTTTTTTTATATAGGTGTTTATCGCCTTTCCTCCTCACAGCTGCCCCATCTAACCGACCCCCCAGCCCCATCACCCTGGTCTTGCTGGGAGTTACCCAGAGCTCAGCTGGTCACCGGGTGCGGAGTCTGCCAGAGGTCAGTCATCATCCTGCAGCTGTGAGGTGTTTTTCCTCCATTTTCTGTGCCTTCCCCATTGCTGGGACTCACATGCAGGACACGTGCAAGTGGAGGCACTCGCGGAAGTCCCACAGCACCCTCCCTCCCTTCCATGGCGCCCACAGTCCTGCACCTCCACCAGGCCTCCACCTGAGAGCAGTTGTTTGGCAGGAGCGCCAGTCCTCCCTCCCTAGGAGAGGAGAGCTGTCTTCCGGATGCTCGATCCTTTCCCTCCCCTGCCAACCCCCAGCGGCCCTTGCGCATTCCCGAACATGGGTCACAGGCATGGTGCAAGGTGTGGCATCCAGAGCCTCAACCCTCAGCACCACCAGGCCGGCGATGCTGGTTATTTGTTTATGGAACAAAACTAGGTTCTCGAGGAGAGACATACTGATCCACCCTACTCCATCTATTTCTCCCCTTGTCTTCTTGTTGATGGATTGTATATGTAAGCACTTTGAGAGTGTAGGAGGTCTTTACTAAAGCTATCCATTCTTCTATAGATGGGGTTTCTCCTTCAAGCCTTTTTTTTTTGTAATGCATTTTTTGACCATAAGGGTAGAATCCTCATTAAATATCTAATTGCCATGTCCATAAGGCTATTTGGTTACAGCGTAAAGAAGAATAAATGTTCAGTCACTTGTACCTGTAGGTTAATTATTTCTTAAGGCTGACTCTGTAGAGGCAAAGAATGGGGCAAGCCGAGGGCAGGCCCAAAATATATGGTAATGCTCTGCTCATGTCTCACCGCATTGTCTCCAGCAATGACTGTTCAGCGCCATGCCTCTGTGGGCCTGTTGAATTAGGGAAAGCAAATATACTAGACACTTCTAGCTATAGAGTATAGACAGGAGATCATATGTTGTATGGAGTCTCCCATCAACACAGATAAGGTTAACCAAACCAGTGGGTTATCTGAACCTAGTAATGGGCTGCATCAAATCCAGGATAAGAGATAAGCTCTGACTTGGAAATAATGGAACATGTCCATCTGAGGGAGGCCTAGGCTGTCCCTTATAGACTGAAATGTTTTTACCACAATACCTTCTAATAGCTGGTATGGATAGTGTGCTCCCCTACTGTACCAACTCCTATAGCCGTTATCAATTAAGTCTGGTAGGCAGTGTCTGTGGAAGTGTAGAGGGAGTAACCAGAGTAGCTGCTCTTGGAGGCCTGCCCTTGTCAGCCATTCTCTCTGGACTCTTAGTGCTGTTGAAACATAGGGGAAATAACAGTCAGTCAACACAATCAGTGGCTAGATATCTAGCATTGCTATTTCTGGGGAGATAGTTGATAAAGCTGCCCTTTCTAACTGGGCTAATTGTTGCTGGGGCGTATTTCTTATCCAGGACAGGACTGGCTGTATCTGTGTTGCCTCATAATACAACAGAAAGTCAAGGGGAGCCAGCGCTTCCTGATCTTTAGGCCTGCAGAGGGTGGGGTATGCTATTCTCAGAGGTCTATCCTGCCAGAGGAACCTACTAATCATTCTACGCCACCCGACCCAGTGTACTCCATCTATCGGGATAAAGACTGAAAAAAATATAGAAACTGAGGGAGCACCAACATTTTAATGGAGACTACTCAGTGCTCTGAGGAGAGCGGGAGTACATTCCATCTATCAAAATTAATTTGTATTGTGTTTGTAAAGGAGAAAAATCAGCCAAGAAAATCAGTGAGGTGGAACTAGTTAGATAAACCCCAAAATATCTTATCTGGGGTAAATCCCGGCGAAAGGAAAATTGTTGCCTCAACTCTGAAGAGGGAGCAGAGTTGATGGCTGGAGCCTATGCTGTGGTGTCATTTAGTTTGTGTCCAGAAAGTGTACTGAATTTCCTTAGCAGGGACCAGATAGGAGGGAGGTTGGTGTCAAGGCCAGTGAAGTACAGCAACACATCATCTGCATAAAGGGAAATGTGATGTTCATTCCTGTCCTGTGCCTTATGTCCAGTAGTGGTAGGGTGCTGACAGATGGCCTGGGCCAGTGGCTCAATGTAAAGGGCAAATAGGAGGGTGACACAGAGCATCCCTGTCGCATCCCACAGTGGAATGCAAACCGAGAAGAGAGGTTGCCATTGGCTCGAACTTGAGCTTGGGGAGATGAATAGGATACTACAGATCAAGTCCAGAAAAGGAAGTGGAAATCCAAACTGCTGCAGTGCAGTGCGGAGAAAGGTCCAGGACACTCAGTCGAATGCTTTCTCCACATCAAGACTGAGGGCCAAGAGAGGCTTTCCAGAACTGGCTACATTTCAAACAAACAATTAAGTGCTGTGCTCACGAACTGGCTAAAAGTAGGTTAATACGACCAAGTTCATAGAAGACAACTAGTAAACTCGCATTCCAGATCCAGGAGTCTTATGATTGATATAAAAGATACACACGTTCTGAGCAAAGCTGTAAGTTCAATTTCTGCTTTATTTAAGTCATTCACATAGGTAAGGCAAACCAAAGTTGTGGTCAGTTGATTCAGGTGCCTCTGTGCTTCGCCAGTTAATGCAGTTTGATTGGTTTGCCATATAACATATGCAATTGTGATGATATTTGATATGAAGTTAATATCATATACCTAACATAGTACACTGGACTATAACATTGAATTATTGCTCTTTTTATATTATTGCTTGAACAGAATTTTTATTTATAAAATGAATACTGAATGCTGATTGGTTAATGCCATGGTTAATGCCATGATGTCACTACCTTGTCATCAGTTTTTTAAGTATAAAAATGTGTGTCTACATAGAGGTTTTAGCCTCCTGACACCTGAATCAATAGACCACATCTTTGGTTTGCCTTACCTATGTGAATGGCTTAAATAGAGTAGAAATTGAACTTCAGCTTTTCGCAGAACGACTCCTGGCTCTGGAGTGCGAATTTACTAGTTGTTGTCCAGAATTGGCTGTCTTGTGGAGACTAAAAAAAGAGACCTTGTTATGCTATGCATGGTCTGTTTTGTTCGAACAAATCTCGTCTGATCTGGGTGGATCATTTGGGAAAGCAGGGAATCCAGCTGATGGGCTATGATTGACATGAATAACTTGTAGTCAGCGTTCAGCATCAAGATCAGCATAAATGAATCACACCATTCCAGGGATTTCCCCTGCTTAGGTATTACATAAATTATTGCATAGCTCCACAATGGAGGTGGTGGTTGGGGGGGGGGGGGACTTGTCTGCAAGTAAATCATTGGCCACCCATTGAAAGAGGGAGGAGGTCAGCTATGAATTTCCTGTGAAGTTCTGCTGGCTAGCCATCTGGTCCTGGACATTTATCTGATTTTAATCTGCAAAGGGGCAGTTGGATTTCTGGAGTTGAGATGGGTGCCAGTTATGTGACTCTGTCTTCCTCCAACAAGCCTGGGAGGTGTAAGTCACTGAGAAACACTTCCACCTCAAAATGGTCTGGGTCTGGATCAGCAACATATAACTGTTTATAAGTGGCGAAGGCCTCTGAGATTTGATTTAAATCTCTGTGAATTTGATTAGTGTTTGGATGCCGAATTTTAGTGATTTTGTCCCTCTGTCTAAATCTGCGGACTTTGTGCACTTATAATCTTGCTGCCTTTGGGCCCCTACCATAATACTTTTGTTTTATGTGTCGCGTGGCTTTTTCTTTTTGCTGTCGGGCCAGTGCATCTAGCTGTTTTTTTTTTTTTTTTATTGTTTTTGTTAGCTGTGTATTCTCTTAGTGTGCCCTGTTGGTGTTGTGACTGCAAAAACGTCAAGGTCCCCGGGAGGTCCTCTCTATGAACTTGATGCTCCCTTTCCTTCCCAGTGGCACAACTAATTAAATGTCCTCTGTAAACCATCTTTACAGTGTCCCAGATAATTCCTTGACTTATGGTAGGGTGGTCATTATGGATGACAATTTCTTTGATATGTGTTTCCACCAATTCTACAAACTTTGCATGTTTGAGATAGAAAGGATTCAGACACCAAGCTGTGGTCCATCAGAGAAGACCCAATGCAACCTCAGTTATCACTGGGGCATGATCCGATTAAGAAATGTGGCCTATCTTGCATCTCAAGATCCTATGCATGCCATCTTTATGTGTGAAAGCATAGTCTATTCTACTGTATGCCCAGTGTGGATGTGAGAAATGAGTGTATGCCCGCTGGTGTAGAGAGTGGTCTCTCCAAATATCAACCCAACCCACTGATGTCATCAACTTATAGAAATATTCGTGGGCTGCCTGAGACAGAGCTCAGCAAGGAGCATTGGTGTCTTGAGTTGGGCCTAATAGGAGGTTACAGTCCCCCATGATCAGTAGGAACCCTCTCTGATTATCTAGGATCAGGTTTACCAGTCTCTTAATAAAAGGAGTATCAGAGCCTGGGGGGGAGGGGGCGGGGATCAGTTAGCCAATGTTATTGGTATGTTTTCTATTTCTCCTTGCACAAAAACACAACAGCCCTCTTTGTCCCTTACCACTTTAATCTCTTGAAATGTTAAATCATTGGCTATCAAGATAATTATGCCTCACCTCTCCCCCTTACCATATGTGGCTGAGTATGTTTGTGAGTATCCAAATTTAATCAGTTTCACACTCTCCATCTATGTATGATGAGTTTCCTGCAGGCAAATGACCAATATTTTTTCCCTCTTTATAAAGGAAGAAATGTTTGCCCTTTTTAATGGGTTATTGAACTGATTGACATTCACGGAATATACCTTTAACTTAGGACTACCCATTTCTTACACAGGAAAAAATGTAATAGATTAAAAAGTACCCCACTAGACAATCTCTGTTGTACCACGGTCAACTGTCAGGTTCCTGGTCATAAACCTGCCCTCCACTCCCATACCTCTCCAGTTAGCCCTGTCATCCTAGAAACACAGCAACACTAACCAACAGATAAACAGCAACATTGAATACAAACTATATATATAGGACTTGGTGGGTCCTGGGCTTCCTAGATAGGAGTTCCTATCGTGGGGAACTCTAGGCCCAAGAAGGTAACCTCCTATATGAATGTCTCTTCTCAAGACTTGGAGGATGTGAAGTTAACAGCCTTAGCCTCCATGGAGAGAGTGGTCCGAGGGTTGAATGGAAAATGGGAGGGGGGGTTATTAGGGAGGGCTATCCTTGAGTAGAAGGCATTTCTGCTAAATCGAGTGGTCTCGGCAGGGATTTGGATATAACCATAAATTAGGAGCAAACCAGGGGAAGATCAGATTGGGGGAGGAAAGAATATACATCACCAAACCTGGTTGGGTGTTCTTAAGGACCAGTGCACTCCTGCAGAGTGGAGGAGAAAGGTGCACCATCCACCACCAGCCTATGAAATTCTCTTATGGGATAAGAAGAGGCTTAGGTTGCAGTGGGATGTGTGGGACTTAATTTGTATTATGTTGTAGATTGACTAATAACAAATTGGTTCAGAGGAACCTAAACAACCAACAGCCACCTCTTATAGTGTCTCTGAGTTCAAACACATTATTTAAACTTACAGAGTACAGCATTTCAGCTTGGTATGGTAACAGTTTAAACTTGATGTACAGTATCCTTCTATGAAAATCAATAACAAGCTCATATTGCACTCTTTAATGGCTCTTTAGGTGTGTAAAACTTGTGCCATTTTCAATAAAAAGTTCTTATCTTTTTTTTTTTTTTTCACTATATTTTCCTTTATGCTCCTCTGGCAGGCTGGGTGGCTATATCAGCCCATCCCTTCTGGCACCGCAGCCATCCCAAATCTCTGACTCCTCCTTTCTCCAAGCCTGGCTGGGCCGTCAGCACTCACTGGGGGGGCCTCATTAAGCCCCAGCCCTCAGTTTTTCCTCTCATTTTCTCCCTTTATCCCCTGGATCCCCAGACAAGGTCGTACGTGAGCGTGGAAGCATGCACACATGCCTTGGCCTGAAACAACTCCGCTCCTCCCACCCTTGGCCTAGCACCTAGCCCCCCTCCATCACACCCGCACCATCATCACGTCTCCACATGGTGGAGGTCAAGGGAAGGGAGGTTCAACCTCCCCAATCTGGGAGAGGAGAGCAGCCTGGCGGCCACTCGATCCTCACCCAGCCCTCCTCCCCGGCTGACCCCCAGCGGCCCATTATTGTCACTGAACACAGGTCACCAGTGTGGCAGGAAGTAAGGTGCCAGCTCCTCAGCCCTCCACGCCACTGGGCTGGCCTGGATCTGATCATTTTTAAAGCATTGATTTTGGCACTTAATATACACAACCCCAGCAGGTCTTTATCTAGTAGGAAGGCTAGTGGTGGTGGTTATGGTAGAAAAACCCAAAAGGAGGCTGGAGGTAGTGCAGTACCACTCTAAGTTGCTTAAGATTGTACAATGTTAAAAGTTTTTGTACTTTACAAGGGTCTGTGTGTTCTGATAATGCTCAGATTACATCATAACATTTAATGGCTTATTAGAACCTTTCAGAACTTTCTGTGGATCTCCTATCCGTAGTTTGGGGTGACCCAACACATTTGCTAATCATGAAAAGCTACATATTCACTTACATAGTTTACTGTAACTTTACCACACTCATGATACTGCTCGGCAAACACATTGACTGTAGCCAGTCAGCTGTAGCATTCTCATGTCAAGATGCAATGTCCACTAGGTGGCAGTGAACAACCAGTGGAGCCATAGTCTCTTGTATATCATAAAGCAAAGCCCTGCTATTTTTAAATTTTGACAGCATTATGGTAACAAAATATGCCAGGAACATAAACTTTATGACACTGTAAGGTCAACATTCTCAGTTTTCAAATCATGTGAGATTTGTGCTCCTGAGAAAAATGGTTACCAAGAAGTCAGCCTTTAAAGTCATGTTGGGGAAATACTAAAAGATGCTAAAATGATTTATATTTTAATCATATTATGAATAGACAGTGCAGTCTTTGGTCTTTTATTCTCATTCATTTTTTTATTAATAGCCTTCCTCTCTTGATAGATACATAGGTGTAATTAAGCTCCGCAGACTCAACAGTAGTTAGAGCCAACATGCTTTTTCCTATGTCAGTTCCCTTTCATCTTTCCCTCTATCTTACTCCCAATCTCCCACCTGTATCCCCTCTCCTGGCTTTCTAAACTTGCCACCCCCTCCCTTTCCACATTCACCCTGGCGTCCTCTCCTCCACATATCTCAGTTTTGATGCTCTCTTGTGTTCTTTCACTCCTAGCCCACATCCCCCTCACCACCACACCTCCTCCAGATTATCTGTTTGTAGACGTAGGTCTCGCACACTATTGCTTCTCATAACCCTTCTGCTACTGCTGGTGGGTGATGTGGCAATAAGCCCTGCGCCCCTCTTCTCCTTCCCATCCACAACCTTCCCAAAGGACTGATTGTTTTTCATATAAATGTCAGAAGTCTACTCTACAAGCTTGACCAGCTATGGCTGTGAGCCATACGCTACTGTCCTAATATGTTGATTTTTACTGAAATCTGGTGCTGTGCATTGGACAGTGATGTAGAAATCACACAGTCTGGTTAACAGTTCATAGACAGGACCATGGGAAATGTGGTGGTAGAGGTCTTCTATACATACGTCGTAGCCTGAAGTGTAATGCTGTGTATCATTCTGCTGTCCCGTTTTCCTATGAACCCCTCCTGTGCAGGTGCTGTTTCCCCTACCCACTTCCCATTTTCATTGGTGACATTTACTCCATCTCTAAGGCCAAGCCTGACACCTGTCCTGCTACCTTCTCATCATCTCCTCTCTTTCAGCTTCAGGTGAGCTCTTAGTCCTTGAGGATCTAGATATAAACTGACTCTCCCCTCACTTGGCAAAAAATACCATTCACCAACCTGAGCCCCTCAACCTCACACAGCTCATTAATGAGTCAGCACATCTCAACCTTAACTCCTCAAATTATTCCCTCATTGATTGGGTCCTGTCCTCACACCCCCACCGCATTATTTCTGCTGGAACCCTATGGATGATTTCAGTGACCATCGCATGGTTTACTGAATCCTTAAGATCCTCTGTATTAAAGCCCCCACAAAAATGGATCTGGTCTGGGTCGCTCAAGGCTCTTGACCTCCCATCTTTGCTAGATGATCTTCAGGACACTACCTGGTCAGCACTCACTTTATCTACTGATAAATGTTGCTGTAACCTCTTTCATGTTCCTGCTGTAACCTCTTTCATGTTTACATTCATTGTAACACAGGCCAAACATGCCCCTCTCAGGAGGTTTCGTGACTTCGTGTCCATGGTTCCCACCTTCCCTGGATCTCTGCAGAGATTACTGACCTGCTCATAGTTCAAGACTCTGTCTTGTTTCTCCACAAAGCTTCAGTCTCCCTGTAAGATCTGATAAAGATACAAACAACTATGCAGCACCTGTACTAAGGCCACCAGGAAAGCCAGATCAGTTTACTTTCCCTACAACCTGCAGAACAGCCTTATATCTCCTGATAGGTTCTGGAAGGTTATTCACTCTCAGCTTGACCCCACCATGTAGTCTACCTCCCCCATCCTCAAACTAGGAAATTCAGCTATCTGTGACCCAGCTGAGGTTGCTATCATGTTTAGCAATTTTTTTACCTTTTTTGTCCTCTCTCTTCTTCCTCTTCCCCTCCCTTCTCCCCCTCCAACTTGCCATTCTCTCCCCAAATGCTCTTCATCTCCTCACCATCAACTCTGGCATCTTTTCTCATCTCCACAGAGACCATCCTCACTGCCTTAAACTCTCCTAATTCCACTAAGGGGCACAGCCCTTATAATCTGAATACTCATTTTCTCCATTGCTCTGCACTAGCCATCACTGCCCCTCTTGCCTCCTTTTCAATCTTTCTTTCCAACTTGTGTCTGTTCCCCAGGTCATGAAGCAGGCTAAAGTACTCCCTCTCCTCGGGGGACCATTCTTACCCAGGTAACTACTGGCCCATCTTGCTCCTTCCTGCCCTGGCTAAGGCACAGGAAAAATTTGGTCTCGCCCAGCTATCCACCTACCTTGACTCCTCTTCTTCCCTCTGCCCTGTCAGTCTGGCTTCTGCAAGAAGCACTCCACTGTCTCCCCCCTCCCTCTTCCGATTCCAGACATTGTGCTAAAAGGCATGGACCAGAGTCTGTTCACTGCGACCATTTTCGTAGACCTTGCAAAGGCCTTTGATACAGTGGCCCACCCCCTTCTCTTAGATGAGTTAGGTGCTGGGGCTATCTGACCTGGCACCCAGGTGGATCCACTCCTACCTCTCAGATCAGCTGGTCCAAATTGGTAATGCCCTATCCACCCCCCCCTGCCCCTGAAGTCTGGTGTCTTGGGGTTCCATCCTCAGCCCATTCCTTTTCTCCATCTTCTTAAATGACCTTCCCTCCAGCTGTGTCTCTTCCCACATACACATGTATGCAGATGACCCAGTTCTGTTTGCTTCGGGTGTCTTGGTCCCTGAGCTGAAGTCCACACTCCAGCATGATTTTAACAACGTCCAGCATTTGTTCCATGCAAACCAGCTCTCACTAAATGCCAAAAAATAGTCTCTCTTACATTTGGCACTAGTCAAAGACTAGCAAAGCTCCAACAGATACACCTGTCTTCTCAACTCTAGATGGCAACCTGCTTGAACAGGAACCCATTTCAAGTACCTAGGGGTGTGGCTGGATCAGAATCTCAGCTTTTCCACCCATATTGATGCCATGCACAAGAAATTTCACCCTCAGCGTGGTGTGCTGTACCAAAACAAATCATGCCTTCCTTTCCCAGCCTGCCATGAGATCGTCCTTAAGATGATCTTGCTGGTATTTGACTATGCAGATGTAGTCTACAGCACTACCCCAGTGCCTACAGTTGCCAGGCTGGACCCCACCCCTTTTTATGTTTTCCTGCATGCACAACACAAAGAGAACATGCTGTGCCTACCTGACAGAGTAGAGGCAGCAGAGGTGTGTCACTGTAGCATCCAAAACAGCTCAGGCTGCAGAAGGCTCACCAGTGACAGCCCAACGAGGAGCAGGCTGATAGTGACAGAGTTCAGCCTGGCCGATGGATGGAAACTTTGTGTAGTTGAAAGGACACAGCCACACCTATCAGAGTGTGACTGCATGCTTTCATCTACAACATGCCACCCGGCAGCCAGCTGAATGGTGTCATGATCAGTCTGCTGCTGCTCCCTTCTTGTCCTCCTCCTCCTTAATCTGATGGCTTCCCTCAGTGCTCCCTCTGTAAAAAAACAATCTCACTCTGCACTGTTTATACTGCCCACCTCCCGATTGCTTCATCTGGTGCCCTGTTTCTTTCTGGTTGCTACTCCTTGATAAAAGTCCCACCTGCTGCACAGCCCACCTGCAGATCACTCCCCTGGTGTAAAAGTCCCACTTGCTGCCAGCCTGCCCACCTCCCGATTGCTTCCTCTGGTGACACGGTGGTGTCTCCTTTCTCCTAAGGTCTCTAAAGGCTAAGGGAAGTCCTGGTAGTGATGGACTGTATCCAGCTTTCCTAAGACTCATCTCACCTGGAATTGTTAAACCCCTCACCCACATGTTCAATCTTGCCCTTTCCACAGCTACTGTGCCTGACTCCTGGAAACATGCCAATGTTGTACCAATCTTCAAAGCCAGTGATCCCCTGTCCCCAGACAAATACAGACCCATCTCCCTGCTTCCCCACCTGAGCAAGCTGCTTGAGAAAGTCATGCATGCCCAGCTATCTGAGCACCTGGAAAAATACAATCTCATATGTCCCCTTCAACATGGCTTCTGAAAACAGCACAGTACCACTTCTGCTCTGGCCACTTTCACCAATCCTGTACTGAGAAACATGGATTAGGGCAAATCCACAGGTGCAGTCTTCGTCGATTTGTCCAAAGTGTTTGACTTGGTCGACCATCACTTCCTCCACTCAACTCTGATACAACTTGGCTGCACCGCCAGGCCTGCTGATTGGTTTCACAGTTACCTATCAAACCGGTCTCAGTCGGTCATCATCAGCAAATCATCCTCTGCTCCCCTCCCTGTGCTCACCAGGGTTCCATACTTGGACCCCTACTTTTTTTCATGTTCATAAACACACTCCCTAGGGACAGCCTTAGTTGCAATGCTCTATTCTATGCCAGTGATCTGGTCCTCTATCACAGTGATAAGTCCATTGACTCCATCTCCTCTGCCCTCACACAGAACTATGGCACTGCCCACAGTTGGTTCCTCTTCAACAAACTTCTAGTCAATGAGAAAAAGACTAAAGCCATGACCTTCAGATCTAAACCCTGCCTAGCCAAGGCTGCCAAAACCAGCTCCTCTTCTAGTACTCACCCCAGCTGGCCCCCCTCTTAAAAATGTCACATCTTTTAAATACCCTGGAGCCACACTAGACCCGTTGCTCTTTTTCTCTGAACATGTCGACATTATCATACGGCGAATTCACCAAAAGTTGGGTGCTGCTTATCAGCACAAGCATTATCTGTCTGCTGAAGCACGTCTTGCCATAGCAGGTGATAACCTTCTACCCCTCTTCGACTACTGCTCCCCGATCTACTTGCACTATCCTCTACCCTATTCTCACAGCTAAGCATGAAATACAACTCTCTATATGCCATTTTGCCCTATTAGCTGCTTTCCACTCCCATCACTGCCCCCTCTACCAGATTCTGGGGTGGCTCCCACTACAATGTCACTTTGACTATACTATGGGCTGCCTGGTAGCCAATGCACTCCGAAACCAGCACCTATCCCCCACTCCCCCTTTCTGACAGATAGAGTGGTCCCAAGGACTCTCAGGACTTCCTCTATCCCCCCGCTTGAAGTACTCCACACCTCCACTACTATGGGTAATCGAGCCTTCTCAATCGTAGCTCCCTTGCTATGGAACAAGCTTCCCTTGTCCATTCGCACATCCACCACCATCCATGCTTTTAAACACAACCTGAAAGATTGGCTCCTTACGGCTGCAAACTGCCACTGCTCAGTACAAGATCACTAGAGACTACACAACATATGCTCATCCTTGAACAAATAGCACTTATCTTCCCCCCTTTTTGTCTTCCCCTCATTTTCACTACCTCTATCCCCCCCATACAAGCCCCAAATCTCCCTTAACCTTTCTCTGTCCCTTCTCCCCCCATCCTCAACACCCTCTGGCCTCCCCCAATTCCCATCTCCTCTGTCTCAAATCCTAGTCTATACTATGAATGTTTTGATTTGTTAGAATCCTGCACAATTTATTGTATGGAACCATTGAAATTGTATACTGTTACTGTTTGTAACCTGTACCACCTGTTTGTTTCTCACCGCTTGTTTATGCTCATGTACTTATTACCCCTGTCAACCTAGTTTTTACCCACTGTATATTGTACCCTGCTACTGAGAGGGGTATGTGCACGGTATGATGCTCGTGTATGTACCATTTTGTATTGTTGTTGTTTTTCTTTGTCACCTATGTGGCCCGGGTCATGACTGAAAATGGTCCTCTGGATCAGTGCACCTACCTGGTTACTAAAGACGTAAATAAATAAAAATAAATAAATATAACTCCCGCCCACTGCACAGGCCGCCCATCTCCGGATCACTTCCCCTGGCACTCTGGTAGATGCTTCTTCATATAAGTCCCATCTGCTGCAAAGCTTCCCACCTCACGATCATGTCATCCGGTGGCCCAGTGACCACCCCATCATACAAGTCCCCCCCCACTACACAGCCCACCCACTCCCTGGTCGCTTCCCCTGGTGCCCCAGTGACTGCTGCTTCATTTATGTCTCACCCACTGCACAGCCCGCTCACCTCCCAGTATCATAAATGATGAATATCTGATGCCTGAAATAGGCTTTAATTTCAAACAGACTAACATAAATACAAGAAGTTATCCATTACAATAAACATGGTCTACATGTGAAACAAAAAAACAAAGCTACTTTTTCTCACAGAGAATTGTTAATCCATGGAACAAACTTCCAACTGAAATTGTCATTAGCAATCCAAACAAACTTAGAAAAGCAAACTTGATACTTATTTGTTACAAAACAAACTGGAATATTATAGGTGAGTGACAGAGGCTCTTATGGGCAATGGCCTTTTTGCCTTTCTCCAAAACCTAGTGAAACTTCCGCCGAGGCCCTTTTTCTGCCCCAGTGTCCACTCCTTGCATGTTTTCTACAACTGAAAAAAGAAAATGATCCAGCAATGACTTGTGCTCCCCACACCCCAAACCCAGCCACCCTCTCAGCACTCACCCCCCAACACACCCCACCCCTCACTTACCTATCTAGTTCACAGGCATATCCTGCTGCATCCACTGCCATGTCTAGCTGCTCCTGTGCCTAATCGGGAAGTGCCTGAAACAAGGGGAGTTTGGTTAATAACGCAGAAGAAAAAGACGCACTGACCAGGTGGTGCTACATGACAAATGCTTACAGCATGTCAAATGAAAATAAAATGGCACTCACCACTACTTGAAAAAAAATAGATGCCATTCACAGCTTTAGTGCAGATTCAAAGTATTTTTACAGTATTTTGAATGTGCAAAACTGAAACGCCACAGCGCCTGATGCTTTTCAGATCGTATATGGATCCTTTCTCAAAGTTGATCAAACAGTGTATCAGAGAGAGCTTATGTCCTGGTGTAAAATTATCACTTCATAAGTCTGGGTCTTAAGCACTTCCTACCACATATCAGAACTAGTAAAAATACAAACCTTTTGTCAACTCCATGTCAACACTGATATACAAATTCATGAATATATAAATACAATTATCATAATCGAAATACCCTATGAGAAACACTATTTACACATGCAAAACAGTGTCCATACACCCTAAATAAATTTACACCATGAGTGGCCTTAAAAACAACAGACAGCCAAACTATAGCTTCCAGTTTCCCATAAATTTACTAGGACTGGAGTATTTTAAATGTCAGTGTTAATACAGCATCCTAGTGTAAGTACTTATTGCACTTGTGTTAGTTATAAAAGTGAGTGCAAATTGGTTAAATACTTGGTAAAGCTCTTGTCAGTTTTGGCCGCAGCTTCTGGAGGTCAGGATCCATCACCTGGTGCATTGCCAGTCTCACTGGTGAAAGAATGAAGAAAAAAAGTGAGATGAAAGGGTACTAGGGGATAACAGGGCCAGCAGAACAGCATGGACCACAACAGTGAGTGCCAAAACAGTAACTGTGCAGGACAACACGAGGTAAGAATGGCTTAGCTGATTTATCTTATTGTTCTTCGTTGGTATTGCCATTCTTACCTCGCGCTGCCATACCTTGCCACATACAATGCATTGGGGGGGCTTCATCCCCAACACCCCCCTTATATATGTAAACATACCCCAAGCTGCAAATAGCAGGGGGACAGTGGCAGCAGTGGGTCGCAGCCCTCTAATGACCCGTGCTGTCATGGGCCAGCTGCTATTTCCCCACACACACTGTTTTTGCTGTGCTGTTTTTCAGCACTATATTTACCTGACACCAGATGAAAGACAGGCTGGAAAAATACAAAAAAGAAGTTATTAACAATATATATTAGATATTGCAAACACTTTTCAAAATATTAAATCCCTTATTTTATGTTTTATATGAATTGTCTGTTTACCTAATTTGTATGCAACCTGCCCTAACCAGGACCGCCATGTAAATGAGTTATGCTCAATGGAGCTTTTTTCCTGGGAAAATAAATACAAATACAAAATATAGTCTTTTCAAAAATGGAGCTAATTCAAAAGAACCTTTCAGACCTGTTACTGACCTCAGAAGTGTAGATCCAGAAAGCTTCACGTCTGAGCACCAAGTGGTTATAGTCACCGCCCCTCAGATGGGGGCAGACCCTGCCTATTGCCATAAAGCTAAACTTGTGCTCATCCAGAACCTTTGGCCAAAAATGGGTTCTGGGGGCCTGGGGGAGCCAGGGTAAAAGCTCTTCAGTGGTCATTTGGGCTATCTGTGGTTATATTTTTATTTTTGCCAAAAATGGGTTCTGGGAGCTTGGGGCAGCCAGAGCGAAAGGTGCACGGTGGTTGTTTGGGCCATCTGTGGTGATATTTTAATTTTGGACAAAAGTGGATTCTGGGAGCTTGGGGGACCCCAGGCGAAAAGTCCACAGTGGTCATTTGGGCCATCTGCGGTGATATTTTTATTATGGGCAAAACTGAGTTCCAGGGCTTTGGGGAGATGGGTGCAAAAAGTCTGCGGTAATCATTTGGGCCATTTGTGATGATATTTTATTTTTGCCAAAAATGGGTTCTGGGGCCTTGCGGGAGTGGGGGTGAAAGGTCCACAATGATCATTTGAACCATCTGCAGTGATATTTTTGTTTTGGCCAACAATGAGCAATATAGATGCTTACCGAAGAAGCTGGGGGACTTGAGGTGGCTAGGGATGTAGTGAGATGGGTGGAAAACTGTCTAAAAGGGAGATGGCAGCAGGTAGTGGTAAGCGGTATCAAACTGGAAGAAAGATCGCAAGTGGGATATCACAGGGGTGTGTCTTGGGTCTGGTCCTTTTTAACAAGTTCATCAGTGACACTGGAGAAGGGATCCGGGTAGGTTAGGTCTCTTTGCAGGTGAGACAAAGCTCTGTGGAAGAGTGGATAGCATTGAAGCAATTAGAGAACTACAAGAAGACCTACAGAGGATTGAAAAATGGTTGAGGGTCTGGCAGTTGAATTTCAACACCAAGAAGTGCAAGGTAATGTACCTAGGGAAAAAGAACCCCAAGAGAGAATACTGAATGGGTGGGGTAGAATTCAATACTACGGCAGAGGAACATGACCTTGGAGTCATTGTTAGTGACACTCTTAAGCAGTCTAGCTCATGCAACAGGGCTTGCATTAAGGCTAGCAGGATGCTGGGATGTACAGGGAGGGATGTTGACAGTAGAAGGAAGGAGGTGATGCTCCACCTCTGCAGATCCCTGGTGAGAACACATCTGGAGTACCGTGTCCCGTTTTGGAGCCCTCACCTAAGAAAGGACAACGATAAGCTGGAGGCAGTACAGTACACTGCAGGGTGATGAAGGTGATTCAGGGTCAGCAAGGTAAGTCCTACAAGGAGCAGCTTAGGGTGCTAAATATGCATGTATGCATTGGAGACCAAAGGGGGGGGATATATGTATATATATATATATATATATATTTTTTTTTTTTATTTTATTTAGATCTCGGATTACAAATACCTTTGAGCTTAGAGCTCTTTTACAAAGGTTCCACGTCTGCAACTTAATACAACAGGTTAACAGAACAAAAAGTATGGCAAAACAGTACACATAGAGAAAGGAGATCAACAGGTTTACAGACTAAACAGAGTATGGTAAAATAATTGTAAATAAGAAAAGAAAGCAATAGTTGACATTCACAGTGAATTAAACAATAGAAACGAGTAATGCTAAGCAGTTTCATGCACAGGAATGCATACAGTAAATTGAAAATCAGCCAAAACAAGCTTTGTCAGTTACTGGTAAAATCATAAGGTAAGTTTAAATTAGCCAACAGGCCTTGTCAGGACAGATCGGGGGGGCATTAGGTAGAGGGGAGGAAAGGTGAAGGGTAGGGTAGCAGGGGGGAGGGGATGTCAGTGATGGTGCTAAGGAGATTTAACAGTAAGTGCTAGGGTTTTAGATTGCCAAAAAGGGTTTAGCGGAAACAGTCACAGGAGCGAGTGGCAGAGAGTAGTCGCTGTAGCTCGGATTTAAAAGGACCCAGTATGGATTCAGAGGAGATGTCACAGTTGAGGGCATTCATTCAAAGAGGTCCAAATATGACAAAGACATTCAAATTCCTGAAAGGAATAAACAAGGTGGGCTCCCGGGAAGTGTTTATAATGAACACCAGCTCAACAACAAGGGGGCATGACTGGAAACTGACGGGGAAGGCTCGGGGGGACGTGAGAAAGTATTTCTTTATGGAAAGGGTGGTTGAACAGTGGAGCTCCCTGCTGGCCGAGGTGGTGTCAACTGAAACTGTGGCTGGTTTCAAACATGCTTGGGATAGAATGAAGGGGATAGTCATCCCTGGTAGGGACAAGGATAGGCAAGGAACAGGATAACCCCTGGGGAGAGGTACAACCCCTGATCGACACCAGGTCACGGGGTTCTGTAGAGACCCATGGGCAGACTGAATGGACCATTGGTCTTTTTCTGCCATCACCTTCTGTGTTTTTATGTTTATATTTCTATAATTATTTTGCCTAAAAATGGGTTCCAGGGGCTTGGGGAAGCAAGGGTGAAAAATCTGCAGTGGTTATTTGGGTCATCTGAGGCGATATTTTTATTTTGGCCAAAAATGGGTTCCGGGGGCTTGGGGAAACTGGGGTGAAAGGTGTGCAGTGGTTATTTGGACCATCTGCAGTGATATTTCTATTATGGCCAAAAATGGCTTATGGGGGCTTCGGAGATCTGGGTCAAAAGGTCCACAGTGGTCATTTATGTCACCTGCAGTGACAGTTTTATTTTTGGCTGAAAATGGGTTCCAGGGGGGTTGCGAAAGTCAGGGTGAATGGTCCACAGTAGCCATTTGAGTCATCTGCAGTAATATTTTTATTTTTGTCAAAAATGGGTTCCAGGGGCTTGGGGGAGCTGGGGCAAAAGATTCACAGTGGTCCTTTGCGCGATCTGTGGTAATATTTTTCTTTTGGCCAAATATGGGTTCCAGGAGCTTGAAGACCTGGGGAAAAAGGTCCGTGGCAGTCATTAGGGCTATCTGTGATTATATTTTTATTTAGGTCAAAAATTAGTTCCAGAGGCTGGGGGAGCTGGGGAGAAAGGTCCACGGTGGTCATTTGAGCTATCTGTAGTGATATTTTTGTTGTGGTCAAAACTGGGGCAGGGGCTTGGTTGAGCCAGGGCAAAAGATCTGCAGTAGTAGTTTGGGCTATCTGCTGTGACATTTTTATTTTGGCCAAAAATGGATTCCAGGGCCTTGGGGGAGCAAGAGAGAAATGTCAGGTGTACTAATTTGCGTCATTTGCAATTATGTTTTTATTTTGACCAAAAATTGATTCCAGGGACTTAGGGGAGCCAATGCAAAAGATCTGTGATGGTCGTTTGGGCCATCTGTTGTGATATTATTATTTTGGCCAAAAATGGGTTCCAGCGGCTTTGGGGAGTCGGGATGAAAACTACACAGTGATCCTTTGGGCCACCAGCAGTGATCATTTTTTTAGGCTAAAAATGGGTTCTGGAGGCTTGGGGGAGCTGAGGCAAAAGGTCTGCAGTGGTCATTTGGGCTGTGTGCAGTGATATTTTGATTTTGGCCAAAAGTGGCTTCCAGGGGCTTTGGAGATCCAAAGTGAAAGGTCTGCGGTGGCGATTTGGACCATCTGTGGTGATATTATTATTATTTTGGCCAAAAATGGGTTCTGGGAGCTTGGGGTTGCTGGGGCAAAAGGTCTGTGGTTGTCATTTGGGCCTTCTGTGGTGATATTTTTATCTTAGCCAAAAATGGGTTCTGGGGTTTGGGAGAGCTGGGGCAAAAGGTCCATGGTAGTCATTTGGGCCATATATGGTATTATTTTATTTTGACAGAAAAAGGGTTCTGGGGGCTTGGGGGGATCCAGGGAAAGGTCCGTGGTGGTCATTTGGGCCATGTGGGATGATATTTTTATTTTGCCCATGGCTTTGGGGGACTTGTGGGATCCAGAGCAAAATCTCCGCAATGGTCATTTGGGCCATCTGCTGTATTATTTTTATTTTTGCTGAAACTGGGTTCCAGGGGCTTGGGGGAGCCAGAGCGACAGGTCTACCGTGGTCAGTTGGGCCATCTGCAGAGATATTTTTATTTGGGCCAAAAATGGGTTCCAGGATCTTGGCGAAGCTGGCACAAAAAGTCTGTGGTGTTCATTTGTGTCATCTAGGGTGATATTTTTATTTTGGCCAAAAATAGGTTTTAGTGGACTTGGGGTAGCTGGGGTAAAAGGTATATGGTGGTCATTTGAGCCATCTGTGGTCATATTTTTATCTTGGGCAGAAATTGGCTCGAGGTGCCTGTGGGAGTGGGAGCAAAAGGACTTCTGTGGTCATTTGGGCCATCTGCGGTGATATTTTTATTTTGGTTTAAAATGGGTTCCCACGGACTGCTTGTGCCAGTGGCTCAGTGCAAAGGGCCAAGAGCAATATAGAGCAATATAGAGAGGAGGCACCCTTGTCT
Organism: Neoceratodus forsteri; assembly: GCA_016271365.2. NCBI lineage: Eukaryota > Metazoa > Chordata > Ceratodontiformes > Ceratodontidae > Neoceratodus > Neoceratodus forsteri. The sequence continues at coordinate 118,560,179 of JADMNL010000024.1, read as the reverse complement.
AGGGCCTCTAGTGAGAAAGAATCTCTCAGATGTCACCCATTCACTCTGACTGTAGCCTGTGGGGATGCATGCAATTCTTACGCGCACACATTAGGAATGTGCCCCCCCCCCCAATCTGCTCTCCGCTAATGTTCTGTCCAGGAATCCCCAGTTCACCCAATCAAACACCTTCTCAGCCTCCATAAACACAAACACAGTGCCACACACTCACGGGCGCAGCACCATATCGCTAGCAGCCTCTCTACAGAGCTGCCAGGCTAACAATCTGCCTGTCTGGTTGCCTGACTCATAATACCATTGCCTCGAATATCTAAGGTTACCCTCAGTTTTGGTTTCCAGGAGTTGATTTAGCTGAGAGCAACATAACTGCAGCCTCTCCCTTACCCCGGCATCCAATGTGATCTTGTGCTTTGCCTCTAGATCAAACAGTTGTTTCTCCAGCTCTAGTTCTTTCTTCTGATCTTCTTTTTTACATTTGGAGTCATAACTTATGTGCCCTGTTAACACCGCCCTAAGGCCATCCCTCCAGATTGCTGTAGATGGTTCCCCCTTTAGCATTGGTGGCCTTGTAGATTCAAATCTCCTCCTTGATCATCTGAAGTCTAAGTGATTCAGGAGTCAGACATTGAGCCTCCAGCCATGAGACATTAGCGTTGGGGCAGCCACTAAATTTAGAACCACTGGGGTGTGGCAGGATAGAGTGGTGGCTCCTGTATCACAATGTACTGCTACATGCAGCCATTCTGCGGAGATAAGGAAAAGGTCTATCTGGGAATAAACCTGGTGTGGATGAGACCAGAAAGCACAGTCATGAGTATGTGAATGCATGAATCTCCGCACCTATATGAACCCCAGTTCTTGGGCTAGCCTTGATACACTGACCTGCTCTGGTCTGTGTCAGAGTGCTTACCTTGATCTATCCAACGGGGGCTTTAACACTCCATTCAGGTTTCCCTCAGTCAGGAACAGGTTTCACAAATCTGGGGCGCAGTTCAGCAGTGTGTTTTCAGGGAACTCCACATTTTCCCTTTCAGAATTTGGCACGTAGAGATTCAGTACCATACAGGGGGTAGATCCATGCATGCCACGGACACTCACATAGCGGTCCTCTGGGTTTTGCACTATGTCGGTAACTTCCAGGGGACAGCTCTTGTGGACTAAGATACCTTCTATGTGGGCATACAGCATACGACACCACATATACTTGTCCCACCCAGGCCCGCTTGAGTTTTGTGTGCTCTTGGTCAGTTAAGTGTGAGTCTTGAAAGAGAGCTACCATGACATTCTTCCTTGTCAGTTCTTGAAGGAGTCAGGCTCTGTTCATGGGACTGTGAAGTCCTTTTAGATTGTATGTCATTACTCTATTTTTATTTTGGCCAAAAATGGGTTCTGGAGGCTTGGGTGAGCTGGGGAGAAAGGTCTGCCGTGCTCATTCCGGCCATCTGCTGGCTTGAGTCAGTGAAAATTAAAGTCATCCATGAATGGGCCATGCCCACTATGAAGGGGAAAATATGGGCCTTCCTGGTGCCAGCAGGGTACTACCATAGATCTGTGCCAAATTTCAGCAGTGTGGCCAAACCCCTATCTGAGCTTACCAGGAAGAAAATGCCAAAAAAGGTTCAGTGAATGGAAACTTTTAATACTGCATTCTGTCGGTTAAAGAAGGTATTGTGTCAGGCACCTGTGCTCACCAGTACGGACTACACTGTTTGGGTCATTGTGCATATAGATGCATCTAATAATGGACTAGGTGTGGTTCTGGGTCAGGTTACGCACTCTGGAAAGGAGCACCCAGTCATGTACCTGAGCAGGAAACTACTGCCCAAGAGCAAGCCTTCACCACAATAGAGAAGGAGTGTCTGGGGATTGTCTGGGCTCTGCAGAAGCTGAAACTATACTTGTATGGGAGGGAGTTCACCCTGGTTACTGATCACACCCCCCCCCCCCATACATGGTTGTATAGGAGTGGTGGCCAGAATTCAAAACTGCTAAGATGGAGCCTGGTGCTACAGGCCTATAATATAATATTGCAGCAGGTCACAGCATGACAATGCATATGGGCTGTCCAGACAATAGCTAGTGTCCCTATTTTTTTTCTTCTATTTTTTTCCTTAAATAGGGCAGACCTAGGAGAAACTAAGGTGGGGTTTACATGAAGAATGAACTCAGGATATGGCTGGTGGAGCCAGATATCTTACATGAAAAAAAATCAGTAAGTTCTGCTAAAATAGTTTGCTTTTTCTTTTAGGGGAAGATGTATTGTAATGTAATGTAACAATTTGCTAGGTACCTGTACTGTACTGTACTGTATTTCCTTGTTTTCATATACAGTTCTTTCTGCTGGTAACAGGCCTTCCTTATCAGTGACTGTGAGATGAGGGACAGACCAACTGGTATCCTGCTTGTAAATTTATTATTATGGGTTGTCCAGTTTGGACATCTGAAATATGGGTAAGCACTAGGAGTATGTTTGGTGTCAGGAAGCAGTTAGCTAACACAAACATTCCTGTAGGGGATCATGATAATTATCTAACAGGATGGTACAAACTGGTTCCAGCGGCAGCTCCAGACAAGAGATTTTGAACCTCTGATGTCAGAGTGACATACTGGATGATGTGTTATGGTGGGGGCAGCTAGAGGGTTTTAGGTCCGGCAGGACCTCACAAAATCAGTCAGACTTGGGACTAGGAACAACCTGTCATCTAAAAGTTCATGTCTGCCCTGATTCAAAGTGTCTTGTGGTAAGCTAATCTACCTTGTAGAGGGAGAGAGAGAATTAGAGTTATTCTGTTTGTAACCTATTGTTTAAAACTAGTTTCTGTTCTTTTCTGTAGAATTACTGTTCCCTGTAGTGTGTTGTGATAGTCTATAGTATCTTTGTAATTGTCTCGAAATATTAAAGATATTGGTCTCGATTTGGAAAGCGCCCTTAGATCGATGCAAGGTGAGTCAAAGAACCACCTTGCGTCAAATGCCAGTGTGCCTAATACTGTGTGGCGTATTGAGAACGATGAGCAGTCTCTGTAGCAATGTCTGCCACTCTGATGCAAGAGGTTCGCTGCATCAGAGATATGATGCATGTGGAGAGAATGATGCAAGCCAAGGCGCAACAGCATGGAGCACAAATGCCCCCAGTTGAGCCACAATGGCTATGCAGGAGGGGGATGAATGCTCACACTGAGGAACCACAATGATGCAGGGGTGGGAATTCCCCAAGGTGGGTGAAAATGGAGGAGAGAGGCAAAGAGCAGGAATTGACACAAACTGCATCAAAATGACGATGCGGTGGGGGAAAACGGATGCAGGCTGCGTCAAAAACTGCTGCATGAGGTGAGACCTTTGAAAATCCATACCGTGAATGAAATGACCATGACAATGACATGTGCAGCCCCCATACTGTCCCGCAGGGGTGTCAAGACTGTCTTACCCTCTCTGTCTGCAGCTAGATCCACTTCATTCTGTGCCCCACTATTGGTTAGACCAGCTTCCTACTGGTCTAACAGATTCCTGCCATCATCAGTGCAGTGCCACGGCTCCCACCTTTGTGAATCCTAGTAAAGAGGGCATTACATCATTTTTGTGATGCAAGCCCCATTGTGACAGGGCGCACCCAGGTTTTGGACACAAGAATAACACAAGCCACTTTGGTGCAGGCTGCAATAGGTTTGACGCAAGCCACTCTCTTGAATTGTGTTTCATACAAGCTGCAATTTGCATCAAAGTTTTTGGTGCAAGCTGCTTGCGCCATTCCAGGAGCTTTCTGAATCGAGACCATTATTTTTATATATTTCTTGTTTCTATGACTGAATTCATTGGGATACAACTAACTGACTTATAACTGACAACTGTATTTCGGCCACAGAGGAAAAGGCTGTCTTAACCACATCCTATTTCTAAGGTAAGGTTTTCTCAGCTGTGACGGGGGGTCGTGTAACCTTGAGCAAGGAGCACTGTACTGTATGAGCAGTGTGAACCTGGAGATACCCTTAAAAGAGTATCTATGTTGAGCTGTGGCAGCTACTGAAGTATTGTGAAAGCTGTTGATGGTGACACAGGTTGAGTCTGGGCAAGGAAGAGTCTGTGACAGCCAAGTAATTATTTTTGGGACTTTCAGTGATGGATCTCTCTCACAGAAGCAGTAGACACCTGCTGCAACTGATGTGCAAAGCAGCAGTAGTGTGTATAATTGTCACCTGGCTCTGTGCTGTGTGCTCAACTATAGCAGACTGAATAGAGAGGTTAAGATCTGTTTATCCAGAATGGCGCAAGTTCAGCAGGACTGGGGACCAGCTGGAGAGTCGGCGGAGCAGCGGGACCTCTGACCAGAGTGAATCAGAGGGAACAAAGAAGTGATTGCTAAGGGCTGAGTGGTTATTGGAATTGTATTCTGTATTTTATTTTATTCTTACATTAACATTGTACAGGAACAGGAGGGCGTTTACTGCTAGGTTTGTTTTTGGCATTATCTCGGGCACTCACAAGAAGCGGATGCTGAAGGGGGATCACATTAACAAACAGACTCACCTCCAAATAGTAAGTTGCATTGGAGCAGGGATGCCGGAAGCAGCAGAGGAATTATTGATGCTGTGGATTGTTTGATTGTTTTGTGAAGGTGTGGGATAACAGATGGACACAACTGTACTTAAGGTTCAACACACTTTACTTTGTGTGATGTTTCTTCTTTTTTTGTTTCAAAAAAGAAAATTAAATAAACTTGCAATAGTTTGCACAGAAATAATATAATAAATTCATTCAAACAAAACTTACATCAAAACTGGGGCAAACTAACTTTGTTTTCAGTACTGTGCAGCAGTAGCCTCCCTCAGTCCTGCGCCTGCACCAGTCAGCACCTACTGACCCAATCTAAAAACTGTCTGCTCAGGTAGGCCCTATATACCCGCTTTCTGAGGTCAGGTGAGACAGCATCACATAAGTTTTGAAACTTTTTATGTAAGCCCTCTTTTTAAATTATATAAAGCTAGAGGGTCTATTAAACACGTATCACTTTAGTAAATGAAATTAGAAATGAAAAAGATCTCTTACAAGTAAAACTAAAAGCAGATGAAGGTGCAAAACTTTTCCCCAAACCTTGATTGACAGCAGTCTGAGTATATCAAGTGGACACTAGAGGCTGCTGCTGTCCTATAGGGCACCCCAGTTGGCATGTATTCCCTGGTGAGTACAGACTGTTTTTCTGTTTGCTCAAAGCAGAAAGAAGTTCTTTCAATATGTCCCACATATATGTGTAATTTATTTGTTTCAGTGGTTCTGCTTAAGAAAAGCAATGGGGCACATTTAAATAGTAATCTTAAAGGAAGGACTTCTTATTTTAAAATTCATTTAGTTATTTATAGCTGTACCCTTATCTTATGTCACACTGGGTCAGGGAATAAATGTGAAAGTCCATTATGCCGACATATGTTGTATTTATTTTTGTATTTATTTTTTTTTCAACTTTCTTTATTTGCTGTGGCAGGCCACTGCTGTCCTCTGCCACCCTTACCTGACTCAGGGTCTTTTGGGATCTTCCTTGTGCTATGCGCATCCTGGCAGAACTCTAGAGCTGGCCCGGAGGCTTCATCATGCGTTTTTTCTCCCCTTAGTTACCCGGGACCCCGGAAGTGGTGACACATGTGCATGGAGGTGCACTTGTGCACTGCAGCTCCAGTCAACAGCCCCTTCTGCCCTCCCTTGGCCTGGTGCCTGGGCCCTTGGAGGTTTTACTACCACCCAGCCTCCACTGGGGGACAGCCAAGCACCGAGAAGCCCTCCTAAACCCTCCTGAGGAGGAAAGCTGCCAGTCGGCAGCTAGTCAATGTTCTGTCCCTCTTCCCCTGCTCACTCCCGATGAACCGAGCTCATTCCCAAACCCGGGTCGCCAGCATGGCACGAGGTGTGGCATCCAGCACCTCAACCTTCTGCGCCACCAAGCCAGCTTTGTATTTATTTTTATTTATTAATTGGCAGTGCTTAGTACTATGTACTTGAATGATGCCGATGGCTGCAATGTCAAGCTGTCCACTTACTTTTCATTTTGGCCCTTTGTTTCCCTAAGGGTCGAATATCCAGTGTTTTGTTAAAACTAGCCTCCATTTATGGAGGAGGGAACCCGCAGTTTGGAAACACAAGAACAGCTTCCAAAGAGAGCGCAGCAAGGCTTTTTGTGCCTCCAAATTTGTGCCAGACTCTGTTGGAGAACGTTGGAGTCTTCAGGTAATAGGGCACAGTGCGCAGAGTGCATGGGGATAAGAAGGAGAGAGAGAGGGTTGAAACACAGCAACACTGCTGTTTTGCAAGGGGAACCCTCTCTTCTCTGTTCCTAAACTTGACTTGAGCCCTTTTTCATTCAGGGCTTTCAGAGCCCCTGCCCTTGTGGCAAAGGCCGACAGAAGCAAAACAGACCCGCCACAAGCAGCAGGAAGGGAGTGCTGCAAGCAGTGTGAAAACCCAGCTGCACTTGCATATCTCTACAAGCAGCATTTCATGCAGGGGCATGGCGGCTTGCAACCTAATGGAACCATAAGCATCATTGTTTTTCAAAATTAAATATAAATATACTTTCATATGGGCATGGAGTGGCAAACAGGATAAAGGAAACAAAAAGGAAAAGAGATTGCCTCTCCTGTCCCCACCTGTCTACAGTTAGAACTGTAAATGTTCCCATATGTTTCATATTTTTGTTCACGGTGCGAGAAGGCCACCAATGGTCAGGGAGGGAGAATATTGAGTCCAGGGATAGTCTTCTCCCAGGGAGGGTGAGGAACATGGACCCGGCATTTGTCTGACACCTACCAGAGGCTAGGTGTTGGCATGCCAAGTCCTGTATGTTGGGACGCAGAGGAGGAGCAGCTGACCAGCATGCAGTGTGTGTGGATGCACGTGCTGCATGCCACTGTCAGCATTGTATGCTCCACCTCCACAAGAAAAGTGGAAAAAGGTTCTGACCGAGCGGCATGAACACGGTCCCTGCAGGCACTGTCCTCAAGATGACACCTCCCTGGTGCTGGATCCTTTCCTGGTGGGTTGAGTCACTCCTCACCACCGTGCCATGAAGGGTAAGTCATGGGGGCATGAAGGGAGGGGGTCTGATCATTGGGGGATGGCTCTGGGGGATAGAAGAAGGAGAGAGCCAGCCAGGATTGGGGGGGAATACCACATAAAAAAAAAATCTTTTGTTTCACACCATACTCCAGAAAAAAGGCATTAACAAAGATAAGTGGAATAACTAATCAAACATAGGAGTAAAAAGGGGGCTGGCTTAATTTCTTTTTTTTTAATGCTCCTCCCACTTTCCACATCCACCCCCTTCATCAGGGTCCTCAATCGATGCACAGCTACGCCAGTGGGACCAAGCGAACACTGGCTCCCATAGGTACCCTGCTCCCAATTCACACACATGATCCCCAGTAACCCACCCCCGGGTGGGAGCAGAGAAGACCTCCTCTGCCTCCATGAGACCTCGGGGGCGAACAGCTGGGCACAACCCTTGGCCCCAACCAGTCGTTGGCGCGAGGCCCATCTCCTGGCGTGGATGTGGGTCTTTTTCTTAGTTTCTGGCTCGCCAACCCCTGCAGATGTCAGCGCTCAGGGAGGATCAATGAGATAGAGGTGCATAGAGATGAACCTCCGCTCTGGTCCTCGGCCAACTCCTGCCCCTCCCCTGAATTCCACCTCCTCTGCTACACCAGCACCACCCATGGTCACCCAGGTGGTGGTGGTATTGCGGCAAGGAGAGCTGCCCCCCACCCCGGAGAAGGAGAGTGGCCCTTTATGCGCTCAATCCTTCTCCCTCCGGCCACGGCCCTCTGATGGCGCAGGCTTGCTGCCAAACCCGGGTCACCTGAGTTGCAAGTGGTAGCGCTACCACTGCGCCAGTGGGCTGACTGGCTTCATTTCTTTATTCATTTGAATATTCTGGCAGTCTAGCCATTTTACACCTGGGCATGTTTTATTCAGCTTGCATGCCACCATGACTTGGAGGTCACCGTTCATTAACTTGCCTGTGCTTTTGGACCTTAAGAGAATATAGGAAACTTAGAGGGAAACAGCAAGAAAGAAAGGAAGGGGGTTTCGCCTGAAGGTGGCCAACCTTCCAGACTAGAAAAACAAAGGGATAGTATAAAGAAAAGAAAGAACTATCGCAACAGAGTTTTGGTGAAGGTGAAAAGCATTCCAGTTCCGTGGCAGGGACTTTCCCTGTCACACCCCAAGAGGGGAACAGTTTTCCAAATATATACAGGTAAACTGTTAACCACCTTACTAATCCCTAGAAGGGGTTGGAGCTTCCACCCACTTACTCTCGGAAGCTCCGTCCCAGAGTCCGTATGCAAAAAACATTTTGTTTGCACAAAGGTCATAAAGGTCAACCTAAGTGCCTTACTTCATTCTATTTAACAAAACATTACCCTGGGACTTCAAAAAACATTATCTAGAACATTTCTAGCACATCAGATATCAGGATCAATAAGCGTTCAGTTTTTCTGTATTTCAGGATGTAATGTCAATCCCTGCCCCATATCTAGACAGGTAATCAGCATTCAGGCGTGCAGTCCCTGCCCTATGAGAGACTGTAAAATGGTAGGGCTGTAATGCCAGATACCAATGCATAATGCAAGGGTTCTTTTCCTGCATTTGGTGAAACCAGCAAAGTGGGTTGTGGTCCGTGAGGACCTTAAACTCTGTACCTCACAAATAATATTTTAAGGATTCCACAGCCCATTTAAGGGCTAAATATTCCTTTTCAACAGTAGCATATTTCCACCCTCTTTCATGCAGTTTTCTACTTATGCAGATAATGGGGTGTACCTCTCCCTCAATCCTTTGTGTCAATATAGCCTCAATACCTACTCCTGGTGCATTGGTAGGTACCACAAATGATTTAGTAAAATCAAGGCTTTGCAATACTGGAGTTGTGCTAAGGATGGCCTTAATAGTTCTGAAGGCCTCATCACACTCGGTGGACCACTGAACTCTGTTGGGTCACCTTTTTCTGGTTAAGTCAGCTGTGGGACTGGCTGCAACTGAAAAATTAGATATGAATTTCCTGTAGTAACCAGCTAATCCTAAAAAGGACCTCACCTGCTTTTTCGTGGTCATGTTGGGGCTATTAGCTACTGCAGACACTTTACTTTGCTTGGGTTTAACTTGCCCATTTCCTAGGATAAAACCTAGATGTCTAGTTTCGGTATTGGCCAAAGTACATTTGGCTGGATTGATGGTCACCCCTACTTCATTGATAGCCTCTAAAACATTTCCTAGGTGTTGTAGATGGGTTTCCCTGTCAGGGCTAAACACCACCACATTGTCAAGGTACGCTGCACAATATTCAGTATGGGGTCTGAGCATTTGATCCATGAACCGTTGGAAAGTTACTTTTGCCCCATGTAAACCAAACGGCATGGTAACAAAATGAAACAGACCCAATGGGGTACTAAAGGCAGTCTTCTCTCTAGATGTTAGTGATAATAGGATCTGCCAATAGCTTTTGGTGAGGTCTAAAATACAGATGTATTTCACATTACCCAACCTAGTAATGATGTCATCAATTCGAGGCACTAGGTAGCCATCGAAAAGAGGCACAGTGTTTAATTTTCTAAAGTCGAAACAGATTCGTATTCCTCCCTCCTTTTTCCCAACCACCACTATCAGTGAGGACCAAGCACTCTTTGAGGGGACTGTGATACCCAACTCCTGCAACTTCCTCACCTCCTATACTACCTCATCCCTTACTTTCATGGGTAGACAATAGGGCTTCTGGTGAATGGGTCTCTCTTGGGTTAGTATGATGTTATGCAGAATCTCTTTAGCCCTCCTAGGTACATTCATAAATGTGGGGGCATACTTGTGTAGTACACTTTGTAACTCTTCAGGTTGATAGGGGGTTAACTCTGGGCTGACTGATATTTCATCATTACTGCCTGTTTTTTCTAATCTCTGGTAGGCCACATCTAACTCAATGTCTTTACTTTCAGAGTGGACATAACAAACAGGGTTTCCTTTGTCATGCCATTTTTTTAAGCAAATTTGCATGATATACCCTATGGGAGGCTCTGTTTCCTGGCATCCCCAGTTCATAATTGACAGGCCTGCTGTCTGTCTGATGATGGTAAAAGGGCCCTGCCACTTCATAAGCAGTTTGTTTTCTGTGGTAGACAGTAGTAACAACACTTTTTCTCCTTATTGGTAGGATTTGCTGCCCACACCCAAGTCGTAGTGCTCTTTCTGCTACACCTGTTTCTGCCCCAGAGATTGATGTGCCATCCTCACATACCTCACTAACTGTTTCCTCAGCTGAGTCATGTAGTCCAAGACATTACACTGTCCTACGGTTCTACTCTCTTCCCAGTGCTCCTTTACCATATCTAAGGGCCCTCTGGGATTTCACCCATACAGAAAGGAGAAGGGGGTGAAACCAGAGGAAGCTTGGGGTATCTCTGTAAGAAAATAACAGATATGGAAGGTATTTGTCCCACTTTTTCCCCTTCCTCATTGACAAATTTCTGCAACATTTTCTTCAGTGTCTGATTGAACCTTTCCACCAGGCCGTCAGTCTGGGGGTGGTTAGGAGAGGTCTGCGCTGCACTGATACCTAGAAAGCGATATAGTTTAGTAAGGAGGGTGGCAGTGAAGTTTCTGCCCCTATCTGTCGGTATCACCTGAGGTATCCCCATCCGGTTAAAGACTTTAGCCATCTCCTCTGCTAATCTAGGAGCCATGACTGTTCTCATGGGTATGGCCTCAGGATAGTGAGAGGTGTAGTCGCAGATCAACAGGACAATGCAGTTTTCTTTGGAACTTTTCTCCAGAGAGCCTACTATATCCATCGCTATCCTGTCAAAGGGTTGGGATGCAATGGGGATCGTCTTCGGGGGCACCTTATCTTTTCTCTCTATGCGGGCAACTGCCTGGCATTCTGGACAGCATTGAACATACTCAGCCACTTGCTCATGGATACCTGGCCAATAGAAATAGATCAAAATCCTACTTAGTGTACAGTCCCTGCCAGCATGCCCTGATAAGGGGATGTCATGTGCCAGTTGTATTACCTCCTCCCTGTATTTTTCAGGCACTAACAGCTGGGCCACAGTTTCCTCAGTCTTAGGGTTAACACACTCCCTAAAAATAACTCATTTGTAATAACACATTTGGGGGACCCACTTGCTTTTTCCTTTCCCACCAGTAAAAAAAATGGTTTCAGTGACAGTTCAACATTTTGTTCATTTTGCATAGTACTACATTTCAACAGTCCCAGTTCTGGTTGCTCCTTGAGTGGTTGAAGCGCTGGGGAGACCTATTGGTGTACCTCAATTTACTGGTTACGCATTAAAAAGTAACTGAAACCTTTCTACTGGAACCGAACTGCTCATTTGTTCCTCGAGTGCAATTTTATCTACCTGTTCTCTTACCTTAGAGGGTTAGCTGCCCTTATTACTGCACCGTCCGATACAGGACCTGAGCGCACCTTCTTGTTTGCTATTCTGGTTGCTCCTTAGCTTGTCTCTCATGCCAAGCTTTCGTCTCTCTTCATTTGAGAGATCTACCTTTCCGGTCCTTCCCTGGACTATCGAAAAGTTCCTCATCAAAAGGAAAGACATGGGGTAGTTGGGCCTGCTGCCTTGCCTGAGCCCTGGTGGTAACAGCGACTAGGGGTTCCTGTTCAGCATGACATTCAATAAAAGTCTTGAAGTCTGGATGGTCATGCCCTATAATAATTGCCACAGGCAAGTGCGGTACAAGTCCCACCTCCTGTTAATGGGTACTACCCTGGACAGTTAATGCAAGAGGAGTGGTGGGATAACAGTGGGTGTCTCCATGTATAAAGGTCACTGCAGTCCCTTTTCCCTGTTTCCTAGATAAATCCACCAGGTCTGCTTGGACCAACGTCTGGCAGCTGCCAGAGTCGATCAGTCCCATAACATGTTGCGACCAAACCTCCATAGTAGCAATAAATGTTCCCCCGCTGGCCAAGGCTAAATGTCCAGGATCTTTCTTTATGCTGGGGCAATTCCTAATAAGGTGTCTCTTTTTCTGGCAGCCACGACACACGATTTCAGATGGGGCAGCCTCCCTTTCTTTTCCTGCCTCCAATCAGTTCTAACATTTTGGGTGTTAGAAGAAGTAGGGTTTCTTACCAGTGTCATGGAGGTGGTGGTCATTCCTCCCTGGTAAATCCTTGGTTTGGAGGGTCTGGCTGCCAAGAAATCCTCAGCCAGAGCAATGGTCTTCTCTGCTCCCTCCGGCTTGTGTTCTCGAACCCATAGCTGCACGTCTTGTGGTAACACCTTGATGAGCTGCTCAGTAATTATAGCCTCCATCAGCTGGTAAATGGTCTTGGCATCTGGCTGCAATCACTTGTAGCACAAGTCCTTAAGCCGGGCATATATCTCTCTGGGGGTATCTGTGGTCTGTATCTTCAAGAACCTGAAACTCTGGCGATATGTCTGTGTTAATATCATATCGACTCAGGATCTCCCGTTTGATATCATCGTAATTTTCTGCCTCTCTCATGTCCATATGGCTGTACACTATCTGGGCCCTTCCAGTTAATTGAGGAGTCAGACGTACCACCCATTGTTCACAGGGCCACCCACACATTCAAGCCACCTGCTCGAATGTCATTAGGTAGGCCTCAATGTCATCACTGTCTGGCAGCTGTAAAAATTTAATGTCTCTGGGGCTATTACCTCTTTCAGAAGACCCAGTCTGTATAGCTTACAACACCTGCATGGTGTCTGCCCACTTAACATCCTGGTGTCTTTGTTCCAGCAACCTCTCTCGATCCAGCTGGACTTATCTGATGCAGAGCCATTTCAGTAATTCATCCACGTCTTCTGGAAGTACATCCTGCAATGCAGGACAGCTGGCCTCATCCTCGTCTTCTCCTTCTCTGACATCCTCCTGCTCGGTCTTCATCCTCATCTTTGGTCTAGTTATGGGGTGCAACCCAGGGAGCAGTTCAGCTCCAGTCTGCTCAGCCATCCTCATCAGGATGCCTGTGGTCATCTGGACCTTCTCTGATTCCTCCTGGAGCATTCATCCAGTCCACCTATGATACCAGGGCGGTAGCCACCCAAACAGTGCCTCCCTTCCCTGGTAAGATGTTGCGGCACTTATCCCACTTCTCATACCAACTTGTGAAGGTGTGGGATAACAGATGGACACAACAACTGCAATTAAGGTTCAACACACGTTACTTTGTGTGATGTTTATTCTTTTTTTTCTTTCAAAAAAAGACAATAAAATAAACTTGCAATACATTGCACAGAAATAATATCAGAAATTAATTCAAATAAAACTTAAAACTGTGGCAAACTAACTTCGTTTCCACACTGTGTAGCAATAGACTCCCTCAGTCCTATACCTGCATCAGTCAGCAGCTACTGACCCTATCTAAAAATTGTCTGATCAGGTAGGCCTTGTATACCCACCTCCTGAGGTCAGGTGACACAGCATTACATAAGTTTTAAAACTTTTTATTTAAGCCCTCTTTTTAAATTACATAAAGCTAGAGGGTCTATTAAGCACTTGCCACTTTAATAAATGAAATTAGAACTCAAAAAGATCTCTTAGGAGTAAAACTAAAAGCAAATGAAGGTGGAAAACTTACGTGTTAACTTTCTCCCGCCCTCCTTCCTTTAACCGCAGACCTTATTTTCCCTCTAGGACTTAATTAACCTTGCTTGACACCTTGACCAACACTTGCTGCTGGTCTTTCTCCTGACTGAAACCATTCTGTTACTTGTTACTGTTTTTGGCTGCTTGCTCCCGATTCCTGCACTTACCTTCTATGTCTTGTTACACGGATTGTTGCTAAGCTTAGTGTCCTAATTACTGTTTTAATCGCTCCATTGTACCTGAAACTCCTTTGTATTTCATTTTGATGTCATCCTTGTAGTTGTTGATCTGATCGGTACTTGTTTTGTTCTCTCCTGGGTCATGCCTGAAAATTGGCAGGTTTTGCCTAGTGTACCTACCCGGTCACCAAAAGCAAATAAATAAATAAATAAACTTTCCACTAAACTTTGATTGACAGCAGTCTGAGTATATCAAGTGGACACTAGATGCTGCTGTCCTATAGTGCACCCCAGTTGGCATGTATTCCCTGGTGAGTACAGACTGTTTTTCTATTTGCTCAAAGCAGAAGGAAGTTCTTTCAATATGTCCCACATATATTTGTGTAATTTATTTGTTTCAGTGGTTCTGCTTAAGAAAAGCAATGGGGCACATTTAAATAATAATCTTAAAGGAAGGACTCATTATTTTAAAATTCCTTTAGTTATTTATAGCTGTACCCTTATCTTATGTCACACTGGGTCAGGGAATAAATGTGAAAGTCCGTTATGCTGACATATGTTGTATTTATTTTTATTTATTCATTGGCAGTGCTTAGTACTATGTACTTGAATGATGCCGACGGCTACAATGTCAAGCCATCGGCTTACTTTTCATTTTGGCCATTTGTTTCCCTAAGGGCTGAATCTCCAGCATTTTGTTAAAAACAGCGTCCATTTACGGAGGAGTGAACCCACAGTTTGGAAACACAAGACCAGCTTCCAAGGAGAGCCCAGCAAGGCTTTTTGCACCTCCAAATTTATGCCAGGCTCTGTCGGAGAACGTTGGAGTCTCCAGGTAATGGATGCACAGTGCACAGAGCACACGGGGATAGGAATGAGAGAGAGAGAGAGAGAGAGAGAGAGAGGGGGTTGAAACACAGCAACACCACTGTTTTGCAAGGGGAACCCTCTCCTGTCTGTTCCTAAACTAGGCTTGAGCCCTTCCTCATTCAGGGCTTTCAAAGCCCCTGTCCTTGTGGCTAAAGCCGCCAGAAGCAAAATGGTCCTGCCGCAAGCAGCAGGAAGGGAGCTCCACAAGCAGCATAAAAACCCAGCCGCACTTGCATATCTCCACAAGCGGCATTTCATGCAGGGGCCTAGCGGATAGCAACCTAATAGAACCGTATGCATCATTGAACTAGCACACACAGAGCAGACAACCTCTGAGTATGAGGGAAGAGAGGAAAGACAAAGACGTAGGGAGACAAACAAAATAACAACAACAAAAAAATACATACGTACATCCATAGGGCTATAACAAATAAATCTGGGAGTTGTACACTAACAGCAGGAGGATTTAAAAAGCATTAAAAGAGGGGATACAAGCAGATCAAGAGGAGGGGATGCAGGGAGTGGAGCAGTGCACTGGGTGCAGAGCAGCAGTCTTCAGGAGGACATTCTGGGTACGGTGGTGCTGCCCCATATGCAGACATCTCTCTGGGCTGAGGGGCGAAAGTGGTCAGATTCTGAGCTGAACTGGCAGGAGTGCTGGAGACCTTCATCCCCACCCATGGGCCACCATGTCACCAGCCACTGCCACAGTGGTTACCCAGGCAGACAGCAGGCTGGACTACGGTGGGCTCAAGGGGGGTTCGGGGGGGGAGAGACACATCCCCCACCTGGTCCAGCTTAAGAACTTCTACACTGTCTTGGAGAAGAGGGAGAGTCCTGCATAGGAACCCGTGGCTGCGACCAGGGAGGATGTGAGTGTCCTCCAGAGGGAAGAACCAGCGGGGGAGGACGAGGACTCCATGGGAAGAAGAAGTTACTCCTGATGGGGGACTCAGTTGTCTGGGGAATGGATGTGGGCAAGGACAACAGGGAGGAAAGGGAGGTTAAGTGCCTCCCAGAACGTACATCGCAGAAGGAGGGGGAGCAAATCCAGAGGATCACTAAGGCAGTGGCAAAGAGAGGGTGGCTGGAGGTCATTGTCCACCTGGGAATGAATGACCTATCCAAGGACAGGGCAAGCATGGAGCAGGTGCTGAAGGAATTCAGAGAGCTGGGAGGGCTTCTGGGGAAGGTAATAGGCTCTGTGACGTTCTCAGAGGTTTTGCTGGTCCACAGCAGGGTGGGAGACTGGAATCTCTGTATCAGAAGCTTCAACACATGGCTGAAGGGCTGGTGCAGTAAGAAGGGGTATGGCTTCACTGGGGACTGGGTACCCACCTGGAACAATGTGACCCTGTACTCGAATGACGGGCTACACCTGTCCAGGAAGGGGAAAGCACTCCTAAATGAATGGTTTAATTGCTTCATTGCTGGGCTTTTAAACTAGCCAAGGAGGGGGCCAACAGGAAAAGGGAGACTCAAGCAGCCCACCTCCACGAGACGGAGAAGCCAATAATGAGGGGCAGAAAAACAACATGATGACAGCAGCACCTAAATAGACATAGAAGGAAAGGCAGAAGAGGGAAGGCAGCATAATGAGACAATTTGAGGGGAGGGAAAGAAGAAGAGGAACAAAGGCATGGGTAGATCACAGATAGGCAGCAAAACATGGAAGGCCATGCTTACAAATGCTCGCAGCCTAGGGAATAAAATCCCAGACCTGGAGGTATTGTTAGTGGAGGCAGACCTGGGCATAGCAGCAATAACGGAGACCTGGTACACCGCTAATCATGACTCAGACGTTAATGTACCGGGGTACACTCTATTCAGGAGAAATAGGGGGAATAAAAGGGGAAGGAGCCATGTGCGTCAGGGAGGGTATTAAGGCAATGGAAGTACTGGGTAGACGGGGGAAGCCAAGGCACTGTGGGTCACCCTTGAGCCAGGCAATGGCACAGCAGTCCATGCAGGGGTGATCTACAAGCCTCCAGCACAGAGAGAGGAGGTGGATAGGGAGCTGGCGGATCAAAGTCACAAGGTAGCAACAAAAGATGAGGTATTACTGCAGGGTGATTTTAATATCCCAGACGTGGATTGGACCATCCCAGCAGCTGCTTCAACCAGGAGCCCAGACATCCTAGATTCCCTACGGGGGCAGGCCTCAGACAGCTAGTGATTCGATCCCACCAGAGACAGGGTGATTCTGGACCTAGTACTAACCAATGGGAACAGAATCACAGGCATTCAGGTGGACAGTTAACTGGGAACCAGCGACCACCACACAGTGAGATTTAGCATAGGGGCCAAGGCACAGTCTAGTTACACAAAGACAAAGGTCTTAGATTTCAGGAGAGTGGATTTTGCTAAAATGAGAAGTTGTATCAGGGAGGCTCTGGCAAGGAGGGAGATAGGCCAGGGAGTCGAGGAGCACTGAGAACTCCTGAAGGGAGCCATACAGGAGGTGATGAACCTGTGCATCAAGATGGTAAGCAAAGGCAGGAAAAGGAGGAACTCACCATGGTTTTTGAGTGAGGTAGCAGGCAAAGTAAGGGCCAAAAGGGTGAGTTTCAGGAATTACAAGGAAACTCAAAGGGGAGCCAGACAGGGTGGAATACCTAAAGAATATTAGAGAAGCAGGAAAGGCTGTAAGGAGAGCAAAGGTGCAGACCGAAGAAAGATTAGCAAAGACAGTGAAAAAAGGGGACAAGACATTTTATAGGTACATCAGCGAAAGAAGGAAATCCAGTGGAGGGATTGTAAGGCTCAGAGGGGATACAGGGGAGTGTAAGGAGGGAGACCTGGAGAAGGCAGAAATGCTGAACAAATACTTCTGTTCACAGAAGAGGGGGAGGGTCAGGAACCACAGCTGGGTAATGGACACAAAGGGGGGGGGGATACAAGTCCATGCACAGTGGAGAGAGTCCTGGAGGAGCTCACAAAACTGAAGGTGGACAGGCAATGGGTCCAGATGACATACACCCGAGGACATTAAGGGAGCTGTGAAGACAGCTAGCAGCACCTCTGGCAGCCATGTTCATAGAGTCACTCAATACAGGGGTGGTTCCAGAGGACTGGAGGAGGGCACATGTAGTCCCTCTACACAGAGGTGTTAGTAGGGAGGAGGCAGGGAACTATAGACCAATCACTCTCATCTCAGTAGTGGTACGATCATGGGGGCACTGCTGAAAGAAAGAATAGTGGCATGCCTGGAATTCAGCAGTGCCCAGGATCCAAGGCAACATGGATTCACAGCAGGAAGGTTGTGTCAGACAAATCTAATAGATTTTATTTGACTGGGTGACAAAGGAAGTAAATTGGTGGGGGGGGGAGCGGTTGATGTTGTCTACCTCAGTTTCAGCAAAACCTTTGACACTATCCCACATAAAAAGCTGGTTAACAAGATGGTCAGTCTGGGCATGGGGCACAAGGTAGCAAACTTGGTTAGGAACTGGCTAACGGACAGGAAGCAGAGGGTGGTGGTAAATGGGATCCAATCCGGGGAGAGGGGGTGACCAGCAGGGCATCTCGGGGATCAGTCCTTGGGCCAGTTCTTTTAATGTCTTCATTAGTGACATTGTGGTAGGGCTGGAGGGAAAGGTCTGCCTGTTTGCAGATGGCACCAAGATCTGCAACAGGGCTGAAACTCCAGATGGGGTGAAGAGAATGAGGAGGGGCCTAGGGAAAATTGAAAAATGGTCTGAGGTGTGGCAACTGAGATTCAGTTCAAAGTAGTGCAAAATAATGCACCTGGCATGAAGGAACCCTGGAGAGAGCTACAGGATGGGAGGAGAGAGGCTGATGATCACCAAGGAAGAAAGGGACCTGAGGGTTATCATTTCTGATGACCTAAAGGTGTCTAAGCAGAGTACAAAGGCTGCAGGGAGGGCAAGTGGCATGTTGGGGTGCATAATCAGGGATATCACTAGCAGAAGGCAGGAGGTAGTGATGCCATTGTATAAAATGCTGGTGAGGCCTCATCTAGAGTACTGTGTGCAGTTCTGGAGGCCACACCTTTGTAAGGACATTGATAGGGTGGAGGTGGTCCAGAGAAGGGCAACTAAGATGGTACAGGGCTTGCACCGGAAGACATATGAGGAGAGGTTAAATAACTTCAATATGTACTCACTGGAAGAGAGGAGGGATCAGGGGGTATGATAGAAACATTCAAGTACCTTAAGGGCATAAACAAGGTGGGGGGGGGCATCTTCCAATATAGGAGGAGTACAAGAACGAGGGGGCATAATATGAGGTTGGAGGGTGGCAGGTTGAGGGGAAATGTGAGGAAGTTTTTCTTCACGGAGAGGGTGGTGGATGCATGGCATGATCTGCCACTTGAGGTAGTGGGAGTGAGCATGGTGGATGGATTGAAACATGCCTGGGACAGACATAAGGGAACCTTAGAGGTGGGAAGGAGGGGTGAAAAGCCACTGACCACATAGGGCAAAAGGTCACAAACCAGTGTAGGGCTTACAGGCAGACTAGATGGGCCTTGTGTTCCTTTCTGCCAACAATTTCTATGTTTACACTGTAGAAAACACACAGCACAGCATTACTACACCTTTGGTCATGCGTTAGAACTAATGTACACCCGATTGTGTCATACAGCTTACTTACACTGTGGAAAAAAAACACAGCACAGCTATGATTTACCAGAGAGACCTTTTTAAATGCATGGCAGCTATGGGACAGATACCTGCATGTACATGGAGATTCAGTCCGAGATACAAACAGTGCAGTCTGGGGACTGCTAAGGTGGGTTGTGAGAGTACCTTAACCTCAGTAGGGAAGGGAGTTGGGGAATGGGCCACATGGGAACATTAATCTTAGACTGAATAAAGCCAAAACCTTTATTTTAATAATGAAATGTTCATACCTAATTGTAACTTGTTCAGCTTTTTATGTTTTTTTGTTTAGCTTTTTTCTGTTCCTATGCTCTGCTTTCCCCTCCTAATGGTAGCTCCTCTCCCCATCACCTACCTTCTCATGGACTTATGCCTTAACCACCACTGCCTCGAACCATTGTGTGGTGGATAGGGTGCATTGTTGGTAGTATGTGGGCCTGCCGGGGTGCTAGTGTCATCTGTGGTAAACCAGAGGCCCTTCTCTTGTGAGTATCGCTGCATGGGACTCCATCACGCTGTAACACATCCTCGTGCCAACATGCAGCCATGCTGGTGTCTGATGGCATTAATTGCCTTCTGCTGACCCTGACTGAGCTCTCCCTCTAGCCAAAATTAGAGGGCGATCTCCCTGCAGGGCGCACATCTCTTCCATTCCAAAGGAGCAGAGCTCTCCCTGGGACACTCAGTAGTCTTTCTGTCAGCCCCCCCCCCCAAAGATGAGTCCACCCACAAACCCAGATCGCTGGCATCATGAGTGGTAACACCACCTCAACACCAGCATACTGGTGTATGAGATGTTTCCATAGATCTTTTTCTCGTTAGGCCGTGTTCATCAGGGATACACCCTGTTCAGGCCCAATGATCCCCATCCCCCCAGATCCTGCATGCACCCATGCCAAAACTAGCATGCGCTAACCCCTGGATTGTTCACAGAGTTATAATCACAGTTCTGTTGAGGGGTGCTACTGGTTTTATGGCATGTAACAAGCAAACAGAGTCCAGTGCACACACACACACACACACACACTCATGATAAATCTAACAAGTAAAACATTTTTACTGCTTGAACTGGCTATTTTCTTGCTTTTATCTCCATGGAAAAGGGGTTCCCTTAGTTTTCAGATGTTATTTATTTATTTAAAAGTGGAAAGGCACCATGAGCCGGAGCTCTTTTCCAGGCGTGACCCCGGGAGAAGGGGGGTACAGAGTAGCAGAGCAGCATATACAGATGACATTCAGAGTGCATTATAAAGTACACAGTTGTGAGGTTTACATAAGAAATGATACTTACAGCATGGCAGGTAGTAGGTTCGCAGCTAATTACAATGAGACGTACACAGCAGTGAAAAAAAAATAGGTAGCAAGTGGTAAAGACAGCATGGCAAACAGGATGATACAGAAGCTAATTACAGTGAAGGAGAGAAGTTACATACAACAAAAGTAGAGTGAGTGGAGAGGAGTCAGTTGTGGTAGGCAAGGCCTAGGCAGAAGAACAAAGGCAGGAAGTATTGGGGGATGGTCTAGGAAGGTGTCTGAGTAGGGAAGGCAGGAGAGAGGCGTAAATGAGAGGGAAGACTGTTCTAAAGGTGAGGAACTCTTTAAGGGAATGAGAGTTTGCCTACAGTGGTGCTGACACATGGGAGGGAGAAGGTGCAGGTACTGTTGGAGCATGAGTTATAGACTGAAGGAGTAGCAGGGGTAAGAACAAGAAGAGAGGCTAGATAGGATGGAAGAGACCCAAAACAGAATTTAGCAATGGAGGTAGAGCAATGAAAGGAGTGTCTCTGTGAGAGGGACTGAAGGGAAAGAAAGGAATAAAGGTCACAGTGGTGAGTTGGGGGGAGGAGTTAGAAGTGAACCTGCAGAAGACATGAAGCAACTCATCAAGTTTGGCGAGGGAGGTAGTTGGAGCAGCACTAGAAACAATGTCTGCATAGTTGAAGGAAGGGAGGATTCATTTACCAGTAGGTCACGTCTTACAGGGAGATGGAGACTGGATTTGTGGTGATAAAGTAATCCTAATTTAGGGTGCAGTTTGGAGTGGAGCACATTGAAGTGGGAGGAGAAATCAAGAGAGGAATCGAGCTAGATGCCAAGATACTTATAGGTCGGGACATGTTCAAGGGGGTATTGGCTGCAGAGAAGAAAGTTGGGAAGGAGGGAAGCCTGGTGAGGTTTTGTTTCGAGCCAAAGGTCATGGCCACGTTTGTTTTAGTATTAAGCTTAAGGCAATTGTTTTTGAACCAGGCTGTAACTGATGAGAGGTCATTTTGAAGGTGAGATTGAACTTCATGGATAGATGGACCAGACAGGAAGAGAATGGTATCATCACCATACATGTGGATGTGGGCATAGTACAGGCTGAGGGAAGATCATTTATAAAGAGGGAAAAGAGAATGGGTCTGAGGACTGATCCCTGGGGAACACCAGCAAGTATAGGGAGGGATGGAGAGAGGGTGTTGTTGATAGAGACAGATTGGGAGTGGCTGGTTAGGTAGAACCTGAACCAGGCTACTGAGTTAGGGGACAGACCAAAAGAGCTAAGCGTATTGAGTAGGAGGATATGAGAGACAGAGTCAAAGGCCTTAGCGAGGTCAATGAATATGGCTGAGGTGATATGACCCTGGTCTACAGCTGAGTGAATGGTATCTATGAAGCGTAGGAGAGAAGAGGTGGTCGAGTGGGACTTCCTGAAGCCTGATTGTAATGGTGAGAGGATGTTTGATGAAAATAAGAAGTAATTTAGCCTGATGAGAATTAGGGACTCTTGCACTTTGGCAAGAGCGGGAAGAAGTGAGATCGGGCAGAAGTTACCAGGGAACGTAGGGTCACCGCCTTTGTGAAGGTGGAGAACTGTTGCAGATTTCCAGGCGATTGGGGCAGTGAGAGGAAGAGAGAGATTTAGGATGTAGATTAACGGGGTCACTATTGAAGGGGCAGATATTTTTAGAAGCCTAGGATGCAGTCCAACGGAGCTAGACTTGGGGTTGAGAGAGCTGAGGGTTCTCAAAACTTCTAATGGCAGAATAGATGGGAGATGGAGGCCAAAAGACTGAGAGGAAGGGAGGGGGAGTGAGGTGGAATGGGGGGAGCCTTCCTTATACAGTAGATGAGGCAGTGGTCACTGAGCACATCATGTAGGATGTCAGCAGAATGAATGCAATTGGGGTGAGTGAAGAGCACCCAGTCTAGCAGTGAGTGAGACTGTGACTTTGAAGTTGGACACATGGGCTCTTTGATCATTTGAGAAAGGTTTAGCTTTTCGATCTGTTGACAAGAGTTAAGTAAGTTGGGGGAGAGCCAGTTGAGATTAAAGTCGCCCAGTAGAATGAGCTCACTAGTGTTAGCGAGGGTGGAGATGGCAATGATGCGGGAGACCAGGAATGTACAGGGAAGCTTGGAGGAGGCATATAAGACCCCAACAAAAAAGGGAAAGGGAAAGTGAGATGGCTGGGTGATGGAGGTTAGGAGAAACTCTTGAGAGGTGGGGACCACTTCACGGTGGGAGATGGAACAGTTTAGGGAGGTGCAGGAGTACATGGCTACCCCCACTCCACGTTTTCTTTGGTCCTGTCTGAAGAGGGCAAAATCAGGGAGGGCCAGTTGGGAGTCAGGGACACTGGAGGATAACCAGGTTTCTGAAATACAGAGTATGTCTGGGGAGTGTAGGGTAACACATACTTTTAGGTCATCCAGCTTGGGAAGAAGGCTGTGTGCATTTACATCGAAGATACTCAGGCCTTTGGGGAGAGCTTAAGGGAGAGGGGCGCTATGGCTAGAGGGGTCAGTATTTGGCTCAATGTCCCTTGCAAGAAGGAGTAGGAGAACTAGGAGGTGGAGGTGTGAGGCAAGGGACTATCGTTTGTATCTGTGGACGTGGGAGGGTGCTTGAAGGGGGGGGGAGAAGCTGCCGGATGGCTACCAAGTGGAGGCTTGAGCAATAGAGTAATCCGTGATGGATAAGGAAGGAGGGGTAGTAGTTAGGAGGAGTGGTGATGAGGGAACAGGTAGTTAGTGAGGAGTTAGCATTGTACTCTGAGCAAGAGGTAACTGGGATGAAGTTAAGGTTAGTAGCTGAGCGGCAGGAGGGGGCACAGGGAGGAAGGAGAAGGAAGATGAGAAGGGAGAAGGGGAAGATGCAGAGGGAAGACAGGGGCACTGGAGGAGAGCCGGAAAGGTGAGAAAGGGGCCATGTGAGAAAAGGAGCAGGGAAATGCAAGCAGAAAGGGGAGGTAGAAGGGGAGCAAGATGATATAGAGCCTCATGAAAGAAGGAACTGTGAGGAGGAAGGGTAGAGAAAATCAGGAGGATCACTCAGAGGGAGGTCACACAGCAACGGATACAGGTGAAACTGGGTCTGGATTCAGCTGAAGGGGGGCAAGGCGGGCTGCAGCGGATGGAGGAAAGCTGCAATGCCAGGGATTCATCCCTATCCGGGGGCTCTGAGAAACTGTGGGATCGAGAAAGTGGAGTACCAGGTATTATAACACCAGAGTGGCTTCTAGTGGTGAGCCACAATAAGCTGCAGAGGGGGAAATAGGCTGATTGTAATTTCTATGCAATCATGTGTGGGTGGGCAGACTGAACTAACACTACATAGGACAACACTTGCCAAGAGTGGTGAGGGGGGCGGTGGGTTGGGCTGAGCTAATGCTGTATAGGACAACACTCGCCAGACCTGTAACGTCGGCAGGGCCAAACCACACAGACGCTGAAAGTGAGCAGAGCCAGAGTCGTACCTTCTTGCAGCAGCTCAGGGGAAGGCAGGATTTCAGGTGGCTTCGGGTGCCCTTGTGACCACGCCGGGCAGCTGTGGAGAGAGAGACCAGGATTTAAGCAGGTATCAGGGAGGTGGGACAAAGCAAAGGGGAGGGGAGTAAGAGGGATCAGGTAACCAAGGTGGATATCATGGAATCTGCAAGCTACCTAAAATACATTTGATTGTTTCATAAGCTACAAACTGTTTTTTTTTTGTAAGTGAAACAGAAAAAAATTGTCAGAGCTTAGTACATTTGAACTAGCTAATTTTACAAGTGGAACAGAAATAGTTTGTCAGAACTCACTACATTTGAACAGGAGTAATAGAGATTTTTTTTATTATATACTTATTTTTTTTTAAAACATAAGCTACTCGCTATGGGCTAAATTGTCTGAGCTAAATATGTTTACTTAAGATGAAAGCTTAAACCTTCACAGAGCTGGCACTCAATTAAAGCACTGCTTGTTTGAAAACAGGATTAAGGGCTGAGTAGACCACGCATGCAAAACTAAACGGGTTA
Organism: Neoceratodus forsteri; assembly: GCA_016271365.2. NCBI lineage: Eukaryota > Metazoa > Chordata > Ceratodontiformes > Ceratodontidae > Neoceratodus > Neoceratodus forsteri. The sequence goes on along the minus strand of JADMNL010000024.1, from coordinate 118,535,615 downwards.
CTCGTGAGCCATGCAACCCAGGAGCAGGCGCTGTAGTTAAGGCACAGGTTAAATTAAGAGAAAAATAGGAGGATTCTGAGGACAAAAATCAGGAAAATAAAAGGAATCAGAACTCCTCTGCCGACTAGAATAGATGGTGGACCACTTTAAGGCTACGAATAAAATTGGATTAAACGTCTCTAAATCTCTAGGTTTAAATCATGTGAGCAAGCCTCCTTCTTGGTGCCAAAATTCAAATTCAAACCACACAGATGCCGAAAGTGAGCAGAGCCAGAATCGTGCCTTCTTGTAGCAGCTCGTGGGAGGGCAGGACTTCAGGTGGCTTCAGAATGGAATTCAAGTGTAAGCAAGCCAAACCATCAGATGCCAAGTTGGAAACACTTTACTTTAAAGAAGCCAGTTTAAGCATTGCACTCTGTTTAAGAGTAGCCACTGTAGGCATTTCATAGTTAGGACTAAACCATGGGGTTCCACCATTGGAATTCCAATCTGAAAACCAAGAGAGCCCCTTTTGCATGGAGATAAAAGGAAGAAAATAGCCAGTTCAAGCAGTAAAAATGTTTTACTTGTTAGATTTACCATGAGTGTGTGTGTGTGTGTGCACTGGACTGTGTTTCCTGCATGCACCTCCCTGTCTTCCACGGCTTCCCCTCTGTGGCAGGAGCTTTGGGGGGAGAGATGTGCTCCTCCCCAAAACAGTCCACTAGTGTCGACCAAGATTCACTGTGAGCAGGCACTGGGACCCTGGGGAGTCCAGGAACCCTGACTATCCTGCAAATGGTTCAGAGATTCTTCCCCTGATTTTTCTCCCCTGTTCCCCCCCCCCGTCCTCCTCATCCGCTGGTATGGGTGGAGCCTTCTAATGGCCTTAGCTGTACACAGCAATATCCTGCAGAGCGAGCAAGGTCCCCTGAGCCACCACAGGAGGGTCACTGCGACACTAGATGCCTGACGCCATCCCTTCCCACTGCAATGCACTACTGCCGCAGTCTGGCCTGCCACTTGACGTGGCATCCCGAGTTCTCTCCCGAGCCCAAGTCACCTGTACGGCAGCACATTGTGCCATCTGGGCAGCCTATATGGTTTCTTTTTCAAATACAAAAAAAAAAAAATCTATTGTCAGTATGCATGGTTTTAAAGTGATGTATTGATCTCTGTTCTGACATCTTCACAACTAACAGAACATGAACTGTATGACGGCACAAATATTCTTTATGGATATGTATGTAGGAGCAGTAGTAATGTATTTTATTCATAGTAAGAATATGGATTGCCCATTGAGCAAGCCTGATTTTCAGTAGGGTCCTTAGTACAAAATATTGCAATAGAACAGAAGGAAGCAATTAGGCAGGCTGAAGGTGGATAAGGCAGTGGGGCCAGACAGGTTGCACCCGAGGGTGATCTGGAGCTGGGGAGGAGTTAGCTGCCCCACTGATAAGGCTATTCAACTTGTCTCTGAATTCAGGGAGCGTGCCGGCAGTCTGGAAGAGGGCACATGTGGTGCCGCTGCACAAAGTGGGTAGTAGGGAGGTAACAGAGAAATATCACCCAGTCAGCCTCACCTCAGTGGTGGGGAAGGTCATGGAGGCACTTATAAAGGGGAGGGTGGTAGACTACCTGGAGGAAAGTGGCTTACAGGATATCAAGCAGCATGGCTTCATGAAAGGGAAGTCTTGCCAGATGAACTTGATTGAGTTCTTTGATTGAGTGACACAGATGGTCGACCGGGGGGGTGGCAGTGGACATAGCCTATCTGGACTACAGTAAGGCCTTTTATTTTATTTATTTAGTTTTTGTTGACCAGGTAAGTGCACTACACAAATCCTGCCTATTTTCAGGCACGACCCGGGGGAGGGGGATACAGATGAAAACCAACTGACTTTGAACCAGATTAAGCTGTTGGTGGTATTTTTAGTGAATGAGGGAAATTTGGCCAGGACACCGGGGAAATTCCCCTACTCTTTTCGATAAGTGCCATGGGATCTTTAACATCCACCTGAACTACCACCAATCCAGGCAAATGGGACCTCGGTTTAACATCTCATCCGATCATCTTCAACACCATCCCCCACAAAAGGTTGGTGAGCAAACTGGAAAGTGTAGGGGTAGGTGGGAAAATAACCAGGTGGGTGGAGAACTGGTTGGCGGGCAGAAGCCAGACAGTGATGGTGAACGGGGTGTACCCCAGGATGGGGGGTGACGAGCGGGGTACCCAAGGGGTCAGTGCTGGGACCCCTCCTTTTTAATATCTACATCAGCAGTATCACAGAGAGCCTGAGGGGAAGGGTGAGCCTATTTGCTGATGATACAAAAATCTGCAATAAGGTGGACACCGCAGGAGGGGTGGATGACGTGAGGCAGGACCTGAAGACTCTGGAGGGATGGGCGGAGACTTGGCCACTGAAATTCAATGCCAAAAAGTGTGCTGTGATGCATTTGGGGTGCAGGAGCCAGAAAGCAAGATACACCCTTGGTGAGGACATCAAGGGTACGGAGCAGGAGAGGTATCTGGGGATCATATTATCATGTAATCTTAAGGTGGGAAACCAATGTAGCAGGGCAGGGGGAAGGCCAATGGGGTGTTGGCATGCATTGGCAGGGGCATCACTAGCAGAAGGACAGAGGTACTGATGTCCCTCTACAAAATCTTGGTAAGATCTTGCCTGGAGTACACAGTCCAGTTCTGGAGGCCACATCTATGGAAAGACATAGACAGGATCAAGAGAGTTCAGAGAAGGGCAACCAGGATGGTGCAGGGTATGCAAGGGAAGACATATGAGCAGAGATGTAAGAAATATGTCAAGGGGATCAACCAAGTAAAGGGAGGGTGTTTATTTAAAAGGAAGGAAGGGAGGAAGATACAGAGGCAATGTGAGGGAACGATTCTTCATGGAGAGGGTGGTGGATGCATGAAACAGGCTTCCTGAGGAGGTGGGGGGCTGAAACAGTGGAGGGATTCAGGAGAGCATGTGACAGTCATATGGGGCTGTATAGCATGGGCCGGGGGGTTCCATGGGGGGAGGGACGAGTAATGGTGGGTAAGGGGCAGACTATATGGGCCAATGGGTTCTTTTCTGCCGCCAAGTTTCTGTGATTCTGTGAACACTAGTAATGTCCTGTATACATTATTCTGCTAATCTGTATCATGTTTCAAACACATCAAAATACATATAACATGTTATATACATAGTACAAATATACATTATATACATATTGCTGTATGTATGTAAGAGTGTGACAGTATACAGCAAAGTACTGTCTGGAATACATTTTGAGTTTATGAACAAGCCATCCCATGTTTTTTTGTTTCACACATCCTTTGATAATCAAGATGTAGCAGAGTACTGCAGAAAGTGACACGTGCAATCCATTCTTAAAATCAGAATCATTTTCATTTTTAAATGTTGTTTTCTATTAAAATGTTAATACATCACAGGGCTAGCAACTGATAGATTATAAGATACAGCAGTAACAGTCCCAACCCTAATGATAAACAACATTATGCCAGACGTGTCAGATTATAAACCGCTCTGCACACAGTGAGCCACCAGCTGACGCTGCACATGGTGGATTACTGGAATCAATTTAAATGAGTCACACACAGTACTATGGTACCAAAGCTGCACCCTAGGAAAGAGAGAGCAAGAAAGACAGTGATAAATGACAGGGGCAACCTGTCACAGACTGTTACATCACACTTAATGATTTACCACAAATCTTGATAACATAAAACACAGTTGGAAATATAAGTGGGCCTTGAAACAAACCTGCCATTCTCCCTCTCCCACCTGAAATGGCAAATTCCAGCTTAGCCTGCTTGTTTTCACCTGGTCCATCCTGATGAGTCATTGACCCTTTCAGTTGGCACCAATGTTGCCACTCCTTTTCATTCATTCGACCTGATTGGTGGAATGCTGTGTTCAGTTTGTCCAGTATTCTATGGGTGGTGCTCTGTTTCCGAGTATAACAGCCTAGTTCAGTGAAACATGTGACACCAGGGGCAAGCAAACCTTTACAATGCAAGTTTAAAACAGGTCAGATCTAGCAATAAAAATTTCAACATTTTTGAGGTAATGAGACTTGAGTATCTGTGTATGAGTGTACTTTTGGGAAAAAAAAAAAAGAGAGGTTCTCGTTTCCATCCACTTTTTTTGAGGGGGGGATTCAGATTGCATTTCATTTCATGACTGATATTTCGGTTTATATGAAGAGAAGAAAACGGGAGCAGTCATCACCCAAAGGTGCCGCAAACACATTACATTAATGTGCAAAAAGCGTTAATGAAGGTACCAGGTGCAAACACATGTTGCCTGACACATTTCAGTTTGGAAAGCAGGAGTGTGAAATGCATCAGGCAATGTACCTGTAGGGGGCCTCCCCCTTTTTTTGCAGAGGTCCTTGTGATGTCATGAGATATTGTTCAAGCTTCTCTCCCACTGGATTAGGGTTCCTTTGTGAGCTGTTTTTAAGTGAGGATAAATTATTTTTTCTTACTTAGAATACTTCATTGACTAAAAATAAATAACTTATCTGTAACGTTTACCTCTCAAGTACAGTGCAATGTATAAAAAGTGATACACCCAGCTTACAAGAGTTCATGGAAGAATATGTAATAGCAGTGGAAAAAGACCATCAGCCCATCCAGTCTGCAGCAGCGGCTCTAGCCACAAATGGTTACCAGGGCACAGCCAGGGCACAACAGATGGTAGCCAGGGCACTTATATATTGTTACTATGGGGGAATCTCTGCACCATATGGGGCACCAACTGGGGCACAGCATTTTTTTGCCAGGGCACGTGCCCTGGTGGGCCCTGGTGTAGAGCCGCCACTGCCAGTCTGCCATGTTATACCTTATGCTACCCTAGGACCTAATGTCTAGATGAAGTTTAGATCTTCGCTTCCCCCCTTTCCCCTTCCTTGATACTTGATTGTTCACTATTCACTTCTGTATAAAAGTAGTTATTGTGTTACAGTAGCACGTTTACTGATGCCTCTGTATGTACCCATTATCCTGTATTGTAATACTGCTTCTGTTTTTTTGTATAATAAGTTGTCCTCCCTAAACCCCTTTCCCCAGGCTGCACCTGGAAATGAGCCTCGGCTCAGTGTGCCTTTCCTGGTTACCAACTTTTAAATAAATAAATACCTATCTGAGTAACTATTAATACCTTAGCTCTGTCCCAGCCATACCTGAAACCAGTGACGGTTTTTGTGCCCACTGCCTCAGTCAGTGGGCTGTTCTGCAGCTCAACCACCCTCTCTGTAAAGTAAAACTTTCTCACATCTGTCCTGAATCTCCCTGTCAGCTTGTCCCCTGTTTTGACTCACCATTCCTGCTAAATGGTTCCTCACAGTTTAACTTGTTCATTCCTTTCAGGAACCTGAAGGTCTGTGTCATAGCTCCCGCCTCTGGTCTGGCCTCCTGTGAGTACATGTTCAGTGCTGTGAGCGGTTTCTCATCGGATCTGCTTTGTTGACTTTGAATCATTTTAATTACCCTACGCTGCGCCATCTTCATCTCCACCATCTCTTCATCTTTCCTCAGCTGGGGATTCCAGAGCGGGGCACAGTATTCCACATACAAGCACACCACTCTTCTATGGGGAGGTAGTAGTACCTCTTTCCTCTTGCTGCTGAACCCACTCCCAATACAGCCCAACATTCTGGTCTGTGTGCTGTAAGCCTTATTACATTGGGTGGGTTGTTTTAGGGAGTCACTTATGATAACTTCCAGGTCCCTTTCCTCAGAAGCAGTGTCCAGCTTAACCCCTCCGATCCAGTATTCTCTCCTGGGGTTCTTGTTCCCTATCTGTGTCACCTTGCACTTTTTGGCATTGAATTTCAACAGCTAGGCCTTGGACCATCCTTTTAACCTCTGCAGGTCCCTCTGCATCTTACTTCCCCCCTCCTCACTGTCTGCCCTGCCACAGAACTTAGTGTTATCTGATGAAGAGATACATCTTGCCCTGTATTCTTTCTTCTGTGTCAGTGATGAACATATTGAAAATGACTGGTCCCAGGACTGACCTTTGTGGCACCCGCCTTGTGACATCCTTTTCTCTTGACATCACCCCATTTACCACCACCCTCCGATCTCTCTGCCTCAACCAACTTACCACCATCTTCCTAGCTCCTTTGCTCCACCTAGATCTTCCAGTTTCTTCTGCAGCCTTTTATGTGGCACCGAGATGAATACCTTACTAAAATCCAAGTATAGTAAATCCACTGATTGTCCTGTATATATACTTCCTCAGTTACCCAGTCAAACAATACTACAGATTGGTTTGACAAGACCTCCCTGCCATCATGTAATCTCTTGGAAAATCGGGCTGCTGGAGCCTAAGGGGCAAACAGCCTGATTTCCTGCAAATGGGTTTAGTAAAGAATGGAAGGTCCTGGCATTCCAAATTTTGGGAATGTTTTCAGATTTGAGTCCTGCTGATGCTGACTGTCAGTGTTCTGCAGAAAATGAGAAACTGGGGCCGGCCCGTCAGAGAAGCGGTAGTGATACTTCTCGCAACCCCAGTGACCCAGGGTGGGGAGTGATCTCAAGTTGTTGGGGGCTGGCTGATGGGAGCAGGATTGAGCATCCCCAGAGGACAATGTCCTCCTCTGGGGAGGGAAGGAGGGACGCATGCTCTGCTTTGCTACAGCCACCTAGGTGACCATAGGTAGTGGTGGCGCAAGCAGAGCCATGAAGGGATTGTGGACACTTTCTAACTGTGATGGAAGCATGCACGTGTGTTCATGTCTCTTTAGTCCACACCCATGAAGCTCCCAGGGGAAGGGAGAATATGGGAAAAGACTACCAGCTGAGGCAGTATGATGCAGTGTCCTCCCACAGGCCCTGTACCACCTCCTGGGCTTCTCTGCCTACCACGTCTGGACTAAACTCTCCCCGAAGCTTGGGGAACCTTGAGCAGCTCCGCCACTAGGAGCAAACTGGGGAGTACTGTACCAGCCAGGTGAGTAAGTCCCAGAGACTGCAGGCGACAGAGCTGGGGAGGATGCTGTAGATGGGGGACAGCTGAGCAGAGAAAGAAGCAAAAACAGAAATGGAAATATAATCACATTAAGGAATAAGGTGTGAGTCTGAGGGCCTTTCTCAAAGGATAATGCTTAGTGGGTGGAGTTAAGTTAAAGGGTACCTAAACAAGCAGTTTTTTTAAAACTGCAAACTCCAAAATCTGACTTCATTGTGAGGTAAAGTAAAGGCTGCTGTTTACACTCATGCTAAAACTGCATTTATGTAAATAACATAAATGCAGTTTCATAGCTTTGGAAAAATGTAAACATCAGCCTTTCACTTCCAAAAAACAGCCTTGGTTTCTCCCTAAGATGTCTGCCAAGTGTGTTAAGTGATGAGTCATGATGACATCATAGGAGCCAGAGACAGAGATCCACATATATTTCTATAGTGTGAACTAGTTCTTCTTTCCCTCTTTATTTTGAATTGTTGTACCAGAATGATCAACACCATGTATTACCTCGTGGATTATTTTGAGCAGTATACATGTCAGGCTATGCTTTTGTTCATTTTGTTTACTTTAAATTGGAGAAAATGTTTTGCAATCCAGCTGACTTTTTCTTTGGCAAACTACATTACAGTACAACACTTCAAATATCTGATGATCTAGTGGTTATATGATGCACTGATTTTGTTTTTTGTTAACCAGGCAAGACATACTAAGCTGACAGCTTGTTTACAGGTGTGGCCTGGGAGCACAAGGAAGTTTAGTGACTAGCTCAGGGTCACACAGCAACGTACCGGTCTTGTTCAGTTCCAAAGCTCATGCTCTCTTGTTAATCCACAGATAAGGCTTTCTTTTTCCATATGAACCCCCTGCACCTAGCCTGCCTTCTGTTGAACACCCCACCATCCATACCCTGTCCTTAGTATTGCCTGGGGCTGCATATGAGCTTGCGGTCTCATGAAGAGAATTATCACACCTCAGATTGTAATCTTGTACCTCAGAGAGTTGTGCACACCCATACTGATATGCATCATCAGCTGGCACTGTCAAAAAATGCCTCACAAATCACTCTCCAGTCCACATTCTCAGTGTTTGACTTCTGCTCCCACAGTAAACATTGAGTGGATCACCACCCTTCTGCACAGTGAAGGTCGTGCCTGAAAACAAGCATTGTTTGCCTAGTGCACTCACCCCGTTACCAAAAGCAAAATGAAAAAAAAAAATATATATATGTAGTTCCCTGTTGTGTTTTTTTCCCACCTTATTAACCAGCAAATAGGTCTTCCTGGAGGTCCAAGCAATAAGCATCATGACCCACCAGAAAAACTGCTGTTCGTGCCCTCATAAGGACTGCACTTACAATATTATTAGCAGGAGAAGCATACTAATACCTTGAGCAAATCCACCTGATTTCAAGTGTCAGTCAATTCTTTTACCTGTGATCTGCAGAACCCCTGCAGGACAGTTCCCAGCAGTTCTTCTCCAGTACTTTTCTGTGCTGTACTCCACAATGCGAGTTGGCTGGTTACCACCCTTCCAAATCTTGAATGAACTATACACAACTCCCTCAATACTGTCCTAACAAACGTCAGCACCCCCCCCCACCTGAGGGTAATCTGCCTACACTGAATTCAAGTAATAGTTTAGGTGCAGCCCTGCCACTCTGAGTATTTGTCTTCGCTGGCTACTCTCATCCACAGTCAGGAAGTGATCACGATGCTGGCAACCCCACATTTTAGATCTCACAGTGATCTGCTCAGCCTCCTCCTTCATGTCTTCAACTAACCTGAATATAGCTATACCCTGCTGGAATGTCCTTTTAAGTCCCTCTCTGGCATTCATTCTTCTCACCTGCTCCCCACACCTAACACTGGCGAGTTCACTACCCTTCCGCATCATGCATGTGGTTAGTACAGTCTCCCGTGTTATATTTACATATTAATAATAAACATGATCTTCTGATAGCCAGGCTGATAGCAGCATGGCACAAGTGGAAAAATAGGCTTTCCTACCAATATGAGATCTAAGTCACCTATGATTAGGAACTGTTAAATGATGTGCATAATGAGGTGCATGCACACCCATCATTTAATAGTGCCTAATCAAAGGTAGCCTAGATCTTTTAAGGATAGGAAAGCCCATCATTCCCCTTGTTCCCTGCTGCTATGAGCCTGACTTACTGGAAATATATGTTTACATCTGATATGTCAAAATAAAACAGGAACTGTACTACTTATAGAAACATAGAATTTGATGGCAGATGAGGACCGCTTTGCCCATCCAGTCTGCCCATTTCCCTACCTAATGGATAAGCTGCGGATCCTAGTTAACCAACAGCATACTTCTTCCTACCCCCACCCCCTAGAATTGCCTTATGACTGTCCCATGCATGCTTGAATTCCACCACTGTTTTTGACTCCACAACCGCCTCCTGAAGGCCATTGTATGCACCCACAACCCTGTCTGTGAAAAAATACTTCCTTACATTACCTCTGAGCCGCCCCCCCATCTTCAAATTGTGCCCCCTTGTTCTTGCACACCTCTTTTTCTGAAAGATGCTACCCTCTTGGACTTTGTTGATGCCCTTGAAGTACTTGAACGTTTCTATCATGTTCCCCCTCTCCCTCCTTTCCTTGAGGCTATACATATTAAGCTCTTTAAGTCTCTCTTCATATACTTGCATTCATGATGCAGAAGGATGATGAGCTCACCAGTTTTCGGTGTGAGGAGGAATAGTGAAGAATGAATACCAGAGGGGGACTGAGAAGGCCACTCTTGCAAGATACTGCTATATTCAGGGAAGGGGCAGACAGAAGGAGAGAAATATGATCAGATTACTGTGAGAAATAAGATGTGGGGCTGCCAGCACCTTGATTGCTACCTGACCCCATTGTCCTGGCCAACGTTCCCCTTCCCATAAAACCAGTTCATGCAATTGTCCAAGGCTGTGTTGGATATTAATGTATGAAACAGCTGCCACTGGTAGTGAAGTGACTGAACAAGGCTGCGTTGGATATTAGTGTATGAAACACTACATGTTCAGTCACTTCACTACCAGTTTAGTATTTCTTGTAAAGCACTTTGGGATACAAAGTGTATGAAAACCATTATATAAATGCTTGTTCTTATTATTATTATAATTATTTTCCATGGAAAAAGAAGACAAGACAAGCATATATTTGAGTTTTGAGAAAGTATGAACCTAACATTGGACCGCAAAAGAACTTTGCTACAAAAAAGTGGTGGCGCTAGGGGGTGGTAAAGGGTGTGTCTTCAACTCCCCCCACATAGTAACGTACTTGCTTGCTGCTGCTGCTGCATTTCACTTTGTTGAAGAAGTCTGATTTATTGATTGTACAAATGTTTACATTCAAACTATGGATTACATTTGTAGGTTCTGTCAAAAACATACTAGAAAAGAATGATAGGAGAAAATATAAAGGTTTAATAAAAATGTTAAAAAGTGCATATTAAGCATGCACACCATCCCAGCACCCCCATTGTAACATCCTGGATCTATAACTACTAGACCACCAGGTTATTCAAGATTTGTACTGCACTGTGGTTTGCCGCAGAGAAAGTTGATTGGATTAAAACACATTTTCAGCATGTTAAAGTAAACAAAATGAACATAACCATAGCCTAACAGGTGCATTATACAACATAATGCACATGATTTTGACCATTTGGGCGAAACAATTCTATGCAAAGGGAAAAAAGAACTAGTCAGCAGTATAGAGAGCCATATAGTTTTCTGACTTTGGCTTCAATGATGTCATCACACAACACATTTGGCGGCCATTTTAGGAAGCAGGTAAGACTTTTTTTTGCAATTGGAAGGCTGATTTTACAATTTTCAAATGCTCTGGAACCACATTTAGGTAAATTATGTAAATGTAGTTTTAGCATTAATGAATACAGCACAGCAGCCTTTCCTTTAGTCACCTACGTAGTCAGATTTTTGAATAGTTTGTTGCCAAAATGTTGTTTAGGTATCCTTTAAACCTCCCAATGCTCATCATTCTCCTAGGAAGGCTAGAGAGTGAGGGCATTATTGCTATTACAATTTTATTTTTATATTTTTAAATTGTCAATAACTGTTTAAACTGTTTTAGGGCCGGCCCGGTGGCGCAGAGGGTTGAGGCGCTGGCGCCTTACCTCAAACCACGCCAGCAACCCGGGTTTGGGAATGGACTCAGGACGCCGGGGGCTGGCAGGGGTAGGAGAGGATTGAGCATCCGTAGGACTGCTCTCCTCTCCTCTTCTGGGGTAGGTAGTGGGCCGGCATCACACTGCAGTGGCCTGTGGTGGAGACTGGGAACTCTGCAGATGCACGCAGAAGGGAACAACATAGAAAAAGCGGAAAATCCGCTTTGCGACCAACCGGATGACGGCTGCCGGTCCACCGCTGCCGCCGATGTCCTGAAGGAGTCCCTTCATCTCAGCAGCACCCTGGGGCCAAGTATGTGCTAGTTGCCCCTCCTGGTGCCTTCCCCCTCGGAAGAGGGGGACCCGCCCGGCGAAAGGTTACATCTGGGTTACCCTAGGGTCGGTTGCGATATTTTATTTTTTTATTTTATTTTATTTATTTGTTATTTTAGTCTTTGATAACTGGGTAAGGCCCACTAGGCACAAGTGCCTGTTTTCAGGGGCGACCTGAGAGCACTGGGCGTTTAAGTGACTTGCTCAGAGTCACACATATGCAAGTAGAGGTTGTGAGAATCATACTCAGGTCTGGTCTGCTGGATGTATCAAGCTCGTTCGCACCTCGCTCCTCTAACCTGTAGGCTATACTACCAGGCTGGAGGGCTCAGGATGGGACAGGTGGAGTGGCTGGGATCTAGGCAGCCTGAAGGAGTGGTGGGTCACAAGGCACGGGGCGAGGAAAAAGAAATAACACACATACAAAAAAAAATGTTTTAGGTGTTTCTCATTTCATTTTCATTTTATCCATTTATTTAAAATGATAAGTAAACTGAGAGGCACTGTCCTTTATGGTTGGGGCCATAAAATAAAAAAACACAGAGTTGAAATCATGGCAGTAAATGTGCGAAACAGTTACTCAAAGGGACTGTCATTATACAACACAAATTCAGTACAATAAAACATTTCATTTATAGCACCCACAAAGGGTGTGGAAATAATAGATATTTAATAGTTTACATTTGTATACAGAAACTCAAGAATTCAAATGAGCTTTTTATAAGTTTAACCATGAGTGAGCCAGAGAAAAAACACTAAACTTAACAGCCTTAGGATGATACTTTGGAATTACGAGTGAGAATAAAGAATGTAGTTTGTAAGTGCATGTGGCAGATGGAACAAGTTCAGTTATGTAAGCTGCAGCCTGATTAATCAATATTTTATAAGTATGCAGATATCAGTTATTAAGAAGTAAATTAGAAAGAGATCACTGATGAAAGCAGGCAGTGATGAGTGTGATATGTAATAAAACAAACAGCATTGTCATATAATGGAGCCAGTGTAGGTTCTTACTATTAGTAGTGACCATGGCAGCTGAGAGAATGATGTTTCTTGGCCCATTCTCTGGGCATTTACTAGCCATTATAAAATGACAAGAATAATCCAGAGATCTCATTGGATGACAGCCATCACTTGATCACGCATTAAAATACTAACTGTGCACGGTCAGAAACCAGATCTTATTACGAAGACTGGAAAACCTAATTACCGACAATGAGTCATTTTATAAGTGCAACTACTACTAGGTGTGTTTTGAAGGATTAGCAATATACTTCCCACGAGCATAAAAGCACCTAGCGTTTGAATCTATGTTTATTTTACCAGGAGAGACACACTAAGCTGAAAGCTTGTTTACAGGTACGACCTGGGAGCACAAGGAAGTTAAGTGACTTGCTCAGGGTCACACAGTATGCAACCGGGGGCTGTGGGATTCAAACTCAGATCTTAAGGTTTGCAGCTCAGAGGATACCTAAACAACATTTTGACAACAAAATATTAAAAAATCTGACTCTGTAGGTGACTAAAGGAAAGTATGCTGTATTCATTAATGCTAAAACTACATTTATATAATTTACCTAAATGTTGTTCCAGAGCATTTGAAAATTGTAAAATTAGCCTTCCAATTTCAAAAATACTATCTTACCTGCTTCCTAAAATGGCCTCCAAATGTGTTATGTAATGACATCACTGGAGCCAAAGTCAGAGAGATATATGGCTTTCTATAGTGCTAACTAGTTCTTTTTTTTCCCTTTGTATAGAATTTTCAACCAAATGGTCAAAACCATGTGCATTATTTTGTATAATACACATGTTAGGCTGTGGTTCTGTTCATTTTGTTTACTTTAACATGCTAAAATTGTGTTTTAATTCAACTGACTTTCTCTGTGGCAAACCACAGTGCAATACAAATCTTGAATAACCTGGTGTTCTAGTGGTTATGGTGGATCCAGGATGCTGCAGTGGGGGTGCTGGGTGGTGTGCATGCTTAATATGCACTTTTTAACATTTTTATTAAACTGTTATATTTTCTGCTATTCTTTTCTAGTATGTTTTTGACAGAACCTACAAATGTAATCCATAGTTTGAATGTAAACATTTGTACAATCAATAAATCAGACTTCTTCAACAAAGTGAAATGCAGCAGCAGCAGCAAGCAAGTATGCTACTATGTGTGTGGGGGGGGTGCAGCCACACCCTTCACCACCCCCTAGAGCCACTACATTTTTGTAGCAAAGTTCTTGTGCAGTCCAATGTTAGAGTTCATACTTTATTGAAACTCAAATATATGCTTGTCTTGTCTTCTTTTTCCATAGGAAATAAGAAGAATAATAAGAATCAACATTTATATAGTGGTTTTCATACATATTGTATCCCAAACTGCTTTACAAGCAATACTAACCTGGTAGTGAAGTGACTGAACATATAGTGGCAGCCATTTCATACATTAATATCCATACACAGCCTTGGACAATTGCATGAACTGGTTTCATGGGAAGGGGAATATTGGCCAGGACAACGGGGTCCGGTAGTGATCAAAGTGCTGGCAGCCCCACATCTTATTTCTCACAGTCATCTGCTCATATTTCTCACCTTCTGTCTTCCCCCTTCCCTGAATATAGCAGCACCTTGCAAGAATGGCCTTCTCAGTCCCCCTCTGGTATTCATTCTTCACTATTCCTCCTCACACCGAAAACTGGGGAGCTCATCACCCTTCTGCATCATGAATGCAAGTAGTACAGTCCCCGTTTTATTTTGACATATCAAATATAAACATATCTTTCCAGAAAGTCAGGCTGATAGCAGCAGGGAACAAGGGGAATGATGGGCTTTCCTATCCTTAAAAGATCTAGGCTACCTTTGATGAGGCACTATTAAATGATGGGTGTGCACATCATTATGCACGTCATATAATAGTGCCTAATCATAGGTGGCTTAGATATTTTCCCCTTGTGCCCTGCTGCTATCAGCCTGGCTTACCAGAAGATCATGTTTATTATTAATATGTAAAAATAATATGGAAGACTGTACTAACCACATTCATGATGTGGAAGGTTAGTGAACTCGCCAGTTTTTGATGTGGGGAGCAGGTGAGAAGAATGAATGCCAGAGAGGGACTGAAGAGGCCATTCCAGCAGGGTACAGATATATTCAGGTTAGTTGAAGACATGAAGGAGGACTTTGAGCAAATCACTGTGAGATCTGAAATGTGGGGCTGCCAGCATCGTGATCACTACCTGACTGTGGATGAGAGTAGCCAGTGATGGCAACTACTCAGAGTGGCAGGGCTGCACCTAAACTGATACTTGAATTCAGTGTAGGGAGATTACCCTTGGGTGGGTGGGGGTGTTGACGTTTGTTAGAACAGTATTGAGGGAGTTGTGTATAGTTCATTCAAGATTTGGAAGGGTGATAGCCAGCCAACTTGCATTGTGGAGTAGAGCACAGAAAAATACTGGAGAAGAATTGCTGGGAACTGTCCTGCGGCGTTCTACAGATCACAGATAAAGGAGTAGACTGACACTGGAAGTCAAGTGGATTCATCAAGGTATTAGTATGCCTCTCCTGCTAATAATATTGTTATCCCTTGTAAGTGCAGCCCTTATGAGAGCATGATCAGCAGTGTTTCTGGTGGGTCATGATGCTTATTGCTTGGCCCTCCAGGAAGACCTAGTTGTTGGTTAATGAGGCGGGAAAAAAACTCATCAGGGGAACTTGTACATACTACCTTCACTGTGCAGAAGGGTGGTGAACCACTCAATGTTTACTGTGGGAGCAGAAGTCAAACACTGAGAATGTGGAATAGAGAGTGATTTGGGAGGCATTGTTTAACAGTGCCAGCTGATGATGCGTATTGGTATAGGTGTGCACAACTCTCTGAGGTACAAGATTACAATCTGAGGTGTGATAATTCTCTTCATGAGACCATAAGCCATATGCAGCCCAGGCAGTACTAAGGACAGGGTATGGATGATGGGGTGTTCAACAGAAGGCAGGCTAGGTGCAGGGGGTTCACATGGAAAAATAAAGCCTTATTTGTAGATTAACAAGAGAGCATGGACTTTGGAACTGAACCAGACCGGTACTTTGCTGTGTGACCCTGAGCAAGTCATTAAAATTCCTTGTGCTCCCAGGCCACACCTGTAAACAAGCTTTCACCTTAGTGTGTCTCTCCTGGTTAACAAAAAACAAAATTCAGTGCATCACATAACTACTAGATCATCAGGTATTTGAAGTGTTGCAATGTAATGCAGTTTGCCAAGGAAAAAGTCAGCTGGATTGCAAAACATTTTCCGCAAGTTGAAGTAAACAAAATGAACAAAATCATTGCCTAACATGTGTACTGATCAAAATAATCCCCAAGTTAATACATGATGTTGATCATTCCAGTACAGCAATTCAAAACAAAGAGGGAAAGAAGAACTAGTTAACACTATAGAAATATATGCGAGTCTCTGGCTCTGGCTCCGATGATGTCATCATGACTCATCACTTAACACACTTGGCAGACATCTTAGGGAGAATCCAAGACTGTTTTTTGAAAGTGAAAGGCTGATGTTTACATTTTTCAAAAGCTATGAAACTGCATTTATGTTATTTACATAAATACAGTTTTAGCATAAATATAAAGAGCAGCCTTTACTTTACCTCGCAATGAAGCCAGATTTTGGAGTTTGCAGTTTTAAAAAACTGCTTGTTTAGGTACCCTTTAAACCACTGCACTATACTGCCTCCTATCTAAACAAAAAGCCAATGAGGGAAAGGGAGAAACTGACAATGTTATTTGTGTATGGAAGGGTACTGAAATGGAAACAGGTAATTTCGTTGACTGGTTAAGCACTAAAGATTTCAGTTTGAAATTTGCATCCAGCATTGATCCAGTAAGCATCAATTTCCTGAATATCACTTTATCAGTGAATTCAGACAGTTGTGTGATTACCAGAGGGTATAGAAAACCCATTTCAACAAATAATTTACTTTTAACCTCCAGCTACCACCCCAAAGCCTTGAAGGATTCCATACCTTATGGTCAGTTTTTATATCTAAGATGTAACTGCACAAACCTGTCTGATTTTAAACAGCCAGCTGGTGACCTTAGGGAAAGATTCTTATTTTATTTTTTTTTAATTTTAATTTGTTAACCAGGTAAGAGCACTGGACCGAGGGTCCTTTTTCAGGATTGACCCAGGCAAATTATGCAGTACAAAAAAATATGCAACATTCAACATAAACGCTCATTTACAGTTACAATTACATAAATCAAACAAATACAGTTTGTCGCTTTTTAAAAACTCAAAAGAGCATAGTCAATACATAAAGATTCAGGTAAGCTATTCCACAATTGCGAAGCACTTACAGTAAATTTATTTATTTAGTTTTTGTTGACTGGGAAAGGAGGACTAGGCAATTCTGCCTATTTTCAGTATTGTCCCAGGGGAAGGGAGATGAATGCCAACTGACATTGAACCAGGTTAGGTTGTTGATGTTTTTTTTTTTTTTCCACATCATATGTTTATTCAGATTTTTCAGATAAATAAACAAACAGGCCAGACAAGCCTGTCAAGACACTAACAACACAAACAGACATATACAGTCAGTAGTTAACACATGTACATAGAGATCCAATTTCATGACCACAAAAAAGAAAAAAAGTCAACTTATTAAAATAAAATAGTACACAGAATGATAAGGTGAAGTGGGAGCAAGGCAGAAGCAGGAAACTACAGACCTGTTAGTTTAACCTCAGTGGTAGGGAAAATGATGGAATCACTTCTGAAGGAAAGAATTGTCAAGTATCTAGAGGCCAGAGGGGCACAGGACCCAAGGCAGCATGGATTCACAGCAGGAAGGTCATGCCAGACAAATCTGATAGATTTCTTTGACTGGGTGACCAAAGTAGTAGATCAGGGAGGGGCTGTGGACATGGCCTACCTAGACTTTAGCAAGGCATTTGACACAGTCCCACACAAAAGATTAATATACAAGTTAGCTAGCCTGGGAGTGGGTCCCAAGATGACAGCCTGGGTAAAAAATTGGCTGGAAAATAGGACACAGAGAGTAATAGTAAATGGAGTCCACTCTGATGAAAGGGGGGTTACTAGTGGGGTACCGCAGGGTTCAGTATTAGGACCAGTCCTCTTCAATGTCTTTATAAGTGACATTGCAGAGGGACTGGAAGGAAAAGTATGTCTCTTTGCAGATGACACAAAGATCTGCAACAGAGTTGATGCACAAGGTGGGGTGGAAAGGATGAAAAGGGACTTGTAAGGTTAGAAGAATGGTCAAATGTATGGCAGCTTAGATTCAGTGCTAAGAAGTGCAAGTAATGCACCTGGAAACAAAACCCAGGGAAGAGTACACAATGGGGGTGAGATACTAACAACAACAAAATGGAAAGGGACCTGGGGGTAGTCATATCAGATGACCTAAAGGTGGGCAAGCAATGTGAGAGGGCAGCAATGAGGGCTGGGGGGATATTGGGATGCATAGGGAGAGGCATCACCAGTAGAAAACAGGAAGTTATTATCCCTCTGTACAGACAGCTGGTCAGACCCCATCTGGAGTACTGCGTGCAGTTCTGGAGACCCAGTCTTCGCAAAGACATAGACAGGATGGAAGCTGTCCAGAGGAGGGCAACTAAAATGGTGCAGGGTCTGCACCGGGAGACATATGAAGAGAGACTAAAGAAGCTTAATATGTATAGCCTCGAGGAAAGGAGGGAGAGGGGGGACATGATAGAAACTTTCAAGTACCTCAAGGGAATCAACAAAGTCCAAGAGGGTAGCATCTTTCAAAAAGAGGTGTGCAAGAACAAGGGCACAATTTGAAGATAGAAGCGGCTCAGAGGTAATTTAAGGAAGTATTTTCACAGAGAGGTTGTGGATGCATGGAGGCAGCCTTCCGGAGGAAGTCGGTGATCAAAACAGTGGTGGAATTCAAGCATGCATGGGACAGTCATAAGGCAATTCTAGGGGATGGGGGTAGGAAAAAGTAGGCTGCTGGTTAACTAGGATCTGCAGCTTATCCAGTAGGCAGGGAAATGGGCAGACTGGGTGGGCCAAGCGGTCCTTATCTGCCGTCAAATTCTATGTTTCTATGTTTCTATGTTTTCACATCATAATATTACAATTCCTTTCACTTTAGCACTAGCCATTGTTTCCCCCTTCTCACCCTTATACCCAGCCTTCACTCAATATCAGGCTCTCTGCTGGCATCAGAGCATTAAAGTATGGTTGCCAAACATTATAAAACTGTTCTTCCCTGTCCTGCATCACATAGGTGAGTCGTTCCAAAGTAAGGGCCTGTAGCACCATGTTTTTCATTGCTGTATAGTGGGTTTGTTGGCTGATACCCATGTGTTTAGAATACAATGTCTGGCCATTACCAGTATGACCCTCAACCATCTAGGAAGGGGGGCCCAATCCCCGGCATCCACCTCCTCCACGCCAAACAGCATTACTAGAGGTGAGTGTGAGAGGGCCCTACCTGCTAGAGCCCGAACTTCCACCATCACCTCTTTCCAAAAATCCTGTAGGACAGGGCAGGCCCAGAAGTAATGATAATAGGAGACCAAACCCCCCTTGCAACGTGTGCACATTGAAGAAACCGCAGGATTAAACTTACTAACCCTCAAGGGTGGGCAATATAATCTATTACAGAACTTGTAGAAAGATTCTTTATATTTATTGCAAATTAGAATACTCTGATGCAGCTGAGTTATTATCTTTCATGTATCCTCTGCAATGGGGACCCCCATGTCCCTTTCCCAGAGTTGCCTGTTTTTTTGGGTCATATCCGGGAGCAACTGCCTGCCAGCTCTAGCTACTCTACGTATGGTGCCTTTGGGATTATACCTCCCCTCTTGTATTAATTGCTCCAGTGATTCCCATGCATTATCTCTACCCTGTCTCCTTCCCAGGGAAGCACAGTATGCTCGCAGTTGGAGATATCGATAAAAATGTTTGTGCCCCAGCCCAGTTTTATCTTGTGTATGATCAAATGTATCTAACCCTTCCCTGGTGCACAAATCTTTTATGCACATTATGCCTTTCTGCTCCCATTCCTTAAACCCCGAGTCTGTCAGCCCTGGGACAAAAAAAGGATTCCCAGTGACTGGGAGGAGTAGGGTCTCCCCTCAGTCTATTCCTCCACATCTGATGAGGTGGCTCCACCCCTCTAAAGCTGATCTAACTAAGGGATTTGGCTTAGGAACATTCATATACACCTTGGGGCCTTTCCCCGACAAATAAGCAGTCACTCGGCCAGGGCATCCCCTCTCTTCCAAATCCAACCAGATCGCCTCCCTTGGTCTACCCACCCAGTCCTGTAGGTAGTGACATTGTATGGCGAGATGGCAATTTTTAAGATCTGGAAACTGCAGGCCTCTGCTATCCACAGGGGATTTTACACAAGCAAGGCTCGTACGTGGCCGCTTTCCCTGCCGTAGGAAATTTGAAAATTCTTTCTCCAGCCGCTTTAGGTCAGCTCGAGTAAGTCCCACATGGAGCACCTGCATACTATACAATAGTGGAGGCAGGGCATTCAACTTGAGTAGATTAATCCTACCTAACCATGTTATAGGCAATTTAGCCCATTTCTCAAGGTCGATAATAATTGTATGTAATAAGGGGTATAATTTAATTCATATAAGGATTTCAAAGTTCTCCCAACCCTGACACCCAGGTAAACAAAGGAACTACCGACCAACTGAAATCCCCAGCCTCTAGTCTCTTCTCTCTCCTCAGCCCTCTTCTGTCCTATTCTGAGTTCTTCTGACTTAGATAAATTTAGTTTATATCTTGAGAATTTAGAAAAACAATCTATAAGGTGAAGTAGTGGTGGCATGGAGTGATCTGGTTTAGTAACATACAGGAGCATGTCATCAGTGTACAGAGAGAGTTTGCATGCCTTTCCCGATTTACCCACCACCCCATATATCCCAGGTTGTTCCCTTATTGCAATGGCTAGGGGCTCCAGGGCCAGTGCAAAAAGAAGAGGCAATAAGGGGCATCCTTGTCTGGTTCCCCTTCGTAACTGAAATCTATCTGTGAGAGTTCCATTAACTAATACTCTGGCCATTGGTACACTATATATTATATGAATCAGTCCCACAAACTCCTCACTCAGACCAAACCAGGTCAGAACCTCCATTAAATATGGCCAGTCAATCCGATCAAATGCTTTTTCAGCATCCATAGATAAAATATGTACTGGTTCATACCCATTCGAGGCTCCCCAAATTACATTCAGAAGAGTTCTCATATTATTATAAGAGTACCTGTTCGTATGAACCCGGTTTGGTCTGGGTGAATAAGCCCCAACAAAAGTTTGTCCAAACGGTTGGCCAACACCTTAGTAATAATTTTAGAATCACAATTTAATAAGGATATTGGTCTAAATGATGCATAATCAAGTAAATCTTTACCCTCCTTTGGTATCAGACAGATAATTGCATCTTTCCATGTTTGAGGTAGTAAACCTTCCCCCTCCCTAATTTCTTCAGGCACCGCCCCCAGGAGCCTAACCAAATGCGGTGCCATAGCCTTGTAGTACTCTGCAGAGAAGCCATCCGGGCCACTAGCTTTACCCCTCCTTAACCCAGTAATGGCTTTAACTATTTCTTCTTCTGTAATCTTGCTATTAAGCCATTTTTGTTGGGAAGCAGATAATTTAGGCAGCTTTACTCCATCCAAGAAGGATTGCATATTAGCCTGCATATCCTCCTATCTCTGTCTGGTAAAGCTCCTCATAGAAGCATTTAAATCTATCCCTTATAAATTTTCTGTCCTTTCCAGACTGGCCATCTGGGCCTCTGATAGCCGTGATCAGGTGTGCACTCCTTTTACCCCTAATGAGATTTGCCAACTTAGTACTGGGCTTATTCCCCCATTCATAAAAATGTTTGCACACAAATAAACATGTTTTCCGAGCTTCTCCTAATAGCAAGTTATTTAAAGCTTCCCTTGTCACTATCAGTAATTTAGGGGCAGCCTCTCCCCCCTCTCCCAGTGCCACCCGCCTCTCCAACACCCCAAGACGGTGTTCCAAGTTTTTCCACCTCTCCCATATCTGTGGCTTGTGCTATGCCACATAGCTGATAATTGAGCCTCTCGTATATGCTTTCCCTGCATCCCAGAACACAGCTTTTTTGGGAGCCGTCTCCAAATTGGTCTGCACATAATATTTCCACTGGTCTTGCAGGTAATCCCTAAACTTCTTGTTTCCCAAAAGGTAGTTGGGAAATCTCCATGCCGGAGGGACGGGTTCCATGTCCCGCACCGTTAGAGACACAAGCACCATGGCATGATCAGAAATATGGATAGGACCGTGTCCTGTCTGGAGAAGCCAAAAATACCAGGTCTTTGGGATATAAATATAGTCCAGCCTCGACCATGTTTTATGAGGGTGGGAGAAAAACGTATGCTCCCTTACACTGGGATTAGCCATTCTCCAGACGTCAGTGAGGTCTAGATCAGCCATTCCTGCTCCCCAGGCCTGTGCAGCCCCTCCACATGTCCTCTTCCCCTCTGAGTGATCCAATGCAGGATTCATTAAACAATTTAAATCTCCACCAAGGATCAGCCCCGGGAACTGCTCTGCCACCAGCAGCATCACAAGAGATTTATAAAACTTGGGGTCATGTAGCGCGGGGACATATACACTCCCAAATGTTAATTTTTCTCCCAGCATTTCCCCCACTACAAATACATAGCGACCATTCTCAGGATCAGTTACTACCCTACTGGTCACAAATGGCAAGCGTTTATGGAGGAAGACTGCCACTCCACACTCATGAGAAGAAAATGACACCGCATAGCATTCCCCCACCCAGCTCTTTTTTAATTTTGCATGCTCCTTATTGGTGAGGTGAGTCTCCTGTAGCAGCGCGACATTTACATTCTGGTACTTAAGAGCAGTCAGCAGCATGGTGCTCTTAACAGGGGAAGAAATTCCCCTAACATTCCATGATGCTATATTTAGTCCTGTGGGGTTAGCCATGGTGCTTGTGCCATCCTCCCTCTAAAAATCATCCATCCCACTTCCAAGTCCCCTTCAGCACATCAGCCTGTGTATTTAATCTTCTACAGTCATGTCTGGATCTTGAACTCAACATATAACAGTGTAACAAACAGTACACATAAACTATATACATTTCCCACCCTCCTTGTCTCTTTTTAAATTATATTATAATGAGTGACCCCCCCCATTTGTAACCAGAATGCTTTGCAGCAAAATTTACACACCCTCCTGTCATATAGTAAGATTGCGCCCCACCCCCTCCCGCCAAGAACAACATCACATATTTCACTTTTCCCCATATGAGGTGGTTTTGGGTACACGTCTCCTCCATTTCACATTTCCCCTTTCTTCCCAGCAAGGCCTCTGTGTGGGCCTACTCCCCCAGTCTGGCACCTTCCCACCCGTTTATCCTCGCAACCTCCTGAATTTCAATGTCCCGAAGTCCCAGATATCTCCAAATTTTCTCCTTTTACCAACAAGTTCTCATACAAACACAACCAGCCGATAGAACTCAATTTTAAAAAAGACACCACATGTTAGGAAGTCTCCACAGATCCGGGACGTTGAGAAAGCAGTCAAACGCTACCCTTCCATCATGGTAGTTAGGAGAGTCAGGCTGCACACGATCAGTCAGATGAAATCATATTTTAACTGAAACAGAAAACAGTTCCTCTTCTCAAGCCAAAACCATAAAAAAAGAAGGAAACAGCCTTCCATTGCAGAGTCATGGTGGCAGTCCCAAGCATATAATCCTAGCAAATAATGTCAGAAAATCAATACCTTGAAGCCCGATGCCATATGTAGCCGGTTTTTACATCAAAGCTCAAGTGAGCAGCAAAAACCTACATTCTGCCGTAGCACCAGATGTCTCACCCCATTTTCTTCTTTAATTCCGTGACAAAAACCTCCGCTTGCTGCACTTCCCAAAAGGAGTAAGTGGCCCCTTCGTATTTGATTTTGAGTGTGGCAGGGTACAACATGAAGCATTCAATCTGGGCCTCTCGCAGCTGTGCCATCACCGAATTAAAAGCACGGCGCTTCTTCAGCAGTCTGGCAGAGTAATCCTGGAATAGGTTAAGCTTGTGACCTTTATATTGTAAGGTAGACATAGCTCTATAAGCTTTCAGTACCAGTTCTGTGTCTTGAAAGCGATTAAACCACATGTTTATCTGTCGTGGTGGCTGGTCTGGTAGAGGTCTGGGGATCACTGCTCAGTGGGCTCTCTCGAGCTTCATTTTTCTATTTTTAGGAGATAACCCCAGGATCTCCGGCAGGGTCCTTTTGCAAAACTCCAGAACATCATTGCCCTCGAGTCCCTCTGGCAACCCCCGAAGGCACAAGTTTAAATGCCGCTGGTAATTCTCTTGGTAGTCAAACTGTCCCTTAAAGTCTACCAGCTCTTTTTGTAGCGCAGCTATTTGCTCAGGGACCGGGGCCGTGGCATTCTCGACATCCGAAATGCGTTGCTTCATCTCTGTGAGCCTTGTTGCATGCGACGTGTGCAGATCTACAAGTTCCTGGAGCTTGCGGCCAATATTAGTTGCCAGGCTGGTCAATTGGGGTTCAAGAGCCGCCAACACTTGCTGCGTAACCTCTTGGCCTATTGTGCACACCTCTGCTGCAGATAGCGAGATTGAGCCTGTAGTTTCAACCTGCATTGTTGGCGGTTGCTTTCGCTGACTTTTACCTCCAGCATGAGAGCCTTTACTTGATCCAGGCATCAGATATTCATCCATGGCTCTTTACAGGCAAGTAGAATCAGTGTTTCTGTACTTTAGAGCGAACTAAATATATTTTTAAAGTTAGTATTTCTTGGCGGTTTGTGGAGCGAGGAAAGAACAGCATCCTTACTCCACCGTGCTCATTAGCACCCCTCTTGATGTTTTTTTAGTGAAGCACATAAACCAGCTCTAGTTTTACAGGATCCAACATTCCAACATTAATAACAACTCCACTGGTTGACCACAAACAAGGTAACATATCCCTGATTGAAAGAAGATCAAAGAGTGGGGGAAAAGGTAGAGTACAGAACATTTTTAAAAATGAAACAACCCAAAAAATATTGTATACATTGCACTGGGGATAACCAATCAAGCTGTGAGTTTAAAAAACAGTGATGAGTAGGTAAAGGAGCTAGTGAAACAAAATGGCAAATGTTGTTGTAGACAACAGAAAGATTTTGTACCTCCTTAGAACCCAGATGGAGAAAAAGGCTTGATACATAATCAAAATGAGGTAGGAGAGAAGCAATGGCAACGGCTTTGCAGGATTCAAATGATAAGAAATTTTTCAACTTATAGAAAGCTCCAATTTTTATTTTATTAATATTGCTACAGACAAGCTTGATATGGTCAGAAAGGGTAATCAAGGGATCCAAAATAACTCCCAAGTATTTAAACTGGAATACTTGCTTGATTAAATTACCATGATTGTCATAAAGCTCAAGAGCAGGGCAGTTATTTAGCATGAAACATGACCCAAAAATCATAGATTTAGTTTTAGAATGAGTACATTTTTAGAAAACCATCATGCACAGATTAAAAGTCAGTCTGAAGATCTTTAACCAACTTGGAGACTTCCTTAGCTGAAGAAACGAGAATAAGATCATCAGCATAAAGTAATGAATAATGATTCATAATTACAGATAGACTGCAGTTAACAAACAAAGTAAACATAAGTGGCCCTAAAATTGATCCCTGAAGTACACCCCTATCAATTTTAGTAATACTAGACAATACAGAAGAAACCCCAACAAATTGGAAACAATCTATAACATAATCTTCAAACCAACCGGTCCTCTCGTTACCCCCTGCCCTTCCCCCTGATAATAGCACTTCTACACATCCCCTGATTGCAGCACACACATCCTTCAATTCCTGTCACCTTCCCCTCTAAACCAACTACCTCTCCTCTCCTCTCCTCTTCTCCCCCAGGTCAGTCCTCTACACTTGCCTCGCTCCTCCCCCCTTCCTCCACCGTCCACCCTCTCCCCAGTTACCCCTCCCCTCCACCCTTTTTTCACTTCTGTCCATGGATACCCCATCTGTCTCCTGGTGCCCCTGTTTTGTAACCTATTCTCCCCTCCCTCACCCTCTCTATTGACAAAAGCAGCCTTTGTATGCTTCCTGCACTATCTCACTATTGTAACCTTTTGTAATACATATGAAATGTACTGTTAAACCCTCACTGGAAATGTCATCTGAACTTAACTTGTGTAGTGTACTTGTAGTTATTTGAACTTAACTTGTGTAGTGTACTTGTCAATATGTATGCCTTCCTAATGACGTGGAACCTATGTAAATGAGCTCTAGCTCATAGGTTGAACTCCTAGATTCTAATAAATAAAGAAATGTTAGATGAAAAGCCTAAGGATTTTAATATTAGACAAAGTAATTTGTGATCAGCAAAATAAAAAGGCCTTGATCAGGTCCACGAACATGGCTCCACTAAGTAAGCCATTATCCATACCACTCAGGATCGAGTTCGTGAACCTGACAGAGTTCGTGAACCTTATCACGAGGCTACAATATATTTTTAAGGTACTTAATACAGCATACACCAGACCACTGTCTCAGGATGTGTTATCTGTACTCAAACCTAGGAAACTCCCAACAGAACTGAATCCACCAGTCTGTTTTATGACAGAGTTTAATCAAGTGTCTGGTAAGATTGGCAATGTAACGATACAATACTGGCCAGTTCTTCTGGGGGACTCGGTATTAACAGAGAGTCTCGAGGAATAAACTGAGAGTTCCCATGAAACCTGCGGGGATGGATAAGTGTGGGAATTGCAATGTTTGCAATTTTTGCACCCAGGGCAGCAATTCTGGGTTCCCAGACTGTGTGAAACTGGTACAAATCCATCAATTCATTTCTTGTAGTACCAGTTTTATTGTGTATGCCCCATGGTGCAGCTGCCCCAAACTATACATTGGCAAAATAGTTTGCCCACTTAAAAGAGCATGGGAGGGACATCAAGAGGTTTCATCTTGATAGCCCAGTGGCAGAGCATTTTTACTACACCACAATTGCACAGTTTCAGACTTAAAATTCATGGGTCTGGAGCAAGTGAGAGGCCAGCCAACTATTACAAAGAGTGATCTTCTGGATCTTCTCCCTCAATAGCTTACAACTCAAAGGTTTAAATGCTAACTGAGACTTGAAGGAATTTTTACAGTTGCAAAGCAGAGCTATACTGATGTATTGCTATTACATAGTAAAGAGAGGGGACTGTATAAGCTTGTGACTGGATACCTAGACTGTGTCCTTCCACAGTGTAGTTGAAGCACGTGTGGTCTTCTCCACTAACCACAGTGCTGTCCCCCTGCCCATGGGTGCACTATTTTCCTGCTCAACGCTCATTTCCGTTCACTTCTAGGTTCGGAGCTAAGTGCCACCCCCACCCTTCAGTCGCTGTCCCCATTATATGAATAATGTTTCCCTGGTGTCTAGTGGCACCTCCACCCTCTGATAGCAATCCCCCTGTGTATCTAATGTTTCTCTGGTGTCTGGTGGCCCCTCCACCCTCTGATCGCTATCCCCATCTTAATTTTAGAAATGTGAGCTGTAATAAAGAAAACCACCCCTCACAGTTTTTTTCTTCTGTAAACCTGTGAAAAAGAAAATGGTCCCTCGCTGATCTGATCCCACCACCCTGACCTCCCACCCTCCAGTCATCATCCCTGTTGTATAATTAATGTTTCTCTGGTGTCTAGTGGCATCCCCACTCTCTAATTGCCATCTCCATATTTATATAATGTTTCCCTGGTGTCTCGTGGCACCGCCACCCTCCAGTTTGCCATCTCCATATTTATATAATGTTTCCCTGGTGTCTAGTGGCACCCCCACCCTCCGATTGCCATCCCCATATTTATATAATGTTTCCCTGGTGTTACTGGAACCCCCACCCTCTGATTGTTGCCTCCCTATTTGTATAATGTTTCTCTGGTGTCTAGTGGCACCCCCCACCCTCCAGACACTGGCTCCATATTTATATAATGTTCCCTGGTGTCTAGTGGCACCCCTCACTCTCCGATCCCTGTCCCCGTATTTATATAATTTTCCCTGGTGTCTAGTGGCGCCCTTTGCTGTCTGATACCCATCCCTGTATTTATGTAATTTTCCCTGCAATCTAGTGGCACCTCCTGCCCTCTGATCCCTATCCCCACATTTATGTAATTTTCTTTGGTGTCTAGTGGTACCCTGCCCTCCCAACCCACCCCCAGACCTCCGATACCCATCCCTCTACATGTTTTATTGGTGTCTAGTGGTACTCCTGCCCTCTGAGCCCCATCTCCCTCTATGTTTCCCTGGTGTCTAGTGGCACCCCCATCGTCTGATCCCCCTCCCCATATTTATGTAATTTTCCCTGGTGTCTAGTGGCACCCCCAAACTCTGATCGCCGTCCTGTGAGCTTTAATAAAGAAAGCCATCCCACAATGCTTTTTTTCTGTCTTTAAACTTGTAAAAAGGAAAATGGTCCTTCACTGATCTGACCCTTGCCACCCTGACCTCCCACTCGGCACTCACCACCTCACACCCCCAGTACACCCCAACACCCCCACATTCACCTGACCCAGTCATAGGGTGAAGATTCGGTTTCCTATCAAAGACACGTCTTGCTGCTGTAAGTGGCAACTGCAATATGAGAAACTAAGATGAATGTGGTTCAGCGTATTTCAATGGGGTTTTCCACTTTGAGGCATAACTTTGTCATTTTTGCATATTTTCACCCCACATTTTCAGCATGGCCTTTTTGGGACCCCACAGTCATGAAAATCATGCCCGAAAAGCAATTCTGTTGTCATTTGGCAAAATCACCTTTTGGGCAGCATTTGACCATTTGCACCATCATTGTTCATGAGCTGGGGTCATAAGAAGGCTGTGTTGGAAGTCTGGGGTCAAAATATGTAAAAATGACAAAGTTATGAGTGTTACTTAGAAATGATTCTATGCTCTCTCATAACTTCAGTAATTTTAAATAGTTTGACCCCAGATTTTCAGCATAGTCCTTTTTTCATACCACCTCATGAACATGACAGCTGTCATTTTTCAAATCCTGGCCACAATGTGTTTTTGCACCTGTGGTGTGGAATTTATTTATTTTAGTTATTTATTTAATAACATTCGGAATTACAACCCTTTGAGTCATAGACTCCTTTACAAGGGGTCCACCTCAAACAACAATAAGAACATACATATAGTATTAAGCAGTATATTGTTCTGGTAATAGAAACAAGAGAGCAAACAAGTAATGGAAGTTACACATACAATAAATTATACAATATTATAAGTACAGTGATCATGGAAGAAAGACAAGACACAAAAACACACAGATGGGGGATACTGAAACTACAGTAGTCTTTGGGAGAGGAGGACCCAGCGTTATCGATAATATGCATAATATCTAGGTAGTGCATGAATACACATTTTATTTTCCATATATATATCATAGCATTTATGAGGTAGATTTATGCTACAGAGCCCCGCCAAGAGGGGGGAGCAGGAGGAAGAGAGGGTTAGGGACAGTCACAGGCTGAACATTCTAGCAGATGAGCTTTGAGACTGGACTTGAAGGGACCAATCCTGGGCTCCAGAGAGATGGGGGGGGCTCTATAGAGAAAGGCTGTTTGTCCAAGGGAAGTTTGGCACTGGGGACTAATAAGGAGGTCCCAGTAGAGCTACGGGAGGTTCTGACCAACGGGGAGGGTTGGATGAGGCTATACAGACCAGACGGGGCTTGACCAAGGTGGATTTTCTTGGCCAGGAGGCAAGTATGGTACCTAAGACATGCATCAAATGGCAACCATTCGGCAGACTTGTAGAACTCACAGGAGTGTGTCTATCTGTCACAACCCGTGACCAGTCTGCATGCTTTGTTTAGGGCGACTTTGATGCGTCACAATGCCATGGGGTCAGCAGTGCCGTAGATGACAATGCCATAATCTACCAGGGAGAGGACTGAAGAGGTAATGGCCAGGCGGATAGCCATTGGGGGAAGGCAGTGTTTATGGCGGTACAGAAGCCCAAGTCTGGAGCTAATAGTGGAGGGCAGTTGTTGGATATGTGCATGGTAGGCGAAAGACGTATCAAGGGTGACACCTAGATATTTGAATGAATCAACCAGCTCAAGTGGGGATCCTAGTGAGTTGGTGATGGTCAGCGGGAAGTCACGATGAGGACACTGTCGGTAGGCAAAGATCATTGATTTTGTTTTCTTATAGTTTAGAACTAAGCAGTGAGAACTGAACCATGTCTCAGCTTCAGTGAAAAAACCCTGCAGGGCACACTGGAGAAAATCGGCTGGGATGGCTAGAGAACATTACCGCGTCGTCTGCATAGAGCAGAATTTTTCCAGGGCATGAGCTGGGGAGGGAGTTTAGGAAGAGGCTGAAGATGAGGGGTCCCAAGATGGATCCTTGGGGTACTCCTGAATGAATCTGGAGGCAGGTTGATAGAGTGGAGTTAATTTTCACCTGCTGGGATCTGTCAGAGAGGTAACCTTTGAACCAAGTTATTGTTTCATCTGAGAGCACCAGGGAGGGTAGGGAGGCCAGAAGCATAGCATGATTAATGGTATTGAACGCCTTTGTGAGGTCAGTATACACCGACCCCACTAGGTGACCACGTTCAAGGGCACCGTGGATATAGGAGGAGTATTCTAGGAGGGCAGTGGTGGTGCTGTGGCTCTGGCAGAAACCATGCTGTTCAGGGCATAGTAAGTTATAGTTAGATGGTCCATCAGGTGATCAGCCACTATTTTTTTGAGAGCCCTGGAGAAGGGAAGTAGAAGGGAGATGGGACGATAGTTATTGGGGAACAGGCGGTCGCCACTCTTGAAAATAGGGGTGATGATAGCTCGTTTCCAGATGGCAGAGAATTGCCCTAGGCTGAGGGACAGGTTCAAAAGTTTGGTGAGGGGTTGTAGGACCTCCTTGAGGGCTAGACGGAGGACCTTCAGGTCAATGGAGACACTGCTGATGTGGGACTTGGCAAGGGCTTTGGAGAGATATCTCCTAGCCTCCCACGTTGAGATGATTCGGAGGCAAAAGTGAGGATGTTGGAAGGTGGGCTGCAACTGGGGATGGGGTCTAGGGGGGTGAAGAAGTTGGGGAGTAGGACACCACTGAGATCCGAGAAGGTGGTGTTTAGGATGTCTGCAATTGACTGGGGATCCTGTGTTAGGTTACCATTAACCGAGGGCTGGGCAGGCAGGGGGATGGCAGATTTTCCTTTAAGTTCCTTTATGTTTTTCCAGAAATGTCTTCCTGACCCCCAGGTGGAGGAGCGTGCCTGTTGATAATTGGTTGCCTTGATATGGCGAATGGCCCAGGTACATTTGTTTCTGGCCTCATGATATCGTTGTGTATCCAGTAGGAGTTGTGAGTCTAAGGCCTTATGCCAGAGATTATCACGGTGTTTCATTTGGTCAAATAACTGTTGAGATATCCAGGGGGTGTTATGGTTTTTAGTGATTTGCTTCAAGAAAGGGGCAAAGATGTCACAAGCGGCGTTGAAGGTATTTATAAAGTGGGAGAGGGCGATATCAGTTGATTGGGTGCTATACATGGGAGTCCAGTCAGAGGTAGGTAGGTAGGTTTTGAATTGGTGAAGAGCACCCTTTCTAGGCATCTATGGTAGGAGACTGTAGGGGGAGCAGTGGTAGTTTTAATGGACCATATGCAGGATACTGGGCAATGGTCGCTAAGGGTGTCAGGGAGTACTAAGACATTAGTGATGTTGTTGGGGTGATTTGTGAGGATAAGGTTCAGCAACAAGGAGGTGCCCGATTTGTCGTTTGGCCTGGTAGTAGATTGTATAACCTCAATGAAGACGACTGCAGCAGCTGAGTCCTTACAGGGGAACAGAGGACAGGGACAGCCAATTAACATTAAAGTCCCCCATGGTGATAACTTCGTTGTTGGAGGGGAGTTGAGAGAGATATAGGACATGACTGAGGGGAAGGCAAGTCTCTGATTTTGCGGCAGGATGTAGACAGCCATGGCATATAGTGTTCTGCCAGGGTCGCCAAGGAGTATCTTGGCTGTGAGTGTTTGGGCGCCGTGCTCGGGGGGGGTGAACTGGAAATGATTGGAGGGTGTTTCTAATGTAGAGGGCGCAGCCACTGCTTTGTCTACCCAATCTGTTGGCATGGAAAAGGGAGTAGCCAGGTAGGCTCATGACCGAGTCTGGGGGTGTCATGGGAGAGCCAAGTCTCGGATAGGGTCAGTATGTCTGGGGAATGCTGGGCTAGCCACCCTTGGAGAAAGGTGAACTTGTTTGCAGGCT
Source organism: Neoceratodus forsteri (assembly GCA_016271365.2). Taxonomy (NCBI): domain Eukaryota; kingdom Metazoa; phylum Chordata; order Ceratodontiformes; family Ceratodontidae; genus Neoceratodus; species Neoceratodus forsteri. The sequence continues at coordinate 118,503,852 of JADMNL010000024.1, read as the reverse complement.
ACATATGTTAATTGCAGTGAGCCGGAGCCCGTACATCCTGTTGCTAGCTGGGGAGCATGGGAGAGTTGGCCCCGGATTAGGGTGAATATTTCCTGATAGGAGGAGGAGGAGGAGGGCATGCTGCAGAAAGGCTGCTTTAGCAAGTTTGTATTTTGGGGGTGAGGGGCACGGAATCACATTTTGGTGGGAATTTGAAAACATTCACCTATAGGGTTCATGACATGAGGTAATAAGAAGGCTATGCTGCAAATTTGGTGTACAAATACAGTAAAATATCCAGGTTATGACTGAACATCACAGTATTTCAACATTCACTCCTAACTTTGCTCATTTTCAATATTTTGACTCCAAACTTTCAACATACCCATTTTTCCACAACACCTCATAAGTGTGACAAGTGTCATTTTTACGTTCGCTTGCGCAAGGAACGTTTTGGGAGAGTAGCACACTTTGGAGGTGTGCCTCTCCCTTTCAATCCAGTGCTCCGTTGAGCAGGCGTGGCGGTCCTGCACCAATGGGTGTGGGAGCTGTGTATGACAGCGGTGGTCTGCCGCTTCAAAGAAACCACCGCTGTCATACAGGCTCTCACGTCACCCGCCCCAGCGTCACGCCGCCCCCAAATCTTTGGTGCGGCAGAGCCCACCCCAGCGTGTAAACATCCCGCGTTGTGCTAGCAGAGGGTGCCCAATCCCGTCGGCTCTTGGCCTCTCCCACATCCTTCTGCCACGCTGAGAGCCCACCCCAGCGTGGCAAACGTCCCACGTAGTCTTTTTTTTTTTTTTTCACCTGTAAACCAAAAACGGTCCCACGGCGCTTCTCCCAGTCCCCCCTCCCACAACCCGCACCCACCCACTGCGCACCCAGCCTCCCCACCCCCACCCCATACTTACCTCCGGAGCTCGGTGCGACGATCTTCGGTGGACCGGGAACACGTCTGCACTCTTCAAAGCCGACCGCGAACTGAGGAAATGCCGGTAAGCTTTATAATGGGCTAGATAGGGGGTTTCAACTTATTGCATATCTCAGATATTTTGAAATTTTGCAATTTCAACATGGAGTTTAGGACCCTTTCATGAATGATGTCACTGTCATGGCGCGCTATTGGGCCCGAGGGTGATTTCACAGTCACTGCGTGAAATCACCCTTTGGGCCCAACTAACGCCATGACAGTGACATCACTCCTGAGAAGGGGTCCCAAAACCCCATGTTGAAAATTTGGTTAAAATTCCAAAATGACTGTTTTACGAGCGTTGCGTGAAGTTTCTTCTCAGGCTCGTAAGTTCGCGAATTTTCAATATTTTCACCCAGATTTTCAACATTGCCATTTTACCACACCTCCTTATGAGCAGTACAGCTGTCATTTTTCACATCCTGCCCAAAACGTGTTTCCGCCCATGTAGCGCGCAATGGCGCAGTCGGTGTAAAATCAATGTATGGGATGCATTAAGAAAATCAGGTGACCCTGTTCATTAGCAGAGGTCTTAAAATGGCTATGTTGAAAATTTGCTGAAAAAATTCCTAAAAATGACTGTTTTACTGAGTGCATTGCACAGTTCCTACATCTGACCGTACGTTTGCGAATTTTCAATATTTCCACTCCAGATTTTCAACATTGCCATTTTACCACACCTTCTTATGAGCAGTACAGCTGTCATTTTTCACATCTCACCCAAAACGTGTTTCCGCCCATGTAGCGCACAATGGTGCAGTCGGTGTGCGAAATCAATGTATGGGACACATTAAGAAAATCACAGTGACACTGTTCATTAGCAGAGGTCTTAAAATGGCTATGTTGAAAAATTTGATGAAAAATTCTAAAATGACTGTTTCTGAGGCGCTGCGTTAGCAGTTCCTACGCACGCTCATAAGTTTGTGAATTTTCAATATTTGCACTCCAGATTTTCAACATTGCCATTTTACCACACCTCCTCATGAGCAGTACAGCTGTCATTTTTCACATCCTGCCCAAAACATGTTTCCGCCCATGTAGTACACAATGGCGCAGTCGGTATGCGAACTCAATGTATGGGACACATTAAGAAAATCACAGTGACACTGATCATGAGCAGAGGTCTTAAAATGTCTGTGTTGAAAATTTGGTGAAAAAATTCTTAAAAATGACTGTTTCAGGATTCTCGTTAGCAGTTCCCTCGCATTCGTAAATTAGTTTGCAATTTTCAATATTTTCACTCCAGATTTTCAACATTGCCATTTTACCACACCTCCTCATGAGTAGTACAGCTGTCATTTTTCACATCCTGCCCAAAACGTGTTTCCGCCCATGTAGCGCACAATGGCGCAGTCGGTGTGCAAACTCAATGTATGGGACACATTAAGAAAATCACAGTGACACTGTTCATGAGCAGAGGTCTTAAAATGCTGTATTGAAAATTTGGTGACAAAATTCCTAAAAATGACTGTTTTACAAGTGTTCATTGCGCAGTTCCTATGCACGCTCGTAAGTTTGCGAATTTTCAATATTTTCACTCCAGATTTTCAACATTGCCATTTTACTACACCTCCTTATGAGCAGTGCAGCTGTCATTGTTCACATCTTGCCCAAAACGTGTTTCCGCCCATGTAGCGCACAATGGCACAGTCGCTGTGTGAACTCAGTGTATGGGACACATTAAGAAAATCACAGTGTCACTGTTCATGAGCAGAGATCTTAAAATGGCTATGTTGACAATTTGGTGAACAAATTCCTAAAAATAACTGTTTTACGAGCGTGTGTGCAGTTCCTACGCACGCTCGTAAGTTTGCGAATTTTCAATATTTTCACTCCAGATTTTCAACATTGCCATTTACACACCTCCTTATGAGCAGTACGGCTGTCATTTTCCATCCTGCCCAAAGCGATGTTTCCGCCCATGTGGTACTGGCGCGGTCGGTCTCTGAAATCAATCTATGGGACACAGTAAGAAAATCACAGTGACACTGTTCATTAGCAGAGGTTTTAAAATGCCATGTTGAAATTCTTGAAAAAATTCTAACAATGACTTTGTTTTCTGGCGTGCATTGCATAGTTTACTATACGCTTGTGGGTTTCTTAATTTTCAATATTTCCACTCCAGATTTTCAACATTGCCATTTTACCACACCTCTATGAGCAGTACAGCTGTCATTTTTCACATCCTGCCCAAAACGTGTTTCCGCCTATGTAGCGCACAATGGGGGTAACAAAAAGGTCATGCTGAAAATTTATTGTGCAAATACCAGCAACGGCACAGGCCATTAGGGTAAAGCACCATACGTGCCAAACACCACTGCAAATACCTGCAAGTGAACGTTCGGCATTGACAAATGCTTGTTTAAATCCTGGACAAGATGCATTTTTTCAATTGTGGTGCAAAATGACATTTCAGCCAATATACTATAAATGCTACATGTCATGTTTATAACAGAAGTCATAAAATAACTATCTTGAAAATTTGGAGTTAAAATTATAAAAGACTGTCAAGAGTAAATGTGTTAAGAGTGAATGTGTAAAGAGTGTATGTATGAAGACTGAATGTGTGAAGAGTGAATCAATATGTACTGAATGTGTGAAGAGTGAATGTATAATGAGTGAATGTGCCAGGCCCCTGCACTTCTGTAGGGGGACAGAGTCTTCCCGTAGCGCACAGCCCAAAGGGCCCTGCATGTCTGCTTCTGTTCATGCATCAGTGAAATCTTCAGCTTTCCTCAGGTCTGAAGCAGCCTCTCACTTTTTACGGCTGTATCAATACCATCATCTCCATGACCTTTGGCATAAGGCAGAGACTTGCCAGACTCACCACACTCCCATCCTACCACACTCTCGATGGGACCTTGTTGGAAGACACAACCTCATTCAGGTATCTGGGGGCCTGGCTCGACAAGCACCTTGATTTCTCAGGTCATGTGGATGCTATTCACAAGAAACTTCTCCCCAAATTGGGAGCCTTATACCAGAATCATGAATGCATCCCCTTGATGTCTTGCAGAGAAATTCTACAGAGAATAATACTTCCAACTTTTGATTAAGGTGACGTAGTCTATAGTGTCACCTCCAAAACCAGCCTAGCAAGGTTGGACACCCTCTTCCACTCCTTCTGCTGCTTTACTCTCCACTGTCCTCCTCACAGTCACCATTGCTTCCTATATCAATCCCAGGTGCTCCCCTTCCTCAGTGATCGTCATCTAGCTCATTTTGCCAACTTCCTTGGCAAAGTCTGGTTCAGCGCATTCTCTTCTTAACGATCAGCCTCCATCTTTCCCCCCAGCTCGCTCCCTCAGGAGTAGTGATGTGCACATCCCCGCCAGCCCCTTCAGGTCCTCATCAGCCAGCCAGGAATCCTTCTCCTATCATTTCCTCAAGCTCTGGAACTTGCTCCCTGCCTCCATTAGAAATGCCCCCTCGCTCCGCACTCTCTCATCCCTCATGTGCTCCTTCACTTCCCCCATCTGCAACTATGCCTAACTCACCCTCAACCCCCTTACTATAGTTCCCTTGCAAATTCCTTCTCACTCTATGCCTCTCTAATCCCTTGCAGGTTTCCTCCTCCTTGTCCCAATAGGAAACCCGTGCTATGTCCATTCTCTCAAGCACTTATCCACCATTGCCTTCTAAGGTTCCCCATCCTGCCTTGCATGGGGAGCCTAGCTATGACCTGTTATTTCAAGCACTTCCTTCTCCTGCTTGTTAACATTGAGATGGTTTACTGTAATCATATAATCATTGTATCTGCGGTGTTGTCCACACTGGTACCCTCACAATACCTTGTGTAATTGCACTGTTTTGTTTCATATTGTATTTTTTCCATGTTGTATGTAGTTGCCAATTGGCACCCTGTACTCATTACTGTACCTCCATCCCCCTTCTCCCAGGACACATCTGGATATGCGCAATTTTGCTCAGTATGTCTTCCTGGTGAAACTCTTTAATAAATAAATAAATTATGCAGCTGTATTGGCTCTGACCAGAATTTGTTGGAATAATTATTAACTTGGAGTAAATCTGAACTTTCAAACAGTCCTAATCAGATAAAGAAGAAAAGTTCATCTCAACAACAAGAAACCCTCAACTTTCCCTCCCCCCTCCTTGTTCTCAATATACTTTATATGAAATTCTGAATTGGGGTTGTAACATGTAATCGAGTTAGAGCATTATTTTATAGCAAAAGGTTTTTTTGATTTTTTAATGTTCAGTCTTTTCTTTCCTGTTTACTGGTACTAAAGGAGGTTTGGAGATCACAGGATATCCTGCTGTATTTCCTAGTAAATGGCATCTAACATATCTGGGGGCAGTTCTCGACTCCACTTAATACCTTCCTTACTCCATTTCCCTGTTTGACTGACCAGTCATGCTTTTTGTTTGTTTGTTAAAGATACTAGTTATATATCAGCCCGAAATGTATTTGCACAATACACTTTAGGTAGTTTTGGGCTGTACATAGCTAGATATGTCTTCGAGGGTGGAGCTCTAGCGGCAGGTAATATCATTAGGACTGAAGCTGTCAGGCGTCAGGACCCCACAGAAAACTTGTAGCTAGCAGTCTGAGGCAGGGGACCGCCCCTAACATCGGCTCCGCCCGATGTCAGATGTGGTATAAAGGGGGCGGTCTTCTGGCACCACCTCAGTTCTTTTCCTGCTGTTGACCCACGTAATTCAGCTCCACAGATGCCTCTCTCAGCAGTCGACAGCCATCAAACGTTAGATTAGTCATTTATTCTTCAAAAATGTTATTATCGCCTCATTTATGACGTCGCCCTCACCACCATGGCGAAAGTCTAAGTGTGCGTGCGGGAAGCAGATCCCGACCAAAAACGGCCACGCGGAATGCCTCCTCCGCCTAGGCCCGGAACACCAGCCCGACACCAGCACACATTGCCAAAAATTCAACCAGAAGGCATGCGCCAGAAGGGCACACTCTCTCAAGACCTTCCTTCTAGAGAAGAAACTTGCGGCCATGCAGTGAGGATCAGGGGCCAACTCATCTTCTCCCGCCAGGGATTCCCCACCCAAGGACAGGTCATCAGTGGGGAAGCATCACCACAAGGAAAAGGATTGGGCCAGGTCCGAATCCCGCCCCCAGGTCACTAGTGAAGTAGGCGTCATCTTCATCGTCCTCCAGTAAGAGATCCGGTTCGGTTCCGGCCCAGCCTTCCAAACCTTCCCGCACGACTAAGTCCACTTCTGCCTCTTCCCAGGGAAAACACTGGGAGTTGGCCTCATCGGGACACCATCACACTTTCCTTGCTCATTGACCTCTAAAAACTTCAGGGTTGACCCAGGAAAGCCTGTCCAGGGCTCAGAACAGGCCCAGTTCTTCTGAGAAATGCGAAAGTGTAGAAGAACCCTCTGGTAGGCAGGGAGGTTACCCAGACGCCGCCCCTCAGCAAGGTGCACCTCCTCCAGACCAGCGCCAACCTAGTCAGTCACTACCCCTCGACCCGCCCCAATACTGAACACAGGGCAGACGCAGGATGAGGACCTGACAAGGCCACACCAGACGCCCAGATAAGCGTACCGGTCATCAGCCTACTGACACTGGGTCCCAGACCCGATGCCCGTCGAGGCCAGGCCCCCAGATGCCCGCTCCTAAAGACCCATTGCCTGGCCCTTAGACCGGGGCGGTCCCTGCAGCAGTCCCAGTAGCAGACATTGGAAGTCTTTTCACTCCGTGGTGGAATATCGTGAAAGGGGACCTTCTGTACAGAACCGCACAGTCCCTCCTCTGCCACCCATGGGTCCCCAACCTGCCCAGAGCCTCAGGGGAACCAGGGTGAGCACCCGAGTCCACATTCCAAGGGGAAGAGAAGGAAATAGCCTTCATCTCCATCTCCTTCCTCCCCTCCCCTCCTGTCACGTCCTCCTCTGATGAGGGCAGCGTGGATTCAGATTGTTCAGATGGGGAATTCTGTCCTCCCTCCCCAGAACCTAGAGATTCACCTAGGTCCCCTCCAGATGATCCCTCATTCTTGGATATCATGCAGCACATCCAGACCATCTATGAGTGGACACAGAGGATTTGGATCCATAGCATAAACGCCTGGCCAAGTTCCTCGGGGGGAAGGAACCCAAATCTTTGGTGATTCCACCATTTGTGGAACCATTTCAAGATGTAACATGCCTGACCTGGAGGACACCATCCTCCATCCTGGCAGTGCCTAGGAAGGCGGACAGACTCTATAAGCCTCCAAAGTCTGAACCCTTCTTGGCTGAACAGCCAAAGGCCAATTTGTTGGTCCTCACAGCTGCCCACAGCAGGGGGTCTCAACCAAAACACTTGAGTTCCCAACCTCCTGATCCTGTCTCCAAGAAGTTTAATGGCTGGGGACGCAAAGTCTTCTCCTTGGCCACTGGGGCCATCAGGTCACTGAACTTTATGGCCCACATGATCACATGTCAGCAGTCTCTGTGGAAAGACAATGGATCTCGTGGAAGCTATGCCTGACTCCGACTCCAAATGAGAAATCCTAGCGTGTGCCCAGTCGGGTTTGGATGTGGACAAACACACTCTCCAGTGTTCATACGACACCATAGACATGGCTTCCAGGGCAGCTGCCTTGGGACTCTGCATGAGATGGCAGTCTTGGCTTCGGCTCACGGGTTTCCAGCCGGACCTTTTCAGGGTTGCGTCTTGTTCGGCCCTGTAGTCAAGCAAATGGTAAAACTCTATAAGCCTCCAAAGTCTGAACCCTTCTTGGCTAAACAGCCAAAGGTCAATTTATTGGTCCTCACAGCTGCCCACAGCAGGGGGTCTCAACCAAAACACTTGAGTTCCCAACCTCCTGATCCTGTCTCCAAGAAGTTTAATGGCTGGGGACGCAAAGTCTTCTCCTTGGCCACTGGGGCCATCAGGTCACTGAACTTTATGGCCCACATGATCACATGTCAGCAGTCTCTGTGGAGAAAGACAATGGATCTCGTGGAAGCTATGCCTGACTCCGACTCCAAATGAGAAATCCTAGCGTGTGCCCAGTCGGGTTTGGATGTGGACAAACACACTCTCCAGTGTTCGATACGACACCATAGACATGGCTTCCAGGGCAGCTGCCTTGGGACTCTGCATGAGATGGCAGTCTTGGCTTCGGCTCACGGGTTTCCAGCCGGACCTTTTCAGGGTTGCGTCTTGTTCGGCCCTGTAGTCAAGCAAATGGTAAAACAACTACAGGAGTCAGGAAATGCAGTGGCTGACATACACCGCATGTACAAATCCCAGCCTCAGGAACCCCGTCGGCACCCCTTTTTGTAGAGGTCAAGAGCAGGGTCAGGGGAGTAAGCTGTCCCACGATAAGGGATTCAAGAGGTGGGGTCACCCTGCCCCTCAAGGTTCCCAGGGCCCCAAGCAGCCCAAAACTCCTAGAGCCCAGATCCCCCCAACCCCCTCAGCCTGACTCCCTCTGCAGCCCTCCTCCCCTAGTGGACAGGCAGAGCGAGAAGGTAGGAGGATGGTTTGTGCTTTACCTGCTCAGATAGTTTAGTATCACTGCAGACCAATGGGTTCTGGACACCATTCGGAAAGGGTATACGATAGAGTTCATCTCTATCCCACTGAACAACCAACCCCCCTCTCCAGCATGTTGTCCACTGGATCACAGCCTTCTCCTAGAAGCCGAGGTTCAACAGCTCCAAGAGAAAAGAGCCATACTAAAGGTTCCACAGGCCCAGAAAGGGAAAGGTTATTACTCCCGATTCTTCCTGGTTCCGAAAAAAACGGGAGACCTTCATCCAATTCTGGACCTGAGCCAGTTCAACCTCTCAGTAAAATACCAGAGGTTTCAGATGGTTACTCTGGCAGGTCTCTTTCCCCTGCTTCAGCAAGGGGAGTGGCTGTGCTCCCTAGATATGCAGGACGCCTACATGCATATCAAGGTCCTAAAGTCCCACAGAAAGTTTCTGCTATTCAGCTTCAGAGACCAGCGCTACCAATTCTGGGTACTTCCTTTCGGCCTTTCCTCAGCCCCCAGGGTCTTCACCAAGTGCCTGGAGGTGGTAGTGGTGGTCCTCCGGAGGAGAGGCCTCTTTGTTTACCCTTACCTGGATGATTGGCTGCTCTCTGCTCGGTTGGAGGAGGAGGAGGACCTCCTAATCGCCCTGCGAGAGACACAGGCTCTATTTTCTTCCCTGGGGATTACAGTAAATTGGCTGAAGTCACACCCCTGGCCAACACAAAGGTTGCAGTTCATAGGGGCTATCCTGGACACCGGACAGGAGAGAGCTTTTCTGCCTCCAGACAGGGCAGACCACCTTCTGGTTTTGTCCAGCGGGCTCCAAAAGACCCCCTCTTCCCCTGCCCGGGTGGTTCTACAGCTTCTAGGCCATATGGCAGTGGCCACAGCCACAGTACCCTTAGCCAGACTCCATATGAGGACTCTACAATGGCACCTCAAGGTTCAGTGCGACCAATCAGTGGACAATCTGGATCTCCGAATCCAGATCTCTCGGGTTGTACATCATTCTTTCGAATGGTGGCTCCATCACGACAGTCTAACGGGAGGAGTTCCTTTCCGTAGACTTTCTCCTCTCCAGACTTTAACCACAGATGCCTCTCTGTCCAGTCGGGGGGCTCATTTAGGGGATCACAGGACCCGGGGGTCTTGGTCTGTCACAGAGAGCTCTCTACATATCAGTCTTCTGGGAATGAGAGCAGTGTTGAATGCACTAGCCGCATTCAGAGACCAGCTCTCACTGGGTCCTCTCCTGGTGCAGACAGACAATACACCAGTAGTCTTCTACATCAACAAACAAGGGGAACACATTCATATCCCCTTTGCAGGGAGGCCATAAGAGTGTGGGACTGGACAGTGGAACACCGACTGGACCTCATCACAGTCCATCTGCCCGGGGTTCAGAACATTCTTGCTGACAGTCTCAGCCACTCTACCTCTCTGAACCACGAGTGGGAACTGCTCCAACATGTCGCAGATGACCTGTTCGGTCACTGGGGCCATCCATAGTTGGACCTCTTTGCATCCCCGTGCAGTGCCAAACTACAAAGTTTTTGCTCGCTCGTTCCAGGGCCTGGTGTTTTCTGGTGAGGCGCATTGTCCCTCTCTTGGACAGGGAAGCACCTGTATGCCTTCCCTCCTTTTCTCTTCATTCAGAGAGTGTTGCTAAAATTGCAGTCAGAGGGAGCCAGAATTATTCTGGTGGCTCCTATATGGCCTTGTCAGATCTGGTATCCGCTGCTCCAGCAACTGTCTCTGGAGCCTCCAGTTCAGTTGCCACTCTCCACCCACTTGCTCTCACAAGAGCAGGGGACTCTCATCCACCCTGCTTTTCAATCTCTTCACCTGCACGCGTGGCTCCTGCAATCCTAGCAGAAGAGAGACTAGGAGTGTCAAGCAGGGTGGCTGAGATACTGGTTGCAGTGAGGAAGCCTTCCACCTGGGCCACTTACGCTATGAAATGGAAACGCTTCTGTCTGTGGGCTACGGCTTGTGCTCTAAATCCCTTGGGTTGTCTGGCTAGGCATGTGCAAGAATATCTCTGTCACCTTCTGGATTTAGGATTGAGCTATTCATCCATCAAGGTGCACATGTGTGCGGTTTCCTTATATCATGACCCTATCAGAGATAACAATCTGGCACAGCTTAATGCCTGTAAAACCTTTCTTCGAGGGGTCTTACATGTCGGACCTCCCAAGAGGGACATCATTCCTCCTTGGGACCTCCTTTTCATCCTGGAGAAACTCACCCTTCCTCCATTCGAGCCAGCAGCCTCATGCAAGCTGCTCTTCCTCTCATGGAAGACTCTCCTTTTGGTAGCCATTACCTCTGCTCGAAGAGTTTCCGAGCTCCAGGACCTGATGTGTAAGGAACTTTACATAGTCTTTCACAGGGATAGGGTGAATCTGCGCACAAACCCTAAATTTATGCTGAAGGTGGTGTCCATGCTGGCCCTTAACCAGGACATTAACCTTCCGGCTTATTATCCAGAGTTTCTAACCAAGGTAAAGCACTGTTGCACACCTTGGACATTCATCATATTTTGAGGTATTACCTCCACAGGACTCACTCCTCCAGACAGTCAAACCAGTTGTTCATCTGGTTCGCTAAGCGAATGCTGGGAGCTCCTGTTTCCAAACAATCACTAGTCCATTGGCTGGTACAATGTATTTCGTTCTGCTATCAGCACCATAACAGACCTCTTCTGGGTGCAGTTGAGGGCCATTCTGCCAGAGCAGTGGCCTCTTCCTTTGCAGCACTCAATAATGTCTCTTCAGCTGACATTTGTGCTGCAGCTACATGGAGTTCAGTCCACACTTTAATCAGGCACTACATCCTGGACATTGCGTCCAGAAGGAGAGCGTTTCGGACTAGCAGTCCTGCAGGGCATTCTCTCATAGGTGCTTTTCATCAGCTGTTTTTCAGCATGTCTCCCACCACCCTGTCAGACCTGGGCCTATCCTTGGGTACTGCTTGGGACTCAGTCCTAATGGTATTACCTGCTGCAAGAGCTCCACCCTCGAAGACAGATAGTACAGTTACATAAGAACTTACCGTAACAGTAGATCTTCGAGAGGAGCTCTTGCAGAAGGTGGCTTTCCCACCCTCCATCCCCCAGGATAGTATTTTTGGGTGTTTTTATCACCAGATCATGGTAGAGACTTCCTGCTCGGTTCTCCAGTTTGTTTCTAGCTGGGTCTCTGGTGGGAGAACTGAGGTGGCGCCAGGGGACCGCCCCCTTTATACCACATCTGACGGGCGGAGCCAACATTGGGGGCAGTCCCCTGCCTCAGACTGCTAGCTACAAGTTTTCCGTGGGGTCCTGATGCTTGATGGCTTCAGTCCTAATGGTATTACCTGCTGCAAGAGCTCCTCTCGAAGATCTACTGTTATGGTAAGTTCTTATGTAACTGTACTTTACTTTTCATTTTCTTTTCAATGAATGCAAAACACTTTTTATATTATATGTATGTATTTGTGCACTTTGGTGTTATTGTTTGAGTCCCACCAGCGCTAAGTTAACTTTCCACTGTGGCAACACTGATCACACAGCTGGTAGACATTTGTGTTATCAATGTCACTAAGATGTCATTGTTATCACCAGTATATAAGGGACTCTTCGTGCATCAGGTACCCACCCCCTGATGAACCCTTACTTGGTGAAGCGCTGGGGTACCTGATCTGTGGTTTGGGGATCATTTGTTGGTTCACAAGCAGTTATTGTTGTCTCATCTAAATGTGGAATACATTTTTAAGTTTGCTTTTGGCAACACATCTCTGGCATTTTGTGTGTTATTTTGGATGGACCTATGACCGTTGGAATGCAGGCTGCACCCTGTCTTGCACAAGGGAACGCAGACCTACACCTGGTTTACAGTCCTGTTATGTGAAAGTAACATCAGTGCTAGTGCAATTGTGGTTTATATGGCATACCTGTCCCACTTCTGGTTGTGTGGAGGTAATGTCAGTGCTAGTGCAGTTATGGTTTGTATGGTATGCCTGTCCCACTGCTGCTTATATGGAGGTAATGTTAGTGATAGTGCGGTTATGGTATGTATGGTGTACCTGTCCTGCCACTGGTTATATGAAGGCAATATTAGTGCTAGTGCAGTTTTAGTTTGTATGGTATGCCTGTCCCACTGCTGGTTATATGGAGGTAACATCAGGCCTAGTGTGATTATAGTTTAGATGGTGTGTCTGTCCCACCACTGGTTATATGGAGGTAACGTCAGTGCTAGTGCAGTTTTAGTTTGTATGGCATGTCTGTCCCACTGCTGGTTATATGGAGGTAATGTCAGTACTAGTGCAGTTTTGGTTTGTATGGCATGTCTGTCCCACTGCTGGTTATATGGAGATAATGTCAGTGCTAATGCAGTTATCATTTATGTGGTGTGTCTATCCCACCACTGGTTATATGGAGGTAATGTCAGTGCTAGTGTAGTTATGGTTTGTATGGCATGTCTGTCCCACCGCTGGTTATATGGAGGTAATGTCAGTGCTAGTGCAGTTATGGTTTGTATGGCATGTCTGTCCCACCGCTGGTTATATGGAGGTAATGTCAGTGCTAGTGCAGTTACGGTTTGTATGGCATGTCTGTCCAACCGCTGGTTATATGGAGGTAATGTCAGAGCTAGTGCAGTTACGGTTTGTATGGCATGTCTGTCCCACCGCTGGTTATATGAAGGTAATGTCAGTGCTAGTGTACTTATGGTTTGTATGGCATGTCTGTCCCACCGCTGGTTATATGGAGGTAAGATCAGTGCTAGTGCAGTTACGGCATGTCTGTCCCACCGCTGGTTATATGGAGTTAATGTCAGTGCTAGTGTACTTATGGTTTCTATGGCATGTCTGTCCAACCGCTGGCTACATGGAGGTAATGTCAGTACTAGTGCAGTTATGGTTTGTATGGCATGTCTGTCCCACCGCTGGCTACATGGAGGTAATGTCAGTACTAGTGCAGTTATGGTTTGTATGGCATGTCTGTCCCACCGCTGGTTATATGGAGGTAATGTCAGTGCTAGTGCAGTTATGGTTTGTATGGCATGTCTGTTCCACCGCTGGCTACATGGAGGTAATGTCAGTGCTAGTGCAGTTATGGTTTGTTTGGTATGTCTGTCCCACCGCTGGCTACATGGAGGTAATGTCAGTACTAGTGCAGTTATGTTTTGTATGGCATGTCTGTCCCACCGCTGGTTATATGCAGGTAATGTCAGTACTAGTGTAGTTATGGTTTGTATGGCATGTCTGTCCCACCACTGGTTATATGCAGGTAATGTCAGTACTAGTGCAGATATGGTTTGTATGGTATGTCTGTCCCACCGCTGGTTACATGGAGGTAATGTCAGTGCTAATGCAGTTATGGTTTGTATGGTATGTCTGTCCCACCACTGGTTATATGGAGGTACTGCCAGTACTAGTGCAGTTACGGCATGTCTGTCCCACCGCTGGTTATATTGAGGTACTGTAATGTCAGGGCTAGTGCAGTTATGGTTTGTATGGCATGTCTGTCCCATCACTGGTTATATGGATGTAATGTCAGTGCTAGGGCAGTTATGGTTTGTATGGCATGTCTGTCCCACCACTGGCTACATGGAGGTAATGTCAGTACTAGTGCAGTTATGGTTTGAATGGCATGTCTGTCCCACCGCTGGCTACATGGAGGTAATGTCAGTACTAGTGCAGTTATGGTTTGTATGGCATGTCTGTCCCACCGCTGGTTATATGGAGGTAATGTCAGTACTAGTGCAGATATGGTTTGTATGGCATGTCTGTCCCACCGCTGGTTACATGGAGGTAATGTCAGTACTAATGCAGATATGGTTTGTATGGTATGTCTGTCCCACCGTTGGTTATATGGAGGTACTGTAATGTCAGTGCTAGTGCAGTTATGGTTTGTATGGCATGTCTGTCCCACTGCTGGTTATAGTAAGTAAGTAAGTAAAAATTTATTTTTTAAGCGCTTTACAGTGCCAAAGCGCTGTACAAATAGAAGCAATTAAAATACATACATATAACATAAAACAACAACAATAACAACATAATCGCAATAAAATCACTCTCCATATGCCTTTTGAAATAAATAAGTTTTTAATTCTAACTTAAAACTCTCAACGGTCAGGCAGCTTCATATCCGACGAGGGTGAGAATTCCACAGGTGGGGGCAGCGTGAAGAAATGCCCGTGCTCCAGAAGTTTTAAAGCGGACCCTGGGAACCTCTAGCAATCCTCGTCGGTGAGCAGAGCGAGCAAGAGGACAAGGGAATAAGGAGATCTTGAAGATACCGGGTCCCTGTTCGTGTAGGGCTTTATAGGTCAGTAACCCGACCTAAAGGTGATCCGCCACTGAACCGCAGCCAGTGCAGTTCTGCGAGCTTAGTGCATAATATGACTTCTCATAGATGTCCCAGTCAAAAGCCTGGCTGCTGCATTCTGCACCAGCTGCAAGTGGTGGATATCAACCCCCGGTAGCCCTAGGTACAGGGCATTGCAGTAATCAAGGCGAGAAGTAACAAAGGCATGGACCAATGTCGGAAGGTCAGCCGGAGGAACTAGGTATTTCACCCGAGTGATATTCCTAAGATGGTAGAAGGAGGATTTGACAGCGGATGACACCTGAGATTTCAGGGTCAAACCATAAATCAATAGCCAGATTCGCCGTCTGGTTCGAGTAGAGCTGGGCACCATCGATCCATATGCCGAAGGAAGCCCAGCCCTACAACCGCCTCAAGGCGACCTGGGTCCACCACCAACACCTCAGTCTTATCGGGTTTAACCTTAGCCAGCTGGCACTCATCCAGTCCTTGATCTCGGATAGACAGCTGTTAAGTATAGAGACTGCATCTTCCTCTCGGGACTAAAGACAGATACAGCTGGGTGTCATCTGCATAGCAGTGAGAACCCAAGCTGTATTGCCTAATAATGTCTCCCAATGGCAGCATATAGACAGTGAACAACATGGGTGCTAGGATGGAGCCCTGCGGAACCCCACAGGGCAGGAGAACGGTATCAGAGGAATAAATTCCGGTGATAACCCCCTGTCTCCGCCCCGTGAGAAAAGATTGAAACCATTGCAGAACTGTGCCAGATAGTCCGCAATAGAGCTGCAGGCGTTCCAGAAGCACACCGTGGTCCACAGTGTCGAATGCTGCAGAGAGATCAAGAAGGACTAGAATAGTACGAGCCTGTCGATCTCTGCTATCAGGAGATCATTTAGAACCGGACAAGGGCAGTCTCAGTACTATGTCTTTTCCTAAACCCGATTGAAAGTATCATAGATATTATGATTTGTAATATGGTCATCCAGTTGCAGTGCAACCACCTTTTCAATAACCTTGCCCAAAAAGGGCAGGTTAGAGACAGGTCTGTAGTTAGCTGGGCAGTTCGGGTTCAATGAAGGTTTTTTAGGAGTGATCGAGCGACCGCCTCCTTTAGGGGATCAGGAAAGATCACCTGCTCCAGAATTTCAAACAATTTCAGCAATGGTCGGACAGATAGTATCTACGCAACTGAATAATAGAGGCGTAGGGCCGGATCAAACTACAGCTGGTTGGACGTACAGCCTGGACAATCCTCACAATATCCATGAATTCCGATACCAAAGTCAAACCAGGTGACACAGGTGTTTGTTTCCCTGCCGATCCTGCAAACCCTTGAAGAGTGAGCCTGGCTGATATCCGACCTAATGCTGGCAATCTTATCAGCGAAAAACTGAGCAAGCTCATCACACTTTATTTGAGAAAATCTCTTCCAGACTGTAGACAGAGTGGATTGCACAGTCTGTCGACAGTCGAAAGAGTTGAGCTGGTCAGTTCGGCAAGGCAAGCAATCTCCCTGGACAGGAATTCTGTCTTCTTCGGGTTATTTCGATTGATAGATAACATAATGATCCATCAATCTAAGTTTGTCAGCATCCAAGCAAGATTTCCGCCAGGCCCTCTAGCCTTTCGCCCACTCTCCTCAGTTCCTTCAAAGACTCATCAAACCATGGAGACTTTGGGCGCTGAGTGAGTGAAGCTACCTGGTAGGAGCAATTTGGTCCAAGGCCCTGCTACTGCCTTGTTATAGGCAAGAACAAGGTCCCTGGACCCATGCTCTCACCGAAACACCCGATAGGTCCAGTACCGCTAATAGGCCCTCTGGGTTTACTCCCTTAAAGGCGATACTGGACCATCTCCGTGAAGGCAGGCCTATTAGGGATGCCCCAAAGCTGAATCTTATGGTGTGATGGTCTGTCCACACATTTGGTTCCACCCCAGATCGTAACATCCAAATCCAGTAGGAACACCAGGTCCAAAGTGTCCCCCTATATGGGTAGCAGAGGTAACTACCTGTGACAGGCCCAACATAGACATAAGTTGGAGGAAGTTCTTTCCAAAGTCTGAGAGTTCATCGTCGACCCAGGCATTGAAGTCACCCAGTATTAACCATCTGGGCAACTCCAATGCCATGTCAACGATGAAGTCCGCAAACTCCTTCAGGAATTCTCCACCATCGCCGGGTGGACGGTTGATGAGGAGAATCCTAAACTCTGCACCTACTGCCAGGATACACTCAAAAGATCTGGTGTTACCCACTGGCACCTCCACAAGACTCAGATCTGATCTAAAAAAGATGGCCACTCCCCCGCCCCTACGATCCAATCTCGGACGGTGCATCACCGAGAACCCAGCCGGAGCAGCAGAGTCTAAAATAGGACCTGCATTCTCATCCAGCTAGGTCTCGGTGATACATGCCAGGTCAGATGTTGCAACAAGATCTGCAGTAATAGCAGTCTTGTTCCTAATAGACCTGGCATTACATAACACCGCCCAAGTTGGATGGTAGGAAATATGGTGAGATGGGTGCGATATAGGAGAACGGGTGAACTTTGGGGATAAAGAGTCCAAGGCATACCGATGCTCTCACTGGCTGCAGCATGTGGAATGGTATGAGCATTACAGGC
This sequence comes from Neoceratodus forsteri, assembly GCA_016271365.2. NCBI lineage: Eukaryota > Metazoa > Chordata > Ceratodontiformes > Ceratodontidae > Neoceratodus > Neoceratodus forsteri. The sequence continues at coordinate 118,486,497 of JADMNL010000024.1, read as the reverse complement.
AAGAATCCCAAGTCACACCCCTGATGCCTGTCATTCTCTCACGGGTTGGGTGTTATGGTTGGAAACCCTAATACCTCAGGCATTCTTTGGTATTTTCACTCCAAATTTTCAACATGTTTTTATGACCCGCCTCATGAACAGTGGCAATATCAGTTTGTTAGCTGAAAGCTGCTTATGCAAAGCGAATTACGGGCATTTAGCACCGCAGGTGCAAAAACATTCAACAGGATGTAAAAATGACAGCTGTACTGTTCATGGGGAGGTGTAAAATGGCAATGTTGCAAATCTGCAGTAAAAATATTAAAAACTGGTGAAGTCACTTGTTATATAGAAACTGTGCAATGCACACCCGTAATATAATTAGGTTGGGATTTTTACAGCAGATTGTCAACTCAGGCATTTTGGTGCCTCCAATCATGAACAGTGTCACTGTGATTTTCTTTTCTGTCCCGAACAATGATTTCCCACAGCGACCACGCATCTCTGCGCTGAAAGTGTGAAAACACACTTTGGCCATGTTGTGAAAAATGACAGCTGTACTGTTCATAAGAAAGTGTGGAAAAATGCCACTGGTGAAAATCTGGACTGAAAATATTACAAATTCATGAACTTACAAGGCGTGCATAGGAACTGTACAGCATGCGCTCTAAAACAGTCATTTTGGAATTTTTCACCAAATTTTCAACATAGCCATTTAAGACTGCTGCTCATGAACAGTGTCACTGTGATTTTCTTAATTTGTCCCATACATTGATTTCACACCGACTGCGCCATTGTGCGCTACATGGGCGGAAACACGTTTGGGTGAGATGTGAAAAATGACAGCTGTACTACTCATAGAAGGTGTGGTAAAATGGCAATGTTGAAAATCTGGGTGAAAATATGAAATTCATGAGCGTCTGGCGTGCATGAACTGGCGAACGACACGAGAAATATTTTTACTGCTCGCTGGCGGTACGCGCGCAAGGAACGTCTTGGGAGAATGGGACACTTTGGAGGTGTGCTCCTCCCCTGCAATCCCCTGCTCCATTGAGCAGGCTTGGCAGTCCTGCACCAATTGGACGCGGTGCTGTGTATGACAGTGGTGGTCTTCTCTTCAAAGAAAACCACGTTGTCATACAGCACCTGCCATCGCCGCCCAAATCTCTGCTGCCACGCTGGGAGCCCACCCCAGCGTGGCAAACGTCCGCATTTTCTGCCGACGGGGTGCCCAACCCCGGCCGGCTCCATGGCCCCCCCAGTTATCCTTCTGCCATGCTTGAGCCCACCCCAGCATGGCAAAAGTCCCACGATGTCTTTTTTTTTTTCCAAACCTGTAAATTGAAAATGGTCCCACGGCGCTTCTCCCAGCCCTCCCACAACCTGCACCCACCCACTGCGCACCCTGCCTCCCCACACCCCTCACCCCATACTTACCTCCGGAGCTCGTGCGACGATCATCGGTGGACCGGGAACACGTCTGCACTCTTCAAAGCCGACCGCGAACTGAGGAAATGCCGGTAAGCTGTATAATGGGCTAGATAGGGGGTTTTCAACTTTATTGCATATCTCAGGCATTTTTGGAATTTTTGCACCAAATTTACAACATGGGGTTTTTGGGACCCCTTCTCATGAATGATGTCACTGTCATGGCGTTATTCGGCCCGAAGGGTGATTTCAGAAGTCACTGCGCAGTCACTGCATGAAATCACCCTTCGGGCCTGAATAACACCATGACAGTGACATCATTCATGAGAAGGGGTCCCAAAATCCCCATGTTGAAAATTTGGTGCAAAAATTCCAAAAAATGACTGTTTTACAAGCGTGCATTGCGCAGTTCTTACGCAGGCTCGTAAGTTTGCGAATTTTCAATATTTTCACTCCAGATTTTCAACATTGCCATTTTACCACACCTCCTTATGAGCAGTACAGCTGTCATTTTTCACATCCTGCCCAAAATGTGTTTCCACCCATGTAGCGCACAATGGCACAGTTGGTGTGCGAAATCAATGTATGGGACACATTAAGAAAATCACAGTGATTCTGTTCATTAGCAGAGGTCTTAAAATGGCTATGTTGAAAATTTGGTGAAAATATTCCTAAAAATGACTGTTTTACGAGCGTACGTTGCGCAGTTCCTACGCACGCCCGTAGGTTTGCGAATTTTCAATATTTCCACTCCAGATTTTCAACATTGCCATTTTACCACACCTTCTTATGAGTAGTACAGCTGTCATTTTTCACATCTCATCCAAAACCTGTTTCCGCCCATGTAGCGCACAATGGCGCAGTCGGTGTGCGAAATCAATGTATGGGACACATTAAGAAAATCACAGTGACACTGTTCATGAGCAGAGGTCTTAAAATGACTATGTTGAAATTTTGGTGAAAAATTCCTAAAATGATCTGTTATTAATGCGATGCTATGCAGTTCCTACGCGACGCCGAGACGCTTACGGTTTCAATATTTTCACTCCAGATTTTCAACATTGCCATTTTACCACACCTCCTCATGAGCAGTACAGCTGTCATTTTTCACATCCTGCCCAAAACGTGTTTCCGCCCATGTAGCGCACACCCATTTTTTAACTCCTACCTATTCAGCTGCTAGCACCAATCTGGGTACCATTCTAGGTCTACACCTAAGATTTTAATATTAATTAAATTCGAACCCATGCTATGCTGTATCTAAGAACTGCCACGCCCAGTGTTTGGAACAACCACCATATGCATTGTCTTTTTCGTCAGCACTTCTGTACCTTTGCCTGTGAAAGTTACAAAATGTATGTTATTGTCTTCCTCTATACAACTGTATTCATTTGTAAACCCTCTACCCCAGGGTGCATCTGGAATCGAGCGGTACTCTGCTCAGTATGCCTTCCTGGTAAATCTCTTAAATAAATAAATAAATAAAAATGGCGCAGTCGGTGTGCGAACTCAATGTATGGGACACATTAAGAAAATCACAGTGACACTGTTCATGAGCAGAGGTCTTAAAATGGCTGTGTTGAAAATGTGGTGAAAACATTCCTAAAAATGACTGTTTTACGAGTGTGCATTGCGTGTAGTTCCTATACCTCGTAAGTTTACAAATTTTCAATATTTTCTCCACATTTTCAACATTGCCATTTTACCATACCTCCTTATGAGCAGTATGGCTGTCATTTTTCATATCCTGCTCAAAACGTGCTTCCGCCCATGTAGCGCACAATGGCGCAGTCGGTGTGCAAAATCAATGTATGGGACACATTAAGAAAATCACAGTGACACTGTTCATGAGCAGAGGTCTTAAAATGGCTATGTTGAAAATTTGGTGAAAAAATTCCTAAAATGACTTTTTACTGGCATTCGTTCTGCGCAGTTCCTGCTTTCAGCCAAGTTCGCGATTTTTCAATATTTGCACTCCAATGACTTCCAAATACCTAAACAGCACATAGAAGCAAGCAACATTCGCATTGACAAATGCTTGTACTTCTTGTCACTGATTTTTTTTAAGCCATGTCCAAGTGCCAAATACCACTGCAAATACCTGCAAGCGAACGTTCGGCATTGACAAATGCTTGTTAGGAATTTTTTCACCAAATTTTCAACATAGCCATTTTAAGACTGTTGCTCATGAACAGTGTCACTGTGATTTTCTTAATTTGTCCTGTACATTGATTTGGCACACCGACTGCGCCATTGTGCGCTACATGGACGGAAACACATTTTGGGTGAGATGTGAAAAATGACAGCTGTACTGCTCATAAGAAGGTGTGGTAAAATGGCAATGTTGAAAATCTGGAGTGAAAATATTGAAAATTCACGAACTTACGAGCGTGCATAGGAACTGCGCAACGCACGCTCGTAAAACAGTCATTTTGGAATTGTTCCACCAAATTTTCAAAATAGGCTTCTTGAGAGCTCACCTTATGAACACTGGCAGTGTCATTTCGTTAATCAGTCCCGAAGGTGATTTTCGGCGCAGTGACTGCGAAATCACCCTTCGGCCCGAATAGCGCAAGGACAGTGACAGCATTCGGCGAGAAGGGGTCCCAAAACCCCATGTGGAAAATTTGGTGCAAAAATTCCAAAAATGCCTGAGATATGCAACAAAGTTGAAAACCCTATCTATCCCATTATACAGCTTTCCGCATTTCCTCAGTTCTCGGTCGGCTTTGAAGAGTGCAGACGTGTTCCCGTCCACCAAGATCGCGGCCAGACTCGGAGGTAAGCATGGGGTGAGGGGGGTGGGAGGCAGGGTGCGCAGTTGGTGGTGTGGGTTGTGGGGGCAGGGAGACTGCGTGGGACCGTTTTTCTTTACAGGTTTTTTTTAAATGACGGTGGGACATTTGCCGCTGGGGTGGCTCCCAGGCGTGCTGCGCTTAGCTGGTTGGGGCGTGGAGCCAACGGGATTGGGCACCCGCCGCCATAAGATATTGCCACGCTGGGTGGGCCCCAGCTGGCACCCTGTACTCTGGGGAAGACAGTGGAGCCGACGGGATTGGGCACCCCTACGGCTATACTACGAGTTGCCATGCTGGGTGGGCACCCAGAGTGGTATGTGGAAGGCTTTGGGAGGCAGCACAGCCGACGGGGGATTGGGCACCCCCGTCGGCTATACAGTGTGTGCGTGGGGGGCAGCATGCAGTATGCGTGTGTGTGTTTGTGTGTGTGTGTGTGTAGGGGGAGCTGTGCATGAGCAGGCGATATCTGATCGCTGCTCACTGAAGTGTAGCTCCCCCTTTCAACTGTACGCCACTGCATTTTGGAGCAGTCATAGACAGCTCCAGCATGCATTAGAGGACTGGGGCCGCGCCTGCCAACACACTGACTGAATTGGAAGAGGGGGTGACACACCTCCGAAAACTCGGATGATGGCACTATGTTTCTTGCAAATGCGTGCAAGCAAACATAAAAATGACTGTCTTATTATTGTGCATTGCACAGTTTTCACGCACACTTGTAACTGAGAATTTTTAATATTTTCACTCCAGATTTCCGACATTGCCATCTCTTCACACCTCCTTATGAATGGTGCAGCTGTCATTTTTTATATCCTGCCCGAACTGTGGTTTTGCACATCTGGCACAGAATGGTGCAGTCATTGTGGAAAATCAATGTTTGGGACAGATTAACAAAATCACAGTGCCACTGTTCATGAGCAGAGATCCCAATGCTTTCATCTGGCAGGAGTCGCAAAAAGGCCATGTTAAAAATTTGTAGTGCAAATATCAACAGCCAGGGCGTTAGGGGTTTCTAACCATAGCGTCCCACCCTATACAGACTGACAGGCATCAGGGGTGTGCCTTTGGATTACCAGCTATAATACTCATGCCATTCCACTCCCACCCTGCAGCCAGTGACAGGCATTGAGGTGTGCCTTGGACTCTTCAGCCTCAGAGTTCATCCCATTCTCCTATACTGCACCCATTTCAGAGTATGTCCTTATGGAATGGGGTGACTGTAAAGCTAAACACACCAAGGCACACCTCAACACTTGTCGGTGTCTGCAGAATTAGGTGAGATGAAATGGCATCAGCATTATGGGCAATGACCCAAAGACATATCCCAGTGCCTGTCCGTATCTCCAGGGTAGAGGTGGGCATCTGTCTCACTCCTGCACTTCCAATGCTAATACCAGCAAGCAAACATCTGGCATTGATAAATACTTTTTTCTCTTCTCCGTCCTGGGCAGATCGGCTGCAGGGCCCCTGGCTTAATCAAACATTACAGCAGAAAAGATGATAATTTAAATCACTTCACAGTGACAGTATGGGCAGACTGATGGGCCAGTGGTCCTTATATACCGTCAAATTCTAGGTTTCTCTGTTGTGGTGCAGGCTATAGGACCACAGCCTAGGTGGTCTTCCAAAGTGGTGATATAGCTGAGAGAGTGCGTGTAAGGAAGAGAAAGAGATAGGAGGGTGGGGAAGAGGGAGAGGCAAGAGAGAAACAGTGGGGGAGAGAGAAAAGAAGAGAGGAAGGAAAGAGAAGAGAGAACAAGATGGAGGGAGGGGAGGGAGGGAAAGAGGGAGAAAGGGCAAGAGAAAGAAAGATAGTGCAGTCTTATGAATAGTTTGATGTATAAACTTCACAATACCTGTATATCTTGTCATGACAATAAAGTTATTTAGAATTTTAATTTGATAGCAGGAGGGAGATAGCCAGATGGAGAGTCAAAGAAGGAAATGGGAGAAAATGAGAGTGAAAGAGGGAGAGACAGTGGAAAGAGAGAAGAGAGGAGGGAGACAGATAGATGGAGAGGAGGGAGAGGAGAGGAGATAGGATAACAGTTTGTGCAAGAGAGAAGGAAGGAAGGAAGGGGAGGGAGGGAGGAGGAGGGAGGAGGACAGAGGGAGGGAGGGAGGAAGGATGGGATAGAGATGGAAGGAGACAAAGATGGAAGGGATAAGGAAGGGAGTGAGAGACAGAAGGAGATGGAAGGAAGGGAAGGAGGCAGAGAGGGAAGAGAGAGGGAGGGAGGGAGAAGAAAGGAGGTAAAAGAAAGGGGAGAGAGAAGGGACCAGAGGGAGGGAGGGAGGGGAGAGAGAGGAGGGAGAAGGGGAGGAGATGGAAGGAATGGGAAGGAGGAAGATACAAGGAGGGAGAGAGTGAGAAAGGGAGAGGGGAGAGAGGAAGGCAGGGAGTGGGAGAGAGAGGGAGAGAGGAAGGAGGGAGGAGAGGGAAGATAGAGATAGAACGAGGAGTAGAGGGAGGGAGACAGAGAGAGGATGAGAGGAAGTGAGAGACAGGGAGAGGGAGAGGGAGGGATATAAAGGGAGGGGGATAGTCAAATGTTGTAGTAGCCCCACACCCTGTTTCCTGGAAGGCATGGGATTCTAAGGATTAGAATCCCTTCATGTGTCCAGGTCTGCCCAGAAACCCTACCATTAACATGTTAACAACTCTGCTGCAGCTGTTTGCAGTTCATTGGTGTCTTTGTGCCTAAATCATTACTGCTAGCTGTCATTCATTTTACAAACCATTTGCACATTTAAATGGCTTTTCCCTAGCTATTGGCATGTGCACAAAAAGTACTTACAGTGAAGTCCACCAGGATGAAGCATAGCACTACAGAATTCTGCAGTAGAGTTACTGCAGCAAGCAATGCAATTTGAATGGGAGTTAATCCTTTGTCATGCAGTAAACCTGGGACACTGTGCTTCATCCTCAGAGGCTTCTCTTATGTTGTTGGTTACAAAAGAAGCTATGCTTCCATTATTCTCCCTACAGAACTAAATCCCAAACTGCAGGGCAGGAGCAGCAGATCAGTTCCTGTCATGAAAGTGATCCAATTTTCTGTTGCAAGTCTGTTATTGGTGGATGCAGCTCTCCATTAACACGCCTACTCTAGGGCAGGGGTAGTGATGAACGTGATTCTTCTTTATGTTAGTTTATTTTTAAATATTCCAAAACATAATGATACATATACCAGTTTGCCTGCTTATAAAACTATAACTTTTATTTAAAGTCATTTTTTCAAAGCATTTTGTGCAGTGAAAACTGAACAGCACCCTCTAGGTGCAGAGTTGGGCAGATTTAACAAACGTTTCCTTGTGATATGAGTGGGAGTTGCGCTGCAACACTATAGCAGACTGTCTTATTAGCTTTGTGTTTTACTATAATTGTATTTATTTTATAATATAATATATGAGATGTATATTTAGATTATCGTCCTACTAGTATTGCCATGCATATGGCATCATTTTAATTGTCTGCATGCCACAGTTATTGGGTTGGCTATGTTTTAAGAACCACTGTTTCCAAACTTACACTGAAACATAAACATTGATTGCAGAAAAAGGTGCAGTGGTCCATCCAATGTGTCTAGCCCTGCCTATAGTTGGATGAGATGGGCCTAGTGGTCACTCACTCCTTCCCCACACCCTTCCCTATCCCTTCTACCCTTACACATCACATATTTGTCCCACCCGTGTTTGAACCCTTCTACTGATATAGCACCAACAACCTCCCTTGGCAGCTTGTTCCACCCATCCACAACTCCATGGAAAAGTATTTCCTGGTGTCCCTTCTGAATCCCCACCACCCCTGCCAGCTTCACTGAGCACCCTCTTGTGTCATTGCTCCCACTCAATGTGAACAACTATTTGCAGTCTACTTTATTTAGGTACTTGTATGTCTCTGTCATATCCCCTCTCCCTTTTTGCCTCCATGGTTTACACATTGAGGTCTTCCAACTTCTCCATGCAGGATTTACCTGGACTCTGAATTATTTTGGTTACCCTCTTCTGTACTGCCGCCACCCTCTTCCTGTGCCTCCTTGAGTGTGGGCTCCAGAACGACACACACTACTCCAAGTGAGATTGAGCAAGGGACCTGTATGTGGGCAAGATCACCTCCTTCCTCCTACTGCTGATTCCATTCCCTATGTATCCTAGCATTTCATTTGCCTTTCCCAATGCCCTGTTACACACGTTGATGATTTCAAATTGCATGGCTTAAAACTGGAGGAGGGGAGGGTAGTACATTTGTTCTGTTTTTGAAGGCCTCCCACATAATGCTGTATTTCTTTCTATCTTTGTTTTGCACACAGGATGCAAAAAACAGTACATAACTACTAATAGAGCACCAGATTGAAGCATCTGCTTTTCTTCTCTAAGTTCACATGCTTGAGAGTTTTTTTCTTTTAAAGAGCAACTGACGAGGCTCAGCAGAGATGTGCCAGTAGTGCTCTACCCTGCCTACAGTACCTCCCACTACAGAGAGTACCACAAATGAGGTACTTGTAAGGCAGAATCTCATAAGTTGGCAGAGTGCAGTGTACCTTTCAACACAGCTCAGGTCCCTCTTCCCATTCCTATCCCTGTGGATGGCGTCAGGTCAGGATGGGGACATGTCAAATTCCATTTCACCTGCAAAGTGCTGAAGAATAGGCATTTCGCCAGCAAAAGTGGCATTTAGCAAAGTGGCATTCGCTGGTGAAATTGCTGTGAAATGCCACTTCCGTAGCACTTTTGCTGGTGAAATGGAATTTGGCCAGGTCCCCATCCCATCCTGACATCATCTTCAGGCTTGGATCGGGAAGGGGACCTGAGGCTGCGGCAGGGGACACGCATTGTACTCTGCCACAACTTTACTGTAGAATCCTGCCTTACATTACACCTCCGTTTGCAGTACTCTCCGTAACAGGAGGTACCATAGGTAGGATAGGGCACTACTGGCACATCTTTTTAGATGTATCAGTTGCTCTTTAAGGGTCGTGTGTTATCCCAGGTGTATGTGTGTGTATCTGTGTATGCGTGTGTGTGTGTGTGTGTGTCAGTGTCTGTGTGTCTGTGTGTGTTTGTGGGAAAGTGTGATGAGAGAACACAAAGCTTTGAATGGACAATGAGACTTCAGCTGCTGGGCCTGCCAGAGCATAGTAGTTACATAATCTTTTCCTTTTAATATTAGACCACAAGAAACCACAGATTCTCTGCCCACTGGCATTGAGCAGGGAGCAATACTCAACGGAGTGCATTCAAGTTTCATTATTTTTAATTAATAAAGTTCTTCATATTACAGCTGGCACATGCTATGATGTAGGCAAGTAATGTACCTGGGAAACAAAAACCCAGGAGAAGAGTACACAATGGCAGGGAGGTACTAACAACAACAATAATGGAAAGGACCTGGGGTAGTCATATCAGCTGACCTAAAGGTGGGCAAGCAATGTGAGAAGTCAGTAAGGAGAGCCAGGGGGATGCTGGGATGCATAGGGAGGGGCATCACAAGTAGAAAAAAGGAAGTGGTTATCTCTCTGTACAGACAGTTGGTGAGACCCCATCTGGAGTACTGTGTGCAGTTTTGGAGACCCCATCTCAGCAAGGACATAGACAGGATGGAGGCAGGCCAGAGGAGGGCAACTAAAATGGTGCAGGGTCTGCAACAGAAACTATATGAAGAGAGACTGAGAGAGCTTAACATGTATACGCTTGACAAAAGGAGGGACGGAGGGACATGATAGAAACTTTCAAGTACCTCAGGGGAATCAACAAAGTCCCAGAGGGTAGCATCTTTCAGAAAAAGAGATGTGCAAGAACAAGGGGGCACAATTTAAAGATAGAGGGGGGATGGCTCAGGGGCAATGTGAGGAAATTTTTTTTCATGGAGAGAGTGGTGGACGCATGGAACCACCTTCCTGGGGAGGTTGTGGGGTTTAAAACAGTGGGGGAATTCAAACATGCATGGGACAGACATAAGGAAATTATAGTGGGGTGTGGGAGGAAGTAGGCTGTTGGTTAACTAGAATCTGCAGCTTATCCAATAGGTAGGGAAATGGGCAGACTGGGTGGGCTAATGGTCCTTATCTGCCATCAAAGTCTATGTTTCTATGTTAGGCAGAACAGACGAGATTGCAGAAGGCAGCATGGAAATTTCTTAGTACTTAGTGACTTGAAAGAAAGGGGAAAATGTATTACATCCCTGTGAGTGACTCAAAAGAATGAACAGTACTCACCACTAATGCTGAGGACTCTATTTTGGGAGTGTCTGAACTGAAACATGGGTTGAGCAACTAAAGCAAGAACCTGGGTAGGTAGGCAATTGTGTTGCATGTGTAATTTAGTGAATGGCCTACAGATGGCAGTAGTGTGCATTGGTTTGTATAGCGATACACTGGACCCAACTGTACCAGAAGTCCTGGGCCCAACCTTCTGAAAGAGGTATCTACTGTAAAAGTTCCTTAGTAATAGCCCACTGAGATGATGGGTTGCAAAACCCAGTTAGAGTTCATTATTAGGACCCTGTAACTATTAGTCTGAAACCTTGAAGAACTCTTAACACCGAATGTGACATGAGGTCTTTACTGTATCCTCGTTCTCAAAGCTGCTACCCCATGAGGAATATTATTAGAGTTATATAACACTGTAAGGCTGTTTGTTTAGTTTCAGCCATTTTATGTTTGCCTTGCAATTCTATGCATAGGTGAAGATATTGGTACGACAGTGGGTTTTGAGAGGTGTGCCACTGTCAGTCCAATGCAGGGCAGTCTGCTTGGGACTGGACAGTGTCAGACCAGTCACCAGCTAGGCTGATCATGACTCTTCTGGTCTTGCTGGGAGGAAACTTTGTATAATTCAAAGAAAAGAGCAGCTCAAATCATAGGGCAGCTGTTTTTCTTTGATCTGCATACGCCACTCAGCAAACAGCTGAGCAGTATCATGATCTGCCTACTGTGGTCCTCCCACCACAATGTTAAAACAATCCTTCCCACTCTCTACCAAATATTCCTCCCACCTTCCATTGGCTTGCCCCTTCTTAATTTTCTGACACTGGGGTGCCCAATCCCCAGTGCCGGGCAACTAGAACCCTCCACCCCACCTATTTTCACTGTGCAACACTGGGAAGCCCACTGCTGGTGCTGCCAAACATAACTCTGACACTGGGGTGTTCAATACCCAGTGCTGGTACTTGAAATAAAGGAAACCATCCTTCGTCATCTTTTTGTAAAATTTTTCTACACCCTATAAAACAGAAAACATCCATCAATGTCGGTTGCCACAGTCGGCATTTTGCCACCATTAACCTCCCCTCACCTGACCCTCCCACTCAGTACCCACAACCCCCACACACCCACACCTTTTAATTTTCCAACACCAGGGTGCCCAACCTCCAGTGCCGGCTACTACCCCCCCATGCTGCCTGTTTTCAAAGTATGACACCAGGGAGACCATCCCCAGTGCTGCCAAACATAACCCCAACACTGGTCTGTCCAAGGTCCAATGTCAGTACCTGAAATAAAGAAAACAGTCCCTCATAATCTTTTCATTTTTATACACCCTGAAAAAAGAAAACTGTCCAACGATTACTGTTCCCATCTGCACATTGCTGCCATTACCCTCTCCACACCCGACCCTCCCATTCAGCACCCACTGCCCCACAAACCCTCCTTACTTACATACTGGGCGTCCAACACCATAATCCTCTCTGGACCAGGGACACATCTTCACTCTTCAATGCCAGACCGGGAACTGAGGAAATCAGGTATGTGGTTCAATGTATTTCTATGGGCTTTGAACTTGTCCTCATAAACTTAGTCATTTTGCAGATTTTTCCCCATATTTTCAACATGGTCTTTTTGGGACCCTACCTCATGAACAAGGCTGGTGACTTTATGCAAATCTGGCCCAAAATGTGATTTAATGGCTGCTGTGCAAAATCACCTTTTGGGCAGGATCTGAAAATTCTCTCCTCCCTTGTTCATGAGGTGTGGTCATAAGAAGGCTATGTTGAAAACTTGGGGTAAAAATATTTTAAAGAATGAGCATACATTGACAAATTTTCAACGCACACTTGTAACTTTGTTAATTTTCAATATACATGACAACTGTCATTTTTCAAATTCTGTCCAAAATGTGTTTCCACACTTGTGGCACAAAATGACATTTCAGTCACAAATATAAATATATATATATATATATATATATATATATATATATATATATGATACCTGTCATCTTCAGGAGGGCTATGTTGAAAATTTCAGGTTAAAATGTAAAAACAACTAACTTATGAAGCAAAGGTGAATCATTCAAACATTTACTCCTACCTTTATTTTTGCAGATTTCAGACCCTAATGTTCAACATATCCCTTGTGTTACCCCACCTCCTGAACATAACAGGTGTCATTTTTCAAATCACAGAATTCAGAGTAGGCTCACTCTCATTAGGTTCTGTTGTGTGGAAAATAAATCCAACTGATACCCGATTTTATTGTCAAAGTTCCAAAGATATTGATTTGAAAAGATTCCAAGACAACATTTATCTCAGCTGAGAGAGCAAATGAAAACCAACACCGCCAAACAGGTGCCGTGGCACTTCACTCAGTGCAGCTTCCTCAGGGGCAGGTACTGTGTGGATTGACAGCCCATAAATACTGCAAGCTTGTGACATGAAACCTGTGATGTCATGTTGACTTCTACTGTTATAGGCAGGAGTGCAGGAATAACACCAAAACGTGATATTTAGAGAAAAAAATTACATTAATTATGTATCTTTCTTTAGTTGCAAAAAATAGTATCTCATCACTTCATAATAAATTCAATAGTGCTTAATAAGAGAAAAAAAAATGCAATCTAAATGATAAAATGGTTGCAGCTTAGGTGAGCGCTACAACAGAGGCACAGCACAGGGGGGCGATGCAACAGCAGCATGTGCCATAAGAGCAACTGCACAGCACAGCTGACTGACAGCACATGGGCGTAGGCACCACAGGCCAGCAAGGGTGAACACAGCAACAGAGAGATGGCACACAGCGGCACCCAGAGGGGCCACCAGGCAGAGGGGCTTAGCACAAGCAGGACACTGCGGCCACACAGTGGGTCGTGGACACATAGGAGAACCGGCCCACAGCACAGGACTGGCAGACCTGGACATCACAGCACTGCACTGCGACAGATGGCATTCAGACACCCAATGCCCCCCAGCAGTCCACCACACCACACCATGCACCAGAAGGATGAAGGAAACAGCTACTCACTGCAGCAGGGCTCAGGACAGGCACAGGGCACCAGGGCACAGGCACTGGACAGGGGCAGGGGCCCAGCGGACACACACCCGATAGAGAGGCCGGACAGGAAGGGGTGGCAACAGGCCACAGTGGGCAGGGGCAGGGGACCACACACATAAGGTAGCAGAGCCACAGTGCAAGCAGGAACACCATCTGAACTGAAGAATGTCAATCCAATACATTCAGAGCCAACAGGACAAAGCATTGGCCATACACAGTGGCTACACCTATTGCAGGGACAAGGGTGGCCCTGAGAAAGTCTCTTGGTGGTGCGCCGAGGCACGCAAGTACAGCTGCATTGCCGCTTGCACACAGTAGAGGTCACTGTCGTGGCCACCATTCATGAGCATAATCATGCTCCCGATGCAGCAGACATTGGTGTGCACTGGGTACTGGGGATGCTAAGGGACAGAGTGAGGAGGTCAATGGACAGTGCTGCACAAGTGGTTGCAGTGAGCACATCAGAAATTCCAGCGGCCATTGTGGGATGACTGCCAGGGGTGCGTTTACTGCAGTGGACTGTATAAAGCATGCGACGTGGCATGGAGGTGGCCCATGACACCGGCCACAGTCATCGACCTGCCCATACCGCTAAGTTCACTGTGACAGGGAAGGTGGCTGGTTCTTGCCTATGACAGTGGCCAGGAGCAGGACAGCACACCCGCAAGCTGTGACTGTCACACATGGATGTCCGGCCACCCTTGTGCCACACCATCCCACCAATGCAGAACACAACCTGCACCACGATCCCCATACACCCTTCCCAGGAGTAGTGCCCAACAGTGCAGGACACCCCATGCATGCCACCACCCCCACTGTGACAATGCAACCCTGTGCACCACAGAACCATGCAAGGCAGCCCCACCATGAGCACCCCCGCAGCGGGCAGCAGCAGACAGCAATGCAATGACTGCATACACAGTGTCACCCTGCACGTCTCCCCTCCGAGGTACATAGGTACATAGATACATAGATACATAGATACATAGACAGTTCGGCAGATAAGGGCCTATGGCCCACCCAGTCTGCCCATTTGAGCTTGTAAGTTCAGTTTGTTTTCCTAGAAGTCTGTTGCCCCTTACCCCTGACCTCTAGAATTCCTTTATGTCTATCCCATGCATTCTTAAATCCCGTGATTGTTTCAGCCCCCACCACTTCCTCCGGCAGGGTGTTCCACTTGTCCACCACCTGTTCTGTGAAGAAATTCTTTCTCATGTTTCCTCTGAATCGTCCTCCCTCCAACTTCATCCCATGCCCTCTAGTCCTGGAACATCTTTTTCGCTTAAAAATAGTGTTTTCCTGCACCCTGTTCCTCCCTGTAAGATACTTGTATGTCTCTATCATATCCCCTCTCTCCCTCCTCTCCTCCAGGGAGTACATGTTCAGTTCCTTCAACCTGTCTTCATAGGACTTGTGATGCAATCCATGCACCATCTTTGTTGCCCTCCTCTGAACCTTCTCTACCCTGTCTATGTCCTTACGTAGGTATGGTCTCCAGAACTGAACACTGTACTCCAGGTGGGGCCTCACTAGTGTCTTGTATAGTGGAATTATGACCTCCCTTTTCCTGCTGGTGATGCCCCTGCCTATACATCCCAGCATCCTATTTGCTTTACCTGCTGCCTTGTCACACTGTTTCCCTACCTTGAGGTCATCAGAGATGACAACCCCAAGATCCCTTTCCTGCTTGGTGCATGCTATATCCTCACCCCAACCGATATATTGTGCCAGGGTTTTGTGCCCCATATGCATTATCTTGCACTTCTTTGCATTGAATTTCAACTGCCAAACCCTTGACCATTCTTCAAGTTTCTGCAGGTCGCTTCTCATTCTGTCTACACCCTCTGGTGTGTCTACTCTGTTACAGAGCTTTGTGTCATCAGCGAAGAAGTGAAATTCTGCCTTCTAGATCCTGCACAATGTCACTGATGAAAATGTTGAATAGGACCGGTCCCAGCACTGATCCCTGTGGTACCCCACTGGTCACTTTTCCCTCTGTGGAGTGACAGCCATTTACCACCACCCTCTGTGTCCTGCCACCCAGCCAGTTACCTACCCACCATACTACTGTCCTGTCCACACCCATATTCCCCAGTTTGTGTAATAGTCTTCTTATGGCACAGTGTCAAAGGCCTTGCTGAAGTCCAGATAGGCCATGTCACTGCCCTCCCCTGATCCACCTCCTAGTACGCAGTCAAAAGATTTAACAGGTCGGTCTGACGTGACCTCCCCTGGTGGAAACCATGCTGCCTTGGGTCCTGTAGTCCATTGACAACCAGATGTTCCACCAACCTCCTTCAGTAGTGCTTCCATGATCTTCCCCACTATCGAGGTGAGGCTGACTGGTCTGTAGTTCCTGCTTCCTCTTTGTTCCCACTTTTGTATAAGGGGACTACATCTGCTGTCCTCCAGTCTTTGGGTACCTCCCTGTTTCCAGTGATCGGCTAAACAGGATAGCCAGAGGTTCAGCCACCACCTCTCTTAGTTCTTTAAGGACCCTGGGGATTCATCCGTCTGGCCCCATTGCTTTATCAACTCTTATTACTTCCAGTTCCTTCAGGACCCTTTCTCCTGTAAAAGGGACTTGTGTCCATTTCTGCACCATTCTCACCCCTTGTACTCCCTTCAGACCCATTACCCCTCTTCCTCAGTAAAGATTGAGCAGAAATACCTGTTCAATATGTCAGCTTTACTGTTGTCATCCTCCACGCAGCTCCCATCCTCCCCCTTCAGTCTCACTATCCCTCCCTTTGTCTTTCTTTTTTCACTTATGTACCTGTAAAAGGTTTTGTCCTATCTACCCACTGATTTTGCAATGTGTTCTTCTGTCTGAGCTTTGGCTTCCCTTACTGACCTCCCTGCCTCCCTTTGCTTCTCCTGGTACTTCTCCCTATCCCCTTCTGCCTGTGTCTTTTTGTATTGCCTAAATGCAATCTTTTGCTTTCACTTTCTTTGCTACCTCTTTGGAAAACCATAATGGTCTCCTCTTCCTTTTCCTCTTGCTAACCTGCTTAATGCATAATTCTGTTGTTCTTGTAATCCCCATTTTAAATACTGCCCACTGTTCCTCAACCCCTGATTCCTGTCCCATTCCCCTTAATGCCTCTTTCAAGTATCTCCTCATTTTCCCAAAGTCTGCCCCCCTAAAATCCAGGATACGTGTTTTTGTGTGGTTTGGTTCTGCTCTTTCTGTGATTTCAAACCACAATGACTGGTGGTCACTGTTACCCAGGTGCTCCCCCACTGTTACCCCCATCACACTGTCCCTGTTTGTGAGCACAAGGTCCAGTATTGCCTTCTGCCGAGTTGGTTCCATGACCAGTTGCTTGAGGAAGGCACCCTGAAGGGAGTCCAGGATAAATCTGCTCCTAGTTGATGCTGCTGTGGGATGCTCCAGTCCACGTCTGGAATATTGAAGTCTCCAACCAGTACTACCTCACCCTTGTCTGCCATCCTTTGGATGGCTAGCATCAGCTCCCTATCTGTTTCTTCCTCCTGGGCTGGTGGTCTATAGGCCACACCTGTGCGGATGGCTGTCCCCATTTTCCTTTCTAGCTTAACCCATTATCTCTCCCCCATTCTGTTCCTCCTGGATCTCTGTGGCCCTTATGTCATTTTTTCACATACAGTGCCACCTCCTCCCTTCCTGCCTGCTCTGTCTCTTTCTGAATATGTTGTAGCCAGGGTATGGCTCTCCCAGTCATGGTTATCATTACACAGGTTTCAGTGATGGCCACAATGTCCAGGTCTGACTGTACCATGACAGCCTCAGATCTTCCATCTTGTTGCTAAGGCTCCTGGCATTTGCACACATGGCTTTCCATGATTTGACCTCCCTAGACTGCTTCACTGTTCTACTCCAGCCCCTTCCTTGGTTGTCATTTATCCCTGGTTCTCCTTGCTGTCTGCCCTTCTGCTGAATTTTGCCCTTTCTGCTTATCCACCTCTTGGGCACTAATCTCCATCTTTTGCACACTGCTTTGCAGAGATAGCCACCCTCTGGTTCACTGGGTTCCACTGCTAGCTGTGGGGGTGAGCAAGTAGGTACCCCTCCTTGCTGGTCTGCCACCCCTTTGCTAGTTTAAATGCTTGTCAATGTAGCATTTAAACTTATCATTGAGTGCTTGGATTCCCTCCAGGATGGATACGCCCGTCCAGCTTTGACAAACCTCCATCCCTCCAGGTGGTCCCCAGTCACCAATGAATCCAAACCCTTCCTCACAGCACCAGTTCTTCAACCATGAGTTAAAGTCTTGGTGCATGTACTCCATGCTCTCCCTTGCCTCTCACAGGTAGTACTTCTGGAGAAAGTGACAGAAGTAGCTACTTGCTTGAGACCCCTCCCCAGTTTCTTAAACTCTTCCTGAACTTCCTTTGGCTCCCATTTTCCAGGTCATTAGTACCTGGGTGGATAATGACATCCAGCTCACCCTCCCGTCTTGCCTTCTCAGTGATCCCAGGATCTTCCTTCCATCCCTCCATGCCGTAGCACCTGGTAGGCACCTCACCTCCCTGTCCTCCCCCTCTGTGTTCCTAGCTGGATCCCTCTTACGATGGAGTCCCCCACCATGATTCACTTCCTCCTCCTCTGGGTCCACTGCTTTCCCGCTGAGGTCACCTCCTTGGCTAACCTCCACATCCTTTCCTTCCACTTCTCTGGGTACCTCTATTTGGTTGTCTCGTTTGCCAGTGTGGCATATGAGTTCTTGAGTGGAATAGGATCTGGGATGTGCCTCTGCCTGACTGCTCTAACCCTCCCTGAGCCCACTGTCATCCAAGTGCTCCTCGTTCTCGGCATCCTTTGAGGCAGCTGCATTGGACTGGGTGGTCCCTGGATGAGGTGATGGTACTCCTGACCCAGTTTACTTCCGCTCTGAGTCTGGCTACCTCATCCCGCGGTCCAGAGAGATGCATGCAGATAGGGAAGCACCTCAGTGTCCAGAAGGTCTGCCTGAATATGGCTGCCCCACAGCCACTGCATTCACCACTCCCGACATTATACTGCAATTCCACTACTTGTCTGCTACTGAAGCTCTCCTAGTTCTCTTTTTATTAATTTACTGTACTAAAAATCCTGTCACTAATCCTCAGATATTTTTTTTTTTAAAGGAAAAAGAAACCAATAAATAAATAAATGAGTCAAAACACTTGTTGTGCTGAGGGTGGGCTTCTTCCCCCTTATGCCCCTCCTACTTCACACCCCTTACTATTCCCTGTGTTTAGCTCCTGTCAATCAGATTTATCAGGGCATATAATTAAGAGTTGGGGGAAGGGGAGGGAGGGGGGCAAAATTTGCAGCAATTAAAGACAGCACAGAATTACACCACCACTATGTTTTAAATTTTCAACAGCCCAAAAACAATTATAAGTAGAGACAACAAAGAAAGTATAGTGTCACTAAACTCCCACAATCTAAGTTTAAAAGAAAAATAGCAATTACCAGTTACTCTAAAGCACTGAATTGAATATGTTTCCTTCCTTCCCCTTCTGGCTTCTTCTGAGAAAATAAACCTCTGCTTGCTACTTTAACTCTGACTAAGCCCCACCTCCAGTTATCACGTAGCTGAGGTCAGAGGTCAGACAATTAACACCCTTCACCCAATTACAGGGCAGTCAGACAAGCCAAGATAAAATTTGCAGCAATTAAAGACAGCACAGAATTACACCACCACTATGTTTTAAATTTTCAGCAGCCCAAAACAATTATAAGTAAAGACAACAAAGAAAGTATAGTGTCACTAAACTCCCACAATCTAAGTTTAAAGAAAAATAGCAATTACCATTTACTCTAAAGCACTGAATTGAATATGTTTCCTTCCTTCCCTTCTGGCTTCTTCAGGTACAGTTGAGACTGACCATGCGTCGGCACACGAGGTAGCCCACAATATGACAGGCATGCCCTGGACCCCACCACCAGTGGTACAGCACACTGCACACTCTCCCAAGGGCACATCCCATCCCAGCACTGGCCACAACAGCCATTGCAGACACCCTAATGGTGCATGGATGCATGCGCTACACAGGATGCAACACAGTGCATGGACAAACACCCACCCATACCCAAGGGCACACCAACACAGGGACACAGTAGCGGGTCAACCAAGCCTCGTGTGCCATGGCAGCCATGTACACATGGCCAGAACCCTCCACAGCACAGGTGTGCTAGCAACCCTGTGCAGGCACCACGATGCTGTACGCCACCAGCATGCAGCTGGAGCACAAGTGACAGACAGTGGAGCACATCCTGCAACAGACACAAGTGACAGCATTGAGAGGGACAACAACAGCAGAGGCAACAGTGCCACCTGAGGCAGACGTGCACCACACCAGTGACAAGAGGCAACCGGTATCATGCTGGGTACAGTGGCTGTCCAGCATGGGCAGCCACCACTGACATGCCAGCGGACTGTGCAGATCACAGACATGCAGGTGTCAGCTGCACAGGCCATGGGCGGTCTGATAGGGCACCATGGACACAGTGCATGCACCATGGACCACTGCACAGAGTCATCCAGTGCACAGGGAACAACACACAAACCACAGACAGTGACTGAGAGCTACACCCACACCAAAGTCGCCTCTACCGAACAGACACACACGCCCATGACAGCACCACCCTGATGCCATGCACACCACTGCAGCTGAGCACCTTTAGCCCACTACAAATCAGAGACCACCACAGTAGGCATAACAAAACAAATGTGTTTGAAAAGTTAACACAAAACTATATACAACTATATACAATCTGTATGGGGTAGTGCCACAAACCAGGTGGGGTGGGTAAGGGCAGGGTTGAACATATGAGAGAGGGAAGGAGGGAGTGAGGGTGGGTCCAGGGGGTAGGATTGATCCTGGGCATGTGCACTTCAGCAGGTGCCCGCTCCGCTCCGGTGGTGCCTCCTGCCATGCCCTCCTCCCGGACTCCGTGTTGCTCCACCCACTGCAATATTTCCAAAGAGGCCCGTGCCACCTGCAGCAGCTCCTGCACTGCCCCTCTACCCTCATCATCCTCCATCCACCTAGGACAAGGGAGCAGAGTCAATAGGCGAATGCACATCCCCTGCAGCTCACCCATTGTGCATGGCATACAGCCGTGGGACACACCCCTGTGATGGTGTGCGACCACCCACAGTGATCGTGTCCACATAATCTGCCCACCCAGTTGCACACAGCCATGCAGACCACTGCACACACCCACCGCCCAAGTCCTGCATAGCACCACTGTGGCTGTACAGTGACATGGCTATGTGGTGTGAAGGCAGTGGCACAGCCATGTACCTGGTGCACCAGCGCTGCACACCCAGACATGCAGTACCACTGGACAGTGTTGACTGTACCATGTGGCGTGCACGGCAGTAGTGTCAATGGACGGTGGCCATGCCCCACCACCTGCCATGCTACACAGCATGCACAGAATATCCTGGATGAAAGACACTCAGCGTCATCGGCCTGGTCCTGGCGCTGACCCACGACTGGACCTCCTGCACGGGGATGTAGCTCCCCTCCCCTCATCTCACATCTCTGTCTGTCCTCCCTAGTGTGGCGAGGCTCATCAGGGCCTAGTGTGCAAATATGGAGAGAGGAACATCAGTACAATCCAGCGGCAAAGGCCCCCGGTGTGTGTGATCCCACACAGCCCAACCATTCCACCCCCCCACACCACCACCACCACTGCCCACACTGGACAGCCCACCCGCCCTGTGTGGTGGACACATACCCACTCGCGATACCTGTACGGATGCAACCAGTGTATGGATGGGGCACCTACCTGGCTGTGAAACAGCACCTCTCCTAGCACGTGCCCGCAGGTGGGCAAGCCTGTCCGGGTCCCTCCGCTGGAGGTCCCCATACCAGTGTCGACACTGCTCCACCGATCATTCCATCCCTGTGGCCTCCTCCAGCACCACCGCCACCTCCTCCCACAGGGCACTCCTGGCCCTGTCCAGGGGTGCATCGTCGAATAGTGCACCAGCATGGGGCTCCACTAGTGCCATCAAATTAGCTAGCTCAATCTGGCTCCAAACTGCAGCCCTCCTACGTGCCATCTCTGAATCTGCTTGGATTCAAAATGGCACTCCCTAGTGCATGTCCGCCACGCGGCAGATGCTGCACAGTACAGCACTGCCATTCTCCATCATGCTGTCACTGAACAGCCCTTAATGGGTGCACCCATGCAGATGCATGGCACCTAGGGGACAAGGTTGGGCACAGGGTCAAGGGTCTCTCGCTCATGGACCACAACAGCGTGATTGGTACTCCCCGCATGTAGCATGGTAGGGCGCCTGTGTGGGACTTCCTGTAGTGGCCTACTGCGCTGTGGCACTACGGCACCTACGGCACACCGGGGCAAGGGCACCATACATTTGAACAGCACACTAGCACCACTGGCACAGTGGTGGACGTGCCCTGCACTGCCTCCTATGCTCAGCACATCAGCAGCATGGCAGGCGTCAGCATTAACACCCTGGGCATGCGTTGTGCGGTGCCTGCCTGCGCCGCGTCACAGTGCAGCGCCTGTGCCTGAGCACCGTTCAACACAACTGCGCAAGGTACAACAGTGCACTATTCAGCCGGCATATGCAAATCAGCTCATCAGCAATTCCATGGCACATCTACTGCATTAGCATCCACTTACATTTGAGCCTTGCCTCATTTGCATGCATTGCACTATATAAATGCGAAATGGGGCTACAGAGGCCATAGTCTGGTATTGCAGTCTATTGTGGTGGGTTGCATGCTGTTTGCCAGTGTGGAATGTGGTGTGTGGTAGATGCAGGGGACTGCACAGTGAAAGGTAACACCTGTCATTCCCACAGGCTCTACAATGACTGAAAGTGAGGAAGAGGTGGAACAGGAATGTTGGAGGAAAAGGAGACTCAACTTCACACGGGCAGAAACAGACGCCCTGTTCGAGGCATACCTTGACAGGGAACCGCTGCTCAGCGGACAGTGGGGAAACCACAGGCCCATGCTGCAGCATGGGGTGAGGTTGCTCATGCCGTGAACCAGCATGGCAGCCACCAGTGGTCCATGCAGGAATTTAAGAAGAAGGTCAGCACAGACGAGGAGGAGGATTAAAGACAAGGCGGCTGCCATCAGGGCTGCACGTGCTGTAACTGGTGGTGGGCAGCCGGATGTGCCTCACCTGATGCCACAGGAGAGAGGATGGCCAGCAGCATGCGGCGTAGTGCCATAGAGGGTGTTCCAGGTGGTGGCTTCCAGACAGGCGACAGCCTGTCACAGCATGGTAGGTCCTGTGGTGTCACTGTGTGGGGGGCGGGAAGAGTGCCACAGGGTAGAGTGGTGACATTAATGCTACTGTGTTCCCTTGCAGCTCCTGAGTGTCTACATGGATCAGCGGTGGTGGGTGTGTCCACTGTGGGTGAGGCCCTGGACACGGAGGAGCACCCATCCACCTCCACAGGTGTCCATGGGTCAGTACCACCGCATACCTGCCTGTCTGTTTGGACTGAAGATGGTGGTGATGGTGCGGACGAGGCCCTGCCAGTGTTCCAGCATGACAGCGGCCACAGAATCCAGCATGCTGGGACACGGACTGGTGTCAGATCAGGCACCGATGATGATGATGATGATGGATCACACATCCCAGACAGTGGTACGTATGGGATGCAGGCTGGTCCCACAGCAGGGAATGGCATGGGCATAGCCTTGGGTGGTGCCACCATGGAGACCTGCGTGACATCACAGTCCAGCCCATGCCTGTATGCCCAAGTGAGGCAGCACTGGTGTGCGCCCAGGTCGGTGGGGCTGTTGTGGACTGCGGCCAGCACCAGCGAGCCTGCAATCGGCGGCCGGAGGGGCAGTGCCAGCAGTTAGACTATGGAGACGGGGGACAGTGTCGGGGGCGGTGTCAGTGCACCACCTGTGGACATGCCCAGGCATGGCCCTGGTGTGCGCCCGACCTCAGGGGTGCTGCCCAGCATGACTGCGAACAACATGAGGACAGCATGCTGATCAGGGCGGATGACCTCTTAGATGAGCACACCCGAATACTCCAGGAATCAGTGAATCAGCAGTTGTGGCTTGTGATGGCGGTGGATACACTCAGTGCGGTCCTGCGCCAGGCAGAGGAGCGGCGCAGCAGGGACACCGGTCTGCTCCTGGCAGGGATGGACCGGCTTCGGAAGGATGTGACCGCCACCATTGACAGGCAGACACAGGCATTCACAGCTGTCATGGACACAATGGGCACCCAGACAGTGCCATGTCCACCCCATTCCTGGCATCGTGCGACACCTCCATATCGACACCAGGTTCGCTGTGGGCATGCCGAGCACGCCAGGCGCAGGCATGTTCGGTGAGCTGCAGACCCCTGTGCAAACACAGTCACGTTCCCGCAGCATCACCCTGGTGGTACATCTGTGCCACCCATGAGGCCAATGGTCAGCCTGGCATAGCTGGCAGGTCTCAGCGGGGCCACCCACGCATCCGTGGTGGTCGTGGCACTGTGCCACATGCCTGACCTGTCTCCCACCATGGCCACTGTCTGCCGCTGCCCTGTGTGCAGTGTGTTGTGCACCATGAGACGCATGGGTGGGGTACCTGGCCCTGCACACGCACAGTCCATGTGCACACCCTCCCGGCTGCTGTCCACTGTGGCATGTGCATGATGATGCCTGCGTTGCACTGTCCACCAGTGTGCAATGGTGCCCAGCATCTGACACATGCACAGTGATGGCCACTGGGCGTTGCCGTGTGTGGGCCTGTGTGTGGCTAGGTGTTGCAGTCATGGTCAGCGAGCCTTCTACCCCTTGTGTATGTCTTGTGGTGTGGGGTGAGGGTGGGGTGGTGTGTGTGTGTCTGTGCTGTAGCAGCATGTTGTGTTTGGCAATGCCCATCCCTGATGGCGTATGGGATTCACGCTCAGTCCCATTCATTTGCCAGCATCCACCCCTGGGCTTCATCCATGCATGTGTGTGGGTTGTGTCCTTGCCAGTGGTGATTGCACATGGCCCCATGACCTGCCTGTGTTGGCGAAATGCTCGTCTGTGATGGTGTCCCGGTGCAGCTTCGCCATCCTGAACAGCTGGGAGTCCCTACACCCTGGGAGTGGCTGCTCATCACCCGTCTGGACACGGCGTCATCATCCCCATCGCTGTCCCCTTCTCGACCTCTACAGCTATCCCACAGTCGTTGGCCATGTTGTGCAGGCTACAACAGGCCAGGAATTGCCCACAGGCCTTCGAGGGGCTGTATTGTAGGGCACTGCCAGATGTGTCCAGGCTCCAGAACCATGGCTTCAGAATCCCAAACATACGCTCAATGATATTATGTGGGGTGGCATGTGCCTCATTGTATCATTGCTGCGATGGGGTGGCGGGCCCCCGGTACGGTGTGAGCAGCCAGGGACGGAGTGAGTATCCACTGCCACCTGTGTATAGAGGGTGTGCATTAGTATGGTGGTCTGCATTGCTCTGCCATAGGCCGTCAAGGACGGTACCCATGGCACCTCTGACTATGCCTCCCCCCCACGGCTGCCCATGTCATCCTGCATGCTGTGCATACTCACCCACTCTCGAACCTGTGGCACAGTGCTGACTGGTGCCAGATGAAGGCATCATGTGCTCCCCCAGGGTGCGTGGCACAGACATTGGTTATGTGCCCCCTGGCATCGCACACCACCTGTCAGTTGATGTTGGAGTATACCTTGCAGTTACTGTAGGCAATGCCTTCCGGGCCTGGTGGTATATGGATGGCCACATGGGTGCAGTCAGTGGCCCCGAGCATGCCAAGCATAAGTGCTACCCTGTGGAACTGTTGTATGTGTGCTGTGCTCTCCGCCTGTGTGCTGGGGAAATGGATGTACTCCTCAGCATGTGGCAGCAGTGCGCTGAGGAATTGTGTGAGTAGGGTGACATGGCCGACTGGGTTATGCCTGTCATGTCCCCTGTTGGTCTTTGGAAGGTGCCCGTGGTGAGCAGGCACATGACAGCTGTTACCTTGGTCTCCACTGACAGAGCATGGCTCCATCGTGTGGGTGCCTGCATCTCATCACTGCACAGCCCACAGAGCCGCCTCAGGATCGCCTGGTTCAGGCAGTACTGGCCCACAATCTCTGTATTACTATACTGCTTGAAGGTGATGTGGGCTCGGTACCACATGTTGGGGCTTACTGCTGATCGGCCCCTTCCACGGCCGTATCCCCCTGGGTTGCCTGCCTTCTTACACCCTCATTACTGCCTCCATCTGTATGGTGGCACTGGCCATGTCCTTGGCTGTTGTTCACCCCCTGGCAGATGTTGTCCCGTCACCCTGCTGTCCTCTATGCTGCTCCCTGCCTGGTACACCTCCAGCCTTCTGCTGTCCTGCCTCCTGCCACCCCTGACCACTCTGCAGCACTGCCCTGTTGTCTCTGCTCTGTTTGTCTGGCTCCCCAGACCTGTCCTGCATTGCACAGATGTGCCCTGTCCTGCTCCACCACTGTCCCTCTCTGTTCCTCTCACTGGTCTGGCTGCCAGCTCACCCCCACTGCAGGCCTTCCTGTAGCATTCTTGTGCCTCACTCTTACTCCTTTTTATTTTGTCTCACTTCTGCTATGGCGCAACTTCCGCTACCTCCCCTATTGCGCATGGCACATGTTGTTGAATATTGCACTGCGCCATTTATTCATGGTTCCTCCCCACGGTTGCGCATACATTCATTACCATTGCGCTCTTGACATTGTAATTTGAGTGGTACAACTGCCTCTCCCGCTGAATATCGCAGAACGGCATATTTTCGGACTTGTGTATGCATCTCTGTTGTGCATGGCACAACCCTTTGAATATCTGGGCCTCTGTATGCAATTATAAAACTTAATCCTTTGGTGGCCACTGGTGCTTGTTGTACTATAGTATTTGTTGCAGCTGGGACACCCCAACAAGATATTGTGCACCCTGCTGTTTGACTGGAGAAGGAGGTTATCTTATGCCCAATGTGTGTAAAATACAAAACTTCTGTTTGTGTGGTTATTATTAACAGAAATGTTCCAGAACAGTGATTAGTTTACAACCTGAAATTCTGGGCCTTCATTTGTGTACCAAATGATTTAATAACTGTGTGTTAACTAATTTCTAAGCATGCCACAAACCCATTGACTCCAACCCAGAGAGCACTCCACGGGGCTGTTTTATTGTATGGACCTCCCTGCCCTATTTCTTGTGCTACATTCTTTTAGCAGATGCCCCACCCCCGCTCACTGCAACAGACACATGTGCCTATTTTGATCTGTGAAATGTTGGAGGGTCTGGTAATGCTCATGTCATTGCACCCCCACCCCCACCCTGCAGCCTGTGCCAGGATTCGAGGTGTGCCTTGGGGTCTTTCGGCCCTAACGTTCACTCCATTCTCCTATAGTGCACCTATCTCAGCTTATTTCCTTATGGAATGGGGTGAGCATAAGAGCTGAAAACCCCTAGGCACACCATGACACCTGCCTGTGTCTGCAGGATGGAATGAGTTTAGGTGGAATGGCATGAGCTTCATGCTCGATGACCAAAAGCCACACCCCAATGCCTGTTCGTTTTTGCAAGGTGGGGTGGAGGTTAGTGTTACTTCAATACTTTTCTGCCATTCCTATTATGCAGCTCTCTAACTCTTGCAGTACCAGTGCTAATACCAGCAAGCAAACATTCGGCATTGACAAATTCTTGTTTCTGTATGGTATTGTGTGGTATGGTGTGGTGTGGTATGATGTGGAATATTAGTGCAGTGTGGTATAATATTGCGTGGTGCTATGTGGTTTGGTATGGTATTGTGTGGTATGGTGTGGTGTGGCATGATGTGAAATATTACAGTGTAGTGTGGTATGATATTTGGTGCTATGTGGTTTGGTATGTAGTGGTGTGGTGTGGTATGATGTGGAATATTACAGTGTAGTGTGGTATGATATTGTGTGGTGCTGTGGTTTGCTATGGTATTGTGTGGCATGGTGTGGTGTGGCATGATATGGAATATTACAGTGCACTATGGTGTGCTACTGCATGGTGCTGCATAGTTTGGTATGTAACTGTGAGGTATGGTGTTGTGTGACATGATATTGAGTATGCCTGTGTAGTATGGTGTGGTGGTGTGTGGGAGTTGTGCAGTCCAGTTTGGTATTGTGGGTTATGGCATTGTGTTGTACAATTTTAGATATTTCAGTCTAGCATGGTGTAACATTGTGTCTTGTCTTTTGGTATGGTATTCTTGTGTATGGTGTAATGTGTGACATTATGTGGAATATTACAATGCAATGTGGTATAATATTGTGTAATTTGCTTCAGTTCTGAGGGATATGATGTAGGCAGGCAGGAAGTGCAGTATTACCCTGCAGTGTACATTTTGCTCTCGGGGTTTATGGATTATCATACACCTCGGGGTGTGTGAAAACTCCTCATAACACACACCTGCTCAGGCATTAGTCTCTATGTGTCATGTTCTGCAGTTTAATATGGTATTATGGGATATCTTTTGGTGTGACATGATGTGGAATATTACAGTGTGGTGCGATATGATATTCTGTGATGCTGTGTAGTTCAGTATGGTATTGTGGATTATGGTGTGGTGTGGCATGATGTTGAATGTTACCATGTAGTATGGTGTGACATTGGGTGGTGCTGTGTAGGTTGGTATGGTATTGTGTGGTATGGTATTGTGGCATGATGGAATATTACAGTGTGTGTGGATACTGTTTAGTACGCGTTGGTTTGGGATCTTATTGTGGGTATGATGTGCTGTGGAATGATGTTGAATATTACAGCACAGTGTGGTATGATATTGTGTGGTACTGTGTAGTTGGGTATGGTATTGGGCTATGGTGTGGTGTGGCATAATGTGGAATATTACAGTGTAGTGTGGTATGATATTGTGTGGTGCTGTGTAGCTTTGTATGGTATTATGGGGTATCTAGTGGTGTGACATGATGCAGACTATTACAGTGTACTGTCATATGATACTGTGTAGTACCATGTTGTTTAGGATCTTATTGTGGGGTATGGCGTGCCGTGGAATGATGTGGAATATTACAGTGTAATGTTTTATGATATTCTGCAGTACTGTGTAGTTGGGTATGGTATTGTGGGGTATGGTGTGGCGTGGTTTCGATGTGGGATATTCCAGTGTAGTGTGGCATGGTATTGTGTGTGTGTGCTGTGTGGTTTCAAATAGTATTATGGAGTATGGGGGTGGCATAGCACGATGTGGAATATTACAATGTAATATTTTATGATAATGTGAGTACTGTGTAGTTTGGTATGATACCGTGGGTATGGCTTGGTGTGGCAGAATCTTGAATATTTCACTGTAGTGTGGTATAATATTCAATGCCGGGTAAGTTTTTATTTGGTATTGTGGGATATGGTGTGTGTTGAGTAGTGTAGAATATTACAGTGTAGTGTGGTATGATACTGTGCCATGCTGTGTAGTTTGGTATGGTATTGTGGAGTTTGGTGCTGTGTGGCATGATGTGGAATATTACAGTGTAATGTGATATGATATTGTGTTGTGCTGTGTAGTTTGGTATGGTATTGTGGGGTATGGTGTGGTATGGTATGATCTGGAATATTACAAATTAGTGTGGTATGATATTGTGTGGTGCTGTGTAGTTTGGTACAGTATTGTGGGGTGTAGTGTGGCATAATGTGGAGTATTACAGTGTAGTGTGTTATGATATTGTGCAGTATTGTGTAGTTGGGTATTGCATTGTGGGGTATGGTGTGTGTGTGGTATGATATGGTATATTATAGTGTAGTGTAGCATGATAGTATGTGATGCTGTGCAGTTTAGTATGTAGATGTGTGGGTCTGGTATCGCTGTAATATGGAATATTAGAGTATCATGGGAGGATATTGTGAGATGCTGTGAAGTCTGTTATGATGTCGTGGGGTATTATGAACATACAGCAAAGTCAGCAGAATAAGGCCATGATCTCTAGTCTGCTCATATAGCAGGTCTCTTAGCTTCTTACTCTGCTCCCACCCCAACCTGCCATTCCATTTGTTCCCCAAAGTGTCTCCGCTCTAGCACATTAATATGCATAGCCTCTTCCTAAGACTGATCTTTTTCTTCTTTTTTCATCTTGGTAACTGGTAGGCCTACTAGGCACAAGTGCCTATTTTCATGGGTGATCTGGGAGCACTGGGGAGGTTAAGTGACTTGTTCAAAGCCACACAGTATGTAAGTAGAGGTTGTTGGAATCAAACCCAGGTCTGCTGGATGTACCAAGCTCATTCACAGCTTGTTGCTCTAACCTCTAGGCTATACTGCCAGCCCCTAATGAACTTATGAGGTATGGGGACCCATACCACCTCTAACGCTCTGTTACTCTGAAACCTGGCTACCTCTCAGACTCACTTCTCTGACTTTGCCCTTCCCTGGTTTAATGTCTACTGGCAAGAGAGAGAGAGAGGCAAAAGGTCTGGTGGAGCAACCCTGTATGTATGCTCTGTCTTTGCACTCACTTAATTTGTGGCAACATTACCTTCCCCCTTTCCATCCCCCTACATATCACAAGTGTATGATGCTTCCCTCGTGAGAGTGAGGATGCCCTTGTTGATATAATTTCTAGCCATCTAGCTAATGTTGTTACTCCAAGGCATGAACATACCATCCTGGAAGACCTAAACTGTCAAGGCTTGGGCCTAAGTCCTCAAATTTCCACTCTAAAATCAAAGCCTTCAATCTACAGAAATTACTCATTGACCCTACTAGATTCAATAGCCAGTCTCCTAACAACTCCTTCATAGATTGGATGTTGCCCTTGTGCCCCCACCATATTGTGTCCACTAACACCCTTCCTGACTTGTTCAAACACATGAAAAGAGCCAGTAGAAGACCACCTGCTCTATTGTATCTGTTCATAATGATGCAGGGTTTGATCTTAGATTTACACCACTGCCCTGCCCCCCAACCGCCCCTTCCTCTCCCCATTCCCTCTTTCCTTTGGTTCCAAGGGTCCCTTTGTGTTGCCTCAGGCTCTGTTGAATGTTCCCACCATCTTGGCGATACAATGCATCTCACTTAAATGCATTCCTTGTTTGCCAGAAAAAAGCTATGTGTTTAAGTGGGCTAGCTACATTTAATAGATTTTCATGGATACACATGTATTCTGGCTTCTGAGTGTACTGCTTCGGCACTTTAGAGGGAGCACATGACATTTGCTTTGATTCTACATCTACAGTTGTTACAATGCAAAGATGTTCTTTTTCTTCTGTTTTGATTTAGTTTGCTTTGTTTGTATGAGTATCTCTTGCTTTATGCAGTTTATGCAGCCGAGTGGGCAGTCTCAAATGACCTCAGTACCACATCATCAACGGCAGAATCCTTCCTTCCTTCCCTTTTCGTCTTCCTAGCCAGATTAGCATTGCTTTGAAAGTCCAAAGAATTCTGTCTTTTCCATTACAAGTCAACTAACCTGCGACTGTGAAACCCCATTCCTGGCAGTAGTGTGACTGTGACACATCAGGAACTGAAAGGGCATCAAGGACTGCAGCTCTTCTTGCAGAGACACCATTTTCTTCTTCTGAACCATGGGCTCCATTGCCAAACACTAACACCACCAATCTGAGTATCTGAAACACATAGATTTTGGCTTTGACAGCAGATAAGGACTGCTTGGCCCATCTAGTCTGCCCATTTCCCTACCTACAGGATAGGCTAGATCCTAGTTAACCAACAGCCTATTTCTTCCTACCCCACAAGAATTGCCTTATGTCTGTCCCATGCATTCTTGAATTCTCCCACAGTTTTAGACCCCAACAACCTCCTCAGGAAGGCTGTTCCATGCA
Source organism: Neoceratodus forsteri (assembly GCA_016271365.2). NCBI lineage: Eukaryota > Metazoa > Chordata > Ceratodontiformes > Ceratodontidae > Neoceratodus > Neoceratodus forsteri. The sequence goes on along the minus strand of JADMNL010000024.1, from coordinate 118,455,261 downwards.
TCCACTACCCTCTCTGTGAAATAATACTTCTCACATTGCCCTCAACAGCCCCCTTCTATATTTAAATTGTCCCTTGTCCTTGCACGTCTCTTTTCTGAAAGATGCTACCCTCTTGGACTTTGTTGATTCCACTGAGGTACTTAAAGTTTCTATCATGTCCCCTCTCCCTTCTTTCCTCAAGGGTATACATATTAAGCTCCTTTAGTCTCTCCTCATACGGCTTCTCTTGCAGACCCTGCACCATTTTAGTTGCCCTCCTCTGGACTGCCTCTATCCTGTCTATGTCCTTGCAGAGATGGGGTCTCCAGAACTGAATGCAGTACTCCAGATAGGGTCTCACCAACTGTCTGTACAGAGGGATAACAACTTCCTGTTTTCTGCTGCTGATGCCTCTCCCTATACATCCCAGTATACCCCCAGACCTCCCAACTGCCTTCTCACATTGCTTGCTAACCTTAAGGTCATCTGATATGATTACCCCAGGTCCCTTTCCTTTTTTGTTGTTGTTACTACCTCCCACCCATTGTGTATTCTTCCCCTGGGTTCTTGTTTCCCAGGTGCATTATTTTGCACTTCTTTGCATTGAATCCTAGCTGCCATACTTCTGACCATTCCTCCAACCTTGCCAAGTCCCTTTCATCCTTTCCATGCCTCCTTGTGTATCAACCCTGTTGCAGATCTTTGTGTCATCTGCAAAAGGCATACTTTTCCTTCCAGTCCCTCTGCAATGTCACTGATAGAGACATTAAAAGGACTGGACCCATCTGAACCCTCCGGTACCCACTAGTAACCCCTCTTTCTTCAGAGTGGACTCCATTTACAATTACCTTCTGTGTCCTGTTGTGCAGCCAATATTTTACCCAGGCTACCACCCTGGGACCCACTCCCAGGCTGGTTAATTTGACTATTAATCTTTTGTGTGGGACTGTGTCAAATGCCTTGCTAACGTCTAGGTAGGTCATGTCCACAGCCCCTCCCTGGTCTACTACTTTGGTCACCCAGTCAAAGAAATCTATTAGATTCGTCTGACATGACCTTCCCACTGTGAACCCATGCTGCCTTGGGTCCCAGCCCCACTGGCCTCTAGGTACTCAACTATTCTTTCCTTCAGAAGTGACTCCATCACTTTCCTACCACAGAGGTCAGACTGACAGGTCTGTAGTTTCCTGCCTCTGTCTTGGTCCCACTTTTGTGAAGGAGAATCACATCCACCTTCCTCCAGTCCTCGGGTACCACACCATCCTCCATGATTTATTAAAAGAGTAGCCAGTGGTTTATTAGTTCCTCCTTAATTCTTTTAGAATTCTTGGGTGAATTCCATCAGGACCCATTGCTTTGTCCACCTTCAGTTTTAGGAGTTCTTGCAGAACCCTTTCTTCTCTGAAAGGTTGGGATCGACCCTCCTATCAAAGTGCTTCTGTTAATTGGATTAGGCACTTCCCCTCCTCTTTTGTGAATACTGAGCAGAAATATTCGTTCAGTATCTCTGCTTTTCACTGTCCCCTCTGCCCACCCACCGTTCATTCTATTCAGCCTCACTATCCCTCCCTTTGTCTTTCACTCGCTGATGTACCTATAAAAGGTTTTATCTCCTTCTTAACTGAGTTGGCTATCTTTTCCTCAGTTTGGGCCTTTGCTATTCTGACTTCCCTCCCGCTTTCCTTCTGCCTTAACTGGTACAGCTCTCTGTCCTGCTCCTTCTGTGTTTCCTTATACTTCCGGATGCTATCTTTTTCTTCCTGACTTTCACAGCTACCTCTTTTGAGAACCATAGTGGCTTTTCTTCCATTTTGATTTGCTTATTTGCTTCACACAAAGGCTTGTTGCCTCTGTGATGGCAGTTTTGATGATTCCCCATTGTTGCTCCACACCTCCTTCTAGCCTGTTTGCTAGTGCTTTTCTGAGGCACTCTCCATCTTGCCAAAGTCAGCCCTCCTAAAGTCCAGTACCGTCACTTTTGTATGGCTTGACTCTGTAGCTGAGTTTACGTGAACCACACTGTTTGATGGTCACTTGTCTCCAGATGGCAACCCACTTCTAGATCTGAGATTCTCTCACTGCCCCGTTTGAGAGTACGAGGTCTAAGATTGCTCCCTCATGAGTGGGTTCTGATACTAGCTGTCTGAGGCCTGCCACCTGTAGGGCATCAAGAATGGCCCTGCTCTTGGATGTGGCTGCAGCAAATGTGCTCCAGTTAACATCTGGCATATTCAGGTCTCCCATCAACAGTATCTCCTCTCTGCCATTCTAAGAATGCTTCTATCATATCCTTGTCCATTCCTGCCCTGACATGGGGTCTGTACACAACCCTGTGTGGATTGTGGTGCCCTTTCCAGTCTCCATGGTGACCCACAGTGCCTCCTCTCTCTCCTCTCCTCCTGTTTACTCTTTTGTTCAGTTGCTTTTATCCCTTCCTTTGCATAGAAGCTAATCCTCCCCTCTTCTCCCTGCCTGTCTCTCCTGTAGGTTATGTACCCTGATATGTTAACATCCCAGTCATGGTTCTCTGTGTACCATGTTTCTGTGACTGCTACGATATCCAGGCATCCCTCTTCCATCAAGGCCACCAGCTCAGGGAGCTTGTTGCCCAGACTACGGGCATTGGTACTCATTACCCTCTATTTCCTGATGGTCTTACTCCCTTTTGCCCCATCCCTGTTCTTCTTGCCTTTGTCACTTTCTCCATTTACCCCTGCCCTTCTCCATATTGACACCTCTATGTTGGTGTTTGCCACACTTACTACCATGATTTTGGGGCTAGGATTCCCTGCTCCTTTCAGTGCCTCCCCTTGGCTAGTTTAAAAGCTTGCCAATGAAGCATTTAAACCTATCACCTAGGATCCTGGTTCCTTCCGGACAGATGCAGCCCATCATGCCAGTATAGGCTTGCATCACTCCAGGTAACCCCAGTCCCCAATGAAGCCAAATCCCTGAGCTCCACACCAGTTTTTCAATCACTGATTAAATCCCATGGTGTGGAACACCCTAGCCTCTCCTATGCCATAGATGGGCGGCACGTCCGAGAAGGTTACCGTGCGTGCTACTTGACTAAGGCCCCTCCCCAATTCCACAAACTCTTCCTGCACTTCTCTAATCCCTTTCTTAGCCAGGTCATTTGTCCCTAGGTGGACAATGACATCCAGCTCCCTCCCCTGTGCAGCTGCTCGGGCAATCCTGAGGATTCGCTCCCTGTCCCTCCAAGCCATGGCGCCAGGCAGGCACCTTACCTCCCTCTCCCCTTCCTCCCCCAGTTCTACCTTCCTAACAATGGAGTCCCCCACCAGGAGTTGTTTCCTTCCCCTGCAGGGTCCCCTGCCACCCTCCTGTGGGTCTCCTTTGTGGAGGTTCCCAGCATCCTCCTTGGTCTCCACTGCGGGTGCCTCCATAGAGGAACCACACTTTGCCAGAATGGCATAGGAATTGTGGAGAGGTACAACTGGAGGGATGCACCTCTGTTCCACCACCCTCACCCTCCCTGAGCCCACTGTGTTCCAACCGCTCCACTTTCTTGGCAACTTCTGATGCAATGGCAGTGGCACTGGTGGTCCCTGGATGGAAGAGGAGGTCCCACAAATCCTGGCCAACTCAGCCTGGAGATGAGCAACCTCCTCCTCAGCCCAGAGAGTTGCCTGCAGATGGGACAACACCGCATCCTCCAGAACGTCTCCCAGAAGACTGCTGCTCCACAGCCACTGCACTGCACCACTCCAATCATGTCTTATTTCTGGCCCTTAACTGTTTGCAATCCTTACTCTTTCCTCTGTTTTTTTCTCTCTCTCCTTACTTTCTGCCTGTGTGCCCTTTAAGCTCCTGATTGTCCTGTTTTGAGACAAGAATATCCTGTATTTCTCAGTAGACCCCTTACTTGCTCAGAGGCAGACCTCCAGCAGCTAGTGGGGGCCAGAGAGCTACTCTTGCCCTTCTAGGATGGTGGGTCTTTGGTGGTTCTGTGATCACTCACTTCCTGCTCCCAAACAGGAAGTTCCTGTTGTCAGTCAAATCCTGTGCCTATAAAAATAGAACTAGCTTTGGGTGGGGGGCTGGAGGGGAGGGAAGGAGGGCAATATAGTCCCAGCAGAGAAGTCCAGTCACACAGCAGTCCTTTCTCCTGGTGTCTTCTGCCAAGCTATTTGCTGTTTATGCCTTTGTTCTTTTAAGAACAGTCAATTAACAGCCAATCAGCGCAGAGGTGGCTAGTGGAAAGTGATCAGTCAAAGCAGTCTGCTCTTCTATGTGGGGCAAGTAACAGCAAATTAGTGCATATCCGCCTAGAGCAACTGCTAATGGCAAATGGAGAGTGATCAGGTAAGGCAGTCTGGATGTAGAAACAAAGCGCAGGATGATAAACAAGCATTTGTCAATGTCGAATGTTTGCTTGCTGGCATTGGCATTGGTAGTGTAGGAGTTAGAGAGCTGCATAATAGGAATGGCAGTGAAGTATTGAACTGAAGCTAACCCCACCACCACCCTGCAGAGACTGACAAGCATTGGGGTATGCCTTTGGGTCATCAGGCATATCGGCCACGCCATTTCACCACCCTACCCTGTAGACACGACAAGTGTCACGGTATGTCTTAGGGTCTTTGGCTTTATGCTCACCCACTCCATCAGGAAATAAAGTGAGATGGGTGCTGTATAGGAGAATGGGGTGAACTCTGGGGCGAAGAGTCCAAGGCACACCTCAATGCCTCTCACTGGCTGCAGGGTGTGGAATGGTATGGGATTACAGGCGAGAATCCCAAGTCACACCCTGATGCCTGTCAGTCTCTACAGGGTGGGGCGTTATGGTGGAAACCCTAATGCCACAGGCGTTAGTTGGCATTTTCACTCCAAATTTTCAACATGGGTTTTTGCCTCACCTTAGGAACAGTGGCAATATCAGTTTGTTGTGAGCTGATTTTGCACAGTGACTACGCCATTTTGAACAGGATGTGAAAAATGACAGCTGTACTGTTCATGGGGAGGTGCAAAAAATGGCAATGTTGAAAATATGCAGTGAAAATATTAAAAAACCTGGTGAAGTCACGAGCGTGCGTAGAAACTGCGCAACACAAACCCGTAATGCAATTAGTTTGGGGATTTTTCACAGTAGATTGTCAACACAGGCATTTTGGAACCTCTGCTCATGAGCAGTGTTACTGTGATTTTCTTAATCTGTCCCGAACAGTGATTTCCCACAGCGACCACGCATTTCTCCGCTGGAAGTACGAAAACTCATTTCAGCCATAGTGTGAAAAATGACAGCTGTACTGTTCACAAGAAAGTGTGGAAAAATGGCAGTGGTAAAAATTTGGACTGAAAATATTAGAAATGCATGAACTTACGAGGGTGCGTGAAAACTGCATAATGGTCACTGTAACACAGTCATTTATGGACTTTTCACAAATTTTAACATAGTCATTTAACACCTACTCATGAACGAGTCACTGTGATTTTCTTACTCTGTCTCGAACATTGATTTAGCACACGACTGCGCCATTATACGCTACATGCAAGGAAACACATCTTGGGCAAGATGTGAAAAATGACAGCTGTACTGCTCATAAGGAGGTGTGGTAAAATGGTAATGTTGAAATATGGAATGAAAATATTGAAATTCACAAACTTATGAGCATGTGTAGGAACAGGCGCCAGCATGCTCATAAAACATTCATTTTAGAATTTTTCACCAAATTTTCAACATAGGGTTTTGGAGCCTACCTCATGAACTGTGACACTATCATTTTCAGTAAATCAGTCCGAAAGGTGGTTCTGCTCAGTGACCCATGAAGTCACTTTTCGGGGTTGATTAACAAAATGACAGTGCTAGAATTCATGAGGTGGGGTCCCAAAACCTATATTAATTTGGTGAAAAATTCCCAAAATGCCTGAGATATGCATCAAAGTTGAAAAAAACCTTTTATTCCATTATACAGCTTACTGGCATTTCCTCACTGTGGTCAGCTTTGAAGAATGCAGAGCGTGTTCCCGGTCCACGAAGATCGCCACGCTGGACTCCTTGAGGTAAGTATGGGGTGAGGTGGGGAGGTAGGGTGCACAGAGGGTGGGCGCAGGTGGGGAGGGTCAGGATAGTCAGCAAGGAACATTTTTCTTGCAGGTTAATTTTTTCATAGACAACGCAGAACTTGTGCTATGCTGGGGTGGGCTCCCAGCATAGCAGCCTGGAAAACTGTTTGGGAGGACAGTCGAGCCAATGGGAGATGGGGCACCCTGTTGGCCATACGGACTGTTGCCATGCTGGGGTGGGCTCCCAGCGTGGCACCCGGTAGTCTGTTGGGGACAGTGGAGCCGATGGGGATTAGGCACCCCGCCGGCTTTATGGACGTTACGCACGCTGGGCTCCCAGCTTGGCACCTGGAACTCTGTTGGGGAGGAGGCGCAGCAGAGCCGATGGAGGATTGGGCACCCCATCGGCCATACAATGTGTGTGTGTGGGGGGAGCGATGTGTACGCAATATGCTAATCAGCACTATCTTATCGCTGCTCACTGAAGCGGAGCTCTCCCTTTCAACTGTATGACACTGCATTTTTAACTGCTGTCATAAACAGCTGCAGAATTCATTGGTGAACTGTGGCCGTGCCTGCAAACACACTGACTGAATTGGAAGACAAGTTGACACACTTACAAAAACTCAGATGATGGCACTATGTTTCTTGCGTCGTGATTTTAAATGGGCTGCATTATGCATTTAAATGGAATTTTACAATTGGACAGATAGGAAAACAATCAGGACATTAAGAAACTATGCATTTAACTCAAGCTATGCGTAAAATAGGTTTGCGTTTAAGTGGGCTCAACTGTACCACCTCCTCTGATAGCTCATTCAAGTGGTCACCACCCTTTCCATATAGAAATGTTTCCTTACATCACTTCTGAATCCTGCCCCTCCATTTTAGGCTGTGTCCCCTAGTGTTGTTGTTTCACTAGTTTTAAAGAGACCCTTCTTTTTCACTCTGTGAATTCCTTCATGTACTTGAAGGTCTCCATCATATCACCCTTCTGCCTCCTCTTCTCCAGGGAGTACATCCTCAGGGCTCCCAGTCTCTCCTAATAGGACCTATCCTGTATCCTCTCTATCATCTTGGTTGATCTCTGGTGGACCTCTTCCAGCATGATGATGTCCTTTTTAAGATATGGATGCTAGTACCTCATGCCATATAAATGTGGTCTCGCCAATCACCTGTACTGTGGTAAAATGACCTGACTCTGCCTGCTTCAGCATCCCCTTGCAATACACCCCAGCATCCTGTTAGCCTTCGCTACTGCCTTCTTACACTGGGAGGTGTGCTTCAGGTCACTTGTAATCACCATTCCTAGATCCTTTTCCTCTTCAGAAGCATTTATCTGAGCCTCTCCTATGTGATACTCTGCCCAAGTGTTCTTAGTCCCTATATACATCACTTTGCACTTTTTGGCATTGAAATCTAGTTGCCAGATTCCTGACCATGGTGTTCAGTACCCTAGCCTCACTCCTGCCATGGACTGGTAGCACCTCTGAGAAGGTTACTGTGCTTGCTACCCGTCTGAGGCCCCTCCCCAACTCCACAAATTCATTCTGCACTGCACTGATCCCATGCCTAGCTAGGTCATTTGTCCCAAGGTGGACAATGATATCTAGTTCTCTCTCCTGTGATGCTGCTTCTACAATTGTGAGGATTTGCTTCTTGTCCCTCCAAGCCATGGCACCAGGCAGGCAGCTTACTTCCTTCTCTCCCTTCCCCAGTTCTACCCCCCTAACAATTGAGTCCCCTATCTGTAGCTGTTTCCTTCCCTGTGGTGTCCCTTGCCACCCTTTGTGGGTCTCCTTGTGGATGTCCTCAGCATTCTTCTGGTCTCCACTGAGGGTGCCATCATAGAGGAACCTTGCTCTGCCAGAATGGCATCTGATTTGTATAGAGCTACAACTGGGGGCTTCGCCTCTGGTCCACCACCGCACCCTCCCAGAACCCACTGTGGTCCTACTGCTCTTCATACTCGAAACCTCTGACTCAGTGGTTGTGGCAGTGGTGCTCTTTGGGAGGGAGGCCTCCTTATCCTTGCTAGTTCAGCCTGGAGGTGGGCAACCTCCTCTCCAGAGCTGACAGTTGCCTACAAATAGGACAACAACGCAGTTTCCAGAATGTTTCCGGAAAACTGCTGCCCCACAGCCAGTGCATTGCACCTCCCCCACATGTCCCGCTCCTTATTATATACAATATGTAAATATATATATATTATTATTTGTTTTGTGTACCTACTCTTTATGCACGTTGCAGGGTTATTAGAATATGACAGTTCTGCCCCAAGACCTGTTGAGGAAGTGATGTCAGAACTGTGGCTATAAAGGAAATGCCACGCCTGGGGGGGTGGGTAGTGCACAGCCACTGGTGACTGTTAGAAACAATCAAATACACAACTGCTCCACCACCCTGGTGAGTACTGTCCTTTATAGTAATACAACTAACACCACAATTTACTAGGACCACGGCTCCAATGATAAACCACTCTACTGAGTCCAGGGATAAAATGAACTCACTCTTCAGCCAGCAGGACACTTAAAATGTTACAAAAATATCCTTCCAAATTCTAGGTCTCAACCCCCGCACTCAAGCAGATTCAGTTGTATCTCACTCACTCTGGTTATAAAATTACTACCCTTTTAAAGGAATCCTGCAATTCTCTGCTTAATGCCAACAAGGAAAAATAAAAATAAAACTTTTTTGTATAAAGTGTAACTCCCCTTCTTACCCAGTGCTCTGCAGTATTATGCCTTAATCAGGTTTCCAGGTCCTAAATGGAGTTGCAGTTTGTTCTTTGCAGTACGTTTCTGAGCTTCCAACAGACACTTTAAAGTCAGTGTGACTAAACTGTGATTAAACTGTTGTAATATAATAATCATGTACAGTAAGAAAATAAAACAATATTCTGGACAATAATAACTGGTCAGCAATTTTTTCAATGGGCTGAGCCAGTTATAATTTCCATTATAACCCACGGGTTATGACAGCGATCTCACGCCGAGTCAGTCAACAACAACCATGCCGTGATTGGTTGTTAATGTCCTGTTGGGCATGCTTCCACTCGTTAGCAAACATGGCGGCTCCTTATCCGCATAGCAAAGAGCCGACAGACTGAAAAGTCCTCGTCGCGTTTTTAAAATAAAATAAAGTAACAGTCATGTCAACTACATTGCAAAAATATCTGGTTGATCCCACCATTCAAAAGCCGTGAGGACAACTGCCATGAACAATGGCTCGACCTCACTCCTTGAGGTAAGAAGATTGCGATCGCATTTACAACACAGAAATCTGCCCAAAGTAAAAATAAAAAATAAAACAGTAACTCTAAAAAGAAAACTACAAGAAAAAAAAGAGGAATGGGAAGTCAGTCAGGTGTGTGTGTGTGTGTGTGTGTGTGTGTGTGTTGTGTGTGTGTGTGTGTTTGTCAGATTCAGACACAGGGGCTGGAAAAATTGCTGCCAGCAATTATAAATAATAAACTATGGAAGTGTGCTTTAATTCGAAATTAATGGTTGCCCTCAGTGTGGGATGCTTTAATAAACCCATTGGCGTCACCCTCAGTGTTAATGTAGCATCACACACCTTAGGCAACCATTAATTCTCTTTAAGCAAACTTCCCCATGCATTATTTAATGTCTGACATCCCACAGAATAATAATAATCACATACAGTAAGTAAGTAAAATAATATATTTGACTATAATGGCTGACTCCCACAAAATAATACTCAACTACAGTAAGTAAATAATATATTGGGCCTTGCAGTCCACAGAATAATCATGTACAGTAAGTAAATAAAATAACATAATGGTCCATAACGGCTGATTCCCCACAGAATAATAATCACCTACAGTAAGTAAATAAAATAATATATTGGACCATAAGGGCTGATTCCACCCCCAGAATAATAATCATATTATAAGCCATCTCATAGAATGTCTGATGTACTCAAATAAATGTATTTAAATACATACATACATAATTAATTAAAAGCTGGTTTAAGAAATTTATCATAAATGCAAAATCTAAATTTTGTCATTGACATTACCGAACTATCTGTATATTGTATTTTTTGTATTTTAATATTTTGTAATATAAGCTGCATCTGTTTTGTAGATTGTTTCTCCCTACATTTCCCTCCCTGTGTCACACCTGGAAATGAGCCTCGGCGCAGTGTGCCTCTTCCAGTTAACACATTTTAAAAAATTCCATGGGATTAGAACAAGATACTGTAGCTACTAATAAAACAAGCATTTGTCAATGCCGAATGTTGATTGCTTTGGTCCGTTGAACTCGCTCATTGCCCTCTGTCACTCGTTCATTCTGTTTCTCCCGGTGCTGCAGGCTGCTGTTTTGTACTGGGCTCCTGCCTGTGTTGGCACCCTTTTCTGTCCACAAAGAAATCCGCAGCTGTCCTGACAGAGCTCCGCTGAGGTGGCTCGCTTCCACTCTCTCACTCGCTCATTCTGTTTCTCCTGATGCGCAGGCTGCCCTTTGTACTTGGCTCCTGCCTGCGTTGGCACCCTTTTCTGTCCACAAAGAAATCCACAGCTGTTCTGACAGAGCTCCACTGGGGTACTCACTCCCTCTCTCACTCACTCATTCTGTTTCTCCTGGCGCTGCAGGCTGCCCTTTGTACTGGGTTCCTGCCTGCATTGGTGGCTTTTCTACCCACAAAGAAATCTGCAGCAGTCCTGCACAGCTCCGTTGAGCTCGCTCAGTCCCTCTCTCTCTCACTCGCTTGTTTTGTTTCTCCTCTCTGCTGCAGGCTGTCCCTTTTGTACTGGGCCCTCGTTTCATTGCTGCCTTTCTGCCTACAAAGGGCAATAAGTTTCTAGGCATTTCGTGTTGTTTGTATATTTGTGGTGTTTGTATTTTATACATTCAATATGGAATTTATTTGTATGAAATTAGATAGGAATTTATGCAGGTCTGTCTTGTAAACTGGATTATGTCCAAATGACATGTATTACCTGTATAAAATAAATTTTACCTACCTACCTACATACAAAGAAATCCGCAGCAGTCCCAACACAGCTCCGTTGAGCTCATTCACTCCCCTCCCTCACTTGCTCGTTCTGTGTCTCCCACTGCTGCAGGTTGCCTTTTTGTACTGGGCTCCTGCTTGCATTGGAGGCTTTTTCTGCCCACAAAGAAATCTACAGCAGTCCCGACACAGCTCCATTGAGCTTGCTCACTCCCCCTCTCTCTCCATCACTCGTTCCATTTCTGCCAGCGATGCAGGCTGGCCTTTTGCTGGGCTCCTGCCTGTGTTGCCACCTTTTTATGCCCACAAAGAAATCAGCAGCAGTCATGATAGAGGCTCTGTTAGATCACTCACTCCCCATCTCACTCACCATTGTGTTTCTCCTGATGCTGCAGGCTGCCCTTTTGTACTGGGCTCCTGCCTCTGTTGGCTACCTTTTTCTGCCCACAAAGAAATCTGCAGCAGTCACGACAGAGCTCTATTGAGCTCACTCACTCCATCCCCTCTCTCATTCCATTTCCCCTGCTGCAGGCTGCCCCTTTTGTACTGGGCCCCTACGTGCATTGCTGCCTTTTCTGCCCACAAAGAAATCACGGCAGTCCTAACACAGCTCCATTGAGCTCGCTCACTCACCCTCTCTCACTCGCTCATTCCGTTTTTGCCAGGCTGCAGGCTGGCCTTTGTACCAGGTTCCTGCCTGCATTGCCACCTTTTCCTGCCCACAAAGAAATCTGCAGCAGTCATGATAGAGCTCTGTTGAACTCCGCTCCTCTCCTCTCTCATTTACTCACGTTGTGTTTCTCGGTGCTGCAGGCTGCCATTTTGTACTAGGCTCCTGCCATTGGCTCCTTTTTCTGCCCACAAAAAATCCACAGCAGTCCCGACAGTGCTCCGTTGAGGTCGTTCACTCCCCCTCTCTCATGCTCATTCTATTTCTCCTGGCACTGCAGGCTGCCCTTTGTACTGAGTTCCTGCCTCTGTTGGCACCTTTTCTGCCCACAAAGAAATCTGCAGCAGTCCTGACAGAGCTCCATTGACCTCACTCACTCCCCTTCTCTGCCCGCTCACTCCATTTCTGCTGGCACTGCAGGCTGCTCTTTTGTAAGGGGCACCTGCCTGCATTGCTGCCATTTTCTGTCCACAAAGAAATCTGCAGCAGTCACGCTAGAGGCTGCGTTGAGCTCGCTCACTCCCCCTCACTCAGTCGCTCATTCTGTTTCTCCCGCCGCTGCAGGCTGCCCTTTTGTACTGGGCCCCTGCATGCACTGTTGCCATTTTCTGACCACAAAGAAATCTGCAGCAGTCACGCTAGAGCTGCGTTGAGCTCATTCACTCCCCCTCCCCCACTCGCTCGTTCTGTGTCTCCCAACGCTGCAGGCTGCCCTTTTGTACTGGGCTGTTGCCTGCATTGGTGTCTTTTCCTGCCCACAAAGAAATCCGCAGCAGTCCCAACAGAGCTCAGTTGAGCTCGGTTACTCCCCCCCAACTCGCTCGATCTTAATCTGTCCCAAACACTGTTTTCCGACAGCGACTGTGGTGTTCTGCACTGGAAGCGCGAAGACACATTTCAGCCAGAATGTGAAAAATGACAGCTGTACTGTTCATAAGGAGGTGTGGAAAAATGGCAGTGTTGAAAATGTGGCATGAAAATATTACTGATTTGCGAATTACAAGGGTGCATGGAAACTGCACAACATACGCTGGTAACACAGTCATTTTATGGAGTTTCATCACAAAATTTTCAACACAGGCATTTTAGGACATCTGCTCATGAACAGTGTCAATGTGATTTTCTTAATGTGTCCCGAACACTGATTTCCCGGAGCGACCATGCTATTGTGTGCCAGAAGAGCGAAAACACATTTTGGCCAGGATGTGAAAAAAGACAGCTACACTGTTCATAAGGAGTTGTGGAAAAATGGTAATGTTGAAATTCTAGAGTGAAAATATTGGAAAGTTGCGAAGGTGTGAGCGTGCATGGAAACTGTGCAACACACGCTCATAGCACACTCATTTTATGGACTTTCATCACCAAATTTTAAATATAGGCATTTTAGGACCACTGCTAATGAACAATGTCACTGTCATTTTCATAATGTGTCCCAAACATGAATTTCCCACAGAGACCATGCTATTCTGTGCCAGAACTGCGAAAACACATTTCAGCCAGGATGTGAAAAATTACAGCTGTACTTTTCATAATGAGGTGCAGAACAATGGCAATGTTGAAAATCTGGAATGAAAATATTATAAATTCATGAACTTACTTAATGTGTCCTGAACACTGATTTCCCACTGCGACTGCGCTATTGTGCGCCGGAAGAGTGAAAACACATTTCAGCTAGGATGTGAAAAATGATAGCTGCACTGTTCATAAGAAGGTGTGAAAAAATGGCAATAGTGAAAATATTGCAAAGTTGCGAAGGTACAAGTGTGCGTGCAAACTGCGCAACGCACACTCGTAAAACAGTCATTTTTTGGATTTTTTCCACCAAATTTGCAACATAGGCTTTTTGAGATCCCACCTCATGAACACGGCACTGTCGTGTCATTAATCGGTCCCAAAGGTGATTCCGGCGCGGTGACCTAAAACTCACCTTTAAGAGGCGAACGCCAGAGACAGCCAGAATTCATGAGGAGGGGTCCAAAAACCCATGTTGAAAATTGGTGCCAAAATTAAAAAATGCCTGAGATATGCATCAAAGTTGAAAAACCCTGTTTATTCCAGAATACAGCTTACGGCATTTTCTCAGTTTGCGGTCGGCTTTGAAGAGTGTAGACATGTTCCCGGTCCACGAAGATCATCACGCTGGACTCCGGAGGTAAGTATGGGGTGAGGAGGTGTGAGGAGGCAGGGTGCGCAGTGGGTAGGCATGGGTTGTGGGAGGGGCAGAGAACCACGAGGGACGTTTTCTTTTTGACAGGGTAAAAAAAAATCTCAGGACCATTTTTTTAACAGAACATGTGGCACACTGAGGTGGGCTCCCAGTGTGCAATGGACTCTTTTTGGGGCGGCTGTAGCCAAGGGATTGGGCACCCCGCCGGCAAAACAAAGCAGGCGGGGTGACATTATGTACGGGATTGGGCACCCCATCGGCACACAACAAAAGTGGGGTGTTACATAATTCCGGACGGAGGGAGCGGGCTCCCCATCCAGCAACATCACTCGGGTACTGAAGCCGACAGGGATTGGGGCCCCAGTCGGCAAACAAACCGGTGGGGGCCAGTCTGCTGTGAGGGGATGTGCCCCCTCGGCATGGGGTGTAATATTGTTTGTGAAGATGGCGGCAAGCCACCGCCATGTTCACAAACAATACTGTTACATAGTGTTCCGCTTAGCAATGACGGGTCACTCTCATTGCAGCAGAACGGCTTACGCCTGCAATGACAGCAGGCAGCCCCTGATTGCAGCAGCTGAAACCTTACAAGGTTGTGGCATGCTGGCTGAACTAGTGTCAGCAGCAGCGTGAAAGCGGCATTGGGAAGCGGGCCAAGCCTTTAAAGGCTGTGGGGCATTGACCACCACAGTGCCGTGCCTTCACAACCTGCTTCTGGTAGCTGCACCAATATGTTTCTTGCACATATGCTAATCAACATAATAATTGAAAACCACCAGTGAAATAAAATTATGTTTCAATGCTGTTTCATGAGTAGCTACTAAGACAGATAAAACAACATGTTTAATTCTGTCAATTTATTTACCCTTCCATGGTATACAGTGGTATATTGGGTCATAAATCTGACCCCGCATAATTTGAGGTAATTCATGAGACCACTCCCAGTCATATGTACTATTCTCAGGAGGTCTGCCAAGAAGAAGGTACCATTTCATGCAGTTTGCTTATCTACAACAGATGCACATGGGCGGTGAAGGCTATATTCAAGTCCTTACCAAGGCGTGCTACAAGTTGTACAGCAAACATGACTGTTTACACTCTGTTAAAAATTACCTTTTCTTCATTGACTTTGACCAAATTGTGACAAAAAAAAACAACAGCTCTGCGTTTCTCGTGGATTTACTTTTGTTGACTAGGTACTGTAACACAGTTTTTATACTTGAAATGTAAGTAGCAATTGAATATTATCAATACACTGACCAGATTATAAAAATATGTCAGTTGCTTAGCTCTGCCTGAAGCACCCAGCATGAAGAGTTTAGGTCTGGGTACTTCAAGCCTGCAGTCAGATTTTGCATTAAATGAAGTCAACTCTTCCTTGACATCAGACTCCTTCACTGAGAACATGAAACGATTTTTAGGAAGTTCGGAAGTTAGGAGTTCAGGTTCAGCTGAGATGTCTCCTGACAGAGGGGTAGGAGGCAGGGGCAGTGCTGACTGCGGAAATTTAAAAGAACCATATTTGGAATATTCTTTTCAGATACAGATTGTCAAGCTTCATACTAATTACAGTATAACTAATACATATACCTGACATGAGATGTCTGTAGCTTTGAATTCTTTTTCTTTTTATTTTCATATAAGTTTTCCTCCTGGCTCGATCTCCCCCGATATCCCCAAGCCCTATCACCAACCTTCTCAGGAATTTTTTTGTTTATCCTTTTCTTCCCCACTGGCCCAGGCAGCCTTCATTCCATGCCAGCCACCCACCCCATCATCCAGCTTTCTTCCAGGATTTGCCATCACCCGGGACAGCATGGCCTGGTTGCTCATTGAATGAGGGGCCTGAGGAAGCTGCAAATCAGCTGGCCATCTGGATCCACTTTCTGTTTTCTTTTCCGGAGGATAGGTGTGCAGTGCCACACAAGCCGGACATGCATGCTCCCGTATGTAGAAGTGAGTGGCTGCCACTCCTCCTCTACCTCATCAGCAGTCCCTGGTTGATGTACCCCAAGCCACTGCTGGGGCCAGGCTAGCACCAGATGCTGTGACCCACCCTCCCAGGAGAGGAGAGCAGTTGTCTGGATGCTCTATCCTTTCCCTCCCTAGTCAGCCCCTAGTGACCCAGGTCTGTGCACTGACCCGTGTCCCTGGGGTGGCGACAACCTTCTCAGGGACTTACAGGTCATCCACAAAGTTCTCTGCTGAAAGCTAGTTATCCAAGTACTGTTCTCTGTGCCATTTCTGAGATGTTTTGTGCCCATTTATCTAGACTTGGACTTTATGCTAGTTTTACAGCTTTTGTTTGCTTTTCATGTTCTAATCTGTATCTCCTGTTGGAGATTGCTTTATTTGTAGACATTGCACTTCTGAAATTCTCCCATAAAATTTTATTTTCTGTACTTTTAGGAATACTTTTGGGTGGTTTGTGGGAGGAGGTGTTTGTTTTGGGATGTGGTGTTCTAGTGGGTGGAATTTGTATTACAAGAGTGAGGGGCAATTGTTTTTGGGTGATGTATTGGATGTGTATGTCTAGTACATATGAGGGAATTTCTGTTAGTGGGATAACTTAATTTCAAGGGTTTTGTTTTGAGTAAGTGGTTGGGGTGGTTGTGATAGTGAGATGTGTTCTTTTGCATTTCCAGAATTCCAGAGGACTTGAATAGCCAGGCAAGACGTGTTGCTGTCGTGGCCCTGCTAGAATTAATTACACTGCCACTTGGCTCGCGACCTTCATCCCTTTACTGACCTCCCGGCTTCTGTGACCGCAGCATGACACTGTAGTAGGAGGTCGGAATTACTAGGAGGCAACGGATCTGCAGGGAGTCGAGGGCAGTTGAGGAGGGGTGGTGAGCTGCATTGAGGTTGTCTGGTCCAGGAGATGCCTGGGTGTAACGGAGCCAATGGAGAGGCCAGAAGTGTTTGGTCTCTGTACCCAGGGTTCCCACTGGACCAAGTGGGCAGGCAGCTAGAGGTCAGATGCATCTTCTCATCCTCTTCAGGTGGTGCTTTGCAATGCCAGGTCAATAAGGAACAAGACCTCTATTTTTGTGGACTTGATTTCTGCTGTTGACGCTGGCATAATGGAGACCTGGCTTGGTGATAATGCTGGTCCAGTTCTTGCAGTCACTGTCCCTACTGGGTACTCTGTAGTGCACTGCCCAAGGAAGGATCACAGGGAGGGGATGTGGCCATTGTTTTTGAGCCAGCCTGGGCTTCACGGTGCTCCCAGTTGGTGACACCCAATCTTCTGAGTACATTGCTGTGCATGGGGTGCAGGTGCAGTTGCAGGATGCTTCTCATTTACTGCCCTCCTGGGGTGGGGGGAGATTTCCTAAAGGAGATGGCGGACTTATTTGTCGACCAGGCTTTGGAGTCCCCCAGGTGTTTAATCCTGGGGGACTTCAATGCCTGGATCGACGATGAATCCTCACATTTCAGTTACAACCTCCTCCTGTTGATGTAGTCACTGGGCCTGTCACAAGCAGTTGCTTCTGCAACCCACCAGCATAGCCACACACTCAATCTGGTGTTCCAGCTGGGTCTTGAAGTCGATAACCTCAAGATTGATCAGGCCGTTTGGTCTCACCACTGTACTGTGGAGTTCACGTCTAGGGCCCCCAGTAGTCCCCAATGGAGATGGTCAGCTTCTGCCCTTTAAGGGCATGCGCCCAGAGGGACAGCTGGTGCTAGCTGACTTATCTCTGATTGACATGGCATGTGCGATGGGTTTGGAGAGATAGTGGCCACTTGTAACAGGGTGGTTTCTGAGCTCTGGATGGTCTTGCATCAATTCATATATACTCGATCTCACTTGAGGTCCCCTGGTTTGATGGGGACCTCAAGGTGAAAAGATCAAGGGTTGGAGGTTGAAGTGTTGCTGGCGGAAGGCGCGGCTAGAGGCGATGGGTTGGCCTCGTGCCCTACTATGTGGAGTACCAGGGGCACTTTCCTGTAAGAAGGCAGAATTCCTGTCCAGGGAAATTGCCGCAGAGAAAAACAGACGATCTCAGCTATTTTGAACTGTAGACAGGCTTCTGCACCCTGCCTGTTTGCAGCCGAGAAAAGTATTGTCATCCACCGTGTGTAAGGAGTTTGCTCTGTTTTTCTCTGACAGAGAGTTGGCCATCCAGTCGGGGATCCCACCAGGGAGGCATTCGCCTCACAGTGGTTGAGCTGAGGGTCTCGGAGGCACTCCGCCTATCTGGGAAGAGTTTAGGCCAGTGGAGGTGTCTGAACTGATTAGGGTGATCTTAGAGCTGAAGCAACTTCTTGAGAACTGGACCCAGCCCTGGCGTGTTTCTTAATGGGATGTGTCGAGGCTGTTGGCCGGTGTTTGCCAAATTGCCAGGTGCTCTATGGTGGAAGGGTTCTCCTGCAGCATTGAAAGAAGTACTGGTGAGGCCCACCTTAAAATCTTCCCTGACTCTGACAATTTGGTGAATGACCATCCTATCTCCAACCTGCCCTTCTTGGACAAGGTTGTTGAGAAGTTAGTGGCACATCAGCGCAGAGGATCGCCTGGTGTCCTCGGACATCTATAAGCCATTTCAGTCAGGTTCTCAGGCTAGACACAGCACAGAAACAGCTCTAGTGAGGGTGCATAATCAGTCTGCTCAGGGCTAGGGATAGAGGAGACAAGTCAGTTCTTGTCCTCCTTAATCTCTCCTCAGCATCTGACACTGTGGACCTCACTGTGCTTCTCGATCGGCTCTTTGAGTTTTGTGGACTTGCTGGTACTGTCACCAGGTGGTTTGATCCTATCTCTCAGACAGGGTGCAGCAGGTAGTGATGGGGGAATTTCTCCTCCTCCCCAATACCCCTGTCTTGTGGAGTGCTGCAAGCCTTGATCTTGTTGCCGATGCTGTTTGCAGTGTAAATGCTGCCCCTGAGTGAGATCATTCAACAGTACAGCGTGGAGTTTCACCGTTATGCAGATGATACCCAGCTGTACTTGTATTTTGCCCATACATGTGATAATGTCAAACTGTGCAAGAGGGAGGTTTTGCGAAGTTAGGAGGGAGATTGGCCTTTTAGGAGGGAGAATGCGTAAACGCACCACGTTGGCCATAAGTAACAGGAAATATATATATATGGGAAGCTGTATATGCTATGTCACAAGAATTCATTGTAGCAAACTAATGGAAAAAATATATGCGGCTTTCTACATAAATAACAGTTTATCAGATTATGCATTAAATCAACAGCACATAATTTACCACCATAAGTCATATTCTCTGAACTGGCTGACAGAAGTGTAAATAACCTATTTATTTTTGACAACATAAATCCATGCCTATAATCAGTCCACTCTCCAAAAATAAACATTGATGAAGCAGGCATAACAAAATACAAAGAAATGGATGTTTGTTTGTTTTTTTTTTTTTTTTTTTTGTAAAGTGGGAGTTACCGCTTCATACATTGACTGTCAGACTACAGTACAAATTATTTTATTTATTTTGTGCCACGGCAAATGTCACCGCTAAATGGCGCTAACGCTCCACAGATAGAATAGCCACCCGAAATCAAGTTATAAGGGAAAGCTTGGCATTCGAAGAGAAAGGGACGTAAAGAGAGAGAAATACTGGGATGCCAGATGGTGAAACGGATGGCTATGTAAATCGGGAGGTTTGCTTTCCCGTGCGGGGGATCGGGAGTGTAGTTAAAAAAACAGGACTCTCCCGGGCAAAACGGGAGAGATCACATGTATGATTTTGCGCCAGGAATATCAGGAGTGGTTAACGTGCTCAACAACTGCCTGGTTAAAATCAATGACTGGATGGCTTCCAGCTGGCTGAGACTTAACCCGGCCAACACAGAGGTACTGGTAAGTGAGCCTGGTTGGGGATGTGATGGGCTGCCTCTAGGGCTGACTCAGGGCTTTTCCTGGGTTTCGTGCCACTGGTGGCTGCCCCAAGGTGTGAAATCAGGAGTGATCCTTGATCACGATTGACTTTGAAGATCAGGTGTGATCTGTTGTCAGTAGCAGTATTTATTATCTGCGGAACATGGCCCGGATTAAGACCTCATTCCATCTGATGACCTGCGACACTAGTGCATGCTTTGTGACCTCCAGACTGGATTACTGCAACTCTCTATACTTGAGGTCAGGGAGGGACCCTCCACAGACTTCAGCTAGTGCAGAGCGTGGTGGCCTGGTTGCTGATGGGCCTTTCAAGGTCCAATCATGTGACTCGGTCTCTGGTCTGCATTGGATGCCAGTGAGGTGGAGGGTCCTTTTCAAGGCGGTCTTCACCTCAAGACCCTATATGGATTGGGCCCTGGTTACCTGTCAAAACTCCTGACACTGGTGACCTCTGCTCATTCCCTCTGCTCCTCTTCAAGGGCTTCCTGGATGGTCCCAGGGTTCAGCTCAAGACCCCAGGAGATTGTACATTTAGTATCTCTGGGCCAACTCTGTGGAATTTGCTACCACCTTCTGTCCAGGAGGTTCCATCAGTTGAGGTATTCAAATGGAGGCTGAAGGCCCACCTCTTTGTCCTGGCTTTTCCATTTTTGAGTACATCCTGTGCTAGTCCCTGCTGCGATAGTCTGAATCCCTTTTAAGTAAAGGGAAAATATCTGTGGATCCCGAAATGGGGAGAACAAAATCTTAATTTGAGTACCTAGGCCCCGATTCTAGAAAGGTGGCACAAGTCGCCATAAACACAACTTATCACCCGCAACTGCAACATTGATCCTGCGCCCTATTCTAGAAGGGGCAGGGTCATCGCGGCTAAGTCCCAGACTTGCGACATGTGGCCAGGCACGTCAACTGTGGCGCACTTGGCGAGCATGTTGCAAGTTGCAACAGCAGTGGGCGCGCAGTCCACCTCACCCGCGTGACCTGAGTTGCCTGCCGCATATTCGACATATACCCAGGCAGCCCTGGTAGTCTAGTGCCCCACCCATCATTGTTAAATCAATAAACATCCCTCCATTACCCTGGTAGACTATTGCCACCCGGCATGGTACTATACAATATAGCACCACGTCCCTGGTAGTCTAGTGGCCCCAATCCATATAGAAATAATTATAGATCCCTATATCCCTGGTCATCTAGCAGCACCCCTGATCCGTATGAAATAAATATAGATCCCATCCCTGGTAGTCTAGCGCCCCCGATCTGTATTAAAATATAAATCCCTATATCCCTAGTAGTCTAAGCGGCTCCCCGATCTGTATGAAATAAATATAGATCCCTATATCCCTGGTAGTCTAGCTGCCCCCTGAGCTGTATGAGATAATTATAGATCCCTATATCCCTGGTAGTCTAGCACCCTCCCCGATCAACATTAACTCAATAAAGTCCTCCAATACCCTGGTAGTCTAATGGCCCACTCATCCAGCCATGCCAGCCCATCCAGCACCCCCACCCATCCCCAGCCGGTGACTGGCATAGCCCACCTCTCACCCCTACGGCCAGCTGCCGACTGAGTTCAGTATCAGTGTGTACTGTAAAGACATGCTCAGATACTGATATTTGAGTCACATCTTTCGAGTATGCACTGATACTGGACTCACTCGGCGGCTGGCGTGGTGATGAGAGGCTGTGCCACCGCCGGCTGGGGACGGTGTGGGGTGCTGAGGTGGGCTGGCATGGCTGGGTGAGAGTGGGGGCCACTAGACTGCCAGGGTACTGGAGGATTTACTGAGTTAATATTGTCGGGGGAATAGACTACAGGGATATGAGGATCTACATTATTCATAAGGATCGGGGTGGCTGCTAGACTACCGGAACATAGGGATCTATAATTATTTCATAATAGGATCGGGGTGTAGACTACCAGGATAAGAGGTTCTTTATTTATTTATTACTGACCAGAGAACCACTAGACTACCAGGGCAGGCATGCACACATGTCGACCCGATGACTTGTGGTACAGGGACGCGGGTGGGGGATGGCAGCATGTTGGCATGTCTGCAGGCAGGTCTGGGACCCCAGGGGCGTCCTGAGGTTACACCAGCTAAATGATGGTGTAACTACGATGCCAGTTCTCCTTTGGGAGTTCTTGTAGAATCCCAATGTTGGGGACTTTGTGGCTGAACTTCTAGAATGGGGCAACTGCTGCCATAAACCCCTAGCACCATGTCACAGGGGGTTTATGGTGCAAATGTCAACCTAACTGTTGTCTGGCGCAAGTGGCTCGTGACATGTTGCAGGCCACTTTAGAATCGCGCATGTCGCAACTGCTGGCATAAGCTGCTACATGCGCCATTCTATTTGGCACAACTGCTGTTACGCCAGGCATATCTCTTCTAGAATCTGGCCCATTATACAGTATAATATTACTGTCTCTAACCAATATGAGATTCTTGGTCATTAGAATAATTGACTTCAAAGCAGGGATGCTGATGCCAAACTAAATGATGTTATATCATTTATATCATGGAATATAGCAGGGCTTCTTTCTAAATTGGCTGATAGTGATTTTCAAGACTAATTAAGTAAATTCACTGTACTCTGTTTGCAAAAACATGATATAAGAATGAATCTGAAGTCGACCTGAATGGTTATTAGCATATCAAATGTCAGGTTAAAGAACTGCCAGGACAGGCACATTTGCTGGGGGATTGATTATCTAGGTCAAGATAGATGAAAAATAAATGTTGAACTAATAGACAAAAGATAATTTTATCATTATTCTTGTTAAGATGTTCAATGTGAAACTGTGCCTTCTTAATACATATATTCCCCAAACAATACAAAATATTACCATGAAGGGATATGGGGAACTTGGAGAAGTGATCCATACAAGTGGGGTCTTATCTGCCTGTGAAAATACTCTTCTCTGCAGATATTTTAATACAGAATAGGGGCCTTTGATGGTTACCTACTGCTCCTTACCATATTTGTGCCATAAAGACATACATGCACAAACTAGAAACACAAAGATAAAAGCATAAATAAAATGGGGTTAAAATTAATAGACATACTCAAAAGCGTATCACTTGGCACCAGTGAATGGGAGGGTAACTGGTGACCAGGAAGGAAGGTCATAGTCACTGCACGGAATCACCTTTGGGACCGAGTAACGGAATGACAATGTCACTGTTCATGAGGTGGCCTCCCAAAAAGCCTATGTTGCAAATTTGGTCAAAAATTCAAAAAATGACTATGTTCAATTATGCGTTGCACAGTTTCCATACACCTAAATAACTTTGCCAATTTGTAATATTTTCACTCCAGATTTTCGATATTGGCATTTTGCACACCTCCTTACCAACAGTGCAGCTGTCATTTTCACATCCCTGGTCAAAATGCGTTTTCGCACTACTGGTGCGAACTCGCGCGGTTGCTGTAATCAGTGTTGGGAAGATTACGAAAATCACAGTGACAGCGTTCATGAGCAGAGGTCCTAATATACGTATGTTGAAAATTTGGTGACAAAAGTCCATAAAATGACTATGTTACAAGCGTGCATTGTGCAATTTCACGCACACTCATAACTGACAATTTGTAATATTTTCACTCAACATTTTCAACATTGTCAATTTTGTACACATCCTTATGAACAGTACAGTTGTCATTTTCAGATCCTGCCTGAAATGTGTTTTTGCACAAGTGGCGACTATGGCACGGTCAGCTGTTGGACATCAAGATCAGGACAGATGAAGAAAATCATAGTGACGGTGTTCATAAACAGAGGTCCAAAATGCCTACATTGAAAATTTGGTGAAATAATTTCACTAAATGACTGTGTTGTGAGTGTGCATTGCACAGTTTCTACATATGCTTGTAAATTCAAGCCTTTTAATATTTTCACTCAAGATTTTCAACACTGCCATCTCTTCCGCCTACCTATGAATGGTACAGCTGTCATTTTTCACATCATGCCCAAATCATGTTTCCCACATCTGGTGCATAATGGCGCAGTTGCTGTGAAATCAACGTTCAGGACAGATTAACAAAATCACAGTGCCACTATTCATAAGCATAGGTCCCAAACATTTTCATGAGGTGGGGTCACAAAAATGCTATGTTGCAAATTTTAGTGCAAATACCAACAAATTGCCAGAGCATTAAGGTTTCTAACCATGTTGTCCACCCTGTGTACAGACTGACAGGTGTCAGAGGCATGTCTTTGCATTGCCGGCTGTCATGCTTATGCCATACCATCCCCACCCTCAAGCCACTGACAGGCATCAAGGTGTGCCTTGGACTCTTTAGCACCACAGTTCACCCATTCTTCTCTGCACCCATTTCAGCATATGACTTTATGAAATTGGGTGACTGTAAAACAAACACCCCCAAGGCACACTTCAGCTCATGTCGGTGTCTGCAGGATTGGGTGAGATAAAATGCCATGAGTGTTATGGCTGAATAGGGTGAGCATAAGGCCCAAGGACCCCAAGGCACAACGTGATATTTGTCGCACTGCAGGGTAGGGTGAGCTGAAATGCCATGAACATTATGGCCGATGCTCAAAGCACACCTCAGTGCCTGTCAGTCTCTGTAGGGTGATGTGGGGTTTGGCGTCACTTTCATACTTCACTCCATTTCAATTATGCATCTGTTTAACTCCTGCACTACAAAGCCAATGACAGCAAGACAACATTTGGCATTGACAAATGCTTATTAATGATGGTTGCACTTCTCTGGAATTCGATTTCATAGAAGGGTGCAACTATTATATCGTCTTTAAACAAGCATTTGTCAATGCTGAAGTTTGTCATGGAACTGCTGTTGGTACGCATCAATTGGCGGACTACAGTTCCCAGCAGAAAGAACAAGACATGCCACCAAGTTCACATTCCCATTGAAATACAGTGAAGTGCATACCAGTTTCCTCAATTCGTGATCTGGCTTTGAAGAGTGAATATGTGTCTGCAGTTCAGAGAACATGAGGGCACTGGACCCCACCATGGGTTGGGGGACGTTATGGTTAGAAACCCTAAAGTCCCTAGCATTTGTTGGTATTTGCACTACAAATTTTCAACATGCACAGTCCACTCAGAATCTATGTGCTCAGCTGTTAACGGTTGCAGAAAGAGGGTAGCTAACCTTCTTAGAAACAAAATCCAAATCACACTCTGCACTGTATGCTAATCATTACCTAGAGATTGTTGTGTTGCCATTTCTTTTTATTATGGTTGATATTTTGCTGCATTCAACATTCCATTCAAAGCTTGAGCCTTTTCAACTTTCCAGCATTTCAACATTACACCACAACTTCTGTCAGTGTTTCCAAAACTAGACTGACCCCAACCCTTCGACCAAGTGTGGTCTTCCTCAGGGGTGATTAGTGTTCACTTACACCTCCTTAAATAGCCAACTTAATTGTGAACACCTGGTAGCCCCCTGGTGTTTATATTTAAACCCATAACATTTTTGAAATTTTAAGTGGCTCTGGAGGATTTTAACCTTTACCCTTATAAATTCATTTTTGAACTTTTTAAGCTTTTTTATCCTTTTATCATTTAAATATCAAAATAATTAACAAAAACATGACAAAGTTAATATGCAACATAAAGCTCTGTTTCTGGCTTTATTTTACTGGTAATTTTCTTTCTTTATTTTAACTTTTTACTTTTTGCCATTAACAATCAATGAGCAAACTATATTTCACTAGAATTAGTGAGATCCAATCACTTTTATGGTCTCAGTTTTTCTTTAGAGGACTTCTTGGAAGCTTCAATATCATGTTCCTTCAAAAGCTGTTATTTACCACATGTGTCTTTATTTTGGTTCAAGATACAGTACTTTCTCTATTTTTCAACATGGCCTTTTGTGACCCCCACTTCATGAAAGCATTTGGGACCTCTGCTCATGAACAGTGGCACCGTGATTTTGTTAATCTGCCAAGCGTTGATTTCTCATAGCGACCGTGCCATTCTGCACCAGATGTGCAAAAACACAGTTCAGGCAGGAAACGAAAATTAAAGCTGTACCATTCATAGGGAGGTGTGAAGAGATAGCAGTGTTGAACATCTGGAGCAAAAATATTAAATATGCTCAAGCGCACGCATATGTGGAAACTGGCACAATGCACGCCATAACAGTCATTTAGTGAATCATTTCACCAAATTTCAACACAGGCATTTTGTAACCTCTGCTCATGAACTGTCACTATGATTTTCTTATCTGTCCTGAACGTTGATTTCCCACAGTGATCGTGCCATTTGTGTGCCAGATGTCGGAAACACATTTCAGGCAGGATGTGAAAAATGACAGCTGTACTGTTCATAAGATGTGCAAAACTGACAATGTTGAAAATCTTGAGTGAAATATTACAAATTCTCGACGTTATGAGTGTGTGTGGAAACTGCGCAATGCATGCTTGTAACATAGTCATTTTATGGACTTTTGTCACCAAATTTTCAACATAGGCATTTTGGGATCTCTGCTCATAAACTGTGTATCTGTGATTTTTTTAATCTCTCCCAAACACTGATTTCCCACAGCAATTGTGCTATTCTGCGCCAGAAGCACGAAAACACATTTTGGCCAGGATGTGAAAAATGACAGCTGTACTGTTCATGAGGAGGTGTAAAAAAATGGCAATGTTGAAAATCTGGAGTGAAAATATTACATATTCGTGACATTACAAGTGTGCATGGAAACTGCGCAACACACACTCATAACGCAGTCATTTTGTGGAATTTTTTCACCAAATTTACAACATAGATTTTTTTGGGAGCCCACCTCATGAACAGTAACACTGTTGTTTTGTTAATTGGTCCCAAAAGGTGATTTCACCAGTGACCTTGAAACCACCTTTCGGGATTGAATAACCAGATGACAGTCACTGAATTCATGAGGTGGGGTCCCAAGAACTCCATGTTGAAAATTCTGTGCCAAAATTCACACAAATGGCTGAGATACGCTAAAGTTGGAAAAAAACAACATTTATGCCATTATACAGCTTACGGCATTTCTTCAGTTTGCGGTTGGCTTTGAAGAGTGCAGGCGTGTTCCCGTTCCACTGAAGATCACGTGCAGCTCCGAGGTAAATATGGGTGAGGGGCTGTGGGGAGGTGGGTGCCTGAGAGGGTGGGTGCAGGTTGGGGTGAGGGCACAGCAGACTGCGAGGACTATTTTCTGGTTTACAGGTAGAAAAAAAAACATAAATCCAGTGTGGGAAGGCTTTCTTTTTAACAGGGACCTTGGCATGCTGGGGTGTGCTCCCAGCATGCACGGAGTGTTTGTTGAGGGGCTGTAGCGACAGGACTGGGTTCCATGTTGGCACATACCAAGTGTTTGGGGAAAAGAGCCAAGGAGGATTGGGCACCCTCAGCACACAACAAATGGGGAACATTATGCTGATGGGCGTGGGCTCCCCATCAGCAAATGAACTGGGAGGAGACATGCGAACAGGAGATTGGGCACCCCATCAGTTTGTTTATCTGAAATGGTGAGGTGACATCACGAACAGCCTGGGCTCAGCATGTTCACACTGCTGTAAGCTACAGCAGTGTGGACATGCAACAAAATTAGCGATGCAGAATGCAATATCAAAGGACTGAGCCCGTCACTATTGGTGTGGCTCCGTCCTGAAAATCTAACTCTACCCCAACAGCTGAAAGGAGTCATTGCCAGCCTGCCAACTGATTCGCCTGCCGCTGACCTGCCCTTGAAATGGAGCTCTCCACTGGGCACACCCCTGTATAGCACCTCATATAGCAATGAGTTTGTCTGCACCTGCCTGCCACACCAAACTCAAAAAGGGGATAAGAAAGAACCTAAAATATATAGGCCCATTTCATTATTGAACATAATGTGTAAAATCTTCTCCAAAATCATTCTGGAGAGATTACTTATTCAAATTAATAATTTACGGGGCCTTTTGGAGTTGCAGGCAGGTTTTTGTTCCAGCTACAGCACCATCGCTAACTGCTTTGTCATGAGACATATTTTTGAAAAATATGTTACCCTACGAAAATAAAAAGTGTATGCAGTTTTTGTTGATTTTAGTTCTGCATTTGATTCAATTACATGAACTACATTATGGGAAATGATGTTGGAATGGGGTTTTAGCCAAAGTTAGTGGCAATTATTAGGGAGCTATACTCAAATACTTGGGCCTGAATTAGGTTAGGAACTGGTGGACAATATTCAGCCTGTCTTCCCACAACTAAGGGGTAAGACAGGACTGTTCCTTGCTCAATATTGTTTTGTATTTACATAAACAAACTTTTGTTACAGTTAGAGATCTCTCAAACCAATTCCAAAATGTTATCGAAAAACTGTACTGTTTTGGCCTATGCAGATGACCTAGTTCTATTTTCACTGACACAGTCTGGTCTCTGAGAAGTTAAGTATATTACAGACTTATGCAAATAACTTTAATTTAAGGATTAATGAAACTAAAACACAGGTAATGGTCTTTGGGGTAAAAGCCAAAAACAAGCTTGTATATAGGGGGAAAAATGTAAAACTGTAACTTCCTATAACTATTTGGGAGTGTACCTGAATAGCAATGGTAGTTAGAACAATCATGTCAACTTACCTAAAACCAAATTAAAGCAGACTGCAAACTCTTTATTAACATTTAATCATAAATATGGAGGTAACTCCATAAAGCCAGTTATAAAAGCAGTAAAAGCAAAATATCATGCCCAAGCCCTTTACTGCACTGAAGTTTGGGATTGTGATATCTGAGCTCACTGGAAATACCCATAAATAAACCCTATAGATCATGCATTGATTTAAGTGCTTCAGTTCACACAACTATGGTAAGGGCAGAACTAGGACCTGAGATTAAAGGCTCTTTTTCTGGCAAAAAAATAACTAGTGGATAAAATTGTTACAGATAAGTACAGGTAGATTGGCTTCTCTTTGTGTGAAGGAAAATATTTCTGGCACTCTTTGGGGATAACGAAATCCAATTGGCTGAAAAAGATCCAGGATATACTAAAAAAAGCAAAATTAGATTTCCTGGAAAATGTTCAGGAAAGAGGGATAGTAATAAGTTTAAAATACCAGAAGTCTGTCGAAGTCTGTCACCCAAAAATTAATGAATCAATACGTGGCTCAAGATTCTGATAGTATAAAACATTTAAAACTCTCAACATGGCTAAGACAAAATGATGTAGCACCTGGTTACAGATTTATTTGGACATCTTAACAGATTTTGGAAAAGGAATTTATATACAAAATATATATTTGAGCTCTTTCCTGGAGCAGTTCTTTACATGAATATGACAAATTGACGTTGTCTCAAGCTACCTTTTGCCCTGTAGGAATTCAGCAGTTGAGAATTTACACCATGTTATGTTTTGATTGTATTATGTACAAAAAATCTAGAGATAAATGGTTAACACCATTGTGGGCAAGTATATTAACGATGGATAAAGACACATTATTAAAATCACCTTTACTACAAATGATGAGTTTACAAACAGGAAAATCGTGGGGTATCTGACAGAAGTTTGTAGGATTAGGGCCAAACATAGTGTAATATCTGAATTTGAAATGTTATTCCTTAGAAAGACTTGTAGAAATGAAGTGTTGTTATAATAACTGTTTGTCTTTTACACTTTTCAGTATCTTTAGAATATATCTGTATAAGCTGATTTTAACTGTATTATGTCTATTTTGCTGTATGACTATATGTGTTTGTGTTTTATTTATTTATTTTGTAAAGGTCAAATGACTGAATAATACTTTTCTTACCTACCCTTTTAATCTATTTTAAATTGCTATATTTATACTTCAGTATTGTTATTGTATTATTTATTTATTTATGCTGTTCTCATTATGTTTTGTTTTAACTATTGTTAGAAGCCTAGAGCCTCGGGATTGGGCACCCTACAAATAACATTGCCTTGCCTTGCCTTGCCACAACTTACCCAGAACCACAGGTGGGAGAGTGGCCAGCCTATCAGTCATGTATGGACATGCTGGGGGTACCAGCTTTGTCTCCGCAGACCACACATTTCCTCTTCTGGGTTTCTCCTATGAGGGTGCTGGCATGCAAAGATGAGCCATACGTGTGGGAAGGAACACACACATGCTTAACACTGAGTGACAACAACTCTACCCTTCCATGTACCACTGCACTTGCAACATGGCATTCACCAGAGGTTACTCAAGTAGCCAGAAGCAGCATCCCCCCCCTTCGCTATGGGAGGAGTGCTATCCATGGGATGCTGAGTCCTCCCTCCTCCACCCTGAGAAACCCAAATCCATTCCAGAACTCAGGTCATCAGCTCCTTTCTGTTTACTCTCAATAGATTTGAAACAAAAATAGTGGTGTCAGGGATCAAGTAAATCATTTTAAGAAAACAGAAGGAGACACTACCCCTCTAATCTGAATGATTGGGTAAAAAGTCATGCCTAAACCCACTCTAGCCGGGAATCAAACCTCTGACCCATTGCTAGTAAAGTCAAAACACTGCAGCTCAGTCCCCTGAACAAACTGGCTCCAAGACAGGAGGCAGCTTGGCTTCATGAAGGAAAGGTTCTGAATGAACTGGATTCATCTAAATGCATCTTCTGCCCAGACATCCAACTTTCACTCACTTACTCTTGGAATTCTCCTCTTCTCAGATAGCAAATATGTGTTCTCACCTGACTCAAACACTTTGCTTGCAAAGCCAGGGCGATCCGGGCACCACCTGAGGCCCCTTTCTAAACAACAGAATAAGTAATGTTGCAACAAAGACCTTCAAAAATGTTGATAAAACTTGGAAACCCTTTTAAGTGATAGAAACTGAGTTGACTAATAGGAATTAACTTCATTTCAATAATTACACCATAGTAAGGATACCAATGATTAGGTAGACACATTGAATTAAATATACCTTATTGTACATGAATAATAACAGGGTATGTACAGATAAGACACCATATCAAATGTTCATTTCATGTGACTATTTGTTTTCAGCAATAACTTTTTTATTCATACTGCTTCGACAGTGGTACAGAAATATACAGTACAACTGTAGCGGTGCAGATAAGGTGAAGCAGGGGATCACACCAATAATTCAATGTCCATATTGCAGTAAAATATCTAATATTTATTCATTCATTCATTCCTTCATTCATTCAGTTTTGTTTACAATTTTGGCACAGTTTAAAATGTTTACGTGGCAAAAGTTTGAATCTCGGATATGTAAGGTTACCACACAGAGATGTCAGCTCTGAACTAAGCCACGGGTGTGCATGTTCCTGTGATCTCATAAAGACTCCCAGATCTTTTCAGTGGCAACCTTATTCAAAATTTCCCATCCAGTGAATAATTTGTGTTTAATTTATATTCTCATTGCCCAAATTAAACACAGGAATATGGAATTTGATGGCAGATAAGGACCACGTTGCCCATCCAGTCTGTTCATTTTCCCTGCTTATACTGCAGCCCCACTTGGTCTTCAGTATGCTTGAAGCCCTGATTAAATATTGTCAGGCTACATGGAACACCAAATCATTTGTGAATCCAGAAATGTTACTATAGCCCACATAAAAAAATCATAAATTGTGATATTACAGATGCGGTTTATCTGACAACGTGTAGTTGTGGATGTTTTTATGTACATAAAACTAATGACCATGAATGTCACAAACCTTTTTTCCTCAGCTGCCCTGATGGTCCAGCAGTGCCATGTTGTTGAACTAGGCTTATGTTTCAGTGTGCAAAACAAAGTTAGAGCTGAATGGTGCAGATTTAAACATTTAAGGCATTTAATGCACTCTCGAACTGCACTTTGTCACCACTCATGGTTGGTATCACAATGGAAAGGCACTGGGCAATGAAAATACAAAATCTACTTGCTACAGAAATGCTGTCACTGAAGAATAAAGTCAGGGAAGTGACACCAGATAACTCCTAAACCAACTGAGAAGCCGGGGTACAGTATGTGTCTCTGTAATGTGCAGAACAAACTTATAAAGAGTTTATACTAATACAAAATTATATTAATGTATCTGGTTGTTTCATATGTGATACAAAATAAATTCTAATAAAGACTGTCAGGAGACTAAATAGAAATTAATAAAAGATAGTAGATTTGGGGGTTATTTATAGGCATTGTTTTGATTGACTGTTGTCACTGCTGTTTTTTAAAGGCGCTGTTGCGGTATGCACTAAACTGTCATATATGCTGTCTTTCATTAGGTACATACCACAATGCTGAAATGCTCACACTGAATCTGATGCACAGTATTGACGTGATACATTTGTTTACCAGGTAGGTGCCCTAGACAATACACCATCTATTTTCAGGCATGACCCGGGAGAAGAACATCAAACAGCAGTATCACAGTGTTACAAGTGTACAAAAGTACACTCGTACAGATATCAATATTCTGAAGGGGATAGAAAAGTACAGTCATACAAACATCAATGTTCTGAAGGGGGTAGGGGTTACAAAAGTACAGTCATACAGTCATCAATGTTCTGAAGGGGTAAAAAGTACACCTGTACAGACATCAGTGTTCTGAAGTGGGCACACAGGTACAGTTGTACAGACATCAATGTTCTGAAGGATGCCCCCTTAGGTACAGCATGGACAGACTCCCTAGAAGAGGGCCAAGGCTGGTATTCTGCAACCATGCAGTTGGTAATATAAAGGTGTACTGCCTGGGGAGTGAGGGAGGTGAAAGGTTGCAGCCCCACCAATGTGCTTCTGTTTCAGATATGATCTAAGCTTCAGGATAAACAGCTGGAGTGATGTTACTGAGTAGAAGTGAATGCTGGGCCCATTCAACCTTCAGGTCTGACATGGGGAGATGCTTCATGGGACAAAGCCCCTTCCTTCCCCATCATATGCACTACCCAACTTGTGCATCTAGCTTACACAGGTTGAATTTATTATTCAGAGAATATGTAATCATTTGTGATCTATACATAAGATTCAGTGTTGCCCTCAGGCTCCATTTTCAGGGTATGTAAATATTTATTGAATATTTTTGCTCATGCTTGCACAAAGCAAACATATTGTTATGATAGTGGATTTTTGGGAGGTGTCACTGTTGGCCAATGCAGGGTTGATCATGACACTGTTCTGAGGGTGCTGGTGGAAACCTTATGAAGTACAAGAAAAGAGCTGCCTGTACCACTGCCAGAGATTAAAGATGTCCTGACACTCTCTGACTCTTACTTTTAAAATTTGTTTGTGGCATGCAGCCAGCAGTACCATAACAGTAGAAGTAGACTAGTTAGGACATTTGGGCAGTTAGATAGAAAGCAGCAGCACAGCAGCAGGGGTCATCAGGGAAACTCCAGGTACAATGATTTTTTTTTAAATGGGGTTCTGGGGTCTAGGCACAGATTGGGACAGTGGAGGAAGGGTGCAGGAAAGGCACCTCACAGCACCAGCAGCAGAAGTCAAACTGAAGTGAAGGACTGTTGTTCAGGAGGGCTAAACTTAAACTATAACTCTCAAATATGGAATCTATACCATGTAGGAGAAACCAGATAACTAGAACTGGTACAGCATAGAATCACCAAAACTGTGCGAGGCTAAGAAACCTAAATCATCAAGACAGAAACTGGGGTTTAGGCCTATTACATTAGAAGACAGAAGATGGAGAGGAGATATGGTGCAATGAAAACCAGGACTAGGAGATAGCCATACCAGGGTATGTGTTATTCAGGAGGGACAGGTAGGAAAAAAAGGGAGGAGGGTGGCTCTTTATGTGAGAGAACATAAAGGCCACACACAAATCTGAAAGCAGAGGCAGTGTTGGGTAAGTTACTTTTAAAAAGTAATCAGTTACAGTTACTAGTTACTTTCAAATAAATATAATCAGTTACAGCTACTTATTACTCATATAAAAATCAATTAGCAGCTGTAACTGTAGTGCATATTACTTTTATATTACTTTTAATAACATGATTGTATTTACTCATTGAACATTGATATGTGCTCATGAATCCCCAAGTATATAAAAGAAATAAAAGCGTATTCTAAAGACAATTAATGTTAATTTATAACGCAGTACCCACCTGACATTGCCAGCCACAACAATCCCTTTACATTTCCATGAATTACAGCTCTATTAAAAAACTCTCAAACACACACCCTGCTACTGCTCTTCACAATCCCCCACCCTAGCTGAATCCTAGCTTTGCCAACCATTGCTATCTCTGACCTTTTCATTTCCATAACACCCACACTCACCTTCCAACACATACACACCCTGCATCTACTGCCAGTGCCCTTGGGGATATTTCCCACACAGCTGTATATCCTGACAATGCCAGCCACAGCTACCCCTTTATCTCCCTGCCCCACTACCACACACCCCTGCTGCATCTTCTTCACTTGGCGATCTTTCCCACATCTAACCTGCATTCTCCTTCTGACTATGTAAGAGCCACAACTACCTCTTTAAATTTCTGTAATAAAATCAGACCTCATATAGCTCCCCCCACACCACACACAAGCACCCTGCAGATCTACTGCCCTTCCTTGCCTTGGTGGTCTTTTCTCATTTCCCACAGCAGCCTGAAAACTAACTTTATATTGCCAGCCACAGATCCACCCACATCACATACAATAAATTCCACCAGAACATGTTTGCTTACTCCAATAAAATTTAAATAGTTTCCCACAGCTGAACCTTGAAGTTCCACTGCCACTGAGACACAGTTATAATTATAACTAAGTCTGCCATGACTATTATGCCACTGCCAGTATGCCACAACAGAAGTCAGACAGTGTCACTTATAATCAAATTATCACACAACACAAAACACTTGTTGCTCTCCAGTACATACCCTTCAATGAGGACCATCTTGCATGTCAAGCGAGTAGTGTGAGGTGAGAGTCTCAAGGTGCTATATTTAATAGTAACTAAGGGGTAATGAGTGGAGACTGAGTGGGTGCGACAACCATAAAGGATCTAGGCTTTTGGATAAGGTATTCATAACTTTGACAGATTGCTGGTGTTTAAAAGTGCTGTTAGCACCTACAGATACATACTACAGCTTAAACTATGGGGTAACAACAGAAATACATTCTGGCCTCTAAAATGGCATCTGTTATAATAACTGAGGAGGGGACTCAAATGATACAGTGTTCACTATGCCTAATGTATAAAATAATTGAAAATGAAGACCCTGCCACTATGTTTACTTATAAGACTTGCATACAAAACATGGATATGTCCAGAGATTACTGAATTTAATAATAGTCTTATAGCACTCAAAAATAGTCAAAACAAATGGCTCTAAGGTATCAAATGCTGTATAATAACCAAGATACCAATGTAAATACAGAAACAAATTTGCCAGATAATGAACCACAAATGCAGCCACCTAATTTTAGGAAAGAGGAGGGCATGATAAGAAGCAGCATAGTGACCACTAAAGAGGCTGCTAAATTAAAGAATAAAAAGAAAACAGGAAACTGAATACTAGTGAAAACACAAGATGACTGATTCTTAGTCCAGACTACTAAACCAGCCAAAAGAGGTTGAAAGGCAACACAGTATCAGATCCTACTCCTAAATCATTTTGGCATCCTAGATACTCTAGCCAAAAACTCATTCCAACCAAATCTAAGGTTCTTCAGAACATTAATCAGGAAATAAATGACCATACTGAAACAAACTCCACGACATGCAAGCATTGATAGTGGGACAAGAGAGTGCATGCCAAATAGCAATACCAGCCAACCCCTAATACAATTTGATTCAGAAATAATGAAGAATAATGTGAAACAGACAAGTTGACTGGCAAGAAATATTTGTACTTGGAAACTCAATAATAAACATTTAGATAACACTATTTGTAGACCAATAAAACCACTAGAACCCCAATCCAGCTTTGGAGGTGCTAGGATTAAAGAAACACATACATGATGGACAATATATTAAAAACATGAAATCGAACTCCTTGGTAATAGCCCATGTAGGTGCAAATAATATTTTGGGAATCTGTACACAAAATTAAGCAAGATTATGTAGCACTGACTAACAAAATAATACACCATGGCTGTGTCCCAATATTATTAGAAGATTCTCCCTATTCCAAGAGCCACAGAGCAATATAGAAAGCTGAAAGAAATAAACAACTGGCTAAGGGTATGGTGTCTGAAACAAAATATTCACTGCATTAGGCACTGGGAATCTTTAATAAACAAGGATGAATCCTATTGCTGGGATGGATTACACCTAAGCAGAAGAGGAAATAATCTCTTAGGCAAACATATCTCTGCATGTATAAAAGACAGTTGAAACTGCTGAATTGGGGAGAATTTAATAACAAATCATATCAGTGGGCAATATATACACCCCTAGTAGTAACATTACTATCACCACAGCGAAATCAGAAAATAAAACTCAGACTCACAAAGGAATAGGCATAATAAATAAAAATGGCCTCAGTACATTGCTACTTAATGCTAGAAGCTTGAAAACAAAAATAAAGTAATTAGAATATACATTACAAGAATACAATATTGATATCTGTGGTGTGACAGAAACATGGTTTCGTGATGGGGATTTGAACACCAATATACCAGAGTTTGTCAAAATAAACAAAAATAGAAAGCCAACTGGTGGGGGGGGTAGCACTATATAGTAAAAACAACATTAAAGTTCTAGAACTACAAGATAGTACAGAAACAGAACTTGAATCTTTGTGGGTCCAACAAAACCCCCACAAAAGCACTTAATATAGGATTGGTTTATCAACCCCTAATTATACAGCATCAGAAAATGACTTACTACTGTCAGCCTTAGAGGACAGAGATATGACAGGAGATTATATCCTGATGGGTGATTTTAATTTCCCAAAAATATGCTGGAAGACACAACAGGGACTGAGTTTAGCTGAAAAAAAGATTCCTAAATATAATGACTGTTCAAAATTTAGACCAGATAATTACCACACCCACAAGGGACAATAATATATTGGACCTGGTACTTATCAACATACCTGGAAACACTGCTAATATTAAAATGTTGCCACCTTTGGGAGATAGCGACCATAATATGGTCTACTTTGAGTACAGAATTAAACATAGTGTAACTAAAGGTAGAACTAAGGTTAAGGACTATAGGAGGGCAGACTATTGTAGTACTAAAAACTATTTAAATAACTGGAATTGGCCTGAGGAATTAAAGGAGAAAGACTTAAATACTGTATGGAAAATATGCCAGAAACACATTCAATACTGCATAGATTGTTGGGTCCCAACAAGAATAAAATATCATAAATCCAAAAGAATCCCTTGTGGTGGACAACTAAAATATCAAGATTCATAAAAAAGTATTATAATAAATACAAAAGGACACCGTAAGACATAACTGGCAGAAATGCAAACTATTAGCAAAACAAACAAAACACAAAATCAAAATGACAAAATTAAATATTGAACTGTATTTAGTTAAAAGGCTTAAAACCCCCACAAAAGCATTTAATATAGGATTGGTTTATCGACCCCCTAATTATACAGCATCAGAAAATGACTTACTACTGTCATCCTTAGAGGACAGAGATATGACAGGAGATTATATCCTGATGGGTGATTTTAATTTCCCAAAAATATGTTGGAAGACACAACAGGGGCTGAGTTTAGTTGAAAAAAAGATTCCTAGATATAATGACTGTTCAAAATTTAGACCAGATAATTACCACACACCCACTGGGGCAATAATATATTGGACCTGGTACTTACCAACATACCTGGAAACACTGCTAATATTAAAATGTTGCCACCTTTGGGAGATAGTGACCATAATATGGTCTACTTTGAGTACAAATTAAACACAGTGTAACTAAAGATAGAACTAAGGTTAAGGACTATAGGAGAGCAGACTATTGTAGTATAAAAATTATTTAAATAACTGGAATTGGCCTGAAAATAAAGGAGAAAGACTTAAACACTGTATGGAAAATATGCCAGAAAAACATTCAATACTGCATAGATCGTTGGGTCCCAACAAGAATAAAATATCATAAATCCAAAAGAATCCCCTTGTGGTGGACAACTAAAATATCAAGATTCATAAAAAAAAAGTATTATAATAAATACAAAAGGACACCATCAAGACATAACTGGCAGAAATGCAAACTATTAGCAAAACAAACAAAACACAAAATCAAAATGACAAAATTAAATATTGAACTGTATTTAGTTCAAAGAGTTAAAGACAATAAAAAACAATTTTACAGTTACTTAGTATCACTGAAGGGGAAACAACCTACAGTTGGTCCCCTACAAACTATCTCAGGTATCATCGAGGGTGAAACAGATATAGCAAATGTACTAATGACTACTTTCTAAGTGTGTATAACACAAAGGATAGTATAACAGTTCAGGTCCCTTTAACACCTACCGACTGTCCAATTTTTACTACTAAAGAAATTAAGAAACTCATTAATAACCTAAAAACAACTAGTGCTCCAGGTCCAGATGGTATTACAACTTTATTTATTAAAAGATTGGCTACAGAATTGGTTGGACCATTAACTCTTATGTTTAATACCTCAATACCAGAAGGGAACACCCTAGAGGTATGGAGGGAAGCTATAATCACTCTTATGTATAAAAATGGCAGCTGAGCAGACGTAACAAATTATAGACCAATCAGCCTTACGTTGGTAATAGGTAAGCTTATGGAAAGATTATTACTAAAAAGGATATTAAAACACAGCAATCAGGAGTTATTGATATTACACAACATGGGTTTATCTCAAGAAGGTCCTGTCTAATTAATTACATTTTTTTGAACCTGTGAGTGCTGCAATCGATAAGGGTGTCCCAGTGGATGGGGTTTTTTTTTTGATTATGCCAAAGCCTTTGATAAAGTTTCCAACACAGTATTACTTGAACATCTATGTAAAATAAAAATTCATTGCAATATCATCAATGGATAGAGTCTTGGTTGAAAGAACAGAACTCAGAAAGTTTCCATAAAGCGCCACTCTTCCAGGTCTGGACAAGTGACTAGCGAGTCCCACAGGGCTCAGTTTGGGCCCCACCTTATTTAATATCATGGTCTCAACCTTATGGTATGCCACCCTAACAACAACATTTCTATGGTGACATGTGTTGATATCGACTACAGTGCCATGCCACTGTGAAGTGCCACTGGAAGGGGCAATCACTTCCCCAACTTGCAGTCTCTCCCAAACTAACTCAACCTGGAGTTAGAATCCATTAGTTAGGGGTGCGGGGCAAAGCCCCCCCATGTGGGCAGGGTTCAGGGGCAAAGCCCCCCAGTGTAAAAAATGGTCCTGAACACTGCAGCTCCATACCGACTGCAATTTGTGGTCAACATGGAGCCCGTCTTCATAATGTCAGTCATGATCTTTTCTGTTGCACCGGCATATTCAACCCCAACCCTACAATTCTCTGAAAACACTTGGATCTGCAAATATGCAGATGATTGTAAGGTGGGGGATACGTACAATCTGAAACTGTGACTAAAATGTTCCAAAAAACTATAGAGAATTTAGCATTATGGGCTGAATCTAACAAAATGGTAACAGTGACCACAATTCTTTATTTTTAATATTCCTCTACTTATTCCTAAAATTAAAATAACACTAAATTTAAGGATCATAATAAAGTGAATTTCACACAGATTAATTTAGAATTAAACAAGAATTAATTGGACTGAAATGTTTAGGGGCAAAAACGTTAACGAAACTTATGAATGTCTGATTAATACTATATACCATCTAGAAGACATCTATGTTCCTTTAAAACAAAATTATAATAACAAGGGTAAAATTCCTGTTTGGTACAATAAAACTATTGATAAACAAATAAAATATAAGGAGCATTTATTTAAGAAATTAAAACAAAATCCTAGTCCATCTCTGAAACTTAAATATAAAACTGCTTTGTCTATATTAAAAAGCTAATTAAAACTGCTAAGCTTAAATTTGAGTTCAAATTATCTCACTCTAAAACTAACCAAAAATCCTTATATTCTTACATCAATGGCAGCAGGGAAAATAACAGAAAAATAGGACCACTTTGTGACAACGGGATTGTTATAACTTCAAATAAGGAGATGGCTGATCATTTTAACAGATATGTTTGTTCTGTTTTTGATCAACCTATTAGTCCCTCAATTTCTATCAATAGTAATGGCTCCTCCATTCCTTAATTTCATTTATCTGAAATTAGGAACACGTTATCTAATATCAAAATATCTACCAGCTGTGGTCCGGATAACATCAATGCTATATTTCTTTTAGAAACACTAGATTCAATTGCAATTCCACTTCAACGTCTATTTAATAAATCATTACTAGATAGTGAAATACCTGATGTTTGGCGTACTGCCATAGTCACTCCTATTTATAAGAAGGGGATAAAGTCCAATGTCCAGAACTATTGACCAATCAATCTGACCTCCATTTTAGGAAAAGCTATGGAACATCTAATTAAATGTAGACTGGAGAATACACTGGAACAACTTGATATTCATGACAACCCTCAACACGGTTTTAAATCTGGCTTTTCATGTACAACTAATCTCATATCTTTCTATTATAAGATTGCTAAGTTAATGGATAACAATATTCCAGCAGATGTACTATTGTTTGATTTCAGTAAGGCATTTGATCATGGGTCACACTCTGCTAATTAATAAACTTCACAACTTTGAGAATTTCTTCTCGATTAGTTAATTGGATATCCCAATGGTTATTCAATCGTACACAATTTGTTAAAATTAATGGAGTTGTTTCTTTTTCTGGTACGGTTACAAGTGGAGTCCCTCAGGGTTCCGTGTTGGGACCTGTCCTATTTAGTCTCTTCATTTATGATATGGACATTAACTCTAAAAATTACCTTTCAAAGTTTGCAGATGACACAAAACTTGGTGGTAGAGTCGATACTCTAGTCAATATTAAACTTCTTGAACAAGATTTATTCTTCATTGAGCAATGGGCCAAAAAAAACGTAATGTTCTTTAACATTGATAAATGTAAGATTTTACACTTTGGTAGGAACAACTCTTCTCACAAATATTACTTAAACAGTCAACAAATTGAATCATCTAACTGTGAAAGAGATTTTGGTATTTTGATCAATAATAAACTGTCATCTAGTGACCACTGTAGCAAAGTAGTCTGAACATCTAACATTATTATGAGACAGATCAAAAAAACCTTTATAAGCAAATCTGAACATTATTTAGTACCTTGGTATACAGCTTATATCAGACTGCATTTGAACTATGGCTCTCCTTCTGAGCCCCTATCTTAAAAGCTGATATAAATCGTCTTGAACAAGTTCAAAGGAGGCTTACCAAATCCATCCCCAGGTTAAGAAATAAATGCTACGATACCAGACTTAGGAGACAAAGCTTTATTCATTATTAGTGAGATGGCAAAGGGGCGATCAGATACTTATGTACAAGCTAGTATATAATCCCAAGCTGCTCAACATATGTGGGCTATCATTAGCCAACAAGAGAATTGTGGAAAGACTACATGCTAAGCAACTAAAACTTGAGCGGGCTAATAATAAACAATATGATGATTTCTTCAACATAAGAGCAGCAAAATGATGGAACTCTCTGCCTCAGACTATTGTAGAAGCAGCTAGCTTTGATTCTTTTAAACTTAGACTTGCTTCCTGGCTACTTGTTCAATAATTTGTTTAATATCCCACTGTTGTGCGAGGACAATCTTGATGGGCCTTGTGCCTTCTTTTGTCCTGTTTTCATCCAGTAAATATAGAAAAATGTAAGGTGATACACATGGGGAAGAATAACCTTATGTATAAATACAGTATAAACAATATACCATTATCAGAAATAAAGGAAGAAAGGGACTTGAGGGTATTAATTACAAATTATTTATCCTTTATTAAGCATAACCAAGAAACAGTTAAAAATGCCAGAAACTAACAGGGGTATTCTTGGTAATATTAAAAGTAGAGACAATAAGGTCATAATACCAATCTATTCTAGTTTAGTATGCCTCCATTTGGAATATTGTGCCAATTTTGTGCACCCAAGATATTAAAACCCAGACATTAGTAGAAAAAGTGCAGAGAAGGATAACAAAACAAAATCAGGACAATACAACACCTGGTTACAAATAAAAGACTACAAAGACTTAATCTGTACTCTGCACAATATAGTTACACTAGGGAGAGTTGCATCTAATCTATACATTTATAAATGATCCATATGCCTTGCAGACAATTGGACTTAGTAGACACACGGGTTATGACTTAACTAGATCCCACACACAAAAATTAATATATGAACACTCATTAAAAGTTAAAAGGAGTAAATTATACACTAAAAGAGTTATCACAAAATGGAACACCCTACCAAAA
The DNA here is from genome assembly GCA_016271365.2 of Neoceratodus forsteri. NCBI lineage: Eukaryota > Metazoa > Chordata > Ceratodontiformes > Ceratodontidae > Neoceratodus > Neoceratodus forsteri. The sequence continues at coordinate 118,413,238 of JADMNL010000024.1, read as the reverse complement.
GATATAGTGGAAAGTGATGCTCTAGACATATTCAAACAAAGATTGGATAATTAAATGAGAAAAAAAAATTTCATTCCACCCACGAGAGGGTGGCGGAGTTTGCTAAAGGGTCTTGGCTCACTGAACTTGTACCAAACCTATGAACCTATAGGGTGGGTGATGGTGATAGACCTGGCAAGTGGGTGGACGGATGATCAAATGACCTGCTGTGGCAGTTTGGTACATATGGTGTTGATGGAAATAGGCTCTGAGCCCTGTCTGCAGATGGACTACTTGCCTTTTTTCCTACAACAGCTATTCTTGCCCCGATTATTTCTGGGTTCATAATGGCTACTGTAGATGGCCATGACTGATGACATGCATGGGCGTAGCAAGCTATCTATAAATTGTACATCAACTGGCCAGTCTGTTGCCCCTCAAACAAATTTAATTAATTCCTATAGCAATTCTTAGCTGTACCATTTAGCGAGCATGAGTGGTATAATTTGTATATCAAATGTTGAAAATGATATATTTAATAATAAACCAACAAATAAAATGATGTTTTCTGACTTTTATTTGCACCTTTATTCTGAATATAGAACAAGATGGTAATATTAAATGCATGTTGAAAATAGAAAACTGAATTAGAATCAATGTTTCAAACATAGGTCTTCTTCAGGAATTATGTAAAAGAGAAAAAAGCAGGTTAGGGAAATAAGAGAAATATATGTGAGGAAAGAAAAAAGGGAGAGGCTGTAGGAGAATATAGAATAATATATGGGGTGGTGTGTTTAATGAGATTTTCCACACACCTGAGGTGTTGGATGCCACATAAATTCTGAGAGTGAAGCTCGAGGGGTTTATTTAAGCATCCAACACTTCAGGTGTGTGTAAAATCTCAAGTTAAACACACCACCTCATGTTTTATTTCATATAATTGCAGGGGACTGTTTTTTCACTACAGGAATTATATAAAATAAAGCCACATCCCCGTGCAGCCGCCATTCCAGGATTTCAGTGCAGTTCACTGTCAGAGCTTCACTACTGAAACATTTTGTTTCCCCCTTTTTTTTCTTTGTTTTTTACAGCTTAGACATAATAGTAGTCACAGGCCAATTACAGTATTTACTTTTTTTTCAAAGTTAACTTACACAGTGTCAGTCACAGTGAAGTGTGCAGGTGTGCAGCACTACAGAAAGGCAGAGGGAGAGAAGAGCTGTGGCTGACATGTGTGCTGACCAAGGGAAAGCCGGTGTGTGTTCACCATTGTAACCCACAGATTAGAATGGCAAATTATAACCCAGTTTCCCTTAGGGAAAAAACGCTAGCTAGTTATTATAAAGTGACAATAGTTAAGGTAAGAATAGAATCTGGAAAATGAAAAGGTGATCATAGATATGAAAAGGCAGAGCAGAAGTGAATGGGCTGAAGAGGCCTTAAGTGAGGATTAATTAACAGGACCTAGTAAGAAGGCTGAAAGGTGAAAGCTATGTGTGCACACTCATTTCATTTTCACAGATTAAAAACTACTCAGACTGGAGGGGCAGTGATTTACACCAGATCTGTGACAATTGGTACAAGGAGACCCAGCACAAGGACACCTCACCAGAGCCATTCAGCCTAACATTTTCTGTAATCGACAACTGGCAAAAACAACCCCAATACACAATGGCAGTGAGACTGTAACCATGTAGAAAGCAGTGGTGTGATAAATGAGGCTACCTTGTAGTCATAGCCACTGTGTTAGAGCAAAGATCTTGTAGAGCAAACTAGTTTTAGGTCAAAATTCCTAGGCTAAATGTTAGAAGGCTGCATATCTTTGCCCCAGTTGTTGTGCCACAGGTTTACACCACATAGTACCACTGGCAGCTCATAATACGGAGACACTGTGACTATACACAGACCTAAATATCAGCAAGGCTACAAAATATGGCACCTCACAGCCATGAAATGTTGTTTCAATTTTAATTGTGAAAAAAGGCAAACAGTGGTAGGCAACTTGCATTCAATGTGCAAGGTGAAGATGCTGGGGCTCATGCAGTGCTTGTCAGAAGGCAGTTTTTATGTTGCTTACACACATGCACAAGAAACATGTTGCGGCAGCTTGCTGCAGAAGCAGGTTGTGGAGGTGTGGCACTGTTGTGGCTAATGCCCCCCATGCCTTTTGAGGCTTGGCCTATGTTCCCCAATGGGGCGGCACACTGCTGCTGACACTAGTTCAGCCAGTGTGCCACCACCTTGAAACATTTTAGCTGCTGCAATCAGGGGCTGTCTCATTATTGCAGTGTCAGCCATTCCGCTGCGATGAGGGAGCAACCCCATCATTGCAGGGTGGAATGTTACCTAGTGTAATATTATTTGCGAATGAGGCGGCAAGCAACGCCATTTTCACAAACAATATTATTCAGCCCAAAATGCTGAGGGGGTGCCCAATCCCCCTTGGCATGTGCCCCCCAAAACAGTCTTTGTTTGCCGACAGGGAGCCCCATCCCTGTCGGCTTCAGTGCCTATCCCAGTTTCATTTGCGAAGGGCCTCCCCATTGGCATAATATCCTCCCCAAAAAAACTTTGTTTTCTGCCGGGGTGCTCAATCCTCGGCTATTGCCCCCCGTATGTGCCGATGGGGGTTCCAAACAAACACAGTCAGGTGGCACACTGGGAACCCGCCCCAGGATGCCAAATACCCCTGTAAAAAAAGCATCCCACAATGTTTTTTTTTTATTTTACTCCGTAAAACAGAAAATGGTCCCTTGTGGTCTGTCCTGCTCCCTCCCCTAACCCGCACCCACCCTCTGAGCACCCTGCCTCCCCACATCCCCCTCACCCTATACTTACCTCTGGAGTCCAGAGTGATGATCTTCAGTGGACCGGGAACACGTTGGCACTCTTCAAAGCCAACCGAGAACTGAAGAAATGCCAGTAAGTTGTATAATAGCATAACTAGGTTTTTTTCAACTTTGGTGCATATCTCAAGCATTTTTGGGAATTTTGGCACCAAATTTTCAACATGGGGTTATTAGGACCCCTCCTCATGAATTCAGCCACTGTCATGGCGTTATTCAGTCCCGAAAGGTGATTTCACGGTCACTGGTGGAATCACCTTACGAGACTGATTAACAAAATGACAGTACCAGTGTTCATGAGGTGGGCCTCAAAAAGCCTATGTTGTAAATTTTGTGGAAAAAATGCAAAAGATGACTGTATTATGAGCGTGCGTTGCGCAGTTGCTACACACGGTTGTAACTTCGCAAATATGCAATATTTTCATGCCAGATTTTCAGCTTTGGCATTTTTTCACACCTCCTTATGAACAGTACAGCTGTCATTCTTCACATCCTGGCCAAAATGTGTTTTCGCACTTCCGGTAGCTGAATAACACGATAACGCTGTGGGAAATCAGTGTTGAGGACACATTAAGAAAATGACAGTGACTTTGTTCATGAGCAGAGGTCCTAAAATGCCTGTTGAAAATCTGGTGACAACGTCCATAAAATGACTGTGTTACAAGCGTACGTTGCACTGTTTCCGCGCCCTTGTAACCTCGCAAATTTTTTATATTTTCATTCCAGATTTTCCACTGGCACTTTTTCATACCTCCTTATGAACAGTACAGCTGTTATTTTTCACATCCTAGCCAAAATATGTTTTGCACTTCTGGTGCAGAATAGCATGGTCGTTGAGAAATCAATGTTTGGGACAGATTAAGATCGAGCAAGTGAGAGCGGGGGAGTGAACAAGCGCAACTGAGCTCTGTCAGGACAGCTGAAGATTTCTTTGTGGGCAGAAAAAGGTGCCAATGCAGGCAGGACTCCAGTACAAAAGGGCAGCCTACAGTGCCGGGAGAAACAGAAAAAGACAGTGGGGTGAGCGAGCTCAACGGAGGTCTATCGGGACTGCTGCGGATTTCTTTGTGGGCAGAAAAGGCATGAACACAGGCAGGGACCCAGTACTAAAGTGCAGCCCTCAGCGCTGGGAGAAACAGAATGAGCAAGTGAGGGAGGGGGTGTGACTAAGCTCAATGGAGCTCTGTCAGAACTGCTGCGGATTTCTTTGAGGGAAGAAAAAGGCGCCAACAGAGGCAGAAGCCCAGTACAAAAGGCCAGCCTGCAGCGCCGGGAAAAATGGAATGAGTGAGTGAGAGAGGAGGAGTGAGCGAGCTCAGCGGAGCTCTGTTGGGACTGTTGCAGATTTCTTTGTGGGCAGATACAGGCATCAACACAGGCAGCAGCCCAGTACAAAAGGGCAGCCTGCAGCAGCGGGAGAAACAGAATGAGCGAGTGAGAGAGGGGGGCAGTGAGTAAGCTCAATGGAGCTCTGTCAGAACTGCTGCAGATTTTGTGGGCAGAAAAAGGCACCAATGCAGGCAGGAGTCCAGTACAAAGGGCAGCCTGGCTCCTGGAGAAACAAAATGAGCAAGTGGGGGTGAGCGAGCTCAGGAGCTTTGTCGGGACTGCTGCAGATTTCTTTGTGGGCAGAAAAGGCACCAACGCAGGCAGGAACCCAGTACAAAAGGGCAGCCTACAGTGCCAGGAGAAACAGAATGAGCGAGGAGAGGGAGGGAGGGGGTGGCGAGCTCAATGGAACTCTGTCGGGACTGCTGCAGATTTCTTTGTGGGCAGAAAAGGCATCAGTACAGGCAGGAGCACAGTACAAAGGGCAGCCTGCAGCAGCAGGAGAAACAGAATGAGTGAGTGAGAAAGGGGTAAGCAAGCTCAGCAGAGCTCTGTCAGAACTGCTGCAGATTTCTTTGTGGGCAGAAAGGCAACAACGCAGGCAGGAGCCCAGTATAAAGGGGCAGCCTGCAGCGCGGGAGAAAGCGAGACGGCGAGGAGAGGTGGAGTGAGCGATCTCAACAGAGCTCTGTCAGGACTGCTGCAGATTTCTTTGTGGGCAGAAAAAGGCGCCAATGGAGGCAGGAGCCCAGTACAAAAGTGCAGCCTGCAGCACCAGGAGAAACAGAATGAGCGAGTGAGAGAGGGAGTGAGTGACCTCAACGGAGTCTTTTTAATATCCTTGGGTGTACGCCATCTGGTCCCATCGCTTGCCCAACTTCAATTTACTCACCTTCTGCAGGATTCTTCTGCCTGTGAATGGAATATTGTCCACCTCTTCATGCCTTTGCAACTGCTGTCCTGCTGTGGCCCTTGCCCCTCCCCCTCCTCTGTGAATACTGAACAGAAAGTCACAGTGGATGTCTTGGGGGGCACATGACAGTTCTTAGGCATGGTACTTTCACTTCCAAATACCTAACCAGCACATATAAGCAATCAACATTCGGCATTGACAAATGCTTGTCAGTTTTGCTTTTGTATTTTTTAAATTAATATTTTACTTTTATATGACATATCAATTTCCCTGGTGTCCAGTGGTTCCTCCGTACCCAATATGACATTTCAATTTCCCTGGTCTCCAGTGGTCCCGACCCCCACCTGATGCAGTGCCTGTTATGAAATTCCAATTACCCTGGTGTCCAGTGGTCCCTCCCCCAACCCAATGCCGTGCCCAATATGACATCTTAATTTCCCTGGTGTCCAGTGGTTCCTCCCCACCCAACACCATACCCGATATGACATCTCAATTTCTCTGATGTCCAATGGTCCTGACCCCCATCTGATGCTGTGCCCGTTATGACATCTTAATTTCCCTGGTGTCAGTGGTCCCTCCTCTACTCAATCGCTGCCGATGTCACACAGATTTGCTCTGGTGTCAGTGGTCCCTCCCACCCAGTCTCCATCCTCATAGCAGTGACAGCCCACACCGGCAAGACAATCCTCTCTCCCCACAACACTCACTGCCCGCCACTGACATGCAGGACTGCTGGTGCAATCAGTGCCCCCCCCAACAACACAGCCCCAGCCCCATTCTCACACACTGCTCTTCTGACCCTCCCAGCCCATTGTAAGTTGGTGGGTAGTGGACACCCTCCCTTTCATGGCACCAACAACCCACCCACCAGGTTTCCCGTGCTTGAGTGTTGGTGCCACAGTGAAGCGACGGGGAGTGACACAGCCCTCACCACACTACCTCAGCCGCCTGCCATCTGACAGAAGCAGGGAGCACATTGCTTATTTATAGGGCAAGGCGTGTCACTCTCTTCGGTCAAATGGTGGGTGGTTGAGCTGATGTGTGTAGGACTGAGTCACTCATTGTCACTTCACCACAGCACCAACGCTCAGGTACAGGGGACCAGGAGGCAGGCTGCCAGTGCCTTGGGAGGGAGGGAGGAGGGTCCATGAGTCTGACCCACTAATATGCAATGAGCTGGGGGGGGGGTCAGAAGAGCAGTGTGCAGGAACAGGGCTGGGGCTGTGTTGTTGTGGGAGCAATAATTGCACCAGCAGTCCTACACATCAGTAGCGGGCCGGTAAGCACCATGGGTGAGGGTTGATTGTCTTACTGGAGTGGGATGTCACTGCTACAGGGATGAAGAACAGGTGGAGGGAGGGACCACTGGACACAGGACAAACCTATGTAACATCTGGCACAGCACTGGGTGGGGCGGGCCACTGGACACCAAGGCAAACCTATGTGACATCAGGCAGGGCATTGGGTGGGGGGAGGGACCACTGGACACCAGGGCAAACCTATGTGAGATTGGGCACGGCATTGGGTGGAGAGAGGGACTACCGGACACCAGGGAAAACATTATGGTGGACTGGGGCCACCATGGGGGTGGGGCCACACTTCCTCTGCCAACCACTAGGGTTGTGCAGGAGTAAGTCAGGGTCTCCACTGGTGGTATTTGTACTGCACAAGGGAACTTGGCAAAATGCCTTTGCACAACGAAAATACACTGAATACTGGATTGTACCAATATTCAAGTCCCCACCCCTCCATTTACATTGCACTCCCCTCCAACCTTTGCCCAGGCACAAATCATGTTTGCACACGCAAAATAGCTTCTGAATATTGCATTTCTGTACAAAGCCCAGTTTGCATGTGCAATCCTGGATTTGCGCGCAGGCAAAGTTTTGAATATCTGGCCCCAGGTGTGGTTTCGTTAATGATAGCCACAGTTTCCTCAATGAGGGCCTCGGTTTCTTGCATGGTCAGCATTTCTGGATCTTTATTTACTGCTGATTCTGGTGACACGAACACTACAAGCTGCTCATCACTTATACTGACATCATAATTTAAGGTAGGCACCTCAACTGCAAACAAATGGGAGTTGCACAGTTTTGGGGTACTGTGTGGTTATCAAGAAAAAAAAGGCAGATTTTTAAAAGTCAAAGTTCTATTTGGCTTAAGGATACCAACTTACTGCAGTGGGTCTGTAGGCATCTGACCTTGTTGCTAGCTGTGCATTAGACACTTCTAATGAATGGCTAACAACCAATCAGAATGCAGGATTGCTCCTTGCTCTGCTGATAAAGTTGCTAGAGATTCCCAGGCTGCGGTTGAAGACATCTGGTGCGTGCACATTTTCTTATGCAGCCCCTGCTCTGTGGAATTCTCTACCTCATCGGGTTCAGGAGTGCCTGACTGTGGAGAGCTTTCAAGCCGCAGTGAAATCCCATCTATTCAGGCTTGCCTTTTGTAATCTGATGTATGTTCTTTGCCTCTGTTACTGAACTTTGATTATTTATGGCTTTATTCTGTTTTAATTGTGTTTTTACTGTGAAAGCGCTTTGATATTTATGAGTGCGCTATATAAATAAAGTTATTATTATCCACCTATCAAAAGCCTAGGAGGCCTAGAGGTGGTGCCAGCAACTCGAGCAGCATGTAGGAGGGACCATGATTCCAGGGGTGTGTGCTGGGAGGGAATACAGGAGAAATGGAAACATGCGTGGCACATGCTACATGAAGCTCTGCCCACCTACCTGCATCCCTGTCATTGCCAGGTCACTAGCCCAACAATCTGAATGAGAGTCATCGGGTTGGAAGGAGGATGGCCCTCCCCTTCTTGGCCCTGCCACGGGGGGCAATCCATGGGGGATCTAGGGCTCAGAACTTTATTGGAAAAAATGCCTAGCTACTATTCAATACAATAAAACTTGTTCTTTAAAATGTAAACTCGTTCAGTTTTTAAGCACAATAACCCATGACAGGGCATAGATTTCTTCAAAATTCAAGCACTTCCTGGGTGTATTCAAAGGTACCTGACTTTTATTACCAAACTCACATATTCTACCTAGTAACACCCTAACTGCATGAAAACAAAACGTCTTTTCTTTGAAACAAAACCTTTTTCCATTTTATAAGCATAATAACCAACTGCAGGACATGGGTTTCTCAAGAATTAATGCTCTTCCTGGGTGTGTTGAAAGCAGTTTACCTGGGGTATGCATTAATACTCCAGAAACCCATTCCCTGTCATAGCTCCTTGCTTATGTATACTGGGAAACAATATAGCGCAGTGGTTAAGAACACTGAGCTGGAAACCTGGAGAAATGGGTTTGAATCCCACAGTCACCACTTGCATAACATGTGACCATGAGCAAGTCACTTAACTTCCCCGTGATCCCACTTGGCTTAGTGGCTTAGTGCATCTTTCCTGGCCAAAAATTGCAAAATTAAAAAATAAATAAATGCTTTACCCATTCTGAATTATCTGAATGCATCAGTGGCACATACAAGGTAAAACTTGGGGGGGGCCAAGATGAGCAAAGACCCTTTCATTGCTGCCTCCCCAGTATAATGCATTTCCCACAAATTATTTTTAAAATTTTTGTCAAAATTTGGAGAGGGGGTAACGGGCACCTTCCCCCTCCTCGTACGCATATGGCCTTGTGGAGGATTCCACAGTAAATGCATGAGAATCCTTATGAGCCGTGCTCATGTCTCCATAACAGAAGGTACAGTACGCAGCAACTGTCATATTTAAAAGAAGTGCAACCAGTGCTTGGAGCTGCACATGCGGAACATCCATTATTCTGTAGAAATGTAGTCCTCAGTTGAGGAACCTCAGCGGAGGAAGAAATATTCACATTCCAACAAACAAAGGGTCCACGCATACAAGTGCTTTGTGGGTCGGTGAAACCCATAAAACAGAACAAGCAGTCCAGGAGAACACTCCTGCCCATTGCTGCAATGATACAGTTTTATTACGGCAGTCACTAAGTATGACAATGAAGTATACCAAGCTGAACTAAGGTTTGATGCTTGACATGTCTGACATCAGTTTAAATCAGCTGTAACATTGCACCAATAGCCAGCGCCACTGGCACTAAGTTAAACTGAATATTTATTTTTTTTAATATCACACCCAGGGTGTGCTCTAATTTATTTGCTTTTGTAGCTGAAGAATGTCTTATCCCCTGTAGTGACCCCTTTTGGCAGTCCTTGCCTCTACACCTTTGCTCCCTTCACTGACTTCCCTGCTTCCTTCTGCTTTACTTGGTACACCTCCCAGTCCTCCTTACTCTGTGTTTCTTAATACCTCCTGAATGCCACCCTTTTTTCATCACCACTTTGTCACTTCCTTAGAGAAATGTAACAGCCTCTTCTGAGACATTCTCCCATTTCTTTAAAATCCACACTCCTAAAGTCCAGGACCCTCATCCTCATGTGGTTTGCCTCTGTTACCATCCTTATGTTGAACCACACTGGACGGTAATCACTGGTACCTAAGGGACTGCCCACTGCGATGTCTGCAGACTCCGTATACTGCCCCTCCCTAGTGGGTTCTTTGACTAACTGCCTGAGAAAAATCCCTTGCAGGGAGTCAAGATGGGCCCCGCTCCTTGCTGAGGCCACAACTGGAAGGCTCCATTCCACATCTGGCAGACAAGTCACCACCAACTAGCAGCACCTCCCCTTATTTTGCCATTCTGATGATGGCTCTCCAAGTGCCGTATCCATCTCCTCACTGTGTGCTGGAGGTCTGTACACTACCCTGGTAGGGATAGTGGGCCCCAGAGCCTATCTCTAGGATGACCCACAGCACTTCCAGTCCATCCTTTTCCTCTTGGTGCCCCTGTAGGTCCGTGACCTTGATTCCCTTTCTGACATATTAAAACTCCTCCCTCCCACCTACCTTGTATTTCTTGAACAGAGAGTAAGAAGGTATGGCCATGACCCAGTTGTGGTGCTCAGTGCTCCATGACTCAGTTATGGCCACTACATCAGGTTAGCCTCTGCCATGATGGCTTGTAAGTGTGCAATTTTGTTTCCAGGACTCCTTGAATTAGTTCATATGCCTTTCCACACTTTCTTCCCCCGCTGCCCTACTTCACCATCCCTTTCCTGCATGTATTGTTCCTTAACCCCCTAATTCACCTCTTCCCTTTTATGTTCACCATTCCTTGTGTCCATTTGTCCCTTGATGGACAGTGATGTCTGGCTTCCCACCCTTTCCCACAACCAGTCTCTCTCCACCTTGAGGAGAACCCTATCAGCTGTCACCCGGGAGACAGCACACCCCTCCCCTCTGATTTTGCAACGCAGACCACACTCTCTGTACCTCTCACTACAGAATTCACTATGAGTGCCCTTTTCTTAGCTCTCCCATGACTCCTGCTTTTCCACTCCCCAGTAGGCATCACAGCTTTAGCGGCATCAGGGGACCTGGGTGCAACAGGGTGCTTTCTCCAGGTAGGGAGAGTAGCATGTGTCAACCTACTCGGTGGGGAGAAATGGATATAGGCTGCAGTTTCAGGGTCCTGAGTTGGTGCTTGTCTGCGATATAGTTCTCTTTTTTTTTTTTTCAATTTACTATTTTTGCCCCCTGCATCCCTGCGCCGGGACTATCAGCCCGGTCACAGATTCCGGTTGTGGCTGCTCACATTTAGCCGTCCTCCCTGAACCCCCTGGCTTCCCCTCCAGGGAAGGGCCACAGTGCCTTGACCATGGGCACCGTGAACTTGGGAAAGGCGGGAGCTGGCCTGAGCACCTAATACAGCCAGAGCGGGCTTCATTATGGCAGCAGGAGCAGGAGTGGTTTTTTTTTTTCCTTGTTGCATGGGAGGCAGAGACATGCAATGATGTCCTATGTCCTCCCTGCCTCCTGAATATTGTTGTGTGCTGGTGGCTGTCACCCCCGCCCGCCAGGGTCCATCAAGCACCAGGCGGTGAACCCCACCACCCCCCTCCAAAGAAGGAGAGCAGTCCCAGATGCTCCATCCTTCTCCCCGCCTGCCCTCCAAGAACCCAAGTCCGTTCCCGAACCCAGGTCGCAGGCTCCGCAAGCGGAAACCCAACCGCTGCACCGGCAGGCCAGTCATCTGCAATATAGTTCTTAAACATAAAGCAAATGAGCCAGCCCAGTGGCATGGAGGGCTAAGGCAGTGGTGCCTTACCTCCTGCCACACTGGTGACCCATGTGTTGCTGGGGGTCAACTGGAGAGGGAAAGGATTGAGCACTCAACAGCTGCTGTCCTCTCCCAAGGGGAAGGACCTGCATGCTCTGCCAAATGACTGCCACCATGTGGTAGTGCAGGTCGAGGAGTGCAGTGGAAGGGAGGGCTGCAGGACTCCGTGGCATGCACATGCCTCCACACGCACACATCTACATGCGTGTCCCAGAACAGGGAACAGGGACAAAAATGGAAAAGGGAAGGCTCTGGTTTTGTGAAGCCCAGTCTGCCTTCCTCCACTCCCATGTTGCCATATGACCACCACCTCATTCTGTGGTCGATCGGGCTATTAGATGCTAGGAGTGAGTGGCAGGTACAGGGTCGAGAGCCCACCAGAGCCAACCTGCGGTGGAGAAAAATCTAAATAAAAAAATGTGCTCAGGTATGAGCTTGGTTTCTAGTGTGCATCCACAGCAAAGTCACCACTAGTGCCAGACAAAATTAGGAAAATCCATTTCGTGCACTTTGCTAAATTGTGCCAGTTCCATGTAATTTCATGCATTTTCTTAGACTAGAACAGAGTGGGCTGGATATTCAAAAGGGTTGCACCATGCGCAATAGGGTTGTGCCTGCCCAAGTCCGAAATTGCACCATTCTGCCATATTCAGCAGGAGGCAGTTGCGCCCCCCCAAGTCAAGCTGAGCAACAGCACAATGCTAATGAAGGCACGCTCAACCAGAGGGGTGGAACTACGTGATAAACTGCACAGCCCGGTATTCAGCGGGTTGTGTAGGAGTTGGTGGCTAACCCCAACCTGCGCCTGCACAACTTTGAGCAAAAAAAAAGGCGTGAAGTCGAGGCCACCCACAGGTGAGCTGCCGCATTGCAGGGCACAACACAGCAGCTGCCACCTGTGGGTGGCCCTCAACTACTCCTGTGCCCCCTGCAGCCCAGATCGCAGGCATAATAGTAATCCCCTCCCCCAACTGGCCTGATCATAGGCATAACAGTTAAAATCCCCGACTGGCCCGATCTCGGCATAAGTGTTGAAATCTCCTCACCTCCACTGGCCCCAACATCATGTGGGCAAACCCATAGTAATCCCCCCCAACCCCCATTAGCCCGATCATGTGGCACTAGAGTCCCCCCAGAACACATCCCTGGTGGTCCAGTGGACCACAAGCCCAATTGGGGCATTAGAGTCCACCATCCCCCAAGGTCCACATACCCTGGTGATCTAGTGGCCCCCACCCCACACACCCACGGAGCCCCACCACCCGCTCCCCACCGTCAGCGGTGGGCGGCAGCATCCCACCCGCCTGCCACCCCGCACGCCCATGACTGACTGCTCGCAGGGCTGCGCACCATTGGTTCAGAGCAAGAGCCAATGGGCATGCAGCCCATACCGCTAAGGCAGTCCAAATATGTCAAAATTGTCCCTGCAAAATCCGGTCAATAGAATCCCCCATAGACTCCATTATGTACTTCGGTATCAATACTCGCAGAGTCGGGAACTCCACCAAATAGAAACATAGAATTTGACGGCAGATAAGGACCGCTTGGCCCACCCAGTCTGCCCATTTCCCTACCTGATGGATAAGCTGCAGATCCTAGTTAATCAACAGCTTACTTCCTCCTGCCCCCCACTAGAATTGCCTTATGAGTGTCCCATGCATTCTTGAATTCTCCTACTGTTCCTGACTCCACAACCTTCTCAGAAAGGCTGTTCCATGCATCTACAACTCTCTCTCTGTGAAAAAATACTTTCTAACATCACCTTTGAGCCGTCCCCCCTCTATCTTCAAATTGTGCCCCCTTGTTCTTGCACATCTCTTCTTCTGAAAGATACTACCCTCTTGTACCTTGTTAATTCACTTGAGATACTTGAAAGTTTCTATCATGTCTCCCCTCTCCCTCCTTTCCTCAATGGTATACATATTAAGCTGCTTTAGTCTCTCCTAGTATGTCTTCTGGTTGCCCTCCTCTGAACAGCCTCCGCTCTGTCTATGTCTTTGCAGAGATGGGGTCTCCAGAATTGCACGCATTACTCCAGATGGGGTCTCACTAACTGTCTGTAGAGAGGATAACAACTTCCTGTTTTCTACTGCTGATGCCTCTCCCTATGCATCCCAGTATCCCCAGCCTCCTTACTGCCTTCTCACATTGCTTGCCCACCTTTAGATCATCTGATATAATTACTCCTTGGTCTCTTTTCGATTTTGTTGTTGTTATTAACTCACCCCCATTGTGTACTCTTCTCCTGGTTTTTGTTTCCAGATGCACTACCTTGCACCTCTTTGAATTGAATCTCAGATGCCACATATTTGACCATCCCTTTGACCATCCCTCCAACCTTAGCAAGTCCCTTTTCATTCTTTCCATCCCACCTTGTGTATCAACCCTGTTGCAGATCTTTGTGTCATCTGCAAAGAGGCATACCTTTCCTTCCAGGTGCTCTCCAATGTCACTTATAAAGATATTAAACAGGACCTGTCCCAGTACCGAACCCTGCGGTACCCCGCTAGTTACACTCCTTTCTTCACCGTGGACTCCGTTTACTATTACCCTTTGCGTCCTGTTGTCCAGCCAGTTTTTTATCCAGGCTACCACCTTGGGACACACTCCAAGGCTGGCAAACTTGTATGTTAAACTTTTGTGTGAGACTGTGTCGAATGCCTTGCTAAAGTCCAATGGTTCAGCGTGCTGCATCTGCTGTAAGGTAAGCTGCCCCAGTCGTATTCCTGTTTTTTTTGCTGCGTGTCTAGCAAATTGTTTGCGGCATCAGGTATTGGTGGTTTTGGTGCTTCTTGTGTGCCACGAGATTTATACTCTGTTTTGGGGCTTTGACCCTGCTGCACTGGAGACCCTGGCTCTAAACCACCACCAACAATGCCAGGTGTCTTCCAAGTTCCAGGGCTAGCTTTGGGCTAGAAAGTTTTTTCCATCACTTGGATGCGTAGCGAGCTGTACTCTTCAGAGAAGCAGCTCTGCCTATCTTTCCGTTTAACTGGCATGGGTTTTATTTAGAACTTTTTTTAATTTTTTTTTATTTATGCTGTTAACTGCCAGCCAATTTTACAAATGCATACAACGACACAATCAGTGGTTCAAAGGAGCACTCTTACAGCTCCACAGTACATGCAGCCATCTTGCTTCACCCCCAATGAAATATGACCGTTAATGTTCACCTGTAAATGGAGCATGGCTTGATAGCCTGGGTTTTTGAATAAACTGATACCGTATATACTCACTCATAAGTCATTTTGAGAACTTTAAGAGCCCCAGTTAGGGTACCAACTATGAGCGAGTTATAGATGCTTACACTGAAAACCTGTGTCTCAGATTCAAACTGCTAAATTCACGGAAAGAATTTATCAGCCGCAGTTTACTCTATTGCACCCCGATTGTCGGCCGGTGCTGTGTTAATCGGTTTTCGAAGCTTCTTTGGCACTACATTGTAGCAACATTGTTGTGGTAATTGGTTTCAAAGCTTCATCTGTGCTGCATTGTAGTTACATGTTTGCTTAATAATGGTGGCATATTAATTACTTAAGTACTTAGCTGAAGATCGCGCTGTACAATCCACAATTGTGTCCCATGCTTTTTTATGGCCTGTAAGTCATTATGTGATTAAGCAAATACAGCAACTGTCTAATAAAAATACCCTGCATTGCCTTGCTTCACCATCCACTTACCTCACACCAGATTGATGGCCTCCTTCAAAGAAAACACTGCTCTTACACTGCTGAATACAAGTTAAAAGTTGTTCAGTATGCAGAATCAAACAGCAATGCCGCCAGAAGAGAGAGAATTTAATGTGAATGAAAACTCATTCGAGATTGGCACATAAAAAATTGGAGCTTCTGTCTCTTGACAAAAATGTTAAAAGAATTAAGCTGTCCACCTCACCCGTGGCAGCGATCGAGGCAAAGCTTTGTGAGTGGGTTCTCCAGTTAAGGCAACGGGGTATATTGTTAACCAAATTTTATTCAGACTGCAGGCATTGGCGATATCACAAAGTACTTCCATTTGATTCAAAGCTTCAGCCGGGTGGTGTACACATTTTATGTGGCGGTACGGATTAACTTTAAGGCAGAGAACGCACATTGCCCAAAAGCTCCCCGAAGATGTAAATAGAAAGGTGGACAGTTTTTACAACTTTGTGTTAAAAGAGAGGAAGCAATATAATTACTCTCTAATTTCAATCAGCAACATGGATGAAACCGCAGTGAGTTTTGATCTCCCATCAAACAGAACTGTTCATATAAAGGGGGAAAAAACTGTTACTGTCTGGACCTCTTAGATTCCTATGGTGCAGAAGCAGAGAACATTTTCATCATCAGTTCTGTTTCTTATAATAATATTGCATGATCAATGTGATGCTGGTGAATGGTGAGGTATTGAAGGACTAATGGTACACGAAACTGGAATACTCCCTATAACTTCAGGTGCAGGATGGGCATCCACACACAGTCCTACCAAGGCACACCGCTACTGGAAATGTGGATCCTATGGAGATGGGAAAGCATTAGAACTTAGAATATCTCAATATTGAGATGGACCCTGCTGATCTAGCCAATGTTACTCAGGAAAGGTACAAGTACAGCACTATGGCTATGTATGGAGCATGGCACCATGGCTAAGGATAGAGCATGTCACTATGGCAAGCTATAGAGCATGGCACTATGGCTACAGATGGAGCATGTCACCATGGTTAGGTATACAGCATGGCACTATCACTATAGATGAAACATCACACTTTCACTAAAGATAGAGCATGGCACTATGGTTAGGTATGGAGCAGGGCATCATGGCTATAGACATGGCATGTCACCATGGCTAGGTATGGAGCATGGCATCATGGCTATAGATGGAGCATGTCACAATGGCTATGTTTTTTTTTTTTTTTATTTAGCTTTTGTTGACCGGGTAAGTGCACTAGACAAATATAGAAAGTATAGAGCATGGCACCATGGACAGGTATGGAGCATGAGGTGCCATGACTATGGATGGAGCACAGCACCATGGCTAAGTGCAGACATATCACCATGGCTAGGTATAAAATATAGCACCATGGTTAGGGATACAGAATGACACTATGGCTATGGAGGAACATGGCACCATGGTTATGGAGGAGTGTAGCACCATAGCAAGGTTGGTGCATGCCACCATGACTAGGTGTGGAGCATGGCACCATAGCAGGTATAGAGTATAGCACCATGGCTAGATATACATAATGGCACCATGGCTGGGTATGGAGCATGGCATGATGGTTAGGTATTAGCATGTCACCCTCACTAGGTATAGAGCATGGTGCCATGGTTAGTCGTGGAGCATGGCACCATAGTTAGGTATGGAGTATGTCACCATGGCTAGGTAGGCAGCATGTCATCATGACTAGAAAGTGAGCATGCCACCATGGCTAGGTATAGAGAATGGTGCCATGGCTAGTCATGGAGCATGTCAGCATGGCTAGGTATAAAGCATGTCACCATAGCTAGGTATGGAGCATGAAACCATAGCTAGGTATAGATAAAGACACCATGGCTATGGAGGACACATGGCACTATGGCTATGGAGGGGCCATGGCACCATGGCAAGATGTAGAGCATGGCACCATGGCTAGGTATGGAGTGTGTCACCATAGCTAGGTATGGAACATGGCACCATGGCTAGGTATACAGAATTGCAACATGGCTAGGTATGGAGCATGTCACCATGGCTAATTATAGAACATGGTGCCATGGCTAGTCATGGAGCATGGCACCTTGGCTAGGTATGGAGCATGAGACAATAGCTAGGTACAGAGAAAGACACCATAGCTATGGAGGAGCGTGGCACTATGGCTATGGAGGGACCATGACAAGGTGTGGAGTATGGCACCATGGCTAGGCATAGAGCATGACAGCATGGCTAGGTATAGAGAATGGCATCATTGCTTGGTATGGAGAATAGCACCATAGTAAGATGTGGAGCATGTCACCATGGTTAGGTATGGAGCATGTCACCATGATTAGGTATACAGCATGGTACCATGGCTAGGTAGGAAGCATGACTCCATGTCTATAGATGGAACATAGCACCATCACTAAGGATGGAGCATGGTACTATGGCTAAAAATAGAACATGGCACAATGGATACCATAGAACCAGGGCTAAACATGGATCATGGCATCATGACTAAGGATGAAAAATGGCATCATGACTGAGGATGGAGCATGAGACCTTAGCTATGAATGGAGCATGGCACACTGGCTGTAAATGGAACATGTCACCATGGCTAAGGATGGAGCATGGCACCATAGCTATGGAAAGAGCATGGTATCATGGCCAAGTATAAAGCATGGTACCATAGTGAGGTATAAGTATGGCGCATGGCTAGCTATGCAGCCTGGCAGCATGGCTATAGATGGAGAGTTTAACCACTGCTACATATGGAGCATGGCACCATGGCTATAGATGTAGAATGACATCATGGAAATGTATGGAACATGGCAGCATGGCTAAGGATGGAGCATGGAACCATGAGTATGTATGGAGCACGGCACCATCACTAAGGATGGAGCATTAAACCATGGATATAGATGGAGCATGGTACCAATACTAAGGATGGAGCATGCAACCATGACTATGGATGGAGCATGACACCATAGCTATGGAAAGAGCATGGTATCATGGCCAAAAAGTATGGTACCATAGTGAGGTATAAGTATGGTGCATGGCTAGCTATGCAGCCTGGCAGCATGGCTATAGATGGAGAGTTTAACCATTGCTACATATGGAGCATGGCACCATGGCTATAGATGGAGAATGACATCATGGAAATGTATGGAACATGGCAGCATGGCTAAGGATGGAGCATGGAACCATGAGTATGTATGGAGCACGGCACCATCACTAAGGATGGAGCATTAAACCATGGATATAGATGGAGCATAGTACCAATGCTAATGATGGAGCGTGCAACCATGACTATGGATGGAGCATGACACCACGGCAAGGTATGGAGCATGGCACCCGGCTAAGGCTGGAGCACGGGCACAATAGCTAAGGATGAAGCATGACCCCATGGCTATAAAGGGAGTCTGGCACAACAGCTAGATATGGAGCATGGCACCATGGCCAAGGGATGGAGCATGGCATCATGGCTATGGATAGAGCATGACACCATGGCTAGGTATGGAGCATGGCACCTGGCTAAGGATGGGGCATGGCACCACTGCTATAGATGGGGCAAGGTGCCATGGCTAGGTATGGAGCATGACACCATAGCTTTGGATGGAGCATGGTACCATCTCTATGGATGGAGCACTGCACCACAACTATGAAGGGAGTGTGGCACAATGGCTAAGGATTGAGCATGGAACTATGGCTATGATGGGAGTGTGGCACCATGGCTATGGATGGAGTATAGAACCATGGCAATGGATAGAGTATGTTATCATGGCTATGGATGGAGCATGATGCTATGGCTAGGTATGGAGCATGGCATCTGGCTAAGGATGAGGCATGGCACCACTGCTATAGATGGAGCAAGGTGCCGTGGCTAGGTATGGAGCATGGCACCATGGCTTTGGATGGAGCACAGCTCCATTGCTATGGATGCAGAAATGCACCACAACTATGAAGGGATTGTGGCACCATGGCTATGGATGATACATGGCACCATGGCTATGGATGGAGCATGGAACCATGGCTATGAAAGAAGTGTGGCTCTATGGCTAAGAATGGAGCATGGAACCATGGCAATGGCAGTGGACTGAGCATGGTACCATGGCTATGAATAGACATTGCACCATAGCTCACAGATGGTGCATGGCACCACCATCTATGGATGGAGCATGGAATTATGGCTATGAAGGAGTGTGGTCCATTACCAAGGTATGAGCATGGAACCATAGCAATGAAAGGAGTATGGCATCATGGCTAAGGATGGAGCACGGAACCATGCAATGGATGGAGCATGGCACCATGGCTATGGATGAAGCATGACACCAGTGCTAGGGATGGAGCATGGAACCATGTCAATGGATGGAGCATGGCACCAATGCTATGGAAGGTGCATAGCAATATTGCTATAGATGGAGCAAGGCTCCATGGCTAGGTATGGAGCATGGCACAATGGCTATGGATGGAGCATGGGGACCATGGCTAAGGATTTTATTTAAAAGTTAGATAAATTACAGGACAGGTTCTATGAGACCAATACTCATTTACAGAACATCCCAAGTCATCCACAATGTGTACACAAGTGGAAATAAACAAACAATGATTGTGCAAATGCAAATACGGTTTTAAAACTCATTATAACACACAATTTAAAGCGCAACATGCAATAGATGGAGAAGACCTTGATAACATCAATTAAAACAAGTATAAATAATATATGTATAAGTAGTTCCTGCAGTAACAATTTTTTTTAATTCATCTTTAAATGTGTAAAGAGATTGAGTTGCTTTACTGGGAGAAGATTTTGTTCCATGAAAGTGAAGCATCATAAGAAAAGCATTCTTTCCCGTAGTGGGTTTGGAAACTTGGCAGAGCAATACTGCAATGACAGACATCCCTGAGACTGTGATTGTGGGTAGGGACTTGGAGCCTGTCAGATAGGTGGGTTGGAGTTTGTTTATTCACTGTTTTATAAACAAGTGACAACCAGTGGAAGGTACACCTAAATGCAGGGGATTGCCAGTTTGGGTCAGACAATGGAATACAGTGATATTCGTTCTGTTTTGATTTTAAAATGAACATTAGAGGCTAGTAATAAACAGTAACAGCAAAGGTTTTGTAAAGTTGTCTGACCCCATGTTATAAGAACATTTACCCACACCAAGGTGTGGTTGCTGGTGATTAATAATAGAAAACACTGGGTGCCGTGAGGACACTCATGCTGTTACTGCCTCACAATGAACTCAGGGTGTTGATGAATCCTAGTAAACACACACAAGGTTGCGGGTTATTGCTGACATGACGCATACCCCATGCTGCATTATTACTTATGTCTCAGAAGAGGAGAAACATGAAAACCAATACTGCATTACTGCAGGATGCTGCAGCACTGTTACAAATGAAATAGCAAAAGTATGGAAATCAGGGTAATGTCTATTACTTCTGGAGGTGGGGGATAGGATTAAGACAGGGAGGGTTGTCCAGCAGCATAAACAGATGGAAATATCACCATTCAAGTAATGGTGCTGGGATGTAAAACAAAGCAACAATGTGTGGAATATACATTGCATGATCATTGCTGAAAGATTACTGCGGAACAAAACAATATTAAATTAGGTTGATACCTGATCACGATCCTTACGCTGCAAGCGACGCACAGTATGCACTCTCTTCTTCAGTTTCTTCTGAGTGTTGAGAATCAAAGTGAGAACTGCAGTGTCCCTGATAAAGCGACATGCCTCTCGCCCATGCACTTCTGTCTTCAATGCGGATTCTGTTTCGAAGCAATCTTCTTCAAAGTGGATCGAACACACTACGTGGTTTCTAGACCACTTGGTATGCTTTAAACTCAAGTCCTTGCGATGGATGTTATGAAACCACTGGGCTGCTAGATTCTTGTCATTTCTAGGAAATTGTTTATATAAAATACCAACAGTTCGACCAGTCATATTGCTACAAACCAGGTACCATACAACAAGGCATGTTCTTACAGTTAAAGCAATATAACAACACAAAATACTGTAACTACACTGGACTGAATAATAATATTAAAATAGTATTTTGAGTCATAGACCTACACTCACTGAATAGTAATAGGACTGAAGCTGAAAACAGTCACTGAAGTATGCACAGATATAAATACAGGTGTTTTTTGGAGGGAGAAATGTGTTGGAGGGGAAAAAATAACAACACTGCATAGGCAGCCAATGAAATAACTTTGTGGAAATGCACATGACCAATAGCAGGAGGTAGACACTATAACATGAAACAATATTGTTACACTGAAAAGTGTGTATGCACTGAGACTGCTTTAATAAAAGTACATGACACCATTTGATTTGGGTTAAAATCCTTTTTATTGCATGAATAGGACAGCAATTATTTATATACTGCATCACTGTGCTTTAATCATGCCAAATGTAAGCTGAGGTAAACAAAAGGACAGCATGCCTCGCACAGCATTGATGTCTGCAGTCACGATTGTGTGGAACTGCATGCGTGCGTTACTGAGCAGCTCCCCCAATTCAGGAGAGGAACTAAAAGTCATAGCGCGTGTTGCACATGGGACCACATTTGAAGTGACACCCCATCTCGGCAATTGCGGCGATTACATAATCGGAAGCAACGTGAGGGCTCAAAATGGAGGAGAAACAAACACAGCACTATTTTGGCTGATTAATAATGTTTAAAATGTGCAATTCAGATGGAAAATGTGGTCGGGAGATGAGGACACGATGCTGAACACTGCACTGCCTTACAGTAAGTGAAACTAACACAGAAACGAAGCAGGACTTCCCCTTTAAGTTGGTCTGCCTCCTTTTGCCCTTCAGTATTTGCTGCAACTGAGACCTGATTGGATCCTGCCATCTCAGACTCAGAAATTAACCTCCTAGACTATTCAGGACTTTAATGCAAATTGGTCCTCTAATAGGGGACTTAAAATCCTCCATCTCCTCCCTAGGTCTGAATCAATTAATCAGAGATTGTGCGCATTATGAGCCAACCAGAAACGTTTTTACTACCTTAAATTTAATTTTCATTACTCCTTATCTCCCAGTCAGCACCTCTGGCTGTCAGGAAACTTATTCAGTGATCTTGCTCTCACTGTACCTTAAATTTCTCCCCTCAAAATGTATCTCAACACAATCAAGTTTTGTAGTGTCAAGCATTTTAGTTTGGAAGCTATTCGGACTGGTTAACTAAGGTTAATCGGAGGATTTTGTTTTCAACTCTTGAAGTTTATGCCAGCGCCGTATCTAATGGAGGCGGGTGATGCTGGACGCACTGCACATCCCGTCTCCCAGAGGAAAATCAAAGAAAATGGTGGGAGAGCCTCTGTCCATGTGAAGCCCTCCCTAGGCTACAATTAGCACTGCCGCACTCCAACCAGATACTGTCCCGCTGCACAGAATTGGGGAACTGGCACCAAGGCCCCAGACCCTCCGGGGTAAGCCGGGACAAGCAGGAGTATGTGGGCACAGCAGTTGGTGGAAGCCCAGGGCATGACCAAGGCAGAGAGACTGACGGAGGCCCTCCCAGGAGAAAGAAAGTAAAGAAAAAAAAAGAAAGCATTTGTGATATACTCAATTTTTCTCGGAAGCTCCCAGCTTGTTATTAAAAACCTCTGGCTTGTCAACTGTCAGCTTGTCTCCTGATTTATCCAGTCAGACCTCCTCCTTCCAAACCCAAATTTTATTTCAAGTACATCAATTCTGAATATGTGTTCAGTCTACTGTCTTCATTAAAGGAAGACTCTGCCAAGGGAGATGACAATTTAGATAATCTTTTACTCAAATCCTGTGCTGATATATTAGCCCCTGCTGTAACTCACATATTTAATTTATCCCTCACTATTCAAATCTTCCCTTTTGTGTGGAAACACTCTGTAGTCATTCCCCTGCACAAAGGTGGGGACAATACCTTGGCAAACAATTACCACCCAATTTCCTTGCTCCCTGTCATTTCCAAAGTCATAGAAAAAATTGTCTTTAGTCATATTTTTGACTATCTGGTTACTCATCAGGTTCTCTCCAAATCTCAGTAAGGTTTTAGACCAAAACACTGCACCCAAACAGCGTTGATTGATTTTCATGATTCTGTATCTAGAGCTTTGGATAAGGACCATTTTGTTGGCACTGTCTTCATAGACTTGTCCAAAGCTTTTGATGTTATCAATTACCAACTGCTCCTAACCCACTTACTTTCTCCTGTTTTTTTCAGACAATATAGTTTCCTGATTTTCTTCCTACTTACATGGTAGAACCCAGTCTGTCCTCTGGAA
This sequence comes from Neoceratodus forsteri, assembly GCA_016271365.2. Classification (NCBI taxonomy): domain Eukaryota; kingdom Metazoa; phylum Chordata; order Ceratodontiformes; family Ceratodontidae; genus Neoceratodus; species Neoceratodus forsteri. Next base: position 118,390,069 of record JADMNL010000024.1, on the reverse strand, counting down.
TGGCTGTCTTTCTTCTCTTCCCACCTATACTGGGATGTCTCAGGGATCTATTCTTTGTCCTGTTCTGTTCAGCCTCTTTATTGATCCCCTGTCCTCTACAGTTGACAACTATTTGGTTTGACTTTATGCTGACGATACTGTTCTTTTTTATGACCACAAGAATCTTTCTTCTCTTACCACAACCCTCCAGGGGGACTTTGACAAAATTGTCCACTGGTTTTCCAATAATTGTCTTCTCTTAAACAATAAAAAGATCCAAATTATGCTGTTTGACTCACAATCTGCCTTGACTCAGACTAACCTTTCCTTTTCTATTACTTTAAATAACATTTCTTTAGAACTTGTAAATGAATTTAAGTACTTAGGTCTTGCTTTTAATCCAACCCTCACCTTTCAATCTGATATTGACTAAACCATCCTAAAAGTTTGCCAGTGCCTGGGTCAGTTAAGATGAGCCAGGCATTGTTTGTCAACAACAGATCAAAAATTATCACTCAAGCTACTCTTCCCATACTAGATTACAGAGACATGAGTTACTGCCATGCCAATACTTTAAGTCTTTCCTCACTGAATACTGTTATTCAGGCCCGAAGGGTGATTTTGCAGTCACTGCGCAGTCACTGCGTGAAATCATCCTTCAGGCCTGAATAATGCCATGATAGTGACATCATTCATGAGAAGGGCTCCCAAAAATCCCATGTTGAAAATTTGGTGCAAAAATTCCAAAAAAATGACTGTTTTACGAGCGCGTGCGCGGTTCTATGCAGGCTCGTAAGTTTATAATTTTCAATATTTTCACTCCAGATTTTCAACATTGCCATTTTACCACACCTCCTTATGAGCAGTACAGCTGTCATTTTTCACATCCTGCCCAAAACGTGTTTCCGCCCATGTAGCGCACAATGGTGCAGTCAGTGTGAAATCAATGTATGGGACACATTAAGAAAATCACAGTGACACTGTTCATTAGCAGAGGTCTTAAAATGGTTATGTTGAAAATTTGGTGAAAAATTCCTAAAATGACTGTTTTACGAGGCTGCGTAAGCTGCGCCAGTTCTATGCGCTTGAGGTTTGAATTTTCAATATTTCCTCCCAGATTTTCAACATTGCCATTTTACCACACCTCCTCATGAGCAGTACAGCTGTCATTTTCACATCCTGCCCAAAGCGTTTTCCGCCATATAGAGCACAATGGCGATTCGTGTGTGAACTCAATGTATGGGACACATTAAGAAAATCACAGTGACACTGTTCATGAGCAGAGGTCTTAAAATGGCTGTGTTGAATATGTAGTGAAAAAATTCCTAAAAATGACTGTTTTACGAGTGTGCGTTGCGCAGTTCCTATGCATGATTGTAAGTTCGTGAATTTTCAATATTTTCACTCCAGATTTTCAACATTGCCATTTTACCACACCTCCTTATGAGCAGTACAGCTGTCATTTTTCACATCCTGCTCAAAAGTGTTTCCGCCTATCGTAGCACACAATGCGCCAGTCGGTGCAAAATCAATGTATGGGACACATTAAGAAAATCACAGTGACACTGTTCATTAGCAGAGGTCTTAAAATGGCTATGTTGAAATTTGGTGAAAAATTCCTAAAATTACTATTTTACGAGCATGCGTTCGCGGTTCCTACACCGCTACGTAAGTTTGTGAATTTTCAATATTTCACTCCAGATTTTCAACATTGCCATTTACCACACCTCCTTATGAAGCAGTACGGCTGTCATTTTTCACATCCTGCCCAAAATGTGTTTCGCCCATATAAGCACAATGGGCGCCGGTTGGTTATCGCGAAATCAGTAGCATGGGACACATTAAGAAAATCACAGTGACACTGTTCATGAGCAGAGGTCTTAAAATGGCTATGTTGAAAATTTGGTGAAAAAATTTCTAAAATGACTGTTTTAATGAATGATGCTAGCAGTTCCTACACGCTTGTAAGTTCGCGAATTTTCAATATTTGCACTCCAATGACTTCCAGATACCTAAACAGCACGTAGAAGCAAGCAACATTTGGCATTGACAAATGCTTGTACTTCTTTGTCACTGATTTTTTTAAGCCATGTCCAAGTGCCAAATACCACTGCAAATACCTGCAAGCGAACGTTCAGCATCGACAAATGCTTGTTCTTTCATACTACAGAAAAAAAAATGATCATAGCAAAACATACAAGTAGTAAAATAAAGGGTGCGCTTCAGTCAGTGCCTCCCACACCACAACGACTGTCCTACTTCCAGGAATACACCCAAGTGCATAGAGCAGTCCACAGCCTGAGCTCCATACCGCTTGAGTTTGAAGTCCCACAGGAAGAGTCACCGTCCAGTATTCAAACAGTATGGCATGGCAGCAGTCACAGTTTACACCACTCAGCATCCCTCAGATTTAGTTCCCCAGACAGAGCTTGTTCATTTTAAAATAAAAAAATATATATATATATATATATATATATACAAAAACACAAGTACTACACAAGAGCACTGGGGCACTGCAAGAAACTTACATCTGTACTACCACTATCAACTCCATAATGATGTCACTTTTAAGTAGGCGGAAGGACTATTGTGTCATATATAAGCAATTAAAGCATCTTTTTTTTTCTACCTATAAACATACTTTTTGGTATAAACTTTTCTAACATGAAAAGGTTCCCATTTTATAAGTGCAGTAAGACAGTCCAGGGCATGTGTTGAGCAGATATTACCGCACTTCCAGTGGCTGAAGACACTCAGCGGATGGGCTCGTGCCTTTACTACGGCCCTGGCCGTGTGGTAATATCTGTTTGGCGATCACCATGGAATGTCTTATTTTTACTTATGCAAGCACAGACACATATCGCTTGTTCTGGCCCTGTCACTCAGTTATGACGCTATCATCAGCTACTGCTTCCTCTGCCCACTGCAGCCAGCTGCCCAAATTAGTCATGCAGCAGCAGCATCCATGTAACGTTGTTGCCAGTTTGCTGTTACTGGTCCACCTTGTTTCCATGTAACCCTCTTACCACTCCCTTCTACACAATTCTCCCACCAATGGATTTCACTGACCTTGCTTCTGCTGTCCTGTCACCGCTTATTTTCTTTACATGTAACCCTGGTGACACTGTCTGACTTATGACCATCTTCACATCCTAGTTATCCCCATCCCACCACTGAACAGCATTGTTTCATGTCATGGTCGACCTTTTTCTTGTCCCTTATTTTAAGAATGAAATAGTAGCAACTTTGATTTTCAGAAACAGGTATACCAGCAACCAATCCGTGACACTGGATACATTAACAAATAATGACACCCATGGTGCAGCATGGTATTGTGCTCTTGCTTGTGTAATATTTCATCACAAGGTGAATATAATATTTGCTGCTGGACACGGATTCAGTGTCATAAAATGCGAATGATTTCAAGCAATATGATCGTGTTACAATGGTGTCATGCACGAAGGTAGTAGTAGCCCATGTACAATAAAGAGACATGTTAAGTAAGCAGTAACACAGAATACTGTGTACATAACAGAGTTGTGATGGACGCGTCTGTGGCGATTTCTGCACGAGGCCACAGTCCGACTCCCATCAATCAACAAGGCATGCATTACAACATCCGCTGACTGTCTTACAGCACTTATAACGTGTATGTGTATTGTGAATGGGGTTTCTAGATATAGGTAAGTATTACACAGTTGTTAACGCATGCTTAACAACAGATAGATCTTGAAATCATGACTATTTCTACTCCCTCATTTCTAAGTCCCTCTGACGACAAGTATAACACAGTTATAAACCGCCTGACAAATGGAGCTTGATTGATTATAAACATTGTAACAGCCTTATGTTAATCTTTTATTAACATACATGTGCAGCTTAACAATCTGCTAAACAATGTTTAACAGTGCTGAAAAACTTTTTTTAGCATAATTGCAATAAGCCACTTGCAGTAATTAAGTTAATGGTCAGTTAATCACCCTCTATGGGCATGTTGCAGTGGGCTACACGTCGTGCCACAGTATACCCCTAGAAGGTGATTAACGGACCATCAACATAACCGCTGGTCATGCCTTATTGCTTATTTGTACTCCATGGCTCATGTGATGCATGCAATGTTGCTGGTACCTCGTGTCACACCACGCACTCCTATTAGTGCAAGAAAACAGAATAATGCAAAGCACTTTCTGTTTCTTACTTCTGTGCCATTCCAGTCTGCAGTTCAAAGTACAGCGTAGTCACCTCACACAAAAACACAATCATTGCTTCATGTTTCACTGCTTTTCATAGTATGTATTTTAGGTATGACTTCTAAGAAGTGAAAGAGACATAAATCAACATGTATATCATATGTCATTTATTGTATTGTGACAGGTTCTACAGTCACTTATTCAACATGGAGAAACCATACACAATGATGAACTTCAAGTGACAGAAACAGATGCAGACATTGAAGTACAGCAGTCATGTTTTGAACAGTTGGACACTGAACCTGCCCTGGTGCCTGAAATACCTGGAATTGCATGTCAAACAGACATAGACATGGACTATATGAGATGTTATGAGCATATGATACTGCCCAGTGATTCACTGTCAGTGGCATGTGATCACACATACATGCATAAGGAGAAGGTAAAATATACCGTATGTTATAGTTTCATTCTGCAGTGCAGGAAAATGTCTATCAAGAATCGGGCCCATGCCGGTGTAAGACATTCAAATTATGTGTTCTGCTTCATTTGAAATTTGGACCTTGCAAATGATTAATTACAAGATCATGTGTTGATGATCCAGTATGTCACCCGTCATTATCTCCGCTTTTGCATAGTGCCACCAACCAGTAGCTGTTGTCTCACTATGACGTTTCATAGAGAAAGTAGCTGTGGCCATGCCATCTACTGTGAATTGCATATCTGGCATGGATATACTGTCCAAAACAGTATGAAATGTCGGGGTGACAGACAGGATCAGGCAGCAACAAGGGTGCTAATTTAGTATTCCCAAGGTAATAAGTCATATTTCTGCAGAACACATAATCCGACATGACTTACACCCACTCATGGTCAATTCTTCATTAAAGTTTCCTTCAAATTAGTCTCAGTTATTATGTTATCAATTGCATACAACCGCTTCACATGTGTCATCACCCATTTCCATTTTGTGTGGATGCAGTGTTTGTAGTTAGTATTCATCGCACTCTTGTACATGCATCACAGAAATACGGCTGCATAATATTACTTCCTTTGCTTGGTTACATTTTTTAGAACATGAGTTATAACATGTGGTTTTGGAAAGGAGGAAGTGAGTGCTGTATTGTCATTAAATGACAACACACAAATGCACCCTTCTCTTCACAGTTAAGGTGAGGGTGCAAGGGACAATGATGTAGGCCAAATGTGCTGTGTTGTTGTAAAATAATTATGAGAAGGCAGCTGTTTCCCAATCATGTATCAACGTGATCATTGAGGGAAGGGGGCGAAATTGTTTAACCAGGAAAATCACAGTGGCCCAGATATCCAAAGAGGTTGTGCATGGCGCAAACAGTGTTGTGCCATGCACAACCAATGATGCACCTTATACGCGATATTTAAAAGGAAAAGTGTGCCGCACCAATCCCGAATGTGTCGGAGCGCATCAGTATTCTATGCAGGCACAGGTGGGGGGGGGCGTGCCCATGCATAACCCACACAGCCCGATATTCAGCCCGGGCTGTGCAGAGTCATGCATGCACAACCCCTACCTGCGCCTGCACAAAGCTGCACCTAAAAAAAAAGGAACAAGTGATGGCCACCCACAGGTCAGTTGCCACATTGCAGGGCGCAACACAGCAGCTGCCACCTGTGGGTGGCCATCAGCTGTTCCTGCCGCACCTGGTGGCACCCCATGCCCTGACTAGCAGACATCATTCATCCCCACATCTGATATCCCTGGTGGTCAGTGGACGTGCTGAAACCCGATGGTGGGCATCATTCATCCCCCAAATTCCGATATCCCTGGTGATCTAGTGTACCCCATCCACCCGCCACTGAGCCTCACCATCTCGCTCCCACCCTCAGCGGGTGGGTGGCAGCCACCACCCGCCTGCCGCCCGCCGCCCGCCCGACTGACAGCTTGGTGGGCTGTCGCCCATTGGTTCAGGCATGAGCCAATGGGTGCATGCACCTTATCTGCGATTCTAAGCCAGTCCAGATATGTGAATGAGCCTACTGGTTGCATCTCCATTGGCCATGCTCTGAACAATGGGCATAGCAGTCCTACCGAGCTGTCAGTCGGCGGGCAGCGGGCGGCAGGCAGGTGGGGTGCTGGGCCCGCCAGCTGATGGGGAGAGGGGTGGTGGGGTTTCAGTGGGAGGATGGGGGGGGTACACTAGATCACCAGGGATATCGGATCGGGGGGGATTCAGTGATGCTTGTGATCGGGGCAATATAGATCCACTGGACCACCAGGGATGTTGGCCGTTTTAATTACGGGACTTCCCGCAATCGGGCTGCAAGGTGTCGGTCCCCAGCAGTTGCTGCCTGGCAGGCGCCAGGCACAAGTCGTTGAGGACTGGCACACCATCAAGCTCAGACCATAATGAGATGCAAATGGCCCCTGCGCGCCATCTTTGCATAAATTATGGCCCCATTTGCATGTCCGGTTTGAATATCGCAGGTGCTGTGCATGGCGCAGTAGCACTTGCACCACACATCTCAATGCTCCACTCTGAGCACTTGGCTGAGCGCAGTGCCACTGTGCCATGCACAGTGTGGGTGGCCATGGTGCGATATTCAAAGCAGTTGTGCCATAGTGCAGCTCCGTTGAATATCGCCCTGGCCACATCCGCGCGCAACAAAGTTGAGCTGCGCCCAGGCTTGTGCCAAAGCCTGGCGCAGTTTGAATATCCGGGCCAGTAAGTCAAGCTTGTTTCCAAGTGCTACCTGGGAGCACAAGCAACTTAAGTGACTTTTTCAGGATAACACAGTATGCATGTGTCTGGGGGCTGATGGGATACAAACCCAAGTCTCCCGGTTTGCAGCTTAGTGAGAGGCAAACCTGGAGACAGGGGTTTGAATCTCATCAGACACCACTTCCAGTCAGTGTTGTTAACCACTATGCTATACGCTATACTGCTTCCTATCGCCTATTAGTCACTTGAACACTTATTCACTTATTTTGCTTATGGTTGACAGTATAGTAGTAACAAAGTCATCATTTTTGAAGATAGGGTGTTAGACACATGTAGTGGTAGTTTGCAATGTGCAACACGATTGAGAATTATGCTGAAAGTTTTCAGATGTGTAATACAGGCTTCCTTACAACATCATGTATATTCCAAAATTGCATTGCAAAATGCATCATCGATGCATAGTGCTTTCACATAGAAACAATTTGTCGGTATTTCTTGGTACAGCAAGGAAATACAGTTAATAATACATTGTTATTGTTTTCAGTATGAAATTTTCAGAAAAGGTCCATTGTCATAATACCCGCCACATGCACGCATGTCCTTGGTTTAGTTGTACAACACTTTTGTATTGTATACATTTGACTGTTGCCATGTTGTCGTGGAAAAAAAAATATGTTCTTACACTTTACTTTAAAATCAGACTCAGGACCACTGCATAGTAGAAAGAACGGTTTATTACATATGCATATGGGAGTCTGCTTCCAAAAAATTATGCAAGGCTCCCTGAGTTTCATTAGTCAATCACTTTTATACACTTATTATCAAGGCGTTGTTAGCGTTACTCTTATCTTGAAAATTACCAACATTGCAGTATTAACCAATCATGAATAAGAAAAACATGTTGATTCCAATGTAACAGAAAAGCATACTGATACCACCATCTGGGGTACATTTCCACTGTTTATTTCATCTCTTTCCCAATACTTTTTGCTACATATGCCTGGGGCAGTCTGACCTGAGTGAAACAGTGAGTTCACTCACACAGCAAGCAACGTACAGCATGCTCACATGCTGTTATCTTATATTCTGCCCGAGCTTGTTATGCAGGCTGGTACAACCAGTTCTGCCCAGTTTTATCTTGCTTTCTGTTCCTACAAATGTACCTCAAGTAACCTCAGTATCATTCTATAACAAAAAAAAAACAGCATGATACCAGACATTTCTACTACATCCATTATGACTTTGTTACAGCATGGCCTACAAAGCAAGCATATATTCAGGGCATATAATAGCAAATAGAGTTATAGTTTTATGAACTCAGAAATTTCTACTACATTCTCCCCCCTTTTGATACTTTGTATCAACTAACCACCCCCCTTTTTATCTATATGATTTAAAACTGGTTGCCAGCATACAGATAGTTAAGGCATTTATAAAAAACATGCTGTTCTGGAGTTGATACAGAGGCAGTTACAGATGGAACACAAATGGTGAGTTTGAAAACACAATACAGAACTGAGGATGTCAACACCACAACTGAAATATGTGAAAAATGCTAACATGTGACACCATATATAACACAATATAACATAACAATTTTGTTGATGAAAAAGAGTTCATTGAGTGAATAAGATAGATGCTACCTTGTGTTGAGGTGTGGCACACCCATGGAGCTTGATTGAAGAATCTGTTGATAATGTCTCTTGACAGATAAGTCCTTATAAAACATAACAGTCCATAAAGTTAACAGTCCATAAGTTCATATAAGTAAGCACAGGTTGGTGTAACTACAGTACAGGTGAAAATGTCATTTGCAGAATGGTGGTAACCCCACAAGGCACATGGGGCAATGCAGACAGTAATTTAAAACAAACACCAGCACAGTAGAAAAGTCAGTGTTCACGTTGATGGCTGCTGGATGGCTGATTGGCAGACACACTGGCCAGGGGTGCATTAGATTATACATTGAGTTCATTAAGTTCTTTTAATGGAGCCACACCTCACACACACACTTGCATGGCATTTGTGTAAGTGATAATTGATTACACTCCGGCACAAAGATTAATAGCTCATAAAAGTAACAGTTTACAATAAAACCAGAGTAATAGGGTTATATAAGGTACCAGCCATGTTTGGAACAAGCAGCAGTGAAGAAAATGCATGTCTTGCTTGGAAGATCAGTTGGAAAAATGTTCTTGCTGGAGTTAGGGATTGCCTCACCCCAGACTTAACTTCATAGTAAGCAGAAACAATAAGCTTGATTGCAGAGCCTGAACTGATTGGACCTTATTCAGTTGATTTAAAGTTCTACAAATAGGTGTAATTTTGCTAAAAACCTTACCCTTGCAGAGGGTAATAATAACTTGATTCATGCAATAGTCCTTATATGGAACTAGTCAGGCACAAAGGTAGTGATGACATCAAAGCTGTGGCAGTTGTTTTCTTTTCAGGAAAAAGATGAAGGTCTCGGCAACTTAGATGAAAGTTTTACTGCTGTGGAATGTGGAGATCTTATGTGTGCCACACCATGGAAACCTGCAAACTTGCAAAGTGTGTTAGACACTGAATTAAAAACACATAAACAACAATCTTATAAACCATTTGGCTTTTTTGTTTTGTAAAGAGTGGTGTGACAGAGCTCCAATTCTGGCAATTTGAAAGAGACAAAATAAAATGGAACATCAACCGCACACCCTGGGGTGCAGGCCAGGTTCAATTATACCATTTGACCATCTGTAAATCATGACAATGTTATGGATTACACCCTGCTTTCAAATCACAGAAGCAGTTATGACAGTGATGAACATTATTTCCCTGTCTGTTTGCAAGCAGGCCTGACTGAGACCTGAGTCATAAAATCTGTAATGTTACAATAACATGCTTCAAACATATAGTTCATAGCAGTATGCCTGATACACTTATGCAATTAGTGGGACAAATACATATGTTGTTGGCCTATGCCAATTTAATAACAGTGCCTATTGCACCTATGAATAATAAGACAAGCGGAGCATTAATTTGTCTGGGTTTGCTTTGAACATATTGTAGGAGTGGGTCAGCAATCCATGCCCCAGTATTTAAGTATGCATCAATTTCAGTAAAGCATTATACATGGAGAACTTTCTGAATACACACATGATACAGTGTAGCAAGATGTATATCAAAACATTAACATAAGCGTGAAACATTAGTGTTTGCAATAGAACAATTTCAGTATTGAGCATAATGCATAACATACATTTTAAACAACAAATATAAACTGTAAACTTAGCTTAGAGTCCAGAATGTTAGAGTACACAGTGAATTTACTGGTTGAAAAAAAAAATGCATTCATTGCTGTAAGGTTATGACAAAAGTTGTTTTACATTTGTTTTGACAGGATAAGAAAGCTGAAAAGACAATCAAAAGAATGAATATGTGGACATACATACACAACTTCACCCTCCAGAGTAACTGATTACTTGCTGAGGGCAGAAACCCTTAATACCAATAATAGGTGTGAAATTTAACTGTTTGCACTAGAAAAAACAGAAGGGCTTGGGCTGGGTTATGCTGTTAAAATACCTTGGGTCTTTTTAAAACCTGTAAATAAGAAACAATTATTGGCAAATATACATTTCCTTTATTACCCCTTTGAGAAAGTGATGTATCTTGCAACCTTTATGGGTACTACACTAGAAGGGAGGAAGGTAGCTTACCCCTTCCCCCAAGCTCCTACTAGTGGAAGAGACAGCTCGAATACTGTAGCAATAAAAGGTTAGCTGTGGATGGTGACATGATCCCCACCTACTACACTTTAAATTATAACAAGATAATATTACAATTAGTTTAGTAAGTTTCATACCTTACTATAAAGATGAGGAACTTCTTTTCTCTAGAAGAAGAAGAAAAACAGACAAACAACAAAAACAAACACACCAGTTTAAAATAAAACAAGATTATTTCCATAGGATAAAAGAAGCCAAGCGTCCCTAGGTTTCCCTTATCCTAAGCATGACAAAATGTCAGCTGAGTTTATAAAAATCCAGATTGATGGTAATACAGATAAAATGCGTATCTCTTAGAATGCATTTCAAAAAACAAAAAAAAATGAATTACACCATGGTCACACATAAAAACCAAAACCATTGTTTTTTAACTGTAGATGGTAAACTCTCAAAAAGCGGCTGTAATAGTCCTTTGTTCAAAAGCGTACTATATATATATAATAAAAATATGAGGATGATGATGAATTCTACACTTCCAGCTGGAGTATTGCCTGTGTTGGCTGCAAGTCAGAAGCAGTGAGACAAGAAAGAAAAGTTTGTTCCTCTTCACTTAGAATACTAGTTTTGCAATAAAAGTCAAATTACTTGGTTCACTCTGGTGCTTTCATAAAACATACATTTTGTGTGAAAAGTTGTGCTTTAGGTATGGAATACACATCAAGTTTGAACTGAGTAGTAACATAAAATAGTTGAAACACAAAGAAAGGTCAAATAACGTGCAAAAGGTCACAGTGTGCATGCAAGAAAGGACATTTCAAACCCAGTTATTTTTGTAGTGTCCTTGAACACTACTGATATTAAAATATCTTTAAATAATAATAAAGCATAAATAAAACTGCTGGCCAAAACAGTACACACACATACACAAAAGAGATACTTAACACAAAACAAGACTGACATTGTTTCACACAATTTGCTGAGTAATGCCCATAGTTTCATTAGAAAACTGTCGTGTTTTAGATATATATGCTGCCTCCTGCCTGTCTTTAATAACACTGACAATTTTAAACCAACACATTTATACATATCTACATGCAAATCTTTTCAGAACAAAACACTTTTTAAACACATTCTAACTCCTTTCAACACCTTTAAAACACAGCACAATATACCATCTGTAAGTAGAACACATCTAGTATAACATGGTTACACCTTCTGGGGCATAGCCAAAATATGGCACTCTGCCATTTTGCAAAAAGTTCTGGTTTTAACTAGAGTATGATAAAGCCATTTATAGCTGTTAACACATTACATTTTCACCTAGCAGTGGCTTGGCACGTTGCTTGCAAACCTAAATCTTTCTGCACATTGCAATCTATGACGTCATAACTCTTCACCTTCAACCTACCTGCTCCAACCACTACATACAAAAATTCTTTACTGACCCTATCTAGAGCAGCACAAATGTTTCATTAAAAATAAAACCAATTAAAACAGTCAGATATGAGACAAAAAAGCTTCCTCTTTCTTTTTTACTGTAATATGTTGTACACCGAAGGCAGTCAATCTATCTTGCAACCTTGACAACAGAACATAATTACAGAACACAGATATAAGCTAGAAAATATGCACGAGAAAAGGCAGACATTACCTTATTTAGTATATGTATTACAGACATAAAACAGACAAACATAAAACAACTTTGAATAAAAAAATTCAGACTTACCGGTGCCAAGGTATTTTTCTTCTTCTTTTCCAAATACTAAAGTCCTGAGTAAGAAAAACTGACTACAGGACCTTCATGATAATTTCCAAACACTACAGCTATTAACCCTTTCAAAGGTTTAACCCTTTCAAAGTTTTCTTTTGGCCATTTAGTAACCTACCAAACAAGTCTTTTCAAAACTCTGGTTTGCAGTTTAAAAACAAAACAAAAAAATCCTAACAGTACTAGGTTGAGATCCATCTGGTAGAGGCCCCCAGTACTTGCGGTTTGGGATCAAATGTTTAGCCCTCTACAGGAGGCAAGAGAACTTGAAATTGATACAGAAAAACTTGGAAAACTACACAGATAGGCAACATGGGGGGAGGGAGTTTTCCGTCATCCGTCTGTAGTCACCTACAGTAGTTTATTTTCTTTCTCTAGATGTTTGCTTATCTAACGTTACTTAATCAGCCTGCTTTTCTCCTAAAAGCAGCCTGAACTCAAGAAAGCCATCATTGGCTCTAACAGTATACTTGTAGCAAACCAAATTACAAGGGCAAAGGCAGTTGCCCCTGCTTGTTTGAGAGACTTTTCTTAATACATCTCTCCACATATTTTGAAACCTGGGTCCTCAAACCCTCTCCATACTTTTATTATTACTCTCCATACTTTTAAGCATGCATTTCACAGGGCCGGAGAGCAACCCATCAGAACTCCTTATTTTCTGCTTATGTTTGCTGCCCCCCATTTAACCAATATCTCCTGATTTCATCCCCAAGTAAAAAGAAACCGCACACAAAAGCAAATCCAAAGGAAAAGATAAAACAAACAACCACGGGGAGTTACTGTTGCCTGACCTCCTCCACAGTTTTAAAGGCGCTCAACCACTTAAGGGTTTCTTGCAGGTGCTCACCCACCTAAGAACATTCTTGCGAGGGGTGCTCCAACCCACCTAGGGTATCTTGCTGGGCGCTCAGCCCACTAAGGGTATCTTGCAGGCGCTCCAACCCCACCTAGGGTATCTTGCTAGGGTCCCCTTGCTCAACCCACTTAAGGGTATCTTGCTAAGGGCGCTCAACCCCACCTAAGAGTATCTTGCTAGGGTGCTCAACTCACCTAAGAGTTCTCTTGCAGGTTCCCCAGGTTTCCCTGTCTCCCTTCTGCCTTAAAGTCTCCTTACACAATTAAAACAGGCTCAAAACTTCCCCATTTAGCTTGTTTACGGTTTACTTATTCTTTATAACATGCAGCGTCCCCAAGGCAAAAGGTAGGTACCTACAGATCAGGCGCGCTCGAGCCAGGGTAACAAAAATCCAGCAGATCGGGGCCCGTCCATTTCAATCTCCCTCTGGCTGTATCTTTGAGATTTTCCTTCAGCGTTCCCCTCAGCGTCAGGACTTCTCCTCCAAGTAGGAGACCTAGGAAGCGGTCCCGACCGAGCTGACTGAGGTCGACGACATGCTGATCCTGCCGACTTCATGGTGATCAGTGGAAAAAAATTATGTTCTTACACTTTACTTTAAAATCAGACTCAGGACCACTGCATATTAGAAAGAAGCGGTTTATTACATATGCATATAGGGAGTCTACTTCAAAAATATGCAAAGGCTCCCTGAGTTTCATTAGTCAATCACTTTTATACACTTATTATCAAGGCGTTGTTAGGCGTACTCTTATCTTGAAAATTACCAACATTGCAGTATTAACCAATCATGAATAAGAAAAAACATGTTGATTCCAAAGTAACAGAAAAGCATACTGATACCACCATCCACAAGGTACATTTCCACTATTTATTTCATCTCTTTCCCAATACTTTTTTGCTACATATGCCTGGGCAGTCTGACCTGAGGTGAAACAGTGAGTTTCACTCACACCGTGGAACAACGTGCAACATGCTTACATACTTGTTATCTTATATTCTACTTGAGCTTGTTATGCAGGCTGGTACAACCCAGTTCTGCCCAGTTTTATCTTGCTTTCTGTTCCTACAAATGTACCTCAAGTAACCTCAGTATCATTCTATAACAAAAAAAAAAAAAAACAGCATACCAGACATTTCTACTACATCCATTATGACTTTGTTAGCAGCATGGCCTACAAAGCAAACATATATTCAGGACATATAATAGCAAATGAGTTATAGTTTTATGAACTCAGAAATTTCTACTACAAATGTCCCTGTTTTTAATTCTTTTGTACTGAAAAGCACTAGCAACATTCAATGTGGATTTGTGGCCCAATCATTTCGAACATAGGTTTGACCACAACATCCAGCCATCTGATCTGCAATGTCAATCCACCCCAACCACGACTTGCCAAGCTGTACTGTATCCAGTATAATATCTAAGATTTTTAACAACGAAGTGAACGATGTAACAATACAGAAAACCAGTAAGGTGAATCGCTTACAACTGACAATATATTAATGTGTGTAGCAGTAGTGACATAAATGTTCATTGTCATACAGTATATGTTTAATTTACAGTGGATGACACAGATATACCCAGATTTGCAATGTAAAGGCACCATTCTATCAACTGCACAATTTAATTTTCACCAAAGGATACAAGTGGTGTGTGCTCCTCTTCTGGTACTGTTACATTGTAAGGACTCTAAACAGTGTGTTACAGCTCTATGAAGTGGAGAAAGTAGAATATGTTTAGGAGGTGGTATGGTGTTGGTAAGGAGGTGTTATAAAGAAAGTACATGTGGGAGAAACAAATTAACACGGAAGGGCAAACAGCTAGAAAAGTCCACAGTTTTCCCGCAAATAATCCCATGCTTTAGGAAGAGATGCTGCTACGGTGGAAGTCTCCTATTTTGGCTTTATATAACCTCTATAAATGCACTATGAAGTCCGACATCCCCAAACAAAGGGATGGACGTCATTTGGAAAAGGTTCCAATGTAACAAGTCTCAGTACTGCAAGAGTGTGTTCTGTGGAAGAATCTGTAACTCTCCAAAAGCCTAGGGGCACCACCATTTTCTCTACCATCTGTCAGGAATAAAAACCATACAGTACAATCTCATTCCTGTTTATGGACATTCCATCTCTGAGTGACGTGTGGCATTCTGGAGCCCCTCAGACTTAGCTGACACTCCACAGACCTGGTACTACTCCTCAGCCTCGTTAAATAGGAATGTTATTTTGTACTCTTCCCTGACCTCTGAGATGCCGAGTCAGGTGTTTTACTAATGCTGAAGGGGACTACCTTTTCTGCCAATTGTGGTTGTTGCCTTGTTTGTGTACAAAAAGTGGGGGGTCTGAGTTACATGCTTCTCAACATCAATTACGATGCCCTCACGGATCCACAGAGACTCCTGTGTTGCACTGTGTGAATTTTAAATGTATATAGTTATATAGCGATTATAGTATAGTAATATTTATAACAGTGATTTTAGAAATACAGCAATAATAATATGTTGTTGTGGTTCAAAGTGAAATTTTATTGTTCACACCTGTGTTCTTGTTCCAGTTTCCATGGTTCAGTTGCTCAATAAAATGGTCCCTTTGTAAGTTGTATCTCCTGCCTCCATGCTGGTGAAACTTCCATTGTGTAGCCAAATAGTCAGAGAATCGCCCTACCCACGAACCAATCAAGACAGCTCACCTTAATCAAAGGCCTGACAGGTTGGCAAATCTCATTCGACTCAGAATTTTCAGCTCACTTCACCTGGTATAGTCGAGTCTAGGTTGATTGGCTGATTTAGATTCAAATGATTCTTGGCTCATTTCACTGGCAGAGGCAGTCCGGTGGTTGCAGGCACAGGCTGGGTGCAGTATGGTCTGGGCATCTGGCACAGCTGACAGGGGACAGTCCAGTGGCTGTGCCAATGGTCAGATGGGATTCCGTGGGTCATGAAGCTGTTCTGGTGGCCATTTCTGGGATATGGGTGGTTCTGGGTTCAGAAGTAAGTTACCTTAAGGCAGACATTCTGGCAGATCCAAGAACCTGTTCGTAGAAGCACATATTGAGCATTCCATTTCGATGCATTCAAGATTTGATATATTTGATAACTGAGCTAGTCCATGGGCTTTCAGTATCTGTTTTCATGGATGGCCAGGCACATAGACAAAATATACAGGGATGCCAAAATAAATCAGTATAATAACTGGTGACCTCCTATAATGCCTGGGTATGCATTCCAGATAAAAGCGCTGCAATAACCGCTGAATTCCATAATAACTCAACAGAAACATAGAGATTGTTGGCAAATAAGGACCGCCAAACTCATTCAGTCTGCCCAATTTTCTACTCTTAATTTGCAACCAATGTTCCTATCTGGTCATTGGCTTAACTCTTCTTCCCACCTCTAGGGTTCCTTCATGCCTATTCCATGCATGTTTAAAATCCTCCCACTGTTAATGCTCCCACTACTCCTGGGGTAGGTTATTCCATGCATCCACCACCCTTTCTGTGAAAAAGAACTTCACTCACATTTCCTCTTATCCTGCTTCCTTCCAATCTCATATAATGTCCCTTGTTCCTGTGCCCTCCTATAATGACGTCTCCCCTTGCACCTTGTTTATGTCCTTCTGATTCTTGAAAGTTTCTATTATATCTCCATTCCCTCCTTTCTTCAGTGTATACATACTGAGGTCTTTCAATCTCTCTCCATCTGTCTACTGGTGTAAGCCCTGCACCATCTCTGTCGCCCTTCTTGAAATGCCTCACCTTGTTCACGTCTCTTCTGAAGATGCGGTCTCCAGAACTGTACATAGTATTCCAGATGAGGCCTCACCAGTGTTTTGTACAGTGGTATCACCACCTGTCTTCTTCAGTTAGCAATGCCTCTTCCTATGCACCCCAACATGCCACTGGCCTTCCCTACAGCCTTTATACCCTGCTTGGTTCCCTTTAGATCATCTGAGACAATAATCCCCAAATCTCTTTCTTCCTTGGTGACTGTGAGTAACTCCCCATCCTGTAGCTCTCCCAGGGTTTCTGCAGCCCAGGTGCATCACGATTTTGCACTTCCTGCATTGAACCTCAGTTGCCACTCGTTGGACCATTCTCCCAGTTTTCTAGGTCAACTCATTCTCCACCCCATCAGGAGTGTCTACCCTGTTGCAGGATCTTAGTGACATCTGCATAAACGTTCCTTCCAGCCCCTCCCAATGTCGCTAAAGAAGACATTATAAAGGACTGGCCCCAGGACTGATCCCCGAGGTACCCCATTGCTCACTTCCTTTCCTTAAACTGGATCTCATTTTACCACCACCCTCTGCTTTCTACCCTCTAACTAGTTTCTAATCCATTATACCAGCCTATGTCCCATATCCAGACTTCCCAACTTGTTCAACAATCTCCTATGTGGAATGGTGTTGAAGGCCTTTCTGAAATGAAGGTGGCGACATCCACCGCTCCTCCCTGGTCCACCATCTTCGTCACCCAGTCAAAAGTCTGTTAGATTTGTTTGACATGATCTTCCGCAGTTAATCCAAGCTGCCTTGGGTCCTGCACTCGGTGGATTCAAGTGTTCCACAATCCTCTCCTTTATCAATGCCTCCATTACTTCCCTACTATTGAGGTAAGATGACTGTCCCTTTAATTTGCTGCCTCCTCCTGCTACTTTTGTGTAGGGGACCATGTGTGCCTCACTCCAGTCCTGTGGGACCACCCTTGTGCTGAGTGACTCACTGAACATGGCTGTCAGTGGCTGCTAGCTCCATCCTTAGTTCCCTCGATATACTGGGATGTATGCCATCTGGACCCATTCCTTTGTCTAACTTTAGTTTTGTGTGCTCCATAGAACTCTACTTTCTGTAAATGGACTGGTGTCCACCTCCCTCCCAACTTTCTTTTGGTACCTAGCTGTGGCCCTGTCCCTCCCTTCCTCAGTGAATACCGAACAAGTATCTGTTCAGCACTGATGCCTTTTCCTGGTCCCCTCCACACACTCCCCCTTTGCCTTATAATCCCCCCTTAGACTTCCTCATTCACTGATGTACCTACGAACATCTGAACTGGCCAGCAGAAAGAGGCCATATGGTCTATCAAGTCTGCTCAAATGTGCAGCTAGCATCCTACTTTGCAGCTGCTCCTGTCCCCCTTCAATAACCCCCTCTCACCCTGTCCCATCCCCTTTTAAATCCCCCACTATCTTACAGGATGCCTCCTCCTCCTCTGGCGCAGTGTTCCAATCTACCACCACCCTCTCTGTGAAAGTGTCATTTCTCCTATATCTTCCCCTCCAATCTCAGACCATGACTCCTCGTGTCCCTCCCCTCAAGTATCCCGTCTGATCCTACCTCGTTAATCCCCTTTAAGTACTTAAAGGTCTCACCCATATCCCCCGATCCCTCCTCTCCTCCAGGAATATTCAACTCCCTCAGCTCTCCTTGTATGTCCTGTCCCCAGTCCCTGGATCATCTTAGTTGCTCTGTGCTGTACCCCTTCCAGTAATTGGATATCCTTCTTTAGATATGAGTGCCAGTACTGCATGCAGTACTCCAGGTGTAGCCTGACCAGCGATCTGTACAGAGGCAGGATCACCTCCCTGTTCCTGGAGGACAGTCCTCTCACAGTACACCCCAGCATCCTGTTGGCCTTTGCTGCTGCCTTCCGGCACTGCTCGGAGTTGTTCATCTTCCCGTTATAACCACCCCAAGATCCTTTTCCTCCTCGGTGGTTCCTAGTTGTACTCCACCCAGCTGGTAACTCCTCCCTGGGTTCTTTGCTCCAAAGTGCAGTACCTTGCACTTTTAAGCATTGAACCCCAGCTGCCATCATCCGACTACTCCAGTTTAGTCAGGTCACTCTGCAGTCCCTGCCATCCTTCTATGTTGTTCACCACCTAACTTGGTATCATTAGCGAAGAGGCTGCTCTTATTCCTGATGCCACGAGATGTCCGCAATGCATATCCCAACAACACCATCCCCGGAACCGATCCCTGTGGCACCCTGCTTGACACCGCCCTGAGACAAAAAAGCTCCCCACCACCACCACTACCAATGCTGTCTTCTTGTAGCCAATTCTCGGATCCAGTTAGCCATCTTAGTCCCCACCCTCACATATCTCAATCCCCAACCTCCCATGCGGCACCAAATCAAAGGCCTTGCTGAAGTCCAAAATATGATATTCACCGCATTACCTTTGTTCAATTCCCTCATTACCCAATCATAACACTCAATTAGGTTAGTCTGACAGGACTTTCCCAAGACAAACCCATGTTGATGGCCGGTCCTGGAGTCCATTATCCTCCAGAAATGTCACCAGCATCTCCTTCAGGATTGTCTCCATCAGCTTCCCCATGATGGATGTTAGAGTTACAGGTCTGTAATTGGCGGCTCATCCTTAGGGCCACTTTTATGGATGGGCACCACGTGGGCCATCCTCCAGTCTGTGGCACACACCGTGTCTAGGAAGATATTGAATAGGTTCACCAGCAGCCCAGCCAGTACCTCCACCAGTTCCTCAGCACCCTGGGATGTATTCCATCCAGTCCTGGTGCCTTATCCATCCTCAAAGCCTCAGACCCTCAATACCCCTTCCAGTGATTACCCTGTCATCCCTCCCCATACCTAAAGAATGTTTTATCCCTCCTCACTGTCTGTGCCAATCTTTTCCTCTTTTTACACCTTTGTGCTCTTAACAGCTTTCACTGCTTCCTTCAGACAATTCAGGTACATCACCCTATCCTCTCCTTTTTGTATTCCCTTATACTTTCTGAGCATCACCCTCTTGGTCCTAACCTTGTTTGCCACCTCTGAGAACCAATGGTTTCTTCCTTCTTTTCCCTTTGTTTATGAGCCTAATGCACAGGGTTGTCACCTCCACTATGGCTCCTTTATGTTAGCCCACTGCTCCTCAACCCCCCACCTTTCCAGAGCTTCTTTGATAGCCATTCCCATCCTAGCAAAGTCTGCCCTCCTGAAATCTAAAACCGTTGCCTTTGTGTGGCTGGACTGTGACCGGTACCTATGTAAAATCACAGTGTTGTGGGTGCTGGCCTTGAGGTGACCTTCCACCTGTACTTCTGCCCCACTGGTCAGGACTAGATCCATAACTGCCCTGTCCCTGGCGGGTTCTTTTGGATTAGCAGCATTTCCTCCTTGTGCTCTCAATTCACTGTATTTGTGTCAGTACGGCAGTTGCTCAGGGACTTGCTCACACACACAAATACAGCTTAGTTTTTCTCTCTGTTGAAACGCACCAATTAATAAAATTATACAATGGCAATAAAAATCCTGGAACCTGATTGGCTAGCTGCCCTTTGCAACAGTGAGGTTATCTGAGCACAAACCCACTGTACTGATTTGTTGGATTTGATCTTCCATTGTTAACATGGCAAGGCAAATTTTATTTAAAAGATGCCCATCCCGGAGGCTCTGGGTGCCGTACAATAATCAAATAAAATAACACAGCACAATAACAATCAATAAAATATACAACTCCAGACAATTAAAACATAATTTGCTACACAATTTGTTTTCTCTAAAACTAAAATAAAGCGTTAAAAATTAGACAATATAAGCTATAAAACATAGTCCAGGAATGCCTGATCGTATGCCTCGAGTTGGGCCTTAAAAACCTCAACAGGCGGGGCCTCCCTAACAACTAAAGGCGAATTCCACAGGACGGGGAAGCGACACTAAATGCTCTGTCGCCTGCAGTTCTTAACCTCGTCCTGGGAATCGCAAGGAGGCCCCGAGAAGAGGAACGTAGGGAACGGACCGAGACAGCAGGTGTAAGACGGTCATTCAGGTAGCCAGGGTCCAGGCTGTGTAGGGCCTTAAGGTGAGCAAACACCTTAAAGAGGACCCTCCACCTAACAGGCAGCCAGTGCAGCTGACACAGCACCGCGTAATATGACAGTATTTAGATTGTCCTGTCAACAACCTCGCCCCACATTCTGCACCAGCTGCAGTCGGCGCAGGGTACCTCCAGAGAACTGAGACAGAGTGCATTACAGTAGTCAAGCCTGGACGTCACAAACGCATGCACCAAAGTGGGGAGGTCCAGAGGTGGAACTATTGGCTTGATCCTGGCTATATTCCTCAGATAATAAAACTAGTACGGACAACGAAAGACACTTGAAATTCAAGTGTCAAACCGCTATCAAGAATAACACCCAGATCACGCACTAGAGGCCTTCAATGGTACAGAGCCAAGGCAAAGTCCTGTCTCTGCACCAGAGGCCACCTATCCGTCCTCTGTTTGACTTGACCACCAGTACCTCCGTCTTACTGCGGTTAAGTCGCAACCAGCAATTAGAGAAACAACTTCTCTTGAGAAATGAATATATATATTGCCACACTAAAACATCTTTTAAATGTTTAATTTTGTATAATAACGAGCCATTGTGTAACCCCGTTACTCGGGGTTACTAGAATCCCAGTAAGATCTAGTGGTAGGCAGGAAAGCAGCTTGTGAAACTCCAGTTAAATAGATTTCACACTGTCTCACTCTGTTCTCAGTCTCAGCTGAGACTGAGGATGACATCATCTTAGAACTTTCGCAGCTACTGACCACAATGGAATGTTGCAGTTGGAGGTTAGTGTAGAACGTTGGGGATTTTGAATTCAGTCTGTGTGCAGTCTGAGAGAGAGACAGTAGTACAGCTGAGTGTGTGCAGGCTCTCTGAGCTTTAAGCTCTGTTTTAGAGCTACTTTTGGAAGGTGTGTGTTTTCACCTGAAGAGGAACACAGGAGCTGGTAATGAAGTGGTGGAGACCGCTTTCAGAGCTCAGAGCCCCATCCCTGAGGGATGGGGAGAAGGTTTTGCCTGTTTCCAGGGGCAACCCCTGTGTCCAGCTAAGGGAAAGAAGCTGCCTATTCAAGTTGTGCTGAGGCACCAGATGCTCTGAGAGAGAAATTCCTTGTGGAGGAATCGCCTGTGGGGCACCTGCAACCACAGGGTGAGTTTGCTCTGAAAAGGGCCAAGTGTTTTTCTACCTGAACAGTTGGAAAGTGGGGATTGGACTGCTTAACTCAGTGGGGGTCTAGAGAAATGGACAATGTCACTTAAAAGTATGTTCAAGTCCAGCACAAATGGGAAGCAAAACAAGTAAATGGAATGTGATATACATTTAGCAAAGCTTTACAGGATGAGGTGTTTACTGTCCAGAAAATGGCCAGGTATGAACTGTGGGAGTGAGAGGTGGGAGAACCCCATCAGTAGTAACCAAATTCACCTTCTGGTTGCTCTGAGACACCTTTACTTTCTCTCAGGTACTTGGCCAGTGCCTGAGAAAGTACCAGGCGTGGGATTGAAAGAAAGATTCCCTGATGGAGCCGTGGTGCTCTTAGGAGGTTTAGGGTGCAATCAGAAAATGTTCCACGAAGTGTGGAAGGTGTCAGTGGCCAGCAAGTGTGCTGAGCCGGAAAACCCAGAACAGTTTACCCAAAGCAGCGTGCAAGTCCAGGCTGTGTGCACAGTGGGTTCAGAGCCTGATGGCTAAAGTGTTGAGGAAGTGTTCTTGTTTCTTTTAATCTGCATTACCAGGAGTGTAGCCCGTCGGGTCCATCTATGCTTTGTTTATTCTGTTTGGATGTGAATAAAAGCCACACTTTAGAATCCCACTTCTAGTATTGGACATTACAGTCATTGCTTCCTTAAACCTAGCCTTTGTGCGGTGACCTATTCCTCCCCAAACCCAGTCCACCTGGTACTGCTGTCAGATTCAAACGCCATACCCGGCCTAGGATTACAACTGTATAATAGCAATAATGCACTCCAGGGTGTGGGTTGTGCTGGGATAGCATCCTTTCTGGGGTGTTGGGCGGCACTCAGCCTGCGACCTCGTGCCCAACCACCCCAGGTATGAGGTTATCCAGCAAAACCCACACCCTGTCATGCATTATTGAAAGTAAATAATGCCTGTTTAGTATGTTGAGAATTTTTCATAACTATTCTCTGCGATAATCTCATAAACCCCTCCAGTTTCTGCTTCCTCAGGGTTTATGGATTATCACATATCTGGGGTGTGTGAAAACTCTCCAATACACACCTGCACAGGCATTATTCTCACATACAATCGCATCGTGTATAATTACATACACCAACAGAAGAAAAAATGGAAAACGCATTTAAAGTTACGGATCAGGGATACACTGTGATTCACTGAGGAAAGGAACTGTATACATTCTGGAACTCTGTACTCTGTTCAATTTTAGGAATCGCAAAATAATTTTGATGTGCATATGTGATTGGGACAGTTGAGATCTGCAGCTGGAGCGACACGCTGGGACTAGTCTCATAGTCACTTTTACGTCAAAACACCAATACTGAAACTAGTACCTTTGCTCACCACAACTGGCTCATCCCAGCCACAGTTGGGAGATGAAAGGTTAATGAAGTACCCAGCTTACTACCGCTCGATCTGCCCCCACCCAGCCCAAATGCCCTCTCTCACAGCCCAGAACAGAGATGAGAAACCAGAGCCGCGCTCCATCGCACTTACTCCCGCCAGCGTGAAAACAACACACATCAGGTATTCACGAGTGACGCCACCATATAACTAGCCATGGAGACAATCCAACAGCAGCTGGACATTTCCCACCTTGCGGGAGTATAGCCTTCTCGTCATGACCCGCCTCCTTCTGACTCAGATGACGTCCGCGCCCCGTGACCTGGTGACGTCAGGCCAGAGCGCAGTTCGACGCACTCAAGATGGCGGCGCCCATCGGTGTGGGATATGGCGACTCTAAGCAGTTTCGCATCGTTTCTGCGAGGATCGAGCGGTGGTTCGGAACCGCAGGTAACCGGACATAAAACCGGAGATAGGGAGGAGAGCAGCGTCTGTCAGCCAAATCAAAGCGAGGGGCATTGCATAGTATATAGGGTCTGTCGGTGGGGAGGAATTCGGGGTTTGAGAGTCCTGGGATGTTGGGGGACTCGGGTCTGAGAATGACCGTAGTACATGGGATGGGGACTCGAGGGTCTGACGGTGAAGGTCAGTACATGGGATGTCGACACAGGGTGTGAGAGTCAGTACATGGGTTAGGATGGGGACACACTCGTCTGAGAGTGAGGACAGTGCGTGCGATGGGGACCCGAGGTCTGAGGGTAGAGACATGGGATGGGGACTTGGGGTGAGGACAGTACATGGGATGGGAACTCTGGGTCTGGGTGAGGGACAGTACATGGGATGGGAACTCTGGGTCTGAGTGAGGGACAGTACATGGGATGGGAACTCTGGGTCTGAGTGAGGGACAGTACATGGGATGGGAACTCTAGGTCTGAGTGAGGACAGTACATGGGATGGGAACTCTAGGTCTGAGTGAGGGACAGTACATGGGATGGGAGCTCGGGGTCTGAGTGAGGGACAGTACATGGGATGGGAACTTAGGGTCTGAGTGAGGGACTGTGCGTGGGATGGGAACTTAGGGTCTGAGTGAGGGACTGTATGGGATGGGAACTTAGGGTGACTGAGGAGGGAGAGCACATGGATGGGAACTGGGGTCTGAGTGAGGGACAGTACATGTGGATGGGAACTCGGGGTCTGTGTGAGGGACAGTACATGGAATGGGAACTCTGGGTCTGAGGAAGGATCCATACGTGAATGTGGAAGCAGAGTCTGAGAATTAGGGAGAGTACAGGGATGGGTACACAGGGTCTGAGAGTGAGGGACCTGGGAGTGGGGACACAGGGTTTGAGAGTGAGGGACCTGGGATGGGGACATAGGGTCTGCAGTGAGGGACCTGGGATTGGGGACACAGGGTTTGAGAGTGAGGGACCTGGGATGAGGATATAGGGTCTGAGAGTGAGGGACCTGGGATGAGGATGTAGGGTCAGAGTGAGGGACGGTACATAGGATGGGGACACAGGGTCTGAGAATGGACAGTACTTGGGATTTGGACACAGGAACTGGGTGTGAGAGACATGGAATGGGGGCTTAGGGTCTGGGGTGAGGCGCATGGGATGGGGGTGCTGGGTCTGCAGTGAGAGACGTGGCAGTGTTTGCTCTGGCTTTATACTTTTAATGCAATATCGGAGGCAAAAATATACTAAGTTGTGGCATATGGAAGCAGACCATTTTTTTTTTTTAACTTCTGATATTTTATTCATGTCCATCTCATTTTTACATTCAGTTCCAACAGACATCGTTTAAAGACATGTATACATTAAATCCAATCCATTCTTATTCATTCCCACTCATTTCTTATCATCTCTCATTCTACCATTTCTATTTTATATAAACTAATCAGTTCTCAGATCCAGCAGTAGAGTCCATTTATGGGTTCACATTATTTTGCCCAAGGCTTATAGATGGTAGTTTCAGTTTTTCATAATGTGACCCATGAGAATGTCCCAGTCTAGTGTTCAAATCCGTTTCAATTCCTCCTCTTGATGTTGTCACTTCTCTCCTGGGAGTTTTACTTTCTCAGTCCACTGCTTTTCTTATTAATATGTGAATATTTTTATTTAACCCTTCTGATCACAAAGAAAAACTCTATTTTTCCTTCTTTCCCTTACCTCCCCTAAAAGAGAAGAGAAAAGGAAAAAAAAAACTCTTTTACTTCATATCAGTGCACTGTAACTGATATTACAGTCTTATATTGAAAGTGTTTTGTATACATACCGATACTGAATGCGTATGTATTTCTTTGTGTGTGTCTCCATCCGTGTTTCCCCACAAACTCTCCTGTCTCCATAAGCTGTTATCTTCCAGTGAATCGCCTCTCTTTTCTTATTTTGTTTCCTTTCTTTTAACTCTCCTCTGCACTTCCCATACCCTCCTTCCTTCTTATGCTCCTGTCTCCTTTCCTCCCCTTCATCTAAGCCCTCTTTCCAGCAGTACCAAGGTCTCCAGATTTCAGGAATCTATATTTTCTTAGCTGGATAGTGTATGTTATGTTCTCTAATCTTTTCATTTCTTCCACTTTGGAAATCCATAACTGGAGAGTTGGAAGTTCTTGCTGTAACCATTTGGTTGTGATGCATTTTAGTCGGCAACCGCAGTATCTGAAGCAACTCCACATTTCTCCTTTTTGTGAGGAGAGGGTTGGCATTCCTAGGACTAGGTCTTGAAACGTGTGGTATTATCACTTCTCCCATTTAGATCATAACCCTCTGGACTGGAGACCAAAATCTCTGTATTTTACATCCCCAGGAAAGTATGGTAATGAGTACTCTGTGTCTCCCCACATACCGCCAACATGCTGAGGATGCTTGAGGATTAAAATTTTTGGTAATCATTGGGGAATCGAAAGTAGCAGGTTAAGATTTTCCAGTTAAATTCTCGCCATGTTATGGCAGAGGTTACCTGCCATCCTCTCTGTAAGCTTACACTCCCAGTCTCCCTTCTGTATTGTCCCTTGTAATTCCATCTCCCATCTCTTTCGGATATGTTCTAACCCAGGAGTTTCTTTTTTTCCATGAGTATCTTGTACAGGATGAAAAGGTAAGGCAATTTATCTTTAATTCTTCTGGAGTCCCACCAAAATTGTTCCAGGGGGTCAGCTCTCTATTGATTTTTTGAAGATTATCTCCAGAGTTAATAAAGTGTAGAATCTGAAGATATCTATAAAAATCTTCCTTACGTAAGGCAAAATGTTCCTTCAGCGTGGCGTATGCCAAGCATAGGCCTCCTCTACTAGTTGTTTGAAAGTAGTAAGACCCTTTTGTTCCCAGTAGACATATCCCTGATCTAACCTTGGGGCACAAAGTTGGACGGTGTCTGATCAAAGACAAGGGACCCAAAGTATTCGGGTATTTGTTTTTTTCCTAAGTTTAAGAAGAACATATATGGATTGTTTTACCCAAGGGTTAGAGATTAGAAGCCAATTATGTGGGTCAATTGCAGGTTGGGTAAGTCCATATTTTACTGTTAGGAACTGATTCATTTTCGATACAGTACCACCCGCTCCAGCCCGTTGTTTAGCCCATGTGATTAGCTGAGTCCCTAGCGCCAGGTAATAATGATACATGTGTGGTAGGCCTAAGCCTCCTTTCTCCCTTTGGCTTCATCAAAGTACTCAGAGCTATCCTTGGTCGTGGCCCCCGAATAAATTTAGATATTTTTTGTGATTTGGATCCAGAACTGAGATGGTATTTGGATAGGGAGTGTCTGAAATAAAAATAATAACCTGGGTAATACATTCATTTTAATCTGTATTTTACCATACAGGGAGTGAGGTAGGAATTTCCATCTGGCAAAGTCGGATCTAAGGGTCTGGAGCAACTTTAGGAAATTGTTGCGATACAGTTTAGACGTATCCACAGACCCCTGTATTCCTAGGTATTTAAATGTGTTGTTTTTTTTTGGCCCAGGTGAACAGGAACATTTCTGTAATTGTTTATTAAGGTACCCTCCCACCACCCCTCCGATTTAGTTAAGTTAATTTTATAGCCTGCCAGGGAGCCAAATTTCTAACACATTTAACAGATGAGGTAAGGAGTCCTGTGGCTCTTTTAAGAAGAAAAGAGAATTATTCATGAAAGCGCTGCTTTGTGTTCCACTTCCTGCCCAAATGCCCTTAATATGTGGGTTGTCCTGTATCCAGATTACCAGTGGTTCCAAAGTTGAGACAAATAATAGTGATGATAGGGGCACCCTCCCTAGTGCCTCTCATAAGAGGCAGACAGTTCAACATACCGTTCACCCTGACTCTGGCCAGGCTTATAGTACAGTCTTGGCAATGGCGAAACAAACTGTTTCCCAGCCCAAACCTTGACAGGGTGGATGACATAAAGTACCAATCCACCCTGTCAAAGGCCTCTCCACATCAATGCTGATTGCTAACTGTAGGGCTGTTGAACTTCTTTGGGCTGTGAATATATTCAAGGACCTGCGTATATGTTATCTTGTAAATATCTTCCTGAAATAAATCCTGTCTGGTCTGAGTGGACCAGACTGGAGACTAACTTTGCAATCTATCTGCCAAAATGGCTGTAAAAATTTTAAATCCACTGGCAACAAAGATATGGGGCTATATGAACTACATAGCTCTGGGGTTTTGTCTGGTTTTGGAATTACTGAAATCTGGGCCAGATTCCAAAATGGTGGCACTGGATCACCCCTCTATCACTATCTCATTACAGGCCGCTAATAAGAGGCCCACCATCTGGAGTCTTAAATTCTTTATAAAACTCTGCTCCAAATCCATCTAGCCCTGGTGCCTTACGCTCTTTAGCTTTTTATTTTGTTCATGAGTTCTTGGGTAGCGATTAGGTGTTCAAGCTCCTTCCTGTATGCCTTTTGCAGATGACACAAAGATCTGCAACAGGGTTGATACACAAGGAGGCGTGGAAAGGATAAAAGGGACTTGTGAGGTTGGAGGAATGGTCAGGCGTATGGCAGCTAGGATTCAATGCAAAAAGTGCAAAATAATGCACCTGGGAAACAAGAACCCAGGGAAGAATACACAATGGGTGGGAGGTAGTAACAACAACAAAACAGGAAAGGGACCTGGAGGTAATCATATCAGATGACCTTAAGGTTAGCAAGCAAAGTGAGAAGGCAGTAGGGAGGGCGGGGTATACTGGGATGTATAGGGAGAGGCATCAGCAGCAGAAAACAGGAAGTTGTTATCCCTCTGTACAGACAGTTGGTGAGACCCCATCTGGAATACTGTGTCCAGTTCTGGAGACCCCATCTCCATAAGGACATAGACAGGATAGAGGCAGTCAGAGGAGGGCAACTAAAATGGTGCAGGGTCTGCAAGAGAAGCCTTATGAGGAGAGACTAAAGGAGCTTAATATGTATACCCTTGAGGAGCGAAGGGAGGGGACATAATAGAAACTTTCAAATACCTCAGGGAATCAACAAAGTCCAAGAGGTAGCATCTTTCAGAAAAAGAGACTTGCAAGAACAAGGGGACACAATTTAAAGATAGAAGGAGGAGAGGCGGTTCAGAGGCAATGTGAGGAAGTATTATTTCACAGAGAGGGTAGTGGATGCATGGAACAGCCTTCCTGAGGAAGTTGTGGAGTCTAAAACTGTCAGGAGAATTCAAGAATGCATGGACAGACATAAGAGCAATTCTTGTGGGGGCAGGAAGATATAGGCTGTTGGTTAAATAGGATCCTGCGGCCTATCCTGCAGATAGGGAAATGGGCAGACTAGATGGGCCTATCAGTCCTTATCTACCCCGTCAAAGTCTATGTTTCTATGTTTCCTCATTGCTTCTGGCAATGTAGGTATTTCAAGACCATTCAAAAGTTTCTACTGCCTTCTTATGTCCGGAAAATTATCCGCCCTATATAAGTTTGCATAATATTTTTCAAATCTCTGCACTATTTCCGCTGGGAGGTAGTGGTTTGTTCATTGTCTTCCCCTGCAAATGAATCACTGCTCTGCTTACCCTTTCCTGTCTAAGTTGCCATGCTAAAAGTCTCCGGTTCTGTTACCATGTTCATAGTATTTCTGTCTAGAATACCGTGAGTTGCCTTCAATTTGGGTGTTTAATATCTTGTTTAACTTATGTTGGGCTTATCTAGTTCTTGCTTAACTATAGGGTCTTGGTTCACCTGATGGGTAGATTCAAGCTGATTAATTTTTGTTCCAGCTGTACCCTCTGCTGCATTCTCTCTCTCTCTTTTGACTTTAGAGGCATATTTTATTATCTCCCCTCTAAGACTGCATTTAAGGGCATCCCATCTCATTCCCTCCTCCATTGTCCCCTTTCGGGTTTCTAGCTCAAATTGCTGTATTTTGTTCTTTATTAACTCTTTAAAATCTTCTCTGGTAGAGGCTCACATTGAGTCTCCAGCTAGATTGTGTCACTGTTGGGGCCATCAGAACATGAAGGGAGACTGGGGCATGATCAGAGATCACTATTGATCCTATGCAGCAGTGTTCTACTTTATGCACCCAGTTCAGTGGAAATTTTAAAAAATCTGTCCTAGAATAGGCACTATGTCTTGGGAGTAATAGGTATAGTCTCACTCCTAGGGTGCAGAACCTCCAACACTCTGTCAGCCCTAATTCTTGGCCCAATCTACAAACTTATTTCCGGTTCTTGTTATCCCTCCTGAGGTTTTCCAAGATGTATCTACTCCCAGATTAATGACTTCATTGAAGTCTCCTCCAATGACTACCATACTTTGTGCATCCATGACTGTTTTTTTATTACTGTCTCTAGAAATGCCAACCGTGGAACTTTTCATTTAGTGCATATCGTTTGCTAGAGTGCAATCTTGACCTCTATAGTTTCCTTGTATCTGGACAAATCTTCCTTCTGTATCTGTTCTAATCTTTAAAATTTTAGTGTGACATCTCTCTCTTTATCAAGATCATAACTCCCTACAGTGCGGGTTGTCGTTATAGTGTGGTAATATACACTTCATATCCATGTCCTTCTCAATTTCAAATGCTCTTAGGCCGTCAGATGTGTTTCCTGGAGGAAGGCTATTGGCTCATCATCATTTTAAATCTGTAATACCGCCCATTTCACTGGGTTGTTAATACCCCTCACATTTAGGGTAACTATCTTTAAGTCAACCATTTTCATTCCCTTGTGTTAGATACGACTTACTAATATATTTCCAT
Organism: Neoceratodus forsteri; assembly: GCA_016271365.2. Lineage (NCBI taxonomy): Eukaryota > Metazoa > Chordata > Ceratodontiformes > Ceratodontidae > Neoceratodus > Neoceratodus forsteri. The sequence continues at coordinate 118,359,347 of JADMNL010000024.1, read as the reverse complement.
GGATGGGGACACACTTTCAAAGTACAGTTTGTATTCAATCTATGCATTGTTTCTAACATATAACATAGAACAATTAAATCAATAAATTATAATTCAGCTCTAAACCAGTAACTTTTAACTCCTTGATCAACCTTCTTGACTTCAAGATGAGTTGCCCTCTTAGCCACCCTCTACAAATCCCTGATGTTAGAGGCATGGTTGGATGACCCCAACACTGTGGGCCTTCCGCTGGCTTAGATGGGCCTAACAGCCCTAACCAGAAGGGCAGGTCTTAAGCACCTTCACCGTGATCCAGGCACTTGTGAGCAATATATCGAGACCCAAATGAAAGAAACTCCCTGTCATGGGAAGGTCCCTCCCCAACATAACTAATGTACCTGGTTGATCTTTTAACCCCTTCTCCCCCCCTCCTGCCGTGGGTTTAATGATCCAGTTTTGTTTCCCCTTTGATCCCTCTCTGCCAGAGGTCCCCCTTGTCCCTCTTCCCTCCCCGTAGTCCCTGTTCTAAGTAATAAAGTACCCATCATACTCTTCTTTATCCTCTCAATCCTAAATGCACCTCTGGCTCTCTTGTTGCTTGTTATGTTTTCTTTGATTATTGTCTATGCCATCTAATTCCTTCAATATCTATTCATAATTTTATTATTCTCTTGTAGTTGCAGCCCCACAACTATTTCCTCCCTTCTGTGGACCCTCCCCACTTCCTACCCCTCCCTATCTCCCACTGCCTTTCAGTTTGGTGCTTTACCATTTTGTAATGTCAAATCCGTTGATACCTTGTAACCTTCAGGGTGTTACCCCCAAATCTTGTTCTAGTCCCCACAGCTTCATTGCTCCAGTTATACTTGAGCTTTAGGATCTACTAATGATCTTGTTGTTCCCCACCTTTTATATGCAAAGAGAAGGGTGAGAAATCCCCCTTTCATTTCATTTATTTCCTTGGATCCATCCCCCTTTACCTCCTTCAGCGGGTGTTACTTTTACTCTCTGCAGCAATTATTTTGCCATTCCTTGTGTTCACTCCTGACGGGCATCTGCCAATGTTCTCTGTCCCTCAGGTCGCTAATTCCATGGTGAAATCCTTTGCTCGAAGCCTCTCCCAGTTCTTCATGTTGTTCTCCTTGTGCAGGACCTGTAACGTTTAGTTCTCCTCACGCTGTCAGTGAGTCCCAAGTAGCGGAAGTCCCTGGTCGGCATGCAGCTCTTTTCTTTTCATTCCCCTTGTTGCCAGTCCCTTTCTAGAAGCGCTCCTCTCTGCGCGCTGCCTCTTCTGGAATCTGTATCCCCATCGAGGTCAGGAACTTTTGTGCAGCCTGTATATCTGTGAATCGTTTTACATTGTTCTCATTAATCACTTTTAGTCTTGCAGGGTATTCAATAACTGCTGTAACCCCTTTTGTTGCAGTTGGCCACTATAGGTAGTAATTTCCTCGTTGAATTAGTAACTGGGGAGAGTAGTCCTGCTCAAAGTATAAATGAGTGTCCCGAAACAGTTTCCTTTTGGATCATGCCATCTCAGGATCTCCTCCTTTATACGATAATCTAGGAATGCCATTACCAGGGACCTGGGTCTAGCTTTGGGTCCCCGGCTTAGGTATCAGCGAATGATGTTTAATGGCTTATCAGCTGGCCAGCCCAGAATCTCTTGCAGAAGGATTCCATAAATTGTGGCACTAGGCTAGTTTGAGGCAGACCGGTTTAATCTCTAGTAGTGCATAGTATTAGAAATCACCATTTTAAAAAGTCTTTTATTGGTTCCAGTGGCAGTTGGCAGTCAGCCTTGCATGGGATGGGGGCACAGGGTCTAAGCATGGGGACATGGGATGGAGAGACAGGGTCATGGTGAGGGACATGGGATGGAGAGACAGGGTCATGGTGAGAGACATGGGATGGATACATGGGGTCTGAGGGTGAGGGACATGGGAAGGAGAACTGAACTATGTGACATATCTGATCTCCAGATAGAGAATTATGAACCCCGTTCTGTGACAGACAAGCTGGTAACTTTATACTGAGTTAGTGTGGTGACATCATGGGTAGAGAGCAAAGCTCAAGTACACTCATGATATCACCACCTCATAGGTGTGAGGTTACCTGGAAGTCCTTCGTGGAGGATATTAAAGAGATAACCAAGATCAGCCCTGCACGTAATAAATAGGTGCCTTACCGCTACAGCATTCTCCAGTTATAAAGTTTAGCCAATCATGCCACAGATAAAACTAACACCACTCGATAAATTTAATTAAGATGGGCCCCAAGGACTTCCGATTATAAGGACCACCTACGCTCTGCCCCTCACGCTCACTAACGTTGTGATGAGCTGCCAGTGAGGCACACTCCGATATAAGCAATGGGTGGCGACATTATAATCTATTTTTAACATTATATTGGCCAGTTGATAATGAAGCGTGGGCACGGTCGAGCTAACAAGGCCTTGTTAGTCGCGGCCCTCGATCATTCTATCAACCGCCAATATAATGTTAAAATAGATCATAATGTCACCACCCATTGCTTGTAATGGAGCATGCCCCTCGCAACGGCTTCGTCACAGCGTTGGCGGCGAGAGGTGGAGTGAAGGACGGTTCTTAATCGAGAGCAGGACGACAATAAATCTGATGATACTGGAGCAGTAAGTTTTATCAGTGGCACAATTGGGGAATCTTACAACTGGAGAATGCTGTGGGTAAGGCACCTATTTATCAGTGCAGGCTGTTAATACAGGTTGATAGATCTTTTAAATATATAATGTGGGAGAAGGCTGGTCCTGAAAGTTTTAGATTTCTTACATTTTACTATGCGACGCAGTGCTGTGAATTTAGCAGTGGGTGCCATTTTGAACTGAACACTCGAGAAGGGGTTTGCCTGTCTGCTATCCTAATCAGCTTGTGCTCCAGGCCATATGTTTGGTTGGCTGGAACATGTTTCTGAATAGTGCAGCAGTTAGGAGAAGTAATTTACGTTCTAAACAGTGAATTATTTCTCAATATGTTCTAGAAGGTGGATTGTAGCTTTTGGAAACCACCACAGAAACGGGCTGATACATTAGACTAGGTAATATTTATCTTTCTACAGTATCTACTTATAGTAATATTTATCTATTTATATGCAATCAGTATCTGTTTATTTTTACACATTTATTTATGTATAATATCTGTGTGTCTATCTTTAGACAGTATCTGTTTATGTTTAGACAATGTCTGTGTATCTATCTATCCATTTTTAGACAATATCTGTTTGCTTACAGACAGTATATGTCTGTCTGTTTACAAAGAGATTTCCACTGAAGTATGTTTCCTGTTTGCCTATGAAAGAGGGGTTTCATACTCACATATCAAAACTTTTAAGGTTTTGCCTGTTTGAGGTCCAGGACTCTCAAAATAAAAAGTGGGGCTCCTGGTCTAAATTCTGGAGGTCTGGTAGTGTTCCTTTGGAGCTGCTTTGGTGTGTCCCACTGCAGTGTGGGTGGGCACACCAGGCCACAGTTTGTACATCTAAAGGAAAACAGTGAAACCTGGGGATCCTTCACTTTGATGGTGCACATCCTGGTGGGCTGCCAGCACATCAGGGATGCAGGGTCCATGTCCCCAAGAGCCGCTGGTTTGCAGAAATCTGGTGCCTTTTCCAATCCAGCGGCATGCCTGGCAGTTTTGTCAACCAATGGTGGTGTAAGCCTGCCTGAGGTGGGGCTTCACCGTGAAGGCCCTTGTGTATGTCATTAACAAGCTAATAAATTGAAAATGTAAGAAAACTGCATGTTCATATGTTTTTAACTTCTGGTTTCTTGTCTGCACTGCAGTGTTATTAGGCCTCATTTTCATTCTTTGGTCCTGTCTGTCTCATTTTAGCTGCTCTGTAAAGAGGGCTCCCCACTTGGGCCCATGCCCAATGAGGACATCGATGTCGGAATTTGAGTCCCTGGAGAGTACCCAGTTCTCGGACGCTACTTGAAATTGGCAGAGCAGGAGAGCAAGAAATCGGGTTCTGGAAAAATACAAGCAGTACATCAGACAAGATCAAGGTGAGGGCTCCAGGAGCTAATACACTGGTATCTTCTTGAGACAGTCTCTTTGTAGCAGGTTGTAACCGGGAGCTCCTGCCGCCTGTTGAGGAGTGACCTTTTCTTAAATCTGTTGCAACAGTTCTATTTCTTAATCTAATCTATCTTTACAATTTCTAGTCCATAAGGTTGGCCATCTATAGGCACCCCTTCCTTTCTTGAGTATGCAAAATGTCCTCTTTAATTTTCCTTCCTCTCAGGTCCTCGTACAGGAGGTTATTGTTGTAACCTCCAAGCATATGTAAAACAACAGGCTGTGTTCCTCATTGTTGGATTTAGTATGTAATAGCACTATGTCATAAAATACATTGATGTATAAACCTGTAAATGTTGAAAATACCATGGCACTAGGTGTTTTTGATAAAGGTGAAAATTTATTTGGGACCGTCTGATAAAAATTAAGTTAATTGTGCTATTTAAAATGCATGTAAATTGCTGTAAACTGAACAAGTCTGAAATTTAATGGTGATTTGCATATATCGCATGATGCTTTGCATTATGGAAGTATGTCTGTTCGTTTCTTTGAAACTTGGCTTATTGTCAATGTTCTTTGGGATAACCCTTGTTTTAGTGCTTTTACACTGAAGTTCTTTGTCTTTAGCTTGTGTGTGTGTGTATGTGTTTGTGTTTTTTTTTTTGAGCCCCCACCACAAGCCCTACATAGGGAGGCTAAATCTCGACAGATAAGTTAGATCAGTGAGTCAGTAGGCGCGGGCTAAGTGTAGAGGAAAGACTTGCATAGTCTGTTGCTACAAACTGATTTACTGAAGAAGGGTTATGCCATTGCTGAAGGTTATCCTCTGCATTTTAAATAAACATCACACAGAGACTGTGTGTTGAACTTGAAGTTCGGTGTCTGGTCCATCTGTTGTCCCACAACCCTCCACACAGGACCCTTCTGCGAGGCACTTGTTTCCAACAGTCGTATTCTGGGACCGCCTCATGCACACATACCAGGTCTGTGTACTATAAAAGAGAGGGTGGTCCCTGACTCCTCCGTCCTTTCTTTTCAAGGCCCCCTCGCACACATCTCTCCTGGAGATCGGCTCAGCAGTCACTTAGCCTTTTAACATTTTATTTTTCTACTACTAACTTTTGTTGCGTTGACGATCTTTACTAGACTGACAACGATGAAGATACTTCTAATTTTCGTAAGTGTAATTACATCTTCAGCATCGCTGAAGGTGACTTTTGCCCTCGTGGGCGATGGCTTCTGCCCTCTCACCGATGGTGGCTTTTTCTCTCTCATGTTGACTGTGGCTTCTGCTGTCTCATTAACAGTGACTTGTACCATCATGTTGGTGATGGCTTCAGCCCTCCCGTCCACGATGGCTTCTGCCAACTCGTTGACAATGGCTTTTGCCCTCTGGTCGATGGTGGCTTTTGCCTTTGCGCGACGGCATTGCCATCTCGTCAGTGGCTTTGGCCCTCTCGTGGGCGAGGGCCTTGGTGGTAAGGGCTTTCAGCCCTGTCACTGTCGTGGCTCTCGACCCGCAATCCACGATAGACTCTTATCGAGGTGGCTCCGGCACCCTCTCATCACCACCACTGGTTTCGATAGGCTTCCCCACTCTTATCGGGGAATGCGTCCAGCCCCTGAGTCGCCATGAGTTTCACCCTTAGGTATACACTGGCCTTGGGTCTTTCGTTGCCAGTGACGTCTCATTGCAGTAAGGCTTCACCCCTTCTCCTCGATGAGTACTTGGACCCTCTTATCCACAGTGGACCCCCAGAATAATCTAGGGCCCAGACCCAGGCGCCCTTGCTCGGCCTCGCTGTCATCTCCTCATCGCCTCCTAATGGAGCATGAGTTATGCACCATCTGACTGATGGCTTCGGCTATGGGTGTCCTCGGGTAATCCATCCGGACACTGTTTGGTCTTTAACTGAAATTCTGTCCTCATACTGGGTATACGGTTATTTATTCCACTGCTTCGACATCAGCGATGTCCGCTTTGACAACCAAGGGACTCTTTTTCGAACAGTGCTGGCTCCTTTGAGTCGACTCTTTGACTGGCCTGCTGGAGTTCATTTCCCACTAATTTTCTTCTCTCATTATTCCAGTGGAGTCTGACTGTGTTTCTTCGTAGCTCCGAGTTGGACCTATAGGCGTGGGTGGACATGCCTATTCTTGTGGCCTAGTGGCTCCACCTCCAGGTTCCATCCCGGTCTCCACCTGTACACCAGGCTCTGTCTACTCTACAGTTGTTGGGTGGAGACCCCTTTTTCTTGCTCAAGACTAGGGACCCATCGGGTTCTACCCTCTGGGGCCCAGGTATAGGAGCTGCATGCCCCTAGGCACAAATTGGCTTATTATTTGGAGGCGTCCTCACAGTGATCGTCCCACCTCTTGGGGATGCTTCTGCAGCCACTACACTAACTCTTGGAATCTCTGGCGGATGGTTTACATGACTTCTACTGTGAAAATATGTCTCTCGTGACTTTCTTGGCTGCATATGTTGGGCCTTTTACTCCTACTTTTCTAAGATTGCTTCTTGATGCTGCTTTTCAAGGTCTATCTACAAGATCCACCACCTCTGGTTGCACTGTACTTTGGTGCATTCCATGTCATTTTTTTTTTTTTTTGCATCAGGAGAATTCTTTCAAAGTCCTTTTTGGACCCGCTGATACCTTGAGGGGCCTCTCTCACATGGGTTCACTAGCTCTGTTAACCTTCCCTGCCTTTGGTTCTGAAGTCAACGGTGCTGTTCCACCAGTTCCTTGCCTGGGACTGCTCACAGCCTGAAGGTCCCTCAAATCCATGGTTACAGTATCTGTCCTGATGTCTGGGATCAGGGCTTTTCTACTTGAATAATGCTGTTTTGCCTGTGCCCCCTCCACAAAGGTCAGAGTATGTTTGCTCTTTCCTTCCAGACAATGATCATGGTAGACCTTCACCCTATGCTACAAAAGGTAGTGAAACCCCCATTCAGGATAGAGTCTGCCATCTGAGTCTTCTAATAATACCGGGCCTTGATCTCTGCAATTCTTCGCAAGTGGGCCTCTGTGGCTTTTTTTCCCCATTATATGCCCAGATGTTTTGCTATTTAGAAACATCATCAGATGTTCTCCTTGTACTGGTCAGTACTCTTTAAGTGTGGTTCAAGTCTCGGGGTATGAGCGATACACCTTTTGGCATACATTCAGTTGGTAACATTTTCCTTCCTGTATTTGAAGGACCGCTACTAAGCTAAGTGGCTTCCCATTATCTGCCGACACCATAGGTGTCTGACCAGGCTTCGCCTGCAGACTTTTAGGGATACTTGGCTGTGGCCATCCTAATCGATTACATATCTCCAATAATACTTGAGACTTTGTTCCAGGGCACTATGCAGTGATTGTGCTTCAGAGATCTACCTGCAAACAGATGCTGGCATCTTATCTCCGCTATCAAATTTCTCCATTTATGAAGGTGCATGACCATTCTTCGACACATACTTCAACTCCAGAGGATTTGGGTATTCCTTTCAAAGGTCAAAAACCTGCCAAGGTGTTTGGCAGCAGACGATGCCCATCTGTGCATCTTTGTCTGGAAGAACCATTTTCTATGTTCTCCATACTTTTAGGTGCCTCTATGGGGCATGTCTCGTGATTCAATCAGTTATTTCCCGCTGTATGTTACCTGACCAGGGAACATTACCCACTCCTTGTAGTATCCAGTGAACGAGCAACCCGAGTAGAGCCTACAAAATGGTGCCTCAATTACGGCACCTGTGTTCACAGCTACCAAGCGAGGGAGGGTATGCTTACATGCAAACCATATACTGGGGTGGAAATACCATGACAGGAAGCAATGATGCCGGGGAGGGAGCAGGGGAAGAATGGTATGCGGGAGGGTGTGGTGGGCAGCTGCTGAGCTGGTCCTCTAACATAGTGGGAGGGTGGTCAGCTGGGAGGCACAGGGTTCAGGTACTTTTATTGCTCCAAATGTAGTTATTGCTTCAGAAAAGCATAATCTGTCAGTTCAAGTTCTCCAGCCTGGTCAGGCACCATAAAGGTTAACACAAAACAGTTCTTTCAGGCTGACTTGACAAAAAGAATCTTTGAACTACCTATGTTGGCCAGCAGGTTTTAGAAACATAGAATGTGATGGCAGATAAGGACCGCTTGGCCCACCTAGTCTGCCCATTTTCCTACATAACAGATAAGCTGCAGATCCTAGTTAACCAACAGCTTACTTCCTCCACCCCCACTAGGACTGCCTTATGTCTGTCCCATGCATTCTTGAATTCCCCACTGTTCTTGACTCCATGACCTCCTCAGGAGGCTGTTCCATCATCCACAACCCTCTCTGTGAAAAATACTTCCTCACATTACCTCTGAGCCATTCCCCCCATCTTCTAATTGTGCCCCTTGTTCTTGCACATCTCTATTTCTGAAAGATGCTACCCTCTTGGACTTTGTTGATTCTCTTGAGGTACTTGAAAGTTTCCATCATGTCCCCTCTCTCCCTTCTTTCCTCAAGGGTACACATATTAAGCTCCTTTAGTCTTTCTTCAGTATGTCTTCTGGTGCAGACCCTGCACCATTCTGGCTGCCCTCCTCTGGACAGCCTCCACTTTGTTTATGTCTTTGTGGAGATGGGGTCTCGGAGCTGCACACAGTACTCCAGATGGGGTCTCACCAACTGTCTGTACAGAGGCCAACAACTTCCTGTTTTCTACTATTGATGCCTCTCCCTATGCATCCCAGTATCCCCCAGCCTTTCTTACTGCCTTCTCACATTGCTTGCCCTCCTTTAGATCATCTGATATAATTACCCCCAGGTCCCTTTCTGTTTTACTGTTGTCAGTATCTCACCCCCATTGTGTACTCTTCCCTTGGGTTTTGTTTCCCAGGTGCAATATACAGTCTCAAACAAAACAAATGGTTTGTGGGCCAGCAGTTTTGAATTCACAGTCTATAATAATACACAAACAGTTTTCCCTTTAGCCTTATATGCAGGCTGTTATCAGCAGTACATTCCACTCACTGTTTTGGCCCTGCTGTCTAGGCTGATCCTTTACCTCAGGACTCTGTGCTCTAGAAATGATCTCTTTCTCAGCAGCAGGTTTCAACTTCACCCCAAAGGCTCTCTCCAAATATTAACCATTCTCCTTGGCTTTCTGCTCTGGTTCTTGTCTTACATTCCACCCTCCATCTTGCAGGGTTCTCTGCCTAGGAGTATCTCCTCCTGCAGCAGTTTTCAGCTTCTAACTGACTCCTTGCTGGATTCTCTTTGCCTTTCAACAATCCTCTAATCAGCAACACCTAGAGGCACCCCCTTTGCCTGTTCATGTTGCATTCCCTGCATTTCCTCATCCTCAGCCAAAGTGTTAACCTCTTGTTTCCCAGGATAGTGTTTACATTGTCACATACCTCCCCTTTGTGAGAAGGCACAGTTGGCCAGCCTGACCATTCCCTTCCGGGACAGGAAGTCCATGTTTCCATTCTGGGTCCCGACCTGGTGGTGCACTGTAAAGGAAGATGGCTGGAGGGCCAAGTACCACTGGTGATGTGGGGTTGTCATCCTTCATCACCTGTAGCCACCTCAGAGGGCATGATCTGTGACCAGGATAAACTGCCGGCCATGCAGGTAGTAATGGAGGCGATCCACAGCCCACTTGACTGTGAGATGCTCTTTCTATCACCGATATTTTTCTCTTGGGAAAGCATTTCTGACTGAGATTGAGGATAGGATGTTCTTCCCCTCAAACTCCTGGGAGAGCACGGCTCCAGCCCGACTTCAGAGGTGTCCGTCTGCAGGATAAGGTCCTGTTGAAGTCAGGACTGCATAACACTGGCTCTCTGCACAGTGTCGCTTTGAGTTGTGTGAAGGCCTGGTCACACTCCTCTGACCATTGGACCTTAAAGGGGCAGATTTTCAGGTGAGGTCTGTAAGGGGCTGGCAGGGTGGAGAAGTGCGGTATGAACCTGTGGTAATACCCTGCCAATCCTAGAAGGCCCTCACCTGGGTTTTGTGGTGGGTACTAGGCACTCAGCTATGTCTTGGACCTTGCTGACCAAGGTCTCACCTGTCCATTGTCTATACAGTACCCTAAGTACTTTGTTTCAGCTTTGGCCAAGCACTTAGCTGGATTGGCCACTCAGCCTGCTTCTCGTAAGGACTGTGTCGGCTGCCACCTTGGATACATGGGACTCCCAATCAGTGCTGTGGATCACCACGTCATCTAGGTAAGCAGCTGCACAGTGGGCATGGGGTTGCAGCAAGCGATTCATGAGCCTTTGAAAGGTTGCAGGTGCCCCATGTAAGCCGAAAGGCATGTAGTGCGAACTGGTATAGCCCAAGGGGTAGTAAATGCTGTCTTTTCCTGAGACTCCGGGGTCAAAGGTTTGCCAGTACCCTTCGTTAGGTCCAAAGTCGATATACTTGGCTTCTCCCCATGTCTATCCAGCAGTTTGTCTACCCGGGCATGCGGTAGGCATCGAACTCGAGATGGCATTGACCCTACGAAAATCAATACAGAAGTGGGTAGCCCCACCTTCTTTTGGTGCTAACACTATGGGGCTACACCAGTCACTGATGGATTCCTCAATCACCCCCAACTCTAGCATGTTGTGTAACTCCTCCTTAACAGTGTCTAGATGACGGCTTCCCGCAAGCGATACGGTCGCTGCTGCACCTTCTCTCCCAGGCTCTGTTTCTATATGATGAGCTATCATATGGGTTGTCCCGGGAGGAAGGAGAAAACATCCAAAACTAGCTTACCAACTCTCCTAGTTGCTGTTTCTGTTTGTGAGACAGCTGTTTTCCCATTGGGACTTGTATCTCTGGATTCTCATCCGCATTGGGGTCCCAGATCCACTATGTCTGATACAGCGGAAATCAGTAGGCTTATTTCCTGGTTCCAGAATTTCAGGAAATTGACATGGTAGATCTGGGTCTCTCTTCACCTCTCTGGCTGGCAAACTTCATAGTCAACTGGGCCCACCTCGGGTAACCGTGAAGCCCCTTCCATTTGGCTAGAAGCTTATTCTGGCTGCTTGGCAATAAAACTAGTACCTGATCCCTGGTTTACATTCCCTCAACTGGGCTCCTGATTATAGTAGTACTCTTGTCTTTGTTGAGCCTTCCAGATTCTCTCGGGCAAATTTCCCACCCAATCTAATCTTTCCCTCAATTGCAAGACATATTGCACCACATTTTCAGTCTTTGGGTCAGGTTTCTCCCACATCTCCTTTACTACATCAAAAACACCTCGTGGGTGGCACCCATAGAGGGTTCAAAGAGCAAACCCTGTAGAAGCTTGAAGGACCTCCGCATTAGAACATCAGTAAGGGAAGTAACTTGTTCCAGTCCCTGACCTCAGTGGTTATGAACTTTCAAGCATTGTTTTAAGGGTTTTGGTGAATCGCTCCACAAGGCCAGCTGTCTGGGGATGTAGATAGAGGTCCTTACGAACTGATTCCCAATAAAGTACAAACCTCCTCAGTTAGGCGGGACATGAAGTTAGTTCCCTGGTTAGTCAGCATTTCCCGGTATTCCCATATGACTGAAGATCTTTAAAGTTCCTGGCTACAATATTGGCTGAAATGGTTCATAACGGATGGCCTTGGGGTACGGGTAGCATAGTCTACAATCACCAGATTGTATTTGTGCCCCTGCACTTTTTCAAGGATCACTATATCAACCCCGATCTAGTCAAATGGTGCCTCCATAACGGTAAGGGCACTAAAGACACCTGGGCTGTCTTCGGTGCTACTAACTGGCTTTCGGGACAAGATGCACAATAATTTTTACTTGTTGATAGATGCCCGCCAAAAGAATCGAGGGGGTAACAGTCTGGTTAGTCTATTCTCCACCCCATGCCCTGCCACAGGAATAGAGTGGGCGTGGCATAGTAATTCCCCTGAAAGACTCAAGTGATTAGCAACTGATGCGGGTATCCCTGCGTCTGGGCCTTCTTACTAACTTGATACAGGTTACCTTGTAACTCAAAATGAGGATAGCGTGTTGCCCAATTCTCATCTACCACCTCCTTCCCTGGCAGCTAACTGGGTGTATACACGGCTGAGTATACCATCAGCTTCGTTGTTCTTTGGCAATGTCGGGCAGTCCTTTAACACATCTTTCTTTGATAAGGACAGCCCTCCGAGACTTTAGTTAGGGTGGGTCAGTGTTAGGGTCTGGCTGTGGGTCTGGACCCACTTTGCCTTCTTCCCTCCCTCCTGTGCCTGCCCTTGGGACCCCTTTTCTTGCTGCCCTGCATTTCGCTTAGATTTACGGGTTCTCGTCTGGGAGTTAAAACCCTGGGTCTGGAAAGGGGAAAACTTCTCCAATTGCAGGTGACCGGCCCCTCCCTTCACGACTCTGAGACCGGTAATTACCAAAGATAAGTCTGCTTTCCATAGGTCATGAAACCATTTCCAATCTCTCCCAGTAACACAGGATAGGGTAGCCTGGGGCAACCCCACCTTATAGTCTCTGTTCGCCCCAGAGTATGTGTAACCATATCACCAGGGTAGCCTTTACATCCCCATGCACACATCGGATAGGGATGGGGTTCTGGTCCTGCCAGCATCTGGGGTTCATAAGGGCCGCCCTGACTAGGGTCTGGCGGCTTCCTGAGTCCACCGGTCCTCCATCTCTATCCTTTCTATCTCGACAGGGACCACAAAATCTCAGGATTCAGAGCCCCCACCCCACTGTACAGTGAATACACATCTGTAAACGTGCAGTCTGTGAAGGTACAGTCCATGTGGGGACAGTTCTTTGCAAAGTGACTCTTCTGTCCACATGAGAAACATGCCCCTATGTTTGGCTGTGGGGTGAGCCTCTGGGTTTGGGCAGGCCCTCAGGAAATGTCTCCCTGGGCTGTTGGGTTCGTCTTTCCCAGAATTTGACCCTTATTTGGGCCATAACCCCTCCCTACATGCCCAAGGTCCCTTCACAGTTCCAGCCGATATTCCTTCAGTCTGGCTCCGGGACAATTCCCCATCTTCCCAAGTGGCCTGGTAAGCTGGGTCACAGGTCGGGAGGAGAGTTCGGCATCTAGCACTTGTTCTAAGATCTGCATGGCCTCTGCTATATGGTGATCTTCTGTTTGCGGACCCAGCTCTGAATTTCTGGAGGCAGGCTGTTCAAAAATTGTTCCAAGATGATTAACTCGGCCAACTTAGGGCTACTGTGTCCTTCGGGTTTTTAGCCAACCCCAGCATAGGTCCATAATTGTTGTCTTACTTCTGTAGGCTGTGTACCTGCAGCAAATCTGAAGCTCCAGAACCTCCATCCTTAACTTTCTGAGTTGATGCCTAGGTGGTCCAGGATTGTCGCTTTCACCTCTGTGTACTCCTGGCTGTGGTACTGTCCATAGCTCGATAGGCCGCTGGGCTTCCCTGGTCAGATGGGGCAGGTGGGACAGCCCATTGGGGTCTGGGGCATCTAGCAGCTTCCACACGCTCGACCGTTACCAGGAAGGCCTCAGGATCATCCTCAGACATCATTTTGGTCAGCGTGGTGTTCATCCTAGGAACCCCATGCCCCACGATAGCAGACGAGCCTCACCAGTAGGATCTTGTTGCGGCTGTTGCACCAGGGGACTGCAGCAGCAGTTGCTGCTGTTGTTGCCCCAGCTGTGTAAGAAACTGCTGTTGTGCCTCCTGTTGGGCTTGCTGTGCGTGTGGGCCACTGTCGGCCTCCTGCTGCTGCTGAGCCAGCTGGGTGAGAACCTGTTGTTGCTGAGCCTGTTGTGCTTGTTCGCCGCTGCTGCACCTCCTGCTACACTTGTTGGGCAGTTATTGCGCCTCCTGCTGCTGAGCCAACTGCCTGAAATCCTGTTGTTGTTCAGTGAGAAACTTCAGCAATTTCTCCATATCCGTTTTCCAGAATGTAACTAGTCCTGCTCACTCCAGCAGGGTTGAATCCAGTCTTTACACCATGTGTGACAAGCTGGCCTATGGTAGATGGAGAATCAACACGCTGGGTTTAAAGTTCACAGAAGAAAATGTACTTTATTGTTCTGATGTAAGTTATTGCTCCAGAAAAGCATAATCAGTCAGTTCAACTTCTCCAATCTGGTCAGGGAACATAAAGGCTAACACAAGACAGTTCTTTCAGGCTGACTTGAAAAAGGAATCTTTGAACCACTTATGTGGGCCAACAGTTTTAATATACAGTCTCAAACAAAACAAACGGTTTGTGGGCCAGCAGTTTTGAATGCACAGTCTCAAATAAAACACAAACAGTTTTCCCTTTTAGCCTTATTTGCAGGCTGTTAGCAGTACATTCCACTCACTGTTTTTGGCCCTGCTGCCTAGGCTGATCCTTTACCTCAGGAGACTTTGCTCTAGAAATGGTCTCTTTCTCAGCAGCAGGTTTCAACTTCTCCCTAAAGCGGTCTCCAACAATTAACCATTGTCCTTGGCTTTCTGCTCTGGTTCCTGTCTTACATTCCACCCTCCATCTTGCAGGGTTCTCTACCTAGGAGTATCTCCTCCCTGCAGCAGTTTTCAACTTCTGACTCCTTGCTGGATTCTCTCTGCCTTTCAATAATCCCTCTAATCAGCAGCACTGGAGACACCCCGGCTTGCCTGTTCATGTTGCATTCCCTGCATTTCCTCATCCTCAGCCAAGGTGTTAACCTCTTGTTTCCCAGGGTAGTGTTTCACTGTCACACCATGCATATAGGGTTCTGGACTATGCATAACGGACTACACCTCGTTAGTAGTACATTTCCCCAAGCAGCAGGGATACCACGCCGGATACCCTCTGCTTTTTCAAAGTGGTGGGGCATGAATGGAAAATTCCACAGGATGTAGGCAAGGACACTTTTTGTCCGCTGGGCTTATCCTGACTGGATCTGTTCATCTCTCCGCACCATACCATGCTGCCTCAGTGCTGTCACTGTGGCCAGACCAGGATGTGGTCTGGCTGGATGTTTTCTCTCTTTACTGTAGGCTCTTCTGTGGTCAGGACGGTGTGGTTCCCACTGTTACAGTTGAGGGTTCTGGTGCTTATACCTCTCCCTCTTTTTGCCCACCCTCTGCCCTTCTCTTTTGGTAAAAGCAGCTCCTTCAGTCCAATTCTGTATTTCCTGCTCCTGCATGTTTGATTCGGAGCTTACCCCTCTCTTGGTTCCAGAGTCACCTTTATGATGACAGCATCTTACGCAACCTGAGTGTTTCATGCCATGTCCCTTTCTTCACAGAGCAGGTGCGTGTCTCTCTCTGATGGGACTGGATTGAGGTGGACTGTGTTTCATGTCCTCCTCAGTATATACTGGACTATTTACTCCCGCTTGGGTGTTTGGGGTTCTCTTTGTCAGCGAACGCTTGCCTTTTCTTCCTGATGAGAGAAAGGTCTCTGACTCCATTGGGTGCTTATGACTGCTCTTAAGGGACATTCTTCCCTGCACCCCAGTAGGACTCCACCTACCTCTCGGGTTCTCAGTTAAGTCCTAGACTGACTGATGATTGGCCCCTTAGGCCTATGGTTCCATGAGGCCTGCGCTTCCTATCTTGGAACCTTTTACTCTGTGTTGCAGAGGCCTGCACTTCCTATCTTGGAACCTTTTACTGTGTGTTGCAGTTTCATCGGCTGGCTGCATTACTTCATTGGCAAGCATTTAAACTAGGCAGGAGGCACTGAAAGGAGCAGGGAAATCCCAGCCTCCCCCACAAAACACGGTAATTAGTGAGGTAAACACCAAGGTAGAGAAGTCATTAGGAGAAGGACAGAGGTAAATGTAAAAAGGCAAAGGCAGTAAGGACAGGAATGGGGCTAAAGGGTAAGGCCATCAAAAGTGGAGGGTGATGAGTACCAATGCCCGTAGTCTATGTAACAAGCTCCCTGAACTAGTGTCCTTGATGGAAGAGGGTTGTCTGGATATTGTGGCAGTCACAGAAACATGGTACACAGAGAACCATGACTGGGATGTCAACATACCAGGATACACAATCTACAGGAGGGACAGGAAGGGTAAAAGAGGAGGAGGAGGTAGCTCACTATGTAAAGAAAGGGATCAAAGCAACAGAACTAAGAGTAAACAGGAACAAATGAGGCCTCTGGGTCACCCTGGAGACAAGAGGCACTACAATCCGCATGGGGTTGCATACAGACCCCCATCTCAGGGGAGGGAATGGACAAGGAAATGATAGAAGCTTCCTTAGAATGGTGAAAAGGGGAGATATTGTTGATGGCGGACTGAATATGCCAGATGTTAACTGGAGCATCTTTGCTGCAGGCATATCCAAGAGCATGGTCATTCTTAATGCCCTACAGGGGGGCATGTCTTTGACAGCTAATATTGGAACCCACTCGGGAGGGAGCAATCTTAGACCTGGTACTCTCAAATGGGGATGGAGAAAGAATCTCAGATTTAGAAGTGGGTAGCCATCTTGGAACAAGCGACCACCAAACAGTGTGTTTCACGATAAACACAGACATATAGTCAAGCCATACAAAAGCAAGAGTATTGGACTTTAGGAGGGCTAACTTTGAGAAATGAGAGAGTGCCTCAGAAAAGCACTAGCAAACAGGCAAGAAAGAGGTGGAGGAACAATGGGAGTAATCAAAACAGCCATCACAGAGGCAACAAGCCTGTGTGTAAAACAAATCAGCAAAACACAACGAAGGAAAAAACAGCTATGGTTCTCAAAAGAGGTGTCAGGGAAGGTTAAAGAGAAAAGGATAGCATTCAGGAAATATAAGGAAACGCAGAAGGAGCAGGACAGAGAACTTTATCAGTTAAAGCAGAAAGAGGCTGGGAAGGCAGTCAGAATAGCAAAGGATCAAATCGAGGAAAGGATAGCCAACTCTGTTAAGAAGGGGATAAGACCTTTTATAGGTACATTAGGGAGCCGAAGAAAGACCAAAGGAGGGATACTGAGGCTTAATAAAGGGAGGAATGAGGTAGAGGGTGACAGTGAAAAGCTGGGATACTGAATGAATATTTCTTCTCAGTATTCACAAAGGAAGATGAGGAGGAGATACCTAAACCAAACAAGAGAAACACTCTGAAGACAGGGGTCTTTACCAGTCCATTTACAGAAGAAAGGGTTCTGAAAGAACTAGCAAATTGAAGGTGGACAAAGCAATGAGGTCTGATGGGATTCACCCAAGAATTTTAAAGGAACTAGGGTAGAGACTAGTGACACAGGTTGACTACTCTCTTTAACAAATCATGGGAGGATGAGGTGGTACCTGAGGGACTGGAGGAGGCGGATGTGATTCCTCTTCACAAAAGTGGGAGCAGGACAGAGGCAGGAAACTACAGATCAGTTAGTTTGACCTCAGTAGAAGGAAAATGATGGAATGACTTCTGAAGGAAAAATTGTTGAGTACCTAGAGGCCAGTGGGGCACAGGACCCAAGGCAGCATGGATTCCACGATGGGAAGGTCGTGTCAGGCGAATCTAACAGGTTTCTTTGACTGGGTGACCAAAGTAGTAGACCAGGGAAGGGCTGTGGACATGGCCTACCTAGATTTTAGCAAGGCATTTGATACAGTCCACACAAAGATTAATACACAAATTAGCCAGCCCTTGGAGTGGGTCCCAAGGTGGTAGCCTGGATAAAAAATTGGCTAGACAACAGACGCATAACGGCAGTAGTAAATGGAGAGTCCACAGTGAACAAAGGAGGGTTACTAGCTGGGTACTGCGGGTTCAGTACTAGGACGGTCCTTTAATGCCTTTATAAGTGACATTGCAGTGGAACTGGAAGGAAAAGTATGTCTCTTTGCAGACGACACAAAGATCTGCAACAGGGTTGATACACAAGATGGAGTGGAGAGGATGAGAAGGGACTTGGCAAAGTTGGAGGAATGGTCAGATGTATGGCAGCACAGATTCAGTGCAAAGAAGTGCAAGGTAATGCACCTGGGAAACAAAACCCAGGGGAGGAGTACACAATGGGGGTGAGATACTGACAACAGTAAAATGGAAAAAGACCTGGGGTAATTATATCAGATGACCTAAAGGTGGGCAAGCAGTGTGAGAAGGCAGTAAGAAAGGCTGGGGATACTGAGATGCATAGGGAGGCATCAGTAGTAGAAAACAGGAAGTTGTTATCCCTCTGTACAGACAGTTGGTGAGACCCTATCTGGAGTACTGTGTGCAGTTCTGGAGACCCCATCTCCACAAAGACATAGACAGAGTGGAGGCTGTCCAGAGGAGGGACCAGAATGGTGCAGGGTCTGCACCAGAAGAAATCTGAAGAAAGACTAAAGGAGCTTAATATGTATATCCTTGAGGAAAGGAGAGAGGGACATGATAGAAACTTTTAAGTACCTCAAGAGAATCAACAAAGTCCAAGAGGTAGCATCTTTCAGAAGAGATTTGCAAGAACAAGGGCACAATTTGAAGATAGAGGGGACGGCTCAGAGGTAATGTGAGGTATTTTTCACAGAGAGGGTTGTGACTGCATGGAACAGCTTCCCTGAGGAGGTTGTGGAGTCGAGAACAGTGGGAGAATTCAAGAATGCATGGGACAGACATAAGGCAGTCCTAGTGGGGGTTGGAGGAAATAAGCTGTTGGTTAACTAGGATCTCAGCTTATCTATTAGGTAAGAAAATGGGCAGACTAGGTGGGTCAAGCGGTCCTTATCTACCGTCACATTCTATGTTACTAGTTCTTTAAACTAAATGAAAGCAACTTTCTTGTCCAGTGTTTAATTATCTGAATTGGCTTTGCATCAGTTCAACATACAGGCATACTATTCCTGTGTCCAATTTAAGTCAGCATCCAACATGAGATGCAGAACATACCAAACTGCCAGCAGATATAGGCCCTTCAGTCTATCTAGTTTGCTTGAGTGTGCTGGATGCCGTCCTCTTAAACTGCCACTTCCCCCTCCTTGCACCCTTCTAACCTCGTGCACCCCACTTCCGACTCTCTTCCCACCCACCCCACAGTTTTGACTCTGCCTTTGGCCGTATCCCACCATCTCTTGAAGCTGCCCACTGTCTTCAGTAATACAGTACAGCCTCTTCTGTCAAGATTCCAACCTACCACCACCCTTTCCATGAAATAGTGCCTCATCTCTCTCTCTTGAACCTTCCTCCCTCCAATTTCAGACTGTGTTCCTGCTGTCCCTCCCCTTTTAACTTAAACCTCCAGAGCTAACTCTGTTTGTGCCCTTTAGGTATGTGAATATCTCAGTCGTATCCTCTCTCTCCCCTTCTGTCCTCCAGGGTGTACATGTTTAGCTCCTCAGTCTCTCCTCCTCTGTCTTGTCTCCCATGCACAGGATCAGCTTCACCCTATGCTGGACCCCCTTCAGTAGTTTGATGTCCCTTTTCAAATGGGGCACCAAAACTACACACAGTATTCAATGCGGACTAGCATAAGGAGCCTGTACAGGGGCAGAATACTTCCTCCCTCCTGAGGTGATTCCCCTGGCTATGCATCCCACCATTCTGTTTGTCTTTGCAGCTGCCTTCCTACACTGCCAAGTGTTTCTTGTCCCCTGTCACCAGCACCCCAGATCTTTCTCCTCCGCTGAAGTGGTTATGCCACTCCCCAGCCTGTAGGTGTTCTATGTTGTTTTGCTCCCAAGTGCAAGACTTTGCATTTTTTGCATTGAACCCCAGCTGCTGTGTGGCTGACCAGTGTCATAAAATCCTCCCCAGTACCCTACCCGCTTCCTCACTCTCCACCTCAGCACAGATCTTAGTGATAAGGTTGATCTTGCTCCTTATCCTGGTTGATATGTCGGCTATGAATATTTTAAATAGTACCGGTCCTAGCACCGACCCTGTGGGACCCCACTGGTTACCGCCCTGTGTGCTGAGAGCTTCCCAACTACCACCTCTGCTGTCTGCCCTGCAACCAGCTCTTAATACACACTAGTTTTCTCCCTGCTCCCAGGCAATTTAACTTGCTGTTCAGCCTTCCGTGGGTCACCAAGTTAAACGCCTTACTGAAGTCCAGGTAAGGAAATCCACTGCATGGCCCCTATCCAGTGACCTCATCACCCAGTCAAAGAAGTCATCAAGGTTGGTATGACACAATCTCCCAGATGTTGCCTGTCATTCTGTAAGCCATTCTCCTCAGGAAACTGACCAGCCTTTCCCTAAGTATAGTCTCTATTAGTTTTCCCACAATGGCTGTAAGGCTCACTGCTCTATAGTTTCCAGGTTCATCTTTGGACCCACTCTTATGGATTGGCACCATATGTGCCTTCCTCCAATCCCCAACGCATATCCAGTATTCAGGGAAGTGTTGAACAGATCTGGCCAGTGGACTGCCAGGACCCTTGCCAACTCCTGAGTACCCTAGGATGCACTCCATCTGGCCTAGGTGCCTATCACCTTTTAGGACCTTGGGTCCTCAACACCCACTGACTGGGATCTCCACATCCGTCACCTCCTCTCCCGTCCCACCTCCACCCTTCCCCTGAGGTATAGGCTCATCCCTCTCCATGGTAAACACTGAGTAGAAGTACTCATTTAGTACTTCCCTTGCTCTGCCCCTGCTCTTTCTCCTTTCTCTCATATACCTAAAGAAATCCTTTTCCCTTCCCTGATCCTCACCGTTAGCCTTGGTTCTTTTGAAGCCTTGGCTGCCCTTATTACTTTGCTCACTTCCCTGATTTCTTCACATATTCCTTCCTCTTCTCATCCTGGTAGGATCCTCACCCTTTCCACTGCCTCTCCATTCACCCAGCTTCGTCGCTTGTTCCTGGCGCTTGCTTTGGCTCTTGGTGCAAGAGCTAGTGGCTCTGCTAGACCACTCTTTATGGTGTTCCATTTCTGCTCTGCATCCATGTCCAGGTTGATGTTGTCTAGGTGCCCTTTCAAAATGATTCCCATTCTGCCAAAGTCTGCCCTCTTAAAATCCTCTTGTTTTGTATTGGCTGTCTCTTTCTCCAGGTTGAGGAGAAACCACACTGTGTGGTGGTCACTTCCCCTTAGTGAGTCCTCCACCTCTATGTCTTGGACTAGCTCTCTGTTGGTAAGTACCAGGTCCAGAATGTTTCCTTCCTGGTTGGTTCCATCACTTTCTGTGTGAGGAAGCTGTCCTGGAAGGCTTCCGGGAGGACCCACCGCTGGCTTGAAGTGGTTGGGGTGTTCAATCCACCCGGCTGATTGAAGTTTCCAACCACCACTCTGTTGCCCTTACCGCTGAGCCTCTTAATTTATTCCCCAGTTCCATGTCCATTTGCACACTTTGGGAGGGAGGCCTATACACCACTCTCAATCTCACTTTCCTACCCTCTGATTGCTGTAGGTGAATCCACAAGGCCTCACTTGCCTGTCCTCACCTTTCCTCCTGTTGCACAGTATCCCTCCCATATATATATAGCTACCCTCTCCCTTTCCCTTGTCCCTGTCCCTATGGTAGAGTTTGTGCCCAGGGATCCTAGATCCCAGTCCTGATATTGGGTGGCCCATGTTTGTTATGGTGGCTATGTCCACCCCACTTCTGCCATCAAAGCCTGCAGTTCTACTGTCTTATTACCAAGGCTTCTTGCATTCAATGAGACCACCCTCCACTGTGAAGTCTTCCTTGCTTGCCTATACCCTCTTCCCTAACCCTTTCCTTTTTTAATTTATAGTTTATTGTTTTCACTGAAAACAATTACATACAAACTATCTCATGTCAGAGATCCCATATCAGGTCAGAAAGAACATAGGATACATTCAATGTAATAGGCTTTGTTAGTCTAGACATTCTGATTTTTGAGTGGAGGTGCAGTATTTCTTCATTTATCAGTCCAGAAAAATTAAAGTCCTGAGAAAGCTGCACCACAAGACTTTGAGAGATCATTTTTTAAAAATCAAGTTTTGCCATATATTAGTAACACAACAGCCTGTGTTGTTATGACCCCTACCAAACAGGAAATCCAGCAAATGGTAGCAAACAGTATTGGAACTCCTTGAATCCCACTATATCAATCTTTGGGTACAAAAGACATTCCCTTATTTAAGTAAACTAGCTGTCCCAGTTCAACAACATAGAAAAGTTACTGTAGCAATTATGAACAGCAGATTTTCTAATCCACAATATAGCAGTTTCTCAAAACTGTAGCTCTCAACCAACAACAGTGACATCAATATTGTTATTATAGAAGAACATCACTCCCTTTTATATTTAGCATAACTTGTACACAGTTTATGTAGAAAAACCTGTAAGTCATTCATGTTTCATTCTCGATTCTGACTCAGTCCCTGTCCTTCTGGATCGCTCGAACTCCCGAGAAAGGGCCTCCGCCTTCCTACCGGCCTCCTCGGGGTCTGTGTACTGATATGTGGCCTCCATACTGGATCCTCAAGCGAGCGAGCATCAAAGAGAGTGCATTACACCCAGACTCTGTAACTTAGCTTGCACACCGTCAAACCTTTTCCTCCTCGCCTTGGTGGCAAATAAGTCCGGAAACATATGGACAGTGGATCCTTGATAATTAAGCCGTTCAGCATGCCTGGCTGCTTGAAGAATAGTATCGAATTACTGGACTGTAGTGGTGACCAGGAGGGTCGTTCTAGGTAGCTCACTTGGACCCAACACCACTCTGGGTGATATTTGGTAAGCCAGACAAACTGAGCAGTGATTTGAGGATCAAGCTGTAGTGCTCCTGGCAACCATTCCTTGAGAAAATAAAGTAAATTGTCTCCTTCGATGTTTTCAGGTAGCCCCACTATGCAAAGTTAGATGCCCTTTGGGAGTTCTCTAGAGCTTCCAACCAGTACTTCAGTTGAGTGTTTTCTTGGTGAAGTTTATTAAGTGGCAGTTGGGGCTTTCGTTGCCATAGATTCAGTTGTAGTCACTGTATTGAATGCAGCGGCTATTTTTGCATCCTGTTCTTCAAATTTTGTAAGGATCAATTCTACTTTAGAATCTATTGCCTGTATAGACTTTTGCAGAGCCTGCCATGGTGGTTCAGAGTCCAGAGAAGTAGGCCCTGAGGCCTCCACTGGGCACAGTTTGAACAGGTGGGTTCTTAGAAGTACTTGCTGGCGCTTTGATAGTCCATCCCATGGCTCAAAAAGGTATCGTTAGATGCAGCTTAGTCTATTAAACACATTTTTGAAGAAAATCAGCTTGATTTTCAAGATTTCTTCATTTACAGCTCTTTTTAGTGGGATTATTTGAGGAGCTCTCACTGAGATGCGTCTCGCTGGTGGGTGTGCTCAACAGTGCCCCCACCCTTCCCCTTTTGCCTTTTGCTTCCCTATTCCTGCCTGTCTGTGGGGGGCTGGTTTGCCTGGTGGCACTGTTTGCTGGCCCCCAAGCCAATTTTAAATTATTTCTGCAATGAGCTCCCCAGCTTTTCTTTAGGACCTTTGAGCTTTCCTACACAAGTGCAGCCTATCCGATGCATACAGGTCTTTGTTATCCCATGTGCTACCCATCCCTACGTCAGTCCATATCCCTTGGCCTCATACCATGTCCCCAGCCATTTGTTGAACTCTTAGATTCTTAATTTCCTTGCCATGCTAGCTCTTGGTACGGAAGATCCAGACAATGCCACTATCCTTTCCCTCTACCGCACAATCTTCCTACCTCCTTGAATCTGTCCTGTACCGCTTCCAACCTATTTCCTTCCAGATAGTTAGTACCCAGGTGCACCACGATATGAGGTTCCCCTTCCTAGCCTTCCCACATACCCTTAATATATTGTCTCACTTTTCCCGCTGTCATGACTGGCATACACTCCACCCATATGTATGTATGTATGTATGTATGTATGTATTTATTTATGAGATTACATGTGGCTTCTGGCCCTCTGCCTCCCATCTTACACATTTCAATATTGATCCCTGGATGATGACCTCTCCCGTCTTTATCCAGCTTTCCTCCTGGTGCAACCCATTCCTCTGCACATATTCTTGGACTCCTACCCTCAATTCAATCCCCAAGGACCCCTTGCCCCACTTTGATCCCTGTTGTACCCTTGCCCTAGATCCCCTTCCTCTCCCATACTGCTGCCCATGTTAGCTGTACCCTTGCCCCACCATTCCCTACCTGCACTCACCCAACTTTCCAGATTCAGTCCCCCTTTCTCTGTATTAGCCCTCCCTACCCCTATCTACTAGTGCCTCCCTAATCTTTTACCTTCCCTATAGTCGACTCTATTCTCCCTCTTGGTACTCCTTCCCTGACTGGCTGCCCACCACCCACCTTACCATACCCTTCCTGTGTCCCCTAGTCTCTTGCCTCCTTCCTCCGCACCCCTCCACTGTCCCTGCTACCTCTCCTCAGCTGACCCTGCTTCTAGCCTCACAGCTAGCTCCCCACCAACATTACTATCCCATTCCACTTCTTTCCTTGCAACTGGCCCATTCCCCTCTTGCTGCCCCAGGCTTGCTAGCACCAAGGGCTCCAATACCAAAATTGCACATAGGGGAAAAAACAAACCTGGAGCAGAATGTAGGGTGTGTGTGTGTGTGTGTGTGTGTGTGTATGGGGTGTGACAGTTACTGTGACAGAGGATTAGAGGGATCGGGGTGATCTCCAACAGGCTGAAATCCTCATAATGTGATCCAGCAATAGTGGCGAACACTGCACTGGGATGTTTTTGTTTTGGAGGGGTCGCAGCAGAAAAAAGTTTGTTATATTTTTCCTGTACAAGACTGTGGTTCGACTTTACCTGGTGTACTATGTACATTTGTGGAACCTGCACCTAAAAGGACATGCTAGCAAACTAAGAACCAGCAGATTAGGCCCTATGGTCCATCAAGTCTGCTTCGATGATCAGTGCCTTCCCAGGCACTGTTTCAAGCCTCCACAAAGTCCCCACTCACTAAGCGGGCTCTGGGTTGCACCTTCCCATACCTATCCCAGCCTTTCTTGAACCCCTCCACAGTTGCAGCAGCCACCAACTCCCTGGGCAGCTTATTCCAGGGCTCCACCACTCTCTCAGTGAAGTAGTGTCTCCTTGTTTTCCCCTGTCCAGCTTCATTGAGAGTCCCTACCTCCCTCAGCTGAAGCACCCTTTCAGGTTTACCCTATTCATTCTTTTGAGATATTTGAAAACCTCTATCATAGCCCCGTTCCTTCTTTCCTCCAGAGAGTACAGGTTGAGCTCCTCCAGTCTCTCCTCATAGGGCCTTTCCCTAGCCCCAGTATCATCCTGGTCACCCTCCTCTGTACCATATCCAGTAGAGCAATCTCCCTCTTTCAGCAGGGATGCAAAACTGCACATAGTATTCAAGGTGTGTTCTAACCAGGCAGTTGTACAGCGGAGGAGCACCCTCAATTCCTTGAGGTTATACCCCTGGCTGTGCACCCCAGCATTTTATTTGCTTGGGCCACAGCCCTTCTACACTGCTCTGAGTTGTTCATTTTGGCATCCACCACTACCCTGAGGTCCTTCTCCCCAGACAACTGCAGTGTCTCCCAAGGTGTATACATGAGCTGGGTTTTGGCCCCAGGTGCAGAACCCTGCATTTCCCAGCTTTAAACTTTAGATTCCAGTCTCGTGACCACTTCCCCAGAGTCTCCAGGTCCTCCTGGAGAGCCAGCTTCTCCTCCCTTCCACCACTGCTCACAGCTTTGAGTCATCTGCAGAAAAGCTCATCCTGCTCCTGATACCACTTCTGATGTCTGAGATATAGGGGTTAAACAGGAGTATGCCCAATATCGACCCTGTTGGACCCCTAATGACTCTTCTGGAGGTTGAGACCCCCACCTCTGTACACACCCGCTAACCAGTTTCCTGTCTGCCTGACCATCTGTCCCCCACCCCATAATTCTCCAGCTTCGCAGTAGGCGGGATGTGGCACCAAGTCAAATGCCCTGCTGAAGTCCAGAAAGAGGACATCCACTGGCCTGCCCTGATCCAGAGCACTCGTCACTGTCGAGAGGCACAGGTCAGGAAGCATAGAAGCAGAGAAACAGTTGTAGAATTCACAAAATTATTTATTTACACTAGCAGTATCATAAAATAAACTTGTTCAATATTATTATTTACAAAGGCAAACTAAAATAGTTTTCTGTCTCTGTCTCTGTGTCCTTGTTTTCCTAATCTTTCTTGCAGTTGCAGCTTAGCTCTTTCACAGTCTTTGCAGCCCTCATCCTTAGCAAGCATCCGTTTTTGTAAATATTCAGGCAGTAGCTGCTAGAATACAGTATGCTTTGAGCTGAGGCCCTTCTGCTGCTTTTGCAAAAGGCTGGAAGATTTGCACTCACTCAAGTAATGTCTAGAGTTTACAATAGCTTTCTGCAATCATCTCAAAATATAATTATATATATTTCAACAGTAACACTATATTTTTCTAAACAAAGTGATCCCATTATCTGTTACATTTCCATAACGATTTGCATATATTTTTTTATTTGCAGATATGCAGGTGGAGGAGGAGAAGATAGACAGCAAGAGAGAACTGAGATACAGGGGAGGCAAATGATTGCGAGACTGTCCGAGGTCTCACAGGAAAATTTGGTTGCTCAACCAGACAGACAAATAGACAAGAAAGGACAGATCCTTGTATTTTAAACACTTTAACAAATGGGACAGGGTCCTATGCTACCCTGTTACAGTCACCCTTCATAGAACTACCAGGTTGGTCTGACACGATCTGCACATAACAAAGGCGTGCTGGTGATCATCTCACGTGACCTTGTGCCTTCAGAACCCTTTCCAGCCTCTCCTTCAAGATGACCTCCATCACTTTGCTCACTACTGATGTCAGGCTAAGTGGCCTGTAGTTTCCGGCTCCTCTCTCAAGCCACCCTTGTGTATAGGCATGATATGGGCCATCCTCCAGTCATGAGGCAGCCACCCAGACTGCAGGGAGGAGTTAAAGGTCCACCAGGGTTGCGGCCAGGGTATCAGCCAGCTCCTTAAGCACCCTGGGATGGATCCTGTCTGGGCCCGGTGCTTTATCCCTCTTAGGGCCTTGAGGGCTTCCAGCACCCTCCACAGGGATTTCAACATCCATTTCTCCCACTTCATCTGCCAGTCCCCCTTCTCTCTTCCTGCTGTGCCACCCCGATCCTCCTTGGTAAAGACCGAGGCAAAAAGTAATTTAGTACCTCTGCCTTCTCCTTGCCACCTGCACCCACTCCCCATCCTCAGCCTACTAATCTGCCCTTTCCTTTTTTTCTTTCCCTGATATACCTGAAGAACCCATTTCCCCCTTTCTAATCCCTGTGCCTGTCTTAGTCCGCCCGCCATTGCTGACCTCAGCACCCTGGTGACCCTCCTGGCTACCTTATACTCCCCCTTGGATATAGCCCCGAGAGCGTTTGTGTCGGCTATAAGCAGCCTTTTCTCCCTCACCGCATCCTGGACCTCCCTTGTCCACCAGCTTGGGCTCTTAGCTTTGCCCCTTGCGTTTCTCCCTCGTGCAGGCTTTGATAGCCTGCAGGAGCCTTTTAATAAATTCTCACTAGGCCTCCATGCCCATGCTTGACCTGATCTCATCTAGGTAGCCCCTGAGGATCTGCTCCATCCTCCCAAGTCCACCCTCTAAAATCAACCACTGTCTTTTTGTGTGTTCTGCCCTGCCCCGGGTCAAGGGAGAACCAAACCATGCGTGATCACTTCCTGCTGGTGGGTCCCCAACAACTAGGTCCCTGATGAGCTCCCCATGTGACAGGACCACATCCAGGATGCACCTCCCTTGTTGGATCAGTCACCAGCTGGGCAAGGAACGCTCTGAAAACATCCAGCAGGTGCTGCTCACTGCCTGATGAGGTTGCCATAGTTTCCCAGTCTGCTCCTGGCATATTCGGGTCTCCCAGCACCACAGTTTTGCCCTCTCCCACTACAAGTGGTCCCTAAGGTTAGCCGCCAGGCCTTCCTCCTGTTTCTCTCCCTGCCATGGTGGTTTGTATACTACCCTTCTTACCAGTTTAGCCACTAGAGCCTGCAGGGTGACCCATAGAGCCTCCACCTGATTCCCTGCTTCCTCAGCCTTGCTTATCCCTATGCCATCCCTAATGATAAATGCCCCCTTCCTCCACCCATCCCTTCTGCAAGTGGTATATCCTAGTAGGTTTAGGTCCCAAACATGTGGGAAGTGGCCCAAGTCTCTGTGACAGCCGCCACATCCCCACCAACAGCGCCTGAAGCTCTGGCATGTTGTTTCCCATGCTCCTGGCGTTAATCAGGACCACCCTCCAATGTGCCCCTGCCCCCGCCCTGAGGTCTCCCTGTTCCCTGATTACAAGACCCCTTCATGCACTATTGGGTGCTTCTGCCTGCCCTCTCCCACCTGTGGGAGAAGGCCAGGTTGGCCTGGCCTCGCCTGCCAGGAGCCCTCTACATCCCCCTCACAAGTTTAAACCCACCTGCAGCAGATGAATTCTGCCAGTCTAAGCTCTGGGACCTCTTTTTCCTCTGAGCTAAGGTGGAGCCTGTCCCTTGCATACAGTTGCTTGTCCTCCCAAGTTGCACCCCAGTCCCCCACCCACCCATACCCCCCTGGCCTCCCACCATTCACTGAGCCATACATTTACATCCCTTATTTCTGTTTATTCTCCATACTGGCCCTAGCATCTCCGAAAGGAGACTGAGCACCCCATGTCTTGACAGTCCTGGGCCAGCCCCTAAGCCTAGCCTGAATCTCCAGTTCACTGTTCTCAAGCTATATCATTTGTGCCCAGGTGCACTAATATATCAGAGGTCCCACCACACTCCCGCGCTTAGAGAATAGACCAGATGTTTTGCTTGATGCGCTGTCAAGCCAGATGCACTCCTGGACTTAACACCACAAGAAGCCCGCCTCCTCTCCACATGATCCCCCTAATCATGGAGTCCCCAGGAAAAGCACTTTTACCGCCTCCTTTCCCTAGACCTGTTCGCTATCCCATTTGCCCCCTCCCTGCTACTTCATGCACGTCCCTCCCTCCCCTATGCCAAATTCCAAACTTGTTCCTCCCACTCCAACCCTTATCTCTCACTGACCTGACCTCCTTGGCCTCTTCCCTTCCCAAGCAGCACTCAGGTCCAGTTCCATTTTCTCCCAGGATCAAGGCTCCCTTCCCCACCCTCAGATCTTTCCCTTCACTGACCTGTCCACCTCGGCCCTTTCCTTCCCCAGCTATGTCTGGGACCAAGCCATATCTCCCAAGGAGCAAGGGCCCTCTTCCCTACTCTTTCCCTCGCAGACCTATCCTCCACCACCACTTTCCTCCTCCTACTGCTCCCAGACCCAACTCAGTATTTCCCATAGGAACATGGGCCTCCTGCCCACCGGGGAATGCATTGGCCCCGCTTCCTCCCTCCTCCCTCCTCCTCCATACCTGCCACTCTCCCTCCTGCATAACCTCATCCCCCATATTTCACCCGCTTCCTTTACTAGGTAGTCTCTCTCCCCTCCCACCCGGCCTCCCACTCTGAGGCTTCCTCTTCCTATGCCCCCTCTCTTCCCCCTGTGACCTGACTCACATTTCTCCTGCCGGCACTCGTCGCATCGCCTGTATCCTGTGTCCCCGAGACTCTATGACTGGGAGTAACTCCACCCCTCCTTTACCTGATGAGCCCATTTCCATCCTCCTCTTACCTGTCTCCAGAGGAGTTTCCATCTCTCATTATCTCCTCCTCGCTAGCAGTGTCAGGGTGGATGCTGCTGTTATGCTCTATGCCATTTGTCCAGCCTCCTCTTGCCGACTCACACCCCTATCAGTTCTCTCTTGCCCACTTAACCCGGCCCTTCTCCTATTCTCTTGACAGGCCCTGTTTCTTATTTCTTAACCTCGTGCCAGTCTCCCTGGTCCCTATTTTGCTCAGGACCACCCCCAACTCATGCCCCTGGTCCCCCTCTCTCCAGGGTCCACTCCCACCCCACATTTTGGTAGCGCAGTCCCATGCACTCATGCCATCCTTCTCCTGTCTGTTCCCTCTAATTGGGGTGCCTCACCTGAGCCACTACCATTTTACCCCTACTGCCTCCCACAAAGCCATCCTCCTTTCACCCCTTCCCAACACCCACCGTAGCTACTTGACCACCTCCTGAAATGTGTCAACCTTGGTCACACCACACAGCCCCATCTTCCATGCCACAGGGCTAGCACTATGGCTGACCCACACCCCTATGCATCCCACTACCCTTCCAAAGATGCCAGCCCTCATGCTCTGGACCCGGCCCCATCTCTCTCCCAATCGGCTTCCCATCCCCAGTTGTCCTAACATTGCTAAAGCATGTCTGAATCCCTCACCGATGCCTGTTGGACCAGCTACCAGATAAAGACTGCCCTTACAGACGTGGTAGAAGACTATCCATACACAGCAAAGCACGTATACAGGCCCCTGTAACAATAACCCCAACACAACTGCACCAATGCTTGCAGCCCCACCGCCAGAGTTTGCTGTCTCTCCCCCAAGTCCAACTCCTGTTCAGTTTTTGATTTGAGTGCACAGCTCTTTCTTGCCTGGTTTGCTCGCCCTGGCCCTCCCGTGCAGCCGGGATGGCTCCCTCGATCATGGCTCCTCTCCCGAAGGCTCCTGCCCAGCTCCCTACCTTATACCTCCTTTCACAGCTCCGATACGATTTAAAGTCCATATCCCTTGGGCCAGTCACTGGTCTGTAGACTAGGCTCCTCCCACATTTAATAGCGGTCGGGTTGGGAAGGGCGGGTGGGCCAATCCTGCCCCTCTGCTGCAGCAGCCCGATTGGCTGCGGTTCCTCCTCCGCGCCACTTCTTCTGGCCCGATTGCAAGCCCTTTCCAGCCAACCTCCACCACGGCGCTCTCCACTTCCCCTCAAGGCTGCCGACTGCGAGCCCCCAGGCCAATCACCCTCCGTTGCGGCTGCTCATCCGCTTCTCTCAGGGCCGCTGACTGCAGCCCCTGCTCCAACAGCACCTAGCTCAGTGCACAGCTCCCTCTGCGAGTTTGGAGTAGCAGCCCTGCAAGTGGCTTTTAAGGCCTGGCTGCACACTCCAAAAACTCATGCCACTGGCTCAGTTGACCAAAAATCCTGCCCCTTCTGCTGCAAGCAGCCCAGTTGGCTGCCGGTTCCTCCTCTGGCTGCTTCTTCTGGCCTGCTGATTGCAAGTCCCTTCCCAGCCGACCTCCGCCATGGCTGCTCTCCACTTCCTTCAGGGCCCACCAACTCGAGCCCCAGGCCAGTCGCCCTCTGTTGCAGTCGCTTGCACTTCTCCCAGGGCCGCCAACTCACGAGGACCCCGATCCAGCAGCACCCAGCTCCCTCTGTGAATTTGGGTAGCGGCCCTGCTGTGCGGCTTTTAAGGCCAGGGCACACTACAAAATTCATGCCACTGGCTCCAGTTGGCTGAAAATCCTGCCCCTCTGCTGCAGATGCCCGATTGGCTGCCATTTCCTCCTCTGCACTGCTCCTTCTGGCCTGCTGATTGCAATCCCCTGCCAGCCAGCCTCCACTCGGCCACTCTCCGCTTCCCTCAGGGCCACCGACTGTAGGCCCACCAGACCAGTCACCCTCTGTTGCAGCTGCTCGCGCTTCTCCCAGGGCTGCCGACTGGGCCCCTGATCCAACAGCGCCCAAAGCTCCCTCTGCGGTTTGGAGTAGCGGCCCTGCCCGTGTGGCTTTTAATGCCAGTGGCGCGCACACTCCAAGCTTCGCACTGCTGGCTCCAGTTGGGCCGAAAATCCTGTCCCTCTGCTGTAGCAGCCCGATTGGCTGCGGTTCCTCGTCTGCGCTGCTCCTTCTGGCTCAGCGATTGTAGGCCCCTGCCAGCCAACCAACTTCCGCAATGGCGCTCACCACTTTCCCAGGGTCGCTGACTGCGAAGCCCCCGCCAATCATCATCCTCCATTGCGGCCGCTTTGACGCCCTTCCGGGCTGCTGACCCAGCCCCGATCTACAGCGCACAGCGCCCTGTGCGAATTCTATGCAAGTTGAGACAGTGCAGAGGAGGGTGACCCAGAGTAGTGCAGTGCCAACAGGAAGGACATATTAACAAAGATTGCAGGGTCCCTGCATGCACTTATTGAAGTCCAGAAGGGAAGGGGGGTATGATTGAAACATTTAAATACATGCACGTGTCCACAAAGTGGACTCTTGACAACCAGGAGGATTACAGATACCAGGGAATTGTAAGAAACTGCAAGGGGGTTGTCAGAAAAGATGTGAGGAAGTACTACTTCATAGAGAGAATGGTGGTAGAGAGTTGGAACAAGCTACCTGAAGCACTGGTTAGTACAAAAATGGTGGAAAGTTTTAAAGTCTGATGCCCAAGTCTTCTTGGGTGGTTGAAAGCACTTGGCATTACCTCATGCCTCACGATGCTTCGAGGCCTGTCATGTGTTATTTCTTCATTACCTGTATCGAGATTAACCTGGGTGTGGTTGGTTCTGATGAAATGTACTGTATTGACTGTATGGGTTGGACTATAAGCTACTTTTCATGATGTCTGAATCTATTTCAGATATGATGAAGTATAAATAAAATCTGATCGGATACCACTCAGTGAATTGGAGAGTCCTAGGAGATGCCAGGGGTCTAATATACCTCCATGATCGGTGGTGGCATAATATCTGGGGCAAGAGGCGCCCCATGACAGAAATCTGCCATACGCAGAGCACTGACTTAGCCTCTGAAGGGGGAAGTCACCCTAGTGACTACGTTGTAGTGCAGATTGGCCACCGGATGTTAGTAGGCACAAATGGGGTTTTGCCCACTTACGTGCTAGCTACCTCACCCCCAGAGATCTAGGTCTGATAGAGTACCAGTCACATGGTGCTGTGCCATGGCCAGAGAGTGTGATGAGAGATGCTACCATCTCAGTGTCCACTTCCTTGCCCTGCACCTTTTAGGGTTGCTTATAGGCCAGGATAAAGATTCTTCTTGTAAGGCTGGCACATCAGCGCAGTGGGTAGGGCTGCCACTCATAATGCCATCTCGCAGGTTTGGGAGCAGATTGTGGGTCAGTGGTCAGCTGGGGAAGGAGAATCGCGCATCCCAAGGACAGCTGTCCTCTCTCTGCATCTTGCAAAGGCCACCCCAGGCGGGAGGCCATGTGGTAGGGCTGGCACATGCATCAGAAGGGAAGGGCTGCCAACAGGCGCGGCACACATGTGCTCATGTGTGCATCATTACACATTCCCTGGGAGGAAAATGTCTTAACCTTACAGCCCCCACACACACACAGGCACTGCTCGCAACTGACATGGCAGGCCGCTCACTAACCTGTGTAGTCCTTGGAAAAATAGTGGATAACTGATAAATTCATAAGAAGGTTTGTGACATGGGTGGGATGGGGATGGGGTGGGGTGAGTTGCCTGAGGAACAAGGGAACAGAGGAGCAGGAACAAATAATGGGGTGGGGGCAGCAGAATTCTTCTTTTGATCCCTTGTCAGTCATCCCTGGTGGTCCAGTGGTGCACTCCTAAGCCATGCAATATCCCCTGGTGTCCAGTAGAATTCTTTCACTCTAGTCTGCTCTCTGGCATGCTGCCTTCATACCTGTCTGTCTTTTTTTTGTCAGTCTGGACCTTGATGACATGACACACAGGTGCTACTAAAATGTGCCTCTGCATCACAAGAGGTGCTGTGGCATGAAACCAGTTTGTGCGGGGACCAGCAGCGTCTGTCCATTGCAGTGCACATAAGTAACATGCCAGCCTCAATCCTCTTACTGTGTTGTTACACCCATTGCGACAGCTCAGTGAAAGGCTTGAAGGCACATTGTTTCTTTCGCAGTGGGGTGCCATTGAGAAGAGTCCTGCTAAGTGGCTGTCGTGGACCAATTAGCTTCACTGATTTGTGGATATGTATGGAGCCCCAGTCTCAGAATGGGAACAGTAATCTCAGAGTTTATGAAAGTGCTGCTAAACTCAAACCTTCTGACTCTTACAGATGCAGAGGAAAAAGTGGACATAGGTCTGCCTCACTGGGACCATCCCGGACAAAGAGGCAAGAGAGAAAGAACTCTGCGGGTAAGGAAAATCACAGGAACCCTGAACTGGAAAGAAGCGTCTCGTCACCGCACATGTAGGTACAGCCAGAGGAGCAAAATTTGTGTGTCCCTTTTGGATTGGAGACCTATCAGAGCCAGCCATAAGGATGGCTGAAGGAAAAACAGATAATTCAGAGGTTGATTTTAACATTTTTGGCTTGTCCATAGCATGTTGTAGTTTGCCCCAGATGAGAACACCAGCTCTCTTCCTCTCTGTCTTGACTAGTGCAGGTGCTCTGTAGCTACCACTGAAACTGCTTCTTTTGTCCCTGGAGTAATTGCTGTTGGTTTCCTTATTTTGGTATGGTCCCGTCCAGAAGTAATAGAAGCATTATAGCGCGAGTGGGTTATGGCTCTGAGCTGCAAGCCTGGAGACCTGGGTTTGAATCCCACAGCCTCCACTTTCATACTGTGTGACCCGAGCAAGTCACTTAACATTCTTGTGCTCCCTGGTTGCACCTGTAAACAAGCTTCAGCCTACTGTCTCTCTTCTGGTTTAAAAAATAAAATAAAAGTGCAGATCTTGGCTTGCAGTATAGAGCCAATGTCTTTTCTGCTCTGCTATACTGTTTGTTGCCCTGTGGTCAGAGCAGTAGTATGGTGATATACATGATAATGCCTGCAGAGCTTCTGGTATGTGTGCAGGGTCTGGATGGACTAGCTACTGTGGTATGATTATTATCTGGTTCATGGGGAGGTGTGTGCAAAAGGGGCAGACAGGTAGTCC
Organism: Neoceratodus forsteri; assembly: GCA_016271365.2. Taxonomy (NCBI): domain Eukaryota; kingdom Metazoa; phylum Chordata; order Ceratodontiformes; family Ceratodontidae; genus Neoceratodus; species Neoceratodus forsteri. Next base: position 118,324,797 of record JADMNL010000024.1, on the reverse strand, counting down.
TTTCTCACAAGAATGGGGGACCACTTAGAGGGCTCAGTATGTTCTCCGTGAGAGAACAGGAGAGAAATGGGGGCATGATAGAGACGTGCAGATACCTGCAGGGCACAGCAAGGTGTACCAGTGAGAGGTTTTGTGACAGAACAAACGCTTACCACTTCACTTGGGTGGCATAGTTAAAGATAACGGGGAGGGACCTGAAAAGGTGTCAGAAAGTAGTTTTTCAATGAAGTGTAGTGGATAAGAGAAATAGCCTTCCCAGTGCACAAGTCCATTCAAAATGCATTGCTGGGTGTGAAAAATGGCTGGGATAGCTACAAAGGGAATCATTACCTGGGAAGGATGAGAGCGACTTTGGGGGTAGAGGAGGAGTACCTCCAGGCGGGATCCAGGACAGACTGGATAGACTCCCATCTTTTTCTGCCCTTTCCGTTCTGTGTATCTCTGTAGAGGGCACTAGCCTTATCTAGCCACTGTTTATAAAACCAGTAAGGTATTGTGGCAGAATGAGACCACCTGAAAATCTGCTAGTGGATCCCAGGTTAAAAAAAAAAAAAAACCTTGCAATTGCCACTCACTCGTGCACCCTTGAATCTTCCTTTGTGAACTCTGACATAATGATTGGGGTGGGAGGAACTGACATTGGCCAAAGATGGAGGTGTGTGGATATGGAGCTCCATGGCCACTAGTCCATTTTCAGAGGAGAGTGTCCTGAAGGGATTTGCTAATCTGAAAGTGGATATAGCAGTGGGGCCAGATGGGTTCCATCCAAGGGTATTGAGGGAGCTCAGGGAGGTACTGGCTGCACCTCTCATAGTTCTTTTAACAGCTGATTGGTAACAGGAGTGGTTCCAGAGGAGGGCAGATGTACTGTCATAAGTGGAAGCAGTGAAGAGGCTGGCAGTTATAGGCCAATCATCCTGACATCGTTGGTAAGAAAGTTAATGGAGTCACTGTCAAGAAAGAGATTGTTCAATATCTTGATTCCAGTGGGTTACAAGACCCAAGGCAGGATGAATTGGGGTGAGGGTCAAATGAATCTGATCGATTTCTATCAGTGGGTAACCAAGGAATTAGATCAGGGTGGAGTGGTGGACATGACCTACCTAGATTTCAGTAAGACTTTAGACACCATTCCACATAGGAGGATAATAAGCAAGCTTAGGAGTTGGACCAAAGGTGGTAAACTGGGTAAGAAAATGGTTAGGGATAGGCACAGAGGGTAGTGGTAAATGGAGTTCACTTTGAGGAAGGGAGGGTGACCAGTGGGGTGCCTCAGGGATCAGTGTTGGGACCAGTCTCTTTAATGTCTTTGTAAGTGACATAGCAGAGGAGCTGGAAGGAAGGTCTGCCTCTTCGTGGATAACATCAAAATCTGCAATAAAGTGGACACTCTGGGGGGTTATAGGGAGGAGCAGAGATCTGAGAGAACTTCGAGGGTGGTCAAGGTATCCTCGTCCACACACACACACTCCCTGAAGACCCCGGGTAGGGGTGGAGAGGGTTCCCTGCTGCCCTCCTCTCCAAACCTGCACTCTGTGTGTGCATAGATCTGGCACAGTGGAGTCTGTCCGACAAGCCCTGAGATGTCCAATTGAAGCGTCTTAGCCTAGGAGGAAGTGAGGTGTTTCCTGGATTCCTCTCTCCCCTCCCGATGGCGTGCAGTGAGGGCCATGAGCTAGCGGCATGCTGAGATGTACCCTCCTGCCCGCCCTCCTGCCGACCATCCCAATCTACTTGCTGCTTCTCCACCCACTGCGCCATCCACCCAGGCTCCCCAGGTGGCGGCATTGCAGCGGAGCCTGCAGTTACCACCATCCCCGGAGAAGGAGAGCTGCCGTCAGGCACTCTATCCTTCTCCTCCGGGTTGACCCCGATGACCCGTGCTGGTTCCCCAACCTGGGTCGCGCGGCATGGTGCGATGTGTAGCGCCCAGCACCTCAACTCTCAGCGCCACTGGGCTGGCTGTTCATCACAGTTCTTGTTCTTTAATCCAACCCTATTAGAATAACTCAAGTTGCTGAAAAATGGTCTTGAAGAGGTCTCTGAATAGGCCCTCATCCTATCTCCTAGCTTCTGGTTAGCAGAACCTTACCCTCCCCCCCCCACCCGCCTTGTGCTGAAAATGACTCTGAGCTGGAAAGAACCTGGGGTGGCTGTGGTGAAAGCCAACAGGACATCAACAAATCCAGAGGAATCCAGTCACATCTTAAAGTCCATAGTGGGGCAGTTTGGAATAGGACTAACATAATTTTAGCTTGAGCAACTCAACATTTACAAAGGTTTCTTACTACAAAGTTAATCAGAATCATTTACAGTTTTAGTTAGTGCTTCTTTAGTTGGTGGGCTGGTTAAAGTTGGCATTTCACCTGGAACTGCTGTGGCAGGCATTAACTCATTGCTCAGAGGACTCTCTGAAGTTGTGCCACTTGTCTCTTGCATACTGTTAACAGTGAATCCTGGGCCTTTCTAAGCAAAATCAAGCCATAGTCAGTACGCCACAGACAAATTAAATTATAAAAGCTCCAGAACCGTAAGTGCTAGACACAAAACAAAGAATGAGTGGCAAAGTTATTCAGCATAAAATTACCTTTCCAACAGTAGTATGCAAGTAATAATAAGTATTTTTTCTATGCTGGTCAAAACAACAAAAAAAAAATAAATATTTTTTTCACTAAAAAGGCAACATAAGCCATTTTGTGTTGGGAAATATGTAACATGTCAACACCAAATTAAGCATCCAGATATTAGATGTAGTTTATATTATGTTTATTAAAAAAAAAGCTATCTTTGTAGTATGAATTATAATTTTTCCCCATTTTAGTCAAGGTGCTTTGGTGTGGTTTGAGGGACTAATTTCAACCATACACACCATACCATAAACAGATACGTATAACTCATAAAGTATACACGATACACCACGACATATTGGCAGCAGAATTGTTCAGCACAAAATTACCTTTTCAACAGTGCTATGCAATCAATTGTAATCAATTCAGTTTTGTTTTATACTGGCTGAGATACCCCAAAAGTGTGTGTTATTTAAGTGCTTAAATGAGTCTTGATGGACAAAATGTCAGCCATACACACCATACCATAAACAAATGTGAATTACTCCTAAAGTATACATGATATACACAAAATATCAGTGGCAAAGTTGTTCAGCACAAAATTACCTTTCCAACAGTGCTATGTAATCAAATATGTATTAATTATATTATATATTAAAATATATGGCGCTCCAGGCGTTGCAAAGGGCACACGGAAGTCAATAGCTGACTTCTGTAGTCGCCCTGGTATACACCAGTGTATTTTACTGCTGACTACAGATGTTTTCTAGAAGACAATGAGTTAAGCTAAAGAAGAAAGCACTCTTGCTCTGGAAATCGGGTGGAAGATCCATCCAGGCTGGTGTGTCCCTCCTCTGCCCATGGGTGGTCCATGGACACGCAAGCGAGCCTGCTATTGAGTTGATAGGAAGACATCTCTGTGACATTGTGTACATTAACATGGGGCTAGCATACCTGCATTCTTGGAACGTAGAGGCCGGATCCTACTATAAATCAGATAGGTCATTCAAATTTGGCTATCCTAGGTAGCGCATTGTATATGAACAGGTACCATTCTGATCAGTCTCTCCAAGACCTTGACACAGTAGACCATCAGCTTTTGTTGTCTCAGCTTTCTGAGATGGGAATTGGATGACTTGGCCTTGACTGGTTTCAATCCTATTTATCGGAAAGATGTCAGGTAACTACAATAAATGGAATAGTATGTTCCCCTTTGTTGCTGGAGTGAGGAGTTCCCATGGCTCTGTCCTGGGGCCTCTGCTCTTTCCAGTATATTTTAAAGATCTGGGGAAACATGTAGGAAATTCTCTTATCATATCATCTTATGCAGATGATACCATAATTTATGTATCAAATCCCACTCTTGATGGTGTCCAAACTGTTCTCCAGAACAGCTTCAACAATCTCCAGCTATACTTTACAAAATGAAACTTAAATTGAACACGACCAAAACTAAATGTGTGATCTTTGGAGCCACCTTTTATGGTGTGACAGATAAATATTTAACAATTCTGGGTGGCATTGGGGATGCTCTGGAGAACGATATACCTATAGATACCTGGGCTATTGGTATTAGATCAAACAGGGTGGGTAATAAACACTTGGATTATCTTATTACTTAGGTTAGCAAGAGGGTGGATTTTCTTTACTGACACAAACATAGTATGGATGTGGATACTTAAAATTGATTGTCCAGATGCAAATTTTCCCCTTATTGATTATGGAGATGTTTTGTGTGGCAATTATACTTATGATAGGTTACAAGACTGGATATTTTATATAACCGATTAGCTAGACTAGTATTAAATTGTCCTAAACAAGTTCGCCATTGGGAACTATATCAGAGGTTGGGTTGGCTTTCTTAAAATGATGGAGAGAAACTCATTTGAGTATTTCTTCTATAAATGTGGACTGGTAAGGTCCCTGGTTATTTAAGGGATAGATTAAAATTTAGAGACTTGGATCATACTCTGAGAAAAAGTAATCTTATGGAGATGTTGATTCCGAATACAAAATCAAAATGATAAAATTTTTAGTCAGATAATTTCAAAATACTGGAATAATCTTCCAGATAAATTTAGATGGAAACATAAAATGGCACCTCTGTGTGTGCTCTAAAATATACTTGTCCTCTCTTCCAGGCCCTGTAACTGCTTTTCAAAATATTTGTTTGTATATGTATGTGTTCTAATGTGTTGTGCTATTGTATGATGTTTGTATTTTTGTATTTATTGTATATTTTATTTTTGTGTTGTATGTTTTATGTATGCAAAGGTCACCATTGTAAATGAGCATTACGCTGTGGTCTTAACCTTACAGTAAACAATCAAAGCAAAATGTGTATTAAACAGACTTTCAGTCTCTGTTCTTCAGATTTTTTAAATATATTTTACTCATGAACTGCCACCTCGCCTGCCTTGGGCATTGTGCAGGTGAACTTCTCTTCAGGATCCACACAGAATAGTGTCAGCACCTGGCATATGGGGGCATGGATTTTCTCCTCTGTAATCCACCCATCTCCCAGTAGGTGCCAGGCACGGCCCTGGTAGGCCTCACGAGCATAAAGCAAAGTCCCATGGAGATGAGTTCCATGACCCACCACAGGGGTCCGGTGCGGCTTGTGTAACCTGGTGGTGGCCAATCTCAGCTGGAAGCTCTGCTGCAGAACCACACTACACAGCCTCTGGCCATTGGACGCAGCTTCAAGTCGGCTTCAAGACCGTGATCCACTACCCAGTTGTCTATTAGGCTGCCCTTGTTCTTAGGTTGTTGTTTTTTTTTCCCTTTTCAGTTATTCGCTTTTTCCCCTCCCGGAGTCCTCTGCTACCCATCTAATTCCCCCCATGGGCACTGGGTATGAGACCCCTCCTCTTAACCCCATGACTTACCCCTTCGTGGCAGCGGGTGAGACGAGCCTCGACCGAGACCCGGAATTAGTATTCAGGGAGGAGCCTTCCCGGTCGTTGCGGTGGGGACCATCGTCATCCTGCAGAGGACTCCTTTCCACTTTCCTCGCTTCCCCTGAGGACTGTGGTGTGTGCAAGGGCCAGTGTGACAGCGCACATGCACCCATCACGCACCCCAGTCAGGCGTCCTACGCAGTCTCTGCCCACAATCTCCAGCGCCCGGTTTGCCACCTTCCAGCCTCCTCTAGGTGGCAGGCAATTGCCGAGCGCTGCTAACTCCTTGCCAACCCCGCGGCCATGCTCGCTCCCACACGGGTCACCGCATGAAGCAAGATAAGGCGCCCAGCGCCTCAACCCTCCGCCTACTGGGCAGGTGTTCTTAGGTTTTAACTTGGTCATCACGTTCATCTTTTGTGAATTGCAGTGTTGATTCCACTTGAGTTTAAGGCAGAGTGGGAAAAGTCAGCGGGCATTACCAGATCTGGAACATTGCAGAGCACTATGGAATATACCGACCTGTTTCATGGGGCCACTTTCATTCCGTGGATAATGCGCGGTGAGTACAGTCTTGATGAGCACATCATGCCAGTGCATCGCGGGAATGTTGTGATACCCAGTGAGGTAATGTAGTGACGCTCACTGTGGAACTTCATGGTTAAAGGTGTATTGCTAATTACAGGGCAGCTAATTTATTTATTTATTTATTTATTGAAATGTTTCACCAGGAGGCACACTGAACAACAAGTTGCTTGTCTCACGGTGCGACCTGGGGAGGATTACGTTTGGTTGTGAAGGATGATCAGTTACAGTAGTATGTGGGTAGTACAAACAGTACAACATTGTAAGATTGTGCAACAGTTGGAACACAAGGTACTGTACAATAAACAGTAGTGGAACATTGGGTAAATTACAATACATGTTCAAAATCATACAAGAGAACATATAAACATGCAAAACCGTAATAATGCGATAGAACCATTTATAGTGCATGAGTGTACCAGGAGCAGGCTCAAGTAGTACGCTTAGTGCTGTTGGAGTAAAAAGGATTGTTAGGGTTGTGCACACTGGTGACCCAGAAGGGCAGGTGAAAAGAGGCAAGAACTGAATATGAGGTGAAGGGGTAGCCATTTCCTGATTCCCCTTCAGGATGCTGAGAACCCTGCCGGGGAGGAGGGGTTTATGGTTGGAAGTCAGAAACTTGGGGATTGGTATTAAGGTGAGTTGAAGCAGGAACAGCTGAGGAAAGATAATTGTGTGGGCAGAGATAAAGGAGTAGTTGGAGGAGGAGGTCGTATTTTGGGGAGGGAATTCCAGATTTTAGGAAACAATGGGCAAAACCAGTCTGACCGATGAGGGTGGAGCGGCAAGAGACTGTCAAGGTGTGGAAGTCATTTGATCTGGAAGAGTGGGTGGGGAGGTGAGGGATGAGAGACAGGAGGGCCCCTTAACCAGAATTTGAGTTAGTTTAGCACAGTGAGATGCGTCTTGTGAGATAGTGAAAGGAAGGTTAGAGAGCGATAAGAGTTCTATGTGGTGGGAGCGGAAGGGAGTCAATAGCAATGCGGCAGAAGGAGTTAGAGAGTGTCCAACTTGGTCAGGGAAGATTTGGGAGCAGCACCATAAACTGTGTCACAGTAGTCAAAGATGGGGAGTATCATCTTCTGGACAGTTTCATGCCTTGCAGTGTGGGATGCAACTATTATTCCTGTACAGAACACCAAGCTTGGAGCAGTTTCTTCAGGATAGCATCGATATGCACAGAGAAGTTGAGGTGCTGGTCTAGCCAAACTCCCAGACATTTGAATGAGGAGGTGTCTTCCAGGATGGTCTCATCAAGGGTGTGGAAGGTGGGTAGGGCCAGGAGCCTAGAGAGTCTCTGCCTGGTGCCAAAGGTCATTGAGACTGTCTTCTTGGCATTTAGAAAAAGCTGGTGAGAAGCAAACCAGGGCTGAACTTGGTTGAAGTCATGCTGTAAGCTGGTTTGCACAGTGAGTGGGATTTGAAATGTATAAGCATAATAAATGTGACTCTTGTATCCTCGCAGGACTTTATGTTAAAATTTTTGTCAGTCTGTGATAGCCAGTTATAAATCTTACTAGCTAAGTAAATTATCAGGTAGGCAAAATGTCTATGTGGTGCAGCAGCCTATGTCTTCAGATTTGGGGACTTGGAAGAAATATTGGAGTCTCTGCTGTGGTGACCTGGCAGTAACCCCACCCTGCTTAAAATAAACTTCAGGCAGTGAGGAACACTGCTGTAGTAGAACTGAACCATCTTATCCCCTACCAAGTTTGGTGGGGGCAAGGCTCAATTACCGTGGCACCTTAGGAGGGTGGTCCTTTCAAAGGGCCGAGGTGCATCGGCAGTGTGATCAAATGGTGGCCAGGAGATCTCGGTTTACATGGCACCCATACATAAGGCTGCATTTGAATTGAGGCTTCCATGACAACAAGAGACCTTGAGAAGGCAGCTCGTGAGATATCTTGTTACCATGAAAACCTCAAGATTCAAACTCCCTCGGATATGTATTGTTGCTGATGTGCAATCTTTTATATTGTAAGGCAACCATAATGTTAAACCTGAATGAAAACCTCTCATTTACAGAAGAAGCAGAGCACCAACACATTTCTCGTTTGACAGCCTGCAGCTGTTTATTTTAAAATCAGAACATTACATGATGATTACAGCATCAAAAGTAAAAAGCAGTATAACTGGAGAAACGGGATCTGTTTTCTAATTTGGATTGTCCCCAGAAGTTGTCTCTACCAGCAGCTCAAAAGACAGTGCGACTTCTGAGCATGTTCCTGACAAAGTTTACCAGCTGCTCACAAAAGTAAAGCATTAGAACAGTCTTACTGTTTAGATGACAGACCAGTTCAGGCTTGTGGGCTGTGTGCCGTGTGAAAGTGCTCTGACCTGTTGTGCTGCAGTAGTGGCGTCACTAGTGCGACTACAACATCATTGACATGGCTACTGCAGTGCAACAAGGAAGTTCAAGTAATTGAATTTCATGTAGAACAGTGCTGTCCCATTCATTTTACTCGTTTTCAATGGTGCCCTGCTATTACTTGTTTTTTTTATAATGTTTTCCAGGATAGGGCAGGTGAGAGGCAGTTTCTCATTTTCAGTGGGGTCCAGCTTTTGAAATGTATTTTCCAGGATAGCGCATGCTGTTACACTTAACGTGGATTGGAGATCTCATACCTGTGTCTTGGGGAGCTTGGGTTGGGGGTCCGAGGTGATATCTAGTTGTACCTGTAAAAGAATAGTTATGGTGTTACCAAGGATCTGAAATTCTTTAGGAACAAAATAGTTCAGATAAGGGAAGGTTGAATGGAAATGACTACTTATATGATATATAGGGAATGCTGTGTTAGTCTCTGTTAGACCTGTAGACACCAAGAGAAAACAAGCATTTGTTAATACCTGACATGTTACAAATTAGAACAACAGTATCTTGAGGCTGCGGCAGACCTTTCTTCCTCAGTAGCTGTGAATTTTTGATTCCATCAGACTAAGAGGCAGTATAGGCGCAGTGGTCTAAGGCTCTGAGCTGCAAATCTGGTGACATCCAGCAGACCAGACCTGGGTTTGAATCCCACAGTTTCCACCTGCATACTGTGTGACCCTGAGCAAGTCACTTAACCTCCTGTGCTCCCAGGTCGCTCTTGTAAAAAAGCTTCCAGCTTAGTGTGCTATACCTGGTTAAACAACTAAATAAAAAAAAAAAAAAAAAAAAAGTATAGAAGCGGAATAGGTCACCTTTTCTTTTTTTTTACCCAGATTTTGAACATAGTCTTTATGAATGCACTTTTATGATCAAGAGAGTGAAATTTTAAAACCCATCTGAAAAGTGATTTCCAAAGTGACTGTGGAAACATGTTTGGTGGGGATTTGAAAATGACACCTCCTTGTTCAAGAAGATGGATGAAAAAAGTTATGTTGAAAATGTGAGACAATATATAAAACAATGGAAATGTTATGAGTAAAGTTCAAAACATTAAAAACCATTAACCAAACTTACATTGTTCAGTCAGTTTGTGATCAGGCTCTAGCAGGATGTGCACCTGTGGAGAGAGGGTGCAGTGCTGGATTAGATAGGTAAGTGAAGGGGTGTGCTGGGTGTTGAGAGGGGTCTGGGTGGGGTGGTCTGAGGATGCAAGGGGGACAGAACATGTCGGGGACCATTTTCTTTTTGCAGTGTTGGGGAGGAGAAACAGGAAGAGGAGGGATAGTTTTTCATTTCAGAACCGATACGGGATTGTGCATCCCAGTGTTGGTGTGTTGTTTGGGGTCACTGGGGTGGGGTGCCCAGTGTTTCATCCTGTTTGGGGAGGGTTTAGAGCAGTACCATGGTGGGCAGCCCAGTGGCAGAACGTAACTGGGGGATTAAAAGCTAGGGCGGATGGTACCACCGGCGAGGTTGAGCACGTGCTGCTGGTCATACAAGAAAAGTGGGGTCAGGATGGGAGTGGGGGTACCAGCAGTGGGGGATGAGCAGTTGCTGTCTGTCATATAAGAAAGTTGGGTTGAGCATGAGCAGGGATACTGGTGGCAGGGTTGAGTACCCTCTGTCAGTCATATAGTCACAAAATGAATGGGTCAGGTGGGAGGGAGGGTCTTTGCACGGACTGAGCACCTGCTGTTGATGAAACCCTGGTTTAGATTGGCAGGGGGCGCTGCTCTGATGGCCTATGAAAGGATGCACTCTGATAGGGTGTAGCTGCATCGTTTACGTATGTTAGAAGTTTCTGTCCATCAGCCAGCGAAGCAACAGCAGCAGCCTTGTCACTGCAGGCTCACCTCGTTGGCTGCTACAGCACAGGCTTCCTAGTCCCTACACTGTAGAGCAGCACCGGTAAATTCTCATGATGCATGAACAAGCAAACATAAAAATGAAAGCAGACATTGTCTTAATAGTTGGGGCTGCACTGTTGCACTTTACCTACTTAGCATAGAGAATAATTAGGAGATGTCTTTACTGGGTCCTGAGGAGCCTGTGATGAGTCTGTCATACCTGCAAAATAAGAATAGTGATGGGGGTCACACAAGATCTGTAGTTCCTTAGGAACTACATAGGATGGACAGAGAAGGTTAAATATAGAACAATACTTACCTGATACACATTGTGTCAGTGTGTCCTGTCAGGATGGAATTATGGTTTTGCCAGACCTGTTGAAATGAAGGAAAACATGGTTAACTGTGAGGAATTAAATAGTAGCAAGAGCAGAGATTTGCAGAGAAGTACAAGAGGTGCAGTCATGCACCATACACCTCCACACTCTTCCAGCCTAAGGACAAGCCTCCAACCTTTAGCTGGCCCACACACTGTGTGACTGGATCACCCCTTTAGTCCTGGAGCAGTCCCCACCAACTAGCCACATCCCATGCACCCAGACCACCCCAGTCCCTGAACCAGCCTCCTCTGGGCATCTATCCTGTAGTAGTTGAAAATGATAATGAAGTCTATGTTAAGGGCAAGCTGTGTCATATATGTATGTCCTCTGCCAGTGTCAGAGCCAGGATACTCACAGGTGCCTTGGCATGCCAGTCTCCAGAGGCTAGCCAACTGGAACTCATCCTGAAAGGTAGAGACTTTTAGTCTTATTTTAACATGGGTTAAGGGGAGTTGAGAGGCGGGATGTGGTGGTGGACCATTTTCCCATGAACACTTCCACCATCACCAACCTTCTTAAAACGTTGCTTCCACCTACACCACTCAAATGCATCAAAACACACACACACACACACACACACACACACATGTACATCTCTATCCTAAAACCATTTCTAGTTAACCGCTGCCGATTCCACTTGCATATCTCTTTCCCTCACCCTTACACCCCAATCCATCTTCATTCCTACCCTACTCCAACGAAACCCTATGGGTGGATTCTTTCGTATCCGAGATGATAACCTATGTAACCTCCTGAGTAGTTCCTCCTCTAACCAACTTCTATCCCTCACCTTAACCCGTTGCCCCAACCTAAACCTGGCACTTTGTCCCCAGAGGCAAAAGCGTAGCACCTCTAAACCCCCTACTTAATGTTTCTTTTATCACAGGTGATACTTGTGTTATGGTGTTTTATACTGACCTTATGTACCCACTCTTTCGATCACTCAGATTTTGGAAACTCAGTATCTTTGTTAAACTCGTAATTGTATCTTGTTCTGTATTTGTTATATTGTCTGTATCAAACTGACCTGGAACCTTTGTAACGAGCTTTTAAGCTCAAAGGTCTTAATCAAGACTTAAATAAATAAATAAATAAATATATCCACACACTCTCGACTCGCTCACTCCATGTCAGTTCCATACACATCCATACATGATATGCATCCATACCGTTTCCATCTCTGCATTTCCATCCCCTGATCTTACAGAACTATGCATCCCTAAAATCAAACCCAAACACACATCCACAAGCCCATAGCATACCCACATGTCTGCAGGCGTGCCAGCTTAATGTACACACACGGACCTGTAATTAACCTGCCGATTCTTATGTACACACATGCAGTGTTTCAGCTCCCTGTGGACATACCTTGCACACACACAATATGTGGCCTGTCAGCTTCATGCATGCATGCACACACACACACCTACCCACCCACCCACCCCTACACTTGTAGCCTACAAGCAGCAAACATGCATATGTGAGGAGCCAGTAGGGACAGGCTTCCCTCCCATTTGTTTTAGGGGTAAGTACCCTCAGCCTTCATGCAGACAATGGGCAGCTGTAGATGTTTATAGTGCTGCAGGAAGTGCAGACAAACAGGGCTGGTGCTGGGTCCTACCACCCGTTCTGGGTCCCCTGACAGTGGAATCCAGGTCCTGGGGGCTAGAGAAGGGAACAATAGGGGTACAACTTAGGAGGTCTTTCAGGGCCCCTACTACAGTAAAGCAGCCTTCCAGTCTTTGGATCAGCCTCCACTCCCAGCTGGCCGCCTTCCCTGTTGCTGAGCACACCTCCAGCCCCAGTACCAATCTCCGTCCACAGCCTACCACACTCCATGCTGCTGGTTCACCCTTCAAGACCACAGACTAGCATCTGTCTTCCTCCCCTGCCAGCCCACTATCCTGTAAGTAGGACCAGCCTCCACCCTGGCAAACAACCCTCCATGCAGCTGCAGCAGAACCCGCTTCCCAAGCTGATCACCCTTCCATGCCTGGATTGCCCTCCCAGCAGACTACCCTCTCTGCAGTTGGACCAGCCTTGGCCAACCACCCTACCTACAGCTGGACCCTCCCCAGAAAGAAAAGATCTTCTTCATGGCTGTCTCCTCCAGTGAGCCACCTACGCCACTGGCGTTGAACGTTCAAAATGTTTGCCAGGTGCGCATCAATAGTGCTTGTTTAGAGTGGGTGACCCCAAACATCCTCAGTTTTCTTTTCTTTTTCCACCATTGACATGAACTTTGGACGAAGGACTCCCTCCACTGATTTCACTGCTGTGTGCCTGACTGACCTTCCTCTCCTGTTTTTGATGATGTTGACCTGTTTCCTGTAACCTGCATGGGATTTGTATGCTGTGCTGTTGGTGATGCCTGTTGCATTCTCATCACAGACTGTCGACTGTTGATGGTCTCCCATTATTCTGGACCCCTGCCGTCTCCTGTGCTGTTGGCTGGATTCTTGCTGCCACTTGTTCTGTCCAGGGTCTCTGATGGTGGCTGCTTTGCTTGTTTGAGCTGGTGAGTATTGGTCATGTGTATGACCATTTCCTGCCATTCCGACTGTCTCTGGACACCAAGGAGGTTTCTGCTTATAGCCCAGCCCCGTTGTCGCAAGGCTTGTGGCTCCCTGTAGCTCCAGTGTCTGGCTTTGCCACAGTGCAGCTGGATGAGCCTCTTAGCCCTGAGCGAACTCCACAATCAGCACATTCTGGTTTTGCTGTTTGGGATGGGATTACTCTTTTTCCTGGTATTCCTCTTGCTGGTGGTCGTCACCTGGCATGCCTTGTACTTGATATTGGCTACATGTCGAGTTCCTGTGATTTTCAGGGTTCCATTAATGTTTTCCATCGTCTCTGCCTTTGTTTTCCTTCGTCTGGCCATCCTTCAGGGTGTCTCAGTTGGTTCCTCGCTGTCTGTATGACTCCTTGTTCCCTGGGGTCCTTGGCTTTCATCGCCATCTGTCTTACACTATATTCATTTTTCACTGTTGGGCATCATTATCGGATTTTGCCTTTGACTTGGTTTGTCCCCACTGGTATGGCTGCTCCTGTGGAATGCCTTGCCGATGTGCATGACTTTATTCCTGCCTTATGGGGCTCATAGCTCCCTTTGGCTCCAGTGCCCAACTTTGCCTCAGCGGTCAGTTTGCTGTCTGGTTTGAGCTGCAACATATTGTTTCCTTCAGCATTGCTCCTTCTCTGGTGACGTTGCTTGGCCTTTCTTCTGTGACATTTTGCTCTTGGCAGCTTGGTTCCCCACTGTGTGCTGGGTCATTCACTTCCCTGTTGCTGTTGTCTGCTTTGCCTTTGACTTTTTTTCCCCTCTGCTGGTATGGCTGTTCCTTTCAAGATGCCTTGGTCAGTACCAGGATCGACAAATTTCAAATTTACATGCTAGTCATGGACATCTGGCCTATCAGTCTTGCAGTGGTAGTCCATGGTGAAAGGCTATATTTCAAGGAAAATTAAAAACAAAATGCATAGCAACAAAGTAAATGGTGTGGGGGTTGTACTATCAATATTACGTAGATCTAAGAAAGTTTTCTTCTTTATAATGACTTCTGTTTTAATATTCTCTTCACCCCAAACTCCCAAGTGCCCCCAAACCCCTCCCCCAAACATGGCAAGTCCGCCAGTCCGTCCCACACCTTTGTGGTCACTGATTATTCACGTAGTTTTACAGCCCCTTTGAGACCACTCTCTCATCCCAACAACCATGCCATATGACACAAATCCCTTTCTGATGAACAGTATGGTTCTAGTCTTTTCAGTTTTCCCTTTCAGTGTTTTTTCCCTAATATTATATTTTCCTTTTGAAAAAAATTACAAACACTCCTTACAGTTCTATTTTGTTGTGGCTGTAATGTGTTGGGGTCCTCACTCTGGTTTTGTGAGTGTACTGTATTGTATTTATTTTGCCTTTTTTTTTTTTTCTGACTCCTTTTTTAGTTTACAGATTCAACAGTTCACTTTTCTTTCTTTTCAGGTCAGTCCTGTGTGTCCATCCTACCAATACAGACACACAGTCCGTGCTCGGATCCCCAAGCCCTTTCTCACCTCCGTCCCTCTTCACCATCTTTTTTCCCTCCAGTCACAAAACACAGACTATTGATTTTTTAAGTCCCAAATTTCAGTCCAGTGCATGCAGTAGGATGAACAAGTCCTGTAAGCAAGCCCTGTAGCTTGAAAGACGTCCTGTCCCCAAAGTCACTCCTGCACACAGACTCCAATTATCAAATGCACCTGTCCAAACCTCTCTGCAGGTAACAAGAAAATGGCATGTCTTCACTTTCTGGTGTACTTCAGTTTGTCTTGGCCGCCACCCAAACACCCTTTGTACAGGACTGACAGGCAGCCTTAAGTAACAAAGTATTTGTCGACTAACCTGTTAGTCCTGTGGGTGGCACTGTGTGCTGTTGTTGATTAGCTGGGTTCTGGTTTGGGCTGCTCGGGAGGGTGCACGGGCCTCCTTCTGCTCCAGCTTCCTCTCAAATCCCTTGGTGCAGTACTTCCTGTTGAACAACCACGATGTGGTGTGCTGGACTGGTGATCATGTGATGGGAGCTCCATGAAGCTAAACAAGGGACATCTATCAATCAATAAATCAAACTTTATTTACCCAGGCAAAATCATCCTTGAGCAAGCCCATTTACAAGATGGTTCTGGACAAGTAGGACATATACAGCTGCAGCATACTATCAGTTGCAGAGTACATACAGTGAGCAAATAAATGACAGTTACAGTGTAACAAATAAGAGCAGGGCTGGGGAATACATACAATGCACAACTATCTGTGGGTTGGTAATTGATTGTGCATACAAATGATTTCTAATGGCGGTGGCTTTTACAACCAGATACCACAATGTTACAATAAAGTGGGGTATACCAGGGAGGGTAAGTGGGGATACAACACATGAAGGCTTATGGGTGGGGAAAAACAAAGGGAGGGTAGGTGAGAGGTGATTACAGGTATAGTCATAACAAGCGGGGTGGGGTTGAGTTAGGCAGATTAATCTGAAGGTAGGCATGAACAAGAGAAGTGCTAGGAGAATACATGTAAGTGTCTAGTGTTTGGGGAGCCACAGGAGATGGGTGGAAAGTAGTTATCTGCGGCATGCACACAGAGCTCTCAGGTTGAAAGCGAGCAGCCTCCCTAAAACGTGAGGCCCCAGGAGGAGGAGAGCCTGAGGGTCTTTGCATGGCATTCAAAGGAGGGCAGAGAAAAGATGATGATAGCTGAACACGTGTCGTGTCCTTATTTTGGGTGCTTTAAGGGAGACGAGACAAACTCCTTAGGCCATATGTGCCTTGGTATGCTCAAAAAGTAGAAATATAGGTCGGTAACTTATTGGTTAGATCCCTGTAAATCCACATGACAGCATTTTTCTGCCTCCTCAGAGGAGGAGGGAGGGCCAATCTAGTGCCTGATAGAGCAAGCAGTGGTGGGTACACAGTGGCTTGTTTAGGATAAATCTCAGCGTCACGATGGTAGAGAGTGTCAAGTTTACATAGCGCCTAGTTAGGACAATGGCTATAAAGAAAGTCAGCATAATCAAGCAGTGGTAGAAAAGTTGTTTGGACAAGTCGTTTCCTTGCTTCAAGTTTAAGGAGGTGCCTTATCCGATAAAATATGCCTAGTCGTTGCCTTAGCTTTTTGATAGCTCATTAAGGTGAGCCATGAAGTTGAGCCTGTTATCCAGCCAGACACCCAGGTACTTACATTTTCCACTAGTTCCAAGGCTTCTCAAGCAAGGTATAAATCTGGAGGCTCGGAGGTGGTCCTGTGCTGTGGGAAGCTATACGGGCGAAATAATCATAGCTTGGTCTTTTGGCATTAAGCAGAAGCTTGAGCTTTATTAGGTTGTGATGAAGGATGTCAAAGTCTACTGAAGCTCTTTGTGGGCTATGTCTAGGGAGGGGTTAATAGTATAGAGCATGGTATCATCAGTGAATAGATGAACGTTACTTGTGTATATGTGGGAGTTTGTATGGTTTATATAAATTGCAAAGAGAATAGGGCCTAAAATGGAGCCTTAGACACACCATGCTGCAACACCAAACTGCAGCATGAAAAGAGGAGGAAAACAAAAAAGTAAGCACTAATTTGGTTGTCCATGGATGACCGAGAGCAGTGAAAGTGATTGTCCGACATCAAGAAATGGTAGCCCAGGATGTCGGGCTGTGAGATTTGTCTAATCCTGGTCGGTACCTGGCCTTTGGGGGCTCTTGGCTCCTTGCAGTGCTGCTGCCCGACTGCTGCCTCAGCAGCCTTCTTCATCTTGGTTCTTCCTGTCGACATTGGTATATTTCGGGACCTAGCTCCATTGATATCCTTTGCTCCTGCACAGTTTCAGTGCCTAATGACCATGGTATGTATTTGCCAGCAGGGTTTTTATGTGTGTCGCCGGCTGGGCTTTCTGGTGTCTTCATCCAATTCTCCTTCTGTTCAGTTGGGTTCAGCGTCTTGTGGCTCCCTTCTTCCTGGCCTGTGGAACATTGACTTGCATCTTGGATGTCTTGTGTGCCTTCCTGCAGGCCTTCAGCCCTCATGGGGTATTGCTTGAGAATCATTCCATAGGTGTGTCTCCTGGAGAGAGATATCCCTGAATAAGATAGGAGAGTTTCTTACCAGTAACAGTAGATCTTTGAGGGATCTCCTCCAGTGAGCCACAGCACACCCCTTTGTCTTCCCCTGTGGTTTGATAAGATATACTGGTTAAGTGGGTGTCATCATCTTGTCCTGTCTCGCTGTACTGGGTGTTATTTGCTGTCCGTCCTCCTTTTTTGGGGGTCTTGACGTGTTTCGCCTCTGCTGGCCGTCGGTCTGCCACAAGCGACATTAGGCCTCCCACTCTAAATAGGTTCCAGCGTTGCATAGCATCATGGGTAGCCTGCTTGGCAAGCGTTTCTAATAGGTCTGATGCTAATGGCACCTATGTTTCATAGGTGTGCTCACTGGAGAGAATTCCCATGAAGATTTACTGTTATAGGTAGTAATTGTTGTGTACTGACCGTAATAGTAGGTCTTTGAAAGATTCCCTCCATTAAGCCACATCATGGACTGTAAGTCATCGGCATCAGAACCACCTGAAAATGTTTTGAAGGTTGGTCTGCCCACGAACAAGACTCCTCATCTGTGCCTATAGAACGCCGGTGTGCCCAGCATGCTTGAGTTCATCGGAGACAAGATCGGACAATCATCGGACTGACAGGGACTGAAGCTACTAAGGTGACACCAGGCACACAGGAGAAGATGTGGAAACGGAGTATAGATGTCATTGAGGGCATCAGAGGAGAAACAGCTTGCAGGAGCAGGCAGTATAGTCACCTGGATAAGGGGAGGTGGGAGGGAGAGCTGTGGTCAATGTAGAGATTCTCTCAAAGATCTGCTACTAACTTTGTTTTTTTTTTAATGTCCTTGATAATTCCTGAAGAAGACCTATGGTTGAAATCTTTATTTGTTTATTTATTTGAATTTTGGTAACTGGGTGAACTCGGCTGAGACAATACAGTCCCTTTTTCTTGGGTGGCCCAGGTAGTGCATTACATTGACAGAGTGACTGCATGGTGCAGTACATTGACAAAACATGGCAGGAATGAAGGTTACATTTACATTCAGTTACATTATTCACAGAGTAAACATTACAGCATATACCAAATCATTTACATACATTTACATAATTCTCAGATTAACATTACTTCATTTACAAATACTCCTACAGATCATCAGTTACACTTTTGCTATACATAAACATATACAGAAGAGATTCAGAGCATAGATCTCTAACCATAGAGATGGGGAGGGGTTAGCAGAAGCATGAGCATGGCGAGGAGGCAAAGATATGGAGTAATAGGGAGGACTGAAACATGGCGAAGACGAGCAGGATAGAGTAGAATGTGGTAAGGAATTCCAGGTGGACGCCGGACGAGTATGCATTGATCGCCAGGCCACTGCTAGCTGTGATTTGGGTACTATAAGGAGAGGCAAGGAGGTGTGAAAATGTGCAGCAGTTTGTACACTAGATTCTGGGTGGTATACTTTAGTCTAGATTCATACAGGAGCTGAAGCCCAGGGGCTGGAGAGGACATCACAGTAGTGGTATGGGCATGGACGCCTAAAGCAAACCTTTCCACCCTATGATAAGATTGTTTGAGGTGAGAGAGGATGGATCGTTGGTTGTGAGTAATAAGTGTGCACCATAAGAAAGTGGAAGAAGTGTGGTGGAGGCTAAAAGAGAGGAACAGTACAATAAAGAAGGCCAGCTTTTGGTTTAGTGTTTTGGTTGGTTGGTGACATGAGGAGACCAGGAAAGTGATGGCTAAAGTGATGCCTAAATATTTAAAGAGTTGGACCGATTCAAGGTGTTCACCTGTGTCTTGAGCATATCACAAGAGGGGTAAGCATGGATTTAGAGGAGAGAGGTTGGCAAACAACATGCACATGTTGTTTTTTGGTGTTAGGACTGAGTTGGTTCTCCTGGAACCAGCCCTCGAGATCAGAAGTCTGAGGCTAGCATACTGTTGAGCCACCGACATCAGGTGAAGAGCGTAGATAATGGCGCCATCGGCTTAGAGGTGTACACAGAGGCCCCACCACAGTTATTTGGCAGTTCAGTTAATAGAGAGTGAGAAGAATAATGTCCCAGTATGGAGCCCTGAGGGACGCTTGTGGGTAATAGGTCTATGGTCTGAGAGTGCTCCAGACCACTTGACCCTTTGTGTGCAGCCTGTGAGGTAATTTTGAGCCAGGTTAAAGCACTGGTGTCGAGGCCAAGAGCATGTAATTTCTGAATATAAGTTGTGGTTGACCAAGTCAAATGCCTGGTCAAATCGACAAAGATAGCACCGTGGCAGCATCTTGGTCTGTGGCCTGGAACAAGTTGGAGGTCACTTTTATTACATAAGTAGTGATGGTAATATGGCTTTTTCTGAACCCACATTGGAACTTTTAAAGGAGGTGACGGCAGTCGGGTAATCCTGAAGGTGGTTGTAGAGTATGCACTCTTGGTATTTTGCCAGTGGACAAAGGATAGAAATGGGTCTAAAGTATTCAGCTGTTGTGATGAGTCTGCCCTTGTCTATGGGGACAACCACTGCAAACTTCCATTTATCTGGGACAGTCCCATGAGGAGAAAGCGGTTGAACTGATCATGGACAGGTGACAAAGGGCTTTAGCCTCAAGCTTGAGAATTTGGGTTCAAGCTATCACTTTTAGATTAGCGAGTAGCCAGTGAATTTCTTTGAGGGTGGCAAGTTTAAGGAGCAAGATTTGACGTGGCACCAGTGTCAGGCAGGAGGGGTTGTGGAGGGGAGGGATGAGGCGTAGTCTGTAAAGAGCTATCGTGGTACCTATGTAGGTCAGTAAAGAACCTTTGAATCCAGCAACGATTGTCTGGGTGTCAGAGAGGACAGTGCTTTGGGCAGTGAGGGAGCTAGGACCACGGCGGATTTGCCTTTGATTAGGAGTTCACCTGTCTCCAGAATTCTTAGGACTGCAAAAATGTTGAGGTTGGAGTGACCTAAAGTGGGTGCGCTTGGCTTTCTGAATGGAGTTTTACATGAGTTTCTGAGCTGCCTATAGGTTTGCCAGTCAGTAGGAAGCAACTGTGTTTGAAGGTTTTCCGGTCCAATCACGTGTGGTCATGAGTTTTCTTAGATCCTTGAGCTTTGAGTCCTTTTGATCTGCACCTCTTCATGGGGCATGAAGATCAACTATATTGGTGAAGGTGGTCACGAAGAAATCAAGTGCCTGGTGGACATCTGGTAGTGTGTTTCTAGGATCCCAATTGGCATCTGTGATAGAGGCAAGAAAAGCTCTGGGATGAAGTTGTAACATATCCTGGACCAAAATTACCTTAGGGGGTTGGGAAGTTATTTGCCAGATGCAGAAGACTGGAAGTGATCACTGATGCTGTTGGATATATGCCCACTGATTTCACCTTGAGTGCACAGTTTGTGATCACTCAATCAAGCAGTGAGTGGTTGCCCATTTTGTGTTGATTCTTGTTGGGTCAGTGGTGAGTTGGGCTAGATTACAATCGGCAAGTGCACATATCTTGCCAGAGCTGGGGTTCAGCCATTCTGCATTAAAGTCACCACAGAGTATGAGTCATGGTGGGGGAGATTGGTAAAGAGAGGCTGTGGGGAGGCAGCTAGAGGCCTCATTGGGGGCAGGTAGACACAACCCACTAATAGGTTTTGACATTGCCAAGTGTAAGTAAGAGAAATGGTGATTCGGCCACTGGGAGTTCAGGGGTTGTGGTAGGTATTTCAATGGCATCTAAGCCGGACGGACATAGGAGGACACCACCACCCCATTTCCCAACCTATCCTTCTTGAAGCTGTTGTAGCCATGTAGAGCGACCTCATGTTACTTGACACTGGACTTTAGCCAGGATTCCAGAAATTGCCTAGTATGGCCGGAAGTGTTATTATGACCCATGCCTTGAGCTCCAGCCATCTTGGGGCGGGCTCTGGGCATTTAAGTGGCAATCTTTGCCCTTTAGGTGATTGGCATTGAGTGATTGGGGTGGAAGGTGTGAATACGGAGTAAGTGGGTCCGGATTGAGTTCAGTATCACCTGCACGAGTAAGGAGGGAGGATGGGTAGGTGAGCCCTGATTGAGGAATGGAGCTGTTTTAGGATGAAGCAGTTGGTGGTGTGGGTACCCATAATCTTTTATGGAGCCATCATCCGAGATGCACACATCCTATTTGGGGAGGCAGGGTGTGAGGAGATGCAAGTGTACGGGCTTCTGGAGGGTGGCTCTGCCTCGGCAGTGGGGTGCTCACTGGTACTGTACTGATGCAGGTGCATTAGAGAGAGGGCAGTAAGATGGCTGGCAGCATAGTGCATCAGAAAAATGGTAGCTACACATCCTGCTTTACCCAAGCTGAGAGAACAAAAGATGCCATACCTAACTAAAAGGGAAGGAAACTATATTGGCTAAAAGATTGTGTCAGAATATGATTACTGGAATGACCAGATGGTTAGAGTGACAGACCCCACAATAACCTGGGTAGATAACTAGGGCAAGAAGTATTGCACTGTTTTTACTCGAGCAGTTTTGACTAACAGGCAGAGGTAGAATGGGCTTTGTGGATGTGTACCTATAAAGCTCTAGTGACCAAGAAGTATAAGGTGCTAATGGAAAAATGGGGAGATCGATTCAGTGGGCTAAACAGAGAGGAGCATGTTGTGGCTAAAAGTAAATGATCAGATGGGGGGGGAGGCGTTTGCAGCAGCATCGAAATTACTGTGGCTTCAATTAACTGAGCTTAAAACTGGAATTTACTGTAGCTTCCCTTACATGCACTTAAATAAATTGATCTAGTTGGAATGGCTGTAATTAATCTGTACAAGTATCTAGCACAGTAAGTGAATTTCAGAGCAGAATTGGAAAGAGGAGAAAAACACCAAGTAATGAAATGCAGAACAAAGGCAGAGCGTAGTCTTGAATGGGTACTTGTTTCCGTACTCTTGTGGTTTGTTAGCGGGTGGCCTGGAGCTGCTGCATGTGCGTAATGCCCAACCAGGGGTAGGGAGCTTGTAGTTTGCTCGTAGGTGGGCTTAGAGCTGTCTGCACAAATGTTGATTGTTCACTTTATTTTCAGTGTGCATTTAATAGTACTTGTTTTGCACGCCATGGTGGGGGAGGGGCACCTAGATATCAGTGATCACTTTACAGTGTGATTCTATATAAGGACAGCTGCAGAATCAAACTACATTAAGGGAGGGCAGATTTTAAAAGATGGGTGAATGTCTTGGGGATGACCTGGTTGGGGGAGAATGACGGGTTGGGTTGGAGGAACAGTGCAGGAGACTAAGAAGGGCCATAGTGAATGCAACATACCTTTGTGTCAATCAAGTGAGCCAAAGCAAGATGAAAAATAGACTGCTGTGGTTCTTGAGAGGTGGTGGAAAGGTAAAAGCTAAGAGGGTAGCATTTAGAAGGTACAGGGAGATGCAGAGGGGAGGAGGATAGGAAGCATATCAGGGAAGTGGAGAGCAATGAGGTGAGAGCACAAACTGAAGAGAGACTAGCCAAGGCATTAACAAAACTTTAAGACATTTTTAGGTATGTGGCTTAAAGAGAAGACCATGAATGGGATTGTAAGGTTAAAAAGGGAAGGGGGTGGGGAAACTGTGCAGAGTGAATAGGAAACATCAGACATACTGAACAAGTACTTTTGTTCAGTGTTCATGGAGGAAAGCTGAGACAGGAGGGACCACAAAAATGTAACGGAGCATTGGAGGGAAGGAGATGGATACTAGTCTGTTTCAGAGGAGAGAGTCCTGAAGGGACTCACAAATCTGATAGTGGACTGAGCAGTGGGGCCAAACGGGTCCACCCAGGGTATTGAGGGAGTTCAAGGAGGTACTGGCTGCACCTCTGACTGTCCTATTTAACAATTCATTGGATACAGGAGTAGTCCCAGGGTACTGGAGGAGGGCAGATGCAGCCCCACTTCACGAAAGTGGTAGCAGGGATAGATCTAACCCATTGACCAAATTCCACAGATACACGATTGAAACTTTCCATCAGTGGTTAATTATCCTTAACACCTTACTATCCCTGCACATCGCTTTCACTTACATGCTATGCCGTTTGATGCAACATACCCCCAACAGAATAGACAAGGCATTGGGTGCTGGCATAGGATAGGCTTAAAGTATATATATCATCCTCTAGACATAAATGGCACTCTTCCTTTTGACATATTGCAAGCTAATTATGGACTCCGTGTCATGACCACTATCGCTACTTGCAACTCTGCTCCTAGCTACTCGATAGGAAAGAAACCTATAACAAATTACTTGGACAATCCCTAGCATTATATCAACTAAGAACCTACCTTAAAGGCGATACCTGGTCTTGTCTTATTGGCCAAATATATAATGCATTCCAACAGTCTCCTGAGAGACAATGATATATTTTGCAAAAATAGAACTCTGAACTAGACTTGGATGGTACTGTTGACATCTGGGACAAATTTGCCCTATGGACTTTAAGCTTAACCTCAGCCACGTACTGGAGGAGTATGCTTGGAAATGTTGCCGATTTTCCGGACACTGGATATTGTTGCCAAATATGCCAGATAGCGACATGGCAGCTGTTGCCATCAAAATCAAGCAAACCACACACACACACACTCATATTTTGGGCTGGCAAGCCGTTATTTCAGAAGCAGAAGACACCTTGATTGTCAGGGTGAACTTACTATCTCATTGCTCCTCCTGGCAGTACTGCAAAGGAAAGCCACTTGGGCGGTCACTTTACAGTTGTTTCTCATCTCAGTCCTGGTGGCCAAGGCGGCCATTACTGTGCTGTGGAGATACCGAAAGGATCCCTCCATTTGATAACTGGCAGACACCCTGTGGGAAATGTATACAATGGAATGTATGACCTACCAGTCTATAAATAAAATGTTACTGTTTGAACTCTGATGGCGCAAGCGGATGCTCTTTCAGTTAGAGAGACACTCTGATTTTTGTCCCGTGAACTCGCCTTGCCTGTCCCTCCCTCCTCCTGTCTCTCCTTTATTCTCTTCCTCTGTTATTGTCTTCCAACTTTTTCCATATTTTACTTTTCTCTGTTTCACTGTTTATAACTTTCCTACCGTCACCTCTCTCTTCCTACTCTTTTCCTAATGAATCAGTGTAGAACAACCCTTCCTATCTTCCTTCCTTGACTTGCTGTTTGTTCTTTCTTTGCTTCTCTGTGGTTAAAGCATGTGAAACTGTTAAAAATTGGATCTCTTGGTTTGCAAATGCATGTAATATATTGTTGAAATATTGTAGATGGCAATTCTTTTTTAACTCTGTTTATTCCCTCACTGGCCCCTTAGACCTCTCTCCAGTGGGGTGAGGTCCTCCATTTCACCCCACCTGAGGTCCTCCTGTACTATCATGGCTCCAGAACTCTTCTTCAGCTCCACTAACCACCCCGCACCTCCACAACTCTGAACCTCCTGGGGTGGGACTGCCAGTTACTCCTCAGGCACTCTATCTGTAATCAGAAAGGGTGGCCGGGGAGTAGAGGAAAATCTGCGACCGGCCAGGCTAGGACCCGGTTGTGGTGTTGTAAGGCGTCCTTAGCTTCCTTACCGCCTGTCCAGGTGCTACAGGGCTTTTCCGCTTACAGTTGCTTTTGGTGGTGAGGACATATGGGGATGCCCTGCACTAACGGGTACACTCCAGCACCCATGCGTGCGGTGTCTGCCGTCACCCCGGCCACCACCAGGAACCGCGGTATGGTGGCAAGTGCATCCACCCTCCCCAGGAGAGAAGAGCAGTCCTCTGGACTCAATCCTCTCCTGCCCTGCCGACCCCCAGTGGCCCGAGTTCACTCCTGAACCCAGGTCACCAGCGTGGGCGAGATGTGGCATCCAGCACCTGAACCTCAGCACCACAGGGCCTCTAGATGGCTGTTTGAGGCTTTTAGAAAAGATACAAGCTGCAACACAGAGTTGATGCTGAGAAACCATTTGACCTCCACAAGTTTAACAGAACTGCCTACAAGAGCCATCTCCAGGCAGAAAATTCTAATCTGTTGCACTTGTGCAGCCTGGATGTACTGGTCTTAGGAAAGAAATTCCAAAGCTTTGTTACATTTTGTGAAAAACATGATGCAGAGAGAGAGAGACCTTATAAAGTGAGCAGTGTTTTAGTTTTCCAGTTTTAGATTGAGAATCAGATGTAGGGCTTTTTGTTTGAGCTGCCTGTATTGAAATGCTATCCTAAACATTTTTTTTTATTATTTTCTTGTCCAGTTTCAAGGGACGACCTGGCTAAGCTGGAGAAATGGTCAGGCATCTGGCAGTTGTACTTTAATGTTAAGAAATTTAAAGCAGTGCATATGGGAGCCAGAAACCCAAAGACAAGTTTTTGGCTGGCAGGAATACAGGTGACATCATCATAAGAACAGAAGAAATTGTCAGCAGATGGTGACCCTGTGAGCCATGTAATCTGCACGTGGTGGCTACCCCCCATTATTTTTCATTCATACATTTAACTGAGCTGCACACTCGAGCAGACTTTTCTCCTCTGATACGTTTCATAATGGTCAGGATGACCTGAAACGCACAGCATAGTGCTGAAAGGCAGCAGCCAAAGCAAATAAAATGCTGGACTGCATCGCCAGTTGAATCATCTCTAGGAGGAAGAAAGTCATTCTGCCACTGTACAGGTCACTTGCGAGACCTCACCTGGAATGCTGTGTTCAGTCCTGGTGCCTACCTGAAGGATATCAAGCTACTGGAGGGGTCCAGCGGAGGGCAAACAAAAATGATCCAGGGCATGGGGGACAGAGCATACGAGGATATGCTTGAGAGAGCTGACACCATGTACTCCTGGAGGACAGAAGGGAGAGGCGGATATGATTGAAAACCCTTAAAGTACCTTAAAAGCATAAACAGGGTTGGTACAGAGGGCATCTTTAACTTAAAGGAGGGTACAACAAGGTGGCATAGCCTGAACTTGGTGGGGAGTAGATTCAAGAAGAAATGAGGCAGATTTCCACCGAAAGGGTGGTGAAGGGTGGAATGAGTTGCCGGAGGAGGTGGTGGCAGCAGAGACGGTGGCCAGTTTCAAGGAGGGGTGGGACAGAGTGATGAAGAGGATCAGGACTGAAGGAGACACTGCTGGAAAGTGGATAGGG
This sequence comes from Neoceratodus forsteri, assembly GCA_016271365.2. Lineage (NCBI taxonomy): Eukaryota > Metazoa > Chordata > Ceratodontiformes > Ceratodontidae > Neoceratodus > Neoceratodus forsteri. The sequence continues at coordinate 118,298,489 of JADMNL010000024.1, read as the reverse complement.
AGGGAGGGAGGGAGACGGGATGGTGGGTGTTGACTGCAAGAGGAGTTGGGGAGGGACAGCTCCAGGGAATTAACTGAGCTGTGCACTCAAGCAGACTCTATAGACCATTATGGCTTTTTTCTGCTAGCGATTTTTTATGTTAGTATGTTATTGATGATAATAAAAAAACACTACTTGAGAATTTTATTACTGCTCCTTGTCTGCCTATGTTTCCTGACCGTTGCCTCACGACAGTGCTTCAGATATCATTGCTGGGTTCAGTCCTCTTTAATGTTCTTATAAGTAAGGATCAACCCATGAGAAAGCATGTGGTTTACTTAAGAATTAATCTACAGGTGGGGAGCACGAGGCTTTAGGCCGGTGCTTTCAACCATCCAGGCATGGATTCATTCTCATGTTAACCTATGCTCGCGAGTCAGTTAATTCACTTGTAACATGAGTACACACTGTATATCCAGGTCAGTCGAGCACAGCAGTATGTGTCGGCTCAAGATCTGTAGCTCAGAGCAGTGGCTGCCTACTCCATTTTCTGTCTTTAAGGAGTAGGAGCTTTATCGCTGTAGTGGGTATCTACCCATTCACTAGTTGAGACATTGCCATAGAGACAAGAAGTTTACAGTGTATGTGTAGCCCATGGTTTCTGTTTCCTGAATGCTTTATCTGCTGTGTTTGTATGCCAAGCTGATTGCATGTACGATTACTGGGGCTTACATGTACTGTGGTACAGGGACTGTAAATTGTGTATGTTTCACCTGCTTGTCACCACCATTTTATAGTTCAAAAGCTAAGAACTATGGATTACTTGAAATTAATCTATGGCCAAGTGATGTGTTTGGCGAATGATATGTGATGTTATATAGCCATGTTACAAGTGACATTAGGCAGAGCTGGAAGGAAAGATCTACCTCTTTGCAAATGTCACCAAACTCTGCAGTAGGGTGGACACTCCGGGGGAGGGGTGTAGAAGGATGAGCAGTGACAGAGAGAACCGAGGAGTGGTCAAGGGTGTGGCAGCAGGGTTTCAATGTAAAAAAGTGCAAAATAATGCACTGGGGCACAGAAACCCAGAGACCGAGTATAAAATGGTGATACTGACTACCTCCAAGCTGGAAGGAGACCTGGGGTAATCATATCAGATGACTTAAAGGTGGCCAGGCGGCCGGCCGCTGGCACAGCTGACAAGCATTAGCAGCCAATGCCCTGGGCTCGAAATGGACCCAGGAGTCAGAGGGCCGACTGGGCAGAGGATTGCTCACCCAAGGGGCAGCTGTCTTTCTCTGGGGAGAGGGGCGAGTGTCCGACCTGTTAGAGACCTCCTGTGGAGGCTGAGGGATCCTTTGGGCGTAAAGAAAAGGCCAGTGCCAAGCTGTGTGGAAAGCAGGACAGACGTTGACATCATTGCACCACGCGGCCTGCAAAGGCAGCATCAATAAAATGCCCCCAATGTTTGACACCCTGCCAAGCTGCCGCTTCCGCTGCTATTAGTGTCTGCCTGGTGGGGGAGCCTGGGTATGGTGGGGTGGCGTGCAGGACAGGGGCGAGCCTCATCCCAGAATGGGGAAAGGGCTGGGGAAAAAAAACCAAAGTGATCAGGCAGTGTAACAAGGCAGTTGGGAGGACTAGTGAGATGCTGGGGTGCATAGGGAGGGTGTCACCAGCAGAAAGAGGCGATGGTGTTGCCGTTGTGTAGATCATGGTAAGATCCCACCTGGAGTATTGTATCCAGTTCTGGAAACCACATCTCCGGAAGGACATAGACGGAGTGGAGGCAGTCCAGAGGAGGGCAACCAAAATGGTGCGGGGTCTGCATAACAAGCCTTTATGAGGAAATATTAAAGGATCTAAATGTGTACAGCCTGGGAGAGAGGAGGAGGGGGATATAACAGAGACCTTTTAAAATACCTCACAAGGGTAAACAAGGTACAGGGAGGAAGTATTTTTCAAAACATGGCGTATAAGCTTTGAAGCTGGAGGGGTAGTTTCAGAGAGATAGAAGGTACTTCTTCAGAGAAAGAGTGGTGGATTCCTGGAACAGCTTCCAGTGGAGGTGGTTGGGGTGAAAACAGTGACAGGGTTCAAGAATGCATGGGATAGACATATGTTAATCTTAGGAGAAAACGGGGGCAGGAGAAAAAGTCTGACATCGAACAGGGAGGGATCTGTGGTGATACTGTATGTAGGAAAAAAAATGGCAAACAACAACAGGAAGTGCTCCAGTGGAGATGGGCTGTACTCAGCCTGAATGAGAACAGTATTTGTCAAACAAAAAGATGGCACCAGACCTCCAATGGTAATGGAAGTGTTTATATAAAAGTTTTACCAGGAGGGCACACTGAGCAGAGTATTGCTCGATTCCAGGTGCGTCCTGGGGAGGGGACATGGGAGAAAAATAAATAAGTACAAAATAGATACATAGTACAAAAGAGCAACAATGATCATACAGAAAACATGAGCAAAGGTACAGTAGATACAGAGTTCAATAGTGCAATAGTGCATACAGTAGTAGGTATGATGTACAATAGCAGAAGAAGTAATACTTATAGGTGTAACCCTAAGTGGCGCTCTCTAGGTTACTACCCTGACTGTACTTCTGACCACAGGTCGAGAGGCCTGGTTTTGATATTACTAACATACTAAAATGCCAGCAGAATAGGGCTAACAGTCTTCGAGTCTGCTCGATTTCAGCACCCGCACTGAGAGCTGATTTTGGTGTCGTTCTCTCCCCCAAGTCCCAGATGTTCAAACACCATGAAGTCTTGCTATAATTAGGACTTAATGCAGTTAGCCTCTGCCTCTGAACTGCCCGGAGAAACAGTTAACTCCAGAGGATCTGAGTTCCACAGCGTATGCTGTTCAAAGTTTCTATCTGGCCAGTTTCAAATGAAACTGCCAGATTCTTTTACTCCGCTTTCACTGAACAGTCGCCTCCGGAGATCAGCTCCTTCAGCTCGGTTCATTTCATGGGTTCACAGTTTATTCGGTTCATTTGAACCGCAAAAGTGTTATTTTACCGTGATTTTCGGTCAAAAGCTCTATCTGTAAACCGTAAGTACAAGTGTTTAAGTCTGTGTGGGAATTCATTATCGGTTCAGTCTGAACCGATCGGTTTGCTTAAAATAACGAATTTATTCATTGAATGGGCTTTTAGAAGTGCGGTTCCTGGTTCTTATCGGTTCTAAAAACCTAGCATTATCTTGGTTTTCAAATACCGCGGGATACGTGTTAGAACCGATAAGGGTGTCTTGCCTGGCACGGCTGTTTAAAGGGCAAGTTTTTGGTTAGGGCTGGCACTATGTCTGAGAAACCCAAAAGAAAATCCGCCCACTGGTTTCAACACTGTGATGTTGCGGAAGCCTTTGCCAAGGCTGGACCCACACACCACTTGTGTCTATTGTCTGGGGTTGACCACCTCCTGTCAGACTGCCAGTGTGTAAAAATTTCCTGCAGCCACCCTGAAAAGAGATTGGGCCGGCTCAGGGAACTAGAGGCGAAAAGTCCGCTGACCGGATGGCCAGTCCGTCCAGCACCCACCGCACCAGAGGAGTGCCCTCTGACCAGGGCGAGACTTCCTTGGGCAAAGAAAGGTTGGTTCAGAGGAACCAGTCCCAGTAAAAGACAAAGAAATCAGCGGGTCTGGAGTCCAAAATTGTCCTCCAACTGCTGCAGAGATAGCAAAGCCATACAGATTGTTCAGTCTTTGTCTCAGGGACTTGTCGAACCCCTATAGTTGGGAAAAGGTGGCTCGTTCAGGTCCAGTGGTTCAGGATTATTATGTTGAGGATTTTTATGAACCACAGGAGGGGGAGGAGGAAGTTGATCAGTGCATTTGTGACTGGGAAGGTCTGGACGTGCCCATTGAGCGGACATTTCTCCAGACAGACCCTTAGAATCTCCCTTGCTGTCTGAGTCCCTTCTCATTTTAGGTTTTATAAAAGGTGGTAGAAACCCTCCAGCTCCCTTTAGAGGAGGCTGTGGATGAGCAAGAGGAGCCTGATTATGTAGAAATGATGGATATTCAGAGTCTAGAAGGTTGTCTATTCCTTTGCATAAGTCATTGGAAGCAAACAACAAAGATTTTAAAAATCATCACTCTGTCCCTCCTGTAGATAAAAAATGGACAGAAGGTATACTTTATCAGGCCCTGATACAGACTTCCTCTCTGACCAGTGTAGTCATGTAGGTGTTGTTCAAGCTGCAGCCTGTGACAAGGCTAATATTCCCCTGGCCTCACATCCTCCTGATAAGGATTCCAGGAAGATTGATGCCATGGCAAAAACAATATATGGCAGCTTCTGGGCTCAGACAGGCCAATTATATGGCTTATGTGGCTAGGTATCAGAAATCTAGATGGGACACTATATTGCAGTTGGCCAAGCAGGCCCAGGGCCAGCTGGCTAGTGAGTTGGAACAAGTGGCTGCTGATGGCATTGAAGCCTCTAAAGTTCAATTTCATACTTCTGTTGATGTTAATGATGTTTCCTCTAGGGTCATGGCCACTTCTGTAGCTCTCCAGTGGTTGGCATGGCTCAGATGCACTAATCTGTCCCAAGATACTCAGTCAAAGGCTATAGATTTTCCTGTGGTAGGAAATTCTCTGTTTGGGATCAAACAGAAAATTACATGAAAAAGATGGATGAATACAGAACTACCTACAAAAGTGCCCAAGCTAAGGAAAGGCATGCCACTCCACAAAGGCATGCCCCAGGGATAGGGGCAGGCCTTACCACAGGCCTTTTTATCAAGTTCAGGCCTCTTCAGCCTTTGCACAGAGGGTTTTTCAGAGGCAGAGGTAGGACGGGGCACAGGCAGACCCTCTCCTCTCCTCAGCCTAAAGCTGCTGCAAGCAGGCACCTGACGGGTGTCCAGGGCCGTTCTCCTGTACGGTGGGGGCAGGTTGACACTTCAGTCAGAACTGGTTGTCCCTAACTCGGACAAATGGGTTCTGGAGTGGTAAGTCAAGGTCTGGTTCTCAGCTTCAAGCAGTTCCCAAAGATGAGAGCCAGACTTTTCCTCCTGCAAATCCTTCGAAGCCCTTGCTTTGGAAGCAGAGGTTTCTTCTCTTCTAGACTGCAAAAGCAGTGGAAGGGTCCTCCTTGCCATCAGGGCAAGGGGCTGTACTCGAGATACTTCCTTACCCCAAAAACAGGAGAATGGCGGCCCATCCTAGATTTAAGATTCCTGAACAAGCATCTTTTGAAACCAAAGTTCAAAATGTTAACTCTGGCAATGATTTTGCCTTCCTAAGGCCAGGGACTGGCTAGCTTCCCTGGACCTCAAGGATGCCTATTTTCATATCTTGATCAGGCCTTCTCACGAAGTACCTCAGAGTTCGAACTGCCCTGGACACTACCAGTTCAGAGCAATGCCCTTTGGCCTCACCTCTGCTCCAAGGGTTTTCTTAAAATGTCTAGCTGTGGTAGTGACTCATTTAAGAAGGCAGGGGTTGCTGTGTTTCCCTACCTGGACGACTGGCTCATAGTGGGTCAGTCTCCAGATCAGGTAAATCCCACTTGCAAGTCACCCAGCAGCTTCTCACTTCTCTGGGATTCCTGCTGAATTTTCCAAAGTCAGTTCTGGAACCAGTTCAGGTACTGACTGTCATAGGTGCAGAATTGAACACAAAGTCGGCCAGGGCATTTCTCCCCTCGGAAAGAGTGGACAGAATCATTGCCCTGGCATCCTCCTTTACCCTGCGGGTCTCTCGACCAGCAAGGTACTCTCTGCAACTCCTAGGGCACATGGCTGCTTCCACAGCTGTCGTGCAGGGAGCAAGATTTCAGATGAGGACATCCAGTTCCACTTGAGGTCCTACTGGTCTCAAAGGAAGGACCCCTTACCAAATTAGTCCCAGTGACCAAAACCCTGATCCTGGCCCTTCAGTGGTGGCAGGATCAAGCAGTCTAACTCAGGGGGTCCCCTTCACCTGCTCTTCATTCCTCACCATGGATGCCTCCCTGTTAGGGTGGGGGCTCACTTGGCGACCTTTCCACTCAGGGAGTGTGGTCCTCAGGAATCTCTGCTCCACATCAATCTTTTGGAACTCAGAGCTGTTCTCTTAGCTCTCAGGCTTTTTCAGCTACTGTCCAGAACAACGTAGTTCAAGTCAGGACAGACAACACCACAACAATGTGGTACATCAACAAGCAAGGGGCACTCGGTCTTCTGCCTTGTGCACGCAAGCAATGAAGTTGTGGTCTCTGGCTACTCCTGAACACCTCTCTTGATAGCGGTTCACCACCCAGGGAAGGACAATGTCCTGGCGGATGCCCTCAGCAGGATTTCTCAGGGCCATCACGAATGGGCCCTGAATCCTCTGGTGCTGGGTCAGTCTTTGCCAGATGGGGCACCTCAGATAGATCTTTTCGCAGCCCCAGACAACCACCAACTTCCTCTGTTTTGTTGCAGGCCTCCAGTGCTGGGATCAGTCCCCTGACGCCTTTCAGTTGGATTGGAAAGGGAAGTTCTTGTATGCCTTCCCCTCCCTCTCCTCTTCAGGGTACTAGTAAAATCAGAACTCAGCCCTGCAAAGTGATTCTGATTGCTCCAGACTGGGCCAGGCAGCCCTGGTACCTCTTCTTCTGTCCCTGTCAGTCCACCTCCCTGAGCTTGCCCAGGACCCACGACCTGCTGACCTGTGCACAGGGAGAGTGTGTATCCAGACCTCAATTCCTCCACCTCAAGGCCTGGTTCTTTGGGAGTTAGAATTTGCTGATTTACACCTTTCTCAAGGTGTCCTGGATATTTTGAAGGCTTCTAGAAGCCTTCCACTAGGGCCACTTACAACCCAAGTGGAAGAGGTTTTCCTTCTGGTGTTCTGAGAAGCAAATTGTACCAGAATTCTGCTGACTTGGCCATTTATTGGACTATTTGTCCATCTAAATTCCCTAGGCCTCAAAACCAGCTACTTTGAAGGTTCATCTAGCAGCTGTTTCTGTTTTTGTTTCTGCAGAAACCTGTTTCTCTCTCCTCTCACCCTGTGTTTTCCAAGTTTTTAAGGGGTTACTTCACACTAACCTCCCTTCGGGAACCAGCTCCGCCTGGGACCTGAATGTTGCATTGCTCAGCTAATGCAATCCCCTGAGCCTCTGTCTTGGCCAGATCTCAAGTTTTAACTTGGAAGACTGTCTTTCTAGTGGCTATCACTTCTGCTAGGCGTATAAGTGAATTACAAGCCTTGTCAGTGGAAAAGGATTTTATTTCTTTCCACAGAGATAAGGTAGTCCTCAGGACTAACAGAAAGTTTTACCCAAAGTGGTTTCAGATTTTCATCTCAACCAATCCATCTCTCTTCCAGTATTTTTCACTGAGCATTCCTCCTCAGGAGAGGAGACTGCACAGTTTGGACGTCAAAAAGCCTAAGCTACTATTTGGAGCCACCAAGGGTCATAGGTTCGATTCCTCAACTCTTCCTTACCTGAGGAAGTGGGCAAGGGAGACCTGCCACTAAGAGGACAATCATAGGGTGGATTGTCTCTTGTATCCAGTTCTGTTACCAAAAACTAGGTAGAGAACCTCCCTCAGGACTGAGGGCTCATTCCACCAGGGTACAGCTGCATCTCTAGTGGCTGCTAGAGATATTCCCATTTGGAAATTTGCCAAGCTGCTACCTGGAAGACAGTCCACACCTTCACAAGCATTATTCCTAGACGTCCAGTCCAGGAGAGATGCTCATTGGCACAGCTGTGCTTCAGAGCCTATTTCTAAGTAGGTTCTGGCCTCCTCCTTGGAGGTACTGCTGTATAATCTGCATTAAGTCCTAATTATGGCAAGACTTCATGGTGTTTGAAAAAAAATTACTCACCTTAGTAATTGCTTTTCTTGTCATGAAGTCTTGCTATATTAGTTTCAACCACCCCTCTCAAATTCCCTACTTGGAGTGCGGGGTTGGCGAATTAGTGCAAGCACTGTGTCATGCCATTTAGTCTCTAGTTCCCCCCTTGTTCATTTGGGTTGGGGAACTAGGTAATTCTATTTTTTGTTAAGTGGTAGATGGTCCCTCTCTGGACTTCAGTCTTTTGGGAGAGGGGCCTATTAGTCTTGTCAGGGTGATCCTAACAATAATGGGTAATATTGTTATTATTCTGTGATTGTTGTTGTGTTTTGTTGTTCTACTACTGGTAGGTAGCCAATGGCTAGTGTGAGCTTTCCACACAGACTTGCTATGTTAGCTTAGCGTAAAGACCTGGCAATTTCATTTGAAACTGGCCAGATAGAGCTTTGAACAGCGCCTCAGCTGTGGAACTCAGATCACTCTTGGAGTTAACTGCTCTCCTCCGGGGCAGTTCAGAGGCAGAGGCTAACTGCATTAAGTCCTAATATAGCAAGACTCCATGAGAAGAAAAGCAATTACTAAGGTGAGTAATTTTTCTTCCATTTCTATTGAGGGCCTGGTCGATTTACCCTCTTCCCCGGTACCTGTCCCATCCCTCTTAAACCCGGCCCACAGTCTCCACCTCTACCACCCCCTGGGCAATGCATTCCATGGCTCCACCACCTTTCAGTGAAATAACATCTCCTTCTCTTACCTCTGAGCCTGCCCCTTCCAGCTTACACCGTGACCTCTCATTGCCCCACCCTCCTTCCTTTGGAGCACCCTGCCTGGGACTCCCTTATTGATCCCTTTCATGTACTTAAGACCTCTATCATGTCCCCGTCCTTCTCTCCTCCAGGGTGCACATGTTGAGTTCCTTGAGTCTCTCCTCATAGGTCCTCTCCCCAGGCCCCAGATAATTTTGGTTGCCCTCCTTGGACCCTCTCTAGGAGTGTAATGTCCTCTATAAATGTGGTCTCCAAACTGCACACAATACTTGAGGTGTGGCCTAACCAAGCAGTTGTACAGAGAAGGATCACCTCCGCCTTTCTGGAGGTAATCCCCTGACGATGCATCCCAGCATCCTATTTGCCCTTGCCGATGCCCTCCAACAGGTCTCTGTTCATTTTGACATCTACCACTACCCCCAGGTCCTTCTTACCCTCCATGACTCGAATCATGTCTCCTCCTAGGTACTGCTGGCCTGGATTTCTGATTCCACGTGCAGAACCTTGCAGTTCCCCGATTGAGATTTTGGCTTCCATTTTCCCACCCACCTTTCTAGAGCCTCCAGGTCCTCCTGCAAGGCCACCTCCCTCCTCCACCACTGCACCCAGCTTCGAGTCATCTGCAAAGAGACTCATCTCACTCCTAGTACCTTCCTGATGTCTGATATAGGCGTTGAATAGGAGTGGCCCCAACACTAACCCCTGGGAACCCACTAGTAACCCATCTTGGGGATGAGGCTAACTGCCAACCACCACCTTCTGAGTATGCTCAGAGAGCCAATTTCCTATCCATCTCTAACAATTGTCTTCCTACCCCCATTTCCTTCAACTTAGCCATCAGGCCACTGTGGAGTGCAGATCAAGCCTTGCTGAAGTCCAGAAAGATGACATCACCTGGCCTACCCTGGTCCAGGGCCCTCATCACCCAGTCATAGAACTCAACAAGGTTTGTCTGGCAAGGTCTTCCTGGGACAAAGCCATGTTGCCTGTCATCCAAATACCCAGTTTGCTCCAGTAACCCCCCCAGCCTTTCCTTGACATATCCTCCATCACTTGTTGACCACCGATGTTAGGCTAATGGGCCTGTAATTTCCGCCTCTCTCTTGATCCCCTTGTGGATCAGCACAACATGGGCTACCTTCCAGTCTTGGGGCACCCATCCAGTCCTCAGAGAGGTGTTGAGAAGCTCCGCTAGGAGACTGCAAGGACATCTGCTAGTTCCCTCCGCACCCTGGTATGTATCTCATCTGGCCCAGGTGCTTTCTCTGTCTGAAAGGGCCTGAGGGCTTCTCTTACTCTCTCTCTACTGGATTTCAGACTCCATGTCCTCCCTTCCCTCCCTGCTGCTGGCCCCCCCCAACTGTCTGTGGTGGCCTCCCTTTCCCAGAACTCATCCAGGCCCAGTCTCTACCGGTCCCACCCCTTCCTCCGTTTGCCCTGCTCCCCATAAGACATAGCTCCTCCATCCCTCCTGGTATAAACTGAGGCAAAGTACTCAGTTAAGACTTCTGCCTGTTCCCCTGCCTCCTGTGCCCAACCATTTCCTATCCTTATCTTGCTGATCTGCCCTTACTTTCCTTTTTCCCCTATGTATCTAAAGAACCCCTTTCCCCCTCCAGATCCCACTGGCCAAGGACTGTTCCTTTTGTGCCTTAGCTGCTCTCACCACCCTGGTGACTCTCTTGGCTGTCAGCTCATCTGCCTCCTGATCCCTTTTACTCCTTGAGTGCTTGAAGTGCCTATAGGCCGCCTTCTTGTCCCTCACCATCTCCTGTACCTCCCGGGTCCACCAGCAGGTTTTCTGGCCTTACCAAACTTACGCCTTTCCTTGCGCAGGATCTGGTAACCTCCTGTATTCCCCTCCTAATGATCCTCCACCTGCTGTCAGCATCCATATCCAGCCTTATCTTGTCCAAACGAACTTTAGGATCCTTCCCATCTCCCGAAATCTGCACCACTAAGGTGGTTACTACTGTCCTTGTTCGCTTTTCTCCCCTCCCGGTCCAGGAAGAACCAGACTGTATGTGATGACTCCCCATCAATGGGTCTCTCACCTCTAGGCCCCTAATCTGATCGCTGTTCGCCAGGACCATGTCCAGTGTCCGGGTCTCCTAGTTGGCTTACCCACCTGTTGTCAGAAACGCATCCTGGAAGACATCCAGCAGCCTCTGCTCCTGGCCACTGGTGGCGTCATAGTGCCCCAGTCTGTTCCTGCATCTTGGGGTCCCCATTACCACTATCCTTCCTTTCCCAGTCTACAGTATCCCTCAAAATTTGCCACAGAACTTTCTTCCAGAACATCTGCCAGAGCTGGTGGTCTGTATACCACTCTGGCGTTTACTGTCTTACCCCTGCGTTAGCAGGGTGACCCAAATAACCTCCACATTCCTCTGCCTCCTCTACCCTCCAGTACCCATACCACTTCTGACTAGCAGTGCTACACCACCCCTTCCCTCCCCTATCTTTTCTGGAACATAGTATAGCCCTCCATATTTAGGTCCCACTCGTACCCTTGAGTGGCCCAGGTCTCAGTGACTGCTGCCACATCTACCTCCCCTCAGCTAGCATCACCTGGAGCTCAGACATTTTATTTCCTAAGTTCCTGCCATTTATCAGGACCACTCTCACCCTTTTCCTCCTCTCCTTCCCCTTGAGCTCCCATTAGTCAGCTCCTGCACCCCTACCTGGTGATCATTCCATATCTCTCCCCAGCCCCTAGAGGAGTGGAGGCATTGTCCCTCATTTATCGTACTTGCTGGCACTGCCCTTTTGATCCCTTCCCTCCTACAAGTTTTAACCCCACCTTTGCTGATGAACCCAGCTAGTTTGAGCTTAAGGGATTTCCTTCCCCTCAAATTAAGGTGGAGCCTATCTGTAGCGTACAGCCCCTTATCCTCCCAGGTCTCCCCCTAGTCCCCACCAGGCCATACCCCAATTCCCCATATTATGGTGCCTCCACCCAGAGTAACAATAGTGGGGGTATCTACCTAACCTGGTATATCCCTCTGGAAGCTATAACCACCCACAAGCCCACCTAATACCCAATGCCTTGTAACAAGAAATAACCCTTTGCAGTAGTTGGCAACCAGTCAGCATTAAACAATAGTATGCATACAGCCCTTGCACTTACCACCAGGACAGATCTTCGCAATTCCCCTGGAACCCCCTGTAAAGGCAATGTTAGAAAGGCAAACACACACCTTCAGTACTGTACCCCAGCTAAGAATATGCTTATAAGCCTGTTTAAATGTGAAACAGCAAATCAGGTTTATTAAGGGGATGTGAACAAGGATGGCTACATGAATCTAGAAGAATTACTTTACTGATTTGATTCTGATTACTATACACACACTTCAGTCTCAGAATAAACAGTCTGACAACACTGGTTACCAGAATGTTAAACTGGCTGGCCAGAAACAGTGCTGGGTTGGCTGGCGTTGCAGCTGTTGGTGGGGTCCTTGATGGAAGGAAAAGGCAGTTAACATGCACAAACAAGACTTTTGATTATTAGTAATCCTGGCGGTTGGCTGATCTTTTGTAACCCTGTGAAACACTGAAGCAATCGATGGTACTAACAGAATGAGTAGAGAAATGTTGCAGGGAGCAACCCTGAGTTTACTCATGACACCAGTTAGTTGGAATTGGCCTGGCGATATGAAGATGTGCTGCTGATCACTAAAGAGCATGGGAAGCTGGGCCAGCACGACACACCTCCACTTCACGGCCTTTACTACTAGGTGGCTGTAACCTGCAATTTTCTTGCTGCACAGGGCTGGATCCCCAAGCTGGTCTCTCAAGAAAGCAGTTGCTGGTGCAGAAATAGTCTGCTTATGCCGAGGTTGGCATAGACCCATGGCTGGATGAATTCTCTGGCAAAGTTCACTTTGTTTGCTGATGAAGGCCTCCAGTTGGCAAAACAGTCCAGTCACTGGCAGAAACAGGCCTCGACCCACAATAAACATTCAGCACATTTATCAAAACAGCATTAACTTTTCTAACACCCAATTTTTCAGGCCGGCGCTTATGAGTCGATTCACTGAGCAAACCTACTAATTTAACAAGGCAGTCTCTCACCACAGTTCTTGAGCCAAATACTTAACAGGAGCTTTTTTCTGGTCCAATAACTCAAGCTGCACTCCTCAAAGTCTCTGAGCTTTCTGCTGCAGTTTAAAGTTATGTTTTCAGAAAAGTCCAAATACTACTATAAGGCAGTCCGATGCAGGAGAAACAGTAGCGAGGAAGCAAGTCAGGCCTTTCCCGCTGATTCTTCTTAACCTCTTTCTTACAGCAGCCTCTTGAAAGCTCAAGTTGCTCATTCTCCAAATTATGACTCCAGCTGAACTACTGTTTCCTAACAGTTTTGAACTAGTCCAGTTTTCTAATGTTCTGGTTGGCTAGGGAGCTCTCACAGTTTTGGTGCTCCCATTAGTTAGTTAGGTGCCAACCTGTAAAACTACAAGAACTACAGTTTTTCTTCCCACAAGGCACTTGAACTAAGGACCCCTCAAGGTCCCTGTGTCCCACTGATCAAATCCTGGAATTCCCAGACTAAACAGGCTCCCATTTGGATAAACAAACTGCAAGAAGGCAGGTTACAACAAACATTCTAATTTAAATATAACAGAAGTTGGAAGTAAATACAGTATTTATAGTAACAGCTAAAGCTCCCTCTGCTTTACTAGCAGCAGCAGAGTGGAGCAAATTAAAGCAGCATCTGGCTGGTCGCAGCTTTGAAACACTCGGACCCAGACCATTTACTATACACATTATGGCTAATTACTTAAAGGGACAGAAAGCGGAGGCACATCATGCAGCGCCTCATGCAAATTAACAGGATCAAACAAATACCCAGGGATTTACTGTTATGCAAGATGTCTGCCTGGCAGTCAGCATGACTGAGCCCAGGAAGACACTTAAGGTAAGCCCTAAATTGGTGGTGGTGGTGCTGGGGAGGGTACAGAAGCTACTGAGGTTCATTAAAGTACAAACTTAAAGTGTACATAGAAGTGGCTAACATGCCAACAACAAACGCTCATCTGGTTACACTGCCCCGCAGCATCATCAGGAGTCCCAGATGCAGGGTTAGCTAGTTGATTTATGCAAACTAAATTTAAAGTTACAATAGTGCCTTACATTTGTGCATCACATTTCCACAGTTCCACCTATGTAGAGACCGGCGGCAGTGTGCCAAGTCCAGTCGCCATCCTCTCTTTTTGCAGTGGGCTGTGCCCCCACACCCCCTCTTCTAATTCTTCTAACTTGGGGGTACTTTGGGAGGGGTGACGAACTTCAAGATTTGCATCCAGTGACTACAGCCGCCTATAGGTGTGCAAGGTATTTCCATATATATCACAAACCATGAATGACAAAAAGTGCATTAAAAATCACATCAGAAGATGTATTTCAGAGGAGTGCAACAGCTTTTCTATTGTAGGAACTTTAACATAGTTTTTTTTTCCCCATGAACTCTTCTGTTTATAAAAAAAAAAAAAAGCTAAAAACTTTCTTCCTGTAAACAGTGAGTTTCCAGATAAAGTTTCCGTTCGTTGCTCAGTCCTTTTAACATAGATCCCAGATACTCCAGTCCAGTTTCCTGTCTTAACCCTTTACCTCACTATTTGGATAAAGCTGGAAAAAGAAGAAAAACAAACTAACATTACATCCAAGGCAATCACAATTATCTTATGTCAGTAAAAGGCATATTCAAAATGTTCACACAAGCTGTTCTGGTCACATCCTTCTATTGCAGTAATCTATTTTACAGACCCACCTTTTACTTATTAAAACTTTTTCCAAGCCACGAATTTGAAAGTGGCCAGTGGGGTCTAGCTGGTCATCCGCATGCTGTGCTAGTGCATTATTAGGGTCCAAGCCTCAAAACTGACCTCAGGTGTTCACCAGTTCTGACCTTAAAATTCTTGCCAGTCTTAGAAACAGAGTCTGACAGCAGATAGCTACTGCTTGGCCCATCTAGTCTGCCCATTCCTTCCTACCTACACTGTTACCACAGACTCACCTGATCTACAGCCTTTCACATAAAGTCTTCCTATACGCTGTAAAGATAGAACTGGCACACCAGGAAAAACATGGTGCTATATATAAGTCAACAAAAATCAAAAGAACAAGCACCCATCCATCCAGACTAAACGAGAAGCACAAACAGATATATATTGTGCCAACATTTCTTTATTCTCGTACAAATATGGCACAGCAACCAACAACAGAGATAGCTGGAGAACTGCAATTGTTGGTTGCTGTGCCACATTTCTGATAGTCCTCCCTCCAACTTCATCCCATGCCCTCTAGTCCTGAAACATCTTTTTCGCTAAAATAGTGTTTTCCTGCACCTGTTCCTCCCTGTAAGATACTTGTATGTCTCTATCATATCCCTCTCTCCCTCCTCTCCTCCAGGAGTACATGTTCAGTTCCTTCAACCTGTCTTCATAGGACTTGTGATGCAACCCATGCACAATCTTTGTTGCCCTCCTCTGAACCTTCTCTACCCTGTCTATGTCCTTACGTAGGTATGGTCTCCAGAACTGTACACTGTACTCCAGGTGGGGCCTCACTAGTGTCTTGTATAGCGGAATTATGACCTCCCTTTTCCCTGCTGGTGATGCCTGCCTATATCCCAGCATCCTATTTGCTTTTACCTGATGCCTTGTCACACTGTTTCCTTACCTTGAGGTCATCAGAGATGACAACCCCAAGATCCCTTTCCTGCTTGGTGCATGCTATATCCTCACCCCCAACTGATATATTGTGCCAGGGTTTTGTGCCCCATATGCATTATCTTGCACTTCTTTGCATTGAATTTCAACTGCCAAACCCTTGACCATTCTTCAAGTTTCTGCAGGTCCTTCTCATTATCAGTATCTGCAGCCTGTATGTTGATCCTCGCTGTAGCCTTTTTCTGAACCTCCACCTTCTCTTCACTTCTCATCTTATAATCTGCTAACTCACTCCAGTTTCTATAAATATGTAGAAACTGGGATTTGAGGATATTCTGGATTGTGTGGCTGGGATGGCAGGTTGATGCCATCAGGATTGTATTCCTGTCGGTACTTTTTGGTGTAAATTCTGTGCTTTACTGTACCATCTCTGTTCTCTCTTATAGCAAGAGATAAGAAGCAGACTGCTGTCTCAGTAACTTGACTGTGACCATCAGATGTGGATTTGATCTCTCCAAGTAGTAGACACATTGGTTCAGCTCATCTCTTTCATCCTTCCATACTGCAGTATGTTTATAAATCTCTCCATAGATCTATCCTACTGTAGAAAGGATTAGTCTGAGGATTATAGACCTTTTCAGTTTCTCATAAGTCGCAGTATAAATTTGCATAATTGGTGCAAAAGCTGCACCTATAGCTGTACCTTAAATCTGCAGATGCTGCTTCTGGAATAGGCATTACACGTGAGGACATGTCGGCCTCATTCAGTAAGAAAGGAAACCAGATCTGACCTTAGCGCGTGTTATTCCACAACCAATATTGTAATGCCTCTAGTCCACCATTGTGAGCAATGTTTGAGTAGAGGACTTCTGTGTCCATAGACATCAGAAGCCAATTCTTCTTCCAAAATGTCAGCTGAATCTCTAACATATGAAGGCAAAGGCGCATTATTTGCCTAATGTACAGATCCACCAGTTGTGAAAGGGGCTCCATTAGCAACTCTATACCAGCTGCAGTTGGGCATCCAGGGGATTGTCCAACGTTGTGTACCTTCAGGAGGATGTAAAGACACGTCCTAATAGGATTGCTGATCATAAGGTATTCAAACACATTATCAGGTATCGCATTGCTTTGGTAAATAATGTAACAAAAATTCATCAGTCTCCCTCTTGAAGTTCATGGTTGGGTCAGATGGTAGCTTCCTGTAAAAGAAACATTATTTAAGTTGTCTTTCCACTTCCGTATATATTTCAAGTGTCCATAATGACCACTGATCCACCCTTAATTGCAGGTCTGATGGTTATTGTTTTGTTCTGCTCTGAAGTGGTTAAGGCTTCCTGTTTAGTCACATTCGTGTACCAGTGTGTGTGTAGAATGTGTCCATCACTTTTAAAATCTTCCCATAGAGTCTTTCAAATATTGACATTGCATTGTTGTACAGTGGACCAAACTATGAGCATCTGTGTCATGTCTCCATTATTGCTCCCATATTCCCAGAATGGCTTGGATTATCCACAGATAGCTCACTTTGGCATGGTGGAATATCCCGGTCTGTGTCAATTCTTTTTAATTTTTTTATTTTAATTTTTGAGACAGAAGAAACCTAGTGTATTTTCAATGCAGACATGAATTGTAGATTTTACATTTCATTTCCATGGGGTATTGCACTATATGCCATCTCATTAATATCATATTTGAAAGCCCTATTATTACCCAGCAAAATAGAATAAAATAAACTCTGAATGAATCAAATTAGAAAAACTGCAATGAGGCTGGCGATTTGTCCTCATATTCATTTCTTGATTTATTTCCATTGATGGAACCAGCTTTTGCTGTAGCTTCTATTGCACTCTAAAGTTAGTACCCCAATTTTTGTTTTTCAAAAAGGATTTTAATTAAGATTATGGTAAAGCGTTTTTAAATTGAAGTACAAGTCAAATGGTTTAATGTCCAGGCTTGGAATAAATGAAAGTCCTTTGTTCAAAAGGATGTTTCAGCCATTGTTAATTTATTTTTGAAAGGTTTATTATATTTATTTCTTCCGTTGTTCTGGCCTTTCTGTGTCTTGCCTTCGATTTTGGGTCCTTCTGAAGGTCCTGCCTCTACCACTTTCTGCATGTCTCATCCTCATGGGGGTCCATTTTCTGAGAATCCTGTTTCAAAAATCCTCCTCTCTTCTGATTCCTCTCTGGAGGAGTAATAAGATGAAAAGTGATTAGATTTTCTTCTAGGTTATCTCTTTCATCAGGCCACGCCTATGGAACTATAAGCCTTCAGGCCCTAGGATCACATGAAAACTTTTGCAAGTAGTCCACCAGGGGCTGCCCAAGACAACTCCCAGAAATTGCTGCATAAACAGTGTCGAATCTCCTCTCCTCAGTTTTTTCCTGCCATCAACCATAAATGTCAGACCAGTGACACAAATGCTGCTGCAGTAGCCACCTTTTTCTTTGTAGCAAAGTAATCATTTTACAGTGATTTTCTCTCCCCGGTCAGGTATTTATCCTTCTGCGGTGAGCCACAGCTGCTTGTCTGCCAGTCTCCATTGGTCTTTTGGGGGCTTCCTAGCGCTGTGTGTGCCCCAGCAGACCCTTAGAGCTGGCCCGTGGTCTTCATCCTGCGGCTCCCGCATTTTTGTCCTGTTTTTTTTTTTTTTTTTTTTTTTTCCCATTACCTGCGCCTCTTGCTCTGGTGATGGCCTCTTCCCTCACCCCACTGGTCCAGCACGCTGGCTTCCTTGGCTTGCGCTGTCTCCCAGCATCCACCATGAAGCAGCCAAGAGCCAATGGAAGCTCAGATCCTCCTCAGAGAGGAGAGCTGCCAGTCAGCAGTTTAATCCTGCACCATACCCTCCTCCCATGCTAACCTCTGACCTGTGCTCATTCGAACACGGGCCACCGACATAGCCAGAGTGTAAGGTGTCCAGTGCCTCAGCCCTCTGCACCACCAGGCCGGCTGATTTCTTTCTTTCTTTTTTAATCTGTGAATTTTTTTTTTTTTTTTATCTACATTTTATCGCTTAAGTTTCTGAGGAGCTGGCAGGCGGTTTGGTGCCCCTCTCCGGGGCCAATCACTGGGAATGCTGCCAAGACTGTTTTGGAAATTCCAGCTCCATTTTCTCCCACCCTGCTGCAGCTGCACTTGCGGGTGTAGGTGCATGCTGCGTCCCGAGCACCTACTTTACGTATCATTCCCAACCTGTGTTGCCTCCAGGCCTCCACCTAGGGCAGCTGTATGGCAGAAATGGCAAACTCCCTCCCAGGAGAGGAGAGTTGCCTTCTTGAGTGCTCAGTCCAGCTCCTGCCCTCCCTCTGAGCCAACTCCTAGTAACCCAGGCCCATTCTCGAACCTGTCTGCTGGTGTCACGCGAGGTGGGTGTCCAGCGCCTCAACCCTCAGCACCACCAGGCCGGCCTTTATAGTGATTTTCAATTATCTGTATGTCATCGATGGAACAGTCAAAATTAGTTGTACTGCAGTTGGAGTGAGAAGATCTACACCGCGACTCCTACGATGTCTGTGTCTGCTGCCTACGCTTTGGACCACACTATGAATGCCTGCCTGATCTGCAGGAGTTGTAATTCTGTGACCAAGTGATGCTGAAAACAACAGGTAGCCCACATGGAGAAGGTACTCCAGAAGAAGAGTGCTGCCAAGTCGCCACCCCAGTCTGCCGGGTCCAGGTCCTCTAAATCCCAGACAAGTTGTCAGGAGTCACAAACATAATCACTGGGACAAGGAGAAGGAGAAACATCCCAGTGCGCTCCAGGTCATCCCTTTGAACAGCAGGTATGACTTCCTCTGCGCTGTTGACCACTATGGTGGCGATGCTGCCTCCCCGACTGACATGATACCAGGTCAGGCATGGCACAGGCAATCCAGGCATAGTGCTGCTGGTACGTCACTATCAACATCCAGTACTCGGCCTCCCTATCGACTACTCCTGGTGCACCCGCTCACCATGGGCACCGATGTTCAGGGCGGTTCTGTCTTCTTCTGCAGACATGCTCAAATGCCTGCTACCTACTCGCACTATTCAGGGGGTCCACTGGCGGGGACTCCTGCTGTCCTCCCATCACCACACAAAGTACATCCCTACATCTGCCACCTTCTAGGGTGCTGCCAACATCGCCGTGTGTTCTCCTTTGCCTGTCGACTGCCTGATGATGATTTTGAGTATAATTTTGATTTAATAGTGCAGGATAAGGAGAAAGAGGCTAAAGATTATGCTGAGAGTGTGGAGGGGCTGTGGGATGACAGATGGACCAGACACAGAGCGTCAGGTTCAACACACACTCTCTGTGTGATGTTTATTTCTCATCCCTATCCTCTCTTTCACCAACCTTCCCATTGCTTTCCTTTCTCCTCCATCTTTATTTTTTCCCTTAGCCAAATCCACCCATCCTTTCCCTCCACATTCTCCTCGCTGATTATGATCTCTCCATTCTCCAATTTTCTGCCGAGCTCTGTAACTCAATCCTACCTTAACTTGTTTTATACTACTGTATTTTGAAGTTTATTCCTACTGTACATCATGAATTGTCTGACTTTGTATTGTATAAGATTTGTTGTAGTATAATTTGAATGGTCTACCTGTGTATTGTTTAAGCTGTGTTGTCCTATGGAGAAACCTGTAGCATCCTTCCAGGACCACCTTGTAAATGAGGCTCTCAACAGTGTGTCACCTGGTAAAATAAAAATTTAATTGAATTTAAAACACGGATAACCTTAAGCAGTGGCACAGTCCTTCTTCAATACATCAGTTTGCAGCAACAGACCATGCATGTCCTTCCTCTGCACTTGATCAGCACCTACTATAACCCACTGATCTGTCTCTTCAGTGAAAATGTATTAATTCCTATGTTGGTCTTGTGTGTTTGGGTGATGGGGAGCTCCAAAAGGAAAAACCCTAAACAAGCTAAAGACCAAGAGCCTCGTGCAGAAGTACTAGCAAGGGTTACCCTAAAGGGCATTGGCATAAAGCCAAGTTTCAGAGAAACATAACATCACACATACCCTTATAATGCAAAGCATCATGGGATATATAAGCAAATCACCATTATATTTTGGTCTGGTCTGCTTAAAGCAGGAATGCATGGTGCCAAAGGGCCTCTCAAACACTCTGCAATTTATATGCATTTTAAATAACACAACAAGGGTTTCTGATATCTGTCCCCGTGTAACTTAATTTTTATAACACAGTCCCTAGTAACTTTGTACCTTATTCAAAACACCTAATGCTGTGGTATTTTCAACATTTCCAGGTTTCATGCACATAAAGCATACACATTAAGGTATTTCATGACATAATGCTATTGCATACTAAATCCAACGAGGAACACAGCCTGTTGTTTTTACATCCACTGAGGTCACCACAGTAACCCCCTGTATGAGGACCTGAGAGGGATAAGGAAAATTAGAGGACACTATAGCATAGTCAAGAAAGGGAGGAGCCAACAGCCAAGGGAACGGACACCTATCAGAGAGCTCCCGTTCAGTTCTCTATTTCAGAGCAAAAACCCTTCAAGAGGTTTCTAACCTTAATAACATATACTAGTTAGTGCGATTTTGGAAAGAGCAGATTGATATAAAAATCAACGCACTCAAAATGGTACACCCAAGAAAAAGCCTCCACAAGACAGCGGTGGTGCAGGCGAACAGGCCTGGTTCTCAGCTAATGGCAGGGGCCTCAAGCCATGAGGTGAACACCTCTGAACCAACTAATGGGCGCTACTGCAAGAAATCCAATGGCTAGATAAAAGTGGATGCATTAACAGATCGTCTGGCAGCTGTGGACACGAAAATAGCGAAGACTTCTGATCCTGCCAAAGAGCTGCCGAATCCGCTATTAATACAGCTACGGCCGTTTCGGGAGTTATTTCAGAAAACAAACTCCTGAGACTCCACATGGAACAGCTTGAAAATACGGTTTGCTCAGCAAATCTCCGCTTTCTAGGAATCCCAGAACATTGGAAGGACGGACTTAATGGGATATATGGAAGCACTAATTTTCCAACTCTGGGACATTGAAATAGCAGGGAAATGGTAAAGTATCGAATCACTCCCAGATGCTGTGAACCTTCCCAGATCAGCCGCATGCAATTCTGGTGATGACTGCAGGGCAGCATATCCAAGATAAGGTGCTCACAGCAGCTAAAAAGAAGGGAGCAGTTCTGCTGTCTACAGGGGAGAGTGCACTGTTTCCCGGACCTGAGTTTTTCCACTCGACAACATTGTAAGGTGTTTGATGCAGTTTGATCGGGATTACGAGCCCTGGGGGTTTCCTATGCATTACAAATCTCAGCCCGACTACAAAATCTAGTACGTGGAAAAGCATACATTTACACTGCCCTTTGAAGCAGGGAAATGACTGGCTGCAATACAGAAGGATTTCGCTCCAGCAGGAATTAAATAATGACTCTGATGAGGGGACTGATGCTGGACTTAACTGTCATTTTAGTAAGTTGACCACTATGTGATGGGCCTATTGACACGCATGATATCAAACCCCAACTAGACTTAGTCCAGTGCTTGTTGCCTTTGCTACTAGCTGGTAATATTGCTTTCTTAGTATGTTTGTTTAAATATACATACACTCTGTTTTCTGTACATATTGCTGGCTTGATGTGAAGGGAGACTTTGGGACTTTTTAAATGCGGTAAGAAATGTAAAACAATTTTTGAGTGACTCTGAGGGAGTGCGGGGGTTCTCTGAGAGATGTTTGCTGGAATAATGGAACCTTATAAAGTTTAGTGTTACATGGACAAGACTAATGCCCTGAGTGGTACAGTTTATGTTAAATAAGCACACGGACATTTACTGGATTTATTTGCAATTAATGTCCATGTTCTTGCTGCCTGGTTATTTGAATTTGTATCTCATTTGAATATGTTTAAAACTTAGATACCAGCCCTCATATGATGTAACAATGGATGCCGAGTTAACTATCCTAGTTATCCGATGTACACTATCTAACATTTTGTACTCAAAACCAAGGTAAGACTTTCTTGTATGTCTGTACTATGAAAGCAATAAATATAAAGTAAAAAAAAAAGAAAGGAGTGGGTGCTTCATAGGTGGCCAACCTTATGGACTAAAAATTGTAAAGGATAGATTAGGCTAAGAAATAGAAGAACTGTTGCAACAGATTTAAGAAAAGGTAGGTCCTCAAGAGTGGCAGGATCTCCCTGTTACAGAGAGCCACTATGAGAGGGTACCAGCTCTGCAGTGTCCACCTGCAGTGAGGACTTGAGTGGTCCACACTCCAGGGTCCCTACTAGAGGACCCAGCTTTCTCATCCTGATGCAGCAATCACAGGCTGCCATAGTCTTTGACTTAGAGGAGCAGGACACTACCAAGAAAATGTAATACACTTCTGGAGTTGCCTGACTCTCCTCCTACTGTGGCACCACCCCTCCTGCCTGATATAGATCAAATGTCATTCTAGCCATACCAAGGAAGGTGGAGAAAATGTACATGGCCCCTTCTGGGAAGTCATTTTCACACCCTACCTGAAGCAGACACTGTGATCATTAATGCTACCCATGATAGGTCAAGGACACCTGAGTTCCTTCCTTTCTGATAAAGAGTCCAGGAGGTTGGATGTGTTAAGCAAAAATTAACTATCAGGACCATATGGTTAAGTACCAGTACGCCCTCTTAGAAAAGTCAGTGCTGCGGTACGAAGCCTTCCCTACTGCTACAGAGGGCAAGCAGTTGCTCACATGGCCTGTGATGTCTTTGATGCTTCTGCAAGGGATACAGTATCTGGTATATATCTCAGGAGGTACTCATGGCTCAGGATGGCAGGGTTTGTGAATGACGTGCAACAGTCTATTCTCAGTGTGCCTGTCAGAGGACATAAGCTGTTGGTTCTGATGTCACGACATTCTCTACCCTTCAGGCAGGACCCATAAGTCAGTGCGTCTGGCTACCATACCCAACCAAGGGCTAGGTACAGGGTACCTTTTCATCCAGCTGGTGCCAGACATTGTCCAGCCATCAGACAGCTGGTAGGGCAAGGAGAACAGGAGCCTGCCCACCCTCCTGCACTACCTCATATGCACATTCAAAGCCCCTTGAAGTGGAGATGGAGCCCCCACAACCAGCTCCACCTGACTCCCTTGTCATGCCCAACCACCATTATCTCCAGGGGTGGTTGTAGGGGATCATCTCTCCCTCCATTTAAGTCAGTGGAAGGAGGTGACCACAGATGCCTGGGTTCTAGAAATCATGGAACAAATCCAAGCTCTGGAACTGTTGGACACATCTCCAGATCATCCGCCAGTGCCAACTCACTATCCTCCAGAACACCTTCCTCTGTTCCTGGAGGAAATTCAGACTTTGGTTCAAGAGAAGGCCATAGAGCTTGTACCCTTTGAGCAAAGACACACAGGGTTCTACTCTTGGTACTTCCTAGTCCCGAAGTGGACAGGAGATCTGGGCCTGTTCCAGGTCTGAGGGAACCAAACTTCTTCATAGAGTACAAAAGTTCAGAATGGTCACCTTGCAAGGCCTACTCCCACGCTCTGGGTAGGGGATTGGATTTGTTCCCTAGACATATCTTCATATCAAAATTCAGAAGCCTCATAGAAAATCATTGAGGTTCCTGTTCCAAGGGAACATTACGAACTCATAGTGTTGCCCTTTGGCTTGCTTTCTGTGCCACGTGTCTTTACCAAATGCTTAGTAGAAGTGGCAGAAGTCCTTCGGAGGTAGGGTCTCTATGTTTTCCCTACTTGGACAACTGGTTCTAGAAAGCCCACTGCAGGGATCAACTCCTGCACAGTTTAGCTCAAACCAGGCAGATGTTCAATGCTCTGGGGGTTACTGTCAGTGTACCCAAATTGGTGCAGATCCTTTTCAACATCTTGGACACTACTCAGGGCTCAGCCTTCATGTCCCTGGACAGAGCCCAATGCTTGATTGCCCAGGCACAGCTGGTGCACTACAGCCATTACATCTCTACTAGAACATTCCTACGGCTCCTGGGCCTCATGGCAGTGGCTGTTGTCACAGTTCCATTGGCTAGACTGTATATGAGGATACCTCAGTGGACCTAAGAGTCCAGTGGGATCAGCTCATGGACTATTTAGAACAAAAGATTCTAGTTACTTCCTCAGTACTCAAAGTGCTCAAGGGTGGATGGAACCCAGAATTCTTTTAAAGGAATTCCTTCCTGATCCCCTCCTCTCCAGATTCTCACAACAGATGCTTCGTGGATGGTCTGGGGGCACACGTGGGTCCCCATCAGACGCAGGATACATGGACCTCAGTGGAGAGCACCTGCACATAACTGTTCTAGAAATGTGAGTTGTTCTGTACGGGCTTCAGGCCTTCCAGGCTCCTCTGTCCCTGGGTCCTCTGCTAGTGAAGACGGACAGTGTCAGCTTGATGCACTACATCAACAAGCCGGGGGCTCCCTCCTACCCTATGCAGGGATGCAATGAGAGTTTGGTATTGGGCTCTGGAACATGGTCTAGAACAATTAGCAGTACAAGTTCCATGTGTCCAAAATGTCTTAGGAGACAAGCTAAGCAGATCACAGTCCAGGGTGCATGAATGGGAACTGCTGGAGCCCAGTCATGGAAGACCTTTACAACAGATGGGATATGGGCTTCAGGTCGTCAGACTTGTCTGTCTCTGGGTCCTCTGCTAGTGAAGTAGGTAGCACACTCGCCTCTGAGGCCGGGAGATCAGAGGGCTGTGGGTTCAGTTCCACATCTGGCACTTGGGTTAATATCCAGTACTGACACTGTAGTGCAGCATGAGAGGGGTGCTGCACTTCTGAGGGAAGCAGTCTTTCAGATGAGGCGTTAAACCGAGGTCCCATCTGCCTGGATTGGTGGTAGTTCAGGTGGCTGTTAAAGATCCCATGGCACTTATCGAAAAGAGTAGGGGAATTTTCCTGTGTCGTGGCCAAATTTCCTCATTCACTAAAATACTACCAACAGCTTAACTCGCTCAAGGTCAGTTGGCATTCATCTGTATCCCCTCCCCAGGTCCTGCCTGAAAATAGGCAGGATTTGTCTAGTGCACTTACCTGGTCAACAAAAACTAAATAAATTAATAACTAAATAAAGATGGACAGCCTCAGTTTGATGCACTACATCAACAAGCAAGGAGGGTTCACTCCTACCCCTATGCAGGGAAGCGATGAGAGTTTGGTATTGGGCACTGGAACATGGTCTAGGACTGTCAGCAGTATATGTTCCAGGCATCCAAAAGTCTTAGCAGACAGGCTAAGCAGGTCACAGTCCAGGATGCATGAATGGGAACTGCTGGAGCCCAGTCGTGGAAGACCTTTTCGACAGATGGGGTCATCCAGAGTTGGACCTTTTGCATCCCCATGCAACACAAAACTGCCGCTTCTGCTCGCTTCTTTCCAGGGCCTGGAGTTTTCTGACAAGACACATTGTCCCCGTCTTGGAAGAGGAGGTTCCTGTATGCCTTCCTTCTAATTCAGTGTGTGTTACTCAAACTACAGATGAAGGGGCAACTCTGATACTCATTACTCCCTGTGGCCCAGACTGATCTGGTTCCCCTACTACAACAGCTAGCAGTGGAACCTCCAGTGCTTCTGCCCTGTTCAAGGGTCTTTTGTCACAGGAACCCTGATCCATCTGGCCCTCAAATCTCTTCATCTTCATGTATGGCTCCTTAAAACACAGCCATTGCGTGGTTTGAGGTTTCCTAAAAAGTGGCTGATGTCTTGGTGGCTGCCAGAAAACCTGCAGCAGATCCAGTTATTTTATGAAGTGGAAGCAGTTTGCTCTGTGGGCTCTCTGGAGTATAAGCTGTCCTTATCAGATGCAGGCCTGCAGTATTCCTCCATCAGAGCGCACCTGGCTGCCATTTCTGCCTTCCATATGCCAATCAGGGGTCGTACAGTTGCACAGCTAGAGGTGGCCCATACGTTCTTGAGAGGCATTCTACATCTGAAACCTCCCATTCATAACCCAGTCTTGGCTTGGGACCTGAATTTTGTTTTGGAGAAGCTTCTTTGACTCCTTTTGAGCCAACTGCGACTTGTGATTTACGCTTTCTTGCTTGAAAAGCATTATTTTTAGTTGCAATCACTTCTGCTCAAAGGATTTCAGAGCTGCATGCTCTAATGTGTGAACCTTCTTATTTGATTTTCATAAAGACAGGGGTACCTTTCATGCATAATCCTAACTTTCTACCAAAGGTGGTGTTGAGTTTACTTTAAATCAAACCATCCACCTGCCAGCTTATGATTTTCTTTTGTGCAGCCCGCCTAGTCTCAGCCCCTGCCCGCCTCTTGGCTACTTCCTAACACTCCGGGACTTACCTTATTCCTGGGTCCTTGATACTCCTGATTGCCCCAGTGTGAGGCCACTGCACTGGCAGGACTTCCATTTGACGGGACAAGGGTGCTGGCAGGAGTGCCCACTGGCATTGCCTCCTTGGCTTACCCCTAAGGCGGGATGCAGAGCCCATACCAGCCATAGCCAGGCGACAGGCTAGGTTGGATCCCGGGAAGTGCCACGGTACTAGGGCTGGGGCAAGTGGGCTTCATGGGTGGGAGCCACGATTTTTTATAGTGTTACCCTTGGGGCGGGGGCGTGAATGAGTCCCGTCACCCTGCCCCCCATGATACTGGCACTAACACAGGGTACCCTGCCCTCCACTAGGGGTCCCCATTGAGCTGGACACTGTACCGCCTCCCTCCTGGAGAAGATCAGTCCCAAGGATGCTGAATCCTCCCCTGGCCAGCCCTCTGACATTCCCAGGTCCTTCCGAACCGGGTCATTGGCGTTGCAGTCGGCGCCCTACCCCTGCACAGGTGGGCTGGCTTGGCAGCTTATGATTCTGAATATGCTAATGCAGAGGAGCGTACTCCATACTCTAGATGTACATGGAATGCTCACGTACTATACACACCAACGAAGGACTGCAGAAAGTCCTCACAGCAGTTTGTTTTGTTACGCCCTGGGAAGGAGGGCACTCCAGTTTCTAAACAGTGCTTGTCCAAATGACTAGCAAACTGTATCACTTCCTGTATGGTAAGGAACTTCCTGGGGTGGTATGTGGCCATCCCACAAGGGCATGGTTACCTCTATTGCTTGTTTCAAAATGTCTCTGCTGCTGACATCTGTGCAGCTGCCACCTGGAGTCCTGTTCACACTTTTACTAAACACTATAGTCTGGACATTGTGTCTTGAAAAAGGTTGGCTTTGGCCTAGCTGTGCTTCAAAGCCTTCTTTTTAGGCCTGTATGCTCCAGCCACCCAGACTGTTCATGGTCAGTAATGCTTGGTATTCGCTCCATAGGTGTGGCCTGATAAAGAGAGACATCCTCAAGTGGGTAGAACAGTTACATACATATCGTAACAGTAGACCTTGAGAGAATCTCTTTCATCGGGCCATGCCGCCCACCCTCCTTCCCCATGGGTGTTTAGACTGTAATTAGTGCTGGCCCTTCTCCATGATGATGTGCCTATAGTTCTGTGTCTTGCCTGGTTCACAGATCAATAGGTTCTCTCCTGGTTACCTATAGAGAGGTGTTCCAAGCATGATCTCCGTGGGAACTGAGGAGAGGAGGGGCTGCCCACGCTTATCTAGCAGCCAATGTCTGATATCATCATGGACGGCCCCTGGTGGACTGCTTGCAGAAGTTTCCATGTGATCCTAGCACCTGGCGGCTTATAGTTCCATAGATGTGGCGTGATGAGAGATTCTCTTGAAGATCTAAGAAAGTATGTAACTGTTCTTTTTCAATATTGAAGGAAAAAATGGGCAGACTAGGTGGGCTAAGCGGTCCTTATCTGCCAACAAATTCTGTGTTCTAGGGACATGGATATGTTGTTCATCCACACTGTCTGGCAGGTTCCTTGCCACTTTAATCTTGCCAGAAGGTCTTCAATGCTTCCTCCCACCCACCGGGTGGTAAAACTCGGCTCCGCCCTATGGCGTAGATCTTCCTTACCGCTTGGAAGCTCAGGTTCCCTCCTTAGCGCTCTGCGTTTAGACTGGATCCTATCTCTTTGGTTCATCAAAACTGGTTTGAAGTTTTTCTAACCCGGTCTTCTTATCCCTTGCGGCTGCGATGGACAAATTGATTCCCGGCTTTTCGGGCGCCCTGGCAGGAGCAGAAGATGTCCAGGGCGGATCCGCCTCCACATGCATCTACTGCCTTGACCTGAATTCCGACCACGCGGGTCTGCGGTTATGCGCTCCTTTCAGCCAACGTCCTGGAGGATCGGCGCTGCCGATTGAGCTTCGGGCACGCATGAAGCGTTACCATGATAAAATCCAAGAGGCTCTTTGGGGCGGTGTCGCGCGCGGTTGGCTCGGCTGAGCAGCTCGAGCACATGATCGCCCTCGAGGAGGAGGCGCCCAGGCTGCATCTTCCTCCTCCTCGGTCACAGTGTTTATCCCGCTTTCTCTGAGTTCCTCTTATTCAGCTTCATTCAAGGAGCTTCTCAGTCCCTTTCCACGAAGGGAGAGGGCCATCGGACATTCCGCTCGGCCCAAGAAGAGGAGTCGAAGGGTAAGTCCCATCGTTGGTGTTGGGGAGCGGGAGAGCTCCTTCCCGAGCCGACCGTCGACTTCAGTCGAGGTTGCGGCTCAGGCCACTGGCTTCACGGCGTCCCCTGGCAGGCCAGCCTGCCGAGACACCCGTCCTCTGCCGGCCGGGCGGTGCGACTGGTAGAGCCGACAACCCTCTTCGCCGTTTCCCGTGGAGACCAAGGATCTGCCCACGCCTTGGCGGCACTCCCGTTAAAGTGTCCAACCGAGGGAAGAGTGGGTGTCCCACCCCTTCCCAGGCCTGCCCTCAGTTTCACAAGGGTCTCGGTCTCGGACTTCATCTCGGTCAAGCCGCTTCCGCCCGACATGGCGGTCTCGACACCAGTAGAAATGGCGACACCGGCTCCTCCTCGGATGAGGAGAACTCAAAGCAGACTGCGTCAGCGTTACAAGGAGCTTATGTGGCAGCAGTTACTGTTGTCCGGGAGTAACATAGAAACATAGAAACATAGAAGTTGACGGCAGATAAGGACGCAAAGGCCCATCCAGTCTGCCCATTTCTTTTCTACCTTATAAATGTGCCATCGACTTGCTCTAGTGACCTATCTATTCATAGTCATTTGTATTGCTCCTTATGCCTATCCCATGCCTGTTTGAAGCCCTGCACAGTATTTCATAGCACCACTTCTTGTGGTAAGCCATTCCATGCATCTACCACCCTTTCTGTGAAAAAGAATTTCCTCACATTCCCCTTAATCGGCCTCCCTCTAATCTCATGCTGTGTCCTCCTGTCCTGCTATTTTTCTTATATTTAAACATGTTAGACTCTTTCACCTTGTTTATGCCCTTAAGGTGTTTAAATGTCTCGATCATATCACCTCTCTCCTCCTTTGCTCAAGGGTATACATATTGAGCTCCATTAATCTGTCTCATATGTCTTCTGTTGCAGTCCCTGCACCATTTTAGTTGCCCTTCTCTGGACTGCCTCAATTTGAGTTAATGTCCTTGTGAAGGTGTGGCCTCCAATACTGCACGCAGTACTCCAGATGGGGCTCAACCAATGTCTTGTACAGAGGGATTATTACCTCCCTCTACGACTTGTGATACCCCTACTAATACACCCTAACACCCCTAGCCTTACCTACTGCTTTAGAGGTCTGCTTGGATGATTTTAGGTCATCAGTGATGATGATGCCCAAGTCTCTTTCTTCCTTTGTGACTGCTAGCAACTCCTCCCAGCCTATAAGTGGCTTCAGGGTTTCTCTTCCCTATGTGCATGATTTTGCACTTCTTTGCATTAAATCCCAGTTGCCACTCTTCTGACCATTCTGCTAGTTTATCCAGATCTCTTCTCATTCTGCCCACCCCATCTGGATCATCTACTCTGTTGCAGATCTTGGTGTCATCTGCAAACAGACAAGCCTTACCCTCTAGTCCATCTGCGAGGTCACTAATGAAGATGTTGAATAGGACTGGCCCCAGGACTGATCCTGAGGTACCCACTTGTGACTTGCATCTTCTGACTGTATACCATTTACCACCACTCTCTGTTTTCTGCCAGTCAACCAGTTTGCCACCAGTTGACCAACTTCTGACCCACCCGAGCCTACCTAGCTTATTTATCAATCTTCTATGTGGAACAGTGTCAAAAGCTTTGCTGAAGTCAAGGTAGGCGACATCAACTGCCCCCTTGGTCCACCACTCTGGTTACCCAGTCAAAGAAATCTATGAGATTAGTTTGACAGGACCTTCCTTTGTAAACCCATGCTGTCTTGGATCCTGTGCCCCTATGGATTCCAGGTGTTGCACTATCCTTTCCTTAAGGGTGCCTCCATAATCTTGCCCACTACTGAGGTAAGACTGACCGGTCTGTAGTTCCCGCCTCCTCCACCTACCACTCTTGTGGAGTGGGATCCATGAGCCTTCTCCAGTCTTCTGGGACCTCTCTGTGCTCAGAGACTCACTAAACAATTCTGCTAATGGCTCTGCTAGTTCCTCCTTTAGCTCCTAAGTACCCTGGGATGTATGCCATCAGGTCTCATTGCCTTATCCACCCTGAGCTTAGCAAGCTCTTGTAGGACCCTTTCTTTTGTGAAGGAGTAATGCTCACCTCCCTCCCCCTGTGTCCATGATGCTGAGCTGTGGCCCTGCCCTACCTTCTCTTCAGTAAATACTGAGCAAAGTATCTGTTTAGGATAGATGCCTTTACAGGGTCCTCCTCCTCACATGCTCCCTTTTCTCCATTAAGCTTAGCAATACCCCTCTGGACTTTCTCCTTTCACTAATGTATCTATAGAAAGTCTTGTCACCTTCTTTACTGTTCGTAGCAGTGTTTCCTCAGTTTGGGACTTTGCCTGCCTTACTGCCTTACCCTTCCCTTAGGGCAGTGTGGTATGCCTCCTATCTTCATCCCGCTGTGTTCCCTTATATTTTCTGAAGGCCAGCCTTTGGCTCTGACCTTTCTGCTACTGTATTTGAGAACCAAAGTGGTTTCCTTCTTCTTTTGCACTTCCTTTTCTGTCTAACACAATGGGATGTTGCTTCAAGTATTGTATCCTTAATGCTTGCCCACTTTGCCTGTACCTCCTCACCTGTGTTTCTTTTGCCAGGGCTAGCTTAACTCTGTTGGCCATCTTATCAAAGTCAGCTCCTCTGAAGTCCCATATTTTGCCTTGGAATGGGGTGATTTAGATGTAGCCAAATTGAACCATACCATGTGATGGTCACTGGCCCCCAGGTGACCTTCTACCTGGAGATCTGTGATCCCTTCTTTGTTAGTCAGTACTAGATCTAGGATAGCCCTGTCTCTTGTGGGTTTGCTGTACCAGTTGTTTGAGGCCCTCCCCTGCAGGGAATCCACTATGAGTCTAGTTCTGGCAGATGTTCCTGCTGGTATTGACCAATCTGTATCTGGCATGTTGAAGTCTCCATTATCAGAACCTCCCTTTAGCTGTCATGTTTTGTATATCTTCTAACAGTAATGTGTCTATGTCCTCCCTCTGGTCTGGGGGCCTGTAGACAACCCCAGTTCTTATGGCTGTCCCATTTCCTGTTTCCAGGGTGACCCACAGTTCTTCTGGCTCCTTATGTGTATTCTGAATTTCTGTAGCTTTGATATTTTCATTAACATACAGGGCCACTCCTCCCCCTTTTTGCACTTGGTCTCTTCTGAACAATACATAGCCAGGTACTGAAGTCTCCTAGTGGTTACTGGTAAACCACGCCTCACTAATTGCTACTATGTCCAGTTTAGCTCTGACATTATTGCCTGCAGGTCTGGGATCTTATTTCCCAGGCTGTGAGCATTTGTGTACATGATTTTCCATTGGCCAGATTTTGGTGTGTTAGTTGTTGGGTGAAGTTTGGCATTACCCTGTGCATTGTATTGGGAGACAAACCTTTTTTCTTACCTGGTGATGCAAATGAACGGCAAACACGCTGAATTCCTGTTTGACCATTTCAGCTGAGGGGAGGGGTGTTCTTCCCATTCGACGATGGGGTGCTGCACCTCCCATTTCAAGGTTTAAATATTCTGCAAAGACGCCAAACTTCGCCCCAATGCACTGACTCTCTTTAGTCAGATGCAGTCCATCAAATTTAAAGAACTCTCGCTCCCAGAACTGTTGCCAGTTCCCACAAATCTGTGTCCTTTTTCCTGGCACCAGTCCTTGAGCCACGTGTTTAGCTCCCCTATCTCCCCTTCTCTGACCTTTCCGTCCATCTGCTCCCTTCTCCCAGACTGGCAGGATCTCAGAGAAGGAGATGCCGGACGAAATAGATGATAGTTTGTCACCCAGTAAGTCGATCTCGATTCATTCCCGGCTATCAAGTGGCTTGTCGCCCGTCGCGACCGGCGCAACCACTCGCTTCGGGTCGAGGATGCCCATTTCTGGGCGGTTGGTCCGACCATCTAGCTGCCCCACCGATTCGGGTGGAACTCGGTCGGGTCACGGCCTGCCCCACAGGCTGTCGGTCACCCTCACTCCCGATCGCCCCTCGGCAGGTGGGGTGGCTCAGGCCGAGGCAGATCTTCGTGAGACTCTTCGGAGTCCGATGACGACTCCTCCTATTCCCCAGGCTGGTCGGTCTGGAGTCCTCCGGGACAGTCTCTAGACGATAGCCCATTGTCCTTCTTGGATCTGCTTCCGCTCATCTTGGGGTCTACCGGGATGCAGCTCGAGCCCGTGCCCAACGGGCCAAGTATCCCTGACGGAGATACTAGACCGAGGGGATTCTCCCACGGAGTTCTTCCCTGTGGCTGAGGCCATTGTCGGCCCAGCCTTGAGCTTTGGCAGCGGCCTGCTTCCTGTCCTGCGCCCGCCAGGATGGCCAGGAAGTATGCGGTCCCTCACGGCTCTTTGCCCGGTTTTCTGGAGCACCCTCCGGGTTTGTGGTGGGTTAGTCATCGATAGCGCCTTCCGCATTCCGGAAATGCTCGGGATGGATAGCCTCCACAAAGAGTCCAAAAAGGCTGAACTATGCCAGGCGAAGGTGTGCGCTAGCCCCTCCCTCGGCCTCCGACAGGCCAGCTCGGCCGTGCTGATGGCACACTTCTCCCACACCTCATGGGCCCCTGGATGAAGTGATCCTCATCTCCCGGCCGACTCCATGGACTATGGTCCGCAGGTGCGGGACCAGGTAGGGCGGTGGCTAGGGCAGCAGCTCAGACTGCTCTGGACATAGGTGATTCCTGTGCCAGGTCAGTAGCGGCCGCGGTGGCCATGCGCAGGGCGTGGCTGCTGAGGATATCCACCTCATGGCGGATACCCAGCAAGTTGGCAGGATCGCCCTTCGGGGACTGACCTCTTCGGCTCTGGAGTGGAGGGACACCTCCAGTGGATCGAAAGTCCAACGCCACTCTGGACTCGGTCAACTCCGCCCAGAGGGACAAAGGCCGCCGCAACAACAGCGTAAGTCC
The DNA here is from genome assembly GCA_016271365.2 of Neoceratodus forsteri. Lineage (NCBI taxonomy): Eukaryota > Metazoa > Chordata > Ceratodontiformes > Ceratodontidae > Neoceratodus > Neoceratodus forsteri. The sequence continues at coordinate 118,264,873 of JADMNL010000024.1, read as the reverse complement.
TTTGTCCTTTGGCCCCTGCGGCATGACTGGCCCAACAGCAACAGCACGAGGGCCAGCAGGCTCGCTGGCATCCCCAAACCCAAGCCAGCGGCTTCCTCCATAAGGGAGCAAGGAGGTAGGCCCAGGAGTCCTTGGCCGTCCCTCCTCCAAGCCTGCCCAGTGACTGGTTGAGGGTGTCGTTCCCAACCTCGTCGCCCTTCCCTGGGTTCCCCGTGGAGGCGGCCGCCACTTCCCTTCCGCCCGGTCGCTATCACCTCGGACCGTTGGGTGTGGGGGTGGTAGGAAGGGCCTGCCTCTGGAATTGAGCAGACCCTTCCTTCGACCCGTCGCCCCGAGGTCGAGCGTCTCGGTCGGCCTGCCGAGCCGATTTTGCCCTGCTCCTCGAGAAAGAGGTAATCAGGAAGGTGGCAGATCCTCCTCAAGACCCGGAGTTTGTGTCCAGGTTTTCCTGGTCCCAAAGCGGATGGGGGCTGGCACCCCAGTTTCGACCTGCACGACCTGAACAGGTTCCTAAGGTCTCGGACCTTCAGGATGGTCACTCTGGCTCAGATATCCCATCCTTGGAACTAGGCGTGTGGTTTTGTTCCTGGACCTCCAGGACGCGTTTTTCTCGTCCTGATCCATCCGCTCATCAGAGATTTCTCCACTTCAGAGCGGAGGATCTCTTTACGAGTTCCGGGCCATGCCCTTCGGCCTCTCTAGCTCCCAGGGTCTTCACCAAATGCAGGGCAGTGGTGACAGCATTCCTGCGGTGCAGAAGGGTCCGTGTCGCCTACCTGGTCGACTGGCTGTTTGCAACCTCCAGAGCGGAGGTGAGGCCGGTCCAGAGATCTGGCCTCCAGGTTTACTCTCAGATTGGCCTCCTCATCAACGAGGCCAATCGGAACTCTCAGGCAAGCAGGTGATACACTTCATCAGGGCAGAGCTCGACCTCTTCGAGCCAGAGTTCGGCTCCCAGTGGACAGGGCTGAGATTCTTCCTCCTTGCCCAGTCATTTTTGGTTGGGCAATTGCACCCTGCCGGGACTTCCTCGCCTCCTGGGCCTCATGGCAGCCTGCACCACCATGGTCTGTTGGGCCCGTTGGTACATGCGTCCCCTTCAGTGGGGACTGTCCAGCCAGTGGTCACAATGCTACGATCCATTGGATCAGTTGGTGACAGTGACCCAGGAAATGTGGCACGCTCTCCAGTGGTGGACCGTTCTGGCACATCTACAGGAGAGCATCCCGTTCATCAGCCCTGAGCCAATGGTCTCTCTGTCGACCGGCCAGATCTCTGATGGATTGGGTGCCCATCTGGGGAGCACAGAGTGCACGGCCTCTGGACCTCTCGGAAGTCCCGATGCCATATCCAGCCTGCTGGAGCTCCGAGCGGTCCGCCTAGCTCTCCACCGCCTTCGCTCCGTTCCTACGGGTCAAGTGGTTCAGGTCCAGACGGACAATACCAAGACCGTGTACTACCTAAACCGCCAGGGGCGGGGCCGCGCTCCATGCTGTTATGCAAGGAAGCTTTCCGCGCGATGGTCGTGCACAGCCTGAGGCGGATCTCCTAGCCATTCACGCGGGCAGGAGCTCTCCAACACCCTGGCCGGCTGCCCTAGCCAGATAGGGGCCGCGCCTCACGAGTGGTCTCTCCTGCCGGAGGTGGTACAAGATCTCTTCTCCCACTGGGGCACGCTCAGGCAGACCTCTTTGCCTCCAGGAGAATGCGGCTGAGACTTTCATGCCCGCCTCAGCAGGGCTCGCTGCAGGGGATGCCTTCTCGAGGCCGTGGACCCTGGACCTCTTCTACGCCTTTCCCCATTTCCCTTGATCCACAAGGTGCTTCTCAAGGCGAGGAGGGACAAGGTGCAGGTGATTCTGGTAGCCCCAGACTGGCCGCCAGTTCTAGTATCCAGATCTCCTCAGTCTCGGCTCCAGGCTCGAGGCGGCTTCCAGCCCACCGGACCTGATCTCAGTTATCAGGGAAGGTATTCCATCGGACCTTCAATCTCTGCACCTGATGGCCTGGTTCCTGAGCGGCTAGAGTTCCAGGCCTTGGATCTTTCCGGCAGGGGTCCTCAACGTTGAGGCGTCCTGTAAGTCGACCAGAAAATGATATGCCTTCAAATGGAGGAGATTCTCCATCTAGTGTCAGGAAAGGGCCTGGACCCTTCCTCCTGTTCCTTGGCAAGCATTCGGACTATCTGTGGTCCCTTCTCAGCAAGGGCTTGATCCGACAACCCTTAAGAGTGCACCTGGCAGTCTTCTCTGCTTACGGGTGGGCGGAAAGCGAGTCGGTGGCGAGGAGAAGGTGGTCTGGTGCTTTTTCTAAGGCCTTGATCACATATCCCTCCGTCACGAGAACCTCCACTTTCTTGGGATCTACTGCTGGTATTGGCCAAGTTCATCTATTCGAACCATGCACAGGTGCGATATCTCTCACCTGTTGTGGAAGACCCTTCTTGGTGGCTATCTCAACAACTAGAAGGATGGGAGAGCTCCAGGTGCTTTCCATCGAGTCTCCTTATCTGGTCTTCCACAGGGACAAGGTTGTCCTGCGCCCCACCGGAAGTTCCTTCCGAAGGTGGTGTCAGAGTTTCACCTTAACCTGGTGTTGACTCTGCCGGTGTTCTACCCCAATCACACCTCGGAGGCGAATATAGGCTCCATATTTGGATCTAGCAGAGGCGCTCGCTTACTTTAAGGAAGCGGACGGCTGAAGTTCGGGAGAGGTTCGCCAGCTGTTTGTCACCCTACGCTGAAGCCGCACCTGGTAGACCTGAAGCCAAGCGGACGATAAGCAGGTGGGTCACCTCCTGCATAGATCTTCGCTATAGGTTGGCAGGCATGGAGCCTCCCAGAGGGATAAGAGCTCATTTTACCCGCCATACCGCTGCATCGGTAGCTGCTTCCAGGTATGTCCCTATCCAGGATATCTGCAGGGCTGCTACCAGAGGTCGGCCCATACCTTTATTACCCACTACCACATCGACCTTGAGTCACGCCGGGATGCTGGTTTTGGGGCCTCGGTTCTCCAGTCTTTATTCCCTAAGTAGGGGGTGCGCCTTGCCTCCCTCCTCCTGGAGAACTGCTAGGAGTCTGCCAGGCAGTATGGATGAACAACATATCCATGTCCCTAGAAATATAGGTTACTCACCTGTAACAGGAGTTCTAAGAATGATATATGTTGTTCATCCACATTTCCTCGACCTCCCCAGCTTCAACGCACAACCTGGCTTCCAGCGGCTAGATCTGAGCCATGGGACGGAGCCGAAGTTTTACCACCCGGTGGGTGGAGGAGCCAGCTTAAGACCTTCCGCAAGATTTAAAGTGGCAAGGAACCTGCCAGACAGTGTGGATGAACAACATATACCATTCCTAGAACTCCTGTTACAGGTGAGTAACCTGTATTTTCTGTGTACCTTTTTGTTTTGTTTCAGCCCACATGCTAAGGCAACATCATCTTTTATTTTAATTTTTTTACTTCTATGGTAGATAACTATTTTATCTTCTTTGAGGATATCTCCCTCCACTGAGCCACAGCACAGAACAATTCCCAGGCAGTACCAAGCACTGAGGGAGGACAGCAGGACCTAATGATCCTGAGTAAGGAGATCTTACAGAATATTGAGGCCAAAGCCAGCTCATCTACAGAAGACGATGTCCAGACTGTAGTATTTGTAACTGTACGAACAGTACTGCAAGTGGCAGCAGCACAGATGATAAGCAGCAGTCACATTCTGAAAACAAACCACTGAGGTAGCTACCCTGCAGGTGGAATAGAGAAACAGGACCAGGAAGCTGCTTACTGCATTTCTGGTAACAAATGTAATGCAATCGGCCAGCCATTTGGACAAGCCCTATTTAGTAATCGGTGAGCCCAGCATTTGGGAGGCAAAAGCAACAAACAGCTGAGAGGATTTTCACAGTCCTTTGTACAATCTAGGTGCTAATGCAGCATTTTGGAGACATCCAGTGTATGTAAACAACCTTTCCATTATCTGTGAGAGAGGAAAAGTAAACTGAAAGGTCTATAGGCTGATTTGATATTCTTTCAGAAACAACCTTTGGAAGAAAATTAAGATTTGTACATAATGTAACCTTCTCCTTATGAAAAATAAACTGAGGATCTACAACTAGAGCTTGCAACTCAGAGGTGTGTCTAGCAGATGTCTTTGCCACTGGAAACAGTGTCTTCTAGCTAGAGGCACAGCTTACAAGTGTGACGCCTGCCACCTGGCATATTATTGTTATATTGTATAATACAGTATTTGTATTATATAAATAAATGTGTCTGTGATTGACTGCCTAAGACACACTAGTCAGCAAGTAAGCCTGGCCTTTGACCTCAAAAGTGTCAGTGTGAGGAAGCAGCAGGATGTCATAAACAGACCAGTGAAGAGAAACCCTAATTAAAAGTTTTCTCTTCTGTTTTAACAAAAGGGCTTCTTGCCACATGCCAGGTGATGACATTGTAAACTATCCGTTTTGAAGTTCAGACATAATATACATTTTATGATTCCTGCAGGAAGATGCCATTTTGGTAACATAACCTCGTTATATCAGTCGTAAACCTAAGATCACTCTTGCAAAACAGGAAATCGGCAGGAGGACATCAAAGGAATGTTTTGATGAGAGACTGTCATATTTTGGGGAATTGCTAGTTGCTGATTTTCACAGTAATAACATGCATCCTTGTGGATATTTATGCTAAGAAGTTAAAGTTATAGGAGGATCTAACAGACCTCACCAAGGGGTGGGGAGATGGATTTTGAAATGGTCAGGCATCTGAGGAAACATTGCCTTTTTCCTGGATTCAGAAAGAGAGAGAGTTATCTAGACTTAAACAGGCACTTCTGGGAACATCTAGCTAGGCAAGAACCTGTAAGTATTTGTAGGCATCTTTGTGTTCTGTAACTTCCCAATTATTTTATTGACTGTAATTTATTAATGTATTTGTTCTGTGTTTGATATTTTAGCCATTTTACAATTTTTAGTAAACAGTATTTTCTTTGAAATACTGCCTGTAGCTTCTCAGTTTCTTTTGCATGTGAATGCTGAACCATTGTTTAATTCTGACAGCTGTTAAGGGCTTGGGCGTGTTACTAATCTTGCTAAAGGTAAGAATATACCTAGGTCTCATATTGAGTTATAAGGTACATTCTGTGATCCTGGCTAATGCCCACTTGGTGAAGGAGTTCACTGGACCCCCTGAAGAGGTACATATCTGAGCCTGTTAATTAGGTATGCTACCATAAGGTTCATATTTGGCCCCAAGACTCGAGGCTGTTAGGTGATTCAGAGCCAAAACAGACAAGAGGGTTACCCTGTTTGTCTCCTGTTCACATTATTGCGTTTGAGGTTGGTACTGTAGGAGCAGAGCCCTGACCTGCGGGTGTATTTGTGACAGATTTGGTTAACGGTGTGATTTAAAAAGTATTACATTAACGAGCATTAGCAAGTCCAGTGTCAGATTAATACCGCACACTCACATGCAAAATAAGGCAGTGATTTTTAAAAAGTAAACAGAACTATATCATTGTGCTTACAGTCTTAAATTCCCTACCTGTTGTATTTTTTCTGGATGCAAGTTAGTGTAGCCGTGGTTGGGAAGAAGATGGCTTCCAACTACAGCGAGCACACTACCGACCAACTGAAACAACTGTGCTGAGAGAGAGGAGTCCAGCACAAGGGCTGAGCCAAAAGCAGCACCTCGTAGAGGCTCTAGTTGCAAGCCGATGCCCAAGATCTCGAGTCACAGTCTGTGACTGGGAAGTACCAAACCTTGGGCATGGAGGGGCCAGGGTGCAGTGCAGTGTCTAGATCCAGTGAGGAGGAAAGCAGGACCAGTGCAATCCTACAGCCACAGCAGCAGGGAAGGTCACCAACATTCTGGAACCAGATGGGCTTAGGCTGCAGATGGAGTTATGAGAATGTAGCTGGAATTCTAGAGAGAAGAGAGGCGAGAGTAGGAGTCAGAGAGGAAAGAGAATGTCAGCTTCAGCGAGAGGCTGAGTGACAGCAGTGAGAGGCCGAGTGAGAAGAGCATGGAGCGCCAGAGGAAATTGAACTGGAGAAGTTACAACTCCCAAGACCAGCACCAGAGCAGGTAAGTAGCCTGCAGTTAACTAGGACTCAAGACTGTTACAAATGAAATTCGAACTTGATAGCTGAATTTAAAGAGGGAAGATTATGGATGCCTTTTAAATTCCTTTGAAAAAGTATGTATTCAGGCAACTATTCGTAGGGTCCTGGAGCTTCCAGCTATCCCACTACTTACCTGGAAAGCTTGGGATGCATTAGGTCAAATGGACAATGAGAACAGTAATGATTGCAGTAAAGAGCTTACAGCACAGGCATAAGAGTTAAATTCCGTGAAGTCAGGAGAAGCCCTGACATATGAGCTATGAGGAGCTAGCCACTAAACAGTGTCTATTTTAAAACATTGGTGGGAAGGAATTGACGTAAACTTTGTAGAGAAAATTGAAAATGCTGTATAATTAGAGCGTTGCTTTGCATGCCCAGAGAGCTGAAAACCTGGCTGGAGGACCGAGATCCAAAAGCAGTACAAGAGGCTGTTGAACCTCGGATCGCTATGCCAGGAGCAGACCTGCTCTGAGAGGGAATGGGTGAGCATGGCAGTGCAGAAAGGAAAGGCGCACCTTCAGGGCAGCTAAACCCTCCTGCCTTTACTGAAACCAGGTAGCCCCAAGTTGCAAAAGAAAAATTTACCTGAGAAAATAAGGAATGTTGGTTTGCAGAGAACCTGGACATGTTGCTAGGCAGTGTCCTAAAAGGACAAACGTACACAGATTATAGCTAGGAAAGAAGTGGTTGTTTTGTGTCCCTGAAAGCATGCCAGTAAACATGAGGGAACACGAAACCCAGTTACTGTAAATGGGGTATAGACACATGGGTTTGGGGACACGGGCGTCTCTAACTTTGGTAAAGAAGATTTGGTAGAGCCTGCTCAACTTATACCCAATCAGTTTGTGACTGTCACGAGGATTCACCAGGGAGGAGAAAACATTGCACTCACTAGTGTCCTCCTAGACTGGGGTGAGACGGGGGACTGTGCAAAAGGTTGCCATAGCAGAAACTTTGGCTGTCATGTAATTATTGTCAACAATCTCAAACAGGAGATGGCGTGTGCAGTTACCTGCAGCCAAGCGGCAAATGAAAATTGTAGTTCCTGGACCCCATAGAAGCCCCTGTGGAAACCACTGGGAAGCTGGCTCCCAGCCTGTCTCTCCTGAAAGGTAGAATAATGAAAGGGGTAGAAATTCCCAGGTGAGCAGTTAACGGAACAGCTACAGAGGGTTACTCTGATTAAGGAGGGTGACCCATAGTTAGAGGGTTAGGGATGGCAGCGATCCTGAATTCCCTGATGCTAGACTAGAGCTAGGGACCCTAGGTGTAGACACTGAAGGGGACCTGTCCCATGCCTTACAAATGTGTAAGGACTTTGCAGCTGCTCAGAAAATGACCCTAGTCTAGAGAAGCTGAGGTTCACATTTGGCCCCAGGACTCAAGGCTGGTAGGTGATTCGGACCCAAAACAGACAGGAGGGTTACCTGTTTGTCTCCTGTTCACACTATCGTGTTTTGAGGTTGGCACTGTGGGAGCAGAGGGCCTGACCTGCGGTGCGCATTTGTGACAAGTAGCCACAGTTTCAAAGGAGGTCACAATGAGGTTCTGTAGGAACAAATTAAAGTCCCACACCAGAACTGGATCTCAGATCGGGTGGAGGGGGATGCAGAAGGAGGATGCCCCTTAATTCATTGGGAAACCTCCAGCTGGGCCACTCTTTCCCCTCAAGTCAGGGCATGAAAAGCTGACACAGCAGCCATGTGGGCCTTTACACAGGAAAAGTTCTGTGTCCTCAAGGGACAGTAGGTAGACCAGCACTCTAGGAAGTGGACACGTGATGGGATCTAGGGCATGCTGAGTACACCACACAGTAAAATGTTTTTATTTTTGTCAATAAGTGTACCGGTAGATGACTTTCTAGCCACCAGGAGAACATTAGCCACCACCGGATAAACCCCAAAGCAGGAGAACTGTGTGTCCTCATGAGCATGGCCCCGAGTTTTCTGCAATTCCATGGCAGCCGCTCTGTGAATTCAACAGCAGAAGTTGTGGCTGACCGCGGAAGTTGCAGCCGACCGCAGAAGTTGTGGCCACCGCGGAAGTAACAGCCATCGGAGATTTAAAGTTCAGAAATTGTTCTCAGCACTCGCCTGAAGTTTCCTCATCTCCTCGGAAATCAGATTGATTGCTCGGAGTGGGAAGTTTGTTAATTGAACAGCTTCAGGAGGATCAGACCAGGATGTACAGCCAGACCCCAACCCATCTCAATGGCTCATTCGCTTCTCGGCAACAGACCATAGTTCCGAGTCTGTTTCTTTTTAATCTTTGTGGAAATCAGCACAGAACTTGGGCTTTGCTGCGCTGAGACCCACTTGGATCAGGTAATTTAAAATTCAGAACTGCCTGTGGGTCGCCGCAGGGGGAACCAACGCTGGGTACTGGTATGGCTGCGGGGGCGGATAACGGGTCTATCAATGTTTACAGCACTCACCTGAAGGGTTATACCAGCAGAAGGATCATACCAGGATGTACAGTAAGACCCCAGGCCACCTCATTGATTAACAAATGTGCCTCCTTTTTTGGGGCGCTATTCAACGCGGATCGCAGTTGTCAATAGAACAGCTGAAATGCTAAAAAGAAAAATAAAGTGTCATCAGTTAATGGTGCAGAAGGCTTCCTTCAGAATAACTGTTGTCGAACTAGTCAGGCTGGAAAAATATTGCTTCCTTCATAAATTCTGTTTCTGTGGCACCGTCATTTCTGCTCAGTGTACATACTGTACATACCCCAAGCACACAGGATTTACTGAACTAACCTATTATGAATTGACAGTGCACACAGAAACAGACTTTATGAATGTAAGCAATGTTGTTTTCCAACCTGACTAGTTCGACAACAGTTCTTTTCTTTTTTTTATATTTGCCTTCCCCACCACAAACTCCAAACCCCCAAAGGCATGGCACCTGATGAAGAACCTCTGCTTGTATCAAATGGTAAACTATACACCAGCAGTGTTCGGGAGAAGGTGGAAACGGAATACTTTGAAGTAAGACAAAGGGAAAAGGAGCTATGCACCAGGAAGTAGCAGTAGCACATTTGTGCAATCTACTCTCCACCCTTGATAGGTGGTTCGCTTTTAATTTTTTCTCTGTTTTCGTTGTGTGGTTTCAGTTTTATTTTCATTCCGTTGGTATGGGAAACCAATCACAGTAGGGGATGTCAAATCGGTATGCTGAGTTAAAGAGCTAACCAAGGATCTATTGCAGCAAAAAATAATAAAGGAAGGCAAATTAACATGGTCGGCAAGAAACAAACAATGCAGCACTCTCCAAGCCTGCCTGACGACTGCTCTAACAGAGCTATAGCTATCCCTTCTGTCGCCCTACCAGCTACACCACAAACGGAAAGTGCAGCAAAGATGAGTGTGCCTGACCATTGGGATTTTTCAAACTGCTCTGAAGACACATTTATTCTGCCTAGCATTCCTTGATTTAGTGAAATTTAGTGTTCTGCACCAATAATAGTCATGATCATGCCTCAATTTTAAGCTTATTTTACTGTTGGTAATATGGATTTTATTGTTTTGTGTACAGCGCTTGATCTATTTGGAATTGCGCTATAAATAACATTTCAAGTTCCAAAAGCACATAACATACCAATGTCTCAGTTTCTGTAGCACAAGCCATTAGTGTTATTACTCACTAAAAGCTAAATCCAAGAATGAGTGAACTGCAGAATTGGGGTACAGAGCAATCTGTACTCATGAAGAATATTTTCTTTTTCTAATTTGCAGCAAAATGGAATGCCTGATCAAAAACATTACCTACTTTTTCCCTGATTAACTTTACTAATTTTCAGCTCCAGTGCAGAACCTAGGTGACTCTGTGCTACCGCGCCCCAGCCCCTCACATACTGAGATGCTGCAGTTCACACACCCATGGAACAACATGCAGATAATAATTATTCATGGAGGCTATATCACCTAATAAGATTAATAACTTATAGGGCTGACGAAATGGAGACATCGGTATGCTGTTTATGTACTGTACAGTATATACTTGAGTTGTGAACAAATGAACAAAGAAACCACACAATATTAGATGCAGTTTTATTCAGCTAGAATATAAAAACAGACACACCCACAATTGTGTTATTATTTTTATTTATTTAACTCCTGAAAAGCAGAAGACCATCCAACAGTGTCTTCTGATTTTAAACATTTCAACCCAGATCTGCAGCATGGTCATTTTTCACACAACCTCATGAACACAACAGCTGTTGTTTCATATCTCTGGCTAAAAGCAATTTTGCACTTATGGTGAAAATTACATTGTGTCCAGTACTTTATAAATGACATCTGCCATGCTCAGAAGGAAGGGTCATAAAAGACTCTTGAAATTTTGGGGTTAACTTTTTAAAATATATTATTTATAAAAATCTGAGGGTCTATTTTGTGAATAAGTTGTTTTGTGTATTCCACCATCCCATTTGCAATAGCCATTGCCATGCCATGGATAAGTGATGGATGCTGCAACATGGCAATACACTGTTGCCGCAAGAAATTACAAACCAGTGCAAGAAGTTCTAGGCGTAAATGTAACCCTACCATAGAATTTGGTCACAGAGTGCCCTGGAAAAACGGGGCCCTGCTCATGAGCCATGTGTGTGTGTAGATGGAGAGATCAAAGATCCAGGTGCACTGAGCACCCTGCTCCTGTGTTAAAAGTTCCACTGTTAGGAGGAGCGGACAGGAGATGCCACTGCCAATTTTGGAGAAGTGGAAACCAGATTTGTCTGAGCCACTGAGGAGCCACCAGAATCAGGGTGACATGCTCAGCCCAAAGTTTGACCAGAACCCATTTTATGAGCGGAATGGGGAAGCATGCAGGAAACTCCTTTTCAGGAGAAGGACAACACTGCTCACTCAAAAACCCAGGCCCTGGAGTGAGGGAGCAGAAACGTGTCTTTTATGCTATGCAGAGATGTAAACATGTCTGTGTCCGGATGACCCATTTTTCAAAGAGGTCAGCCATGATGGAGCCCGAGAGTTCCCATTCAGGACAGAGTGCCTGGGATTGACTGAAATGATCTACCAGTGCATTAAGGGTACCTGGGAGGAATACCACTGACAGAAATATGTCACATTCCATCACCCAGTGTCAAACTCTCAATGCCTCTGTGCATAGTGTATGAATGGACCCGTCCTGTCAATTATTGCTGTAAATCACTGACATACTGTCTATGCGAATCAACAGCTGGTTCCCAGGCAGGAGGGTGATGAAGGCCTGTAGTGCATGCAGGTACTCTCTGTCTCCCTCTGGTGGGCCTTCTGTACTCCCATTGATTGAGCCATTGGTTTCTTGCCTGGCATTCTCATCTGCACACTCCCACCCCGATTCATTACTGAGCTCTTGAAGGGGCTCATTAGCACCCGATGAGCACCAAAATTCTGGGCTCAAAATCCAGTTCCTGGGATTGCTTCTGACCAAACTTAGGGCCAAGGCTGCAGACCACCGATCCGCCACTGCTGTGGGTGTTCCTGGCAGGTGTCACATTGCTACAGGAGTTGGCACCACTGAGGAAAGAGAGTGGTAAATCAAGTAAAATGGGGAAAAAATGGTCGCTAACCACAACTGGGACTGGGGAGGGGAACCGTGATATCACTGACTGCTTTATATTGCCCTCCTACACTCATTATCAGTAAATCAGAGGATAAAAACAAACAAACTGCCCTCTCATTGCCCACTGAGTGCCACCACTGGAATCCTTAGGCAAGAGTGAACAATGGTGGACATAACCATGGAAAACACCCAAACATGACTATAATTAAAAAAGGTTATTTTAACCTCCAGTAGTCTTCACCGCTACCTGTTTTGTTAAGTCCAGGGTCAAGAGCAGAAAAGTTCGCAGATGAGTAAGCAGCCTCAATATTTTCTCTGTGCTGTCCTACAGAATTTCAAAGACAGGAGAATAGAATTGGAAGACAGTTTAAGTCACAAGGCATATTAGTCAGGAGTTGAGGAGCATACAGAGAACTCATTGCTTTTATGGGCCTTGGGGCCATAATTTGATGCTGAGCCATGAGAGCGGTCTTCTTTGCTCCTGAAATGGGGAGGAAGGGTGGGTGTAGAGAAGCCAGCTTAGCCGTGGGGCAGCTTTCTTTCTATGTGAAATTGGGGGATATTGGAGAGCAGAGAAGCACCTCAGCTGTGGGAGTGGCATTCTTTCTTTGTGAAACCAGGGAAGGAGAGTGAGGAGGAGAGAGAGAGAGAGAGAGAGAGAGAGAGTAGAGTAGAAAAACACCCCTCAGTTGTGGGAGCGACGTACTTCTTTGTGAAACCGGGGTGTGGAGAGAGAAGCAGCTCAGATGTGGGAGCGTGTATACTTTTTTTTAATATGAAACCAAGTAGAGAGAGAGAGAGCTGGTGGTAGAGAAGCACTTCAGCCATGGAGAATCGTACTTTCTTTGTGAAGGGAGGGAGAGTGCGAGCATGCACGGTGGGCGGGGAGAAACGGCTCAGTCAGGGAGCGATGTTCTTTCAGTGGGAAATGGTAGGGGAGAGAGAGAATGGGGTAGAGCAGCTCAGCCACAAGAGCCTTGTACTGTCTATGTGAAATGAGGGAAGAGAGCAACAAGGAGTAAGAGGCAGCTCACCCACGAGAGCAGCGCATTTTACATGGGAAATGGGGGATAGAGAAACATCTCAGCCATGACACCATTCATTTGTCTAGCTATTAAATAATGAGGATAGTCCCCACAGTGAAATTGATGACTTTTGAAACAGGCCTATAGCTATTTTATAGTTTTACTATTTTTCCGTGATAACTTATATGCTGTATACCTGTCAGAGATTTAATTTCTGTGGTGTTACCTTTGTAAACAATACTCTATGCCTTCTAAAACAAGGTGCAGTTGGGAGATCTTTTCCAGTGTAGAAAACATACCAGAACAAGGGAGCTAATATTAAATTGGAGAGGAGGGGTGGAGATTAAGAGGTGACGTGAGGAAGTTTTTCACATGGAGAAGGTGGTGAATGTTTGGAATAGTCTGCCACAAGAGGTGGTAGAGGCAAGCACAGTGGATGGGTTTAAACATGCCCGGGACAAGCACAGGGAAACCTTGGGTGGGAAGGAGGATGAAAAGCCTTGACCACTTAGGGTGAGTGGATGTAAACATGTATAGGGCCTGTGGGCAGACTGGATCGGCCTAGTGGTCCTTATTTGCAACAGATTCTATGTTTCTTTACCTGAATCTTGTAACATTGCCTTTTGTAACATTGTATGCTGTCCTACCCAGGATCTCCTCATAAATGAGCTTGCTCAACTGAGCCTTTTCCGGGAAATAAATACCAAATTCTTTCTATTTGAAACAAAGAGAGAGTGGGGGGGCTGCTGAGTGAGACTGTATAGATGCAGCTTAGCCATAGTAAAGGCATTCTTTCTGTTTGAAATGGGGAAGGGAGAGAGAGGTAGAGAAGCAGGTTAGCTATGGGAGCGTGTGCTTTCTCTGTAAAATGGGGAGAGAGAGAAGCTGGGGTGGGGTAGAGATGCATCTCAGCCATGGGAGCAGTGTTCTGTTTGAAATAGAGAAAAGCAGGGGTGTGAAGCACCCAGGCTGCACGGGGGTAGAGAAGCAGCTCAGCCACAAGAGCATTGTTCTTTCTATTTGAATCAGAGGGAAAGTGGATGGGTGAGAGCAGCATTCTTTCTGTGTGAAACGGAAAGGGAGGGAGGAGAGCTCTGGGGGTAGAGAAGCAACTCCGCTGTGGGGGTGGTGTTTTTGTTTGTGAAATAGGGAAGGGGAGAAGTGAGTGTGTGGGGGTAGGGATGAGCCATGGGAGCAGCATTCATTGTATTTGAAAATGGGGGGACACCGCTGAGCCTTAGGGGTAGCAGTTGGCTTGAACGGGGGGGTGTAGGAACGTACACTGAGCTGCAGGATTGGCAATTTCTATTAGAAATGTGAAGGGAGAGAGAACCAAGAGTGGAGGCACTGCTTTGCTGCCTGATGGTGGCACCATGAAAAGATGAAGCTGCACTGTGATTGATGCGACTTTATCCTTCCATATATGATAAGTTTCCCTGTCAGGCAGCAGAACAAACAGCAGCAGCAGCCATGCCAGGATTGGGAGTGCACAGGCACACCTCCTACAGGCTGAACTTTATTGGCTGCTTGCAGGACAGGCTTTCTAACCACTACTACGTTTCATTTCCCCAAGATATTTGCAATAAATAAACATGTACTAAGCAATCATCGGAAACAACCTTTGAGCAAGCTGCTCTTTACAGTGGTTCCACGTTGTACGCGTTCCAGTACACAGAGACAAATAAAAGAAGGTTCAATTGCCGTCAGAGAAGGCTGGTTACAATATAGTTACTACCTTAGTTTTTAAGGAAAACTTAAGGTAAAAAGGAAATTGATGAGCAGCCCAAACACGGGCCTTGTTCATCAAGGGAAAACAAAATGCTCCAGCTGTTAAGAAAAGAGACGGGTGGTAGGGGAGTAGCACAGAGAGCAGCAGTGAGGAGAGTTTGCCAAAATAATGATCTGGTTGTAGCTGTTGTGGGCAGTTTCAGCTAAAGTTGTAGATGTGCGCAGATGAGGGAGCTAGACTGTGGAAAGGAGAAGGCAGACTCAGAGTGTCCAGGTCAAGGTGAAATTCAGGAGCGGGATGCAGGGCAGTGGTGGGGAGCATGGAGGTTGGAGGTGAAGTGGTAAGGGAGTAATGTCCTTAACTGATTTTGTGTAGAACAGATAACTACCCTTTTAATAAATCATGGGAGGATGGCGTGGTACCTGAGGACTGAGGAGGGTGGATGTGATTCCCTTCACAAAAGTGGGAGCAAGACAGAGGCAGGAAACTACAGACCTGTCACTTTGACCTCAGTAGTAGGAAATGATGGAATCACTTCTGAAGAAAGAATTGTTGAGTACTTAGAGGCCAGTGGGGCACAGGACCCAAGGCAGCATGGATTCACAGCAGGAGGTCATGTCAGACAAATCTAATTGATTTCTTTGACTGGGTGACCAAAGTCGTAGACAGGGAGGGTCTGTGGACATGACCTACCTAGACTTTAGCAAGGCATTTGACACAGACCTGCACAAAAGATTAATAATTAGCCAGCCTGGGAGTGGGTCCCAGGGTAGTAGCCTCAGTAAACACTGGCTGGACAGCAGGACACAGAGGGTAATAGTAAATGGAGTCCACAATGAAGAAAGAGGGGTTACTAGTGGGGTACCGAGAATTAGTACTGGGGCCAGTCCTTTTAATGTCTTATAAGTGACATTGCAGAGGACTGAAGGAAAATATGTCTCTTTGCAGATGAGACAGAGATCTGCAACAGGGTTGATACGCAAGGTGGGGTGGAAAAATGAAAAGGGACTTGGCAAGGATGGAGGAATGGTCCAATGCATGACAGCTTAGATTCAATGCAAAGAAGTGCAAAGTAATGCACCTGGGAAAACAAAAACCCAGGGAAGAGTACACAATGGGAGGAGTGAGATACTGACAACAACAAAATGGAAAGGACCTGGGGTAGTCATATCAGACCACCTCAAAGGTGAGCCAGCAATGTGAGAAGACAGTAAGGAGAGCTGGGGATAGAAACATAGAATTTGACGGCAGATAAGAACCGCTTACCTCACCCAGTCTGCCCATTTCTACCTACTGGATAAGCTGCAGATCCTAGTTAACCAGCAGCCTACTTCTTTCTACCCCAACCCTAGAATGGCCTTATAGTGTCCTGCATGCTTGAATTCCACCACTGTTTTGACTCCACAACCTCTTCCGGAAGGCCGCTCCATGCATCCACAACCCTCTCTGTGAAAAATACTTCTTAAATTACCTCTGAGCCGCCCCCATCTTCAAATTGTGCCCCTTGTTCTTGCGCACCTCTTTTTGAAAGATGCTGCCTCTTGGACTTTGTTGATTCCCTTGAGGTACTTGAACGCTTCTATCATGTCCCCCCTTCTTTCCTCGAGGCTGTACATATTAAGCTCCTTTAGTCTCTCTTCAATGTCTTCCGTGCAGACCCTGCACCATTTTAGTTGCCCTCCTCTGGACAGCTTCCATCCTGTCTATGTCTTTGTGGAGATTGGGTCTGACCAGCTGTCTGTACAGAGGGATAATAACTTCCTGTTTTCTACTGGTGATGCCCTCCCTATGCATCACAGTATCCCCCAGCCCTCCTTGCTGCCTCTCACGTTGCTTGCCCACCTTTAGGTCATCTGATATGACTACCCCCAGGTCCCTTTCCATTTTTGTTGTTGTTAGTATCTCACTCTCCATTGTGTACTCTTGCCCTGGGTTTTGTTTCCAGGTGCATTACCTTGCACTTTTAGCATTGAATCTAAGCTGCCATACATTTGACCATTCCTCTAACCTTGCCAAGTCCCTTCTCATCCTTTCCACCCCACCTTGTGTATCAACTCTGTTGCAGATCTTTGTGTCATCTGCAAAGAGACATACTTTTCCTTCCAGTCCCTCTGCAATGTCACTTATAAAGACATTGAAGAGGACCGTCCTAATACTGAACCCTGCGGTACCCCACTAGTAACCCCCTTTCTTCTGAGTGGACTCCATTTACTATTACTCTCGTGTCCTATTCTCCAGCCAATTTTACCCAGGCTGTCATCTTGGGACCCACTCCCAGGCTGGCTAACTTGTATATTAATCTTTTGTGTGTGACTGTGTCAAATGCCTTGCTAAAGTCTAGGTAGGTCATGTCCACAGCCCCTCCCTGATCTACTACTTTGGTCACCCAGTCAAAGAAATCTATCAGATTCGTCTGGCATGACCTTCCCGCTGTGAATCCATGCTGCCTAGGTCCTGTGCCGCTCTGGCCTCTAGATACTCAACAGTTCTTTCCTTCAGAAGTGATTCCATCATTTTCCTATCACTGAGGTTAAACTAACAGGTCTGTAGTTCCTGCTTCTGCCTTGCTCCCACTTTGTGAAGGGGAATCACATCTGCCCTCCTCCAGTCCTCGGTACCACCCATCCTCCCATGATTTGTTAAAGAGGGTAGTCAGTGGTGTCACTAGTTCTACCTTTAGTTCTTTTAGAATTCTGGGATGAATTCCATCAGGCCCCATTGCTTTGTCCACCTTCAGTTTTAAGAGTTCTTTCAGAACCCTTTCTTCTGTAAATGGGCTGGTATCAACTTCTGTATCCAGAGTGTTTCTACTGTTTGTTTTAGGTATCTCCCTCTTCATTTGTAAATACTGAGCAAAATATTTGTTTAGTATCTCTGCCTTTTCACAGTCTCCCTCTGCCCACCCTCCTCCCTTTATTAAGCCTCACTATCCTCCCTTGGTCTTCCTTCGCTCCCTGATGTACCAGTGTTCCCCATTCATTACAACTGAGAGGCGGCCGCCCATCTTAAATGGCCGCCTCTCATTTTAAAGTCCCGCCACTGTTTCTGTGCAGGTAAAGCTGCCTGTCACTTTAAATCCTCGTGACTGCTGCTATTAGCATGCGCGGTTACGAGAACCCATCTGTGCTTCTTGTCATGTGTGAGAAAGACGGAGGTTGCACAACCGTAGTTCGGTGGCAGCAGTCCAAGATCATGGATCGACTCTCCATGGTCACCAGGTCGCTCGGGAGGAAAGGCGCTAAACCAGGGAGTGACAGCTGACTGCCCTATCAGAGCAGTTTACTTGGGTAAGTCCCAGTTAGGTACATCACTGTATCACTTTGGAGCTTTACATTTGGCTTATGTCTTGCATCAGAGTGGATCTCTGACTTTGTGTTCAGAGTGTCAGCATCGGTTGCATTAATACTGAGCAGTTTGTCAGACTTAGCTTTGAGCACATTTTTCAGCCTGATAATTGCATTTCTGATAATAGCAGCATTAGTGGAGTGGAGTGGTGAGTGAGGGGCGGAGGGAGAGAAAGTGGTCTCACAGAGACTAGTACTAGGCAGCTCACTTCTCAGTTTGGTTTTCTTGCTGCTTTGAAAAAAAAAAAAAAGAATTTTGTAAAAGGAAGATTACTAGTCAAGTGTAGCACTGCAGAGCCAGTAGAGACTTTATTTGAATATTTTGAGCCTGATATTTGACACATCTGTGTGGTGTGGAGTTGTAAGTGAAGGGAGGAGGGTGGACAGCCCTTCAAGCCTTAAGTGCTGCTTAAAAGAAAATTACTGCAGAAAGAAAAGAACAGACTGCACTGTGCCACAGCAGAGCCAGTAGAATGTGTGTTAACTTGACTGTTCACAGACCTAAATTGTATGCCCATATTATTCTTTTGAGCCTGATATACTATATTTCTGTTGCTGTGGAGTGGGGTTGTGGTGAGGGGAGAGCGGTGGGAGAGATTTAGAGGACCGTCTAGGCTCTTGCATTATTTTCTCTTCTGAGTGCTGCTTTATAAAAAAGAGAATTACTAGCTGTAAAAAGAAATAAAGCTAGCAGAAGCCCACATATTGCCACCAGGGGTCTACAGTCTCTGTCCCACCAGTCCGATTGTGCAGTTTTGCTTCATCAGTGGTCACTTGTTTCCAAACCTTGATTCAGGGAATAAAAAATATTTGTGGAGGAAAAACAAATTTTGGTCTCTTAACTGTGCCACCAGGGTTCTGCACCACTAGTCAGGTTGTGCAGTCTTGCTTCGTCAGTGGTCACTTGTTCTGAACCCTGATTCAGGAATAAAAAATATTTGTGTGAGAAAAAATTCTGGTCTCCTTAACTGTGCCACCAGAGGGTCTGTCCCACTAGTCAGGTTGTGCAGTCTCATCAGTGGTCACTTGTTCTGAACCCTGATTCAGGAACAAAAAATATTTGTGTGAGAAAAAAATTCTGATCTCCTTAACTGTGCCACCAGGGGTTCTGCACCACTAGTCAGGTTGTGCAGTCTGGCCAGTGGTCACTTGTTCTGAACCCTGATTCAGGGAGCAAAAAATATTTGTGTGAGAGAAAAAATATTTGGGGCTCAACTAGCATTACCAAGTTCTCGCTCTGTATTGACAAATAAACACACGACAACACTTAGGAAAAAAAAAGCTTTATTGTACACAATGCAGAAACTAACTTTGGTTTCAGATTAACTCAAAAACGGAAACATCCTGATCAAGATGACAATTGTGAGTCGATGATTGGGACAGTGCCAGTTGGTCCAGTTGATATCGACGTCATTGTCCAAAAACTCCCTGCACTTCCTCTTGTAATACAGAAAAACACCTCTAAGCATAGAGCAACAGGATTTTATACTGGCTGGCTTAACAAATACTGTTGGTTACAGTACAAAGAAAATGATGGCATGTTTTGTGCATTTTGCATAAAACATAAACAGATGCCCAAATCAGGAACAGTTTGGGTACTCAGTAGGTGTAAGACATTCAGAGAAGATGCTATAAAAGGCATAGAACAATTCAGTTCAGGTTGTTGCTTCTGAACTGGAAGCTAACTGCAGAATTTCAGCTTAAAAGGTGGAATAGAGCAGGCAATGCAGCAGGCCCTGACCCTGGAACAAGAAGCTTTGTGGCATCCCTCGTTGCATGTACTGGCTAATAAAAAATGAGCTGCCTCACACAACGAAATATGGCTTACTGCTGGATCTCGCCAAATCATTGGGATACAAATACCTAGACAATATACATATTGCTGATGCTGTTAAATATCGTTCTGATCGAACTGTCAGAGAAATGGTCTCTCTGGGTGAGGTGGTCAGGAGATCAGTTCTTGCAGATTTGAAGGCTGCCAAATTTTTCATATGTAGTGACGAAACAACTGATATTGCTGTTATGAAGCAGCTCATTTTGTATGGTATGTACTGCAAAGAAGGAAACCCAGAGTTTCTTTCCTGGGACTTGAGGAACTAATTGATGGAAAGGCAGACACAATTGTTAAAAAAATGCTGGAGTTCTCTGATAACAATCAAATCTCGGTTGATCACCTTGGTTAGGCAGTGATGGAGCAGCCGTTATGCTGGGCAGAAACGGGTGGCTAAAAAGCTGAAAGAAGTCAGCCCAATTCTTGTTGAAAATCACTGTATGGCTCACCGGGAGGCCTTGGCTGTAAAGGCAGCAGCAAATGAAGTGAACGCCATTAAAAGTTTGATCAAACACTAGATCACTTATACAGATATTATGAAAACTCTGCTGTTCGCATGGCTGCCCTGAAAGAAATTCAGCAGGCAATGGAAAACCCTGTTTTCAAACAACATGAAGTCTTGCTATATTATAGACATTAGCAGTTTGTTCCAGCTCTAGAACTGCCCCGAGTGAAATGGTTAAAACCATTCCAAAATAGAATTTTGGCAGGAGAGCAGCTCTATCTGTGTCATTTCAAACTTGAACTGTCAGATTCTTTACTCCGCCTCAGTGAACAGTCGCTCCGGAGATTTCTCCTTCTGCTCGGTTCATTTCTCGGTTTAAAAAGTGTTTTCTGGTTGGATTTAACCGAGAATAGTTTATTTTAACCGCAAAACTGTTCGGTTCAAGCTCTATCTGTGGTAACCGTAAGTAAATGAAGGTTTTGTCTGTGGAACTTGTAAGTTATCGTTTGGTTTTGAACCGATCAGTGGGTTTAAACTCATTTAAAACTAAAAGTTACTATTTTGAAGTCCGGTTCCGGTTCTTATCGGTTCTAAAAAAGCGGATTTATTACGTTTTTTCCAATACCAGTGACACGGTTAGGAACCGATAAGGGTGTCTTGCCTGGCACTGCCGTTAAAGGGCAAGTTTTGGTTAGGCTGGCATTATGTCTGAGAAACCCAAAGAAAACCGGGCCCACTGGGTTTCAACACTGTGATGTTTGTAGGGAAGTCTTTGCCAAGGCTGACCCACACACCACATGTGTTTATTGTCTGGGGTTTGACCACCTCCAGTCAGACTGCCAGGTATGTAAGAATTTCCTGCAGCCACCCTGGAAAAAGATTGGGCAGGCTCAGGAACGAGAGGCTAAAAGTCCGCTGACCCGGATGGCCAGCCCGTTCAGTGCCAACCGAACCAGAGGGAGTGCCTTCTGACCAGGGCCAGACTTCCTCGGCAAAGAAAAGCTGGTTCTGAGGAACCAATTCCAGTAAAGAAAACAAGAAAATCAGCAGGTCTGGAGTCCAAAATTCCTTCTCCAACTGCTGCAGAGATAGCAAAAGCCATACAAATTGTCCAGTCACTGTCTCAGGGTCCGTCCGAACCACCACTATCTGGTAAAGGTCGGTTCGTCCGTCCCAGTGGTTCAGGATTATGATATTGAGGAATTTTATGAACCAGAGGAGGGGAGGAGGATTATGAACAGTATGAATGTGGCTGGGAAGGTCTGGTGTGCCATTGAACGGACATCTCCCCAGACAGACCTTTAGAATCTCCCCTATGCTGTCTGAGTCCCCATCTCATTTTATGTTTCATAAAAAGTTGCTGAAACCATCCAGCTTCCTTTAGAAGAGGCTGTGGATGAGCAAGAGGAGCCTGATTTTGTAGAAATGATGGATATTCAGAGTCTAGGAGATTGTCTATTCCTTTACATAAGTCTTTTAGGAAACAAACAATTAAAATTTTAAAAGCTCCTAATTCTGTGCCTCCTGTAGATAAAAAGATGGACAGAAGGTATACATTGTCAGGCCCTGATACAGAATTCCTTTCTCAGCAATGCAGTCATGTTTGGGTAGTTCAGGCTGCTGCCTGTGATAAAGCTAATATTCCTTGGCTTCACATCCTCCTGACAAGGATTCCAGGAAGATTGATGCCATGGCAAAAAACAGTATATGGCAGCCTCTCTGGACTCAGGCAAGCAAATTATAATGGCTTATGTAGCTAGGTATCAGAAATCTAGATGGGATACTGTTATCAATTGGCCAAGCAGGCCCATGGCCAGCTGGCTAGTGAACTAGAACAGGTGGCTGCTGATGGCATTGAAGCCTCTAAGGTTCAGTTTCATGCTGCTGTGGATGTTAATGATGTTTCCTCTAGGGTCATGGCCACATCTGTAGCTTTTGTGAGGTTGGCCTGGCTCAGGTGTACTACTTTGTCACAGGATACCCAGACTAAGGCTATGGATTTTCCTGTGGTGGGAAATTCTCTGTTTGGAGAGCAGACAGAGAATTACATGAAGAAGATGGATGAATATAGGACTACTTACAAGAGTGCCCAGGCTAAGAGCGGCAAGCCACTCCTCAAGGCATGCCCCAGGGGTAGGGGTAGGCCTTTTCACAGGCCTTTCTACCAGACTCAGGCCTCCTCTGCCTATGCTCAGAGGGCTTCTTCAGAGGCAGGGCAGACGAGGGGTGGGCAGACCTGCTCCCACCCCCAGCCTAAAGTGCCTCGAACAGGCACCCTGATGGGGTGCCCAGGGCCGATTCTCCTGTACCAGTGGGGGGCAGGCTGGCTTACTTCAGTCAGAATTGGGCTTCTTTAACCTCAGACAAGTGGGTTCTGGAGTAGTAGCCAGGGTCTGGTTCTCAGCTTCAAAAGTTTCCCAAGTTGAGAAGCAGACTTTTCTACCTGCAAGTGCTTCAGAGACCCTCGCTCTGGAAACAGAGGTCTCATCCTGTTAGCTCTCAGAGCAGTAGAAAGGGTTCCTCCGTGCATCAGGGCAGGGTCTGTATTCCAGATACTTCCTTACCCCAAAAAGACAGGAGAATGGCGGCCCATTTTAGATCTCAGATATCTGAACAAGCATCTTTTGAAACCAAAGTTCAAAATGGTAACTCTGGCAATGATTTTACCTTCCCTAAGGCCAGGGGACTGGCTAGCCTCCCTGGACCTCAAGGATGCCTATTTCCATGTCCTAATCAGAAGATCCCATCGAAAGTACCTCAGATTCGAACTGCCCTCAGGTCATTACCAGTTCAGAGCAATGCCCTTGACCTCACCTCTGCTCAAGGGTATTCACAAAGTGTCTAGCAGTGGCAGTGGCCCATTAAGGAGGCAGAGGATTGCTGTTTTTCCCTATCTAGACGACTGGCTCATTGTAGGCCAGTCCCCAGAACAGGTAAAATCTCACCTGCAGGTCACCCAGCAGCTTCTCACCTCCTGGGTTTTCTGCTAAACCTACCAAAGTCTGTTCCGGAACCAGTCCAGGTACTCACCTTTATAGGGGCAGAATTGGACACAAAGCTAGCCAGAGCCTTTCTTCCCCAGAAAGGGTAAGGAATTTAGTGGCTCTGGCCTCTTCCTTCACTCTGCAGGTCTCTGACCAGCAAGACACTTTCTGCAGCTCCTGGGGCACATGGCTGCATCCACAGCTGTTGTGCAGGAGCCAGATTTCAGATGAGAGACATTCAGTTTCACTTGAGAACCTTTTAGTCTCAGAGAAGAGACCCCCTTTCCAAGTTGGTCCCAGTGACTCGAACCTTGATCCTAGCTCTCCAGTGGTGGCAGGA
This sequence comes from Neoceratodus forsteri, assembly GCA_016271365.2. Lineage (NCBI taxonomy): Eukaryota > Metazoa > Chordata > Ceratodontiformes > Ceratodontidae > Neoceratodus > Neoceratodus forsteri. The sequence goes on along the minus strand of JADMNL010000024.1, from coordinate 118,241,483 downwards.
TCAGAGCAATTTAAGAGCGGGGTCCCCTTCATTTCCCTTCTCACGACTTGACTCTCACTACAGATGCTTTCCTTCTGGGTTGGGGAGCCCACATGAGCGACCTTTCCACTCAGGGAGTCTGGTCCCCAGGAATCTCTGCTCCCATCAATTTGCTGGAACTCAGAGCTGTCTTTTTAGCTCTTCAAGCTTTTCTGCATCTGTCCACGACAAGGTGATACAAGTCAGAACAGACAACACCACAACAATGTGGTACATCAACAAACAGGGGGCACTCGGTCTTGGCCTTGTGCACCGAGGCAATGAAGTTGTGGTCTCTGGCCTATTCCCGAACACTTCCCTCATAGCAGTTCATCTTCCAGGGAAGGACAATGTCCTGCGGATGCCCTCAGCAGGATTTCCCAGGGCCATCACGAATGGTCCCTGGATCCTCAAGTGCTGGGGATAGTTTTTGCCAGGTGGGGCATCCCTCAGATAGATCTTTTGCAGCCCCAGACAATCACAAACTTCCTCTGTTCTGTTGCAGGCCTCCAGTGCTGGGCTCAGTTCCCTGGATGCCCTTCTGGATTGGGAGGGAGGTTCCTCTATGCTTCCCCTTTCCTCTCCTATTCAAAGTACTAGTCAAAATCAGATCTCAGCCTTGCAGGGTGATTCTGATTGCCCCAGATTGGGCCAGGCAGCCCTGGTACCCACCTTCTGTCTCTGACAGTCCATCTTCCCTGTGCCTCCCAGGAATCACAATCTGTTGACTTGTGCCCAGGAAGGTTTGGTATCGGACCTCAAATCCTCAACCTCAAGGCCTGGCTCTTGAGGAGTTAGAATTTGCTGATTTACACCTCTCTCAGGGTGTTCTTGAGATCCTAAAGGCTTCCAGAAAGCCTTCCACTAGGCTACTTATAGTTCTAAATGGAAAAGGTTTTCCATTTGCTGTGCTGGGAAAAATATTTCCCAGAATCTGCTGAATTGCCCATTTTGTTAGATTACATGGTACATCTTAATTCCTTGGGTCTCAGACCAGCTACCCTGAGAGTTCATTTGGCAGCTGTGTCTGCTTTTGTGTCAGCAGGAAAGTCATCCCTCTTTCCTCTCATCCTGTGTTTTCCAAGTTTTTAAGGGATTACTCCATACTAATCCTCCTTTCGGGAACCGCCCCTGCTTGGGACCTTAATGTTTGCATTGCCCAGTTAATGCAACCCCTTTTGAACCTCTGTCTTCTGCAGAGCTTAAGTTCCTAACTTGGAAAACTGTTTTTCTAGTGGCTATCACTTCTGCCAGGCGATAAGTGAATTGCAAGCCTTGTCAGTGGAGACTGACTTTATTTCTTTCCACAGGGATAAGGTAGTCCTTAGGACTAATAGGAAGTTTTTGCCTAAGGTGGTTTCAGATTTCCATCTTAATCAATCTTTCTCCTTCCAGTATTTTTCACTGATCACTCCTCTTTGGATGAGAGGAGGTTGCACAGCCTGGATGTTAAGAGAGCTCTTAGTTATTATATAGAGCTGTACCAAGGTCACAGGTTGAATCCTCCAACTTTTCCTTACCTATGGTGAAGTTGGGAAACTGGCTCTGCCACTAAGAGATCAATAGCCAGGTGGATTGTCTCTTGTATCCAATTTTGTTATCAGAAAGTGGGCAGAGTGTCGGTTTGAGGCTCATTCTACCAGGGGTACAACTGCGTCTCTAGCTGCTGCCAGAGATATCCCTTTATTAGAGATTTGCCAGGCTGCTACTTGGAAAGCGGTACACACTTTTACTAAGCATTACTCCCTGGATGTCAGGCCAGGAGAGATGCTCGGTTTGGCGCTGTTCTTCAGAGCCTATTCCCTAAGTAGGTTCTGCCCTCCTCCATGGAGGTACTGCTGTGTATTCTGCTTATCATTATAATATAGCAAGACTTCATGTTGTTTGAAGAAAAATTACTCACCTTAGTAATGTTGTTTCTTCTAATGGAGTCTTGCTATATTATAGACCCCCAACCTGCCCCTCTCAGAACCTCTACTTGTGGGGTGGGCAACTTAGTGTGGGCACTACTTATGTCCTGTTAGCATTTTGTCCCTTTGGGACTTTGGGGTGTGTATGTAGTACGCGTGTGTGTTTTATTATACTTATGTTCCATTTTTATATTATTAGAATGGTGTTAGTATTTCTGGTCCCCTGACTTGAGTCTTGGGTGTTGGGACCATCAATGGTTGTTATTATTTAGGTAGCCATTTGGCTAGTGTAGGTTACAGCTTCCACACAGACCTTAGTGAGTATGGCTCGAAAGATCTGACAGTTCAAGTTTGAAATGACACAGATAGAGCTGCTCTCATGCCAAAATTCTATTTTGGAATGGTTTTGACCATTTCACTCCGGGCAGTTCTAGAGCTGGAACAAACTGCTAATGTCTATAATATAGCAAGACTCCATTAGAAGAAACAACATTACTAAGGTGAGTAATTTTTTCTTAAACCCAAACAGGCAAAAGAGTTAGGTGGTTGTCCCATGATGCAGCATGTGACACACTAAGGAAGATTTTCCCATCCGTTGTTAAGTCCTTGCAGAGAGGCCTCTGAAAGGCATGATCCCAAGCTGTGGGCCTAGTAAAAATGGTGGAAAACTGGGAGGTTTTCTGTATTTTATGCATGATGTGTGATATTCACACCTTAGCATCTTATCTAAATGCTTTCAAACATCAGCTCTGAATTTTACTGATATAAAGACATTTACATTCCACTTTAGAGATTCTTAGGGCACGCCTACTGGTACCTGGTCAATACTTCTCCTCCGTTTCGCTGAACTAGTACTCCTGAATGATAATGGCCTGAACTTGCCATGTAGCGAACCACAGTTAAATCATTTCACAACCTCTGTGCATGACAAGTTTATTAGGGCCCTAATTGCTCAAATTGAGCAAAGGTTTCCAACACAGAACTTTTGGATGCGTTCAGTATCTTTGACCCCAGCATGATACACGAGTTGATATTGAAGAGTTGGAAGGGTATGGTAGTGATAGCCTTGAGATTATTCTTGGTCAGTATGCTAGTGTTGTGGATGTAGATGCTTCTGCACTGGAATGGGCTTCTCTGGTAGTCTCATGTTCACGGAAAAGATGGCCTTTAAGACTATTTCTGATGTGCTGCACGCTCTAACTACTAAGTATGTAGACCTGTATCCAAACATATCTACTTTGGCAGAGCTGGCAATGATAATACCCATGTCAACTGCAGATTGTAAGAGGGTTTTCTGCACTGAATTGAATAAAACGCAGGAGCGAAATAGATTAATGCTGTGATGTGCTAAATGCACTTATGCTTATCTCAATTGAGGCCCCGATGTTGACAGTTTCCCTTATTTGGAAGCTGCAGCTCATTGGGCAGGACTGCGAAACCGAAGATTAGATCTTGGCCTTGCAGGCACTAGTAAAGAGTTGTAGTATGGCCTCACCAAAATGTTAAGACTCTCACAAACTGTTGCCTGGCCTGCAGCTAGAATGCAGAGGTTCTCCAGTATGTTTTATCACACTTATATTTTGCTACTGCATACTACAGAGGCCTCAGATCATCATATTACTCTTATTTCTTGTTTCTTGCATTTATTGCATCCCGACTGACTCCGCCTAATCGTAGCTCTGCCCCTGGTGACCCCGCCCCCTGTGGCTCCTCCCCTTACCACCGCTCTATATATTTTCACGCAATGTGGAACACTGTACCTATAAAGGTTTTATCCCCTTCTTAACTGAGTTGGCTGTCTTTTCCTCGGTTTGGGCCTTTGCTGTTCTGACTGCCTTCCCAGCTTCCTTTTGCTTTAACTGATACAGTTCTCTGTCCTGGTCCTTCTGCGATTCCTTGTACTTCCTGAATGCTTTCTTTCTCTTGAACCTTTACTGCCATTTCCTTTGAGAACCATAGTGGTTTCCATCGTTTGTTTTGTTTATTTGCTTCACACAGGCTCGTTACCTCTGTGATGGCAGTTTTTATTATTCTCATTGTTCTTCCACCCTCCTTCCTGCCCATTTGCTAGTGCATTCCTTAGGCACTCACCCATTTTGCAAAGTCAGCCCTCCTAAAGTCCAGTACTTTTGCCTTTGTATGGCTTGACTCTATTGCTGTGTTTATTGTGAATCATACTGTTCGATGGTCGCTAGTTCCCAGATGGCTACCCACTTACATCTGTGATCCCTCTCCATCTCCATTTGAGAGAACCCGGTCTAAGATTGCTCCCTCTCGAGTGGGCTCCAATACTAGTTGTCTAAGGCATGCCCCTGTAGGGCATCTAGAATAACCCCACTCTTCTCAAGTGGCTGCTGCAACTGCACTCCAGTTAACATCTGGCATATTCAGATCACCCATCAGCAATAGCTCCCTTTATCTGCCATTCTAAGTGTACTTTCTATCATTTCCTTGTCCATTTCCTCTCCCTGAGAAGGGGTCGTATACAACCCCTGTGCGGATTGTGGTGCCATTGCCTGTCTCCAAATTACCACAGTGCTTCTTCTCCTCCTGTTTACCCTTTTGTTCTGTTGCTTTTATTCCTTCCCTTAAGTAAAGAGCTACTCCTCCTCTTCTTTTACCCTCCCTGTCCCTCCTGTAGATAGTGTATCCTGGTATGTTTACGTCCCAGTCATGGTTTTGTGTACCATATTTCTGTGACTGCCACGATATCCAGATGTTCCTCCTCCATCAAGGCCACTAATTCAGGAAGCTTGTTACCCAGACTACGGGCATTGGTACTCATTGCTCTCCATTTTTGATGGCTTTACCTTCTGTTGCAGCATCCCCACTGACCTTTCTACCTCAGTCTTTTCTCATTTTGTACCCTGTTTTGTAGGGAGAGGCTGGGATTTTCCTGCTGCTTGTCAGTGCCTCCCCTTTGACTAGTTTAAAAGCTTGCCAATGAAGCATTTAAACCGATTGCTCAAAAGACTTGTTCCCTTCCTGGACAGATGCAGACCATCCTGCCAGTATAGGCTGGTGTCCTCCAGGTGGAACCCCAGTCCCCAATGAAGCCAAACCCTGTGCTCCACACCATTTTTCAACCATTCATTAAACTGCATGGTGCAAATTACCCTCGCCTCCCCAAGCCATTGACAGGCAGCACCTCTGAGAAGGATACTGTGTGTGCTACTTGTCTTAGGCCCCTCCCAACTCTACAAAGTCCTCCTGCACTGCTCTAATCTCATGATGAGCTAAGTCATTTGTCCCTAGGTGGACAATGACGTCCAGCTCAGACTCCGTGCAGCTGTTCTCGTGATCCTGAGGATGTGCTTCCTGTCCCTCCAAGCCATGGCACCAGGCAGGCACCTTTACTTCAGTTTTCCCTGCTCCCCCAGTTCTGTCCCCCATAATTGAGTCCCCCACCAGGAGCTGCTTCCTTTCCTGTGGTGTCCTTTGCCTCCTTCCTGTGGGCCTCCTTGTGACAGTTGTCATCAGTCTCCTCTCGGGTGCATCCATGGGGAGCTATGCTCCCCAGAATGATGTATGGTTTGTGGAGTGGAACAACTGACTGGGTGTGCCTCTGTTCCACCATCTTCACCCTCTCTGAGCCCACTGTGGTCCAACTGCTGTGCTTTCTTGCAACCTCTGAGGTAGTGGTGGTGGCTGTGGTGCTCCCTGGATGGGGAGGTTCCCTTCCTGCTGTCCAGTGTGGCCTGGGAAGGTTCCCTACTACTGTCCAGTGTGGCCTGAAGACGGGATACTGGGATGCATAGGAGAGCATCACCAGTAGAAAACAGAAGTTGTTGGCCCTCTGTACAGACAGTTGGTAAGACCACATCTGGAGTACTGCGTACAGTTCTGGAGACCCCATCTCCAAGAAAGACATAGACTGGGTGGAGGCTGTCCAGAGGAGGGTAATCAAATGGTGCAGGGTCTGCACCAGAAGACATATGAAGAAAGACTAAAGGAGCTTAAGATGTATAGCTTCAAGGAAGGAGGGAGAGGAGGACATGATAGAAACTTTCAAATACCTCAAGGAATCAATGTCCAAGAGGGTAGCATCTTTCAGAAAAAGAGATGTGCAAGAACAAGGGGCACAATTTGAAGATAGAGAGGGGACGCTTAGGGGTAATGAGGAAGTATTTATTCACAGAGAGGTTGTGGATACATGGAACAGTTTTCCTGAGGAGGTCGTGAGAGTCAAAAACAGTGGGGAATTCAAGAATGCATGGGACAGACATAAAGCAATTCTAGTGAGGGTAGGAGGAAGTAGGCTATTGGTTAACTAGGATCTGCAACTTATCCATTAGGTAGGGAAGTGGGCAGACTAGGTGGGCCACGTTCCTTATCAGCTGTCAGATTCTGTGTTAAGAATTTAAGGTAAGAGTACATCTTAAAGGGATTGACTAGGTCCAGTGGAGGAGGAGGGGTTTAGGGAAGGGCACAAGCAAAGATAAAAGTATTCCATTGTTTAAGAAGTGAATGTTGTGATGTTTCTCAGATGTACAAATCTAACTTGTTTCCCCTCTTGATGCCCACCTCTGGGTTACTTCCCAGCTCTATGCTCCCCACCCCGTCCTTACCTTGTCTCCCAGGGGTCAGAGGATGGCATTTCCTTCATAGTTGTTGATGTCCATTACTTCCATTGGGTCTGTCTGTTTTGGGTGGATTGGAAATCAGTGGGCAGCTAGGATTTGTGGAGCCCAGTGTGCAGGTGTCCTGTTGATGTTTTGGGAGGTTTCACCTTATGTTCCCATCCTGCAGAAATGAAAGCAGCAGATGAATAGACTGTGCATGTGCACACATTCGCCTGCAAGCGCAGCACCAGCTGGCACCCTCCTTCCCACCTGCAACTCTGACTACACCATCACCTGTGGTCAGCAGGTGGCAGTCTAGCAGCAGAGCCTGTGTCCCCCCCAAGGGAGGAGAGCTCCTTTGGAATAATCAGTCCCCTCCAAGCAGGACACTAAAGACAGTCTTATTCATGAACCAGGATTTCCAGTGTGATGAGTGGTAAACCCAAATGTTGCAATGATTGGCTGGCTTTATCTAATTTTTTATTGTTCTGTTTTTATTTTGGCCCACTTGGTTCCTCTGTGCCTTCCTGCAATGTCAGTGCCACCACCTCATCATCCGGGTGGGGTGAGGTGGGCAGAGACTGCCTTCACAGTCTATGCCAGATCTCTTCCACGATTGATGGGGGCGGGAGAAGGGTATGAAGTGTGAGTGCTTGGTGGTCCTGCCATATTCCCTGGGAACTAAGTGTCCCACTTCTGTGACATGTCCAGCCCCTGCTGCCATGGCCTGGAATTGTGGGAAGCATACACCAGTTTCACTCTTCCAGATCATAGCATGCTCCCGGGAACTGTGTACCTTGCTTCTGTGACATACACAGCCCTCTGCTGCCACAGTGTGGGATTGCTGGGATCACACTTCCGTCCTGCTCTCTCCCAGGTGGCAGCACACTCTCCAGAAACTGCTTGCCTCACTTCTGTTAAGGTACTCGCCTCTACTGTTTCAGCGTGATTTTGAAGAGCGATGCCAGCCCCACTCCCAGGGTGGCATCTCTGCATGCTTCCCAGGAACTGAGCACTTGACCTGCATGACGCCTTCTGCCCCTGCTGCCACAGCGTGGAATTGTGGGGAGCACATGTCAGCCCCATCTCCCAGTTGGCAGTGCAGAGCACTCCCAAGGAACTGCATACCTCACCTTACATGACATGCCCAGCCTTTTGCTAGACAGCAGGGAATGCAGTGATTGCACACCTACCCTGCACTCCCAGATGATGGCACACTCCTGCACTCGCGCATCTTGCCTCCGAGACACCCTCCTGATGCCACTACATGGGATTTCTGGGATCGCAGACTGACCCAGTACTCCCTGGTGGTACCGCAGCAGACACCCCATGGCAGTGGGCGGGCCATCTGGGTCCTAGTTAAACCCAAACTAATGGAACGACTTCTTGACACACACAAAGTACTTCAGAAGTGTATCAGCCTGGGGCTGCTTGATGACCCAACTGGTAACACGCTGTGCATTACGTCCCCTGCCTGTGACCCAGCTTCATGAGCAAACCTAGTAGTTCTCTGCGGCGGTTGAGGGGTGGGTTGTGCTGTTGCTTGGCAGTCCTCCGAGCCTGAAGTGACAATGCTGGGTTCCGCTGTTACAGAGACCCTTCTATGGGCCTAGGAGCTTGTCTCCTCCCATGGGGCATTGGTTACATGCCTACGAGGCCTGATGGGACACCACCCAGCATCAGTGGGAGGTGGGTGGGCTTTGGGAATAGAAGAAAAGACAAAAATACCATATTTTCGGGCCACCTGTATGGCGCCACTTGGGGTACTCTTGGGGCCCACTCATGTGGATTTCTCTGGACTCTGATAGTGTGGAAAGTAGCTGACGGAACTGGCATGTTGATGAAGGAGCCTGAGGGTCAGTTGAAGGTGGCAGCATGAGGGCAAAATATATTGCAGTTTAAAAAAATTAAAAAAGTTTATAAATCTTTTCTTCTGGTGCAGTTCATATGTGCAGGCCACCATGATGTAACTATTCAGACTCAGTCTGCTATGGAGTGATTGAACTGTGCTCTTTAATCATTTCTTTTTAAATGTCACGCATTAAAACTACAGTTTGTAAGTTGTAATTTCTGTCACTTTTATTGAAATTCAAGTTACACACCGACACCAGAGCACAGACTAGTGCTGGACATGCTTTATGCCAGAACCCCAACTGGTTTCCATCCTTAAAAGTAAAGTGAGTGAGTGACCACTAGGGCCATTTATTCAACTGTGATAGGTCTGGGCAGAGGGGTTGGGCTCTGTGGGTCTTTCCTAGCAGTCAGCGCTGTGTCTCTGTAAACAAAATCTGTATCAGGGATCAGATTGAGACGAGATTCATTTTCAGATGGAAAACAGTCAGGAGGTTTCCTTCAGTCGCTGGTTGACCTGGGACGGATCTGAACTAGAAAAAAAAAAAAAATGCAAGCCAACATTTAGCCAAAATCTAGAGACTGCAAAAGAGACAGCTGGTGGAGTTACTACTGTCCGTCTCCCAGGACGGTGAGACTAAGGTTGTTTTTTTCTTTTCAGGCTTCATCTGCGCCACTTGTGAGCTTCGAGGCTGAAGAGGGCTCCTGTGAGACACTCCTCCTCACCAATCCAGGTTGGCTTTGATATGGAAGTATATGCATTGCAGAGCTCTAGCAGTACTCCCACTGACTGTGTTGGGGCACTTTCGGGAGGGAGGTGGAGGGATGAAGTGACCTTTTGAGCATACTTTCCTTAGAGCAGCTGACAGCCCTTTTTGGTTTTATCCCCAATCACCAGGGTTTCCACCACTGCCTGATGACTAGCCAGCCCACTCCTCCTCCTGGCACTGGCTTGTCCTCATGGGGTCTGTAGGAATTCTTCTGTGGTGGATTCCATTGGGGGGCTTGGCAGGAAGTGCTCCACCTTTGGTTGGTTGTAGAGGACAGAGGCCATTCAGAGTGGTGAAGCCAGCTTCATGCTGCTGCGCTCTGCAGGGGTTTCCACTCTTGTTTCTCCCTGCCCAAAAGATGTAGCGAGCAAGGACTATATGGTAATTGCATGACTCATGCTGGAGCCACATCTCATTCTCCCTACCCTATGCGCTCCATCTGCACCACCACCTGTGGTCACCCAGGTGGCAGAATTGCAGTGCAGAATGCCACCTGCCTCTCCAGAGAAGGAGAACATCCACTGGGATGCTCAGCCTGCCTTTCCCCCTTGCTGGCTCTCAGTGTCCAGGATTTGTTTCTGAACCAGGGTTGCTGCCATAGCTGACAGCTCTTTACCTCCCAGGCAGATAATTCATACCAAGTCGCTGCAGTGTGATGAGGAAGAGATGAGCCCCATTAGGCACTGCAATGAGGAAGGGATGAGCCCTCACTGTGCAGTGCCATGAGGAAGTGGTGGGCCCTCATTGAGCACTGCCATGAGGACGGGTAGCCCTCATTGGACACTGCCATGAGGAAAGAGGAGCACCCTTTGGGCACTGCCATGAGGAAGGAGGAGCCCCTTTGGGCAATGCCACGAGGAAGGAGTGAGCCTTTTGGGCAGTGCCATGAGGAAAGGGTGAGTCCCATTGGGCACTGCCAGGAGGAAGGCTGAGCCCCATTGGGCACTGCCATGAGAAGGGTTGAACCCTCATTGAGCACTGCCAGAGGAAGGGTGAGCTCCTTTGGGCACATCCATGAGGAAAGGGTGTGCCTCTATTAGGCAGTGTAATGAGGAATGGGTGAGCCCTTGTGTGTACAGTGTGCGATAAGGGAGGGAGAGACCCCATTTTAAAGTTCAGGGGTGAGCCCCAGTGTACAGTGTGATGAAGAAGGGTGATTCCCCACTGGACAGTACAGTGTGGAAGGGATAAACCCCCAATGGGCAGTGCACTGAGGAAGGGTGAACTTCCATCTGGCAGTGCGATAAGGAAGAGGTGAGCCCCATTGGCAGTATGATGAGGACAGGGTGGGTCCCAGTTCAGCTGTGTGATAAGGAAGGGGTGAGTTTCCATCTGGAAGTGCGAATAAGGAAGAGGTGAACCCCATCGGGCAGTGTGATGAGGATAGGGTGGGTCCCAGTTCAGCTCTGTGATGAAGAAGGGGTGTGCTTCCATCTGGCAGTGCGGCAAGGGAAGAGGTGAGCCATATCGCTGTAGTGTGATGAGGATAGGTGGGTCCCAGTTCAGCTCTGTGATGAAGAAGGGGTGTGCTTCCATCTGGCAGTGCGAGTAAGGAAGAGGTGAGCCATATCGCGAGTGTGATGAGGAAAGGATGGGTCCCAGTTTGGCCAAGTGATAAAGGGTGAGCTTCCATCCGCAGTGAGATAAGGAAGAGCTGAGCCCCATCAGGCAGTGTGATGAGTTCAGGTGAGCTGAGTACATCTGATAGTGCAGTGGAGACAGCGCACCACTATAGGCAGTGTGAGGAGGAAGGGAGGTGCTCTAGGGCAGTGTGATGAGGAAGGGAGCCACTCTTGGGCATTATGAAGAGGAAGGTGAGATGTTCTTGGGTAGTGTAGAGCAGGCAGATGATCAGCTATTGGGCAGTGTGGAGAAGGCAGGTGATTGGCTATTTGGGTGAAGCATGGCCCCTCCCTTTATACAAAACCATTTCAGCAGAATCCTAGGTAGCAAAAGGAGAATAGGATCAAGACCCCCTGTTCTTTGCGGCACTGTAGACGGACTTCTGCAGCAGAAACTCTGAACATCTGAGGAACTCTTGGGTCACATTCTGCACAGGGTTTAAAGTTCTGTGGCACATTAATAAATAATACAGAGCCAGCATTACAGTTTTGGAGACCCAGCAAGGATGACCTCACGATGAGGACTCCTAAGTCCAACCACATAAATGTAAGTTGCATCATTTCTTTTAAGCATCCAGGTTTATGCTTTTCAGTAGTTGTTCAGGCTCTCATATTGTTTAGAGCTTAGTGTCATTGTATGCAACATTAACGGCTACTGTGAGGTGCCCCCCAAGCTGGCAGAAAACTCATGCAGCAGTTCTCACCAGTTTCATCACAGAATGTTGACACACTGGAGCTGGCTGCCAGACTAAGGAGAGGTGTAAGAGAGAGGACTGTCCGTTATACAGAGCCAGAATTTGATTACTTGGCTTAACGAAGTCTCATCCTCAAACAATTATTTGATGACTTTGGCAGGGGCTACTGTATTGAAAGGTCAAACTATAGATTGGTGCTTTTGGGTACATTGACTTGTCCCTCAGTGGCGTTTTAGTTGAGATGCAGCCAGTAAGCTTAAAACCTGTCCTGCCATGCATCCCTAATCCACCCTTCCATTTTGTACCAAAACCAGTATAATATTGTCCTGAAGCAACATGTAAACATTAAAACATTTCAAAATGTATTATCTGCAGAGTAATTGTGATTTTTTTTCTTTTTCTCTTTCATTCTTCCCTTATTTAGTTTACACATTCTGCATAAATGATCTTTAGCTATGGTTTTCCCTCTTCTTACTTTGATTTTCTCTTTTAATTTCTTCAGTCTATCCAGTATTCTTGTTCTTTTCTTGCCCTAGCAGTTTTGTTTGCTTGCTTTTTTCTGTTATTCTTCCCCAGCAACCAGAGCTGACCTGTCCGACTGGACACATCCTAGCACCATCCTACAGCCACTTCTTGTGCTGCTTGACCCCATAAGGATTACAGATCCCCTCTGCCCCAGAAAGCACTTCCCTCTGTTGGTTTTAAAACAGATAAAACTCACCCCAGTCCATCTCACCTCCACTACTTTCCTAAATGGCCTACAGAGTGCCATTGAGTGGCCTTATAGTTTTAAATTTGTCATTACTAGTGACCAGTGTAGTAAGGCAGTTGTCAGAGCCAATAGAATGATGGAGTGCATAGGAAGGGGCATAACTAGTAGGAAGAGGGAGGTGCTGATGCCATTATATAAGACCATGGTTAGACCACACCTGGAGTACGGGTACAGTTCTGGAGGCCTCACTTAAGAAAGGACATACTAACATACTAAAATACCAGCAGAATAGGCCCAACGGTCTTCGTGTCTGCTTCGTTTGGTCAGTCCCCAACCTGGGTGCTGACCTTGCTGTCCCCTCGCCTTCTCTGGCTTCTCCTTCCCAGTTCCGGATATTCTTGCTGCATTGGATTTTGCTTCCAGAACCCTTCCCCTGTACCTGTCCCACCCCTCTTGAACCCCTCCACTGTCTCTGCCTCCACCAGCCCCTAGGCAGTGCATTCCATGGCTCCACCATCCTCTCAGTGAAGTAGCACCTCCTCCTTTCTCCCTGAATCTTCCCCTCCAGCTTCCAGCTATGCCCTCTAGTGGCCCCTTCCTCCTTCCTTCAAGCACCTCACTGTTCCTCCCCATTTACCCTCTTCATGTACCTAAAGACCCACATCCCCCCTGTCCCTCCTCTCTTCCAATGTGTACATATTTAGCTCTTCGAGCCTCTCCTCATAGGTCCTGTCCCCAAGCCCCAAATCATTTTGGTTGCCCTCCTCTGGACCCTCTCCAGGAGGTTAATGTCCCGCTTTAGTGTGGCCTCAAAACTGCACGCAGTACTCAAGGTGCGGCCTCACCAAGCAGTTATACAGAGGAGTATCACTTCCTCCTTCTGAGGTGGTCCCCTAGCGATGCATCCCAGCATCCTGTTAGCCTTGGCTGCTGCCCTCCTACAAGTCTCAGAGTTGTTCATCTTGACATCCACCACCACCCCAGGTCCCTCTCAGCCATCGAGACTTGTAGCATTTCCCAGGGTGTACACTTGACCTGGGTTTCTGGCCCCCTGGTGGAGTACCTTGCATTTCCTGCATTGAACCTCAGCTTCCACTTTCTAGACCATCTTTCCAGAGCCTCCAGGTCCCCTGTAGGGCCACCCCTCCTCCCCATCCACCACCGCCCCAGTTTCGAGTCATCTGCAAAGAGACTCATCTCACTCCTGATTCCTGTCCTTATGTCAGATCGTGGCGTTGAACAGGAGGGGCCCAGGACTGATCCCTGTGGGACCCACTAATGACCCTCCTTGGGATGAGACTATCCCACCAACTACGACCCTCTGGGTCCGGTCCTGGAGCCAATTGCCTATCCATCTGATCATCTGGTTCCCCACCCCATTTCTCCCAGCTTATCCAACAGGCCCACGTGAGGAACAGAGTCAAATGCCTTGCTGAAGTCCAGAAAGAGGACATCCACTGGTCTACCCAGGTCCAAGGCACTTGTCACCCAGTCATAGAACTCCACCAGGTTTGTCTGACACGATTTCCCGGGATGAATCCATGCTGTCATCGTCCAGGCACCCTGACTTATCCAGGTCCCCCCTAGCCTCTCCTTGACAATGCCCTCCATCACCTTGCCCACCACCGAGGTCAGGCTGACAGGCCTGTAGTTCCCTGCCACCTCCCTTGATCCCCCTTGTGGATAGGCACTATATGCGCTACCTTCCAGTCTTGGGGCACCCACCCTGTCCTCAGAGAGATGGTGAAAAGCTCTGCCAGGGGTTTTGCCAGGACATCTGCAAGTTCCTTCAGCACTCTGGGATGTAATTTATCCGGCCCGTGCTTTCTCCTGCCTTAAGGGAACTGAGGGCTTCCCTCACTCTCTCAGCTGTGATTCAGAGGTTCAGAGAAGGGCTCAAAAGATGGTGCAGTGTACACAATGGAAACTATATGAGACAAGATCGAGAGAATTAAATCTGTATCCGCTGGAGTTTAGAAGAGAGAGAGAGAAAAGATAGACATTTGAGTACAGAAGGAGATAAAGTGACAGAAGGAAGTCTGTTTAAAAGGAAAGTTAAACAAGAGGTCATACTTTAAGATTGGAAGGAGGAAGATTTAATGGTAATGTAAGGGGTGTTATTTCACTGAGAGGGTGATTGAACCCTGGAACAGATTACCTGAGGAGGAGATAGGTGTTGAAACGATGTAGGGATTCAAGAGAGCGTGAGATAGACGTATGGGTTGGTTAGAGAACAGAGGATAGGCCTTTGTGCACGGTGACAAGTAGAGAAGAGGGAGATGAGCAGAGTGGATGGACCAGGATGGTCCTTTTCAGCTGACACATTACTATATAATATGATTATGTAGTCCAGTGCTGTACTATGATTATATGCCTCTTCTCCCCCAAAAAAAAAAAAATATTGCAAGGTCTCTTGTTAGATGTTACTTTTCCCCACCATAAAACAGGAAAAGCTACCCTGCATTTCTTAGCTCCAAACTGCACGCCACCCAGAGTCTCATCAAGTCACTCTTATTGGTACACTTTTGTGATCCAACACTGTAGGATGATCCTCCACCACTTCCTATTATTGCTGGGCTCATATGCAGGATTCATGCCTTAGTATGGGTTTGTGTGGGCACCAGAAAGCACTACTGGGATGAGAAACACGCATTCTGGACTACTAGCAATGATAGGAAAAGCCAGTGGATCATCAAGCTGCCTTCAGCCTGAAAAGGGTGCCATTATAAAAATCAGGGGTGGCTCAAGGGGCTATCATGGCTTGGTGGGGAGAGTTTCAGAGCCTGTGATCTTTCATGGTGAATTTTAGTTTTTATTAAGCTACATGCAGGCAGAGTAATGGGCAAAAGGAGTGGGGGCAGTCTTTGTCTAACTTCCTGGGGAAGTTTCTGTGTAATTTCTGTGGCAGCTGAAAATTCTGCAGTTGGCCTTGATTTCTAAGGCAGTTGCTGTATGCCGTAGAACCCCAAAAACAGGGGGCCTTGAATAGGATGATGCAGTACTCATAACCCACCTAGGCAGTCTCCTGTGTCGAGTAGCCACGTAACCCACAGAGGCAGTCTCCAGCTGCTGAGTAGCTACATCACCCACTGGGATTGTCTTCTGTGGCTCAGTAGTCACATAATCCACTGAGACACATCTGGTGCTGGTCGGTACCCATGTGACTCACCTGCACTATTTCCTGGGTCTCAGTAGCCATATAACTCACCGGACTATCTCCTGTGGCTCAGTAGCCACCTAACCCACTGAGACCCAGCTGGTGCTGCTCAGTAGCCACTTCACCCACTGGCACCTTCTCCTGCGGCTCATTAGTCTTATAACCTACTGAGACCATCTCCTGCTGCCAAGTAGGCACATAACCCACTGAGACAGTCTCCTGCAACTCGGTAGCCACATATCCCACTGGCACTGTCTCTTGCAGCTTGAACCATCTAACCCACTGAGACAATCTCCTGCATTCAGTAGCCACATAACCCACTGAGACCCAACTGGTGCTGCCCAGGTGCCACTTCACCCACTAGCACCGCCTCCTGTGACTCAGTCATATAACCAACTGAGACCATCTCCTGCTGCTCGGTAGCCACATTACCCCGGCACTGTCTCCTGTGGCTCAGTAGCCATGTCACTCCCTGGCACTATCTCCTACAGCTCAGTAGCCATGTCATGCCCTGGCAGTGTTTCCTGCAGCTCAGTAGCCATGTCACTCACCAGCACCATGTCATGTGGCTCAGCCACATGACTCACTGAGACCGGCCTTGCTGTTCGCCAGAAAATCCAGAAGGATGGTTTCCTGTGTCTCAGTAGGCACATAACCCACAGAGACCATCTCCTGCAGCTCAGTAGCCACATAACCCACAGAGACCATCTCCTGCAGCTCAGTAGCCACATAACCCACAGAGACCATCTCCTGCAGCTCAGTAGCTACATAACCCACAGAGACCATCTCCTGCAGCTCAGTAGCCACATAACCCACAGAGACCATCTCCTGCAGCTCAGTAGCCACATACCCCACAGAGACCATCTCCTGCAGCTCAGTAGCCACATACCCCACAGAGACCATCTCCTGCAGCTCAGTAGGCGATAACCCACAGAGACCATCTGCTGCAGCTCAGTAGGCGATAACCCACAGAGACCAGCTCCTGCAGCTGAATAGGCACATAACCCACAGAGACCATCTCCTGCAGCTGAGTAGGCACATAACCTACAGAGACCATCTCCTGCAGCTGAGTAGGCACATAACCCCCAGAGACCATCTCCTGCAGCTGAGTAGGCACATAACCCACGGAGACCATCTTCTGCAGCTCAGTAACCACATAACCCACAGAGACCATCCCTGCTACTTATTAGCCACAAAACCCAGAAAGACGGTCTCCTGCAGCTCAGTAGCCACATCATCCACTAACATGGTCTCCTGTGGCTCAGTAACCACATCACCCACTGACAGTCTCCTGCAGCTCAGTAACCATGTAACCTACTAAGACACTGCTGATCAGTAGCTGCATAACTTACTGAGACTGTCTCATTCTGTCCAGTAGCCACGTAACTTGCTGAGACCATCTTCTGCTGCTCAATAGCCATCTAACCCATTGAGACAATCTCCTGCATTTCAGTAATCTCATAACCCACCAAGATAATCTTCTGCTGCTTAGTAGCCAGATAAGCCACTAAGACCATCTTTCATTGCTCTGTGGCTCACTCCATTCAGTCCTAATTCCCTTGTTTCTACCTAAGTGTGCCTGAAATGCATTTAGAGTCTCTGGCTTAACCACTGACACAGGTAAATCATTCCATACGTTCACAGCTTTGTGTGTCTGAAGAATTGTTTTCTTTAACTTTCTCCCCTGAAATAGCTTCCTATTATTTGTCTTCCTTTCTTCTTGCCTTTACATTGGTGTCTGGGAACTGAGTCAAGTCTAGCTCACGATATTTGGATGTGACCAGGACCAGCTTGCCATTGATTCTGCTCACATATCCCGGCTGTAGGTGTGGACTGTACAAAATTGCTTGCCTACTGTTCTGATGTTCTCTAGGGAAAGGAAAAGGGAAATTGTTTAACCAGGAAAGGCACACTGAGCCAAAGCTTGTTTACAGGTGCGACCTGGGAACACACAGAAGTTAAGGGACTTGCTTAGGGTCACACAGTATGCAAGTGGGGGATGATGGGATTCAAACCCAGGTCTCCAGGTTTGCAGCTCAGTGCCCAAACCACAGCACTATACTGCCTTGTATTTAAAGTATTGTCCCTTGAAGGTACGCCTGCCAACAGTCTGCAGTGTGATCTCTCACCAAGGAAGGTGTTTGTTCAGATGCCATCCTTACAGACTACAGGGATGCAAGTACCTTTGAAGGAGTGAATGGTGTGGATGGTGTCTGTGAGATACAGTTGTTTGCACAAATCAGACCCCTTTCTTCAGTTTTGGTGCCTTTTGTAACCTCGCTGGTGCATGTTTTGCAGGGTAGTACTGCTAAACAAGTACTGATCCTCAGGTTTTAACAAGATCTGATTGTCTGTGTTACAGATGGACACCTAAGAGACAGCGACTCAGAGTACGCCCACTGGGTGGTGTGAGTATTGTGAAAACAGGACCCATCTTTTGCTTTCTGAAACAAGTGATACAGTATTTGAGAATCATTGCCTTGTACCTGTTCAGTCAATAACTGAGAGCAAGCTCCTCACAGTCACAGGTGCACTGCACAAGTATAACATAAACAGGAGGAACCCTGACTGTAACCTACTCACAGACATGCACTGCACAAGGATAATATAAACAGGGGAAACCCTGACTTAACCTACTTACAATAAGGCATGCACTACACAGGGTAACGTAAGCAGTAGGCGGACCCTGATTGCAACCTACCACAAATAAGGCGTGACGGCACAGGGTAACATAAATAGGAGGGGACCTTGATTGTAACCTACTCACAGACATGCACTGCACAGAGATAATGTAAACTGGGGAACCCTGACTGTAACCTACTCACAATCAGATGTGCACTTCACAAAAGTAACGTAAGCAGGAGGTGACCCTTGCTGTAACGACTCACAATAAGTTGTGCACTGCACAAAGGTAACATTAGCAGGAGGGGACCCTGACTGTAACCTACTCAATAAGGCATGCACTGCACAAGGGTAACATAACAGTAGGGAACCCTGACTGTAACCTAATCAAAATACAGGTGCACTGCACAAGGATAACATAACAGGAGGGGGACCCTGACTGTGACCTACTCACAGTAAGGCATGCACTGCACAAAGGTAACATTAGCAGGAGGGGATCCTGACTGTAACCTACTCACAGACATGCACTGCACAAAGATAATGTAAACGGGGGCGGGGGACCCTGTCTGTAACCTACTCACAATCAGACGTGCACTTCACAAGAGTAACGTAGCAGTAGGTGACCCTGACTGTAACCTACTCACAATCAGATGTGCATTGCACAGGAGTAACATAAGCAGTAGGAGACCCTGACTAACCTCCTCACAGGAAGATGTGCACTTCACAGGCGAACCTGAGCAGGAGGGACCGTGATGTAACCTCCTCACAATCAGCTGTGCACTTCACAAGGGTAACATAAACAGGAGGGACCCTGACTGTAACCTCCTCACAATCTGATGTGCGCTGCACAAGGGTAACGCAAGCAGGTGGAGACCCTGATTGTAACCTCCACACAGTGAGGTGCGTGCTTCACAAGGGTGACATTAGCAGGCGAGGACCCTGACTATAACTCCTTACACTCAGACATACACTTCACAAAGGTAACCCTAAGCAGGAGGGACCTGACTGTAACCACTCACAGTCAGACATGCACAGCGGCTGCTGCTTAAATCCAAAAGACCTGAGGCTCCTTCCAGGTGCATCCCCTTCGGCACGGCTTTCACCTTCAATGACGCCTCAGATCGCCCTTGGCTGCCACTGGAATCCAAAAGGTACAGTCCCTGCCTAGAAGCTAGTACAGTTAAATTTTTGTGCCTGGTGACCTTCGTTCAGCGATTGGCCACTTCTCACTGAGATCCACGCTGATTGACCCTGCAGCAAGCCCAAAGACTGTAGCTAGCGAAACAATTTCGTGCAGCTAAGGCTTCTCAGCAGCCCTGTATCAACTGTATTTCCTGCAGTATTTTGGCAGCCCCACACCCTCCACTCTTTAAATCCTCTAGCTGCACCTCTAACTCCTCCCTGCTGTGCAGTTTACCCAGTTGTAACCCAGGTTACTCCTCCCACGGCGACACTTTCGTCCCTGCATCACCACATTTTAGTGGCCACCTGCAATCTAACTAATACAGCACAGTCATCTTTGTCCTTTCCAGGTAATCCTCTCCCTTTTCCTCTACTGTTTATTCTTTAACCTCAAATGCTTAACACTCACCTTCTTACTACCACCTCTATTTTCCATCTTTTTAGCTTTCCTGGTGCTCTTACCATAATCATGCCACCCTCCCTTTCACTCCCTTTCCTGATTCTCATAGCAACTCTCCTCCCTCCCTCTCCACCTGATACTCTGTTCTTTTCCGCTCAGCTGTCCCAGCCCTGTCCCACCTTGTTCATCCACCCTGTCCTTGCTCCCCTATCTACTGCTCCTTCCCACCACCCCTCAGCCCACCCCGCTTTCTCCCATTTCTCATTCTCCTTACTCCAACCCTGCATCCCACTCACCTCCCCTCACTCTGTTTTTCCCCACTTATCCACACCCTGCTGCTCCCTCCTGCCTCCTAAACCTCAGAGGCTGTCTATCGCTGCTTAAACCTCTCTGTACCGTCTTCTGCTTGCGGTTCTGTCAGGTCAAAATGCCTCCCACATCTCACACTCTCCCTCCTTCTACTGCTCCTCTCTGGGGACATCCCCCGCAGTCTCATCCCATCGCCTCTCCTAACTGGATACACCCCTGCATGGCCTCCATCTTTTCTGCCAGAGGGTCTCCGCGATCTTTTCCTCAGTGCCAGGAGCCTTCTCCCCAAGCTCGATGCCCTCACTGTATGGACTACCCAGTATCAGCCTGACATTCTCTGTATCTCTGAAACCTGGTTTTCTGCCAGAATCTCAAACTCCTCCATTGCCATTTCTGATTTTAATCTATTCCATTAAGACAGGGGCAAGCATGGTGGGGTGTAGCTTTGTATGTCAGGCAATCCATCTCCAGCTCTATTATCTTCAAAGAATCCAGCCCTTTTCCCATGAACTCATTATTGTCCACCTATCCTCCCCGCCTCTGCCTCTCTCTACATCGGTGCTCTGTATGCCCACCAAAGGCCTCACCCAACTCCTAATCAAGGTTATCTCTTCAGTCTCCACCCTCGCCTCAAATGGTGAACTCCTGCTCTTGGGTGATTTCAGTCTCGACTGGCTCTCCCCAGCTGCCAAGCTCCACACCCTAACAGTCAAGGCCTTAACCTCTCACAGCTTATTCAGGAACCTACCCGGCTAACTCCTTAGTCCCAAAACCACTCTCTTCTAGACTGGCTATTATCCTCCCACCCCCACTGCATCTCTGCATCAGGCATCCTTTCAGATGCACTTAGCGACCACTGTATTACCTACTGCATTCGTAAAATCCGCACTCCTCATTTCCCTCCCAAATTCATATGGTTCCACCCCTTCACTCCCTCGACAAGACCACCCTGCAGCAAGATCTCCTACATGCTGACTGGGAACCTGTCCTTTCTGCCCTAGGCGTGGACCTTGCCCTATTCCACTTCCACACCATTTTCAGCAGAATCTGGGACTCTCATGCTCTGCTCAGAAAAATCGGGTAAAATGACATCATCGCCCTGGATTACTACCGACCTCATTGCCTTGCGTTGCACCAGGGACAAAGCCTGGAGACTCTGCAAACCTTCCATGCCCCCCAGATCTCCTGTCCTACAAATGTCTCAGAAACAGGTGCACCAAGGCTGTTCTCTTGTCTAAGGCATCCTCTTCAAATCACAGCTAGAACAGAGCCAAAACTCCCTGCCTCCTCTTGGAAGCTAATCCACCCTCACGGATCCTCCTTCTCAGCAAGCTTACCAAGCCCTTAAAGCTGACGGCTCTCAAATCTCTGACCCTCTCGGTAGCTGAAGCTTTCAACAAAATCTTTGCCTCTTGTGCCCTGCCCGACCTCCCTTCCTCCTCCTCC
Organism: Neoceratodus forsteri; assembly: GCA_016271365.2. Taxonomy (NCBI): domain Eukaryota; kingdom Metazoa; phylum Chordata; order Ceratodontiformes; family Ceratodontidae; genus Neoceratodus; species Neoceratodus forsteri. Next base: position 118,220,227 of record JADMNL010000024.1, on the reverse strand, counting down.
TCCTGGCTCCGCTCCCTGCCCTCCTGTTTCTCCCTTCCCTCCTGCCAGCTTACTCTTCCCACCTTTCTCCCTCATGAAGAGTACACTGCACTCATTTTCCCGAATCCTCCAAGTCAAGCCCGATGGTCTCCACCCTAGTTTGCTCCACATCTCCGCACCTGCTATTACGTTCCCATGACATTTATACTAAATCTTCTCTCTCCTCAGCCACTGTCCCAAGTGCCTGGAAATCAGCCAAGGTCATTCCTCTCCACAAGGGTGGTGATCCCTCATCCCTGGGAATTACCAGCCCATCTCACCTCCTCCCTTGCTGAAGTCCAGGAATCCCTTATCCTTGCTAAAATCTCTGAATTTCTCTCCTCAGATAACTCATTATCACCTGTGCAATCAGGTTTCCGGAAACAACACTCCACAATCACCTCTGCTGTGGGTCACCAGCTCTTAACTTCCTGCTATGGACCAACCATATCACTGCTGCAATTTTTATAGATATAAAACATTTTTAGATCTAGCAAAAGCTTTTGACTCGGTCTCCCATTCACTCTTTCTCCAAAAGCTAAATTCTCTCAACCTTAGCAAAACCAACAGCCGACTGGTTCCATTCATACCTGCAAAATAGACAGCAATCGGTTCAAATAGGACGATGCACTTCTCCTCTTCTTATCTCTCTGGAGTCCCCAAGGTTCCAGCCTGGGCCCCATCCTCTTCTCATTTTTCATAAATGACCTTCCTCAGCTTGCTTCCGTCAAACATTCACATGTACGCAGATGACACGTCATCTGTGCCTCCGCCCATCTTTCAACTGCATTTCCTCTTCTCCAAGATGACTTCAGCAGGGTCCAGACCTGGTTTCAAACAAACCAATTGAAACTAATTGCCAAAAGACAGTTACCATGCATTTTGTTCCAGACAGAAGCTTGCCTCCTTACCAGCCCCTTGGCGATTACTACACTGGGTGGTTCACCATTTGAGTTAGCCCCAACTTCAAATACCTAGGGGTCTGGCTGGATAGTCAGCTTGATTTCTCTACCCACATCAAGGCCATCTGCACCAAGCTTCAGCCCAAACTCCCTGTCCTTACCACCACAAAGCCTGCTCCTCTCCTACCCGGCGTAAATTAGTACCAAAGACTATCCTGCCAGTGCTGGACTAAGCTGACGTGAGTGTACGACACCACCCCTGCCACCTCCCTCTCCAAAGTAGACACTCTTCTCAACTCCTTTGCTGTTTTAGCACCACCCCCACCCATCACTGCCTCCTCTATGCTCTCTCTCTGTTATCTCATAGGCAAGCTGTCCATTGCGCCTCCTCATAACTGAGTATTGGTTTGACTCCTTCCCCCCTATCTCCCACTCCGACTTGCACCCATGAACTCCACTATCTACTCTCTTCGTCACAGAGACTTGCACCTTCTCCATCCCTCACTTGGCTGTGGGCCAGTCCACCTTCTCGTGCCGTCTCCTCTTCTCTGGAACAATCTACTCTCCAGCCTTGGGTTTGCTTCTCCACTCTCTGCCCTCAAAAATTCCTTAGACTCCTCCCCTCCTCCCAGTGCCCCAATTGCTCTTAACCTCACCTCCATCTTGCTTCAGATCCCTTACAGGCCGCCTCTACAGCCTCTCTTGAGGATTGGTGAGCATTCTCTACCCCTCACCCTTTTAAAGCTTCACTCAAGTTTTTCCAGCCCCTCCACTACTTGCTGCTATCTTCCCTACCAAGTGTCCTAAAACAGTCTTTCATCACATCTCTGTACCTCATTATACTATGTCACCTCTGTATATATAATGCCTGCAGCATATTATCTTCTCATAACAATGTATTCTTTGTATATTACGTTTACTGTAACCATGTTTAACTTCAGTTAATTTGTGTTTGTTTTACATTGTACCTGGGTCACACCTGGAAGCGAGCCTCGGCCCAGTGTGCCTTTCCGGTCACTAATTTTAAATAAATAAGCAGGAGGGAACTCTGAATGTAGTTTCCTCACATTGAGGTGCACACTTCACAAGGATTACATTAGCTGGAAGGGACCCGACTGTAACCGTCTCACAATCAGATGTGCACTGCACAAGGGTAATGTAAGCAGAAGGAACCCTGTCAGTAATGTCCTTACGAGATATGCACTGCACGAGAGTAACATAAGCTTGAGGGACCCTCAATGTAACCGGCTCACAATCAGACGTGCAGTTCACAAGGGTAACATAAATGGGAGGGGTCCTGGACGGTAACCTTCTCACAATCAGACATGCACTTCACAAGGGTAACTTAAGCAGGAGGGGACCCTGACTGCAATGTACTCATAATCAGATGTGCACTGAACAAGAATAGCATAACCAGGAGGAGACCCTGAATACAATCTCCTCACAATGAGGTGTGCACTTCACAAGGGTAACATTAGCAGGAGGGTACCCTGACTGTAACCACGTCACAATTAGGCGACACTGCACAAGGGTAACAATAGCAGGAGAGGACCCTGTCTGTAATCAACTCATATTCAGACGTGCACTGCACAAGGATAACATAAGCAGGAGGGAACCCTGACTGTAACCACCTCACAGTCAGACTTGCACTTCACAAGGGTAGTATAAGCAGAAGGAACCTTTTCAGTAATGTCTTTACAACGAGATGTGCACTGCGCAAGAGTAACATAAGCATAAGGGGACCCTCAATGTAACCAGCTCACAGTCAGACATGCAGTTCACAAGGGTAACATGAATGGGGGACCCTGGCTGTAACCTTCTTACAATGAGATGTGCACTTGACAAGGGTAACATAAGTAGGAGTGGACCTGGACTATAACCTACTCAAAATCAGACGGCACTTCACAAAGTAGCACAAACAAGAGGGGACCCTGACTGTAACCTCACATAATGAGGCATGCACTTTGCAAGGATAACATAAGCAGGACAGGACACTGACTGTAACCTACTCACAATCAGGCATGCACTGAACACAGGTAACACAAGCAGGAGTTGGGACCCTGACCTTCTCACAATGAGGTGTGTACTTCACAAAGGTAACATTAGCAGGATGGGTGTGCACTTCACAAGGGTAAATTAGCAGGAGGGTGCCCTCAATGTAACTGCCTCACAGTCAGATGTGCACTGTACAAGGGTATCATAAGCAGGAGAGGCCTTCATGTAACCTGCTCACAATCAGACATGCACTTCACAAGGGTAACATAAGCAGGAGGGACATGGAATGTTGACCGCTTCACCTTACTTTAAAGGGCTTTCTCTTTGTCAGTGTTCAGCAACAAATTTGTTTGAATGTTGGGCGAAGTCACTTCTCATGCACCTGCTTCTAGCTGCCAGACTGTTCCATCCACTTGCTGCTGTCAGGGGTGCTGGAGAAGCTGCATTTAGAACACTGCACAGTTTTGGTCGCCATAGTAGTAAAAAGGGTAAGGAAGAACACACTGCAATGTTTAAAATTGTACAGCAGATTGATGGACTTCATCTGCCTGACAAAGGAGCATTTTTTTTTTTTTTTTTTAACGCTGTTTATCTCCACTCCTGGAGAACTCCTTCCGGCAGCCTCGGATACCCAGCCTCTACCTTCCCGTTGACCAGTCCTTCTCCCTCGTACACGAGCACCACCTCCAGATCTGAACACTCCGGAGGTAGGGCCACCCTATCTGACCAGGGTGTTTTATCTTACAGGGCAAAGTGCCCGCACACGAGTGGCCCTGTGGAGAGGAGATAGCCCGCATTGAAGTGGGCTGTTGGCAGATGAGGTGCCTTCATCTAGCCCCAGGAATGGGGTTTTTCTGACTTTTCTGTTTCCTGACCTCTGTAGAGTGTGGCTTATCAAGACAACGTAATGCCTAACTCCGCCCCCAGCGTGGCGCAGTAGCCGCTGTATCGGGCGCCTGACAGCCACCAGAGGCCGATCCACGAGCGATCACATCTCAAACCTCCCCAGGAAGAAAGAGCAGTCCCAGACGCCAGTCTCTTCCCCCTGCTGACCCCCAGCGCCCGGCACGCCTCAACCTGGGTCGCCAGTGCGGCACGCAGGTGGCGCTCCAGTGCCTCAGCGCCACTGGGCCGGGCTGACAAAGGAGCATTGAGTCAAGCAGCGGGCGCCTTTTGTCTGTGTTCACCAGCATTTATCTATCTAAAAAAGGCATGTCCACATTTTAAAGTTTACCTTTTGTGTGCACAGTCCTTGTGGTGTTTGTCCAGACCGATAGAGTAGACCAAGGAAAGCTTTTTCAACTAGTACAGGATATTTCATTTCATATTTCAGTTTATTTTTACTTGTAAGCACAATGAGCATGTCTGCCGTTTCATGTGTGACAAGTGTACAAAAACACTAAACATTGCAAAAGACATTGTACAATAAATACAGCACAAATAGACAAATAAAAATAAACAACAAAATGGAGCCTGTATGTAGAACAAATACTTTCATCAGACTATGAGCCATTTTCAAACAATATTTTTAAATGGGTGTAGAGTAGAACAGTTTGCAATGTTAGAAGGAAGTGCATTAAACAGTAAAGGGAGGCGTTGTACAATAATGACCTTTGACCAGAAGTTTTCTAAATAGTGAGACAGAAAAGGTAAGCCTGCTCTGGGATCGGGTCCTACAACCATTCAAAGCCCTTGAGAATAGGGCATCAGTAGATGAAGGTAACAAACCCAGAGTACCCTTAAAAGAAAGCCCAGACTTGAAACGTAATCTTTGTTTTGAAGGACAAGTAACCTGACAATTTAAAAGTTCTCACAGATGAGCACGATATGCTGACCCCATCATAAATCTCAGAATTGAATAAGTAATCCTAAGCGTATCCAGAATTTTATTAGTAGTGGCAGCACAGATAATTAAACCATAATTAAGGCAGTATTATTTACACGATTTTTTTACTACATTTCACGGCGCTTGCGCGTGAAAATTCAGTATTTGACTAAAACGAATAAGTTTACAAATGAGTCGTAAATGTAAAAACGTAACACTTTAATTGCTTTTATTATCTATTAGCAGATTTCAATTAAATAGGGCCAAATCACCAGCAGATTTCCAATCTTTGAATACTGATTTAATGGGTAACGTGTGTTCGAGAGTAGATGGGGGCTCTTGTCGCGGATGGCTGGAGACTGTGTACTACTGCTGTCAGCAGCATGTTCCAGATCAGGGAGGCATTGTTCGAATTTGCTCATATGCAAGGGCCCCGTATAGGAGAAAAACAGAATAAAACTCCTCTGCCATTGGCATGGTGGTGTGTTATGCTTGGAGCCACCCATGGACCTGGCAGTGTTAGAGGTAATATGTAAGGGGCATTCAGGGCTGGAGGTTGTTGCCCCAATAACTCGGGGGTGGGGTGTGGTGGGGGAGTAGTCTGTTTTGCTTATTTATCTAGGTTAGCAATATGAAAAAGGAGACAAAACTAAGCTGCAAAATGATTTTTGTACATTTCATACTACGTTATCAATAAACAGAATTACACGGATGACTGCGGTTTTACGGTAATCGTGAATTCGTGCAGCTCTGCGATTTAATTACTGCCTTAACCATAATCTATTAAACTCAGCAAAATACTATGTGTTAAAGTGTACATGATTCATTTGTGAAATGGTCTAAGTAAGCAATAATCCACGACAGGGGTGTGCGGTTATTGGGGATTAATCAAGACCCAGGTGCGTTGTGAGACCGCGGGGCCGCGGGCCGAGTGTCCTCACATCACCTCGGTGTTGATTAATCCCTAGTAACCACACACCCTGGAGTGGATTATTGACATTATAACATGGGCCATCATCAGAGGTGAAAAAATACAAGGAAACTTGATTAATTGATGAAAACATAAGGTCTTTTTATGTGTTCTGTCATCAGCAGAACTGCTGTGCTGCTGGCAGTGCTGCATAGCACCATAGATCCACTGCTGAATTTGTTTTGCACACACACACATACAAAACAGTACATGTATGAGAGGGAATAATTCAGTGACTGCCTCTTGCTCCGTGACGGCACAGTGACTTTGAGGTACAGCAATTTCTACCGCCGCTTGCCCATTGCTTCTCGCAGAGACACACAGACACAGGACAGTGCAGCACATTTGAATTAAACACTCTCTCAGTGTCTACAGTGTCACTCTGGGTTCTGTTCTCTCTCTGGGGTCTGGTAACACAAATTGACGCTGTAACTTGGTGCCAGAGTCTCTGCCCCTGAAATGCTCATGCTGTCGCTGTCGCAAAACGGACATATACTAGAGCAAATGCAGCAATTGGGAGGGTGATCCACTCTGATGCCTCTCGCTGCAGCCCGTGTTTCTTCCTCCACATATTTAAGCAACACCTGGGGCGGGCACCATGTGTTGCTGTGTCTGGAATGGCACCCAAGTCAGGAAACTGGTCTGCAGTTACTGTATACTGACAGACTGAGAGAGAGATACACAAACACAAACAGAGCAGGTGGCAGTACTGTTGCTTTACATTTTCTGTGTGCGGTCCCACTCTGCAAAAAGGACTTGTCCACACTGCTCCAGTTCTGCCTCGTGACACAACACATTGCAGCAACTCTGCAGAACATGGTCTCTCTACTGCTAGCTCTCTCACCCCCTCTGCAGACTTGGTGTACATGAGGATTTGCCCTTGCTCCCCAAGTAGCTTCTGCTCGGTATCTTTCTCTCCTCTCTGTTGCAGGAGGGTGGGCCCACAGCCACCACCCAGGGCCATGGATTCACAGACTGGGACCATAGCTAGCACTCCAGGGGCATGTGCGATGAGCCTCTGGGATTGGGCTACTTATAAATAAAATTGCCTTTGCCTTGTTTTAATGAATGTTTCTGGCCATGACATTCAGGCGGCAGCTACTTGAGCTCTGTCCACACCTTTACCAAACACTACAGTCTGGACATTGCCTCTAGGTGCAGGGCAGGCTTTGGACTAGCCATCCTTCAGGGCCTCCTGTCTTATCTTGGTACCGACTGCAGACCTTTCCTGCCTCCTGTACTTCAGCCTTTGTCTGAATTTCACTGCTTGGGACTCCATCCTAATGGTTAGTACCTACTGCAAGAGCCTCTTGAGTAAGATAGTACAGTTACGTAAGAACTTACCGTAACAGTAGGTCTTTGAGAGAGGCTGTTGCTAGTAACTTTTTACCTCCCACCTTCCCCTGCTTTCTGCGGCTAATTCTTTCTAGCCTTTTCTCTGGCTCCAGGAGCCCACTCCTTTCTCCTGTCGCACTTTCTTAGGTCTCCAGCGGGAAAACTGGAGGGCAGGTGTAGGGACCGCCCACTATATATTGTCAGACTGATGTCCATCACGTGATGTCGAGTGAGTGGTCCCTCACCAGACACCGCTAGCTAAAGTTTTCTGTGTGGTCCTATTGCCAGACAGCTCTAGTCTTAATAATTAGTACCTACTGCAAGAGCCTCTCTCGAAGATCTACTGTTACAGAAAGGTCTTGCATAACTGTACTTTCCTATGAGTGCGGACTCACTGGCTGTATGATTTGAACAACAGGGCAGTGCATGGTGCTTGGTTCCATTTTGAAATGGCACGTTGCATGTGTCATATGGAATTGGACAGACTATTGGGTGTGATTTTTGTCCTGCAGCACCTACGCTCCTCTAATTAATGCATTGTTAATGTAAAAGCAAAGAGCTGTTACACTGGACAGAGATTTTTTTGTGTGTGTGTGTTTACTGGGAAAGAAGGCTAAATATTTGTCCTTTTTTCAGCCTCGTCTTGGGGATGGTGTACAGGAAGTACAGATCAATAAAACCAGTTAGAGCTGTGGTATGAAATTTGCTAGGACACTGGAGAATTCCTTACTGTTTTGTGAAGTATCCTTGGAGCTTTCACATCCACCTGCATCACCAGAACAGCAGACATGATCTCGGTTTAATGTCTCATCTGAAATTTGGCACCTCACAGCAGCACAGTGTCCTCCAAAAATGAATGATGCTGGGGAACTGGTTTGGTGACTTATAATAAAAGTGAGAGTGCCCACTGCAGGAATACCATCACTACTTCCTGCAGCACCTGCTGTTCATTATAGGTTTCCCAGCTGACTGCACTGTAGAAATATTGGCCAGATCTGCTGGTTACTACTGTCAGGAGTCAAGCTAGCATTATTTACAGATTATAGATCATCAGGAGCGCCCCTGACCAGTCACAGTAATTCCTTCCAGTTGCTCGTGAGGTACTTTTATTACTGTAAGAGTATCTCACATGCTGAACCACTGTAATGGGCTGCTCACTGACCGCTTGTGCTGTCAGCATTTTAATTAAAAAAAAAAAAAAAAGATTTTTTTAATTAAAAAGTTAGCGATATATAATTTTATGGATCTGATTAGAGTGTTTCTTATGGGTCTAAGGGCATAGACTTGTGTCCTTGGACAGTAGAACTGCTCACTATCAGTTTGCAGTCCTCTAGTCCTAAGAACGCATGAGACAACACTTGTATCCATAAAGGTCCTCCAACTGGACCTATAAATTTACATTACGGCCCCATTAGCTTCTGCCACTCTAGAATTTTGGTGAACCCCACTGGCTATTTTTATCATCTGGTTGTACCTTTCCTGCTGGCCTTCTGACTACTGAAGATAATGCTTTCAGTTCTGCATGTGGCAGTCAACAGTGCTGTTTAGAAACTACTCCTTGGTGGGCACAGTTCTCCATTGCAGAGTAAGGGATGTTCTAGAAAATAAAATATCAAATTTTGCATCTTCGTGTAATAACACCGCTTAAACACATAAGTATTTGCTTACAAAAAAATGCATTGGGCTGACTGCAATTGATTGTAATTAATTGCAGATGGGGTATAAATTGGTTGTACTGTATAAAAAGGGAGGTTCTTTCTGATACTTTATTCTGGATGTAGAGGCATTACGTGTGTGTGTGCATGCACATATGATATTTTGTTTTCTAGCTCTAAAGGATATTGTAGCCTCGCGGACCTGATTACACATTTGTCTTCTCATTGATAGGGGAATATTCCCGCAGGCGCAGTGGAGTCTGGAGAGGAGCTGTGCCATTATCTCCCGCCATTCCCTGCTAGAGGAGCAGGTTACCACCGCTTCATCTTCATTCTCTTCAAACAGGATGAACGGATCGATTTCAAGGAGGACTACAGACCTACTCCCTGGTAATTGTTCCTCTTATTACTGTTTTCTTCCATCTTCTGTCCGCAGTCTCGCTGGCATTGCCCTAGCCCTGTCGCTGACCTGTCTTGTGGATGTACAGGCTAACCACCACTTACACAGAGCAGTATTGGTGGGTGGCCTGCCATGTCTGGTCGTGCAGCACCTGTGGGGGATGATGAGCATGCCAGGGCTATTTCCTCCCGGGGCATTCCCCACCCAAAGCGTGGCAAGACTCAGAACCCCCAATGGGAGAACCGTCCTTAGGACTTTCAGTTCTCCTGAACCTGTGTCGCCTGTGTGACGGAGGTATGGCTCCAGCGCCTTTGCTTTCCATGACACTGGGCCAACCCCGGCATTGTTCTCTCTGAGGGGCAGGATCTATTCGAGGAGTCCTGTCTGCAACCAGACTCAAAATTACTGCACTACAGGGATAGATTAAAAATGTAATTAAGCACCAGAACAAGCCAGGGCATGAAATGTGCCGATACACCAGCAAGCCTTGGATGTGGTACGTAGAGGGCACGGCAAAGCCAAGTGCCTCCAGCCACACTGCGTGATGGATGGGTAGCTGGCACCCTTCCTTGCTGGTGTACAGCACACACAGCTACCACCAGTCTCAAGACAGGGAAGCTGGCACTCTCAAGTGGTACCCCAGAGCTCTGCTGCTGTGCCACTGCATGAGATGTTCTCCTAATTGTTTGTTAGGCCATATTTGACTGAACACTAAGCTCTAACCTATGTTTATTGAACATTTTCACTGAATGCCTGTACCCACTGTGTTAGCTCTACCAGATCTGTGGAAAAATTGACAACCACGGTGAAAACGGAAACCTTGAGGTTCCTAAAACTCCATATTTGTTCTTAGTATGTCACTTGTCAAAGCCGCTTGCTGAACTTTTAAAAACAACCTGATTGAGTTGGTTTCATATTTTTCTATATCCTTGACACTGGCAGTTTGTTTGGCTCTGGTGGCACCATTCTGACTGTTTGGCGATTGACTGACTCACAACATCTGACCCCCAGTGGTGGTTTGGGATCGACCACCAGGGTTGCAGAAATGGAGGCAGCGTCATCGCGCGCTCAGAGTGGAGCTCGCCACCTGTGTAACATGCCACTTTTTTTTTTTCCATGTTTTCCTTTTACTGAAGCTTTGTCATCCCTGTATCTTTCAGTCACTCTCTAAAGATGCGGACCTTCCAAACATTTGATTTCTATCAAAAGCACCAGGATGTTATGACTCCGCAGGGGTTGACGTTCTTTCAGAGCAGGTGGGACGAGTCCGTCACCCAGGTTTTTCACCAGCTTTTGAGTAAGTAACCTGATGTAAAGTATGTGCCATTATGTAACAGGGTGTCATCTAAAGTGTGTCATTGTAGGCTGGCCCAGGCTCAGAAACCAGCCCGAGTCATTAGAGGGCTGGCCCGTGGGAGGAGAATGGAGCATCCTAGAACACTGTGTCACAGTCTCCTAGTTCTGAGTGTGTCTGTAACATCCATAGGGTGCCAGACAGATCATCTTCGGTCCTCAGTTTTCTCATCCTAAGAATGCACAAGGAGACACTCATAACCATATGCGTTCTCCTCAGTGCTACTACCAAGATTCATACTACTAAGAAAGTATACATAGAAGGCTGAAGCCCATAGGTGTGTATCTCCAGCCACGCTGGTATGTCATCCCTTGGTTAGTAAATGCTGGTCAAGTTTTGTTTAAAATCTGTGTGGTTTAAAGATAACACTACTGATTTGGGCAGAGAGTTCCATAAGGGAATTATTCTTTGGGTGTAAAAAGCGCCATTTGTTGTTTCTAGGGTAAGTGTCAATTGATGTTTATGGCTTCTGAGGTTACATTCCTGTAGGCCAAAGGTCATCCCTAGCTGTGACAGTAGTTCATTGTCAGTTGGCAGTTTGTGCATTAGAAGAAGGTCTCTCTAGTTCTCCGCTGTTCCAGGGAGTACAGATTAAGTTCATCAAGCCTTACCTCATATTGTTTATTGTACATGTTTGTAACCATTTTAGTAGCCCTCCTCTGGACACCCTCCAACCTCTTTATATCACTCTTGTGTTAGGGGTTCCACAGGGGAGAACAGTAGTCCAAATGAGGCCTTACATAGGCCCTATACAGTGGTAATATACACCCCTATCTCTTGAGTTGAAACTCCTTTTTTACGTCCCAACACTCTGTTTGCTCTATTTATATAGAGAATTGTGTATGAGCAGTCATATATAACAAGGATATTCTTGTGTCGAGAGGTTTCCGTGGTAACAGATGACCTTGAGGCGCAGCTGAGAGATACTCTGTTACCAAGAGAACTCAAGATACATGAATTTCCATGTTTGTATGGCTGCTCATACACAATCTTTATGGTGTATGGGCAGTAACAGCATAGAAAATCACACAAAACCAGCTGGAGGAGACAACAGAGAATAGAAATGTTAACATTTTCTTTTTTTTTTTTTTAACTGACACAGTGTGCTGCAGATGTTTCTGCAAGTTCAAGTTTGAAAACCAGCAACTTCCAGCTTAACTGGATTGAGGAAAGCAGCTATGTGGCAGCATTCAAGTTGTTATGCTGCAGCAGTGACATAGCTAGTGCAGCATAACAGCTGTAATGACTTAGCTACTGCAGCATAACATAGAGGATTGTGTATGAGCAACATACACAACAAGGCAGTTGTGATCGAGAGGTTTCCATGGTAATGCTCTCGGAGGTCTGTTACCGTGGAAACCTCGAGATCTAACCACTGCCTTGTTTGTGTGCTCTTGCTCATACACAATGACCTATAGCGTATGGGCAAGCATAATCAGCGCTCCGTGATTCCCCGAACAAGTCTACCTCTACACAAGGCTTACGGGATGTGTAGCAGTGCGCCGATTTCCGCATCGTGGGCCGCCAACTGCACATGCAAGAATAGCGCTTGATCTTGTTGTGCTGCACTGGTGACGATTCGGTGCAGCACAACAAGATAGTGACGACTGAGTGCAAGCAACAACGCTGTTGGGAGCATGGATTTCCATGCTGAACAGCTGCCTACCATACACTATAACTCCATTCTAGTTATGGATTTCTATCCATAACAACATTCTACCTTACACTATAACATGATTACAGTGGTATGAAAAGATAGATCTTGGAAATTACTGTACCTAAGTCAATATGTTGTGCTACTGTTGTGCGAGCTTGGTTGTTTAAAGTAAACTGGTGATGGTTGTTAGTTGTACCTAGGTGCATTATAACACATTTGCTGATGTTAAAGGACATTTGAATTTTTATTGCCCTTTTCTCTTGTGTTTTTAGGTCGTCGGTGAGTTTGCATCTTTCCTCCTCAGTTTTACCTGGGCTGCTAATTTAGTATCGTTAGCAAATTTGATAATGAAACTTGATATTCTCTGTCAAATCTGTAATAAAAATGGAAAACAGTATTGGGCCCAGTACTGACCCTGAAACACTCCACTCACTACTCACTGAACATAGGTCAGATGAGTGACCCCTAATATACACCCTCTGGGTGCGATTTTGTAACCACTCGTCCACCCAATTTGTGATAGTGTTGTTTATTTTCTGTCTCCTCATTTTATTTACTAAGATGTCATTAGGCACCTTGTCAAATGCTTTACAAAAGTCCAGAAAGATCACATCCACAGGATTATTATTCTCTAACATTTTACTGATATACTAATAAAATACCAGATTTCCAGATAAACAGGATCTATTTTTTTTTAAAACCATGCTGTGTGTGATCAGTTAACCCTTCTTTTCTAGATCCATTTCCAATTTAGCTTTGAGCAGTGATTCAAAAATCTTTCCCAGAACACTGGTCAAGCTGATGGACCTATAATTGGGATGATTTCCTTGTTGTAGACTGGTGTCAAACAGCTGTTTTCCAATCGTTGGGTATAATATGATACCATAAGGACATGTTAAAATCTACTACCCAGTCCTTCAGGAGTCTCGATGTAGCTTGTCAGGCCCTGGGAATTTGTTTACGTTCCAAGTATTCAGTTTGGCAAGTATCTCTGCTTTGGAAAATTCAAGGGATCTTCTGCATTATTACTTAATGAAAGATTATTAGTAGTGTTCTTGGATTGAACATAGTACCAAAGTATTTATTGAATTCCTCCGCCATATCCTTGGAGTTCGTCATTTTTAACCTTAAGTGCTACCATACATAACCAGTGTAAAGTATGTCATTGTTTATAGAATGGGCAGGAAAAGTGACAGTCTCACTGGACAAAACTCATCACATGACCACTAAATATTTTCTAAGGGACCACACACCTTACGGGACAAGTAAATATTGATAAATGTACTGGATTTAAAACCTAGAGCAAAATGCTGTCATTTTCAAAACAGCAGCAGAAGTATTTTGTTTTATAGAAGGAATGGTCTCGCACAATTACTTCATTATGTTTGATGTCCACATCATTTTGTGACCAGATTGGCGAAGTAGGAGAGGGGCTTGTACATGTGTTTTTTTTTTAATTACTTTGAATCGTGACAAATTGGATGAATTCACTTATTTTTTTTTGTAAATGTTATTTATTTTGCAAGAAATACACTTACAAGTTGATTTCCACAGAGGGACAGCAATAAAAGGACAGTGCTTATACATTTTCCTCTTGTCAAGACCATATCAGACACCCTCTCAATCGATACTCTGGGAGAAGTACAAGATTGTACTTTATGAACTAATAACTGCAGGTAAGAATGGCATGCATCCCAAGAGTTTTACAGGAACATCCCAACAGATAGCGTAGTCCAGTTTCCCTTTGTGGTACAGGCTATCAACCACCTGTTTCCTCATTCAGCAGTAAATTGCTTCCATACAAACACCTTCCCCAAGAGAGATCCATGTTGGCATAAGCATATCCTCACAGTAAATATTATTAAAAGAACATGTAACTTAAAGGGGCACTGTCAGCTTTTACCCCTTTTTGATCTGATTGCAACAGTATGACTCAAGTGCACTTATCTCAGACTTATTCCCCAAATACAGTCCCGTGTATGCCACAACGGTGATCACTTACCATATTTTGTCATTTTGCAAGTTTCTGCATTCCAGCGTATGACAGAAAATACTATCCCCTGAAGCAGTGGTATGTTGAGAGCGTGCCTGAGACACGGAGCCCCAGCACAAACGTCTACTTATATGCCCATGCTTACATGGGGACTTTATTTGGGGATAAGTCATAGATAGGTGCATTGAGTCACACTGTTGCAATCAGACAACAAAAACGAGGCAAAGTTAATAGTGCCACTTTAAAAAATGAAACTATATCCTGAACATAACCAAATTTGTAACATCTGGCATAGTTTACCTGAAGCCCATCTCATAGCTCAATGTGAGGGCAGGTGTATATCTGCAGACACAGGTTGGGATTCTTAGGGGACATCTGGTGGGTCTCTGTTAAGATGAGCAGTAAAGATCGAATAAGGTGGGAACTGCCATTTTAAACTGGTTGAGCTCCACTGATCCCTACAGGGAAAAGATCACAGTCTCACCCCGCTTTATCTCCCTTCCCATAAACACAGATATCCTCTTATGCTGAGCACAGATACAAACAAGAACTGTACATCTTAGATACTGCTGTTTAAGATTAGTAGAAATAAATGATGCTGTTTCAGTTCACAAACAGAGCTAACTCATGTTTTCAGAAGGTTCAAAAAGGTTGTACACTGCCCACTTAACCCTAGCACCCCACAAAATGAGCAGTATTAACATTTAACAACAGGAAGCAGATGTGTGCAACAAAACATGCATCAGTCTAAAGTCAGTTTTAATGATCAGAGTCCCAAATGTGGATTTAGGTGACATTTACTGCATAAGTCGCTGGAGCTCCGCCTTCAGCTTCCAGCCACTTTAGAATCATCTGATTCATCTTCTCAACTTGTTCCCATCTCCCACTCCAGTTTGTGTGCCATTTCGTGAGGGACTGCAGAGTCTTTATAGAGGTAGGTTTGCCTGTTCCACACTAGATGGAGGTTCATTGGAATCAGCTGCGAGTGATTTTAGTGTTCTCCACGGTCGCAGAACCTGAACAGACCCCATGCATCAAGTCAGGTGCTGTAAGAGAGGTCAGGAAACAAGAGAATGTTGGCCTCACCAAAATGTAGAGAACAGATTCTACAAGCTGTAGCCAGGCCTTGTCTCTGTTGCTTCCTCCCTCCCCCGTGCAGACTACCGTGAATGTCTGTGGTGAGGATGTGTCTGCTGTGAATGCCGATGAGTCAGATGGGTAGGCTTTTTCTATGGATATTCCCAAGCCCAATTGCAATAGTCCCAGCAAAGTCTACTGCAGATTTTTTTTTTTTCCTAGTCTTTTTCTGCTCCGACACCCGGGAACTCTCAGGCATCCATCCAGTCTCGCTCTACCTCCAGGACTGAAACTCCTCCATAGCTCCTGGCACCAGCCCGTTATCCATGCGGCTCTGAGCCCCGGAGGTGGAGCCACCCCTATCCTCCCAGGGCGCTCTATCTAGAATTTGGGCCAGGCTCTGGCTGCCCAGGAGCAGAGAGAGAGATTCTGCCAGTGGAGTGTGGCCAAGATGGGTGGTGCCGCCGCCATCCTGGGGTGAGATTTTTCCTTACTTGTGCCCTTGCCCCCACCCTTCCAGGCGGAGCCCGAACATGCCATGATGCCAGGGACATCCGCCACGGCTCAAGAACCTCTATGCGGCTCTCGTGGGTAGTACCTCGGTCTCCACCGGAGATCATTACGCTGTCGGCAAAACCTTGACCTCATTGGGAGGGAAAGCTGTCCTTGGACTCTCGATCCTCCTCTCCCTTGCTGACCTCATGGTCCAGGGCTTACCTCAACCCGGTCACCGCGTGGTATGAGGTGTCATCCAGCGCCGACCCTCAGCACCACCGGCCGGCCTAGTCTGTTGTATTCTTACCCTCACATTGCTGTGGAAAGCCAGTAATTCTAATGTTTTATCCCTCACTTGCTTTTTAAAATCTCGTACACATGATTTACAATAATTAGAGGGACTTCTCCAGCATTGTGTTGTGCCGTGTCTGAAGTTGCCTCTGGCACTGCAGCCTGGGATCTTTAGCTGTTGCCGATTTGAGTTTATAAAATTCTCCTGCTGGAGGTACATTCTTCAGCTGATGTTTTGAGTGTTCAGACTGGTCAGCATGTTTATTTATTTTACTTATTAGGTCTAGGATTACAATACCTTTGAGCCACGGCTCTTTTACAAAGGTTTTACGACAGGTTACAATTCAAAACATAAGACATGTAAGTCAGATTACAAATTCAATACATAGGACAAGGTTACAAAAGTGTAAGCTAAACAGAGTTGCAAATCATCTGAGGAACAAAACAAGTTTTGGAGGCTAGGTTACAAGGAGATAGCGGATGAAGTGCAGAGAGGATAGAGGACAAGAGAGAGGAAGAGTAGAGGAGCGAGCCAGTGGCATTGTCATAGACATAACATGGGGAAGTGCGTGCTAAGGGTAACCAAGTGCTAATAGGAGAGAGAACTGCATAAGGTTAGGGAAATATTCACAGGGTCAGCTAGTGGAGGCAGTCACAGGAACTAGAGGCAATGAGAGAGAGGTGGAGCCTTGATTTAAATGCACCAAGGATAGAAGTGGAGGAGATGTAACTGTTTAGACCATTTAGCCAGCTGAGTGCCCTGTAGGCAAAAGATCTTTGACCTGTGAGGTACGACAATGGAACCTGCAGGAGCTGTGATTCAGCCCCGGTTGAAGAAAAGAAGAATCAGCATTTATATAGCACTTTTCATACACCTGTATCCCAAAGCGCTTTACAAGTGCTAGACTGATAGTGAAGTGACTGAATGTGTGTGGCGCCATATCGCACATCACCCACAGCCTGGATAATTGCATGAACCAGTTTATGGAAGGGGAATGCTGGCCAGGACACCAGGAATGTTTCTCTCTTTGCGAAGAGTGCCCTGGTTCTTTACTTCCACCTGGACACCCACCAGGACAACACCAGGATGGACAGAAGGGACCTCGTTTAACATCTCATCCAAGGACGGCACCCCCAGCAGTACAGCACCCCCAATACTGCACTGGATGCCAACGATTTTAGGTGCAAGTCCAGTCCTGTGTGAGACGAGAACCCATGACCTTCTGGTCCAGAGGCGGATGAGCTACCAACTGAGCCACGTTGAGTGGGGTTATTGCTAGGATGCAAGATGCACACACCTCCAGGGCCAAGGCCCATGGTTATTTTCTTCATTGGTGGTGCAGGTTAGGTACTTTATCCATTGGTGAGTTGCAGCCATCCAGTTTGTGCATTGAGTACGCGACGATGTGTGAGGTGGTGGGATCTCAGTGACAAGTCGGCAGGCCTTATTGAGGGAGGTGGATATGCGCCTAAGAGCGTGTAGAGTGAGAGCCATAGTTGGTAAACCCATTGTCAATAATAGAGACAACGGGCTCTGAATGGTGACAATCTGGGCTTCTGGGGTAAGATGTTGCCTATGCCAGAAGAGAAAGCCAAGGTGAGTATTTGCTGCTTTGACTACAGAGTCAATGTGAGCACTGTAAGTTAGATGAGGGTCTAGAGTGATCCTAAGGTACTTAAAGGCTTGAACCTGTTCCATGGTAACTCCATGACTGGTTTTGATGGATAGCGGTGCAGCTTATGCTTGTTATGGAAGCTGCTGAACATCATAGACTTTGTTTTCTTATTATTGAGGACCAGATATGATTTGAGAACCAATTTTAACAGATGTGAAGCCAAGCTGAAGGTTGTCTTATAGAGGCTTAGGATCCTTGTGGGAGGCAGGGCATGTAAATCAGGTTTGTTGACTGTCGATTTTGGCAGAAAAGTATAACATTAAATAAAGTGGAGTCTCTCCTGGAGCTGTAGGAGGAGTGTCTGCTCTCCTCAGATGCTTACCCTCCCTCCTTAAATCATCTTCTTAAATGTAAATATTTATATCTTTCAAAGCAGCTCCGATATTTTGAAAATACAGTTCTCCCTCGTTATAACGAATCTACTGCTATAACGTATCCTTCTTGATACTGCATGTTGGTTGTGGATCTCAATAATAAAGCAGCACTTCAAAAACTAAACCCAAACCATTCACTTTTTTTTTCCATTTATGAAAGGCATTGTGAAACAACTGGAAGTAAGCCCAGAGCAATTTGCTATAGTGTGTTAGTGCCCCATTAAGCACAATCAGCTCAGTCTCCCATTAAGCACAATTAATCAGCACGTAGCCCCATTAAGCACAATTAATCAACACGTAGTCTCCCTATATGAGACACAAAATAGAAACCACAATTTTTTCAACAAATTCAGTGAAATTCATTGCATCTGTTATATGAATCCTCGGTAAACGAACTTCTCGTTGGCTCCGGGGTTGGGGGTCAAGTATAACGAGGGAGAACTGTATATGGGAGGATTTGCTAATTGCGGCAAGGTAAAAATCATTATTTACTTGTTAGCCTGAACTACACACGTAACAGCCTCATCTCAGATACAAAATCTTTACATTCCTGAAATGGTATTTCTAGGGTCGTGGTTATGGTGTACTTATCCATACTTCTGGCAGAATTCTTTCCTTTAAGAATGGTTGAAAGGTCTTCAGGCTAGCTTCTCCCACCCACCCACCCATCTGGCTGGTATCCACGTTGGCACTGCCCATGACGTCCGATCTTCTTTCCGCTGTAAGCATCAGGTTCCTCCATCACAGCTCTGCACTAGGTGTAGGCCCTAAACTTTCATATGCACTTTGGTCTTCAAGCTTCACTTTGACTGTTTTGCAAACAATGGACTCTGGACGACCAAAAATGGGTCCTGGCTTCAACAGTGCTTGACTTGCAGCTAGATGTCACGCACTGATCCACACTCCTCATACTTCTGCTGCCTGGATACACAGCATGACCTGCAGGCTTGCGGCCTGTACTGTACCATTCAACCCTCCACCCTTGGAGGACCGCTTCGCTTGCCTCCTCCTGGGCTCTTTGGATCAGTGTAACCCCCGTTAAATCAAGACACCGGCAAGGCATTTTCCATGGCAGCAGGCTCGGCTGAACAACTTGCTGCCTTCGAGGAGGCCGTGGCCCCAGGCCACAGAGGGCGCCTGCCCGTTCTGCCCTGGTTCCTGTAGACATGGCTTCATTTACTGGGGCATTTCGGGACTTGTGCCAGTCCTTTCCAACTCTCAGGGAAGGCCCTTCCTTGGGGTCTAAACCTTTGAAATGGGACTCCAAAGGTAAGAAGTCCCATCGCAGGCCGTGGGACCAGGAACAGTCTTGGTCCTTCCATTCCTGCACTTCAACTGGCATGATGGCAGTCGAGCTGTCTGCTTGGCCAACTTTTTCTGTCCAGGCCGCTTCCTCACAGAGTCCCGTTGGGCTTATGCGGCCGAATCACGGGTCTACCAACTGGTGAAGATCTTCTTGACCTGGTCGACCTGTTGCAGCCAGACGAGGGGAAGACTTCCTCTCAGGACTACAGTCCTGCCTGATCTCTCCAGGGAGGGTCAGTTCAACCCAATGAGCCAGTTCCCTCCTCTCAGGACCCAACCCCTCAGGGGCCCCAGGCATCCTTCGCCTGTTCCTGCATCCCCTCACCAACCAGTGCGCCAGCAGTTGAAGTCTTTCAGCTCAAGGTCTAGCAATCCCGATAAAGTCATTGGTTCCACTGTCTACCCTCAATGAAGACACCATCGATACTCGTTATCTTCCCTCCTCGGGAAGGACTGTTTCTGCTGTAAAATGTGGTGCTGCTGTGAGGAGTTCTATGGAAACAGGCTTGGGCCCGCCACATGCCACTGCCTGAGCTTAGCCCACTCCAACGCCTCAGGCTGCCGCACTCCAAACCGAGCCGGCCCACCAGTCAGGCCGACACTGGTCTCTCTGCCCATTCGGGTGAATCGCCACCTCCGCAGCCTAAGGAGGGCCTCCTCCTAAGACTGCATGCTTGACTCCTGGGCTTCATTTCGGTTCTCGGTCAAGATCACCCAGGAAGACGAACCTCACACTGTCAGCGGGGATGCAGGTGCTCAGCCGGTGTTCAGAGAGTTCTCCGACTTGGAGGATTCCTCCATGTATTCTCATCGGACCCCAGGCTTCAACCATGAGTCCAGTGAAATCTCTCTCTCAACAGAGCAGGGCCTGCCTTCTTTGGGGCCCCGCCCGCTGTTTCTGAACTGCGGGAATTCCACTGGAACCTGTCTAGAAGTGGGTTAAGTATCCTTGACAGAAATCCTCAACAGGGATGACTACCCAGGGGTCATCTTCCTGTGGCGGAGGCCATCCATGACTCCATTGCAGAGCTGTGGCAGTGCCTTGCTTCCTGCCCTATGCTTCGGACCGATGGTCCACAGATATGTGGTGCTCACTGGTTCTAGGGACATGGATATGTTGTTTATCCACACTGTCTGGCAGGTTCCTTGCCGCTTAAATCTTGCCGAAGGTCTTCAAGCTGGCTCCTCCACCCACCGGGTGGTAAAACTCTAGGCTCTGCCCATGGCCAGATCTTCCTTACCGTTTGGAGCTCAGGTTCCTCCTTAATGCTCTGCATGTAGACTGGATCCTAATTCTTTGGTTCGCCTGAAACTTATTTTAAAATTTTCAAGACTTGGTCAGTTTCTCCCTCATGACTCACGTGGACAATCGACTCTGGATTTGGCGGTGCCCTTGTGGGCAGAAAATGTCCAGGACAGACCCGCACTCACGTGCATCTACTGTCTCTACCTAGAACATGACCCGCAGGCCTGCGAGTTGTGCCGTTAGTTTCGGCCAGCGTCCTGAAGACCCGCGCTGCCTGGTTACAGCTTGGGCGAGGCGTGCGCTACCCGCGGTGAAGTCGAAGGAGGCGGTTGGGCCAGTTACCGCGGTGGCTGGCTCGGCTGAGCAACTCGAGCAGATGATCGCCCTCGAGGAGGAGGAGGGGGGCACAGGCGCATCATCCTCTTCCTCGTCGCGGCATTTATCCTGCTCTCTCTGGGTACCTCATATTCAGCTTTTTCAAGGAGCTTTGTCAATCCCTTTCCACAAGGAGAGGGCCATCGGGACATTCCTCTCGGTCCAGAAAGAAGGACTCAAAGGTAAGTCCCATCGTTGGCGTTGGTGGGAGGCGGGAGAGGTCCCCTTCCCGGACAGTCGACACTTCGACTTGGTCGAGGTTGCGGCTAGACGCTGGCTTCTGATGTCCCTGTCAGGTCAGTCGGCCGAGACACCGTCGATCACGGTGAGATTTTTCTCGACCGTCGGACGGGCTGTAAACTAACGGTAAACCGACAGTCCTTCTTCACCGGTTCCCTGGTGGAGACGAGGACCTGCCTGCGCCTCCAGTGCCGCGGTCCGATTAAGGCTTCGAGCGAGGAAGGCAAGTGTCCCCGGCCCTTCCCAGACCGTCCTCGAGCACCAGGGCTCTCGGTCTCGCTCTCAGACATCGTGTCGGTTCAGCCGATCCCGCCAACATCGGCGGTCTCTGTCTCGCACCAAAGTAAGCGTGCCCGCCACTGCGTCCTATCTTCCTCCTCAGAAGAGAGCCGTCACAAGCTGCATCGGCGCTATGAGGACCTGATGTGGCAGCAGTTACTTCTGTCGAGGGAACAAGCTGGCGCCTTCCCGGCCATCAAGTGACTATCGCGAGTGGCGAAACAACCCCTCGCTGTAGCCGGTGCCCAAACCTGGGCGGTTGTTCGGCGAAACCAGCTCCCACGGTTGTGGTAGAACCTCCGCCTCCACAGCGAAATCGAGTGCCGACCAAAGATTCTCGGTGGGTCAGGGCCTGCCCACAGGTTGTTGGTCACCCTCACTCCTGACCATCCTCGGCGGGTGGAGGGTGGCTCAGACCCAAACGGCTCTTGGCGGACTCCTCGAGGTCTGACAGCGACTCTCCTGTTCTCCAGGTCCATTGACCTGGAGTCCTCTGAGAACCAGTCGATGGACGAAAGCCCATTGTCCTTCATGGGTTTGCTTGGCTCATCTCAGAGTCCACCGGGATGCAGCCGAGCCACGTATCCAAGCGGGCCAGTGTCCCCTGATGGAGATACTGGACCGAGGGATTCACCAGGAGGCCTTTCGGTGGCTGAAGCCATTGTTGGCCCAACCTTGGAGCTCTGGTGACCTGCTTCCAGTCCACGCCTTGGCCAGGATATTACAGGAAGTATCACGGTCTACCAGCTCTTTGCCAGTTTCGGAACACCCCTCCGCCAAGGGGTTGTGGTCACTGACTAGCGTTTTCGGCGTTCGGGAGCGCTAAGGACGTCGGACAAGCTCCCCGACAAAGGTCAAAAAGCTGGACTATGCGAGGCAAAGTGTACGTTGCATCCTCCTTGGCCTCCGCCAGGCCAGCTCAACGTGCTGATGGCACTGCTCCCACGCCCTCATGGGCTCCCTGGATGAGGTGATCCCTCATCTCCCGGCCGACCTGCAGACCACGGTCTGGCAGGTGCAGGACTGGGGTAGGCGGTGGCTAAACAGCAGCTCCAAATGGCTCAGGACGTTGGAACTCCTGTGCCCAGATCGAGTTCGCGACCACAGTGGCCGTGCACATAGAGCATGGCTGAGGATATCCACCTTCACGGTGGATACCCAACAAACTAGCGGATGTCCCTTCCTGGGGACCGACCTCTTTGGCCCTGGGTGGAAGGTCACCTCCAGCGGATCGAAAGTCCAATGCCACTCTGGACTTGGTCCCTCCGCAGAAGGACAAAGGCCGCCCGACAGCAGCAGCAAGTCCTTTCATCCCGTCCGGCCCAACAGCACCAGCACCTGGGCCAGCAGGCTCAGCTTAGCATCCCAAACCAAGCCCGTGGCTTCCTCTAATAAAGGCAGGAGGTAAAAGCCAGGTGGTCCCTCGGCCAGTCCCTCCTCCTGAGCCTGCCCAGAGATGGGTTGAAGGTGTCACCCTCAGCCTGCGTCACTCCCCTGGGTTCCCCCGTGGAGGCGAATCCGCCACTTCCTTTCCCACTTGGTTCGTTATCACCCACGGACCATTGGGTGTTGGAGGTGGTAGGAAAGACCTGCCCCTGGAGTTCGAGCAGGCGCCCTTCAAGCCGTCGCCCCTCGAAACTAAGTCTGCAACCTCTTTGTCAGCTCGCCCGAGCCGATATCGCCCTGCTCCTGAAAAGGTAATCGGAAGGTGTGGATCCTCCTCCAGACCGGGGTTTGTGTCCAGTACGTCCTGGTCCAAAAAGCGGAGGGAGCTAGTGCCCCATTCTCGACCTGCATGACCTGAACAGGTTCCTAAGGTCTCTGACCTTCAGGATAGTCACTCTGACTCAGATTATCCCATCACTTGGAAGGGGCGTGTGGTTCTGTTCTCTGGACCTTCAGGGCGTGTTCTTTCACGTCCCAATCCGTCGTCACAGAATTCCTCCACTTCAGGTAGGGGATCCTCACAAGTTCAGGCCATGTCCTTGACCTTTCCCTAGCTCCCAGGGTCTTCACAAATACGCACAGCAGTGGTGACAGCATTCCCTCTGCGCCTTGAGAAGGTCCGGGTGTACCCTAGGAGCGACTGGCTGATTGCACGCCTCAGAGCAGAGGTGGGCGGTCCAGAAGTCTGGCCTCAAGTTTGCTCTCAAAGTTGGCCTCCTCTTCAGCGAGGCCAAGTCCGAGACTTCGTGCCAAAGCAGGTGATACAATTCATCAGGGCAGAGCTCGACTCTAAGAGCCAGAGGGCGGCTTCCGGCGGACAGGGCGAGGTTCTTTCCTCCTTTGCCCAATCATTTCAGGTTGGGCAATCACGCCTACCGGGACTTCCTCGACTCTGGGCCTCATGGTGGCCTGCACTAGCGTGGTCCGTTGGGCCCGCTGTTACATCATCCCTTCAATGAGGGCTGGCCAGCCAGTGGTCACAGCACTTTGATCCTCTGGATCAGCTAGTGACAATGACGGGGGATGTGGGCAGCTCTCCAGTGGTGGACGTTCCAGCACATCTGCAGGAGGCGTCCTGTTTGTCCGCCCGAGCCGCGGTCTCTCTGTCGACCAATGCCTCTCTGATGGGTTGAGGTGCCCATCTGGGGAGCACAGGCGCCTCGGCCTCTGGTCCCTCGGGGTCGATGCCATATCAACCTGCTGGAGCTTGACGGTTAGTCCCAGCTCTCACCGCCTTCGCTCCATTTCTCTGAGGTCAAGTGGTTCAGGTCCAGATGGACAATACCACGACCATATGCTACCTAAACCGCCAGGCGGAACGCACTCCATGCCTCTGTGCAGGAAGCTCTTCACATTTGGTCACTCGTGTGCAGCCTGGAGCGGATCTCCTTGCCATTTATGTGGCACAAGCCTCAACACCCTGGCATGCCCTAAGCTGGATAGGGCTCGTCCCAAGTGGTCTCTCCTGCGAGGTAGTACAAGATCTGTTCTCCCACTGGGGCACGCCTCAGGCGGATCTGTTTGCCTCCAGGGAGAATGCGAAGCTGAGACTGTTTCATGCCCGCCCCCTCAGCAGGGCTCGCTGCAGGCGATGCCTTCTCGAGGGCCGTGGACCCAAGGCCTCTTCCTTGCCTTTCCCCATTTCCCTTGATCCACAAGGTGCTTCTCTAGGCGAGGAGGGGCAGGCGCAGGTGATTCTGGTAGCCCCAGACTGGCCCGCCAGTTCTGGTATCCAGATCTCCTCAGTCTCAGCTCCAGGCTCACGGGAGGCTTCCAGCCCACGGACCTGATATCAGTCAGTCGGGAAGGTATTCCATCCGGACCTTCAATCCTGCACCTGGCGGCCTGGTTCCTATGGCTAGAGTTCCAGGCCTTGGGTCTTTCTGATGAGGTCCTCAATGTCGGTTGAGGCATCCCGTGAGTCGACCAGAAAATGCTACGCCTTCAAATGGAAGAGATTCTCCATTTGGTGTCAGGCAAGGCCTGGACCCTTCCTCCTGTTCCTTGGCAAGCATTCTGGACACCTGTGGTTCCTTTCTCAGCAAGGGCTTCAGTCAGCGACCCTTAAGGTGCACCCTGTATCATCTCTGCTTACCAGGCACGGGCCGGAAGCAGTCGGTGGCGCCAGGAGAGATTGAGGCAGGTGCTTTTTCAAAGGCCTTGATCATATCTCCTCCGATGCGAGAACCTCCACCTCAGTGGGATCTACTGCTGGTATTGGCTAAGCCATGAGCAAGCCATTGAACCGATGCACAGTGTGACATCTCTCACCTGTATCAGTGAAGGCCGCCTTCTTGGTGGCTATCCGTCAGCCAGAAGGATGGGAGAGCTCCAAGGCGCTTTCACCAGTCTCCTTGTCTGGTCTTCCACAGGGACAGGGTTCTGCGCCCCACCCAAAATTCCTTCCAAGGTGGTGTCGGGAGCCTACCTGAACCAGGTGTTGACTGTGCCGGTGTTCTCCACCTCAATCACACCTCAGGGCGAATATAGGCTCCATGCTTTGGACCCTAGAAGCAGCTAACGCTTACTACAAGGAGCGGATAGATAGAGTCGGGAGAGGTTCGCCAGCTGTTTGTCACCTACGCTGAAGCCGCACTCTGGCAGACCTGCAGCCAAGCGATCGATAGGCAGGTGGGTCACCTCTGTATAGATTCTGCTATAGGTTGACGGGCATGGAGTCTCCCAGAGGGATAGAGCTCATTCTACCCGCCATACCGCTGCATCGGTGGCTGCTTCCAAGGATGTCCCTATCCAGGAAATCTGCAGGCTGCTGCCTGGAAGTCAGCACACACCTTCATCACCCACTACCACATCGACCTTGAGTCACGCCCGGATGCTGGTTTGGGGCCTTGATTCTCCAGTCTTTATTTCCAAGTAGGGGGTGCCTTGCCTCCCTCCTCCTGGAGAACTGCTAGAGTCTGCCAGACAGTGTGGATGAACAACATATCCATGTACTAAATGCAGGATTACTCACTTGTAATAGGAGTTCTAGGAATGAGATGTTGTTCATCCACACGACCCACCTGACCTCCCCTGCTTCGACGCACAACCTGCTTCCAGCGGGCTAGATCTGCATCATGGGGTGGAGCCGAGAGTTTTACCACCCGGTGGGTGGGAGGAGCCAGCTTGAAGACCTTCCGGCAAGATTTAAAGTGGCAAGGAACCTGCCACAGTGTGGATGAACAACATATACCATTCCTAGAACTCCTGTTACAGGTGAGTAACCTGTATTTTCAGTGCCATGCTGCCGCACTCCCAAGGTCAATGCTCCTTTACATACAGAGCATCATCCTGGTACAACTTGCTCCCACCTGATGTTACCAACCATACTACCCTGGGCACTTTCAAGGGCAACCTGCATCAGCACCTTGTCACAATGGCTTCCTGTGACTGTTTCTCATAACGAAACCTTCTCCTTATAGTTGGCCTTCTGTGTATGTTTCTCTTAACTATAACTAATCTCCTTCCCTCCAGTGTCCCCTCCAAGTCCCTCCCTCCTCTACATCCACCCCCACTCCTAGCAACTTGCAATCTACTCCAGTGAACCTTATTGCCATTGTATCTTTTACTGTACCTATGTTCTTGAATATTTTTCACATATTTATTTTAACTTAATGTGCATACTTTGATTCATTGTATATATTTCAGTATTTCCAAATGAAAGCTTTATGTTCCGACAAAGCCTATGGCTGCTTAAACCACTGTACCTGTTATTGTCCTCACTATGTTACTGTATTGTCTCTTGACATGGAACCTTTGTAAAAGAGCTTGGCTCAAAGGTGTTTTCTGAAATAACAATAAATAAATATAAAAATAACAATCGAACTAGACAGATTCCTGAAAGAGATTGGCATTGAGAGTTATACAGCATGAGTAGGATAACACACAACTGGAGAGATTTCCTGAGAGAGACAATGGCACTGAAGGTTACACAGCATGAGTGGGGGTAACACAGGACTAGACAGATTCCTGAGGGAGAATAGCAGTGAGGGTTATACAGCATGAGTAACACAGGACTAGACAGATTTCTAAGGAGAATAGGATTGAGGGTTACACAGCATGAGTAGGAATGACACAGGACTAAACAGATTCTTGAGGGAACATGGCATTGAGGATTACACAGCATGAACTAGGGGTAACACAGGACTAGACAGATTCCTGAGGTGAGATTGGGATTGAGGGTTACTCAGCATGAGCAGTGGTGTAACACAGGACTAGGTAGATTCCTGAGGGAGAATGTTATTGAGGTTACACAGCATGAGTAGGGTAACACAGGACTAGACAGATTCCTGAGGGAGAATAGCAGTGAGGGTTGCACAGCATATAAAGTAGGAGTAACACAGGACTGAACAGATTCCTGAGTGAAAATGGCATTGAGGGTTACAGAGCATGAGCTAGAGGTAACACAAGACAAGACATTTTCCTGCAGGAGAATGGCATTTGATTGAGGGTTACACAGCATGAGTGGGGCTAACACGGAACTAGACAGATTCCTGAGGGTGATTGGCATTGCGGTTACACAGCATGAGTAGTGGTAACATGGGACTAGACAAATTCTTGAGGGACATTGGGATTGAGGGTTATACAGCATGAGAAGGGGGCAACACAGGACTAGGCAGATTCCTAAGGAGATTGAAACTGAGGTTACACATCATGAGTAGGTGTAGCACAGGACTAGACAGATTCCTAAGGGAGAATGACACTGAGGGTTACATAACATGAGTAGGGGTAACATGGGACTAGACAGATTCCTGAGGGAGAATGACATTGAGAGTTACAGAGCATGAGTAGGGGTAACACAGGACTAAGCAGATTCCTGAGAGAGAATGGCATTGAGGGTTACAGAGCATGATACTACCTGTAGCTGGAGTGGCACACAAGACTGACCCTGGGTCCCTTCTGTCATGACAGTACTATTTTAGTATGAAAACTGAGCCAAGGTCATCCAGAGAGAAATGTTATTGCTTCAGCCTTAGATGCTGTTGTTACAGACTGCTTAAGTGGCGTGTAGAGATTCTGTGTTGTTCTGTGGCATAAGCTCTATCTCAGCAGTGCTCCAGTCCCTTTATAGCTGCCCACTTCCTAGTTTCCCCTGATTCCCAGTGCAGAGCAGTTGGAAGGAGACCTTCAGATGGTCAGCTCTTTTATAAATGTCAGAGTTGTGATGGCTGTCATTAGTCATCTTGCATGTCTTTTCTCAACAGATATGAAGGAGCCTGTGTTTGAGTACGACCGACCTCCTGTGTACCATCCTCCACAGAAGAAGTTCCCCCACGCTAAGCCTCTGAGGTACTTGGACTGGTACAGACACAGCCATGAACCTACTTATGGTATCTATTGATTTAAATCCCAAGTCCAAGAAATACCAGGGTTTGCCTTCTGGAACACTGGCTTGCAGAACAACTGAAAGTCGTAGGATTATTACATATAAAGATCGAACATGATGGCTGAGTTGTGTTAGCCTGCTATGGACATTTCGATCCATTTAGGAATTCTGCCAAGACAACCTGGGTCTGAATGAGCTAGGAGACTTAATTTCTTTTACTCCTCACAGAATGATGACCCTTCCAGGCTCAGTGTTGGTGATAGGTGGCATTTCATCTGTCTACACCTGTTGGACATCTAAGTAATGATATCTCACTCACACTTTCAAGAATTTTGACCAGTTGTTCAAGCCATTGTCCATGTGCAATTTTGTTGCTTCTACCAGTTTTAAAAACATTATATGAGCATATGAATGTAAGGCAGAAGAAGGTTTCATCAGCCCCTGAGGTTTCATGAATACAGCATTCTTGAAGGTTCTGGGTTGGGCAGGGAGGCTGACGTTGCTGTGTAAGTGAACAATTGGGTGACTGGTACAGATCTGGGGAGTAGGACCAGAGGTAGAGTGAGACAGAGTAAGGCCACCAGTTTTCCAAGTCGTATTGAGTGTGATGTGGCAGAAGAACCATTATGAACTCTGTGTGTACTATTTTCATTTTGAAGAAATAAATTGCAATTACAAACCAGATTTGTTGTCATTGCTGATGGGATTGGAGTGCGCTAAATGTTTTGATTGGTGGAATTTTGTAGTTGGATTAGCGGTATACTTTTTCATGGTGTAATCTGACCAACCTTGTGCCTGCAGCCTTCCCACCTTAGAGCCTGAAACCATCAGATCTCAGAAGCTAGGCAGGGTGGCCTGATTAGTAGTAGGATGGAAGACCTCCAGTGGACAGCAGGTGCTGCAGAAAGTGGTGTTGCTAGCACTGCAGGGATTATACTCTGTCCTTGGTTATAAGTAACCAGAGCAGTGCCCCAGCATTGGCACACTGTGCTGTTGGAGGTGCCACCTTCGGATGAGATGTAAAACTGAGGTCCTGTCTGCCTGTTCCGTGGACATTAAAAGATCCCATAGCACTCTTGAAAAGGGTAGGGAATTTTGTTGAAAACAAATCAGAACAAGCTAACAATAATATTACTTTACAATAAAATACAAACCTAAGGTATGAGGAAGACAGTACAGTGCTTTGGAATCTAGAAGAAAAGCGATAGCCACGTTCATAACCATGCCATTCATAACACCTTCTAGAAAAGAAAAACTTGGCTCCACGAGTATAAATTCTAATTAAAAAAAAAAAAAAGGCAACTGAGGAAAAATCCCAGAAATACATGTTCTCATGTTACTGTTCGTATCCAAGTAACTAACCTCCACAAGGTGTGAAATGTGCCCATAAGAAGAGTTAGCAATCCTCCTGGCTTTTAAACCTCATAAGGCCTTTTCTATAATCTGTGTTCATGTCAGATAAGTATATTTAATATTCTGTATAAATATAAATATTATATAGCATAAATTACAGCATACCCCAAATATAGAATTTAAGGCAGACAGAAAGAACAAAGTGATTTACAAAGATTTCCCACTTACATATTCTGATGTGTAAAAAAAAAAGAATCCAGCACTCCAAACTTAATGGGTACAATTTAATGAGAGCTTTATTATATAAATATGTTGTAAAAAATAAATACAGCATTTAGTGAAAAATATAGCGAAGTAGCAGACATTTCAGCTCATACACCAAATGTACTAGCCTCTGCACTTGGGTACTGCAACCCCTCCTTAGGCGTGAACACATATTCTGGTAACTGATACTGGCAATAGTCATTCCAGCTGCTTTAATAATTTTAAGTTAATATTTTTGTGGAAGTGATCCATAATTTGACCCTCGAGGTGGCTAGCCAATCCCTTCCACTTTCTAATAGCTCTGATATACCCCTCGTGCTCAGTAACGTAATGCCGTATGACCAGGAGAGCACGGGGGCATACCCCATTGAAGTCAGTGGGGCTCCATTCCAATGGCATTTTATACCTACTAATGGCCAGTTGGAGATCAATGAAGGCCACCACTCAACTGCTGGTTAAAATACAGTACCGGACTGGCATATTGTTAGTATTTGCCTGTACAAATATCCCATAGAGGTGCAATAGACGCCTAGCCAATGAAGTACTGCTGTTTACCTCATATGAATGAAGGATCTTATTAGTGCATAATGACTAATAAATCACATGTTAAAAATTCCTATTGAGAGGCAGTGCAGTATGTGTGAATTCTGATATGTCTAGTAGGAATAAATACAATGCTGTAAATAACATGTCCATTACATTTCTTTGATTTCTTTATCTGATTTCTACGTGCAGTTCTTAGAGTATGTTGATTTCAAATAAGGGCACCACTGAGTTAGAAAACAGCAAGTCAGTGCTGAAACCATCATGACAACGCTAGTTTTAACGCATGTGATACGATGCTATAGACTAGCCAAAGATAAAAATGGATTTGTCGAACTAAATAGCTGCCTCTGGCCAGCATTTATTCAAGCCATGGATCATTCCATATCTTAAGGCTTATCCTTGCAAAGGTGCTTGTGCACACGATTCCCAATGTAATTGGAGCAGTGCAAATGGGAATATCTAGGAAAGAAGAATAAAACAGAACAATTTGAGAATCAGTTCAAATGCTTATTGATATATATCCAGTGACGACAAAGGCAAACAATATAAGACCCATCATTTTCAGGTAGCCCATTCAGTGTACTGGTTGGGGAGGACCTTCCAGGAATGATCTTATAGGAATGGTGCAATTCCTAATCTATCATTCAACCCAGGTCTATTCATAGCCCCATACTTTATCAATAACCATAGTCTCCCACATCTATTTTGAATGGGCTTCTTGAGCACTATAAAATAAATTTGATGTCTTGATTTGTCAGAGAACCTACTAATGTGGATAGCTAATGCATTGTTGAGGTCACTGTGCTCAATTGCTCTCATGTGTTTCCCAATGTAGATCTTGAATTGGCACTTCGTATTACACACATCAAAGTTGCCACAGCTGCAATTGGCCAAGTACACAACTCCCTGAGTGACACAAATAACTAATCCTTCACTTTAGCTTAATAGTAGTCTTATGATCTCACTTCAAGGAGGGGCTCTTACAGCAAGTTACACCATAAGAACTGAAGCCAACAGGTGCAGGACCCCATGGGAAACTTCTAGCTAGTAGTCTATGGCGAGGGCTGCTCCCTGACATCGCCGCCCGACGTCCATTGTGGTAAGGGGCTTTCCCAGCCCCACCTCAGTTCTTTTTCCTCATTGTCGATCTACCTACATCGGCTCCATAGATGCCTTCTGCTTTAGTCAACCACTTTTTCTTTGATTTTTTTTTTTTTTAATTTAATCCTTTCTCTGCATGTCGCTTCTCCATCATCCTCTGTCAAAAGGCACTAGTCCAAGTCAAAGACTGCCATTCAGCCTGGGCCCTGACCACAACACCGAGGCCTGCCAGCATTGCCAGAAGTTCAACAGCAGGACCAGGATTATCGCCAAAAGACCTCAAATCTGTCTTGCTAGAAAACAGATTGCAAATATGTAAAAGGAGACCAAGGTGAAAGGTTCATCTTCTTCACCCGGGTGCTTTGACTTCCCTCGGATCACCACAAGAAGTCGCCGGGAAGCATCACCATAAGGAGAAGCACAAGGACAACGATTTCCACTCCTGGTCCCCGCACAAGTCTGGCTCCTGCTCTGGGCCCTCCTTCCACAGGAGGATGGACTCAACTCCTCAGGCTGCCCTCACTTCCTCCAAGCTACCTGTGGTCAAGCCTCCCGTCCTGGTACTGAAGTCGGGTGGAGGCTCTTGAGGGTCAGGGGCTAAGTCCTCAGCCCTTCAGCCCCTGAAGCTACGGCACTCCTCCCAGACTTCGGAGCTACAGCCAGGCAGCTTAGCTGGTGCCTTCTTGGGCGATGGGTCCTTACCCGTCGTCCAAGTCGGCCACAGCCTCAGCACTGACTCCTGGACCATCACCAGGGCAGGGCATGCCTCCCCTGTGAGGATGACTCCTCTGCCCACCTCGGAGCTCAACTGCCCTCAACGGGCTTTGCCTAAGCCGGCGTCGGTCGCAGCATTGAACCAGTGCCAGCACAACCCATCTCTTTGATGCCAGCATCCCCAGCTTCCGCTCTGGTGACCTTCTCGGCCAACATCGCCAGACCTCGTGACGCTGCTGGCGAATGGCTATACTGGGTCTCAACTGTGCTGGAGGGACATTGTTCAATCAACTGACTCCACTGGATGACCACACTTTGGTGCAGCTGATGCCGGCTGCTTCTACTCTACAGGAGCCAGCGCCACCCAGGTACCATTGCTGACCCATTGACCCCCCGCCCGATGCTGGGTGCCCCCTGAGCCCAGGATACTGCTATCGAATGTTAAGGAGCTCTTCGCCTTGGAGAAGCACCATTAAAGGCGATCTTCTTGAAGACGAGCCTTCCTTGCCACCTGCTAAGGTGCCTACCCGGACCAAGACAGCCTTCTTCTAAACCCTGGGAGGCTAATCCCCAGCCTAGGGAACAGACCCCACACCTGAGGGCTCAAACGGGTCATTCAGGCCGTAGAGGTAGCAGAAGTAATTCTTCCTCCAGATCCTCAGATAGGCACAGACGCTGGTCTAGGGATGTCCGCAGTAGTGTTCTTCCTCTAGAGCTGGTTCATTGGAGGACTGTAGCTGCTGCTCTTTCTAGTCCTCCAGGTCTTCCCTTTTGGGAGGTGCCCTTCATCCCCAGATAATAAGGACACCCCAGGTCCCCGCCTGATGACCCGTCTTTCATGGATGTGATGCGGCATATCCAGGTGAATATGGGATGGGACACTGAAGACCTGGATCCCAAAAGGGCGTTTGGCAAAATACCTCTGTCAGAAGCATCCCAAGCCCATAGTGGTGCCACCCTTGGTTGATACTTTCCAGTCGTCACCAGGTTTGCCTGGAAACATCCTTCTTCGCAGCCCTAAGAATTCAGACCGCCTCTATAGAGCCCCAGGGACGAACCCTTTTGGGAGAACACCGTGGATTCAGTAGTGATCACAGCTGCACACAGTAGGTCCAGACAGCCCAGGCACCTGAGCACCCAACTTTCTGACCATGAATCCAAACAATTGGACCAGCTAGGCAAGAAGGTATACCTCTGCCACTTGTACCATGCGCTTTCTGGATTTTCTAATGCATATGGTCCAATAGCAGAACGCCGTCTGGGAACAGGGGCATGGAACTAGCTCAGGCCTTACCAGATGTTCCCCAAAAGGCATAGCTACTCAACCTCTTAAAGTCTGGATCGGATGTGGGTACCCACATTCTGTGATCCTCTTATGATTCTGCAGACACAGCCACTAGAGCCACAGCTACTGGTGCCTGCACAAGACTGCATTCCTGGCTCAGGTCTCTGGTTTCTCCCCAGACGCCAGGCCAGCATTATGGATGTCCCTCTGCAAGGCCCAGTCCTGTTTGATGATGAGTCCGAGAAAATTATTACTAGACCCCAGGACTAGGGCGACGCTATCCATCTGTTCAGACAGTGTACCGTCCAACCAAAAGCCATTTAAGTGTCAGTCCTTTCATCGCTTCTCAGGTCAGCAGCCCTGAGGACAGCAGCGAGGCACCTTTAAATGAAAGACCACCTCTCAGAACCCAAGAGGCACCACTCCCAGGGCCGCCAAGTCCTCCCAGGCTGCCCTGCTTACCGCAAATATCTCTGCATGACTCCCGCCCAACCCCAGCTGAATCTCTGGGGGAGGTGGTAGAGTCACTTCTCCTCTTTCTAGAGGGATGGAGCAGGATCACGTCCGACCATTGGGTCTTGCAGCTGATAGAGAAAGGACACACGATAGGGTTTCTGGAGGTGCCTCCGGACAATCTTTTCTGCCCTCTCGCTATTCCCCATCCCACGCCACCCTCATACAAGAGGAAATCCAGGTACTACTGTCCAGATGGGCCATTGAACTAGTGCCAGCTGCCCAAAGAGGAAGGGCTACAATTCTCACTTTTCTTGGTGCCCAAGAGAAACCAGGGACTCACGCCCATCTTGGATCTCACCATCTAAACAAGTATGTGGAATACAAGAGGTTCAGAATGGTCACTCTTCCAATACCGATCCTTCTCCTTCATCAGGAGATTGGCTCTGCTCGCTGGACATGCAGGATGCATACCTTCATATCCTGATAAGCCCAGACCCACAGAAGGTTCCTGCAGTTGCTGTTCCAGGGCACCACTACCAATTCAAGCGCTGCCATTGACTATTTTCAGCTCCTCTGGTCTTTACAAAGAGCCTATTACAGTATAGACAGGCACGGTGATACCTACTGTACAAGAGAAGTTATAACGTTACATTAGGCTATCCATAGATACAGGGAATACACAATACAGTTTCAAGGAGATAGACCACACGGTATATGTAGAGAAACTATTCCAGACAGACTTGTGGTGGGATACCTCACAACCTGTCCTTGCCTGCTATTTGAAGGATACTTAAACAACATTTTGACATCAAACTATTCAAAATCTGACTCGTAGGTTACTAAAGGAAAGGCTGCTGTATCCATTAATGCTAAAACTACATTTACATAATTTACCTAAATGTGGTTCCAGAGCATTTGAAAATTGTAAAATCAGCCTTCCGATTTCAAAAAGTCTTACCTGTTTCCTAAAATGGCCACAAATCTGTTATGTGATGACATCATTGGAGCCAAAGTCAGAGAGATATATGGCTCTCTATAGTGCCAACTAGTTCTTATTTCTCTTTGTATAGAATTGTTTCACCCAAATGGTCAAAACCATGTCATTATTTATATAATACACATGTTAGGCTATAGTTCTGTTCATTTTGTTTACTTTAACATGCTGAAAATGTGTTTTAATCCAACCAACTTTCTCTGTGGCTAACCACAGTGCAGTACAAATTTTGAATAACCTGGTAGTCTAGTGGTTATGGTGGATCCAGGATGTTACAGTGGGGTGCTGGGGTGGTGTGCATGCTTATGCACTTTTTTTTTTTTTTTTTTTTTGGGGGTCCTCCGTCCTCCTTCAGCCTGGTCACGCCCCCAGAGCTTCCACCGCCTGCCCATTTGCCGCCCTCCCGTCACCCGCTTCTCGAGGCGGGGCCACGACACAACCCTCAACTCCAGTGCTGTGGAACCAATATCTGGTTGGGAGTGCGGGCGGCAGGGTGCATTAAAGCCTCTGGGAGGCTTCACCTGACGGAGGACCTCCCCTCCTTCTTTTTCCTCCTCGGTTTCCTCCCTCCTGGAGCGGGATGTGCAATGACGCCAGCATCCACCCCGCCTCCTCCTGCGACGTAGGCGCAGCAGCCGGAGTGCCCCCAGCCTCCGCCGGGGTCCCCATCGCCCGGATGCTGCCTGACCTCCTCGAGAAGGGAGAGCAGTCCATAGACGCCAATCCTTCTCTCGGCCAGCCCTCCGACGACTCAGGTCCATTCCCGAACCCGGTCGCCAGCGTCAGCAAGCGAAATCCACCGCTGCGCCGGCAGGGCCTTAATATGCACTTTTAACATTTTATTAAACCTTTATATTTTCTGCTATTATTCTTTTCTAGTACGCTTTTGACAGAACCTACAAATGTAATCCATAGTTTGAATGTAAGCGTTTGTACAATCAAATCAGACTTCTTCAACAAAGTGAAATACAGCAGCAGCAGCAAGCAAGTACAGTACTATGTGTGGGGGTGCAGCCACCTTCACCACCCCTAGAGCCACCCACTTTTTGTAGCAAAGTTCTTGTGCAGTCCAATGTTAGAGTTCATACTTTCTTGAAACTCAAATATATGCTTGTCTCATCTTCTTTTCCATGGAAATAATAATAATAATAATCATCAGCATTTATATAGTGGTTTTCATACACATTGCATCCCAAAGCACTTTATAAGCAATACTAGACTGGTGGTGAAGCGACTGAACGTGTAGTGGCAGCCATTTCATACATTAATATCCACACACAGCCTTGGACAATTGCATCAACTGGTTTTATAGGAAGGGAATGTTGGCCAGGACAACAGGGTCAGGTAGTGATCAAGGTGCTGGCAGACCACATCTTATTTCTCACAGTAATCTGCTCATATTTCTCTCCTGCCTTCCTCCTTCCCTGAATATAGCAGTGCCTTGCAAGAGTGGCCTTCTCAGTCTCCCTCTGGTATTCATTCTTCACTATTACTCCTCACACTAAAAATGGTGAGCTCATCACCCTTCTGCATCATGAATGCAAGTAGTACAGTCCCCGTTTATCTTTCCAGTATGTCAGGCTCATAGCAGCAGGAACAAGGGGAATGATTGGCTTTCCTATCCTAAAAGATCTAGGCTACCTTTGATTAGGCACTATTAAATGATGGGTGTGCACATCATTATGCACGTCATTTTAATAGTGCCTAATCCTGGCTTAGATCTTATATGGGAAGGAAAGCCTATTTTCCACTTGTGCCATGTCTGCTATCAATGCTTACCAGAAGATCATGTTTATTATTAATATGTAAATATAACACGGAGACTGTACATAAATACATTCATGATGTGAAGGGTAGTTAACTCACTAGTTTTTGGTGGGGAGCAGGTGAGAAGAATGAATGCCAGAGAGGGACTGAAGAGGCCATTCCAGCAGGGTACAGCTATATTTAGGTTAGTTGAAGACATGAAGGAGGACACTGAGCAGATCACTGTGAGATCTGAAATGGGGTCTGTCAGCATCATGATCACTTCCTGACTGTGGATAACAGTAGCCAGCGATGACTAATATTCAGAGTGGCAGGGCTGCACCCAAACTGGTACTTGAATTCAGTGTAGGGAGATTACCCTCGGTGGGGATGTTGATGTTTGTTAGGACAGTATTGAGGAGTTATGTATAGCTCATTCAAGATTTGGAAGGGTGGTAGCCAGCCTCTGAGGCTGGAAGATCGGAGGGCTTTGGGTTCAGTTCCCATCTGGCACTTGGGTTAATATCCCAGTACTGACACTGTAGTGCAGCATGAGAGGGTGCTGCACTTCTGAGGTGCCGTCTTTCGGATGAGGCGTTAAACCAGGTACCATTTGCATGGATTGGTGGTAGTTCAGGTGGATGTTAGATCCCATGGCACTTATCGAAAAGAGTAGGGGAATTTCCTGGTGTTCTGGCCAAATTTCCTCATTCACTAAAAATACCACCAACAGCTTAATCTGGTTCAAGGTCAGTTGGCATTCCTCTGTATCCCTTCCCCGGGTTGTGCCTAAAAATAGGCAGGATTTGTCTAGTGCACTTACCGGTCAACAAAAACTAAATAAATTGTGGAGCAGAGCACAGAAAAGTACTGGAGAAGAATTGCTGGGAACTGTCTTGCAGGGTTCTGCAGATCACAGGTAAAGGAACAGACTGACACTGGAAGCCAGGTGGATTCACCCAAGGTATTAGTATTCCTCTCCTGCTAATAACATTGTTATCCATTGTAAGTGCAGCCCTATGAGAGCATGAGCAGCAGTTTTCTGGTGGGTCATGATGCTTATTGCTTGCCCTCCAGGAAGGCCTAGTTGTTGGTTAATGAGGTGGGAAAAAACACAACAGGGAACTGTACATACTACCTTCACTGTGCAGAAGGTGGTGATCCACTCTGTTTAATGTGGGAGCAGAAGTCAAACATTGAGAATGTGGACTGGAGAGTGATTTGGGAGCCATTTTTAACAGTGCCAGCTGATGATGCATATCAGTATAGGTGTTCAAAACTCTCTGAGGTACAAGATTACAATCTGAGGTATGATAATTCTCTTCATGAGACCACAAGCTCATATGCGGCCCCAGGCAGTACTAAGGACAGGGTATGGATGGTGGGGTGTGCAACAGAAGGCAGGCTAGGTGCAGGGGTTCACATGGAAAAAGAAAGCCTTATTTGTGGATTAACAAGAGAGCATGAGCTTTGGAACTGAACAAGACAGGTATTTTGCTGTGTGACTCTGAGTAAGTCACTAAACTTCCTTGTGCTCCCAGGCCACACCTGTAAACAAGCTTTCAGCTTAGTGCATCTCTCCTGGTTAACAAAAACAAAATGCAGTGCATCATATAACTACTAGATCATTTAGTAAATGAACAAAATTATAGCCTAACATGAGTACTGATCAAAATAATCCACAAGTTAATACATGGTGTTGATCATTCTGGTACAACAATTCAAAACAAAGAGGAAAGAAGAACTAGTTAGCACTATGTAGCAATAATACCCAACAGGGTGGGCGGTATTGTGCTATACTGGACCGCCTAGGGCGTGAATGAGGTATAGCACAATACCGCCCACCCTGAGGGTATTATTGTGCTTAGAAAATGGCACTGTAAAAATAATACGCTTTCGAAAAGTTCATGGAGAAAGGAGTTTAAATTAAGTTTGGTAATAAAATAGTTCCTCCATACATTAAGACATGACACTTTAGAGGTGGTTGGAATGGTTCCCCCACACACACTCTCAGACACACACTTTTAAAGCATTTTCTCTTTATTATTTCAGTAGTATTTAATCTTCCTGGACATAAGTCTCCACCACTCATTCACACTAGTGGGATTAGCGCCCGGAGGCACTAGGACCATCAGGGAGCAAACTTTTGCTGGAGAATTGATGTGAGAAGGCGCGCGAGCAGCGGCTCGAGCGGTAATGACTATCTCGGCGCCGACCCTCCAACCGCCTCAGTTCCTTTTTTCCTGCTGTCGAGTGTGTTTCAGTTACGACGTCGCTCGTCTGAGTCGGGAGTCAAACTTCAAACTAGCGATAGTTTTCAGTTTGTTTTTTTGTAACATTATCACGATAGTAGTATCGCTTAATTTTATTCTATTTCGTAAAAATTTCTAATGTTTTAAATTTAACTTACTTGAAGAAGTCTCGGCCTACTGGACGGAGTCGACCATGAGCAGGTCAGGTGACGGTAGGGAGACTTCGTGATGAAAGCTGTTCAGTCAGCCGGGCTGGGTCCGTCAGCCTCCTTCTCCTCAGCGGGGTTCCGACAATGGTCAGTCCGATGCCGGGATGGCGGTCCCTCACCGAAGTATAAAATAACGGTCGATTCTCGCACCGTCAGCCTCGAAGCTCTTCTTCGCCCACAGGTCAAAAAGAGAAGGCATCACTCGA
Organism: Neoceratodus forsteri; assembly: GCA_016271365.2. Classification (NCBI taxonomy): domain Eukaryota; kingdom Metazoa; phylum Chordata; order Ceratodontiformes; family Ceratodontidae; genus Neoceratodus; species Neoceratodus forsteri. The sequence continues at coordinate 118,180,867 of JADMNL010000024.1, read as the reverse complement.
GGTCGCCTTCTGGTATGTCTGCGCGGCCGATGGTCGGTTATCGCTATAGTTGCCGGGTTCCTTCTCTCGAGTCGCCAACTTCCGTAATTGTCGCCCTCGACATCGAGCCCCTCCCCACCTATAGGTAGGGCTCCAGATGAGCAGTTTCATCAGTGGGCGCTCTTTTGGAGCGATGGGCTCGGAGGTTGGTTCTTCTGCCTGGCTCGGTTGCCTGGAGCCCTCGGGCCCCTCCGGCGATCAGGTAGGCGGTTGGACCTTCCTAGTTGCTGCGGCGCCTTCTTCGGTGCCAGCGACTCCGTGCTGGTGTTTCCCCTCACATGGCTGCGGCGCAGGGGCACACGATGCCTTATCTCCTGGTTTTCCTTCTCTTGCTTTCCAGGTTCCTGGGGCTTTTCGCGCCTTCTGCAGGGTCTGTTGGCTTGTCGGCGCCGTTTTGGTTCCACTGGGTTTTTGGCGCCATCAGCGGTGCCGTCGGATCTAGGCGCCGTTTGGTCGAGGCGGCGCCCGTTTCCAGCGCCGTCGGCTTTGGCGGTACCGTCCGCGGCGCCGCCGACGAGAACTTTCTTGGTGCCGCTTGCGGGCAGCGATGCCTCTTCGGCCGCCGTGCGCCTCCGCCAGATGCCGCCTTGACGCCGTTTTGCCGTCTCGGCGGGACCCTCGGGGACTCTCCTTGTTTTTCTGCTATTTCCTCCTCTCCTAATTTTCACTCCTTTCCTGTCCAAACAGTCCTTCCTGGACCATCAGGAGATGATGTTGAGCCTGACCCAGACCTTTGGTTGGGTGATGAATGGAGGAAACAGGATCTTTCTTTGCTACAGAGCCTGTGGTGAGGACCTGTCCTTTAAGTCTCTGTTGAAGAACCTGAGATCCACTCTTTCTCTCAGACTACAGACATCGATCCTGGGAAGATATTAAGACTCCAGTACCTTCATGCTTGAGGAGATCCCTGAGTTTGACTCCTCCGATCCAGCCTTCCTCGAGATGCTGTCTCAAATGGTATGGAATAATCCTGCTCTTATTCCCTCAGTGGCTAAATCCATTGATAAAGTATTCAGCTCCCAAGGATGCATCCTATTTTGGCATCCCAAGCCTTTGTGGATCCTATTGTAGTCCTGGCAGAGAATGACAGGTCGTTCTTCCTCAAACTACTACAGCTCGACCTATTAACAAAGAGTCTCGTAAGATTGATACATTAGGTCAGAGAGTCTTTGCTGCCTCCTCTAAGTATGCATGTTGCCAGTTATCAAGGCTATTTTTCTCAGTATGAGTATATCCTGTGGCACTCTATGAAAGAATGGTTGAAGCTCTTCCAGATTCTGACTCAAGTCAGAGCTTCTTCTGACCGTTATTAGAGGTATTGAGTCAATAACCAACAAGTCAAACCGCCATGGATGCTTTCGACACTGCTTCTGCGCTCAACAGCCGCAGGATTTTTACTCTGCGCCATTCCTGGCTGCGCTCTGGCTTCATGAATGATGCTCAGCAGCAGGTAATGGCGCTGCTGTAGTGGCTCCTATCTTTTTGGCCCTCAGGTGGAGCAAGCCTTAGAGGCCACTCAGAAGACTAGATCGGCCATTAAATTGGCCAGACCTCGCCTGCCCCTCTCGCGGGCATGTGAACAGGCGTCCGTTTCATAGTCGTCAGTCCTTTGAGGCAGAGGCAGGAAAGCTTCCATAAAGCCAACCTGCCCAACCTCAAAAGAAGATGCAGCAGAGCGCGGGGCCTAAAGCCCCAGCGCCACCTTATGAGTTGTTGGCCCAAGTTCCATCTACACTGCCGGTGGAACTTTCTCCTCCGTGGGAGGTCGTCTGATGTACTTCTATACCCAGTGGAAGTCCATAACCCGGACAAATGGGTCCTTCGGATAATTAGCGAGGTTATTCTCTCAATTTCTTGAAACCCCTCGACTGTCCTCCCAGAACGACAACCCAGGTTGTCGGCCTCTCAATCAGACCTCCTCACCTAGAGATCGCGGCCTTCTGAACAACAGGGCAATAGAACTGGTGCCCCGCATCCTGCGGAACACAGGTTCTCTCCCATTACTTTCTGGTTCCAAAGAAATCTGGGGATCGCCCCATCCTAGACCTCAGAAAGTTGAACAAATTCCTCCCAGGGAGAAATTCAAATGATTTCCCTAGGTACCCTGTTACCTTTGCTGCATCAACCACGACTGGCTGGCCTCTCTGGATATGCAGGATGCTTACCAGCATATCCCGTCCACCCGACCCACCGCAAGTTCCTCAGGTTTGTAGCTTTGGGTCAACATTATCAGTTCAGAGTCCTGCCCTTTGGGCTATCCTCGCGCCTGGAGTTTTACAAAGTGTTGTGCAGTTCTCAGGCGCATCTCAGAAAAGAGCAGACTCAGTGTTTCCCTCCTGGACGATTGGCTTCTTGCAAGCCCTTCCAGCCAAGGGACTTTGGAAGCCGTACAAACGACTTCTCGTCTTCTCACGTCCATGGGAGTTCTGCTGAATTTGAAAATCTCAACTGCAGCCCTCCCAGAGGCTCCTTTCTTAGGGACGCTTCTAGACACCTCTTCCTGAAGGCTTTCCTTCCAGAGGACAGAAGACTCGACATCCTTCGGATGGCCCGTTACATCGGGGAGAACCAATCGGTTACAGCTCTCTCGATGCAACATGTATTGGGTCTCATGGCGTCCCTCGGTGTTCACTGTACCCCTGGCCCGGTTGCACATGAGAACCACCCAATGGATGCTCTCCACTCAGTGGTCTCCGACCTCTCACCCCCAGTCTTATCCCATCAGGGTGACGCAGCCCCTTCAAAGGTCTCTCACCTGGTGGTCTCAAGAGAGCAATCTCCTGGAAGGATTCCCTTTGCTCTGCGGATCATCAGATCTCCATCACCACAGAAGCATCGCTAATGGGATGGGAGCTCACTGTCTCTCCCTCCACACTCAAGGTGTATGGACTCAGTTCAAACTCATCTCCACACAAATGTCCTGGAGATGAGAGCGGTCCTCTATGCGATCCGAGCTCTGAAGGATGTTCTTTGTCACAAGAACATTCTCCTTCAAACAGACAACAAAGCTGTGATGTATTACATCAACAAGCGGCGGTGCTCATTCTTATCCCTCTGCAGGGAAGCAATGAGGGTGTGGGAGTGGTGCTTGGAGCACAAGTCTCTGATTCAAGCGGTTTATCTGCCAGGTATACAAAGCGACCCAGCAGATCACCCCAGCAGAACGGAGGCAGACCTCACAGTGGTCTCTCGACCCAGCCGTAGCTCGGTCCCTGTTCAAAGAGTGGGGAACTCCAGACCTGGACCTTTTGCATCCCCACTCAACTAAAACTGCCTTTCTTCTGCTCCAGAAATCCAGGGCCTGGCATTTTCTGTCAGGATGCGTTCAGGCTGCGTGGACAAAGCGCTTTCTTCACCTTTCCACCGCTTTCTCTGATCCAGAGAGTACTCCTCAAGTTCGAGTCTCAGGGGACCAAGATGATTCTCATTGCTCCTCCTGGCCTCGGCAACTATAGTTTCCTCTACTCAACAGTATGTTGGCAGCCTCTCGAGACCACTTCCTTGCAAATCAATCTTTGACCCAGGGTTCGTTGGTCCATCCCAACCTGAAATCACTTCACCTTCATGCTTGGCTCCTGAAGAGATAAAAGTAGATCGGTTCAACGTCTCTGTAGAGTCTCGGACATCCTTCTGGCTGCTCGGAAGCCAGCCACCGGAAAACGTCTGGCGTCCAAATGGAAACGTTTTCTCTCTGGTGTGCAAAGTCCTCTTGGAATCCCTTTTCCTGTCCTCCTGACAAGGTTCTGGAGTATCTTTTGGACCTATCTAACTCAGGTCTTCAGTACTCCACAGTTAAAGTTCACCTTAGTGCCATCTCAGCGTTCCATGAGCCGGTTTCGTCCTTGACTCTGGCTCAGTTACCTATGGTGAAGAGATTTCTTAAGGGATTCTTCATACCAGACCCCTGTTAAACGTCCAGTTGCAGCCTGGGACATTAACCTGGTGCTGGACATGCTCACTCGGAAGCCCTTGAACCCTAGCTACCTGTGAGCTGAAATTTCTTACCTGGAAGACTGCCTTCCTGGTGGCCTATACCTCAGCCCGCAGGGTCTCTGAGATACATGCCCTGGTTACGGACCCTCCAGTATACTGTATTCCATAAAGACAAGGTAGTTCTCCGTACTCATCCTAAATTTCTTCCCAAGGTTGTGTCAGAATTCCATCTAAACCAACCTCTGGTACTTCCCGCTTACTTAGCTAATTTCCAAAATGAAGAGCAGGCTCTTCATTCCTTGGATGTTAAGAGAACCTTCTGAGTTCTATTTGGATAGAACCAAGGATGTTCGAAGACTCAGCAACTCTTTGTTTCTTTCAGCGACACCCGGCTGGGTCAACCTGTCGCTATCAGATGCATCTCATCATGGTTAGTGGCATGCCTTCAACATTGCTATTCCATGGCTCAAGTTAAATTAGAAGGCAGAGTGTCGCTCACTCTACTAGGGCGGTCACGGCATCCCTAGATGGAAATGCAATGTTCCAATTGCAGATATCTGCAACGCCGCTACCTGAGCTCAGTGCATACCTTCGTTAAGCACTATGCACTGGATGTTCATGCCAGGCGACATTCCGCATTCGCAGAACTATCCTTAATGGGCTTCTATCTTAGATGCGTGAGCTCTGGCTCTCCTGCCGCCTTTTGGGGATTATCAGCTTGGTACTCTCCCACTAGTGTGAATGAGTGGTGGAGACTTATGTCAGGAAGATATGAAAGTATGTACCTACGTAATTCTTGATCTTCTTGGACGAGTCTCCACCACTCATTCACACGCCCACCTCCATCCTCTCAGCTCACCGCTGTGTTGGTCTTCACTCCTCAAATCTTTGGCCGTGAGGACTTCTTTGCTGACCCTTCTTACAGGTCGTGCGGACTATCTTATGTCCGTGTTTTAATGTTAGGTTTACTCTTTCGTTAGTTGGCTGCACCTCCTTGGTAAAAGGTACTGGAGGCGGTTGGAGGGTCGGCGCCGAGATAGTCATTACTGACGCTGCTCGCGGTGCCGTGGTTCTATGGCGCTGCCTCTCTACACGACCCTCCATCAAAAGTTTGTTCTCGATGGTCCTAGTGCCTCCGCGCTAATCCCACTAGTGTGAATGAGTGGTGGAGACTCGTCTAAGAAGATCAAGAATTACGGTAGGTACGTAATTTTCATTTTATGCATTGAAGGCTTTGGTTTTATTGTCTGGAATTGTGGTTATGGATTTGAGTTGAATCGGTTGCGGGCAGACGGTGGCGCTATGGAGCTTGGAGGAACTTGATGGAGCTTGGAGGACAAGAGCAGAGTGACTAAAAAGGTACATGAAATATTATGTTGTAAAGTTAACAGTTGCAGGGCCAGAGAGCTTGAAGAGAGTGGTGTACATGAATTCAGAGTATTAAATCTCAAGCAATGGAGTGGTGGTAGCGAATGGGGAGAACACGCTAGCTACGATACTGATTCTGCATGTCAGAGGACGGTATTTTCTTCATTTTCCGTCCGCGAGATGGACATCCATCTCATGTACACAAAATGAAGACAGTACCGCTTGTTCTCATGCAGAGCCGATAGTTGTCTGCTTAGTCAGCTGGCTGCTGAACAAACCAAGGAAGTGGGCATGAAGATAAGTTAAGCGTTTGGGGTCTGAGTTCTACGTTACCCATTTTGCGATGTGACCTGCCAGCTTGGGGACTGAAATTGAGCCGCTGGCTTTCGGGTGGAGAGCGACAAGTATACGGGTGTATACTGATGGCTGTGGAACTTTTCTAGCAAGTGCAGGCAATCGCTATTAATGTTGACTTCTGACTTTAGTTTTTCTGCATTTTACATTTGTTTCACGATGCCTCATGTCATGGTACTGGCTACTGGATTGAAGGCGGGAGAAAGGCCACAAACTAGTCCGCTAGCAGCAGAAAAAAAAATGTCTGCTTTCAAAGGAGGACGTTCTATTTGAATACTGATCTGTGTCATTAGGCTTATGGCTAGCTGGCACTTTTAATGCTCGGGCTCTGCTTGCCTGATAGACACCCACCTTGCCAGGGCTATCAGCCAATCAGAGCCCAGGAATTTCTTTGCCCATTTTCTAAAGAAATATATGTGTGGATCTCTGGCTCTGGCTCCTATGACGTCGGCCATGACTCATCACTTAACACACTTGGCAGACATCTTAGGGAGAAACCAAGGCTGTTTTGTAAGTGAAAGGCTGATGTTTACATTTTTCAAAGCTATGAAACTGCATTTATGTTATTTACATAAATGCAGTTTTAGCATAAATGTAAACAGCAGCCTTTACTTTACCTCAATATAAAGCCAGATTTTGGAATTTGCAGTTTTAAAAACTGCATGTTTAGGTACCCTTTAAAAGCGGGTGAGAGTGATAAGTGAGAATTTAAGGTAGACACAGAAGTTTTTAATCAATAAACTTCTATAACACAGGGCCACTTAATATCAGACAGGCTTTCAGCCAGTTTGAATGAAAGGCATTTAAATTAAAGCAACTTCTGTGGGAAAATATTCCTAAGAGAGTACATAGAACTGGACAGACTGCCCAGGACTAATAATAAAAAAAACAAAAAAAAAAAACCCACATTGGGTCAGGGAAAGAAAGGCTGTTTGGACAAATGGCAACCAATAAGCCATGAAGTGAGTAAGAAATATATAGAGCTGAGCTAATCCTCAAAACAACTTGGCAATACAATATGAAGCTGAGGAGAAACTGACCATAGAGAAGAATCACTGAGTTTCAAATAATCCCCAGTATGAGGAACTGAGAGATGCATTCAAAAATAAGTTAGCCAAGTATAAAAATCAAAGCAGTAAAAAAAAAACTAAATTTGAACATGCTTCAACAGACTGTGAATATGGAAAATGTTTAATTGGAGAACAGCAGCATAAATAAGCCAGTTTATAAAATGGGTTTAACAGTGTGAGGTTTCTGATTTGCTAAGAGACTTGCCTAGGTGGGCATTGATGAGACAGCAATTCCCACCTAAAACAAGTCCCTGTGCCAACTGCCCCATTACCCACTAATGTCTCTGTGCGTGTAGAAATTGAAACTTTAGAGTGCCTTTTTTTTTCTCGATTACCAAGCAAGCTCTCAGCTGGGTGTTGCCCTCCCATATGGCATACTCCCAAGGGTACTGAAGGAACTGGTACAGGAGCATGCGGAGCCACTGGCGGATCTGTTCAATTGTTCACTGGAGTCAGGCATGGTTCTGCAGGACTGAGAATGGCTCAGGGTGCCCCTCCATAAAAGCGGTCCAAAGGATGACCCATGGAATTACAACCGTCAGTCTGACCTTGACTGTATGCAAGCTCATAGAGACCATACTTAAGGTAAGGTTGGGAGAATATCTAGAGGAGTATGGTCTCCAGGATGTGAGGCAGCACAAGTTTATGTGAGGAAGATTGTGTCAGACAAATCTGATTGACTTCAGCTGGTTCACGATGTCAGTGGACAGGGTCCAAGCGATAGGTATCCTTTATGTGGACTTCAGCAAGGCATTTGACTCTGTACCCCACCAGAGGTTGATCAGGAAGGTGGTGGATCTCAGGGTTGGTGAAAAGATGACCAGATGAGTAGAAAACTAGCTAAGGAACAGGACCCAGAGGGTGGCAGTGGGGGCAGAGTTATTTAGCACCAGGGAGGTCAAAGTGGAATCCCACAGAGCTTAGTGCTGGGACTGGTGTTGTTCAGTGTCTTTATCAATGATAATGAGGATGGCATTAAGGACAAATGCACTTGTTTGCAGATGACACCAAGCTCTGTGGGAGGTGGACACTACTGAAGGAATACAGAATCTAGAAGATGATCTGAAAAAGCTGGAGGTGGTCTGTGATTTGGCAGCTTAGCTTCAATGCCAGGAATCCCAGGACAGACTACTACCTGGGAGGGTCCTGGTGTCCACAACAGAGGAGGAGAATGATGATCACCAGTGACCTGAAACACTCCACGTGAGTGCAAGAAAGCAGCAAGGGCAAAACAGGATGTTGGGATCCATAGCCAGAGGGATTAGCAGTAGGTGAGAGGATGTTATACTGCCCTTGTACAGGTTGCTGGTGAGGCCACACTTGGAAGTGTGGAGTACAGTACTGGTGGCTGCACCTTAACAAGAACATTAACCTGCTGGAGATGGTCCAGATAGGGCAATGAAGATGATCACAGGTCAGCAGGGTAAAACATACAAAGACAGATTGAGGGCTCCTGAACATGCACTCCTGGAGGAGAGGAGGCATGATTGAGACCTTCAAGTACTTGAAAGGGAACTGTGGGGTGGAGAAGGAGAATCTCTTTAAGCTAAGTGGCAGTTGAAACCCGAGGGACATGGTCTTAAGGTGGGAGGAGGTTAGGAAGCAGTTCTTCATGGAAAGGGTGATGATTGGTTGGAATGTGCTGCGGAAGTGGTGGTCTCATTGAAGAAAGTGGGCAGCTTCAAGAGAGGCTGGCTGGGATAGACATAGAGGGACACAGTAAGGGTCATAGGAAGGCGGATTGAAAGTATTGGGGTGGAGGGGCAGGTCAGTTGCTCAAACTGAGGACCCTCCAATATGAGCAGAATAGACAGACTTAAAGGTCTTCTTCTGCTGGCTTCATCATATGTTCCCCATGCTGTGTCAATTGTCTTTCGTCATATTAAAGTAAATGTAAAGCTCCTACTGTTTAAACAGAAACAGTTCCACAAAGTTGCCTGCTACTGAAGTCCCTTATTTCTACCTGTGCGACCGCTTCTCTTCTGCTTCTATCTGGTCCCAACAGCAGCAACGATAAAAATGGGGGGAGGGATGGGGAGGAGGACTCAAGCAGCCTTTCACCCGATTGCTCTGAGAATGAAACTGCCACTAACAAGCATTTGACAATGCCGAATGTTTGCTTGCTGCAGTGGTAGTGTAAGTTACAGAGCTGCATAATAGTAATGGCAGTGAAGTATTGAACTGAAGCCAACCCCACCACCACCCTGCAGAGAGTGACAGGCATTGGGGTGTGCCTTTGGATCATCAGGCATAACGCCACGCCATTTCACCACACCCCACCCTGCAGACACTGACAAGTGTCACGGTGTTCCTTGGGGTCTTTGGCCCTTACGCACCTATTCCATCAGGAAATACGGTGAGATGAGTGCGGTATAGGAGAATGGGGTGAAGTTTGGGCCTGAAGAGTCCGAGGCACACCTTGATGCCTCTCACTGGCTGCAGGGTGTGGGTGGGGGTGAATGGTATGAGCATGACAGGCAAGAATCCCAAGTCACACCTCTGATGCCTTTCATTCTCTCTACAAGGTGGGCGTTATGGTCGGAAACCCTAACGCCTCAGGCATTCGTTGGTATTTTCACTCAAAATTTTCAACATGTTTTTTTGTGACCCCACCTCATGAACGGTGGCAATATCAGTTTGTTCGCCAAAAACTGCTTTTTGCACAGCGACTATGGCATTTGGCACCACAGGTGCAAAAACACATTCTGAACAGGATGTGAAAATGACAGCGGTACTGTTCATGGGGAGGTGTAAAAAATGGCAATGTTGAAAATCTGCTATGATAATCTTAAAAAACTGGTGAAGTCACGAGCGGCGTGAGAAACTGTGCAACGACAATCCGTAATGTAACTAGTTTGGGGATTTTTTTACAGCAGATTGTTAACACAGGCATTTTGGGACCTCCGATCATGAACAGTGTCAGTGTGATTTTCTTTATCTGTCCCAAACAATGATTTCTCACAGCGACCACGCATTTCTGTGCTGAAAGTGTGAAAACACATTTCGGCCATGTTGTGGAAAATGACAGCTGTACTGTTCATAAGGAGGTGTGGAAAATGCCACTAGTGAAAATCTGGACTGAAAATATTACAAATTCATGAACTTACGAGTGCGTGGACTGCTCAATGCTCACTCGAACACAGTCATTTTATGGAGTTTTGTCACCAAATTTTCAACATAGCCATTTTAAGACCTCTGCTCATGAGCAGTGTCACTGTGATTTTCTTAATGTGTCCCGTACATTGATTTCTTTACACGACTGCGCCATTGTACTACATGGGCAGAAACATGTTTTGGGTGAGATGTGAAAAATGACAGCTGTACTGCTCATAAGGAGGTGTGGTAAAATGGCAATGTTGAAAATCTGGAGTAAAAATATTGAAATTTCGCAAACTTACAAGCGTGCATAGGAACTGCATAGCATGGCTAAATAAAACAGTCATTTTGATTTTTCATCAAATTTCAACATAGCCATTTTAACACCTCTGCTCATGAACAGTGTCACTGTGATTTTCTTAATGTGTCCATACATTGATTTCGCACACAGACTGCGCCATTGTGCGCTACATGGTGAAACACATTTTGGGTGAGATATGAAAAATGACAGCTGTACTGCTCATAAGAAGGTGTGGTAAAATGGCAGTGTTAAAATCTGAGTGAAAATAGTGAAATTCGTGAACTTCGAACGGTGTAGGAACTGCAACGCACGCCAGAACAGTCATTTTTAGGACGCCCACCAAATTTTTCAAGATAGGCTTTTTGAGAGCCCACCTTATGAACACTGGCAGTGTCGCTTCATTAATCATTCGGAAAGGTGATTTCGCAGTGCCTGCAAATCACCCTCGGGCCCGAGTAACGCCATGACAGTGACAGCATTCATGAGAAGGGTCCCAAAACCCCATGTTGAAAATTTGCAAAAATTCCAAAAAATGCCTGAGATATGCAATAAAGTTGAAAAACCCGTCTATCCCATTATACAGCTTACCAGCATTTCCTCAGTTCGCGGTCGGCTTTTGAAGAGTGCAGGTGTGTTCCCGGTCCGCCAAAGATCGTCGTGCCGAGCTCGGAGGTAAGTATGGGGTGAGGGGTGTGGGGAGGCAGGGTGCGCAGTGGGTGGTGCGGGTTGTGGGAGGGCAGGGAGAAGCGCCGAGGACAGTTTTGTATTTACAGTTTTTTTATTTCCTGAGGCAGCGAGGGGCGTTTGCCACGCTGGGTGGGCTCCCAGCGTGGCAGCTGAAGATGTTGGTGGGGCAGGGAGCCGACGGATTGGGGCACTCTGTCATTATACATTTTGCCACGCTTAGGTGGGGCCTCAGTGGCACCTGGATGCTTGGGGGCATGCAGCCAACGGGATTGGACACCCCGCCAGCCATAATATCATTTTGCCACACTTGGGTGGGCTCCAGCGTGGCACCTGGATGCTTTGGGGCGGCAGCTGACGGGATTGGGCACCTCCGTCGGCCATAAAACATTTTGCTGGGGTGGGCTCCCAGCGTGGCACCTGGATGCTTTGGGGGGCATGGAGCCGACAGGGATTGGGCACTCGTCGGCCGTGCGTGTGGGGAGGAAGGCGATGAGCATCGCAGTGTGCGCAAGGCGCACGGTGTGGGAGGGGGAGTCAGCTCACTGGAAGCGGAGCTCTCCCTTCTGAACTGTATGCCACTGCATTTTCAGCTGTCATAGACAGCTGTTGCAGTGATTGGCGACCGCGACCGTGCCTCGACACACACTGACTGAATTGGAAGAGGCTGACACACCTCTGGAAAACTCGGATGATGGCACTTTGTTTTTGCACATCGTGCAAGCAAACATAATAAAACAAAGAGTGATTTGCCTGATTGAGCTCACAATACAGCTGCCACTTATAAAACAACAAAAAAAACTTCTAAGTGATACTGTTATTGTTTTCCTCTAACTTTACTGTCCCAACACCATACAACTCTGTGCATGTACTATTGTTTCCAGTTTAGTTCCAGAATCCTCCTGTATGAGGGTATGGACTTCATGCACAGAGTGTAATTGCACTGTCCCAACTCCATACGGCTGTGCATGCACTATTGTTTCCAGTTTAGTTCCAGAATCCCTTTTATGAGGTTATGGATTTCATGCAGTGTCTCTCTAATTGTACTGTCCCAATGCCATACCACTCTGTGCATGTACTGTTGTCTCCAGTTTAGTTCCAGAATCGACCTGTGTGAAGGTATGGACTTCACGCACATCATGTCTGTAATCGTACTGTCCCAGCACCATACAGCTCTGTGCATTTACTATTGTTTACAGTTTAGTTGTAGAATCCCCATGTATGAGGGTATGGACTTCACGCACAGTGTGTCTGTAATTGTACTGTCCAAAGGCTGTGCGCCCCAGTGCATGTGCTGGTGTTTCCAGTTTAGTCCCAGAATCCCCATGACTCTGTGCATGTACCATTGTTTCCAGTTTAGTTCCAGAACTCATGTACAAGGATATGGACTTTATGCACAGCATATCTGTAATTTGTCCTGTCCCAACACCGTAAGACTCTGTGGATGTACTACTGTTTCCAGTTTAGTCCCAGAATCCCCATCAACGAGGATAGGGACATCACACAGAGTCTGTACTTGTGCTGTCCCAACGCCATATGACTGTACATGTACTATTGTTTCAGTGTTAGTTTACGTTCAGCACAAATGAGAGTACTATACTTTGGACTATGTGTATGACTCAGTGGTCGTACTTTTACCTCTGTGGAAAAGGTTGCTGCTTGAAGTCCCAAAGCCTCCTTCCCTTCTGTGGCCCTATTTGTTGCAGGGGTCTCACGGCTGCCCTGGAGTGAACCCTGCATCAACCACTGATCTCTCCTTTATCTGTTCCACTCCACCACTGGTAAATTACTGGTCCATCCTTGGCGACTGTAATATTAATTGACTCTCCCTTCTGCACATAAACTTTGCCAAATTGTTAAATTCCTCCAATTATCTCAATTTCTGACCGCATCTATCTCAATCATAAATCTCTAAACCCCTCCCTCCTGGATGAGGTCCTCCCACTTCCCACCATATTGTGGATGCAGGTATGCTCCCTGGCACCCTCAGTAACCAGCATATGGTCTACTGGATGCGCAAGATCCGCTGTCCAAAAGCTCACCCTAAATTAATTCTCCTCCTCTGGTCTTTCAGGTTCATGGCCTTGTCCTCGCTCCACAGCGATTTGCCGTCACTGATTGGTCCCCTATCTCTTCAGCCACTAACATCAATTCTTCCCTCCAATCCTTCCCTTCTAAATGCATGATTGTCTGGGTCCACATGCGCCGTATAAAAGCAGAGTGCCCAGAGGCATTTGGAAACTAGCTGTTATCAGTTCCATGTGTATTTCCTTGTAAAATCTTTTAAATAAATAAATGGAGCGTTGCAGTGGACATGCTGCCCTGGGGCTGGATGTGGCAGTGCACTTTGAGGAGGAGAGCTTCTCTGCTCCTGTGGAGAGCCCTCATAATATTTGGCATTTGTGTTATTTCCTGCCAGTTAGTCAAGAAGAGTTAACCATAGGCAGGCCATTTAGAATGCTGTGGTTGCAGAACTTAAGTGGTGCTGCAGAAATCCCTGTTTTGTTGGGATTTCCTTTATAAATAGTTTCCTTTTTCCTTCCACTACCTGCCCAGCCCTCATCTGCAGTCCACTTTCTCCCCATCACCCACTGTCTCTGGGCTTGTTCCTTACCCCCATTTTTCTACAGCTTCCCCAAACCCAATGGGATGTCATGCCTGGTTGGAGGTGGGGGCTTAGTAGGCAGTGGGTGTTTGCTGCTTCATCCTACTGGGGTGAGTGACAATTCTCCTTCTTAGGTCCCTGGTTCACCCGGATGCGTTTTGAGCTGGGTGGCAGTTCATGCTCATGTACAGGCGTGAGCATGCCGCTGTCAGGAGGCATCCATTCACCCATGATGGCTCCTACTTGCTCTCCCACCTGTGGACATCAGGTGGTGGTGTCATACCAAAGCACACTGTCCTTCCTCTCTGGAGGAAGAGGAGAGTGTTGTCTGGGGTTCTCAACTTCCCCAGCCCCTACAATCCAAGCGCGTTCCCAAACCTAGGTCACTGGCATCTCAACTAGTAACCCTCACGACACAGAAAGACCAGCTATTTTGTGTGGATTTTCATTTAAAAATAGTTTGCAATAATTAGAGGCACTTTTCCCTCGTCAACTGTCCTGAAGAACCTCCCCATTTTCAGTCAGTGATGTCACCAGAGACATGGTCAAGGATGTCAGTTGTTAGCTGGACAGAAAACCATTTCAGAGTGGGTAATTGCTGCTGTAGAAGGAAACAGATGTGCCACAAAGTGCAGGAGCTGTGCCCATACCTTTCAACTGTCCCTGATTTTCAAGGATGTCCTTGACTTTGCCTCAAAATTATCCTCGGTACCTCCAAAACGTTGTGTTTCCGTGATGAAACAGTGGGTATGTATGCACAGAATAGTACCAAGTACTTTGTTAGTTATAGATGTGCTCATCTTTAGAAAATGCATTTTATACTAAATCCCCTTTTCTACCAGCTTCCTTGGTGGATGACACCAGTGTTGAAGATGTTTCCCGGTTTGGGTCCTTAGTCCCTGATTTTTGAAGCCTTATCCTGGATCTATAGGCAGGGGTTGAGCAGTATGGCCTCACTCAAGGAATGAGGCATGAAGTGCTGCAGAGAACTGAGCGCTCTTACTGTTGGATGGCTGTAGCCATGACAACCCCATTGTCTGGTGCGGACAGGAAAACTATTAGGGATAAAAAGAATAAATGCAGGTTCCTTTCTCCCTCTTTGTGCTGTTTTTCTGGGATTAAGTTAAAGATCTCAAACTTAAAAATGAAGGGTACCTGAACAACACCCTTTTTTATTAAAAGTTTTATTTTTAATTAATAGATAGATGCTTTATTTATAAAACACCCTTTCCAAAGATTCAGGGTGCTGTACAATCAGAACAGTACAGGTATTAAAATCAAGCAATACAAATAGAATTAACTGGAGTCAACACACAATTAATCTATCTTAATTAAAATATTACTGCAGATTCTTTAATCATTAAAAGCCTGTTGGAACAGGTAGGTCTTCAGACCTTTTTAAAGGCTTCTACCGAGGGAGCCTTCTTCGATAACCAGGTAATGAGTTCCACAGGGTGGCACGGCCACTGAAAAATGCCCAGTCTCCCAAATGCTGCAACCTAGCCCAGGGAACTCCAAGGAGGCACCTCTTGGCAGAATGGAGTGCCCGGGTGGGTGATGGGGCACAAGGAGATCTTGCAGATAGACAGGTCCCCTTTCATGTAGGGTCTTGTGGGTCAAGCCCTACCTTGAAGACAGACCTCCACCTGACCATCAGCCAGAGCAGTTCGCGGAGGACGGGGTGACATGATTATACCTTTTCACCGGTCAGCAATCTTGCCACCATGTTCTGCACCAGCTACAACTGGTAGAGGTTGCCTCCAGATAACCCTAGGTACAGGGCATTAGATTAGTCCACCCTGGACATGATGGCGTGCACCAACATGGTCAGGTCCTCAGGCAGGATCAGGGCAATGTTCCTAAGATGGTAAAACCCACTTTTAACCATGACTGACACCTGAGCATCAGCGTCAGGCTGTCATTCAGGATCATACTCAAATCCTTCACCCGTCTAGACAGAGTAATGGGAATTCCTCCAGCACTAAGCCAGGTGGTATCCCCTCACCCTCACCCACAACCACGATGACCTGGATCCACCACCAGTACCTCAGTCTTGTCTGGATTAAGTTTAAGCCAGTTTTGAGTCATCTAAGTCTGGATATCCTGTAGGCAGCTGATAAATACAGAGGTCGCCATCTAGTCATTGGATGCACAAGACAGGTATAGCTGGGTATCATCTGCATAACAATGAAAACCCAGCCCATACCACCTAATAATGTCTCCCAACGGCAGCATATACACCATGAACAACAAGGGCATCAACACCAAACCCTACGGAACCCCACAGCATAGAGGCTTCGGGTTGGATGAGGCCAGTCTCGTCGCCACTTTGCACTCTGTCTCTCAAGTATGACCTGAACCAGTTGATGATATTACTGGACATGTCACACCAGACCCGCAGGCTGTTAAGTAGCATCTCATGATCCACAGTGTCAAATGCTGCTGAGAGGTCCAGGAGGACTAAGATAGTACAATCTCTCCTGTCCTTCGCCTTCAGGAGATTATTTAGCACCCTCACCAGGGCAGTCTCCATCCTATACCCAGCCCAGAACCCAGACTAAAAGACTCATAGCTGAAAGAAGAGACAAGATGCTTCTAAGCTGAATAGCCACCACTTTTCTATAACCTTCCTAAAATGGGAGGTTAGAGACTGGCCTGTAGTTGCCGAGACAGTCTGGGTCCAAGAGGGCTTCTTCTAAAGGGCCTGACCAAAGCCTCTCTCAAGGCTGATGGAAAGACACCACTCCTCAATGAACTCCGGACGATTTCCTTAACCATCGGTCCAGTCAGGTCCAAACAGCCAACCAAAAGGTGGATTGGACCTGGGTTCAGATCATAATGTGTTGGTTGCAACCTCAAGAGTATTTCCACCACCTCTTCCACCCCAGCTAATCAAAACTCATCCCAGGTAGGAGGAGGAGTGTTTTGACATGGCTCAGGACAAACCCTGCATCCCTTTGAGAGATGCTTGACGGGACCTCTGAAAGGGCAGTACCGGATCATCTCCACAGGAGTGGGACCATCTGTGGGGGCCCTTAAACATGAACCCCACTGTGCTGTGATCCTACCAAACCACTGGATCCACTCTGAGGTCAGAAATATCAAGGCCTAATGAAAACAAGGTCTAGCGTGTGGCCACCCAAGTGTGTTGTTGACATAACATTCTGTGTCCCACCCAGAGCCTCCATACTCCCAAGAAGATCACCTCCAAATCATGAGAGCCTGCCATCGACCCAAGCATTGAAGTCTGCCAGAATCAACCATCTGGGGACTCCAACACCAGGCTTGCAACAAGCTCATCAATCTCCAGTAAAAGTCCCCATCTCTTCCCAGTGGTCGATAGAGCAGGAGGACTCTGAAGCCTGTATCCAGACCACCCCGGCAGCCACACACTCAAAGGACCCTATAGTACCAACAGGTAGCATCATGAGGTTCAGGCTAGATTTAAAACAGATGACCACCCCTCACCTCTGCGATCCTCCCTAGGGGTGTGTATCATGGAGTACCTGGCTGTACTGCTGCCTCCAAAATGGGAGCAGCATTCTCAACCAGCCAGGTCTCTCGGGATGCAAGCCAGGTCGACGGAGGATATCAAGTCCGCCATTATGGCAGTCTTGTTCCTCATCACCTGGCATTGCATAACACAACCCTGAGGAGGATGAGGGCAGGCCTGTATCCAACAGGTAGCACCATGAGGGTGGAGCCCTTGGGTATGGGAGCTAAGCAGGTGGGAGCCTTTCCGGTTCCCATTTCACCCCAGGCGTCTCCTCAGCCTCACCACCAGAATCCCAGACACCCTGGCAGCCACTCAGGCATGATACGCATGGGAGGCAGTATAGCACAGTGGTTTAAGCCTCTGAGCTACAAATCTGGAGACCTGGGTTTGAATCCCACAGCCCCACTTACATACTGTGTGTGACCCCGAGCAAGTCACTTAACTTCCTGTGCTCCAAGGTTGCACTAGTAAACAAGCTTTCAGCTTAGTGTGTGTCACCTGGTTAAATAACTAATAACTGGGAAAAAAAATCTCCAAGCTATCCCGAGTGCCCTGCATCTCCTATAAACCTCCACAGGAAATGCTGGAAGGTCAAAGGGATGGAGGTCTCTGAGGAGGATCCCCAAGTAGCTAAACCTTAAGCGTCCCTGTCCCAAACTCATACAACCTGAATAAAATCCTCCAAAATAATTAACCAACCAAAGTAAGCTAATACCACAGTAGAAATCATGAAACCTACCCAACCAACAGATATAAACACATGTACAACCAGGGTGCGAAATTCCTACTCTTAGGTCTTAGGTGCCCCAGGACAGGCACTTTTGATTCAGGACACCTACTGCTGTGCAGTGCCTGCCCGTTTGGGCACATAAGGTATTCTTGCACAGTTTGTATTTTTTTTTTTTTGTGCCAACTTCTTCTTTTTTTCCTTACTTTCAGTTGCCTTTTTTTCTTCTTCACTTTCCCTAGGAGTGGGGAAAAGTCGGAGGAGGCAGAGCGCAGTGCTGACATCAAAAGCCAATCACGAGTGTGCTCATCTTGATGTCAGCTGACCGCAGCAGGAGACTTGGAGCATAGAGCTCTTCAGGTTCTGGGGAGAAGAAAAGGAGTAGGCTGATGTGTTCCTGACATTTCTGTGGCACAGTCATCAGCCAAAGGGTCCCTGTAGCTGTTGGAAGTGGGCTTCAGCAAGCGTACCAAATGGTGCCACCTATTGTATATATTTGCCCACCCCTCCAGACAGCGTGACATGAGGACCCTGCTGCACAGAGCACCATTCTGCGCTTGCATTCGTGGAGACCAGACGTCTTGTGTTGTCAGGCTGTTATTGGGATTGATCGAACATTTAAAAAAACAGAGACCAAAAGCTCTTTTAAGAGCTAGCCTGACTGAGTACTGAAAAAAATACAGAGTGCTGAAAGGAGTGAGTTGATTTTAGGGCAGAGGAATGACTCTGAGGGGGAGGAGAGGAGTGTGAGACCACGATGGTCTCTCTCGGGACAGAAGGAAATTGGGACAGCAAGAAAATAATTAGAATATGTGGAGTCAGTCGGACTTTTCCTAAAAGTGAAAACAAGCAGCATCTGAATTAGAGATTACTTCTTAATCTCACAGGCTGCTTTGCTGTTGCTCTTCTTTTAGCTCTTACAATACCAACCACCAGACCTGTAATAGGAGGGTGAGGGAGACAAACACACAGTGATTTTCTGGACCACAGACAGTTCCTTCAGAAACCTACTATAAATGTACCTGCTATACTTACTTTATAACACTAACCCTGCCAAGCAGCTAACTGAATAACATGCCCAAGTTCCTATCCTAATAGAATAATTCTGTTTCTATAATGTCTGTGAATGATAATGACAAGTAAATAACTGAAGCCTGAAAACATCAACAACTAGACTGCAGCAGAAGGGACTCAATCTCTTTAGGGCCAATTCTATGAATTGACCAGCTGCTTGCAGAAAATTCCAGCAAGAAATTTCTTTTTCTATTTTATGCAGTCAATGGCAACACAGTGAATTTCAAACCATAAAAAGCTGCCCGTGTGCTATTTTTTTTACCTTCCTAACCTCAGTTAATTACAAATAAAAAGCTCTATTTGAATTGTAAGTAAAGTGAGTGACTTCATTTATACATTGTAAACAGTTCTCCTGTAAAGGGTATCTAGTACAGTGTACACACATCCATTGTGGTTGTGGTCATAAAAGCTATTTTTTTTTTTTTTTATAAGTACTTCTAGGTAACGGTTGAAGTCAGGGCAGACTGTTGTGTTGAAATGTTAAGGAGCTCAGTCAGTCCTCACTGCTCAATGCTTACCCAGTTCCTAACAGTAACTAACACACACCTATTGTTGTCTTTCTTGTTAAATAACTACTTGTCTACAACTACCACTACTACCTAAAAATAATAAAAAGTTGAGACTGAAAGACCAAGAGTAGAGGGGTTACTGCTTCTTGGGACCGAATTTAAAAGGCAAAAATCTGTCTAAAAAGTTTTTCCTCAGGCTACAGTCCATGTTCAGGGATCCATCTGTTAAATAATGCTTTTCTAGTCTTTACAAGCTACTGTAGTAGCTGCTCTGTCTACCTACCTACCATACAGGATCCATGATCTGTTATTAAATAAAGCCTAGTGTCACTCTCTATTATGTGGTGGATTTATCTATCCAACTAATGTAAATCTGAATAAATACTATAACTAGCTCTCTTTACAAGCTTCTCTGAGTGTGGACTATCTAAAATCTGAATAGTGTTATTAAAAAAAAAAAAAAAAAAAATCTGGTAAGCGTTTTTACAACAAGCTACACTGTCACTGTGTCACGATCGGACTGTCTAAAATCTGAATACTATTATAAAAATAATCAGGCAACACACAATCAGTTTTTCTTAAGTTTATTTATTGAAAAAAAAACACACATTTTTCCTTCTTGCATTTATTAACACTGAGTACAAATCAAAATTCTCAAAACAAGTCAAATCAATAGTCATGAGCAGTCAGGCAGACACCATGGCCCAGATATTCAAACCGCGCCAGGCTGTGGCGCAAGCCAGGCGCCAGCTCAACTTGGCTGCGCAGGGTGTGGACTGGCCAATATTCAAGGGAGCTGCGCCATGGCTCAGCAGCTTTGAATATCGCACCCTGGCTTCCCCCAGTGTGCATGGTGCAGTGGCACTGCGCCAGCGCAAGTGGCCGAGTGGAGCATGGAGATGCACTAGCGCATGTTCCATTGTGCCATGCACAGCAAGCGCGATATTCAAAACCGACATGCAAATGGGGCCATAATGTATGCAAGGCGCACTTGGAGCCATTTGCATGTCATTAGGCCCCATTTGCATGCAGGTGCGCCGATCCCTGACGACGCTGGCCAGCCTGCCAGGCAGCAGGCTCGGGACCGACGCCTTGCAGCCTGATCGCGGGCATTTGTATAAAAAGAAATATTCCGTCAATATCCCTGGTGGTCCAGTGGACCGCTATCTGCCCGATCGGACATTTGTAAAAGATTCAATGTCAATATCGCCTGGTGGTCCTGTGGACGCTATCTGCTTCGATCGGGCATTTGTAAATAAGATTCCAATGTCAATATCCCTAGTGGTCAGTGGACCCCTGTCTGCCCGATCACGGGCATTTGTACTATAAAATACATAAGTCCAATATCCTGTTGGTCTGGTACCCCTCCCACCACCCACTGAGCCCCACTGTCCCGCCCCCAGTCAGCGGCGGGTGGCAGCACCACCCACCGCCAGCTGACACCATCGTGGGCTGTCGCCCATTGGTTCTGGCGTGAGCGAGCCAATGGGCGTGCAACCGATGCTAACTACTACATTCCAGATATGAATGATTATTCCACATATCTGGAAAATAATGCAATACAAACTGCATGCCGATTGGCTCCGCTGTGAACCAATGGGCGTACAGCAACCTGGCGGTGTCAGTGGTGGCGGCAGCCAGGTGAGGTGCTGCCGGCTGGCAGGGGGAAGCGGGCAGTGGGGCTCACTGGGCAGGGTGGGAGAGGGTACTCCTAGACCACCAGGGATATTGGACTTATGTATTTTATGTACAAATGCCGCGATTGGGCAGACAGGGGTCCACTGGACCACCAGGGATATTGGACTTATGTATTTTATGTACAAATGCCCGTCGGGCAGACGAGGTCTACCGGACCACCAGGGATATTGGACATCGGAATCGCTTATTTTTACAGATGCCTGCGATCGGCAGATAGCGTCCACTGGACCACCAGGGATGTAGGACATAGTTTTTTACAAATGCCCGCGATCGGGCATGGGGCCTCCATTAGGTGCAGCCGGGAATCAGGTGGCTACCTAGAGTGGCAGCTGCCATGTTGCGACTTCTGCAATGCGGCAGCTCACCTGTGGGTGGCCATCAGTTGTTCCTTTTTGGGGAGTAACTTTGTGCTGGCACAGGTGGGGTTGCGTATGCATGGCTCTGCACATCCCGGCTGAATATCGGGCTGTGCAGAGTATGCATGGCACACCCCACCTGTGCCTGCATACAGTACTGATGCGCTCCGCATCGGGATTTGTGCAGGCACTTTTCCCTTTTTGAATATCACTGAGAACAAGACAGTGGTTGCGCATGGCGCAACCTTTTGAATATCTGGGCCCATGAGTCTAAGGGCAGCATGTAAATAGTTTCTTGGGCATGTATATTTTTTCTTACATGCCCTAGTGGGCATGTACTTTTTCACAATTTCATACCCTGATTACAAACATGACATATCCAAGATTTAGCATATTTACAAATCTGTTACAAAACCTATCTCTAGACTCTAACAAGATAAATTAATAAAACAGCTTTAACCATATCTAGACACTCTGAAGCTGACTAGGGATTAGAATAATAGCTTTAAGTATGAATCTATTGAATAATACATAGGTAAGGCTCATTAAAACGCTGAGATGTGGAGTTTAAGAAGAAAAAAAAGGAGAGCACGTTTCCTCAAAGATAGCAGGCTTGTTGGCCATAGTCAAAGCCATCCTCCTGTTAGCAACTAGACTTGGAGTGTTACACTGTTCAGTGAGGGAGGTGAAGGGGTTCCAGCATGACAGCATAACCTTGTCATTACAAGAGCAGCTGACAAGACCCAGTGCTTTTAGAAGCTGCTCAGAAAGTGGATTTCTGAATCAGTACTTATCATGTAAAGTTTACATGAGAAGGAATCTTAATTCTGGTTACATTTTGCAAATCTTGTGAATTTCAGCCCAAATATTTCTTATGACGGACACTCTCAAAGCATGTGTGTAAGGTTTGCGTGTTTTAGTTGACACCTCTAGCATGGGCCGTCTTATAAGTAATGCATTTCCTCTAGATGTTTTGAGGAGTAGTAATAATAATTAAGGATCTAAACTGTATTGTCCTACCTTGGACTTCCCTGCAACTCAAATAAGCATTCTTCCAGGCTCTAACCCATTCATCCACAGTAAAGGCCTCTCCCAGTACATCTTCCCACTTCTGTTTAGAAGCTTGTGAAGAAGAAATGGAATTATCAATTTCTGTTAACTAACACATACCAGCCCCTTTCCTCATTGAGGTCAGTTTGACTAGTTGTTCCACTCATTATGCTCAGGTAGTATAAGGTCTGGAGTCAAAGGAGTTCTGCAGACCCGCCTAATCTGTAAAAACTTGTTAACTGAAATCTGTGTAATTTAAACGTAGTCTTCATTTCAGCGAAGAAACTAGTGTCTTAGTTTTGTGCCTATTAGATCCACCTACATTTGTAACCCCAGCTCAGATCCAGGCGAACCCTCCAGGGGCCTACTCCCATATAGAATATTTTCATTGTTCCAAATTGTGGTTAGATAAGTGGGAAATCTTTGGATTTTAAGGATGTTTTTGACTTTCTTAATTACAGTCATGAAGGACACAATGCATGGCTTATCCTTTACCTCCTTGGGCATGGGGATAAATAAGTAATCTGAGAGTCTGAAGGGAGAAACAGTGATTTTCAACTGCTAGCCAGAGTGAGATTTTCTCAACATCTGTTGTAGACATTTATTTGACAGCCTGTTTGTATAGAAATGCTATATGGTATTTCTGCCAATGTGCAAAGCAAATCCCCCTCAGACCAGGGACTTCTCAGTTTGTTTAAAGACAGCCTATGAGGTTTGCCTCCCAGAGAATTTCTGGACCATGCTTCCTGTTAACCTTAACAGATCCAGAAGCAAATGGTTTGATATCTTTATTGGACCAACATAGATGTTACAAAAGAAAACAGTGTCTAAGCTTTTGGACCAGTCAAGTCCTTACTGGAGACTTATGACAGTTGTTCAGAGAGTCACATTCTATTAGCAACCAGATCATACATAAAAAAAAAAAAAGAAACAAATCTCATAGTTTAAAGTACCTATTTCAAAAAATCACAAATTTAAATGGAATGAATAGCATCCGTTAGCTTGCTACTACTGAGAATCTTTTCAAGGTAAGTACATCCAAATTAGATAAGCTGAACACTCAAGCAGACAAAATCTCTAACTGAAATTATTAATGAGTGAGTGAGTGTGTTATGAGAATACATTCAAAATTAAAAGCAAGACCTTTAGATTTAATACCACAAATGTCCAAGTTAAAACTTGATAGTATTGTATGATAAAAATAAAACTGCAAAACAGAAATGTATGTATGGGAATAAGAGGAATGAGAAAAATGTACTTTGTATGAACAACTGTTTAAAACATTCATACAGAATTAAACATATCTCGAGATATTTTCTAAATTACACTCTCTACCAGTTAACTCACTCCATAAACATTAAAACCCTACAGTGCTGTAACAATATTTCTAGGGACATGGATATGTTGTTCATCCACACTGTATGGCAGGTTCCTTGCCGCTTTAAATCTTGCTGGAAGGTCTTCAAGCTGGCTTCTCCGCCCACCCACCCACCGGGTGGTAAAACTCTCAGCTGCCCCATGGCCATGAATCTTCCTTACCACTTAGCTCAGGTTCCCTCCTTAACGCTCTGCATATAGACTGGATCCTAATTCTTGGTTCACCCGAAACTAATTCTTAAGTTTTCAAGACTTGGTCAAATTACTCCCTCGTGGCTGCGATGGACAAATTGACTCCGGTTTTCGTCGGTGCCCATGTGGGCAGAAAATGTCCAGGATGGATCCGCACTCCACGTCGTCTACTGCCTCGGCCTAGATCACAACCCGCAGGACTACTTGACTATGCCGTTCATTTCGGCCAATGTTCTGGAAGACCAGCTGCCAGTTACAGCTAGAGCCCGAGAAGCGCTACCCGCCAGTGAAGTCCAAGGAGGCCCATTGGGTGGTGTCTGCGGCGCTGGCCTCGCTGAGAAACCTCGAGTAGATGATCGCCATCGAAGAAGAGGCGCCCAGGCTGCATCTTCATCTTCCTTAGTCGTGGCATTTATCCCGCTCTCTGGGATCCTCCTACACAGCTTCTTTTAAGAGGCTTTGCCAATCCCCTTTCCACGAAGGGGAGGGACATTCAGGACATTCTTCTCAGTCCAAAAGAAGGACTTGAAAGGTAAGTCCCACCGTCTGCATTCGTGGAAGTGGGAGAGGTCCCCTTCCAGGACAGTCGACACTGACTTGAGTCGAGGTGCGGCCGAGACACCCGTCGGCGTGGTGAAGTTTTCTGAACCCGTCGGATGAGCTATCAACTGGTGAGGCGACAACCCTTCTTCACGGTTTCCCTAGTGGAGACCGAGGACTTGCCTGCACCTCCCATGCCGGAATCCTGGTCAAGGCTTCCGAGCTGAGGGAAGAGCGGTGTGCCCCACCCTTCCTAGACCCACCCTCGGAAACACAGAGGTCTTGGTCTGAACCTCGTCTCAGTCCAGCCGAACCCGCCCGACATTGGCGGTCTTTGTCTCAGCACCGAAGCAGCGGCGGCGCCACTCGCCCTCGTCTTCCTCCTCGAAGAGGAGAGGCTTCAGTGCAAATGCGCCAATGCTGCAAGGACCTAATGTGGCAGCAGTTACTTCTGTCCAGGAACAAGCTGACACCGTCGCCTTCCCGCCATCAAGTGGCTGTCACCCGAGCGGCGAAACAACCCTCGCTGTAGTCGAGGTGCTCAAGCCTGGGCCAGTTGTTCAGCCAAAACCAGCTGCCCCACGATTGTGGTGGAACCTCTGCCTCCACAACTGGAAATCAGTGGCGCCGACCAGAGACTCTCGGTTGGGTCAGGGTCTGCCCACAGGTTGTCGGCCACCTCACTCCCGACCATCCTTGGCAGGTGGAGGTGGCTCAGGCCCCAGGCAGCTCTTACGGACTCCTCGGAGTCCAACCACGACTCCTCCCTGTTTTCCGGCCCCTTGACCTGGAGTCCTCCGGGGCAGTCGATGCATGAGAGCCCATCATCCTTTATGGGTCTGCTTCAGCTCATCGGAGTCCACTGGGATGCAGCTCGAGCCCGTATCCAAGTGGGCCAAGTATCTGACGGAGATACTGGACGAGGTTTGCCACGGAGGCCTTTCCGGTGGCTGAAGCCATTGTTGGCCCGGCCTTGGAGCTTTGGCAGCAGCCAGCTTCCTGTCTGCGCCTTGACCAGGATGGCCAGGAAGTATCACGGTCCCTACCGGCTCTTTGTCTGGTTTTCAGAGCACCCCTCCAGCGGAGGGTTGGTCACCGATAGCGTTTTCCGGCATTCCGGGAATGCTAGGGATTGGATAAGCCCCGACAAGGAGTCCAAAAAGCTGGACTATGCGGGTGCAAGGTGTATGCTGCATTCTCCCTTGGCCTCTGCCAGGCCAGCTCAGCCGTGCTGATGACACACTTCTCCCATGCCCTCATGGGCTCCCTGGATGAGGTGATCCCTCATCTCCCAGCCGACTACAGACCACGGTCTAGCAGGTACAGGACCAGGGAAGGCGGTGGCAAAACAGCAGCTCCAAGCGGCTCTGGACTCGGAGACTGCTGTGCCAGATCAGTTCGGCCGCAGTGGCCATGCGCCAGCAGCATGGCTGAGGATATCCACCTTCACTGCGGATACCCAGCATAAACTGGTGGATGTCCCTTCCTGGGGACTGACCTGTTCGGCTCTGGCGTGGAAGGCCACCTCCAGCGGATTGAAAAGTCCAATGCTACTCTGGACTCAGTCACCTGTGTCCAGAAGGACAAGAGCCGTCATCAACAACATAAGTCCTTTCGTCCTTCTCGCCTGCGCACGTCCGCCCAACAGCAGCAGCATCAGGGCCAGCAGGCTTGTGCTTGGCAACCCCAAAGCCAAGCCTGCAGCTTCCTCTAACAGGAAGCAGGAAGAAAGGCACAGGCGGTCCCTCAGCCGGTCCTTCCTCCAAGCCTGCCCAGTGACGGGTTGAGGATGCAGCCCCAGCCTCGTCACTCCCCATGAGGTTCCCACCATGGGGGTGGCTCCGCCACTTCCTTTCCGCCTGGTCCGCTATCACCACGGACTGCTGGGTGTTGGAGGTGGTAGGAAAGGGCCTGCCCCTGGAGTTCGAGCAGGCCCCACCTTTCCAGCCATCACCCCTCAGGGGCTCACGGGTCTGCAGCCTCTCTGTCAGCTCGCCGAGCTGACATCTCCCTACTCCTCGAAAAGAGGTGATCAGGAAGGTGGCGGATCCTCCACCAGACCCGGGTTTGTGTCCAGGTACTTCCTGGTCCCGAAATGAATGGGGGGCTGGCGGCCCATTCTAGACCTGCATGCCTGAACAGGTTCCTAAGGTCTCGGACCTTCGATGGTCACTCTGGCTCGGATAATCCCATCCTTGGAACAAGGCGTGTGGTTCTGTTCTCTGGACCTCCAGGATGCATTATTTCATGTCCCAATACGTCCGTCATACCAGAGATTCCTCCGCTTCAGGAAGAGGATCCTCTATGAGTTCCAGGCCATGCCCTTGACCTTTCACTAGCTCCCAGGGTCTTCACCAAATGCATGGCAGTGGTGACAGCATTCCTGCAGCGCTCGAAGGGTCCGGGTGTACCCCTACCTAGATGACTGGCTGATTGCAGCCTCCTCCAGAATGGAGGTGGAGCGGTCCAGGGATCTGGCCCTCCAGGTTTGCTGTCAGGTTGGCCTCCTCATCAACGAGGCCAGGTCGGATCGTGCCAAGCCGGTGATACAGTTCATCTGAGCAGAGCTTGATTTCTACGAAAGTCAGAGCACGGCTCTCGGCGGACAGGGTTCGAGGTTCATTCCTCCTTTGCCCCATTATTTCAGGTTGGCAATTGTGCCTGTCTGGGACTTCCTGTGCCTCCTGAGCCTCATGGCGGCCTGCACCAGCGTGGTCCAATGGGCCCGTTGGTACATGCCATCCTGCAGTGGGGGCTGGCCAGCCAATGGTCACAGCACTCCGATCCTTTGGATCAGCTAGTGACTGTGACGGGGGATGGAGCGCTCTCCAGTGGTGGACCATTCCAGCACATCTGCAGGAGGCGTCCCGTTTGTCCGCCCGAGCCGACGGTCTCTCTATTGACGATGCCTCTCTGATGGTTTGGTGTGCCCATCTGGGGGAGCACAGAGGCGCATGGCCTCTGGTCCTCTCGGGACTCCGATGTCACATCAACCTGCTGGAGCTTCGACGGTTCATCCTAGCCCTCACCACCTTCGCTCCATTTCTCACGGGTCAAGTGGTCCAGGTCCAGGCGGACAATACCACGACCATGTACTACCTAAACCACGAGGGCGGGATGCGCTCCATGCCTCTGTGCAAGGAAGCTCTCCGCATTTGGTCACTCATCGCAGCCTGGAGGCGGATCTCCTTGTCATCCATGTGGCAGGAGCCTCCAACATTCTGGCTGATGCCCTAAGCCTGATAGGGGCTGCGTCCCAGTGGTCTCTCCTGCCGGAGGTAGTACAGATCTGTTCTCCCACTGGGACATGCCTCAGGTGGACCTGTTTGCCTCCAGGGAGAATCTGAGCTGAGACTGTTTCATGCCTGCCCCCTCAGCAGGGGCTCGCTGCAGGGGATGCCTTCTCGAGGCCGTGGACCCCGAGCCTCTTCTCGTCTTTTCCCCATTTCCCTTGATCCATAAGGTGCTTTCTCAAGGCGAGGAGGGACAAGGCGCAGGTGATTCTGGTAGCCCCAGACTGGCCTCGCCAGTTCTGGTATCCAGATCTCCTCAGTCTCAGCTCAGGCTCCCGAGGCAGCTTCCAGCCCACCCGGACCTGATCTCTGTCAATCAGGGAAAGGTATTCCATCCGAACCTTCAATCCCTGCACCTGATGGCCTGGTTCCTAAGCAGCTAGAGTTCCAGGCCTTGGGTCTTTCCAACGAGGTCCCTCAAGCGTTGTTGGGCGTCCCGTAAGGTCGACCAGAAAATGCTATGCCTTCAAATGGAAGAGATTCTCCATTTGGTGTCAGGAGCAAGGGCCTGGACCCTTCCTCCTGTTCCTTGGAAAACATTCTGGACTACCTGTGGTCCCTTTCTCAGCAAGGGCTTGATCGACAACCCTCAAGATGCACATGGCAGCCATCTCTGCTTACAGGCGTGGGCGGGAAGCAGTCGTGGCTGAGGAGAAGGTGGTCGGGCGTTTTTGAAGGCCTTGATCACATATCCTCTCGGTCTGAGAACCTCCACCTCCGTGGGATCTACTGCTGGTATTGGCTAAGCTCATGGGCAAGCCATTCAACCGATGCACAGGTATGACATCTTTCACTTGTCGTGAAGACCGCCTTCTTGGTGGCTATCACGTCCAGCCAGAAGGATGGGAGAGCTCCAGGCACTTTCCATTGAGTCTTCTTATCTGGTCTTCCACAGGGATAAGGTTGTCCTGCCCCACCGAAATTCCTCCGAAGGTGGTGTCGGAGTTTCACCTTAACCAGGTGTTGACTGTGCGGTGTTCTACCCCAATCACACCTCGGAGGCGAATATAGGCTCCATACTTTGGACCCTAGAAGGCGCTTGCTTACTATAAGGCAGACGGCTGAAGTTTGGGGAGAGATTCGCCAGCTGTTTGTCACCTACGCTGAAGCCGCACCTGGCAGACCTGCATCCAAGCGGACGATAGGCAGGTGGGTCACCTCCTGCATAGATCTCTGCTATAGGTTGGTGGGCATGGAGCCTCCCAGAGGATAAGAGCTCATTCTACCTGCCATACTGCTGCATCGGTGGCTGCTTCCAGGGACATCTCTATCCAGGAAATCTGCAGGGCTGCTACCTGGAAGTCAGCACACACCTTTATCACCCACTACATCGACCTTGAGTCACGCGGGATGCTGGTTTTGGGGCCTCGTTCTCAGTCTTTATTTCCTAAGTAGGGGGTGTCGCCTTGCCTCCCTCCTCCTGGAGAACTGCTAGGAGTCTGCCAGACAGTGTGGATGAACAACATATCCATGTCCCTAGAAATACAGGTTGCTCACCTGTAACAGGAGTTCTAGGAATGGTATATGTTGTTCATCCCACGACCCACCCAGCCTCCCGGCTTCAACGCACAACCTGCTTCCAGCGGGCTAGATCTGGCGCCATGGGCGGAGCCGAAGTTTTACCACCGGGTGGGTGGGAGGAGCCAACTTGAAGACCTTCCGGCAAGATTTAAAGTGGCAAGGAACCTGCCAGACAGTGTGGATGAACAACATATACCATTCCTAGAACTCCTGTTACAGGTGAGTAACCTGTATTTTTACAAGATATCAATTGTCAGTATTATTGCCAAATACAAAATTAAAATAAATCTCTAAGTGACCACCTAGAAAATTAGTTCATGCATCTTACAATGTTCAAAGTTACATGAGCCCACTGGTGCAGCAGTAGATTTACCCTCACGGCACCAGAGACCGGGTTGGAAATGGACTCGGGTAGCTGGAGGGCCAGCCGGGAGAGGAGGATTGAGTGCCTCAGCCATTCTCCTTCTCCAGGGAGAGTTGCCTGTCC
This sequence comes from Neoceratodus forsteri, assembly GCA_016271365.2. Taxonomy (NCBI): domain Eukaryota; kingdom Metazoa; phylum Chordata; order Ceratodontiformes; family Ceratodontidae; genus Neoceratodus; species Neoceratodus forsteri. The sequence continues at coordinate 118,151,097 of JADMNL010000024.1, read as the reverse complement.
GCTGCTTTACCACCACATGGGTGACCACGGGTGGTGGTGCAGCATGGACAGCCAGTGGGAGGGAGGTCGTGGGCGGGGGCCGTGCATCTTTGTGTCACTGACGTGCTCCACCCATTGGCCCCTTGCGTGCCTACGTCCTCAGGGTATGGCACCAGAAACAAGGAGAAAGGCCTCAGAGATGCCGCATAGCTGGGGATCCAAGCTCCCAGACACCATAACCCGACTCTATGGGACCGACCAGAATGCCCGACACACACTAATGGACTGGTGGGGGACATTCTGGGATCCCCTTCCTCCCTGGCCAGGAGGGTAGGCTGAGGCAGCATAGGGGCAGACCAGCAGTTCCCGAGAGGTACCAGGAATGAGCAGAGTGCGCAGAGGACACCTCTGAAGAGAGGCATCCATGGAGAAGAGGCAAAAAAAAATGTTCAGTAATCGACTCAGGAGATGAATTTATTGATAAACATTAGAAAGTAGGAATCTTGGCTATTGCCCTAATTGTCAGAAGAGTTTTACTATCAAAATGGAAATCAGACTCACCCGTATGCTTAGGGTATGTTATAATAAACTGGGAAACCATCAATAACTCATGAATAGCACACTTGCTAGCTAACAAAATCCATATTTTGATGACACTGGGGGCCAGATATTCAAAACTTTGCGCTAGGCGCCAAACCGTTTTCTTAGGTTTTCTAGCTGGGTTAGCGTGGGTCCACTATATTCAAAAGGTCGAATAGCGTGCGCAAACTGCATTAGCGCCAGGCAAAACTATAATGTATGCAAGGGGCAAACTGAGGGGGCATGTCTGCACAATGCTATATTCAGCGAATAGCGCTGCACAAAGTGGTTTTGCTTTGCAGTGCAAATTACTACCCAGAAATGGTAGTCTTAACTCTAGGCAAACCAAAGCTTTGCGTGACTTTGTGGCTGCGTGGTTTTGCGTGACTTAACCAATAATTATGACACTTAACAATGAGCCAGACATTGAGAAACATGCTGCTCACTGATGGCATCAATATGATGCCATCATCTACCACCAGTCCCAGCCATGCCAGGCAGCAAGCGTGACCCAGCTCCCAGTGGACACCATGGCAGTGCGGCCATACAGCACACACCTGCAGACCACCCTTCTGTGGACACCAACAGATGCCAGAACACACACATGCAGCACTGTGGGCATGGAGGGTGTTGAGGGATGGTGTATAAGTGGCCAGGCTGCACCACAGACTGGGTGCAGCCACAAGGCTGGGACAAGCCACACAGTACACATGGGCCAGCCGTGTGTATGTCACTGTGAGCATCCCATGCCAGTGGTGCAGCATCAGTGGGTCGCAACACAACATGTCCACTGTCAGTGAACACCTGCAAGATGGGCCTGTCACTGTGTACAGTACAGTGGTCATCACTGCCCTACACACCATAGGCATTGTTGTGTCCCTCACACTACTGGCCCCTTGCTACTGTAGTGTCTGCTGTGCACTGTAGCATGCACTACAGTTTGACAGTTGCATACAGCACCACCACCTGTGCCCGTGCTAGGTAGTCCCCGCGTGCACAGTATGCTATGCTGTACTGTGCAAATGTAGCCTGCAACTACCACCGGACACGCCCAGACCGACCTACAGGTGGAGCTGTGGGCAGACCTAGCAAGGCCCTGTACGTCAGACTGACCTACAGGTGGAGCTGTGGGACCCTGCAGTAATAGCCCTAGGCAAATTGCATGCAAATCAGATCCTAATGAGATGCTAATCTGGATGTTTGCACACAGACTACCTAAATAGGCTAATTTGCATGTCACTTTTGAGATATAGCACAGTTTTGCCCAGGGCAAATGTGGTGCACCGGGCAAATGGTTTAGCCGCACTACACCTGCACAAATGTGTTTGCGCTGCATCAAACGTTTTTGGAAATATTGTACATTTTGCACAAGGTAATTTCACGCGGCATTGTTGCTTGCAACTTTACTGACTCCATGCCTTGCTAGCACACACATTGGCCACATAGTTCACCTCTCCCTTCCTTCACATCGCTGTAAACTTGGCTGCTGTTGTGGTGTGCACTTCCTGGTTGCTGTATTCAGTGCAGTCTTATTCCGGGCTATGTTTGCACTGCACTCCAAGCCCAGTTTACCCATCATCCTTAGCATGCTATAATCAGCAGGTTTAGCACCAGGGCTATCCTTTTGAATATAGTGGGCTTTTGTCTGGGCTAATTTAGCACACCAGGTAGTGCTAATTTAGCCCCAGGGCAAGTTTTGAATATTTGGTCCTGGGTCTCTATCTTAGATATGCAGCAGGAGAGGAGCACAGACTAGTGATAGGGACAAGAGGAAGCACAGTAGGTGTGTTTCGACCAGATTAACAAAATATGATTTGTAGGAAGGTCCAGGCTCACCAATCTCTAGTTAATCTCATGGGGTCTTGAGAAAATAGGAAGACCAAGAAAATAGGACATTGGATGGAATATGTTATGCTAGTTTGAGTAAATCTATTTTATTCTGTGTCTTAAACCACTGTTGTTAATTCACTTTTGCATTGTGATATTCAGGGAATGTTGAATTGTTCTAACAAATAGATTTTGTGCAAGAATTATACAATGGCAAGAGAATTTCTCGTTCTCTGATTGGTCAGTGTGTGCCTGGGACAGTGATGTTATTGAACAATAACATCAGTGTATTGAGTTCAGGCACACAAATGACCACAGAGCAGTGAAACAAATCCCTCCCTCCACGCATGCAACCGGGAAGCCGACAGTCCCTAAAGCCATCATACTTTAGCCCAGCTAGCACCCCCACAAACAAACACACGTTCCCTACCTGACTCACTCAGTCCTTCACACAAGTAAAAAAGCTAGAATATTTAAAAAATCAGCAGCTGTCCATCTTTCAGTTCACAGTAGCTGCCTGTGACTGTGAAACTGCGCGCTCAGCCATTTAAACAAAAAGTCAAACATACTCCTGATTACATTTTAAACATTTGCCAGCTTCTCAGCAAACAAACTTTCCCAAAAAGCAGTTTACCAAAATAAAAAGACCTGTAACTTACAGGTTCCGACTCATGTCTAATTACGGAACACAGCGGGAAACGGAAGTAACCGCTAGCTTCAGTATTTTCTTGTTTGCTCTCCATATCTTTCTCACAGGGCTCAGAAAATAAATAAAAACATCTTCAGCTGCTCCCAGGACAAGCAGCGGGAGCACCCTGATTAAATATTCTTCACCCAGAGATACATGACGAGTGAGTGAGTGTGTCTGTGTGTTGTGGTTGGGGGTCACCATGCACAAGAAAGGCACATATTACCAACAGCACCACCTACTGGACTACTTTTTGTTTTCATTTCTAAAATATGCCTCTCATCCAAAAAATACAAATATTAAAATTTTATTTTACTTTTTAATAATATTTAAAATGAGCCATTGTATAATAGCAATAAGGCACTCCAGGGTGTGTGTTATTGTGTAATAACGTCAATCCTGGGGTGGTGGAAGCACTTGCTTTGCCTCATGCTTCATCCACCCCAAGAGTGACGTTATTACACAATAACACACCCTGTTGTGCCTTATTGCTTAATTACTACCAATGTATTAGAATCTAAGCTGTTCTGGATAACAAGTATATGTAAAATTGTATGAAAATGAAAATCGGAACCAAAATCAATAAACTCTTTACTGGAAAAAATGTTCAGAGTTCAATAATGAGTCAGTATATAATCAATTAACTATATGAACAAAAACAGTGTTAAGAATCTGTATTAACCCCAATGGTATTACCCCCAGGAAAAGATAATTAGAAAACAAGTGTATATTCACTATATGTATGAGCCAAGAGTCCTAACACCCTGTAGCAAAATTATGACATGTACCTGAATATGTCTACCTAAATATGTAAGCACAACCCCAACCCCTCATCCACACACAAAAAACCCATCCTCCAACTCCCCTGAAACACACACAAAATTACCCCACCACACACACTAAACTCCTCCCTCATACACACTCACTCAAGACAACCCAGCCTCCCCCCACCCACACACGTATATTTGGTGAGAAACCAACATGTTGATAACCAGTTAAAAGGACTCTATGAAATAAAACAAAACAACAACACATTGAAGTCCTGTTAAATGTCCATCCTATGAAGTAAAAGTCTGTGTAAGTTTAAATGGGGTAGTGTGTCATAAAACCAAATCGATATTAATGCCATCTGCTGCCATATTGAGAAGTAAAATAAGCTTACTCTCAAAAGTCCATCTTTGTTGTGTATTTTTAAATGTCCTTTTAAGACCATTACTGACATATCTGAGATTGAGTGGTCATTCTGAGAGAAGTTTCACTCAACTGGTTTTCAATCACCTTCATATTAATAGTATGGTGTGTGCATTCATTCTAGTGCAGAGAGCTTGGCTTGTCTTTCCAACATACCCTGTTAGTGGACATCTCTTGCACTGAATGAAATAACATTCACGTGATGTACAGGTATAATTCCCCTATATCCTGAATAGTCTGTTTTGTGATGTAACCACAATCCGAAGTGGAAATGAGCTCACAAGTCCTACATATGGGTTGATTACAGGGTTGTGTACCATTTAGTGTCATGGTAGCCTGTTATGGTGCAAGTTTACTCTTAACAATCAGGTTGGCTAAATTAGATGGTTGTTTAAAAGATGATAGTGGTAGTTCTTGAAAAATACAATTTAGGATCTCGTCCTCACTAAATATAGAGTGGGGGTCCTGAATAATTTTATGTAGAAGTTCGAGGTCAGGATGATATGTGACTACTAAGGGTATTCTGTTGGTAGTGGTCCTTTCCTTATACTGCTCTCTAGGTACCTGTGTTGCAAGTTCTACTGCTCTGTTTCTCTGGAAGGTATCCCTGCTCCATAAAGGTGTTTTCAACATAGCCAAATGTGTATCTCTGTCATGATGTGGAGATACAAATTTGGCTTTGTTGAAAAACAGATAGGAGCAGGGACACTCTGTCCTGAGAAATTGAGCATAGAACATTCTTACCTAGTACCTAGAAAAACAACTTCAGTACTTACTATCTTTTAAACAACCACCTAATTTAGCCAACCTGATTGTTAGGAGTAAACTTGCACCAGAACAGGGTACCATGCCACTAAATGGTACACAATCCCATAATCAACCCAGATGTAGGACTTGTGAGCTCATTTCCACTTCGATTGTGTGGTTACATCACAAAATAGAATATTCAGGATACAGAGAATTATAGAAACATAGAATTTGATTTGACGGCAGATAAGGATCGCTTGGCCCACCCAGTCTGCCCTTTCCCTACCTACTGGATAAGCTGCAGATCCTAGTTAACCAGCAGCCTACTTCTTCCTACCCCACCCCTAGAATTGCCTTATGACTGTCCCATGCATGCTTGAGATTCCACCACTGATTTTGACTCCACAACCTCCTCCGGAAGGCCGTTCCATGCATCCACAACCTCTCTGTGAAAAATACTTCCTAAATTACCTCTGAGCTGCCCCCTCTAATACCTTATACCTCTTATACCTGTACATCACGTAATGTTGTTTATTTCATTCAATGCAAGAGATATCCACAAACAGGGTATGTTGGAGAGAGAAGCCAAGCTGTCTGCACTAGAAGGAATGCACACAGACATACCATTAATATGAAGATGACCAACAAACCAGTGAAGCAACATTTCTCTCAGAATAACCACTCAATCTCAGATGTCAGTAATGATCTTAAAGGACATTTAAAACATATACAACAGAGATGGACTTTTGAGATTAAACTTATTTTACTTCTCAATGTAGTAGCAGATGGCATGAATATTGATTTGGGTTTCATGACACATTACCCATAAACTTACACAAACCTTTACTTCATAGAATGGACATTTAACAGGACTTCAGTGTGTTTGTGTTTTGTTTTTATATTTAACTGGTTATCAGTATGTTGGCTTCTCACCAAATATACATGTGTGTGTATAGGAGGGTTGGATTGTCTTGGATGAGTTTGTGTGGGGGTTCGTGTGTGTGTGTATTTGGGGGTTGGAGGTGGTGTTTTTGTGTAGGAAGAGGGCTGTGTGTTTGGGGAGGGTTGAAGTTGTGCTTACATATTTAGGCTGGCTTATATTCAGGTACATGTCATAATTATGCTACAGGTGTTAGAACACTTGGCTCACATACATAGTGAATAAACACTTCTTTTCTAGTTATCTTTTCCGGGGATTCCATTGCAGTTTTATCCAGATTCTTAAGACTGCTTCTGTTCATATAGTTGATTGTATACTGACTCATTACTACATTTTGAACATTTTAAGATGCATGAACTCATTTTCTAGGTGGTCATTGAGAGATTTATTTTTTTGTTGGCAATAATACTGACAATTGATAAGTTACAGCACTGTAGGTTTTAATGTTGATGGAGTGTGTTAACTGGTGAGAGTATAGCTTAGAAAAAGTCTCCAGCTACGTTTAATTATGCACGAATGTTTAAACAGTTGTTCATACAAGGTACATTTTCTTACCCCCCATTTCCATACATACACTTCTGTTGTACAGTTTTTTTTATCATACAGTACTATCAAATTTTAACTTGGACATTTGTGTTATTAAATCTAAAGGTCTTGCTTTTAATTTTGAATGTATTCTCATAACACACTCATTCATTAATAATTTCAGTTAGAGATTTTGTCTGCTCAAGTGTTCAGCTCATCTAATTTGGATGTCATTTGACCTTGACAAGATTTTCAGTAGTAGCAAGCTAATGGGATGCTATTCATTCCATTTAAATTTGTGATTTTTAAAATACAGTAGGCTCCACTTACAGCGCCCGCAAATATAGTGGGCAGTCGCTTTATCCGGCAGATTTAATTAACCAAACACCATTCCAGTAGACAACAGTGTAAAATTGTACTGATATAATGTCTGTTGGCCTCCATCTGTATCGTCCACTTTTCTGCTGGCAATGGCATCTCTGCAAGGTGTAAATGGCTCAATTAACTGTATGTGTTTTATAATGGGGCGTTGCTGTTAGCAGCTCATTGTCTTACTGTTCACTGCTCAGCCCTTTTCATCTTCAGAATGTCAGGAAAATGCAAGGTGAAGTTACTCTGTGACAAAGTAGAACTGTTAAAAATTGATGCTTTGCTTTTCCTGCCACCTAACACAACATGTATCTCATCCAACCCCTTGACCAGGGCACATTTTACAACACGTAGCAGCACTATGTTAGGTGTATGCGTGGCGAGTCCTGGATGAGATAAACAACACTGAAACACTGATGCCGTCAGCAGAGTGTGTAAAAAAAAAAAAAATATATAAACTTACTAGGCGCTGTGAGACTTTTGAAATCTTCATGGGATGCTGTCACCCAACAGTCCATACAGCTGTTTCTGCAAAGTAGGATTCACAAACCAAGTAGAACATGGTGACCATGGAGAGGGTCCTTAAACATCCCAAACTGACGAACTCGACCTGATAGTGAGATTGAGAAAAGTGTTCAGACACTGGATGGAATGACGGCAGAAGAATTCCATTCTGTGTGTATCCTGAGGCAGGGAGGAGGAGCCCTAACAGATAACATTTCACAGGTCATAGACAGCATGCATGCAGAGGAGCCGGAAGAAGAGGATGGTGCTGACAATAAAGAGCAGCCTGAAACTACTGTAACCCCTAGTGATGTCAAAAATGCACTTCTAACTCTGATGAGCGATGAAGCAAACCCCTGATGTTCAGCTGGACTGGAGTGTGCTCGCTGCAGCTGAGCGGTGTAAATCCCTACTGCCAGAAGTCGGCAACTCAGAGTAAAATCTGTAACTACTTCAAGTAAGACAACATCAAAATGGAGTTGTACTTGCATTTCTTAATGAACTTTAGCTAACGTTACTGGTGAATGCACTGTGGGCTGTGTGAAGTGTGCTGTGGGTGAAATCGCATTAAAAATTACACTGCAACTGCATTTTGTTTTGTTTTTTGTGTTGTGGGTATAGCGACCATTCTATATAGGGTAGATTGGGATTGCACATACATGCCCAATATAAGTGGGTTCCACTGTTGGTACTTTAAACCAATGAGAATGTTTTCGTTTTTTTTTTTAATGTATGATTTGGTTGTTAATAGAATGTGACTCTGAACAACTGTCGTTAAGTCTCCAAGGAAGGACTTGGTTGGTCCAAAGCTTAGACATTGTTTTCTTTTTGTAACATCTATGTTGGTCCAATTGAAGGTATCAAACGCTTTGCTTCTGTATCTGTTCTTACAAGGATCGATACGGCAACTAATCTATTTCTGTATGTTAGCTTAAATGTTTTCTTTATGTATTCTGAGGGAATATTTTGAAAAAGGTAAAACAGCTCAGGGGCAGCAATCAGTTTGACTGCATTTATCTTTCCTCAAAGTGATGGGTCCAAGATCTGCAACTTTAGGAGGTCACATTCAAGTTCCTTTAGTAGAGGTGTCATATTTAGGTCAATTATCTTGTTAATATCCTTTGGAATTTTAATACCGAGATAGATGATGTGATGAAAGGTGATGTGACTCTTACAATGGGATTGTTAAAGAGATTAACAAATCATCTGCATATACGAATACTTTGTTGGACAATTTATTTGAATGCCTCGAATTTTAGTTGAGCCCATCATTTTCTTATAAGAGGTTCTGTGGCCAAAATAAATACATATGTGGAAAGTGAGCAGCCCTGCCTGGTCCCTCTTTTAAGTTTAAAGGGCTCTGAAGCAACTCCATTGGTGATTACCCTAGCACAGGGGCTACCATAGATTATTTGCATTTCATCTTTGTCAATACATTATATAAGTATTCCTGTTCTAACGAATCGAATGTCTTAAAGAAATATAGGGCAATGACTTTTGAAGTTTTCTGTTTGTAGGCAGTCCAGATGGTGCTTAATAATCTAAAAACCTGTTTGATCCCTGACCTGCCCAGGACAAACCCTGTTTGTTCTTTACCCACTAACTTAGTCTGGTAGCAATGATTTTGAAAGAATTTTATAATCAACATGTAATAATGATGTTGGCCTGCAATTTTCACATAATTGGCTTTTAGAATAAGAGGCGATGTAAGTTTCATTCATTGAGTCCAGTAAGCATGTCCTATCTGGAATGTCATTAAACATTTCAAAAGGTATTTATGTGCTGGGACATCTAGTTACGTATATATTTCCACAGGCAGCCCATCTGGTCCTGGTGACTAGTTTGAGGAAGTTCTTTAATGGCACTGGACCCTTCGTCCAAAGAAATAGGTCTGCTCAGCTCATTCATTTCAAGATCTGTTAGGATTGGTAACTTAGTTGATTTAAAAAAAAAATCATCCATTCTATTTCCTAAAGGGCTCCGGTGCTTTTATACAAGTTTCTATAGAAATCTAGGAACATCATTCATTTCTTTATTGGTAACCACAGTGTTATTTGTTTGTTTGAATCCTCGCTATAACATTTTGATCCTTTTTTTTAACCTACAGTACATGCTAATAGTCTCTCTACTTTCTCTCCTATCTCCCAATAAGCCTCTCTGGTTCTGAACAATGCACATTCTGCTTTGGCAGACTATATCTTAGTTATATCATATTTTAAAGAGATAATTGTAAATAAAAGTTGAGCATCAGTCACTGTCTGTTCCTTAAATTCCTGTTCTAAGGTGTGTAATTCTTGCTTCACTATTTTATGTTGATTGCAAGCATCGCAAAGAAACATAATGCGGCAACTTTCAGAAGCAGGTTGTGGAGGTGCAGCACTGTTGTGAATGCTCCCACAGCCTGTAAAACAAGCCTGCTTTCCCCAATGCCATGACGCGCTGCTGATGACACTAGTTCAGCCAGTGTACCACCAACTTATAGCGTTTTCGCGCGGCAATCAGGGACTGCCTCGTCATTGCAGCGTCAGTGATTCGCTGCAATGAGGGTGACCGTCATTGCTGGGTGGAACGTTGCTACTGTAATATTGTTTATGAACATGGCAGCATCTTGCCACCGTGTTCACAAACAATATGAATCTGGCGTCAGTGCTGAGGGGTGCCCAGTGCCCCTTGGCAGCATGTGCCCCTCCCACAGCAGCGTGTTTTTGCTGACAGGGCCCCAATCCCGTCGGCTTCCATCCTGGTGCTAGTTAACTTGCCGACAGAGGCCACTCTAGTCAGCATTATGTCCCCTCCCTGTTTGATGTGCCGATGGGGAGCCCACTCCCTGTAGGCATCAGTTCCCAAAGAGTAGCAGGAGAGTTGTGCCAAGGGGTGTCCAATCCTCTCAGCTCTTGTGCCCCCCGCTTTTTGTGCGATGGAGTGCCCAATCCCCATTGGCCACTTTTACCCCCAAAACGTTCAGGTGGCATGCTGGAAGCCCACCCCAGCATTTTTAAACCTGTAAAAAAAAAGATCCTCATGGTCTCCCTGCCCCCCACAACCCGCACCCACCCTCGCACCCTGCCTCACCACCCCTCCTCACCCCATACTTACCCTGCGAGTCTGGCACGATGATCTTGGTGAACCGGGAACACGTCTGCACTCTTCAAAGCCGACGCGAACTGAGGAAATGCTGGTAAGCTGCATAATGGAATGAATAGGGCTTTTCAACTTTGATGCATATCTCAGGCATTTATGGAATTTTGACACCAAATTTTCAACATGAGGTTGTTGGGTCCCCTCCTCAAGAATTCTGCCACTGTCATGGCGTTATTACCCGAAGGTGATTTCGCAGTCACTGTGTGGAATCCCTTTTGGGACCGATTAACGAAACAACAGTGCCAGTGTCCATCACGATGGGCACTCAAAAAGCTTATATAGCAAATTTGGTGGAAAAATCCCAAAAATGACAGTTTTTACAAGTGTGCGCTAAGAAGTTGCTACCACACCTGTTAAGAATTATGAATTGCAATATTTTCATGCTAGATTTTCTCGACACTGGCATTTTTCACACCTCCTTGTGAACAGTACAGCGTCATTTTCACATCCTGGCTGAAATGTGTTTTCGCACTTCCGGCACAGAATAAGCGGGGTCACTGTGGTAAATCAGTTTTCGGGACAGATTAAGAAAATGACAGTGACACTGTTCATGAACGAGGTCTTAAAATTCCTATGTTAAAAATTTGGTAGCGATACTCCATGAAATGACTGTATTACGAGCATGTGTTGCGCAGTTTGCACACATCGGCGTAACCTCTAAATAATAATCTTCTGCACCTCCTTATGAACAGTACAGCTGTCATTTTTCACATCCTGGCCAAAATGTGTTTTCGAATTCTGACGCAGACTAAGCGCCGGTCGCTGTGGGAAATCCATGTTGGGACACATTATTGAAGTAACAGTGACACTGTTCATTAACAGAGGTCCTAAAATCCCTATATTGAAAATTTGGTGATGAAAGAATCTGTAAAATGATTAATATTCACAGTAATGTGTTCGCATGATTTCCATACTCGCTCATGCCTTAGCACACTTTTCAACATTTTCACTTCAGATTCTCAACATTGCCATTTTCCACCTCTTTATGGTCAGTGTAGCTGTCATTTTCACATCCTGGCTGAAATGTGTTTTCACTCTTCCGGTGCACAATAGCGTGGTTGCTGTGGGAAATCAGTGTTCGGACACATTAAAAAATCACACTGACACTGTTCATGAGCAGAGGTCCTAAAATGCCTATGTTGAAAATTGTGTGATGAAACTCCATAAAATGACTGTATTCTGACGATGCGTGTGCAGTTTCCATGCACACTTGTAAGTTCGCAAATTAGTAATATTTTCATGCCAGATTTTCAACACTGGCATTTTTCACACCTCCTATGAACTATACAGTTGTCATTTTTCACATCTTGGCTGAAATGTATTTTCACCCTTCCAGTGCAGAATAGCACAGTCGCTGTCGGAAGTCAGTGTTAGGGATAGATTAGGATCCAGCGAGTGAGTGAGGGGAGGAGTGACCGAGTTCAGCTGAGCTCTTTTGGGACTGCTGCGGTTTCTTTGTGGGCAGGAAAAGGCACCAGCAGGGCAGGAGCCCAGTACAAAAGTGCAGCCTGTAGCGCCAGTAGACATAGAATGAGCAAGTGAGGGAGGGGAGAATGAGCTCAACGGAGCTCTGTTAGGACTCCTGCAGATTTCTTTGTGGGCAGAAAAGGCAGCAGTGCATAGGGGCCCAGTACAAAAGGCAGTCTGCAGCGGTGGGACAAACAGAATGAGCAACTGAGAGAGGGTGAGCGAGCTCAATGGAGCTCTATCATGACTGCTGCAAATTTCTTTGTGGGCAGAAAGGGCAGCAACACAGGCAGGAGTCCAGTACAAAGGGGCAGCCTGCAGCTGGCAAAGCGAACGAGCGAATGAGAAAGGGGAGTGAGCGGAGGTCAACGGAGCTCTGTCGGGACTGCTGCAGATTTCTTTGTGGGCAGAAAAAGGTGCCAACAAATTCCAGGAGCCCAGTACAAAGGGCAGCCTGTGCGCCAGGAGAAACAGAAAGAAGCGAGTGAGGCGGGGAGTGGCGACCTCAGCGGAGCTCTGTCGGGACAGCAGTGGATTTCTTTGTGGGCAGAAAAGGTGTCAATGCAGGCAGAAGGCCAGTACAAAAGGGCAGCCTGCAGCGCCGTGAGTAACAAAACGGCGAGTGAGAGAGAGGGGAGTGAGCAAGCTCAATGGAGGTCTATCATGACTGCTGTGGATTTCTTTGTGGGCAAAAAATGTGCCAATGCAGGCAGGAGCCCAGTACAAAAGCCAGCCTGCAGCGCCGACAGAAACAAACGACTGGCGAGTAAGGGGTGAGCGACCTCAGCGTAGCTGTGTCAGGACTGCTGCAGATTTCTTTGTGGGCAGAAAAGGCACCAATGCAGGAAGGCCCAGTACAAATGGGCAGCCTACAGCAGCGGGAGACACAGAACTAGCGAGTGAGGGAGGGGAGTGTGCTCAACAGAGCTCTGTTGAGACTGCTGCAGATTTCTTTGTGGGCAGAAAAAGGCAGCAATACACACAGGGCCCAGTACAAAGGTCAGCCTGCAGCGGCGGAGAAGCGGAATGAGTGAGTAGAGAGGGGAGGAGCAAGCTCAACGGGCTCTGTCTGGACTGCTGCAGATTTCTTTGTGGGCAGAAAAGATGCCAACAGAGGCAGGAGCCCACTACAAAAGGGTAGTCTGCAGCGCCAGGAGAAACAGAATGGCCCGAGTGAGACTGGGGATGAGCGACCACAATGGAGCTCTGTCGGGACCGCTGCAGATTTCTTTGTGGGCAGAAAAAGGTGCCAATGCAGGCAGAAGCCCAGTACAAAAGGGTAGCCTGCAGCGCCAGCAGAAACAGAAACGGCGACTGAGAGAGGGTAATTAGAGTTCCACGGAGCTCTGTTGGGACTGCTGCAGATTTCTTTGTGGGCAGGAAAAGTTACCAACAGAGGCAGGAGCCCAGTACAAAGGGCAGCTTGCAGTGCCAGGAGAAACAGAATGAGTGAGTGAGATGGGGAGTGGCGACTTCAATGGAGCTCTGTCAGGACAGCTGCGGATTTTTGTGGACAGAAAAGGTGCCAATGCAGGCAGGAGCCCAGTACAAAAGGGCAGCCTGCAGCACCGAGAAACAGAATGAGCAGTGAGAGAGCAGGAGTGAGCAAGCTCAACGGAGGTCTATCATGACTGCTGCGGATTTCTTTGTGGGCAGGAAAAGCGCCAATGCAGGCAGGAGCCCAGTACAAAAGGTCAGCCTGCAGCATCGGGAGACACAGAATGAGCGGTGAAGGAGGTAAGTGAGTGCGCTCAACAGAGCTCTATTGGGACTGCTTCAGATTTCTTTTGTGGCAGCAATGCATGCAGGGGCCTCAGTAATGAAAAGGGCAGCTCATGTGTGGAGGGAGAAACAGAACGAACTAGTGAGAGAGGCGAGTGAGTGAGCAAGCTAAACAGAGCTCTATCATGACTGCTGCAGATTTATTTGTGGGCAGAAGAAGCAGGCAATGCAAGCAGTAGCCCAGTACAAAAGGGCAGCCTGCAGCGCTGGCAGAAATGGAATGAGCAAGTGAGAGGGGTGGAGCGGCTCAGCGGAGCTCTGTCGGGACTACTGCAGATTTCTTTGTGGGCAGAAAAGGTGCCAGCAGGGCAGGAGCCCACTACAGAAGGGCAGCCTGCAGCGCCAAGGAGAAACAGAGTGAGCGAACCTCAACGGAGCTCTGTCGGGACAACTGCGGATTCTTTGTGGCCAGAAAAGGTGCTAATGCAGGCAGAAGCCCAGTACAAAAGGGCAGCCTGCAGCGTCAGGAGAAACACAACGAGTGAGTGGGGGAGTAAGCAAGCTCAACGGAGCTCTATCGTGACTTCTGTGTATTTCTTTGTGGGCTCCAAAAGTGGCAACAAAGCGCAGGAGCCCAGTACAAAAGGCCAGTCTGCAGCACCAGCAGAAGTGAAACAGCGAAGAGAGATGGGAGGAGCAAGCTCAACGGACCTGTGTTGGGACTGCTGCAGATTTCTTTGTGGACTGAAAAGCTGCCAACAGAGGCAGGAGCCCAGTACAAAAGGGCAGCCTGCAGCATCAGGAGAAACAGAATGAGCGAGTGAGAGAGAGGGAGTGAGCCACCTCAACAGAGCTCTGCTGGGACAGCTGCAGATTTCTTTGTGGGCAGAAAAATATGCCAACGCAGGCAGGAGCCCAGTACAAAGAGCAGCCTGCAGCACCAGGAGAAACAGAATGAGCAGTGGCAGAGGTCCAGTGAGCAAGCTCAACGGACCAACGCAATCAACATTCGGCATTGACAAATGCTTGTTGAAAGCTGAAACAATTATTCTTCCTCTAATAAAGGCCTTAAAGGCATGCTACAAGCATGCAAAGGACACTTCCTTGTCATTGTTTTGAATGTGATCTGCAATTTCTTTTCCTAGTCTTGTTTTTAAGTCTTTAAGATTCAGCAACGAAACAGTAAATCTCCATTTTGAGTTCTAATCTGCTCTGTACCAACAGAAACTGAAAACTTAAACAGAGTATGGTCTGAAGTAATGATGTCATTTAAGCATGCATTGTTATTATCACAAGTAAGATTCCTGGAAATCATAAATCCAGAAGCAAATGATTTGATACCTTTAATGGACCAACATAGATGTAACAACAAGAACAAAGTGCTCTAGCTTCGGACCAACCTGTCCTTCTTCAGAAGCTAATGGATGTTGTTAGAAAATACAGTACTTATAACAGCTAGATCATGCAGAAAAAACAGAAAAAATCCCCATTGGTTTAAAATACTCATTTAAAAAATACAGAAGATGATGTCAGAGAAGTTTAACAGTACCATACTGTCTTCAGCTAGAGGACCTGGGTCAAAAGTGCTTGAGTGGAACACACATACAAAGAATCCTACTGCATATAAATTTAATTGACATAAGATAACACACTGCTGAAGCAGATGACTCCTAAATCAAGCTATGAGTGTCACAGTTTGAATAAGGATGTGATTACTGAAAGGCAACCTCTCAACCTGACCACTCAATCTCAGATATGTCAGTAATGGTCTTAAAAGGAAATCTCAAAACACACAACAGAGACGAGCTTTTGAGATTAAACTTACTTTACATCTCAATATGGTAGCAGATGGGATGAACGTTGATCTTGGTTTTATGGGACACTACAGAAACTGACATCCACAGACCTCTTCTTCTTCAGACTGACATATTATAGGACTTCAGCATGTGTGGGATGTGGGTGCGTGTGTGTATGTATGTGTGTGGGTATGTGTTGTGAGGTATGTGATATAACTGATGTGGGGCTTGCTGTCACATTGAGGTAGGCCTCTGTTTAGATACATAGAGTTATAGTGTGTTACTATTCTTACTTCACACACATAATGAATATTAATTCCTCCTTACTTTTATCTTTTGCCCGGACTGATTCCATTGTGCCATATTCAGATTACCTAGCCTGCTATTGTACATACAGGAGTGTTATCATATACTGTCACATATAAAACATTTTTTTAACTCTGTACATATTGGGGTGTGTGATCTCATTTGCATGGGGTCCTGGACAGATCTTTTATATTAGGCTAATATTGTAGTAATTTGTGGATATGTAGGTATGTTAGACCTCTGGTCTTACACACATACTTTATATTTACTTTTAGTTACCTTATCCTGGGAGTGTGGCAGGTTTATTTCATGGTAGTTCTATCCAGAATCCTTGGAAGTGTTACTATGCAGATAGTAGTATGGTTAAATAGTGTCACATTTTTGCTCTGTAAGTATTGGGAGACATGAGCCCTTTTACTTGGGATTTCATGACAAGTTGAATTCCTTTGGGGAACAGTTGCAGTGACTGAAGTGAATAAAGGTTCACTAGGAGAGAGTGTGTGTGTGTGTGTGTGTGTGTGTGTGTGTGTGTCTGGCAGGAGAGAGAAAGAAAAGGGTGCGGAGAGAGAGAGAGCAGACATCTCTTAATGCTATATATCTCCCCACACATTATGGTGATGTGGGGTGGGTAGAGTGTATTGTTTGTATGAAGAGGAGGAAAGAAATTACATTTTATCTCTTTTCAGATTCTTTAGACACTTGTGGTACATCAAGTTGTTACATTCTCAGTGTATATTGACATCAGTACATATCAGGCTACGTGGTCTTACTTCCTTGAGGTTCCTCGACTAGAGTTTTTGTTTGACACTAATATTGTCAATTTATATTTAAATTATCATTTATACAGTCCTGTCACTACACTAGAGGTTTTGAAATTTCTTGGGCCTTATATCTAGCTTGAGAGTATAGCTGGGTGACAGGTCCAGCTAGGTTTTACACAACACACAGTGTGCACTGATGTTTTAAGACAACTTTAATGGTAAATGCTTGTCTATAATGCAGGCATTGAAACTTCTTGAGCCCTAAAACAATCTTAGTTTGTCTTTAATCTGGGTGGATGCTGCCTTTCAGTAATCACATCCTTATACAAACTGTGACACTCATAGCTTGATTTAGGAGTCATCTGCTCAGCAGTGTTATCTTATGTCAATTAAATTTATATGCAGTAGGATTCTTTGTATGTGTGTTCCACGCACACCTTTGACCGAGGGTCCCTCCTGGCTGAAGGCAGTATGGTACTGTTAAACTTCTCTGACATCATCTTTGGTATTTTTAAATGAGTATTTTAAACCAGTGGGGATTTTTTCTGTTTTTTCTGCATGATCTAGCTGTTATAAGTATTGTATTTTCTAAACAACTGCCATTAGCTTCTGAAGAAGGCCTGGTTGGTCCGAAGCTAGAGCACTTTTCTTGTTGTTACATTTATGTTGGTCCATTAAAGGTATCAAATCATTTGCTTCTGGATCTGTTCTTGCAAGGACCAATACGGCAACTACTAAATCTAGATTTGGAAATCATAAAGTCATCAATTCTGCTGTAAGAGTTGTGCCTAGCAGAGTACAGTAAAGGAGTAATCCCTATCTGAAGGATAAACCAGTCTCCAGGCAATTACCAGATTTAAAACCTCAGCTGGAACTTGAACCCAGGCTACCCGAATACCATTCCAATAGCACTAATCAGCTGCACCACTGAGACAACTGGAACTTGGATGTCCCTGGGCACATTACTCTTTCTCAAATGCACAACCCAAATATTTACTTCTAACAATCACGCAGGAGTGTGGTGTGCATATTTTCTAACCCCAGTAGTGCTCAGTATATTCATAACTTTATGCAATAGCCTGTACACAATCTACAGAAGGGACAGGGAGGGCAAAGAGGAGGTGGAGTAGCTCTATACATAAGGGAAGGTATCAAAGCTACAGAACTAAAAAGTAAAGGGAGGACAAGAGGCGCCTGGGTCACCTTGGAGACAGGGAATGGCATCACAGTCTGCACAGGGTTGTATAGAGACCCCATCTCAAGGGAGGAAATGGACAAGAAAATGATAGAGGACATTCTCAAAATGGCTGAAAAGGGAGATACTGTTGATGGGGGACCAGAATATGCCAGATGTTAACTGGATGACATGTACTGCAGCTACATCCAAGAGCAGGGTCATTCTCGATGCTCTGCAGGGCAGGCCTTAGACAGCTAGTGTTGGAACCCACCTCGGGAGGGAGCAATACTAGACCTGGTACTCTCAAATGGAGAGAGGATCACAAATTTAGGAGTCAGTAGACATCTGGGAACAAGCGACAACTGCACAGTATGCTCCACAATAAGCACAACCATGGAGACAAGCCATACAAAACAAGCATACTGGACTTTAGAAGGGCCAACTTTGGCAAAATGGGTGAATACCTGAGGAATACACTAGCAAATGGCTAAAAGGAGGTGGAAGAACAATGGAGAAAAATCAAAACTGCCACCATAGAGGCAACAAGCCTTTGTGCGAAACAGATAAAGAAAACAAACTGGAGTAAAAACCACTATGGTTCTCAAAAGAGGTGGCAGGGAAGGTTAAGGAGAAAAAGGCTGCATTCAGAAAGTATAAGGCATCACAGAAGGAGCACAACAGGGAACTGTATCAATTAAAGCAGAAGGAAGTGGGGAAGGCAGTCAGAATAGCAAAAGCCCAAACTGAGGAAAATAGCCAGTTCAGTTAAGAAGGGGCATAAGACCTTTATAGGTACATTAGGAGCATAGAAAGGTTAAGGGAGGAATAGTGAAGATTGATAAGGAGAGGGAGGTGGGAAGAGGAGACAGGGAAAAGGCAGAGATACTGAATGAATACTTTTGCTCAGTATTCACAAAAGAAGATGAGGAGGAGTTACCTAAACCAGACAATAGAAGCACTCTGGGTGAGGGGTTGCTACCAGTCCATTTACAGAAGAAAAGAGTCCTGAAAGAACTCCTAACACTCAAGATGGACACAACAATGGGGCCTGATGGGATTCACCTAGAATCCTAAAAGAACTAAGGAGAGACCTAGTGACACCACTGACCACACTTTTAATAAATCATGGGAGGATGGGGGTACCTGCGGACTGGAGGAGGGCAGATGTAATTCCCTTCACAAAAGTGGGAGCAAGGCAGAAGCAGGAAACTACAGACCTGTAAGTTTGACCTCAGTGGTAGGAAAATGATGGAATCACTTCTGAAAGAAAGAATTGTTGAGTACCTAGAGGCCAGCTGGGCACAGGACCCAAAGCATCATGGATTTACAGTAGGAAGGTCATGTCAGATGAATCTAATAGATTTCTTTGACTGGGTGACCAAAGTAATAGACCAGGGAGGGCTGTGGATATGGCCTACCTAGACTTTAGCAAGGCATTTGACACAGTCCGCACAAAAGATTAATAATCAAGTTAGCCAACCTGGGAGTGGGTCCCAGGGTGGTAGCCTGAGTTGCAAACTGGCTGCACAACAGGACACAGAAGGTAATAGTGAGTGGAACACATTCTGAAAGAAAGGGGTCACTAGTGGAGTACCTCAGGGCTCAGCACTGGGTCCAGTCCTCTTTAACATCTTTATAGGTGACATTGCAGAGGGTCTGGGGAAGGTATGCCTCTTTGCAGATGATACAAGATCTGTAACAGAGTTGATACACAAGGGGGTAGAAAGGATGAGAAGGGACTTGGCAAGGTTGGAGGAATGGTCAGACATATGGCAACTTAGATTCCATGCAGAGAAGTGCAAGTAATGCACCTGGGAAACAAAACCCAGGATAAGAGTACACAATAGCAAGGGAGGTACTAACAACAACAAAAATGGAACGGGACTTGGGGCTAGTCATATCAGATGATCTAAAGGTTGGTAAGCAATGTGAGAAGTCAGTGAGGAGAGCCAGGGATATACTGGGATGCATAGGAAGGGGCATCACAAGTAGAAAAAGGAAGTGGTTATCCCTCTGTACAGACAGTTGGTGAGACCCCATCTGGAGTACTGTGTGCAGTTTTGGAGACCTCATCTATGCAAGGACATAGACAGGATGGAAGCAGTCCAGAGGAGGCAACTAAAATGGTGCAGGGTCTGCATCAGAAATCATATGAAGAGAGAGAGACTGAGAGGCTTAATATGTATACCCTTGATGAAAGGAGGGGACGGGGGCATGATAGAAACATTCAAGTACCTCAAGGGAATCAACAAAGTCCAGGATGGTAGCATCTTTCAGAAGAAGAGATGTAAGAACAAGGGGACACAATTTAAAAGATAGAGGGGGACGGCTCAGGGGTAATGTGAGGAAATCTTTTTCACGGAGAGAGTGGTGGATCGTGGAACTACCTTCCTGGAGAGGTTGTTGGGGCTAAAACAGTGGGGAAATTCAAACATGCATGGGACAGACACAAGGCAATTGTAGTGGGGAGTGACAGGAAATAGGCTGTTGGTTAACTAGAATCTGCAGCTTATCCAGTAGGTAGGAAATGGGCAGACAGGGTGGGCCAAGTGGTCCTTATCTGCCGTCAAAGTCTATGTTTCTAAGGTAGAACTGCCGGAGAGATGGAACATATGTAAATGATGGAATCTTTTGCATGAGCCACTTTTCAAATGCTGCATTCTACTAACTGCCTTTGCTCTAAACCCTCAGATTTTTCTCTCCGCTGTCAAGACTAGGCGCTCGGAGATCCTCTCCTCATCATCTTGTTCTGACATGAGAAAACTTATAAAATTTATATAAGTATTCTTTACATTTCATTTGCTGCCTTCTTACTTTTATAGTTTTAAGTAAACCCGTAGTTTTAGTGTTTAAATTGTAAGTTTATCGGTTTCTTCCGGTTCGGTATAACGAGAAACCGTAGTGTATTTACATTTATCGGAGTTGTCTGACTAAAAAACCTTTAGTTATGTTTAATTTTATTTAATTTAGCTTGTTTTAAGAACCGCTAATACTGGGTTTTGAACCAGTAGCCTCAGTTCATTTTACTTGGGTTTCTGGTCCCGATCGGTTCCTCATCGGTCAGGAACGGCCCCGAATGTTAAATAAAGTTTCAATAAGTACATTTCTTTTAGCGGTTACAACTTTTATTGGTTTTATTGAAAATGTCAGAAAACCGAAAGAAAACTGGTGATCCGGTTTTGAATCATGTGTTGAGAGTGGTGCTATTTGTTAAGGCAAACAGTCTTTGCTCTCTGGGCATGTTTGTTTCCAGCGGAGTGAAACCTGCATTACATGTCCTGAGAGAAAACTATTTAAACATGCCTGGATAAGGCTAAAAAAAAGTTATAACCACCTAAGGGTCCCTCTAGCTCTGACCAGCAGACACCCTACATTTCTGTGGCTGTAACCACAACAATTATTGTAACTGCTACCCTGAGATGGGTATGCAAGCAGTTCTTGAGAGGCTTGTTGAACTGGCTGATACCTGGTTCCTCTAAGAAATAAAATAAAACTAAGCACACCGAACCCCCTGCTAGACAGCGCTGAGGGGACTTCTGTGCCTGCTAGATTTATTGAACTGGCTGGTTCCTGGTTCTCTCAAATAAATCAAACACAGAACCTCCTGCTGGATAGCATTTGGGGACTTCTGTGTCTGCTATAAACCCTAACAACTCCTGCAGAAATTGTAAAGCTTTCTAGGAGAAAGTGTGGAAAAATGCCTTGAATGGTTTAAAAAAAAAATCTTTCAGGTTTGCAAGGGCTGTCTGTTTCTCAACAGCAGACCACTGCAAAGCAGTCTTTCTCCTCTGATCAGTCTTCCTGTTATTAAGAGGAAGAATATATGTTTTGATTAAATAGAAGAAAGGAACCTATTAAACTGAGGTTTTCCCTGAACAGGCATTGGGCTATTCCATGGAGCATTTGAGGATTATTCCTCACTTTTCATATATTGTGAGAAATGATTGGCTGACACCCACTAAAAGCTTTTCCTTCCTGTGAATACATTCTTCAGGAAAAATGCTTTAAGGATTTCTACAAATTCAAAGCTCTGTCTTCCCTCTTGAAAAGAGGCTGGATAAGAAATATCAGCTGGACAGGGAGGGTGCTGAATTTTATTTTCCTACCCTGTTCACCAAGGAGTAGTACAAGTGACGGCCTGTAACAAGGTAAAGATACCTGGCATTCCTCCTAACAAGGATTTCAGGAAAACTGACAGCACGGCTTTCAAGCCTTTGATGCTCAATACCAAAGTCACTATGGCAGTCTGTCCTTGCTATGCAGTCAAGGCTCAGACTTCCCTGTCAAATGATCTAGCTGAAACAATTAAGTTGGGTTTGGGAGCAGCCAAATACCAGTCATATGACTGCTGCTTTTTTGGGCACTACTGCCAGATAAATGGCAGATTAAGTAGCTCAAAGGGGTTTGCCTGGCTAAGAGTCACAAACCTCATTCAGGATACCCAAACTGAGGCTATATTTTTTTCCAGTTGAGGGTCATCCCTCTTGGAAGAAAGATAAAGGCTTACATGAAAAAGGTGGATGTATACAAGAACGCCTATAGTTGCAGTTCTGCAAGAGCTTCCCTCCACTAAAACATATGGAAGGGGAGGCAGAGGCAGAGACAGATCATTTCACATTATGCCTTTCTTTTATCAGGCTAGAGCTGTGCCTCAGTATCAGCAGTACCCACACCAGGGGTACTTCAGGCACCACAGTGGGTTAGGGATTGGCTCAGAGTTCAAATCCTGCCAACAGTAAAAAAAAAAATATTCAAAACATGTTACTGTCACAAAGTGGAGCCTGTCCTAGTACAGCAAAAGGTATCACAAAGAGAATGGGGTGTGCTGGCCTGTCTTCGACTTCACGGTACTAAACAGGCATTTTAACAAGGCCAAAGTTCAAAATGATAACTTTGTCACTGATTCTGCCAACACTCCAGACAAGGGAAGGGCTGGCATCACTGGTCTTAAAGGGTGCTTATTTCCTCACCTTCATAAGGGAATTTCACAGAAAATACCTCGGGTGCATAGTCCCATCAGGTCACTCTCCAAGAGTCTGCATGAAGTGCTTGGCAGGGTTTCTGACACACCTTCAAAGACAAGGTGTCAGTTTTCCCATACCTAGATGACTGGCTGGGGTTGTAAAATCAACCCAGCAAGTGGCCTAGGGGCTCCTGGAGTTACTCGGGTCCCTGATAATTTAAAGATTCTGTCCTTCAGCCAGCTTAGGCACTCAGGCTCATAGGAGCAGAATTAGAGACCTTGCAAGGCAGGGCAAGATGTATCCCACTGATAGTGGGCTCATTCAGCCTGAACAAACAAAAAGCCAAAGACAGTTTTTTTAGCTACTGGCCCCATGACACCTGCCACTGGCATAGTCCTGGAATCCAGGTTATGGATGAGGGACATTCAGTTTCACCTCTGGGTTCACTAGGCAAAGGTCCTCCTTTAAAACTAATTCTGATAACAAATATAGTTACAGGTCACACAAGGGTGGAAGAAGAAACCAACCTGAGGAAGGGGTCCCTTTTTTCAGCAAGAGTCCCCATCAATTGTTCAGTCAACAGATGCATCTCTGCTAGTGTGTGACTCCCATCTGGGGTTCACACCATCCCAGCACAGAGTCACTTCTGCACATAAACCTGCTAGACCCAAGATTAGTGTCACTGGCACCAAGGTTTCCACACAACTAGTACAGGGAAGGTGGTGCGGGTCAGAAGAGACAGTACCACCACAATGTATTACACAAACAAGCAGGGACGGATAACATCAAGCCCTGCCTGCAGAAGACTTATGATAATAGGGAGTCAGTATAGGATGCTCCAGGGGCTGTGCATCTGCCAGGCAAGGACAATACCTGGGCAGATACCGTGACTCAATCAGCTAGTCCAATCATAGATGAGATTTGGACAGTCAGGTGGTGCAAGAAACTTTAGGAGGTGGGGCACCCCAGAGGTGGACTTGTTTGTGTCCCACCAGAACACTACCTGCCATTGTACTTACGACAGACCACCAGATCTGGTACAATCCCTCTGGATGCTCTGGCTCTGGATTAGTCAGAGAAGCATCTACATGCTTTTCCTCTTTTCCCCTGGTGTACAGAGTATTTCTTAAGCTCAGGTGCCAGTCAGCATCAGTGCTCTTGATAGCACCAGACTGGGCCAGGCAGCCATAGTACACTCTGCTACTCTCCATGTCTGTGTTTGAACCAATGCACCTTTCTCGGAGGTACAATCTGCTAACCTCCAACCAAGGGAGGCTCCTCTACCTAAAACTTGGGCTCGAGGCATGGCTATTGGGGCCTACAATATGTGGAATTACATTTTTCTGAAAATGTCTTGGACATTTAAGTGGTTACAGGAGTCCCTCTATTAAGGAAATCTATGCTTCAAATGGAAAAGTTTTTTTCTATTGCTATTCGACTAGAAACGGTACCAGTACATGCTGGGGTCCCAGCTGTGTCTGATTATTTTCTTATTTACATTCATTGGACTTGCAGTCCAGCACCCTTAAGGTCCACCTAGCTGTAGCATCAGCCTGCATAGCAGCAAGATAAGATGTTTCAAGTCGCTCCAGATCCTATCTCCAAAAGGGCTGTTTAAGAGCTCACACTTAACAGTACAGGCTGGTGTCCCATCTGTGCTGGACTATCTTACCTACTACAGTTACTGGACTTACAGTTCAGTACCTTAGAAGCATATACTTATATTTCAGTGGACAGAATGTTCCTCTATTTCTCTGTGCCCCAGGCCCTGTTTTCAAAAGCTTCTTTAAAAGCCTATCCTATTTGCACACCCTCACAGGAACCGGTGCCAGCATGGTACCTAAATGTGTGTATGGTTAGGCTCATGGGTTCCCTTTGAGCCTAGCTTTCAGTTTATTGGAGATATGCCACATGAAAATTGTTCTTTCCTTATGGTAATTTCTGTCAGAGAAAGCAGTGCGCCCAGTCTCACTACATTGAACATGGCTACATTTCATTCCGCAGAGACAAAGTGGTCCTGAAAGTAAACAGGAAGTTTCTTCCTAAAATGAATTTTAATTTCCATTTGAACCAAACCATTACCGTACTTGTCTTTTCATTGATCACTTTGGTTCAAGTGAAAGGAGTCTTCATTGCTTGGATGTCAACGAAGTTTTTAGCTACTATTAGACAACCACTACAGTCCATAGGCAAGATAGGAAACACCTGCTTCTCACCTATGAAATGTGGGAAAGGCTAATCCAGCATCAGAAGGTTAATTTCTCGGACAGTCCAGTGTATCCAGTTCTGCTACACAAAGGCTGGTAAGGAGCCCCCATCAGGTTTGAGGGCTCATTCCACAAGAGGACAGCTGCTACTTTAGCAGCTGCCAGGGATGTTCCATTACTGGACATTTGTAAAGCAGCTACCTGGAAAACAGTACACACCTTTACAAAGCATTAAAATCTGGATATTTTGTCTAAGGGTGATGCTAGATTTGGCACAGCAGTCCTGCAAAGTCTGTTTCAGATTAGAGTTCTGTACCACCTCCAAGGAGTATTGGATGATAGTCTGCATAAAGTTATGAATATACTGAGCATTACTGGGTTAGAAGAAAACATTACTTACCATAGTAATTGTGTTTCTTCCCAGTGATGCTCAGATATTCACAACTTCCCTCCTACCTCCCCTTCCAGAACTTCAGCCTCTGCACTCCTGTATACTGTGCTCCCAGGGTATAAATGCCATGTGTGGCACATATGTTGTGATTATGCTCAATATTGTTATCCCCCTTGCCAGGTGATTCTGCCATTTAGGGGTATTCTTTCACATGCTATGCTCTCCTGTTGGATGACCTTTTCTGGGTGTTTAAAGGAGTTCCTACTTTAATTATTATTTTATTATTGTTATCATGCTCAATATTGTCATCATTGTCACACTTAGTCCTCGTGGGCCTGTCTTTCCAGACTTTTAGGCAACCTGAGGGTATACAGCAAAGGCAGTTAGTAGAATGCAGCATTTAAAAGTGGCTTATGCAAAAGATTCCATCATTTGCATATGTTCCATCTCTCCGGCAGTTCTACCTTAGAAGGCTACTGCATAAAGTTATGAATATCTGAGCATCACTGGGAAGAAATACAATTACATGGTAAGTAATTTTTCTTATGGAACACATACAAACAAGGCAGAGAAAGAATAAGTGCCTCAGCTGGGACCTGAACCCAGGCTGCCCAGAATACCGTTCCAATTGCACTAACTAGCTGCGCCACTGAGACAACTGGAACCTGGGATGTCCCTGGGCATGTTACTCTTCTCAAATGCACAACCCATGAAAACACAAATACTTACTTCTAATAATCACACAGGAGTGTGGCATGCATATTTTATGGAACACATACAAACAAGGGTCAGAAAGAATAAGTTCCTCAGCTGGGACTTGAACCCAGGCCACCGGAATACTGTTCCAATTAAACTAACCAGCTATTTGTGTTGCCATTGGGTAGTTCATTTGAGAAAGAGTAATGTGCCCAGGGACATCCTAGGTTCCAGTTGTCTCAGTGGCGCTAGCTGGTTAACACAATGATTTTGTGATCTTTTGTGACATCAAATTTTGTTGAAATCTAGTTGAAAAAGCTATTCTGATTTACATTTGGAGCATGAATATTACAAATAACTACTTTGCAAACATTTATGGCTCCAGTTAAGACTTAATTATCATCCCTCCTTGTCTCGAAATGGTCTATTTTAACAAAGTTGGTTCCCTTCTTGATCAAAATAGTGGATCTTCCCTTGTCAGTCTTCACCATTCATTACTGCTGGGTGTAAGCCAGAGCACGCATCTGCCATGGGAGCTTTTTTGGGGAGTCGGTGCCGCGATGCAGCTGACACACTGTGTAAAGCATGCCAGTTGGCCATTAGGTGCCAGACTCCTCCTCCATCCCAGTTCTGTTTCTCCAGCCATCGAGACACCTGCTGTACAAGTTCATTTTTTCTGTGCCATCAGGCCTTGCTCGTTCCAAGCCAACTCCTTCATCCTGGTTCATTTCTACCGCCACCATTACAGACTGGTAAGACCATTCTTTATTATTATTATCAGCGTGTCAGGTCTTTTGCTTCAGTTTTTTACTTTTCTTGCATCATGTCTGGTTCTGGGGCTAAACATAAGTCAAAACAGGCCATGACCCTTGCATCAGTGCCCGGTGGCCAGCATTTTTCGTTTTGAACAAGCATGATATGGACCACTACAACCCCTGCTTCTCCATGGACCACCGTGTCTTAGAAGTCCTTGCATGTAAAGTCGGCAGGGCCTCGCCAACCTGCAGAGGATGACGCTGCACAGGCTTCCCAGGCAGGACCTTAGACCCTGCCTCCAGATCCTCCTCCTGGGTCTATACGGCCCAGCGAGGAGGGACCTCCAGTTCCAGCCTTGCCAGGAGGAGGACTCTTCTGTGGTGCCAGAAGAGCAGCATGATTCTCCTGGAGTCGCGTTGCTGGTGCTGCCCGGCAGTCACCTCTTTGATGGAGCAGGCTCCCCGTTGTCATGGCCCCACAGCTGCTGGGCCCAGCACTGATGGACCCTCGGCCCTGCCAAGTGGTGCCGCCCCAGATCCCAGTGCCGGTTGCGGTGTCTGTGATCAGGGCAGTGCAGTGGGTGGTGTTGTGTCCAGCAGTGGTGCCGCTCACTGCGCGCTGCCAGGGGTCTTCTGGGGGTCACTAGCCTGGAGGTCTGGTCACCTCCTCTTCAGAGGGAGACAACTCTGAGGTGGATCTGACTGGGCAGTCTGACTTCTACAGAGTCAGAGAGCCCTGTAAGAAACGGTGCCAGGTGGCCCAGCATCCCAGCCCTGAGTCCCCAGAGCCTGCTGCCAGGAGGGTCCTCTTGGTTGGCAGTGGCCACAGATCCCTTGGGGCGATGGCTTGGGGTGAGGTGCCCTCCTCTGGGGAGGTCCAGGCAGCTGCCATCTTTAGTGCTGCTGGGACCTTCCAGAGGGGGATGGGGCCCTTGCTCCTGCAGCCTCCTTCGGGGCCTGTGGGTTTGGGGAACCCGCCTGCTGGGACCAAGAAAGAGGGCTGCCTCTGAGTCTGAGGGGTTGAGAGGTCAGGGCAAGGTCTGGCAGCCTTCCACCACCCTGCAGGGGTGGGTAGGAGTCACAGTGCTGAGCCCCACCTTTCCCTTAGGGTTTCAGAGGCACCTTTGGTTGACAGTGCAGAGGTTGCCCTTCTGAACACATGCTACCCCAGCCGCATCACAGGGAGACTCCCGTTCAGGGCTGTTCTGGGTTGCCTTCCCAGAATCAACCGCCACCGGTATGGTCTCTGGGCCCCTCATATGGTGGCATCAGCCCCTGGATCTCAGAGCCCTGGCAGAGGTGGGCACTCTCAGTGCAGTGCCCATCGCCCATCCCTCTGCAGACACCTCCTTCTCTCCCAGGCCATGTGGGTCCCTATGGGGGGCCCTTAACCTTGGAGATGTTCAGAGCCACTGCAGCAACCTTTCCTACCTATGTTAGAGCCATGGATGAAAGGTCTTCTGTCTGTCCCCCACCACTGCAGGAATCCTCTGGACATTCAAGCTCCTTGTCCTCCTCGTCTCCTTCTACAGAGGGAGAGGAACACTCTGTCCACCTGTCCTCCGATGTTAATTTCACTAAATATTAGCGATTCCTTTTGAGGCTGGTACAGGAGCTTGGATCTTCCATGTTGTGAGGACCAATACCAAGTGGGAGGCGTGTTCATTCTTTAGTGAATTTAGTGCTCACCACCTAGTGGTGCCCTCCTGGCCATTCCCTTCCAAGAGGCGTCTGTCCACCCTGGCAGTCTCCAGCCACCCTTCTTCAGCCCTGGAAGACTGCAGGAGACCGTGTGTGCCCACAGGAGTCTCTAGGTTCCTTACCTCCACCCGTCTTCAGGCCTAGACATTCCTAGAACACTCCTCTGGGCCTTGGCGCCTGGCGATGACCGATCCCCAGATCCGGATTCCGTAGAATCTGACCGGTGGGGATGAAAGGTTTCTCTTTGGCTCATGTATTGATGTGCATAGGTTCACATCAGGCACACCGCACTGCCTATAACAGGCATCTGTGATCGATATTAGCTCAGGTGCTAGCATCTTTGCCTGATGCAGAGCAATCTAGACAGACCATTGCCCTCTCAGCTCAGAGTCTGGAGCTTACAAGGCACCAGGCAAGGGCATCTTATGATGCCAGTAAGGTGGCTTCCAGTCTGGCAGGGACAGCTATCTGCATTAGGCGGATGGCGTTGTTTTCTGTCCAGATTGTCACCTGTTGCCTTTCCACTCAAACTTTGTTTGATCTTTCTTAAGGAATAACTATATTCCTATTGAATGGAAAGAGGCTTTGTAGTTCCTATTCATAAGAAGGATCTAAACATCTTTGGGAAAACTATCGCCCATCAGTTTAACCTCTTCTATATGCAAGGTGTTGGAAAGTCTCCTTAAGGATATCATTGCTCCTGTTATTGATGCATCTGATCTACAACAGCATGGTTTCAAGAAGGGTAGAAGCTGCTTAACTAATTTGCTTTGTTTTACGAAAACTTTAGTTCCTTTTTGGATAACGGGTGCGTGTGACATTGTCTTCATTGATTTCAGTAAGGCATTTAATACTATGCCTCATGGGGCTTTAATTCAAAAACTCAGGGACTCAACATTAATAGTTACTGTATATAATTGCCTGGATTTTTAATTGGCTTTGTAACAGAACTCAAAGGGTGATCATTAATGGTGTTATTTCTAACTCTGGCAATGTTTTGAGTGGTGTTCCATGAGGTTGGTTCTCGGACCCTCTCTTTTCAGGCTTTTATATCTGATTTAACTAATTCCTCTCTCTCTTTTACAATAAAATATGCAGATGATGTGAACACTGGGGACTATGTTCTAACCTAGATCAGATATCTTGTATCCAGCATGATCTTGACATTGTTTCCACTTGGATTAACAAATGGGGTATGAAATTGAACACTACAAAGTGTAAAGTTATGCATTTGGGATCCAATAACTCAAACTTCAATATATTTTGGATGGTTCAACACTGTGTGCCACTACAGATGAGAGGGACTTGGGAATTACTATTTTGGATGATTTAACATACTCTAAACATTTGCATTCATTGATTAGTACATCTAACAAAGTTGTTTTGTCTATTCTATAATATTAGATCTAGAGACCAGGAGGTGTTGTTGTTCCTGTTTAGATCCTATGTCCGTCCTCATCTTGAGTATACATCACAGTTATGGTGTCCATTTAAAAGATCAGACAGTAATACTCTTGAAAATGTACAGAGAAAGTTTACTAAAAAGAAATCTGGTCTTGAATCCGCTTCCTATGAATCTAGGTTAGATACATTAAAATTTATGACTCTTACCACTGGATGCCTTAGAGGCTGACCTTCTTTTCCTATACTGCATTGTTCATGACCTATATGTCATGACTGAGTTAGGATTTTCTTTTAAGTCATCAGTACATGATACTAGAGGTCATTTCTCCAGTTACTGGCAAATCCTTTAAACATAATAATCAACAGTTTTCTTTACTGTGAGAACTATTGGACCGTGGAATAGACTTCCATCTGCTGTGGTTACTAGTAACATTAAAGATTTTCAGACCTTGCCTCGACATGTTAATTATGTCTGGGTATGACTTATCATATTACTCTTTGGCCTAGCATAAAGCATTATGAGCTTGACCTACTAGCTCTTTCTCTGACCTTAGTATGAACCTAGTATCTCCTCCACTTTCTGGGGACCCACCTTTTTCCGCAGAGCAAGGAGGATTCTTCAGGGCACCCTCTGTCTCCCAGCCATGGGGACACATCCTCATCCTGAGCAGCCTTAGACCTTGCTCGGTCTAGTACTGCTATGGTCTCCACTCCTGCATCTCTGCATGGGAGGCTGGGGATCTGTTCCTTCAGGGCTGTGCCAGATCCCTCTAGGGGCTTGTACTCACCCAGCAGTAATGGATGGTGAGGACTGACAGGGAAGATATGAAAATTACATACCTACTGTAATCTTGATCTTCTCTTGTATCTTCACCATTCATTACTGATTCCCACCCACCATCCCTCATGGGCCTCAGTTCTTGGGCATCACCTCCGCCCTGCTTGCCCTCCCCTCCTTGAGGCCAATTGGGAGCTGAGTCCCCGGTACCTCAGAGATCTCTGTCCCTTCTCTAAGTTACAGGCATTCACCCTGGAGGAGGGCAAGTAGGGTCTTCGCCCTGAACCCTCTGAGGAACCCACTCTGATTCTCTTTACAACTACTAGGGTGTCCCCATCTGGGACTTGAATAATCCTCTGATTTATGTCACCCTCTGACTGTCATTGCCCTACTGCAGTCCTAAGGGGAGCCCGTGGAGTTTCCTCCTCTCTTTCTTATAAGACAGTGGTCCCATGATCCTCTTCTTCTGAAGTGGAGACTACACCATGGGAAACCCTCCAGATTTCTTTTTGTATGCCTAACTCAGGTCTCACTCTCTTCTGAGCAGGACTGTTACCTCCCGCCCAGAGACAGTCTACGAGACCTAGGCTGTAAGGAGGGAGGAAGGGTCTGCCTCCACCAACTCTAACAAGATCATTAATCCCTTGGACCTTGGTTTGATAACCTCTTATCTGGCAGGATCATTGCTCCCTTGTCTTCAGATCCCAAAGGGATTCAAAACACCCAAGCCAGTGGTCTTCCAAGTTACTGCAGCAGACAACACTCTCCTCCCCTTTACCCTTACCTCCTTCTCTTCTATCCTTTCCTTTTGTCCTTTGCCTTGTCTCTTCTCCAAAACCACCCAAGGATTGGGGCCCTGTAGCCACCTAAGGTGAGTTCTCTTTTCCTGTCCTCTATTGGCTCATACCTTTTCATTGTATATCCTTTCCTTTTCTATCCTTTGTCTCTCTTGCCTCACCCTCTTTCTATGGAACCTGTCTTTCTGCCTCTCCGGCTATTAGCTATGGCTATGAAGCTGCCTGCCCTTGAATGGGCTGCTTCAGCTCCCCAGCCAGTCACCCATCCAGCCACCACCCAGACCAGGCGCCCACCTGCAGCTCCTTGGAAGCTGCCTGCCCATGAATGGGGCTGCTTCCAGCTTCCCCACGGTTGGCGTCACCCAGCCAGCCACCGACCAGGACCAGGGCGCCTCCTGCAGCTCCTTGAAGCTGCCTGCCTTGAGGGGCTGTTCAGCTCCCCACAGTCGGCCATCCCAGCCAGCCACCGACCAGGACCAGGCGCCCTCCTGCAGCTCCTTGGAAGCTGCCTGCCCTTGAACAGGCTGCTTCCAGCTCCCACGGTCAGCGATCACCCAGCCACTAGAGGATTCTTGTTCTTTCATTAAAAAAAAAAGTCTACCCTCTGAAAGACTCAGTTGCTTTACTTGCTATATACCTTCTTTCGCCCTCGTGATCCTCTCGAACTGGGTAAGACTTCCCTGAACCAGGACTGCCAGCCAGCCATGTCATTGGCCCCACAGTATCTATACCGCCCCTGATTGGACACTCTCTTGCCTCCTGCTCAGGGATTGGCTCCTGAGCCAGCTAAAACTTTGCTCTGCTCGGGGCTGCTGTGCCCATTCATTTCTATGGCAAGCGGCCAAAATTTCGCCGCCCCCCGACCTTAACTTATAGACCTTCCTCCATGCCCCTGGTAGCTCACCCCCCCACTCGTGCTCCATTGGGACCTGTTTTGGGACTCCCCTCCCCATCTTTTAGAGTCACCTCCACTCCCTGGCTGCCTGGCCCTCCTGGCTGTATCCTCACTTCCCACTGAGTCCAGCTACTGCTCTTCGCCCCCTTCTCCTAGCCCCACCAGCCTGTCTTAACCCCTCCTCTACCTACCTCGAATCCTACCTTAATCATGTGCCTCCACCGTTCTCTACCCCATTCTATATCTTCTTGCCTGTCTTCCCCACTGCACACCCAAAGTCTGCTTTCCTCCCTCCTCCACAGCTTCCATTTCTACATCCTTCCTCCACATAGGCACACTGCACACTGGTCACTGCCCTTGCCCAGGGTCCATCCTACCACCATGAAACTGTCCTACACCCACACTGGTCCTAGCCCTCCACTCTGGTCCCCAGTGTCTCAACTTATCCTCACCCACTATCGTCAATGCTCTGCAATTTCCCGAGATGCTAGCAGAAAGCATTCCCTTAAAGAAACACGCCCGTGGCTCCTTGAGGCTAGTCCTCCTCCTCCTCCTAATGCTGCCAGGCAACGGCACCCAAACCCTGGCCCATTCTGCTCTAAAGCCACTAATCTGAACAAGCCTTTGGGTGCCCTCGCATTCATATCAATCAACATCTGCAGCCTCCTTCCTAAAATGGATGCCCTACAGGTCTTCACCAGCCAACACTGCCCTGACAT
Source organism: Neoceratodus forsteri (assembly GCA_016271365.2). NCBI lineage: Eukaryota > Metazoa > Chordata > Ceratodontiformes > Ceratodontidae > Neoceratodus > Neoceratodus forsteri. The sequence goes on along the minus strand of JADMNL010000024.1, from coordinate 118,118,071 downwards.
CCTGGCAGTTGTCGAAACCTGCTCACGCCATCAGTACCAGACCATGCAATCAGCCTTCCTGTCTACAATGTCTTTAGGGTTCGATCGCCTCTCCAAAGAGGCGAGAGCTGCTCTCTACCTAAAAGACTCCCTCCAGGGCACCACATCATTACCTCACTCCAACCCACAACTGCTCAGATACCAGTAGAATCCTCCTCGGGCCCAAAACAAACCCTCACTGTTCCACCATCTACATCCCTCCCAAGAACAGGGAACTGGTCTAACAGCTGTTCTTGACTTTGTAAGTCACTCCCACCAGACACGAATGCATCCTCCTGGTGACTTCAACATGAACTGGCCTGCAGCGATGATGGTGCACACAGGATTCCATTGTGCAGTGAATCTCACACAAATGGTTGACTCACCAACCAGGAAAAATACAGGACCGCACCAACACACTCTTGGACTGGATGGTTACCAGTCACCCATCGCTGATATCTAACACTGATGGTCCTCCTGACTCTCTCAGAGACCATTCCCTGTTAGCTGCATAAATAAATTCATCAAACAACCACCAAAATTATCTCCAGCGGAGTTCTACACAGTGGTCACCTTTCTCGACTCAAATCCACCTCCACCATCAAAACTGGTCCTCTATCTTCAATGCAACCAAGCGTAAACACTGCCCTTGACCACTTCATAAACATCTTCACTGTGGCCTGTGACATGTATGCTCCTATTAGAAATGCAAAGTCAAATCACTCAGTAACCCTTGGCTCTACAGATGACCTCCTCAGGATGCTAAAATCAGAGACCACCTATGGGAGCTGGCCAGAAACTCTGGAAGGTAAAACAACATCCAAAACTACAGCGTGCCGCAATGACTGCACCAACACCATCCGGCAAATGAAGTCCGCCTACTATAAGCATGCCCTCACAAACTCCTGGGGCAATGGTTGGGAATTCTGGAAGAACATAAAGAACTCACCAAGAATCCACCCAAAACCCCTCATCAATACTCAACATCAGCGGAACCACAACCCTCAACCCAAAAACCATTGCGGATACCTTTAACAAAGCCTTTACCGACCTTAGCGCTGTCCTACCCAGGACTACTTCAAAGATGGTGAAACCCCTCTGTCATAATGAACACCCTCCACCAGCTCCCCTGCTTCTACTTCAAAGCAGTCAGGCTCACCAATGCATAAATATGTTACCAAAGTCCTTGGTAATTCAAGATTCAGTAATGACTCCCTTGATCTCAAAATCTGTCTCTCACACTTGATGAAGTGCTTAGTCCTCTGACCAGAATTTTCAACCTCTCCCTCAGCCTTAGCCAGTTCCCAGACAGATGGAAATCTGCCACTGTCACCCCAGTCCATAAAAGTGGTGACAAAACTGCCCTTATGATAACTACAGACCTATCTCCCTACTACCCCCCACTCTCCAAGGCACTAGAATGCATTGTCTCAGACCAGCTCACAGAATACCTGGAAATGTGCAACATCCTGTGCAAGCAACAACATGGGTTCCATAGGGTCCACCAGCCTCCACAGCCCTACTTGAATTCACGGTGCAATCCACAATGCACTTGACTCCGGTGAACTACTAAACTCAAACTACATTGACTTAACTAAAGCCTTCAACACCATCAATCACCACCTCCTGCTTGTCCAGCTTCAGAACACTGGGCTGTCAACTGACTCCATTAGCTGGTTTAAGAGCTACACCTTGAAGAAGCAGTCCCAAACAGTAGAATTGCTGATACACTCTTGGACCCTAGACCGGTCCACTCGGAGTCCCCAGGGCTCCATTCCAGTACCCTCCTTTTCAGCCTATTCTTAAACTCACTACGGACAGCTGCACAGAACAAATAATTCTCTCGCCAGTGAAGCTGTGATCCTCACCTCGGACCCTGATCCAATCCAATTACAAAATAAACTTCAAGCGGGCCTTAGCCTCCATGAATCCTGGTTCCTAAATCATAAACTGCTTCTCAATCAGAAAAAACAAGTCTATGGTCTTCTGCAGCCCCCACAACAAAAACAAACAACTCCACCTCTTCATTGCGACCGAACAAGAGCCATCCTGAAACAAACACAATTGTTCAATTACCTCGGCATCACCCTTAGGCCACACCTCTCATATCCTTTCCATATCAGCAATGTTGCAAAGTCTGCCAATGCGAGTTAGGCATATTATTCCGGCACAGAGAACACCTAACCCCAGAAGCACTGTCAGTGGCCGTCCAAAGCTCCATTGTCAGCATCCTAGACTATGGTCTTATCATATATGGGTCTGCAACTACCACTGCTCTCAAATGTATCGCGACCTCCCTGAATAAGAGCCTGTCATCTCATCACTGGCTCACATGCTCGTTCCCACATGTGACCTTTATTCCCAATCTGGATGGCTTCAACTGGACAAAGCGCATAAACTACCAAACCTGCATCATGGCCAAGAAAATTATAATGGGGCTTGCTCCACCTGGTGTCTGTGTCCTCCTGAAGCCTAGACATAAGAGCGTCACTACAAGGAGATCAATTCCATCTACCACATATCCCACAATGTCGCTGCGCAAAGGACAAAGATCATTCACCTATCGGGCATCCAACTGGCTCAACTATCTTGTTGCGATATAGTGACCGCTCCAACACTCGTCCTCTTCAAGTCCAAGCTCGCCTCTCACTGCTTGTATCCTGCTATTGCCCATCTTAACATTTCCACCGTTCCAGCTGCACATGCCCCAGCACTTACAATCAGTCTTTGCACCCCTAGCACCTTACCTGTCATATTCCCTCGACAAGGCCCCTGGCTGCATTGTCTCCTGCCTGTCCACCTCCCCCATATCTCCATTTCCTGCCCCTGCCCCCAACCACCTCCCATACTCACCTCCCCCTGACCTCCTACCCCCTCGATCTCCTATTCTCCTCCCACCCACCCTCCTTCCCTTGTCTTGTTCATAGCTCATGTCTTTGTACTGGTTGTTACATGTCTGTAAGTCATGACTATATGTTTGTAAGTAAAAAATGATGACTGTTGCACCGCTGACGTGGAACCTTTAAAAGAGCCTTGGCTCAAAGGTATTGTAATCCTAGATGAAATAAATAAAAATAAATATATAAAATAAAAATATCACAGAACTGGGATGGAGGAGGAGTCTATGGCGCCTAACAGCTGACCTACATGCTTCATGCAATGTGTCAGCTGCGTGGAGTGGTGCCACAGCCCTGACTCTTCCCTCAAAAAAAAAAAAAAAGCTCCCATGGCAGGTGTGAGCCTCTGGCTTATATGCAGCAGTAATGAATGGTGAAAGATAGAAGAAGATCAAAATTCTAGGAGCGTGGATATGTTGTTCATCCACACTTCTTGGCATGTCCCTTTCTCATTTAATTCTTGCCAGAAAATCTTAAAGCTGGCTCCTCCACCCACACGGGTGGTATAACCCTCAGCTCCACCCATGGCACCAGATCTTCCTTTCTGCTGGAAGATTCAGGTTGCCTCCTCACTGCTCCTGCATTTGTAGGCCCTGGCTTCTTTTCTTTGGATTCTTTGAAAATTAAGCTAATTCGATTTAGCTTGTGATCGTTGTTCTCGATCATGGAAGATAAATCTTCCCGAGTTTCGCTGGTGCCGTGCAGCCAAAAATATTGTGCACAGACCACATACCTTGTGTGTTTACTGTTTGGGTGTCATTTTGAGCAGCTGATCACTGTGACCCAGAAGATGTGGGACGTTCTCCAGTGGTAGACCATCCGGGATCATCTACAGGAAGGGATCCCATTTGTCCTCGAGCGCGACAATCATCCTCATGACTGATGCCCTCTCTCATGGGCTGGGAGCCCATGGGGACAACAGGGCCACAGGTTTTGGACCCCAAGGAATCGATACCATATCAACCTGCTGGAACTCAGAGCCATAAGACTGGTGCTGTCAGCATTCACTCAGCAACTTCGGGGTCAAGTGGTTCAAGTCCAGATGGACAATACTATGACCAAGTACTACCTCAGCGGACAGGGTGGCATGCACTTCCAGCTGCTGTACAGGAAGCGCTCCACATCTGGACACTTGTGAGCTGATTGAGGCAGATCTCCTAGTCATCCATGTGGCAGGAGCCTCGAATCAACTGGCGGTTGCTCTCAGCCATGGGCGAGACATCCAGGTGATCTCTCCATCCAGAGGTAGCTTACGGCCTGTTCTCCCAGTGGGAAAACTGTTGGTGCATCTGTTTGCATCCAGGAAAATACCAAGCTGAGCCTGTTTCATGCCCGCCCTTCAGTGGGGCTCACTGCAAGGGATGCCTTCTTGAGGCAGTGGACCCCAGCCTCTTCTGGCCTTCCTCCATTTCCTTGATGCAGGGTGATTTTCAAGGTCAAAGGGACAAGACTCAGGTGATCCTGGTAGCCCCAGACTGGCCCCACCACTTCTGGTATCCAGATCTCCTCAGCCTCAGCAACAGGCTCCTGAGGCATCTTCCAGCAAGCCAGGACCTGATATTACTCAGTCAGGAGAAGGTTTTCCATCCTGACCTTCAGTCCCTGCATCTGACAGCTTGATACCTGAGTGGCTAGAGTTCCAGGCTTTGGCTGTCTCTGAGGATGTATTCACAGTAGTGGAAGTATCCAGAAAGAGTAGACCAGAAAGTGCTATGCCTTCAAATGGCAAGGTTTTCCATTTGGTGTCAGGACAGGGCCTGGACCCTCTGTCCTGTCCAGTGACTGGCATCTTAGATTACCTTTGGTCTCTGTCCAAAGGGGTCATCAGTCTACGACCCTTAAGGTGCACCTGGAAGCCATTTCTGCTTACCAGGCATGGGCTGGTCAACAGGCAGTGGCACAGGAGAGGTGGTCTGGCACTTGTTCAAAGGCCTCGATCACATATCCTCCAGTGTGTGAACCTCCACCTCCATGGGATTTACTGCTGGTTTTGGCAAAACTCATGGGTAAGCCATTCGAACCAATGCACAAGTGTGAGATGTCACATTTGTCATGGAAGACCACCTTCTTGGTGCCTATCATGTCTGCCAGAAGGACTAGGGGCTCCAGGCACTCTCGGTGGCATCTCCTTACCTGGTCTTCCACAGGGATAAGGTTGTCCTTGCCCCACCTGAAATTCCTCCCAAAGGTGGTGTCAGAGTTTCACCTCAATCAGGTATTGACTCTGCCTGTGTTCTGTCTGAACTACACCTCGGATGCAGTACAGGCTCCATACTTGGACCCGGATGAGCTCTCCTATTACAAGGAAGAACTCGCGGGAAGTCGGGAGAGGTTAGCCAGCAGTTTGTCACTTATGCTGAAGCTGCACCCTGCAGACCTGCAGCAAAGTGGACAGTTAGCAGATGTATTACATCTTGCTTTGATCTCTGCTATAGGTTGGGGGTTGGAGCCTCCTGTGGGGCTAAGGGCCATTCCCCATACACCACTGCGTCGGTGGCTGCTTCCAGGAAATCCCTATCCAGGAAATCTTTTGGGCTGCTACCTGGAAGGCAGTAAACATCTTCATCACCCATTACCACATCAACCTTGAGTCACACTGGGATGCTGGTTTTGGGGCCTAGGGTGTGTTCGCCTCCCTCCTCTTGAAGAACTGCTAGAGTCTGCCAAGAAGTGTGAATGAACAACATATCCTTGTCCCTAGAAATACAGGATCTTACTTCAGAAACAACTCTTGCAGCAGGTTACACCATTAGGACTAAAGCCGGCAGGCGCCAGCACCGAAATGTTCTAGCTAGCAGTATTCAGCGGGACCACCCCTGACATCGGTCCTGCCCCGACCTCAGGCATAGTACATAAGGGGTGGTCCCACAGAATCCCAGTTCTTTTCCGCTGTCGACTTGCCAGCAGCATCGGCCCCTCGGTCTCTACCTAGTGCCCACGACTTAGAACTTCAAGAGTTTCTACCTAACTAATGTCTTCTCCAACTCCTTCATTTGAGGGCACACCTTTCAAAGAGGTGCCTGTAGAAAATCAGATCCCTTTTCAAGGATCCTCATTCTTCCTACCTGCGTTGCTTGGGCCGGACCACGATAGCAAGGCCTGCACCTTTTGCCAGGGGTTCAACAGCCGCACCAAGATCCACCGTCAGAAGGCACTTCTGGCTTACCTGCTAGAGGAAAAACTTAGTAGGATGGACGAAGAACCTTCCTCCAGGGTGATTCTTCCTCAGGTCCACAAACACCGGGACAAGCACCGGGAGAAGGCAAGGTCCAGATCCCGAACTGGGCCTCAGATTGAGCTCAGGCTCCACCAATCAGACCGCTGTCCCTCCAGGGCTAGTCTCAGCCCCCTCTGGTCAAGGTCTGGGCTTTCAGTGGTTCTTTGACTTTTCAGCCCATTAAGACTTCCAGGCCTCGGCTTCCTCTATTCCCTCTCGGGCCTCTTCAAAAGTCCTCTAGGCATACAAGTCTTCCTCTTCCACCCGACGCGGGACCCTGACTCCTGGTTGGTCTCCAGCCCCTAGGGCCCGGATCCTTCACCCAGGAAGGCGAAGGACCTGACATACCTCAATCGGACAACGGACCTGGCGTGGCCAATCACCCGTCGCCAAGCACCTGAAGTCGGCTAGGCGTTCGCTGGGCCGAGAGCATCGACCAAGCACCAGGCGCCCGGCCAGGCATTCACGGACCGAAGTTGTCAATAGCGACCGACGCCGGCTTCACGGGCGAAGACCGCCCCAGTCACGGTAGACACGGTCCACGGGACTCCACGGAGGAGGACACTGTGTTGCTCAAAGACCAGGCGGGTGACACAGAGGATGCTGGGCTTCCGGAGGAACATTCGCGCCCGGAGACACCCAGGACCCGGCCTGACCCCAGCAACAGACCACCGGCACCAGGCCCATCGTCAGGCATGAATATTCAAGTAAAGGGACTCTTTACTTTCTGGTGGGACACCATCTGCAGAGCGTGGTCCTGGTGAAACCTCCTCCTCCCCTCCTCCTACTCCTTCACCTCCCTCGCCCCTCTACTCCACCACGGGGCCAGCAGGACAACCACCAACCCCAAGGAGAAGACTCCACCTCCTGGGGTAGATCCCAGGATCGGAGAAGGCCTCCCATAAGATCTCCATCAGGGTCTCCCAGTCCCAAGTGACCCAGACATCGGTATACTCTGTCGGGGAGGACTCTAGATCAGTTCTTGGATTACTCCAGATCACCTTCTCCACTCAGCATTTCATCACCTGACCCACATGACCTCCCAGGTCTCCTCCGGATGATCCCTCTTTCTCCGAGATCATGAGGCACATCCAGGACAACATGGGGTGGGATGCTGAGGACCTCAACAAGGCAGCTCCTTGCCCGTTATCTTTGGCAGAAAGACCCAAAGCCTGTGGTAGTGCCACCTTGGTGGACACCTTTGCGGATGTCATCAGGCTGCGTGGAAGTGTCTGCACTCCACTCCTGTGGTGCCAAAGAAAGCTGACCACCTGTACAAGGCCCCAGAGAGGACCAGTACCTGGCTCAACAACCTCTGTCAGACTCCTGGTCATTATGGCCTCACATGACGGTCCCAAAGACCGCAACACATGAGCACACAGCCACTGGACTAGGAATCCAAACAATTGGATGCCCTGGGGAGGCGCATGTATGTGGCGCTTCATGCTCCATCAGGTACCTGAACTACCTAACCCACATGGTACAGTTTCAGAACGCCCTATGGGAACAGGGCCAGGACCTGGTTGATAAACTTCGGATGGCGAGCAGAGGTGGAGCTCCTAAAACTTCTCCACGCAGGGTCTGATGTTGGGGACCCAGGTACTACTGACGCATATGATTCTGCGGACTCGTCGCCAGAACTGCAGCTTCAGGTGTCTGTCTCTGGAGACACTCTTGGCTCCGTGTCTCCAGCTTCATCCGGATGTACAGAAGAACATTCTTGGCGTCCCCTACAATGGCAAAGTACTTTTGGTGAACCCTTGGAAAGGTGATCACCAAACTTCAGAACGCTAGGAAGGCAGTCAGGTCTGTAGGCCATGTACAGACCAGGCCTGGTTCCTTTCACAGGAACCAGAGTTGTTTTTGCAGCCGCAACAAAGGCAGCAGCCACTTTCCGCCAGGAATGAAGGGCACTTTTCAGCCCAACGCTATGCCAAACTGGCCCAGCCTGCAGGGACCAGTGTTGCCACAGCATGACCTCCTTCCTGGCCCCACCCTCCTCGGGATCAATGGACCAAATAGTCGGGGTCACATCGCTTGCCACTTTTCAGGGTAGCAATCGATTACCGCCGACCAGTGGATCTCCAATTGGTCAAGAAGGGCCACTTCATAGAATTTATCGACCACCCACCGGCAAGACCTCCCCTGCTTTCCCATTACTCGGGTCAGCACGCCCTGCTTATACAGCAGGGGTGCTCGCGCTCCTGGAAAAAGAAGTGATAGAGCACGTTCCATGGAACTAGGGGATGCAGGATATTATTCTCACTTCTTTCTGGTTCCCAAGAAACAGGGACCTCCGTCCGATACTGGACCTCAGCGACCTCAACGAGTCATTCCTGTACAAACACTTCCACATGGTGACCCTCCCAGGTCTGATTCCCATGCTCAAACAGGGCACCTTTCTAGCGTCCTTGGACATGCAGGATGCTTACCTGCATATACCCATCACTCAAGCACACAGGAAGTTTCTGCGCTTGAGTTCCAGGGCCACCATTATCAATTCCGAGCCCTCCCTTCGGTTGTCATTGGCACCTCGGGTATTCACGAAGTGTATGGCAGTCGTGGCGGCAACTCTGAGGAGACAAGGCCACTATGTGTTCCCCTACCTGGATGACTGGCTTCTCATGGCACCCTCTCGGGAGGCCTTGATGTCCACCAGTCATCTTACTCAGTCTCTGTTCAAGACGTTGGGCATCTTGGTCAATCAAGAGAAGTCACGTCTGGTTCCGTCTCAGACTCTGCAGTTCATAGGCACAGTTCTGAACACCATCCAAGGGAAGGCCTTTCTCCCCAGGACAGGCGGAACATCAGATCCCTCAACAGAGACATTTGGCAAAGAAGACCATTCCTGCCAGATTGGTCTTTTGCCTGCTCGGACATGGCTGCGGCCATTGCAACAGTCCAGCTTGCTCGTTTCCAAATCGCGGTCACCCAGTGGATGTTACAGGTCCAATTGAATCAAAAGCAAGACCATCTGCAGCTTCCAATCTGGATTATGAAATTGTAATCTGGGATTGGCAATGGTGGCTAGATCCGAAGAATCTATTGGCAGGGGTCCCTTTGTTCACGCTGTCTCTGATTGTGACACTTTCCACAGATGCCTCAGGGCTCGGATGGGGAGCACACCTCAGCGGTGTCCAGTCTTAGGGCCTGTGGACAGCCCAAGAGACTCATCTCCATAAACATCCTGGAACTGAGAGCAGTTCTTTACGCCTGTAGGCCTTCCAGTCGTAGATTCCACGGGTACTCTTCTGTTACAAACAGACAATTCCGCGGTGATGTATTACCTCAACAAACAAGGAGGCACCCATTCCTACCTGCTTTGCAGGGAGGCCATGAGAGTGTGGGACTGGGCTTTGCAACACTGTGCAAACCTCATTGTTGTTCATGTCCCAGGAGTGGCAACGTCGCCATGAACAGCCTGAGCCGCTCTCAGGCCAGAGTCCATGGTGGGAACTTCTCCAGGAAGTAGTAGAGGATCTGTTTCACAGATGGGGTACACCAGAGTTAGACCTTTTGTGTCTTCATTCAATAGCAAAACTGCCCAATTTTTGCTTGCTAGATCAGAGCCTGGTGTTTTCTGGTGAGGCACGTTGTCCCTCTCCTGGGTGGGCAGATTCTCTATGCCTGCCCCTTTCCACTGATCCAGAGGGTTCTTCTGAACTTCTCAGAGAAGGCGATGCTGATACTCATCGTGCCGTTCTGGCCCAGGCAGATCTGGTTCCTCTACTACACCAGCTATCCTGGGAATCTCCGGTGCCTCTGCCAATCAACTCTCACTTGTTGTCTTAGGAGAGGGCTCCTTGGTCCATCCGGACCTTTGTTTGTTGAGCCTGCATGCTTGGCTCCTAGAGACATAGCCATTTTAACACAGGGTCGCAAGAGGTAGCTGATGTCCTGGTGGCTGCGAGAAACCGGCGCGCCCATGCTACCTCACGCCATGAAATGCGCCGTTTTTACCTATAGGCCCAAGCACAGGGTTTTTGCCTCTAGACTGTCCAGAAAGTTGGTCTTGGACTACCTCCTATCTCTTTCTCAGACAGGCTTGGCCTACTCCTCGACCAAAGTACACCTCTGTGCCATATCAGCCAATCATTGTCCGATGAGCCACGCACCATATCCCAGTTGGACACGGCACAAGTCTTCCTTAGAGATATTCTCCACCTTAGACCTCTTATCAAGGATCACATCTGCCATGGGATCTACCCTTTGTCCAGGAGCAGCTCACGCTGCCACCCTTTGAACCAGCCGCAGATTTTGAGCTATGTCTTCTCACTTGGAAAGACGTTGTTTTTAGTTGCCGTTACTTGGCCAGAAGAATGTCTGAACTCTATGCACTCATGTGCTAAGAGCCTTATTTGGTTTTACACTAAGACAGGGTATTCCTAAACTAATCCCAAATTTCTGCCTAAGGTGGTCTCAGCTTTCACCCATAATCAAGACATCGATCTACCAGTGTACTTTCCCAACTATTGAATCGAGGAGGCCCTATTGCACACCCTAGATGTGCATAGGTGTCTCCGATACTACCTGACTAGAGCGAAACACCACGAAAATCAGACCAGCTTTTGTCTCCTTTGCCCACAGGATGACGGGAGTTCCTGTTTCCAAACAGTCGTTGTCCACGTGGCTCATTCAGTGTATCATGTTCTGTTACCAGAAGCGCAACAAACCCTTACGGCGCGGTTAGGGTCATTCCGCAAGGGGGTGGCTACCTCCTTTGCGAATTCTTAAGAATGTGTCCACCTTGGCCATCTGTGATGCAGCTACTTGGAGCTCTGTGCACACTTTCATCAGGCATTATAGCCTGGATATTGCATCGAGGTGAAGAGCAGGTTTTGGTCTAGCAGTCCTTCAAGGACTTCTGTCCTAGGCTTTGGTTTCATTAAAGATTTCTACCTTCCTCCTCCCAGTACTGTGGGATTTCCATGATTGCTTGGGAATCAGTCCTAATGGTGTAGCCTGCTGCAAGAGCAGTTTCTCAGTAAGATGGTACAGTGCGTAAGAATCTCACGTAACAGTAGCTCTTCGAGAACAACTCTTGCAGCAGGTACTTTCCTCCCACCATCCCGCTGGAGGTAGATTCTAGTTCCAACATCCTTTTCCTAGGATCAGGTGTCTCAGCATCTCTCTGATTGCCATTTGATGGTGGGTCCTCAGTCTCCTCTTCTGATGTCATCCAGCGGCCGGGAGTCTCCGGAGGAGAACTGGGATTCTGGGGACCGCCCCTTATGTACTGTGCCTGATGTTGGGGCGGGACTGGCGTTGAAGACAGTCCCGCTGAATACTGCTAGCTAGAAAATTTCCGTGGGGTTCTGGAGCCTGCGGTTTCAGTCCTAATGGTGTAACCTGCTGCAGAGCTATACTGAAGATCTACTGTTATGGTAAGTTCTTATGTAACTGTACTTACTCACCTGTAACAATAGTTATAGGAGTGGTATATGTTGTTCATCCACACTGACCAACCCAACCTCCTGGCTGCGACGCACAACCTGGCTTCCAGCGGGCTAAGATCTGGCATCATGTGGTGGAGCCAAGGGTTATACCACCTGGATGGGTGGGAGGAGCCAGCTTTAAGACCTTCCAGTAAGAATTAAAGGGAAGAGACATGCCAAGAAGTGTGGATGAACAACGTATACCAGTCCTAGAACCACTGTTACAGGTGAGTAACCTCGTTTACGGTAGTACGTAATGTTCATTTCCTGTCTGCTTAGTATTAAATACACTATATTCTACTGAGAGACCCACATTCTAGCTAGTTTGACTGCTTCATTAGCCAATAAATATGTCTCTTGCAGCAATGCAATATCTATATTGTTTTATGAAGGTAAGTCAGCACTTTCCTACGTTAATGGGGGATTTCAAGCCTTTCACATTCTATGAACAGAATATATGTGGGGCGCTGAAGCCATTTTGAGGGCTGGAAATATATAAGCTCATTGAACACACTGCAATAGGGTTAAACAGCACAAATTGACAGTAAACAGAAAATTCAGATTAACACACACACACACACACACACACACACATATATATCTGTAGCCACAGTAGTACCACTATAGTTAAGGTTGTGCAGCCACTTCTGTGTTAAACCCAAGATTTTGCATTTTAATAACTTTGAAACCATTTGTCTGATCTGCCTGAAATTTTGCATGCAGCACCTGGTACCATAGAACTCTGGATCTGGTATGTTTTGTTCCGGTGAGGTGTGCAGTTGTGGAGAGGTGGAGTGCCAAAACATTTGAAAAATACCACTTTTGGCAAATCCTTTGCTCGGGGCTATGGACCAAATAGTTTGGGGTCTGGTCTGAAATGTTCAGGGTATATGGGGTCTGGATCACTGATGTGCCTTTTGAAGATTTGGTGAAAAATATTAATCCGTTCAAAGTTATTAAAGTTTAGCGTTTCCCATAAGTAGCCTATGGATTCATGCAATTCGAAAGCATCTTCTGCTTTTGCAAAAGTCAGTTTACTTTCAAATGGGTTTTGTACTGTTGCAGATCTGCCATCTTGTTTTCAGTTAGCGATGGCTAAAAACATTGTAATTCAAAAATACTGCTCCTTAGTAAACACCAACAGTTGTATTTACCTAATCAGGGCCGAGGAACATGATTCTGGCATTAGCTTTTAAAAATAATGCCTGGAAATATGTTTTTAAATTTTGCCATTGAACTTTTGCAAAATTGAGAAAGTATCTTGTGAAACTTTTGCAAATTTGCAAGTTTATAAATGTATTTTCTTGCAACAAGTTTTGCAACAGTATGTTTACCAAGAGCACAGAATACAAAAATACCTTCAAAAAATTGCTGTTTCTTTACCACTTCATAGCAAAAATACGGTTAGGACTTTTGGGCTGAAATTTGTAGGACAGCAAGGGCTTGCACCACAGATGGTCCTTTTTCTGGTTTGTTGAAAAAATATACAACAGTTCCATGGTTCTAACATTCCAAAGTTTCGAAATTTCCCACTCCAGCTAGCCACCTTTCAGCAGCTATATTTTGAAAACAGTCTGAGATATGGATTTTAGCTAAGCAAAGCCTAGTACATCTTCAGGTATACTAAGCACATATGCAGGTTGCCTGGTCATGATTACAACTGCGGTGGAATTTATCCAGACTTCCTATGGTTACTGAAATATTGCTACATTTGCAACACAAGGGTACTAGAATAGAACATAGAAACATAGAGGTTGACAGCAATAAGGACCATAAAGCCCATCCAGTCTGCCCATTTCTTTTCTACCTTATAGGTGTGCCATTGGCCTTTGCTCTGTCAATGGCCTATCTATTCATACTCATCTGTATTGCTCCCTTATGCCTATCCTATGCCTGTTTGAAGCCCTGCACTGTATTCATATCCACCACTTCCTGAGATAGGCCGTTCCATGCATCCACCACCTTTCTGTGAAAAAGAACTTCCTCACATTACCCCTTAATAGGCCTCCCTCTAATCTCATGCTATGTCCTCTTGTCCTGCTATTTTTCTTATATTGAAACATGTTAGACTCTTTCACCTTGTTAATGCCCTTAAGGTGTTTGAATGTTTGATCATATCACTTCTCTCCCTCATTTGCTCTAGGGTATACATATTGAGCTCCGTTAATCTGTCCTCATATGTTTCCTGATGCAGTCCCTGCACCATTTTGGTTGCCCTTCTCTGCACTGCCTCACTTTGGTTATGTCCTTGTGAAGGTGTGGCCTCCAGTACTACGCAGTACTCCAGATGGAGCCTAACCAGTGTCCTGTAAAGAGGATTATTGCTCCCTCTTCTGATTTGTGATACCCCTACTAATACACCCCAACATCCCCCTAGCCTTACCTACTGCTTCAGTGGTCTGCTTGGATGATTTCAGGTCATCGGTGATGATGATGCCAAGTCTCTTTCTTCCTTGTGACTGCCAGCAACTCCCTCCCAGCCTATAGGTGGCTTCAGGGTTTCTCTTCCCTATGTGCATGATCTTGCACTTCTTTGTGTTAAACCCCAGTTGCCACTCTTCCAACCATTTTGCCAGCTTATCCAGATCTCTTATCATTCTGCCCACCCATATGGATCATTTACTCTGTTGCAGATCTTGGTGTCTATCTGCAATGTCACTGATGAAAATATTGAAGAGGACTGGCCCCAGAACTGATCCCTGAGGTACCCATTTGTGACTTGCATCTCTTCTGACTGTATACCATTTACCACCACTCTCTGTTTTCTGCCGCCAACCAGTTTGCCACGAGTTGACCAACTTCTGACCCACCCTGAGCCTACCAGCTTATTAATCAGTTTCTATGTGGAACAGTATTGAAAGTTTTGTTGAAGTCAAGGTAGGTGACATCAACTGCACCCCTTGGTCCACCACTCTTGTTACCCAGTCAAAGAAATCTATGAGATTAGTTTGACAGGACCTTACTTTTAAACCCATGCTGTCTTGGATCCTGTGCTACTATGGATTCAGGTGTTGCACTATCCTTTCCTTAAGGTGCCTCCATAATCTTGGCCACTGCTGAGGTAAGACTGACTAGTCTGTAGTTCCCGTCTCCTCTCTGCTACCACTCTTGTGGGTGAGATCACATGAACCTTCTTCAGTCTTCTGGGACCTCTCTGTGCTCAGAGACTCACTAAATAGTTCTGATAATGGATCTGCTAGTTCCACCTTAGCTCCTTTAGTACCCTGGGTGTGAAAGGGACTGCCTGGAGAAAATCTTATATGTTTTCTATTGTGCTATGTTTGTCCTCGTTTGTGTACATGGACTGGCCACCCATGGATATATGTTTGTCTGTGTCTTGTCTGTATTTGTATTCTCTCCCCCAGCAGTTTTCATAATAGTCCATGATTGATTTTGGAAATGTCAGCGGCCCTAAAGTGAGACCGACGTTTTGCTCAAATTATAGTAAAATTTTAACCCCTTAAATAGATTGGTCCTGTTGCATTTAAGCCAGTGCACAAAGAAATAAACAGGAAATGAAACTTATCATAAATTAACATTGCTCTCTCCTAGAAACCAGTCGTTGTGTAATAAGCAGAAACCGCTAGTATTGGTTTTAAAGGGGTTAAAAGATGCACTGGTAAATTATACTAAGAAGCAGTTAGCTTGAAGTGGAGTAGCTGAAATATCCCTTGAAGTCTTATCTTAAGCCAGCTCACGCCGGAGAAGCTCTGACAGTTGCAAGGGCTTAGCTTCAAAGGCGCATGCTCGAGCTTATAACAAAGCAATTGCATGTCCCTAAACCCAAACTTAAAGCGTTAAACACGGTTACACTGAAATAGATATTTCACATATATTTAACAGGTATTGGTAGGTTAGGCAGTATTACTTTGTGGTTGTTTTGAGGACACAATACTTACTGTGTTTTCAGCGCTCCTCTGTACTCCTCTCCAGCGTACTCTCCCCTATGGAGCTGGCGGCCGCCCTGACTAGCTATATTTATACATAGAAGCTGGAGGAGGGTCTACAGATGTCGGACAGTTCTAAATGTTTTATTAATAAAGAAAATGTTGTATGCTATCCATTTAAAAGTATTCCAGGTCAAATACATATTAAATAAATCTGACTGAAAGAAATTAAATGTTTATTATGTAAGCGAACTGATTGACAGTGTGGGTGGACCTATCCTATGGATCAGCCCCTATATATATGGCATCAAGACACGATTTAGACAGATAGGAGCAGAGTGTTGGAAGAGAAGCACCCATCTACTCTAGTTCCTGCTAGTGTAAAGAAGTCATTTTTTTGTCACAGTTTTAAGCTAATGTTAAGCTGTATTAATTATGCTGTTTACCTTCCTTATTTCTTTATTTTGTCATTGCAAGTTCGTATTAAATAGTTTACAAAATTTTTACGTTCTGTAAATAAATAAACACTTCAAGATCTTGGATGCCATAACAGTGTATGTGTCCATCTGTTACACCACAGCCTTCACACTGGTGGCAGTGGTGGGATCCAGTTGGGATGCTATACTAACTGGAGAGGGTCTGGAATAAGACTCTGGTGGACAACCGATGATACAGGATGAGGTGGATGACGACAACCTGCTGGTGCTGTTACAAGGTCCGTGAGGCAAGTTTCAGCTTCCATTGCTTTCAGGAGTAGACCCAGCTGTCAGAGGAAGGTAAAGAAACAGATTATGAGTAGCGAGAAATGGAGGATCGGTGGTGGAACTAGGGGCTCAAGCAAGTGGAGGTGGTACTGAGGAAGAATCACCAACTCAGGAGTCCCAGGACTTGTTGAGATGGTTATGTATACAACATGTGGAGATGGAAAGATAGAGGAAAGGGACAGAAAGGAGAATGAGGCAGCTGAATGATACCCTTAGGGCCATTCAAGCACTAAGTGATACTAGATCCCTCCTTCCTCCCTGGTCTTGGTCAAAAGACATTAAATTAGTGAAACTGATGAGTGCGGATGACATTGAGGCCCATCTAATGACATTCAAAAGGGTTGCTGTTGCTTGCTCATGGCCTAGGGACCAATGGGTTATAAGACTGGCGCCATATTTAACAGGGAAAGCCCAATTGGCCTATAGTCATGGGGCGTAGTCCGTGCCAATAATTATGACCAGGTAAAGCTGCCATATTAAAAGGTTTGATATTAACATTGAGACCTATCGACAGAGGTTCAGGACATATAGGTTTCATATAGCTGATAGTCCTCGGGACGCTTATACACAATTGAAAGATCTATGAAATAAATGGTTGCAACCTGCCACTAGAACTCTGGAGCAGATTCTAGAAGCTATCATACTGGAACACTTTGTCGAATCCTTCCCAGGATGTTCAGCTTTGGGTTAAGGAGCACTGTCCAGAGACTGCTGAAGTGGCTATCTGTTTGGCAGAAGATTACTTGGCGCATGGCCTAATCAGACAAAAGTCCAGTCTTGACCACTCCACAACAAGCTACGGTAAGAAATATTCCTAATATTTCACCTAACACTAGGACTAATACCGGTGGGACACATGTGAATTATAAATCTGGAAAGGTATAACAGAGATTATTTGCAGAAACTGTAATAGAAAAGGTCACACAACTAGATTTTGCCCCAGAATAAATCTGAAATGCCCATCTTGCTTTAGCTAACTGAGGCAATACAGTGGCGGTACAGATTAATGGAGAGACGTTCTAGGCCTAGTAGATTCAAAGCAAGCAGACTTTGATACAAGCAGAACTGTTACGTGAACATCCCAGAGCCGAGGAGCCCACTACTAGAGTAACTTGCATTCATGGAATGTTCATCAATATCCTCTGAGTGACTACTAATATTACCATCCATGGGCATACTCATCAAAGGCTGTAGGCATAGTACCTATCTTACCCGTTCCAGTTCTATTGGGACATGATTATCGAACTTTCAGGATTAAGTACTACTACGTGTGCTGCTGTCATGAGGTCACAAAACAAAGAAAAGGACATACTGGGACAATTATTTCCTTTTGAAGAGGACATAAATGGGCCCATGGAAAACTGAAATCAAGATCCCAAAAGAGACATGATAAAAATGTATGGACTCAAAAGACACATGATGTTGATGTGGGTTCAGTTGAACAAAAAAGCAGAATTAGTCCAGAGAAGTGATTTTCAGAAAGCACAAGAAAGTGATGTAACCTACGACCTTTGTTTTCACAGGCAAAAGATGAAGTTGAGTCTATTGATAATAAATATAAGATACAGAGGAATCTATTGTATAGAGTATGTACTAATCCTAGAACTGGAGAAACAGTGGAACAATTAGTAGTCCCACAAGCTTATCGAATGCAATTACTGGAACTTGCTCATGACATACCCTTGGCTGGACATTTGGATAGAGATCGTACCCTTAGTAGATTATTGTATCGATTTTTCTGGCGGGCATTCATGATCAAGTATCCTCCTACTGTAAAGCTGTCCTGAATGCCAGCAGGTAGTGAAACTAGGTAAAAGGACAAAGTTTCTATGATCCTATGCCTTTAATCACTGTCCCCTTTGAAAGAGTGGCAGTGGATATTACTGACCTTTGCCAAAAAGCTCCAAAGGTAACAAATGCATTTTAGTAGTCAGTGATTATACTACCCGGTACCGGAGGTTGTGCCTTTGCACAGCATCATGGCACCAAGGATTGCTGATGAATTGGGCAAGATTTTTAGTAGAGTTGGTTTTCTCTAGGAGATATTGACCGACAGAGGCAGCAACTTCTGTTCAGCCCTGTTGAAGCAACTTTACCAGACCTTGGGTATCTCAGCTTTGCATACCACCGTATCATCCTCAAACAGGCAGGTCTGGTTGGCGCTTCAACAAACACTTGAAAAATGATACAAAAATTTGTAAGTGAGGAGGGAAGAACAGGAATCAATATCTGCCATATCTGTTGATGGCGATAGGGAGTACCCCAGGCATCTACAGGATTCTCACGCTTTGAACTACTCTATGGGAGAAATCCTGGGGCCGTCTGGATATTGTTAAAGAGGAGTGGGAAAGTGGTACAAAACCAAAAGGTATGATGCCTTCTGAATATATGTGTCAATTAAAGAAAAATGTATACGATACATACAGAAGGCACATGAAACCAACCGAAAACAACAGGTTAAACAAAAAATTTATTATGATCAAGGAACAGGGCATAAAGAATTTGTGGCAGGAGATAAAGTTTTGTTATTACCATCATCAGATAACAAATTACTCTTGAAGTGGCAGGGGTCATATACCATACTGAAGAAGAATGGGCCTTTAACTTATGAAGTGGTATTTCATTATATAGTAAACAGAGTAGGCGCATCTGTCATGTTAATCTGCTGAAAGCATGGGTAGATAGGGCTTCTCCTTTACATGGGTATGTTTGTCCTGAAGCAGCAGACAATTAGTTAAATTGGGCTTATCAGCGGTTAGAAGGGGTAGGAATTATCGGATATTCATGTGAATCCAGAATTATCTCCTCAACAAATGGCAGAAATACAGGCTATGTTAGAAACACACGAGGCAGTGTTTACAGGTATTCCTGGTAAAACTTCCGGCGTAACCCACCAGAATCACACTTACAGAAAATTTTCCAATTAGACAGAAAGCATACAGGCTTCCAGAGAGAGTAAGGGTGATGTAATTTTAGAACTGAATAAAATGCAAGAGCTAGGTATCATCGAACCCTCTCAAAGTGAGTGGAACTTTTCCATGGTGGTGGTGGTACAGAAGAAGGAAGAATGAGGCTTTGTCTCAATTTTAGTGACTTAATGTGAGTGTGAAATTTGATAGCTTCAATACCCGCATTGAGACATTCTAGACCATTTAGGTAATGCCCAATTTATAATTACATTGGACCTAACTAGGGTGATTGGCAAATACCCTTAGACCCCTCTGCTAAAGAAAAGTGTCATTTAGCACACCAGTAGGTCTTTTTCAATTCACGGTGATGCCATTTGGCCTACACGGTGCGCCAGCTACATTTCAGAAGCTTGTGGACAAGCTTTTGGCACCCATGTTACTTATAGTGCGGCCTATCTAGATGATGTCATAATATTTAGCCCTCGTGGTCTGAACACTTACAACATCTAGAAGCTGTACTAACAACAATTTCTACAGCTGGATTAACGATTAATCCCAAGAAATGTTCAATCGCTATGCAAGAGACAAAATATTTGGGTTTTCAGATAAGAAAAGGCTAATTAGACCAGAAATTAGTAAAGTCGAGGCTGTGGCTAATAGCCCTCGCCCAGTGACTAAAAAGGATGTACGTTCCTTTTTGGTACTGGCAGGCTATCATCCATTTTCTTGCTAATTTTTCCACTCTTGCTAGTCCTTTGGCGGACTTAACAAAGAAAAATAAACCGGACAAAATCATTTGGACCCCTGCATGTGAGGAGGGTTTTCAACCATTAAAGCTAAATTATGCTCTTCACCAGTTTTATGTACTCCAAATTTCGATTTGCCATTTATTTTGCAGACAGATGCCTCGAATTGTGGAATAGGGCAGTTCTTACCCAAATGGTTGAGGTGAGGCACCCTGTTATATATATAAGTCGAAGTTGCACAACAGAGAAACACATTACTCTACAATAGAGAAGGAATGCCTAGCAAGCTGATAGGCTATTGAGGCACTCCGTTTCTGTTTATGGGGAGCAGAATTTGAGTTATGGATGGATCACAGTCCCTTTGCTGGCTGCATGTGTTGAAAGACTGTAACCCAAGCATAATGCGTTGGTATTTGTCTCTTCAGCCATACAAGTTTCAGATTAAACACCATAGAGGTATTGCTCACAGTAACGTAGATTATTTATCTAGCTATAGGGTACAAAGAGATAAAGAAGACACCTAGTATCAGACCTCAGGGTATAGAAAAAAAAAGGGAGGAAGGATGTCTCCTTTCCCAGGATTGTTTAAGCAATAAACAGAATTTTCTTTTTGAAAGGGACCCCAAGGTGGAGCCCTAGGAGATGGGTGGGCCGTGGCTCCGTCTCTTCTTTTAAGAGATCTGATATTAGGTGTAAAGACCTAGATAAAACCAAGGTAGTTTTATCTTAGGCGGGAGGAATATGTGAAAAGGGACTGCCTGGTGAAAATCCTTATATATTTTCTATTGTGCTACATTTGTCCTTGTTTGTGTACATGGACTGGCCACCCATGGATATATGTTTGTCTGTGTCTTGTCTGTATTTGTATTCTCATTCTCTTCCCCCCTCGGCAGTTTTATAATAGTCCATGATTGATTTTTGAAATGTGCAATGGGCCCTAGTGAGACCGGCTCCATTTGCTGAATTATAGTTTAATTGTACCCCTTAAATAGGTTGGTCCTGTTGCATTTAAGCCAGTCGCAAAGAAATAAACAGGAAATGAAACTTCTATCATAAATTAACATTGCTCTCTCCTCGAAAACCAGTCATTCTGTAAAAGAAGCCACTAGTATTAGGTTTTAAAGGGGTTAAAAGATGCACTGGTAAATTATACTGAGAAGCAGTTAACTTGAGTGGAGTTGCTAATATCCCTTGGAAGTCTACCTTAAGCCCGGTCTCGCTCTGAGAAGCTCTGACAGCGCAAGGGCTTAGCTTCTGGGAGGTGCTGGCATTCGGCGATGATAAAGCAACTGCATGTTCCTAAACCCAAACTTAAACATTAAGCTACGGTCACACTGAAATAGATATTCACATATATTTTACAGATATTGATAGGTTAGGCAGTATCACTTTGTGGTTGTTTTGGGACACAACGCTACTGCTGCTTTCAGCGCCCTCTGTACTCCTCTCCAGCGCATTTCCCTATGAGCCGCCGCCCTTGACTAGCTATATTTATACATAGAGAATCTGGAGGAGGGTCTACAGATGTGTGGACAGTTCTAAATGTTTTTAATAAAGCAATCTAGAAGGATAATAAAGAAAATGTTGTATGCTGTCCATTTAAAAGTATTCCAGATCAAATACATATTAAATAAAGCTGATTGAAAAAATTAAATGTTTGTTATGTAAGCAAACTGATTGACAGTGTGGATGGATCTATCCTAGGGATCAACCCTCTATATGTATGGCATCAAGACATGATTTAGACAGATAGGAGCAGGATGTTGGAAGAGAAGCACCCATCTACACTAGGTCTTGCTAGTGTAAAAGATCCTTTTTTCTCACAGTTTTAAGCTGATGTTAAGCTATGTTAATTATGCTGTTTACGTTCCTTATTTCTTTATTTTTGTCGTTGCAAGTCCATATTAAGTAGTTTACTAAATTTTTACGCTCTGTAAATAAATAAATGCTTCAAGATCTTGGATGCTGTATCAGTGTATGTGTCCATCTGTTACCCCACAGCCTTCACACTGGGATGTATGCCATCAGGTCCCATTGCCTTGTCAACCCTGAGCTTATCGAGCTCTTGTAGGACCCTTTCTTTTATGAAGGGACTAGTGCACACCTCCCTCCCTATGTCCATGGTGCTGAGCTGTGGGCCCTGCCCTGCCTTCTCTTCAGTAAATACTGAGCAGCAGTATCTATTTGGATAGATGCTTTTACA
The DNA here is from genome assembly GCA_016271365.2 of Neoceratodus forsteri. NCBI lineage: Eukaryota > Metazoa > Chordata > Ceratodontiformes > Ceratodontidae > Neoceratodus > Neoceratodus forsteri. The sequence continues at coordinate 118,095,995 of JADMNL010000024.1, read as the reverse complement.
TGGTCCTCCTCCTCACACGCCCCTTATCTCCTCTGATCTTAGCAATACCCCCTCTGGACTGTCTTCTTTCACTAATGTATCTATAGAAGTCTTGTCACCTTCTTTTACTGTTTGTGCTAGTGTTTCCTTGGTTTGGGCCTTTGCCTACCTTACTGCCTTCCTGCCTTTTTTTTTTTTTTTAGTTGTGTTTAACCAGGATTAGCACACTAAGCTGAAAGCTTTTTACAGTGCAACCTGGGAGCACAGGAAGTTAAGTGATTTGCTCAGGATCACACAGTATGAAGTGGAGCTGTGGGATTCAAACCCAGGTCTGGTCTGCTGGATGGCACCAAATTTGCAGCTCAGAGCCTTAAACCACTGCGCTATACTGCTTCCCTTGGGAGTTTGTTATGCCTCCCTGTCTTCTTCCTGCTGCGTTCCTTATATTTCCTGAAGGCCAGCCTTTTGGCTCTAAGTCCGTGCTATGTCTCTATACTTATGGGTAGATGGGTATGGGCCCTCGCCCCACATACTGTATGAATACCATTATGCAATAATGGGACAGCAGGACCCTCCTGGCCTGTGCTCCCACAGGGACATATGAGATCAATAAAATATCTCTACACTTATGTATACATTGTGGCACAGGGCCCAGAGGGACATGCGCTCCTATGTGAAAATCAGGACAATTATAAATGCATGTATGATGGGAGCGGGGGCCTCCCACAACCACCAGTAATCGCTACACTTTCTCAAAAAGAAAGGAAATTAATTGCAAAAGAACCCCATTAATGCATCAGTTAGGGTTGATATTACATTGACAAAAGTTTGGAAATTTGCTGTTAGGGTTACCAACCTACCATCCACCCCACATACCAACAAGCGTCAGGGTGTGCCTAGGGTCATGGGGCCTAACTCTCACCCATTCTCATATACTGTACCATATCAGCTTCCTCACACATGGAATGGGGAGAGGGCCCAACCCCAAGGCAAACCCTGATGTCTGTTGGTGTGTAGAGGGGTGGGATGGGGTAGGGTTGGTAACCCTAACAATCAATTTCCAAACGTTTGTTGCTGTAATATCAACTCTAACTGATTTTTAATGGAGTTTTTATAATGAATGTATATTATATATATATATATTACTTCAACAACAGAATAGATTCACTAAATTAGCTTAGATAATGTTTGTTTATATAAAACTAGCAAATAAAATATAAACTATATATGGAACTTGTAATGCAAACTAACATATGCAAATTAACTATTAAAAGGTAAGTCAATTAAGTCTAGGAAAACAAAGGAGAAATTGTGTAATGTGAATATATAGAAAACTCAAACAACTCCATGAGTTGAAAACACTGTGCAAAGAATAATTAAATTCCAAGGTACCTGCGGTTATTTTCACTACTAGATCAGAGTGGTGGTTCAAGCTGGCCAGTGCTCACCACCAAAACAAGTTTAACAACGTGGGGACATGCATATTGAAACAAGTCAGCTGGGGGTCGTCTCATAAGGGAGAGAGTGTAACTAAGTAATCAGTTTTCAGTGTGCACACTGATTTGTTCCTATTTGTAACATAGCTAAAATAACTAAGACCCAAAACAGAAAACTCATTGGCTGAAACTAGTTACATGCTAACCATTCAACATGGCATTATTCAACCAATAATGCCGTGTTGAACATGAAGTACCATAGAAATCCACACAAGACACAGAACACTGTAGAAAAGAGTACTGAAGCCGGAGATATGAGGTGCAAAGATACAAGAATTGATACCCAGAAGCAGCAGCCACGCATATCAGACAACATTGCAAGAGTCACAGAAAGTGTTCCGAGCAGAGCGCATGTATCCACATACTGCAGCTGGAAATATTGAGCCCTTGAATTCCAGTGTTTCGGTGCACGGAACTATGAATGTCAATTAATGCAGCGGTGAGCGTAGTGCAGAAATGTAAGAAATAGCTACATGGGAGCAGTGAGCATATAACGGCATGATCAACGGGCACAATGAAGAAAGAGGAAGCATAGCAGGGTGCGGTATTGCATGGACGTGCAGGACCTCAACACAAGGTCAGAGAATATGCAAAAGTAGTCTCATAGCTAAGTACAGGAACACATTGAGCAGCAGATCGGACCTCCCGCCGTAGGCTATGGCAATAATAGCCATGTAGATTTCCAAAATCTGTGAATAATAATCGTAAGAAAGCTGTCCTCTGTCAATATCTTTATGATTATTTTGACATCAGCTTGTAAATGAACATTTGTGTAAGTGTTCAAAAGTGCAGTAAACATGTACAAACTAAGAGAACTGTGTCTAGATTATGTTGTTCACATTATAGAAGTCACATTTGTAAAATCAAGTTTTAAAAACTATGTTACAAAGCGCATTAAGCCACTCGAAGGTGGCATCTAATGAGGGAATTAATGCATGGTTGGGCCGTTGTGGCATGAGGCCAATGCATTAATTCCCATCTACCACCTTCATCGTGAATAACGCTACTTAAGATTGTACATGATCCAGATTTAATGGACCAGTGAGGTCTGTCTTACAGTGATAGACCTTTCTACTTAAGGTTGCATAATAAACAACTGGAAGTACAGAACTTTTATTTTTTTAACATGTCAAATGTTATTGTTATTACACAGTACAAAAAGTATCCAACATCCAGAAAACACATAAGTTGCTGTATATACATAGAGCAAAAACAGTTCTTCTGTCAGGTACAGAGGTGGAAATACAAAAATTAATGGTACCATAAGAGACCCCATATACCTGTATGTAACTATAACAACACCTGTAGTGGAAAATACCAGGTCTTAATAGGAGACAGAGCATAAAACGGTGCCGAGCCCTGATCCACACAATCTTATGTCCTATTTATAAAGCTTTAATCTGTAAGTTGCTACAGCTACCTCCAGGAAGCTAAAGGTACTAAAGTGGGTTGTAGTAGGTAGGGACATTATACTGCTGGCTTAAGGAGGGAGAGACACGGTACATAAGTGTGACTGCAGATAATCACCACTTTTCTGATACCCAGGAGGCTGCCCAAGTTGGGGTGCAAAAGTCTCTCCAAGATAGCTGCTTGATCTAGGGTCGATCTCCAAACTGATAGAGGAGAGGTTGGGCTTCCTCCAGTGCATCAAGATTGCCTGCTTAACTTCAAGAATAGCTACTAAGTCCATTTTGGAGGAGGGTGGTAACATGTCAAGGAGGAGGAATTACCGAGGAGCAGCATGGTATTGGAGTGCCAGATAGGGTAGCCAACTATCTTTGAGCAGTCCTCCAGTACCTCTTCCCAAAGGGGAGGACCTTCAGACACGTCCATAGGATATGCAGCAGGTGAGCGGAGGGTTGGTGGCATCTCCAACAATCAGAATGGCCAAGAAGGCCCATCTTCTTCAAGGCAGCAGGGTCCTATACTACACGTAGTACTTTCTTTTGGATAGCCTGACTCTTAGCATCTCTGTATGCAGTATGAGCTAACCTTAAACATTGGCTGCAAGTAGCAGCAGCAGGGCAAACCCTAGATCCTCTTCCCAATGTATTCTGTATGACTCGGTGGGGTCTGGTTGAGCTCTCTAATAATTCTGTAGAACCCACCTATGACCACCTTTAGTGGAAGGAGATTTATACAACAAGTCTAACCATAGCCAGCGGGAGTCAGTGACCACCTGCGCCTGAAGCTCAGTTGTCGCACTATGGATTTGTAAGAATTTCCAGAAATCCCTAGCTGGGAGGAGTAACATGCCATTAACTGTTCAAAGGACATAAGGTCCTGAGTGCCTGGAATATAGAGATCCTGAAGAGTTTGATACCATGGCTATCCCAAGTAGCCCAGTACACAGGCTGGCCACCTATGAGCAGTTGCCCATTATTCCAGAGGGGTGTGTACTGCACCGGCGGATACCAGGCCCTCTTAGGCATATGAGATAGAGCCATACATTTCCTCCAGGCTGCTGCTGTTTCCAACATCACTGGCATAACCGCCAGACAGGCGAGCAGTGGGGAGCAGTAGGGACCAAGGGGTGTCAGGAAGTAAACTCGCTCCAGGACAGCAGGCAGGGGGATGGTGAGGAGCAAACCATCTGGTTGCTTAGTGGCCAGGTAAGATAGCTGATAATTTTGAAGCACAGAGCCCCAGCCCCCTAAGGACTGATGTGCCCGTAGCTTCATCTTACTCCATCTGGGGACTTTCCCTCCCAGAGCAGTGTGGATATCAGCTTATCAATGGTGCGGAACAAACAAGGGGTACTCAAATAGGGAGGTTATTAAAGAGGTATGGAACTCTCAGAAGAACAAACATCCACACAGCCTTCACTTTGCTATGAAGAGACAGATGGAGCTTACGCCACCTATCCACTTCTGCTGTGAGAGAACTGAGTAGGGAGAGAAATTGACACTTTCCAAGTCCCGCCATCTTTTAGGGATAATCACACCCAAATAGGTAAAACAGTCCGAAGCCCAGACAATCTCAGTGCACTCCAGACATGTTCTAGAGAAGTCTTATTCAGAGGGACTAAGATGTTTTTTTCTGGTTTACTGTAAGGCCAGAAAACTGCACAAAATCCTTTAGGATACCAAGGGCCTTCAGTACCGAGGAACTGGGCTGGGAGATGGTAAGCAGGAGATGCCAGCATACACGTTCACAAGATGGGTTTGGTGCCGAACTGCGATGCCCTCAAGGCCTTTGGTTTGAAGGACTTCCTAATCAGGGGTCTAGTGCCACAAGAAAAGAGTAGGGAGAAAGGGGCAGCCTGCCAGGTACCTTCATGTAACTGAAATGGGGAACAAATGTTCTTATTGGTCATAATTCTAGCAAGGTACATTATATAGTGTGAGACCCATCCCGGAAATAGGGGCCAAAGCCATAGACCTGCAAAACCTCATGCAGATATCCCCATTCCAGGGCATCAAAGGCCTTGGAGAAATCAATCGCCAGTGAAGCTGCCAGTTCGGAGGATTGCATGGCTAACCACTTGAGATTTAGAACTTGATGAAGATTGTCCACTCTGGCCCTTCCTTTGGTAAACCCTGCTTGGGAGGGATGAGCGATAGACAGGAGAATTGAAACCAGCCGAGTAGCAAGGATTTTGGCTGCAATTTTGTATCAACTGACAAAAGTGAAATGGGGTGAAAATTAGTGCAATTGAGGGCATCATTGGATTTTTGGGCAACAATGTAACTAGAGCCTCCCTCATGGATAGGGGAAAATCCTTTATGGTGAGACTCATGCAGGGTGGCAAACAAGGGAGGAAATTTCATCCAGCATCAGTCTTTATAGTTTGACTGACATTCCATCTAAGCCGGGGCTTTCCTGTGTCCATCTGCAGGAGGGCTGACCATATCTCCTAAGCAGTAAAGGGCTGGTCTAGCAGCTCCAAGGACTCAGGGATAGCTTAGGGATGTCCACCGAGGCTGAAACTCACCAAACAAGCGAGGACAGACTGCCGTCCGCCCCGTTGCCCAAGACCAATGTGGCATCTGGTAGAATTGGCTCATAACCGGTTGATACCTTGGGGAGCTGTAACAGTGATGCCAGCAGGGTCCCTCAAAGCATATATCGAGAGGCAGCTTGTTGTTTCAAGCTGGTATGCCAGCAATTTGCCACCCTTCTCACCCCCTCCCAATATTTATGTCTTGAGTGAAGAAGCTGCCATTCTGTCTTCCTGTGTAAAGAGCATTAGTCTTATACTTGAGCCCTCTGATGGAAACAACCAGGGGTTTGTCTTCATAGGCTAGTGGGGAAGACTTGAACTTGGTTTCTAAAGCAGTGAGCTCCGACTGCAATTTAGAAAGGGTTTCCTGTCTCTCCTTATTCTTAAAGGTTGCATATGAGATGATTCTCCCCTCAAAACCACCTTGAAGGCCTCACATGGTGCTCGCCCCAACCTCCTGTCCTGAATTAAGGTTAAAGTAGTCTTTGGCTGCTGCCTGACCATTTCCTGAAACCCATTGTCCTGTGGTAGAGGATTGCGCATCACCATCTTGGACTTTCTGGCCCTTGCCTGGTAGAGAGGTAATAAGAAGGACAGCGGTGTGGTCGGATATGAGAATATTTCAATTTTAATGTCACTGATCCCTGGGAGGCCTTTCCATTGGCTAACAGAAATTGATTCGGCTATAGGAGGAATGGACAGGTGCAAAATAAGTGTAGTCCCGACCACTGGGCAAATCCCTTCTCCACCACCACCTTACCCTCCTCATTTCTCCCTACCCACACTGCCTTAATTTTGGACATCACTCTGGTTGCTTACCCCTCTCCTATCATCCCCTGACATAACACTGCCATATTGCTGACATGTTCATTCCTACCAGGCTAGCCCTACCCTGCAACAAATAATGTAATGCACTTTATCTATTGTTAAGATGTACCTGAAATGAATAAGTCTTGAACCTCATGTGACACTATAATGATTTCATGATGCCACCATGTGATCCCTGCTATATGTATGGTATTGCATAGTATTGTATTGGTATTGTACTGTTTTTTGTCCTTGACTTGGAACCTTTGAAAATGAGTCTTTGACTCAAAGGTATTAATCCTAATTGAAATAAATAAATAAAATAAGGGTTGATGAACCGCATTCATCTATAATCTCTTGTGGGCTGCTCTCATTTTAGGGTGGGCTTGGTTTTGTCTAGGAAGATGTCTAGCACCAGACTGAAATCTCATCCAAAGATAATAGGCAGATTGGCATGTTCTTTGGTAATGTTTGTAACAGCCTGACCAACCTCAATAATGGTTCCACCTGAGTCGGTGTTCAGGCCATACAGGTTTACCAACACAGCCCCCCACCCATATATGAGGCGGGCCACCACCCACCGCCCTGTGTGTTGACCCTAACATCCTCTAGCATCCAGGGGCAAGCTTTATGCAGCAGGATAGCCACACTCTGGCTTTGTTAGGGGCCGAACTGACTATAATTCTTTCCTGCCCATATCTTCTTAAGCCATTTCACTGTCTTTGCGTGAGGTGAGTCTCCTGGATGAGGGCAATATCAGCTTTTAAACATCGGAGATGCTGCAATACTGTACTTCGTATGTTTCACTGGGTGGTTCAGACCCTTGACATTTCAGGAGACCAACCTCAGGCCTGTGGCAGTAGTCCCAGGCATGTTCTGATCAGAAAAGCCACCTACAGTGCTTGCTACAGAAAAGTTTACGGTAATACAATATTTCTCAGCAGGTGTGGCACACCCCAGTGGTACACCGAGCAGTGAGTAAGTGGTACCGAGAAATACCTGGTTACCAGGTCAATGTGGTAAGAAGGTGTCCAAGTTCTAAATTAATTGATTTCCCCTATCATCAGTTTAAAATCACCAGGTGGCACTGTGTGTTCAATTTATCTTACTAAATTGAAATATTCCAGTAGGTGTCCCCATAGTGAAGCGTCCACAGCCCACAGCAGTACCTCCCTGTTTGAACATCCCCTACTGATTCCCATGTAAAGCGGGTCTGCAGCAAGATTCTTAAAAAAAAGCTTCCCCTCATAGCCAAAATGACAAGCAGAACAGCGTTAAATAAAATTAAGACAATGCTTCTACCAGTGAGCGATGCCAATGAGAATCATGTCTCAGTTGAGTTGTGTCAACAATGCAACCAAATATGCCTGCTGTGATACAGTATGTAAAGGGTCTCTATTGTCAGCTTAAAATTGTAGACTGACTGTGGTACTGAAAAATAAAAAAAAAGCGAACCACATTCACTGTCACTAACCTCATAACACAGTAACCCTGTAAGTTTCTCAGACCCCCATTCACTATACGCAAAGTCCTGGCAGCTGCTTTTCTTTGCTCATGGCTGATTGCTCTCTGTTTTTGTTGACTTTATAAGTATGTTGATTTACTTTTTCTCTTGTTTTATTTTTTGCTTGTTAGTGTGATAGGGAGAAAAAAAAGCACCAAGAAAACCTTTTGAAACTATTTGTTTGTATCTCTCATTTAACCAGTTGTATACCTTATTGCTAGTACCATCACATACAGTGAAACTGAAGCAAGACATCTTTTATCGAAATCCAACATACAGCATCTCTACTCGAAATCTAGTATGCAAGGGGTTTTAAGTGACTCAAACTCAATTACTGCTGTATGCAGTGTATATATATATCAGTCATGCTTTATTCTGCTTTTGTTTTCTCTGCTTCATTGGTGAATAAAAGCAGGACCCTGCTGAAACGAGATACAGAACAGCCAGAAAAGGTGTTCACCGTGTATCAGTTTCTGGAATCCGTCTATCTGATTTATAAGGAACCATAAATACATTTGCAGCACTGTTAGACCGTGATTTCAAGTTGTGGGAATATGATTGTATTTGATTTTGAGATTAAGAAATACATAAGAGAAAAGGAAAAAACATTGTCTGACATTCCAGGACATTCGTTTAGCATTTGACTACTAAAACAAAATCATGGTGTAAGCTGTGTGCAAATGTACTATATTTATGGCTCCTTATAAATTAGATAAACTGTCAGCAGCATATACAGGTACAGTAATTTGATATAAACATTTTTCAGGCTGTTCCCAGATCATTATTTCAGCCCAGATACAGAACCTAGAACAAATGTCCTAGAAATGATATAGAAAAATTATACTGACTGATTCCTTGTTCTTTCCTTACTCAACTGAGATGCTGTTTCTCATTTTCAACGGGGTCCTGCTTTTATACATTTTTCATGTAGGTGGACTGAAGCAGTGAGAGGGATTCTGTGACTTACTCAAGGTTACACAGGGTCTGTCTGCTTACAGTCCTGAATTAGAGGTAAACCAGGTACAGCATATGCAAAATAATTAAGATAGGCAAATGACTCTAGCCTGGTTCATCTCAGTATCCTTAAATAAGTAATAAGAAAACTGTTACACAATATTGCAATAATCTTTGAAAAAATTAACAAGTTTGTGTAATGTAAAACAGAAGATGCACCCTAAAATTCTTTAATGGAGTGGATAACATAAACTACTGTATTATACTGGAGGGTATTTGTTCTTTTGATGGGGGACTGTGATGCCAAGAGAAGAAACTGGACAATCTTGTACAGGAGTTCTGTTCACCCCCCCCCCATGTACAGTACATACAGGGGATACAACAGTGTCATAGACTATTAAAGCAAACTATTTAAAATCTACAGAGCTGGGAAACCTCCTGGAGCGTACTCCTCCACCACCCTCCTTCCAGCCTGCTTATATAATACATCAATGGAATTCAATATTTCTAGGAGGCGTGGATATGTTGTTCACCCACACTGTTTGGCATTGTCCCTTTCCCTTTAAATCTTCGGAAGTCTTCAAGCTGGCTCCTCCCACCCACCGGGTGGTATGTACATAGCTCCACCCATGACACCAGATCTTCCTTTCTGCTGGAAGATACAGGTTGTCTCCCTCGTGCTCTCGCATTTCATAGGCCCTGGCTTTCAAACTATTGGTTTTACGAGCTCAAACTCATTCGAGTTAGTGATCGGCGCTTTTGCAGCATCGATCATGGAGGAGAAATCTTCCACGGATTTTGCGGTGTCCCTGCGGCCAGAAGATGTGATGCACTGATCCCCACCTCACGTGCATCTACTGCCTAGGTGTCGGCCATGACACCTCGTCATGTAACTTTTGCTTGGCCTTCCATCCCAACGTCCTGAACGATCTCAAGGCACGCCTGAAGCTGGGGAGATCGGAAAAAAGGAACCCTCGGTGAAGCTGAAGGAGGCAAGGTGGGTGGTTTCCATGGTGCGGCTCCGCCGATCAGCTGGAACAGATGAAGGCATTCGAGGAAGAAGCTGCTCGCGCCCGGATAATCGAAGCTTCTTGCGTCCCACTGAATCTGGGCTCCACCTGCGGGATCCTTCAAGGAGATGTGCCAGTCTCTCCCCACCCAGGAGAGGCACCTTGAGCTCACACTCCTCCGGCTCTCGGAAGAGGATAAGGACCCATTGTCTTCATCCCGCGAAGATGTTCTTGGGACCAAGAAAGGTCGAGTCCCAGGAACACACCGTCTTGACCTCGGTCGAGATCGCATCCTCGACGCTGGCTTACAGATCTTCTGTCTGGCCAGGGGACCAAGGAAGTGGCCAACAAGGTCAAAATTATCCTCGACCCGATCGATCCTTTGTCGCCGGCGGTGCCGACGACTCACTAGAGCGAACTCCGGTCCTGGTATTTCCGGATGAGGAGCCCAGCCGCTGGTGTCCCCATCAGGACCCAGTTCGGACCCGACTGTTTCACCGATCACACGGTGTCTCCGATTGACCGAGTTGGCCTCCCTGATCTCGGTCACGGTCCAGGACCCCTCGGCATAATGACCAAGGAAGAGCCATGGCGCTCGAAGAAGAGGTGATGCCACAGATCCTCATCCTCCTCGGATGAGGAGAGGCTCTGTCGGAAACTCCGTTGGTGCTATGAGGCTCTTATGTGGCAACAGCTGATCCTGACCGGGCAGAAGCCAGCTCCACTACCCACCCTGGCCATACTTGGCTTTCACCTCCCAGGCGAAGCTGACTCCTCCGGAACAAAGTCCCTGGTTCCTCCGCTCATGGGGCGGCCCATCTTCCAGTTTGGCCTATCCGGTCTCTCCACCTTTTCCGGTGGAAGCGCCACCTAAGCAGTCTAGGGAGGGCTCCTCAAAGAGGACCAACTAGACACTGGCCTTCCCGGCGTCTGTTGGTTACGGTTACCCTGGACCTCCCTCGGAGATCGATGGTGATTTAGGCAATAGACCGCGGTATCCGGCTCCTCGGACTCGGATGTCGCGGACTGCACTCGCATCTGGAGATGACAAGTCATCCATTAGCGCAGGGGATGTAGGAAGGCCCTTCCTCCTTCCAAGGGATTCTCCGTCTCATTTCCAACTCCGCCAGAATGCCCCTGGAACCTATCCAACAAAAGGCGGAGTACCCTCTCATAGATGGGGATACCCCAACAGAGGCCTTTCAGTGGCGAAACCATCGTTGGCCTGGCACTTGAACTTTGACAGCACCCTGCCTCATGCCCAGCACCATCTGCCCGCATGGCCTGCAAGTATCGCGGTGCCCATGGGGTCCCTTGCGAGTTCACGGAGCACCCGACCAAGAGCCTGGTGACCGCCTCCGTATTCAGGCTTACTGGCAGTTTAGCCGACACTGACCGACCTCCAGACAAAGAGTCCAAAATATGGACCACACTGCCGAAAGGTCTATCGGCCTCTTCCTTGGGCCTTATCAGGCCAGCTCAGCATCATTATGGCACACTTCTCTCATTACCTTCTTGGGTCATTAGATGAAGTCCTCCCTCATCTCCCCACGGACATGCAGACCACGGTCAAACAGGTCCGTGACCAGAACTGTTCTGCTGCCAAACAGCAGCTCCAGATGGCCCTGGACATAGGGGATTCTTGTGCCCGTTTGATGGCGCCCGCAGTGGCCTCTCACTGCAGGGCTTGACTGAGGCTTTCCTCCTTCCTGGTGGATACTCAGCACAAGTTGGCTGATGTGCTTTTCCTGGGTACCAACTTGTTTGGTCAGGAGTGGCTGGTCACCTACAGCGCATAGAGCAGTCCAGCGCCACCTTGGGCCACTTCTGCCAAGAGTTCTTGGGGAGAACCAGCAGAAGAAGAAGAAGCCCTTTCAGCATTCTTCCTGTGGTTCAGCAGCCCTCCTACCAAGGAGGTCAGCAGCATCAACATCAGCAGCAGGCTCAAACTTGTTGCCCTCAGCCCAAGCCTGGACCCCAACAGGCCCGCAAAGGAGGCCGAGGCTCAGTTCCTGGAGCCTCCTCCTTCTCCTCCTCCTCCTCTAAGCCTGCTCAGTGATGGGTTGGGGTTGCCACCCCATACCCGTCATGCCAGCTTTAGGTCCTCCATGGCTCGGCTCCACCACTTTCTTTCTGCTTGGTCGCTATCACTTGGGACAAGTGGGTTCTCAAGTGGTAGGTCGGGGACTGCCTCTGGAATTCGAGCAGTACCCTCCCAGCCAAACCCTTGCTCCTCGTTAGGAACAGATTTCCACGTACACCCAGTTGGCTCTTTGAGACAATGTAGCTTAGTTCCTCCACAAGGAGGCAGTAGCTCAGTGCTGGATCCTCCATCAGACCCAGGCTTTGTCTCCAGGTACTTCCTGGTGCCCAGGCGGATGGGGGTTGGTGATCTCCATGACCCGAATCAGTTTCTCAGGTCTTGTACCTTTGGAAGGTCACTCTCAACCAGATCATACCATCCCTGGAGCAAAACATGTGGTTCTGTTCACTGGATCTACAGGATCGTTCTTTCATGTCCCAATCCGTCTGTCCCATCAGCGGTTTCTCCGCTTCAGGGTCGAAGGGATCCTGTACAAGTTCTGAGCCTTGCCGTTCGGCCTGTCGCCGCCCCATGGGTCTTCAGCAAATGCATTGCAGTGGTGGCAGCCCACCTTGGCGTTGAGGTCAGAATCTACCCTTATCTTGACGATTGGCTCTTGGCGAGGTTCCAGCCATCAGGAGGTGGAGAGATCCAGGGATCTGGCCCTCAAACCTGCTCCCAACTCGGCTTCCTGATCAACGAGGCCAAGTCGTAACTCTTACTTTCTCAGGTGATGGGCTTCATCGGGGCAGAGCTTGACTCTTGTCAAGCCAAAGCTCGGCTCCTGGTGGACAGGGCGGAGGTTCTTTCCTCCTTTGCCCAATCATTTCTGGTTGAGGCACCCATGCCCTGCCGGGAATTTCTGCACCTTCTGGGTTACATGGCGGCACCTCCGTGGTCCGTTGGGCCAGGTGCATATGCCACCTTCAGTGGGAGCTGGCCACCCAGTGGACTCAGCGCCACGGTCACTCGACCAGCTGATCATTGTAACCCAGAAGATGTGGACACTCTCCAATGGTGGACTGCCCCAGACCGGTTGCAGGAAGGGATCCCATTTTTCCGCCTGAGCCGACAGTCGTCCTCATGACCGATGCCTCTCTCATGGGCTAGGGAGCCAACATGGGGACAACAGAGCCCATGGGTTCTCGACCCGGAGGGTACCGATGCCACATCAACCTGTTGGAGCTCAGAGCAGTCAGACTGGCATTGTCAGCTTTCACTTCTCAACTCCGGGATCAAGTAGTTCAAGTCCAGATGGACAATACCCCGACCATGTACTACCTCATCAAACAGGGGCACGCACTCCTATCTGCTGTGCAAGGAGGCACTCCGCATCTGAACCCTCGTAGAGCCAGTTGAGGTGGATGTCCTAGTAATCTATGTGCAGAAGCCTTGAATCAGCTGGCAGATGCTCTGAGCCGCATAGACCAGACATCCCACAGTGGTCTCTCCATCCAGAGGTACTGTAGCTTACAGCTTGTTCTCCCATTGGAGCAAACTGATGGTGGACCTGTTTTCCTCCAGGGAAAACACCAGGCTGAGCTGTATCATGCCTGCCCCTCAGCAGGGGCTTACTGCAGGGGGATGCCTTCTGGACACCATGGACCCCAGGCCTCCTCTATGCCTTCCCTCCATTTCCTTGATCCACAAGGTGTTACTCAAGGTGAGGAGGAACAAGGCGAAGGTGATCCTGGTAGCCAGACTGGCCATGCCAGTTCTGGTATCAGATCTCCTCAACCTCAGCTGCAGCTGCAGGCCCCAGAGTGGCTGTGCACACGCCCTGACCTGATATCTTTGAACCAGTGGAAGGTCTTCCATCCAGACCTTCAATCCCTGCATCTCACAGCCTGGTACCTGGTGGCTAGAGTTCCAGGCTTTGGGTCTTTCGAAGATGTCTACACTGTGGTGGAGGCCTCCTGAAAGGAATCGACCAGGAAATGTTATGCCTTCAAATGGAAGAGATTTTCCATTTGGTGTCAGGAATGAGTCTGGACCCCTTATCCTGTTCTGTGTCTAACATTCTTGACTACCTTGGTCTCTCTCCAAAGGAAGTCTATGGTCATCGACCCTTAGGGTGTACCTGGCAGCCATTTCTGCTTACTGGTGCGGGCGGTGAGCCGACATTGGCACAGGAGACAGTGGTCGGGCTTCTTCAGAGGCCTGGATCACATATCCCTCCAGTGCATGAGCCTCCACCTCCATGGGAACTGCTGCTGGTTTTGGCAAAGCTCATGGGCAAGCATTCAATCCATGCCTGGTGGCTATCACATCAAACAGAAGGACAGGAGAGCTCCAGGCGCTGTGGACTGACCTTATCTGGTCTTTCACAGGTACAAAGTTGTCCTGCGCCCCCACCGAAATTCTTTCCAAAGGTGGTGTCAGAGTTTCACCTTAACCAGGTGTTGACTCTGCCAGTATACTACCCTAATTACACCTCGGTGCCAGTACAGGCTCCATACTTTGGACCTGAGACATGCTCTCTCCTATTATAAGGAGAGGACGTGGAAATTTTGCAGAGAGGTTCGCCAGCTGTTTACCACCTACGCTGAAGCCACTTCTGGCAGATCTGCAGCCAAATGGACCATAGCAAAATGGATTACATCATGCATAGGTCTGGCTTGAGTTGGCAGGCAAGGAGCCACCCAGAGGATAAGAGCTCACTCAACCCGCCATACTGCTGCATCGGTAGCTGCTTCCAGGGACATCCCTATCCAGGAGATCTGCCAGGCTGCTATCTGGAAGTCAGCAACACCTTTATCACCCATTACCACATCAACTGTGAGTCACACCGAGATGCTGGTTTCGGGCTTCAGTTCTCCAGTCTCTGTTTTCTAAGTAGGAGGTGGGCCTTGCCTCCCTCCTCCCAGAGAACTACTTGAGTCTGCCAAACAGTGTGGATGAACAACATATCCATGCTCCTAGAAGAACAGGTTACTCACCTGTAACCATAGTTCTAGGAGTGGTATATGTTGTTCATCCACACGGACCCACCACCTCTCTGGCTGAGGACGATACAATCTTGCTTCCAGAGGCTAAGATCTGGTGTCATGGGGCGGAGCCAAGGTATCTACCACCTGGGTGGATGGGAGGAGCCAGCTTGAAGACTTCCGCAGATTTAAAGGGAAAGGGACATGCCAAGCAGTGTGGATGAACAACATATACAGGTACCACTCCTAGAACTACTGTTACAGGTGAGTAACCTGTTCATACTGTGGAATCTGAAATTAATTTAATCCCAAACTATTTAAATGTACAATTTCTCAAATTAAAACCAACTGTAGAAATAATTTTATATTTTATTTTATTACGAAAGTTGAGTCCACCTACCTGTTTGATTAAAAAAATAGTAGTAGTAGTAGCTATATCACAATCAAAATATATAGAGAGACAAGAGACCTGGGGAGGGAGGAAAACAAGAAGAAACAGTACTGGTTCTATTAAGAGTTATTGCAGTGTGAAATACTGGTGTATGAATCCCAGCATGAGAAAAGTTTATAAATACAAGACAGTTAAAAATACCAGCAAAAAGGAGATAATTATGGCCAAGGGCACAAGACTCATACCATGAAACTAACAGTGAATACATGTTAAAACAAGTAATCAAATAGAATATACCCAGGGTAAGAAATAAGAGAAGGAATAGGTGGAAAATTAATATCTACAGTATTAATACACACATTTTGCAATCACTGTATCAAACCCAGAAAATCAAGGACAGACACAATCAAGGTGGATTTCATTCTATGGATATAAACATATATATATATATATATACACATTTAGCCAAAATAATGGATTGATATGCACAGGGTCAAAGGTGCTCCACTGAGCTTAAGTCACAAAACTGGTTTGTGATTCTCTGTGTTCACTAGGGAGGGGATGGGATATCTACAAAGCAAGGCACGGTGGAGATAGAAGTGGTAGTGAGTGGGATCAGGGAAGCAACAGAAATGGAGCAGGAGGGAGGAGAGGTACCCCAGGGTGTCACATCAGGATAAGGATAAAAAGGCCAGTAAGGTGGAGGGACGGATGATGCTATCTCACGAAAGGGTGTGGTTAGCCTCAAGACCCTAAAGAAAGATAAATCTCCTGGGCGGATGGCATTCATCCAAGAGTACTATGGAATTGGTGGACATACTGGCTGCACCTGGCGGAGCCCTTCAACAGGTCACTTGAGACAGGGAGGGTACCTAGGGATTGGCGAGGGCAAATGGTGCCAATCCATAAAGGCGGGTTGAGGAAGTACCAGGTAACTATAGACCCATCAGTTTGACCGATGTTCTGATAATGGGAGACTTCAACATGCGGATACAGATTGGTCAATACCAGCAGGAACATCTGCCAGAACTAGACTCATAGTGGATTCCCTGCAGGGGAGGGCCTCAAACAACTGGTACAGCAACCCACAAGAGACAGGGCTATCCTAGATCTAGTACTGACTAACAAAGAAGGGATCACAGATCTCCAGGTAGAAGGTCACCTGGGGCCAGTGACCATCACATGGTATGGTTCAATTTGGCTACTACATCTAAATCATCCCATTCCAAGGCAAAAATATGGGACTTCAGAGGAGCTGACTAGGATAAGATGGCCAACAGAGTTAAGCTAGCCCTGGCAAAAAGAAACACAGGTGAGGGGTACAGGCAAAGTGGGCAAGTATTAGGATGCAATACTTGAAGCAACATCCCATTGTGTTAGACAGAAAAGGAAGTGCAAAGAAGAAGGAAACCACTTTGGTTCTCAAATACAGTAGCAGAAAAGGTCAGAGCCAAAAGGCTGGCCTTCAGGAAATATAAGGAACACAGCGGATGAAGATAGGAGGCATACCAAACTGCCCTAAGGGAGAGGCAGGCAGTAAGGCAGGCAAAGTCCCAAACTGAGGAAACACTAGCACGAATAGTAAAAGAAGGCGACAAGACTTTCTATAGATACATTAGTGAAAGGAGAAAGTCCAGAGGGGTATTGCTGCTTAATGGAGAAAAGGGAGCATGTGGAGGAGGAGGACCCTGTAAAGGCATCTATCCTAAATAGATACTTTTCTCTCAGTATTTACTGAAGAGAAGGTGGGCAGGGCCCACAGCTCAGCATCATGGACACAGGGGAGGGAGGTGAGCACTACTCCTTCACAAAAGAAAGGGTCCTACAAGAGCTTGCTAAGCTCAGGGTGGATAAGGCAATGGGACCTGATGGCATACATCCCAGGGTACTTAAGGAGCTAAAGGAGGAACTAGCAGAGCCATTAGCAGAATTGTTTAGTGAGTCTCTGAGCACAGGAGAGGTCCCAGAAGACTGGAGAAGGGCTCATGTGATCCCGCCCACAAGAGTGGTAGCAGGAGGAGGCGGGGAACTACAGACCGGTCAGTCTTACCTCAGTAGTGGGCAAGATTATGGAGGCACTCTTATGGAAAGGATAGTGCAACACCTGGAATCCATAGGGGCACAGGATCCAAGACAGCATGGGTTTACAAAGGAAGGTCCTGTCAAACTAATCTCATAGATTTCTTTGACTGGGTAACCAGAGTGGTGGACCAAGGGGAGCAGTTGATGTCACCTACCTTGACTTCAGCAAAGCTTTTGACACTGTTCCACATAGAAGATTGATAAATAAGCTGGGTAGGCTCGGGTGGGTCAAGTTGGTCAACTGGGTGGCAAACTGGTTGACGGGCAGAAAACAGAGAGTGGTGGTAAATGGTATACAGTCAGAAGAGATGCAAGTCACAAGTGGGTACTCAGGGATCAGTCCTGGGGCCAGTCCTTCAACATCTTCATTAGTGACCTTGCAGATGGACTAGAGGGTAAGGCTTGTCTGTTTGCAGATGACACCAAGATCTGCAACACAGTAGATGATCCAGATGGGGTGGGCAGAATGAGAAGAGATCTGGATAAACTAGCAGAATGGTCAGAAGAGTGGCAACTGGGATTTAATGCAAAGAAGTGCAAAATCATGCACATAGGGAAGAGAAACCCTGAGCCACCTATAGGCTGGGAGGGAGTTGCTAGCAGTCACAAAGGAAGAAAGAGACTTGGGCATCATCATCACTGATGACCTAAAATCATCCAAGCAGACCTCTAAAGCAGTAGGTAAGGCTAGGGGGTGTTAGGGTGTATTAGTAGGGTATCACAAGTCGTAAGAGGGAGGTAATAATCCCTCTGTACAAGACACTGGTTAGGCCCCATCTGGAGTACTGCAGTATTGGAGGCCACACCTTCACAAGGACATTAACCAAATTGAGGCAGTCCAGAGAAGGCAACCAAAATAGTGTAGGGACTGCATCAGAAGACATATGAGGACAGATTAACGGAGCTCAATATGTATACCCTTGAGCAAAGGAGGAGAGAGGTGATATGATCGAGGCATTCAAACACCTTAAGGGCATAAACAAGGTGAAAGAGTCTAACATGTTTAAATATAAGAAAAATAGCAGGACAAGAGGACACAGCATGAGATTAGAGGGAGGCTGATTAAGGGGAATGTGAGGAAATTCTTTCACAGAAATGGTGGTGGATGCATGGAATGGCTTACCACAAGAAGTGGTGGCTATGAATATAGTGCAGGGCTTCAAACAGGCATGGGATAGGCATAAGGGAGCAATACAAATGACTATGAATAGATAGGTCACTGACAGAGCAAAGGCCGATGGCACATTTATAAGGTAGAAAAGAAATGGGCAGACTGGATGGGCCTTATGTCCTTATCTCGTCAACTTCTATGTTTCTATGTTTCTATGAGGTGGTGGAAAATTAATGGAGAGTATACCAAAGGAACGATTGTGGGTGTACTTGGAGGAGGTGGGAGGTCTGGATAGTCGGCAACATGGGTTTGTGCCAGGTAGATCATGACAAACCAATCTTGTGGAGTTCTACGAATGGGTAACATCAGAACTGGATAGGGAAAGCCTGTGGATGTGTTATTCTTGGACTTCAGCAAGGCATTTGACTCTGCCCCCACAATGGTCTGGTGGAGAAACTGACGGGTTGGGAGTAGGCCCTTTGTTGGTCAGATGGATTGAAAACTGGCTAGCTGGATGCATCCAGAGAGTAGTGGTCAGTGGGGAGTTCTCGAACCCTAGAGAGTCGGTGAGTGGGGTACCATAGGGCTCGGTCCTGGGTCCAATCCTGTTTAATGCATACATATTGGACATCAGAGAGGTATAGGTGTGAAATGAGTTTCTTCACTGATGACTGCAAGATGGGAGCAGTAGTTGAGGGGAAGAGGAGAGGTTGGCCCTGCAAGGGACCTGGACACCCTGGAAAGCTGGGCCAATATATAGAAATTAAATTTCAATATCACCAAGTGCAAGGTGTTACATCTCGGGTGGGGAAACCCTAAACACAGGTACACCCTGGGAGGGAGGCACTGTAGGCCTCAATAGGGAAAAAGACCTAGGGGTCATGGTGGCTGCATGTATGAATAACTCTGAGCAGTGCAGGAGAGTGGCTAGCAAGGCAAACAGGATGTTGGGATGCATCGCATAGGGGATCACCTCTAGGAGCAGGGAAGTGATTCTGCTGCTGTACAATGGACTGGTTAGACACACCTTGAGTACTGTGTACAGTACTGGAGACCACACTTGAAGAGGGACATACAGCTCCTGGAGAGGGTACAGAGGAGGGCAACTAAGATGATATGAGGACTTGGGGATTTGACATATGAGGACAGACTTGAGGAGCTCTGCCTGTTTTCATTGGAGGAGAGGAGAGACAGGGGTACATGATTGAGGTCTTCAAGTACCTTAAGGGAATAAATAGGGTAAATGTAGAGGGATCTTTAGACTAAAGCAGGGAGGTATCACCAGAGGGCATGGTTTGAAGTTGGAAGCTGGAAGGATGAAGGGGGAAAGAGGAGGAGGTTTTTCACTGAGAGGGTGGTGGACCCTTGGAATGCACTGACTGGCGAGCTGGTTCAGATATCACAGTGGAGGGCTTCAAGAGAGGTGGGACAGACACAGAAAGTGGATGTATCAGATGATGGCCTGGCCGGGGAGGATGGATGATAGGGGTTTCTGGAACACAAGGTGGGGAGGGCCTCAGCACCCAACTAGGATCTGAGGTTCGAGCAGACTCGATAGACCGTGAGGCCCTAATCTGCTGGCATTTAGGTATGTTAGTATGTTAATCAACCACATTAAGACCTTTGGTGTAAGTGCTTCAAGTGTGAGAGATCCATTTTATTTCTTGGCTGTAAAACGGATCAGCGATTTTGTATGTTTTGTTTTAATTTATCCACACCAGTGTGATAATTAGTCTAAAAGCGTGGGTTTGTTTAGAGCCATTACCATTCTTTCACTCTAGGTATCTTTCTGATTTAGGGCACAGTAGTAAATCCCTGTTAGTTTCTTTTATTTTGCCAAGGGATATTTTTATGTCAGAATTTAAAACTTCATCCGAGTGCAGTTTCTTCTCAATTTTAAAGAAGTCCCTATAGGGATGCTGTCTAATGCTGGGCTTATGGTGGGAACTGCCGCCCTCTGTACAACATCCCCGCTGTTAGTTTCCTGTAGTGGAGTACTACACACCTTCATGTCATCTGCCACACCTAGTGGAAGCAAAATGCAGGTCAGAATAACAACAATAATAAACCCCCAGGCCCAGATATTCAAAGAGTTGAGCCATCGCAATAGGGTTGCGCCTGTGCAAAGTACAAAATGTGCCATTCTACGATATTCAGCAGGAGGCAGTTGTGCCCCAAATCACGCTGAGCAACAGCGCAATGATAATGAAGGATGCGCAACGAAGAGGGAGAGAACCATGCATAAATGGCGATGGCGATATTCAACAACTCTGCGCCATGCGCAGTAGGGAGCAAGCGGAAGTTGCTATAGTGGAAATGAGCCAAAATAAAAGGGAACAAGGAGAGGCACAAGAACGCTACAGGAAGCCACATGAGAGCAAAATACAGCAGAACACACTGGGCAGCAGGGACACACAGGGCCAGGCAGGAAAGGGCACCTGGAAGCAATAGCCACAGGGGAAGGTGTGGGAGACATTGCAGAAGGGAGGTACACCACACAGCAGTGAGGCAAGCACAGGCAGCTGTTTCGGTGCAGGGAAGTAGCAGTGAGGACAGCGGGGGAATACAGTAACAGCTGCGGGGAGGGTGAACACAAGCCAGGGACATGGCCAGTGCCACCTTCCAGATGGAGGCCGTTATGAGGGGGTGAGAAGGCGGGCAGCAGGGGGCGTTACGGCGGTGGAGAGCCCGTCAGTGCCCCCCAACAGGCAGTACCGAGCCTGCACCAGCTTCGAGCTGTACAGTGATACCGAGATTGTGGGCCGGTACCGCCTGAATCGGGCAATTTGAGGCGGCTCTGTGAGCTGTGTAGTGATGTGATGCAGGCACCACACGACGGAGTCATGCCTTGTCAGTGGAGACCAAAGTGACAGCTTGTATGGCTTGCTCACCACGGGTACCTTCAGAGACCAACTGGGGACACCACAGGCATAACCCAGTCGCCCACGTCCACGCCACCTCACCCATTCCTCAGCACACTGCTGCCACATGCTGCGAGTACATCCATTTCCCCAGCACACATACAGGAGTTCCACAGGGTAGCACATATGCCTGGTGCTAGGGGCAATAGACTGCACCCATGTGGCCATCCGCACCACCTGGCCCCGAGGGGCCGCATACATCAATCGCAAGGGCTATGCCAGCATCAACTGCCAGGTGGTGCGAGCACCAGGGGCGATAATCATGTCTGTGCCATGCACCCTGGGAGCACACGATGCCTTCATCTGGCACCAGTCAGCACTGTGCCACAGATTCGAGAGTGTAGATATCCACTGGCCACCCAGTGGGTGAGTATGCAAACCACATGGACAATCATAGGGCCTGGGGGGCATGGTCAGAGGTGACATGGGTAGTGGCCTACATGGCCCGGGCAGGGCGATGCTGATCACCAAACTAACCTCCACCCTCTACACACAGGTGACAGTGGATACCCACTCTGTCCCTGGCTGCTCACACCCCTACCGGCGTCCCCGACTGATCGCAGCAGGCTAACAATGAGGCACACACCACCACACGTAATGTCATCGAGCGGGTGTTTGGGATGCTGAAGGCACGCTTCGTTGTCGAGACACCTCCGGCGGTGCCCTACAGTACAGCCCTTCAAAGGTCTGCGGGCTATTCCTGGCCTGTTGCATCCTGCACAACATGGCCAACGAATGTGGATAGCAGTACAGGTCAAGAGGGGACAGCGATGGGGACGATGAGGACGCTGGTGACGATGGTGATGGGGAGCCCCTTGGCCGATGGGACCCCGACTGCTCGGCTGGCACAGCTGCACCGGGACACCATCACAGAGGAGCTCTTCAGCCAACCCAGGTAAGTCATGGGGCCATGTGCAACCAACAGTGGCAAAGGCACAACCCACAAACACGCATGGACACACACCAGGGGTGCATGCCATTAAGGAAGTGGCAGGGCATGGAACCACACACCCAACCAGGGATGGGTGAGGTCTAACATGCCGCACGGATGGACACACACACACGCACACACACAATGCACCATAACATGCACAAAGGGTAGGAGGCACACCGACCCAGGCGCCGCCCCTAGCCACCACGTCCACAGACCACCACGCCCACTGCCTGTCCATGTGCGTGTCAGATGCTGAGCACCATTGCACATTGGTGTAGAGAGCAATGCAGGCATCATCATGCACACGCAACCGCGGACAGCAGCCGGAGGGTGTGCAGATGGACTGTGTGTCCGTGCAGGCTGGTACCCACCTGTGCACTGCCCACTGAAAGACACAGTGCAGCACCACACAGTAGCCGCTGGGAGACAGGTCAGTCACGTGACACAGTGCCCCGCCACCACGATGCGTAGCGGCCCCGCCGAGACCCGCCAGCACTGAGAGGCTGACCACTGGCCTCATGGGTGGCACTGATGGTCCCCAGGGTTCCACTGCATGAACGCGACCCGTGCTCGCGCAGGGGTCTGCAGCACAGAACATGCCTGCGTCCAGGCGTGCTTGGGATGCCCACAGCTGAACCCGTGTCGACAGGGAGGGTGTTGCATGACGCCAGGAACGGGGTGGACAGTGCACTGCATGGTGTCCACGCACGCATGGGCACATGACTGTGATTGTGGCCATGACAGCAATGAATGCCTGTGCATGCCTGTCAGTGGCAGCGGTCACATCCTCCCACAACCAGTCCATCCCTGCCAGGATCAGAGCGGTGCCTCTGCTGCGGCCTCCTCTTCCCGCTCCAGAGCCACATGCAGTGCATCCACTGGCGTCACAAGCCGCATCTGCTGCTGGACTGATGCTTGCAGTGGCGGATGTGCTCGTCCAAGAGGTCATCTGTCTCCTCGGCATCCTGTCCCTCAGGGTGTCGCGTGGCCCTGATGCTCAGTACCCCTTGAGGGTGGGCGCTGCACACCAGGACCAGGTCTGGGCATGTCCACAGGCGGTGCACAGACGCTGCCTCTTGACCCTGTACCCCCAAGCCCATTGGCCGACTGCTGATGCTGCCCCTCGGCTGCCGCTCCCCATGGCTCAGTGGTGCCGCCGCAGTGGCCGCAACAGTCCCACTGTTCTGAACACACACCAGTGCTGCCCCACTGGTGCTGACAGGCACAGGCTGGGACTTTGCTGACATGCAGGCCTCCGACAGCACCACCCACAGCCATGGCCGCGATGTTACCTGCTGTGTGGCCATCCCATGGCACATGCGTGTCACTGCCCATGCCGTTAGCAACATCATCATCGGTGACGGACTTGGCACCGCCAGAGTCACAGCATGCTGGCATCCATGGACGCTGGGACACGGGCACGGCTTCCTCCGCACCTGTTACAACAACATCAGTGTGGACAGCCAGTGGGCCCACTGTCACACTGAGCCACGATACCTGTGGAGGTGGATGGGCCCTCCTCCACCTCCAGCTGACTGTCCTCAGTGGACAGGCCCACCACCGCTGACCCATGCAGGCGCTCAGGATCTGTAAGGGAAAACAAAATTGCATTACTGCATGTGACCTACCCTGTCCCCCACAGACAGACCGTGACTTACCATGCAGTGATGGGCCCACCGTCTGGAAGCCACCACCGGAACACCCTCAATGGCACAACACTGCATGCTTCCAGCAATCCTCTCCTCCTGTAGGATCAGGTGTACCACCTCTGGCTGTCCACCAAATGTCACAGCTCGTGCTGACCTGATGGCAGCCACCTTCTCCTTTATCCTCCTCCTGTCTGTGCCCATCTTCTTCTTGCTCTCCTGCATGGGCGCTGGTGGCTGCCATGCAGGTTCACAGCACGTGCCACCTCCTCCCATGCAGTAGCACGGGCTTGAGGTGTTCCCTGCCATCTGCTGAGAAGCGACTCCTGATCCAGGTAGGCCTCAAACAGGGCATCAGTCTCGGCCTTGTAAAATTAGGCCTCCTCCTCCTCCCACCACTGTGTTCCTCCTCCCACAACTTGCTCGGTCATTTTTAGCCTGTAAGAATGACAGTTGTTACCTGTGACTGTGCAGTCCCATGCATGTCCCTGAATCCACAGTCCACACTCCCAAACAGCATGCAACTCACCAATAGACTTCAGTAACCGACTATGGCCACTGCAGCCCATTGTCGCACTTTTATAGTGCAACCCATGCAAATGAGGCGAGGCGCAACTTTAAGTGGATGCAAATTGCAGTGCTGCGCCATTGATGGGTGATTAGCTGTTTTGCATATGACGACTGAATATCGCATTGTTGCGCTTTGCGCAATTGTGTTGAACGTGCTGAGCCAAAGGCGCAGTTCTGTGACATGCATAGTACACACCTCACTCGCATGCCGGGTTGCTGGCGCGAGGCGTCTGCACGCTGGTGACATGCTGTGCATGGGAAGCAATGCAGGGCATGGCCACCATTGTGCCAGTGGCATTATAGCGTATGTTCACCTACATGGCACTGTCGCACTGGGCATCATGGGTGCACTGGTGCAACAGTGTGGTAGGCGCTACTGGAGGTAGCAACAGGCAGCCAATTGCGCTACCGCATTGGGTTCCAATGGTGCTGTGCATGTCCGGTGCCAGAGACCCTTGACCCTGTGCCCAACCTTTGCCCCTAGGCACCATGCGTCAGGCATGGGTGCACCACTATTGCGCTGTTCGGTGACAGCATGATAGGGAATGGCAGTGCTGTACCATGCAGCATCTGCACGTGGGGAGCCGTGTTGCAGAGCACCATTTTGCAGACCGAGCTGTGAGAATGGTGCACAGGAGGCTGCTCAATGGAGAAAGGTCGAACTGGCCAACCTAGTGGCCATAGTGGAGCCACACCATGGACCACTGTTTGGGAGGCACCCTGGACAGGTCCAGGAGCCAGGTGTGGGAGGTGGCCACTGCACTGGAGGAGGCCACTGGATGGGGGCAGACAGCAGAGCAGTGCCGCCACAGGTATGGGGACCTGTGGCGGAGGGATCAAACCTGCTAGCCCGCCTGGGGGCGCTGCAAGGAGGGGCATGGTGCCACGCCAGGTAGATGTTAAGTCAACACACTTTTATCTTCCATATAGGTATCATGGTTGTATGTGTCCAGCACATGGGGAGGGACCGTCCGGTGTTGGCTGTGGTGGTGTTATCAGGTGTGGGGTGGGTGGGTCTGACTGGGTGGAGGCACACACCTGGGGGCAGGGGGCTTTGCTATGGGATTGTACTGATGTTCCTCTCCATGTTTGCACCACAGGGCCGGAGGAGGCGGCGCCTGGCACATGAGCTGCGGCTGAAGAGGACAGGGAGGCAAGGCGGGCGAGGGTCCACAGTGCCCAGGACCGGCCCGATGATGGTGAGTGCCATACCTCCATGATTACTATTGTATGCTATATAACAGGGTGGGCAGCGGGCATGGCCACCATCCATTGACACCACTGCCATGCACGCAACTTGTTACAGTCAGCACTGTCTAGTGGCAATGCATGTCTGGGAGTGCATCGATGGTGGTCCATCGTGCACGGGTACATGGCTGTGCTACTGCCTTTGCACCACATAGCCATGTCACTAAGCGCCCGCGGTGGTTGCTGTGCGTGACTTGGCGGTGGGTGTGTGCAGCATTCCGCATGGCTGTATGCGCCTAGGTGGGCAGGTCATGTGGCGTGATCAATGTGGGTGGTCACACCATCACAGAGGTATGTCCCACGGCCGTATGCCATGCACAGTGGGTGGGCTGTATGGGGCGTGCATTCAACCTATTGACTGTGCTCCTTGTCCTAGGTGTCCGCCAGCTGAGCGACATCTGGGAGGCACTGCGGGAGATCCTGCATGTGGCGGGTGTCCTGGAGATCCTCGCCGCATCGATCAGATTAGGGTCCACAGGGGCACCGGCAGAGGAGAAGCCAGAGCGGGGAGCGGGCTCCCATTGAAAGTCCCTCTGCCCCAATATCCCCTACCCCCTGACCCACCCTCACACCTCCTTTCCTGTCCCATTTGTCCACCCTGCCTTACCCACCCCCACTTGTTTGTGGCCCCCCACCTTGTATATATTGTTGTATATAGTTAACTTTATATTTTATTTTAATACAGATCTTTGATATGAATACTGTGGTGGTCTCTAATTTGCGCAGGCTATAGGTGCTCAGATGCAGTGGTATGCATGGTGTCAGGGGTGGTGCAGTCATGGGTATGTGTGTGTGTGTGTGTCCGGGGAGGTGACTATGGTGTGGGGGTAGCTATCAGTCAGTGTCTGTGTGTGTGTGTGTTGTGCCCTGTGCACTGGATGACTGTGTGCAGTGGTCCATGGTGCATGCTCTGTGTCCATGGCGCCCCTGTCAGCCCGTTCATGGCCTGTGCAGCTGACACCCATGCATGTCTGTGACCTGCACGATCTGCTGGCATGTCAGTGGTGGCTGTCCATGCAGGGCAGCCACTGTACCCGTCACAATGCTGGGTTGCCTCCTGTCACTGGTGTGGTGCATGTCTCTCGGGTGACACTGTGGCCTCCACAGTTGTTGACCCACCTCCATGCTGTGGCTTATGTGTGTGTTGCAGGGATGTGCACCACTGTCTGTGACTTGTGCTCCGGGCAAATGCTGGTGGCGTACATGTCCACAGTGCCTGCGCAGAGTGGCTGGCACTCCTGTGCCATGGAGGACTGCAGGTTGTGTGTACACAGTTTACATGGGCCACGCTGGGGCTTGGTTGCCCTACTGCGTCCCTGTGTTGTTGTGCCCTTGGGTATGGGTGGGTGTCTGTCCATGCACTGTGTGGCATCCGGTGTGGTGCATGCTTCCATGCACCACTGTGATGTCTGCGCTGGCTGTTGTGGCCAGTGCTGGGTCAGGTGTGTCATTGGGAGAGTGTGCAGGGTGCTGTACCACTGGGGAGGGTCTGGGGCATGCCCTGTCCGTGTGGGATACCTCGTGTGCCGACTCTTGGTTGGTCTCTTGGCAGTACCTCGGGGGGCTGTGCGTGGTGGCACTGTGTATGCTGTCGTTGCATCGCTGTGTGCTGCCACCTGCTGATGGGTGCTCTTGGTGGGGCTGCCTTGCATGGTTCTGTGGTGCACAGGGTTGCATTGTCACAGTGGAGGTGGTGGCATGCATGGGGTTTCCTGCAGTTGTGGAGCTGCTGCTCCTGGGCAGGGTGTCTAGGGGTCATGGTGCAGGGTGTGCTGCATTGGGGGGATGGTGTGGCATGGGGTGGTCAGCCCTCCTTGTGTGCCAGTCACAGCTTGCCGGGGGGTGTGATGGGGCACCATGGCCCGGCTGTGGGTTGGTTGCTGGTCTCCATGGGCCAGTGGTTATTCAGCCCTCCCCAGTTGTTCAGTGCATGGGGTGTGGGGGACAATGTCTGTTCTGCTGTGTGTTCCTCTGCCCATCTGTGGCATGGGTGGTGGGCCCCTACCTCCCTGGTTGTGCAGTTGCATTGTCACCCTGCTGCTGGGGGCATCCCTGGTTGCGCTATGGCGCCTCTGCACTGCTCAGCTGAACATCCCTTGTTGCTGTATGGCGCATCTGATCTTCTCAGTTTCCCTCCCTAGTTGCGCTATGTGTGGTGGTGCGATATTCAGTGGAAGTGGCTGTGGTAGCGGTTGGCGGCTCAGTTTTTTGAGAATATCGCTCTTGCATGGGTGCAATGGACTTGCACTTGCTTCGTTATTAGCACTTTTTGGGCACAGTTTGAATATCTGGGCCCCAGTGTCCATTATGAAAATGAAGTGTAGTCTGCCTTAACTCTATTGAGTATGAACTTCACCCTGAAATTCCCTCAGCAGTGTTTGAATGGAGGCCAGTGTAGAGTATATTGTACTTCTGTGCAGCTTTTAATATTGTGCCCTCTTCAGGGTATCTTGCCTTATAGGAGGCTATTGCTCTGACTCCCACTGAGGAACTAAATGCCCTATGCTGAAGTAGCTTTTTCATCTTTTTTTCAGAAAGAAACTTCATTCAAAACAGCTTCCTGAATTACTTTACTTAACATTCTAAGTCAGAAAAGATGTTTCTCCAACCAGTGAGCTTCCATTACATGAACCCTCCAGTTTACATATAGTGTAGTGGTGCAGTGTGTGACCCTAAACAATGCTAACATTAGATATCTACATGATAAGCCCTGGCAATTAATCTTTACTTCTCTCTTATGGACAGTTGGACATTGGAAATAAAAGTTGCTTTACTTTGTATTTACCAGCAACCAAATTCAAGACACACGTTGAGCTGGAAAAGTTAATAGCACAGGGCAAATAAGCTCAGAGATTAGGTGTTTATCAGCATTTTAAACTAGTTTTAAACTATATGAAAGAATATACTTGAAGGCATTAGGATAAAAGAACTGTCATTTTCATACATTTAAAACAGACCAAGTCTGTGTTTCTACAAGTACACGCAAGACTGAGTTCAGTGCTGCTTTCATTTAATTCCTTGCATCCCTTTCCACACCAAGATCCAGTTTTTCTTGAATTTGGTTCTGGCTGGCCTCCTGGGGAAAGGTTTTTATGTTTGCTTGCATGTGCAAGAAACATAGTGCCATCAACCAAGTTTTCGGAGGTGTGGCACCCTGTCTTCAATTCAGTCAGTGTGTTTGCAGGCGTGGCCACAGTTCGCCAATGAATGCTGCAGCTGTCTATGACAGCAGTTGAAAATGCAGTGCCGTACAGTTCAGAGGAGAGCTATGCTTCAGTGAGCAGCGATAAGATATCGGCGATGCTTATGCGCTCCTCCCAACACACACATATTGCGTGCTCATGCCCCCCCCACGCACACTGTATGGCGAAGGGTGCCCAATCCCGTTGGCTGTGCTTCTTCCCAATAGAGTTCCAGGTGCCGCAGGAGCCCCCCAGCATGGCAGCAGTCTGTATGGCCGGGGTGCCCAATCCCCATCGGTTCCACTGCCCCCCAAGAGACTACCATGTGCCATGCTGGGGCCCACCCCAGCGTGGCAACAGTCGTATGGCCAATGGGGTGCCCAATCCCATCGGCTCCCTGCCCCTCCCAAACAGCCTTCTGGCTGCCAGCTGGGAGCCCACCCCAGCGTGGCACAAATCCACGTTGTCTAAGGGGAAAAACTGCAAGAAAAAACCTTCCTAGCTGACTGTCCTGACCCCTCCCCCACCCACACCCACCCTCTGCGCACCCTGCCTCCCCACACCCCATCTCACCCCATACTTACCTCCGGAGTCCGGGCGAACGATCTTCGGTGGACCAGGATCACGCCTGCACTCTTCAAAGTCGACCGCGAACTGAGGAAATGCCGGTAAGCTGTATAATGGAATAAATAGGGTTTTTCAACTTTGATGCATATCTCAGGAATTTTGGGAAATTTTTCACCAAATTTTCAGCGTGGGGTTTTGGGACCCCACCGTATGAATTCTGTCACTGTCATTTTGTTAATCAGGCCCGAAAGGTGATTTACGCGTCACTCGCGCATAACCACCTTTTGGGACCAATTTATGAAAGGCGGTGTCACAGTTCATGAGGAAGGCACCCTAAAACCCTTTATGTTGGTAAATTTGGTGAAACAATTCCCAAAATGACTGTTTTACGTGGCATGCGCTATGCTGTTCCTACGCACGTCAGAAGTTCTAAGAATTTCAATTTGTTCACTTCAGATTTTCAACATTGCCATTTTACCACACCTCCTTATGAGCAGTACAGCTGTCATTTCTCACATCTTGCCCAAAATGTGTTTCGCATATATAGCACACAATGGCACAGTCGATGTGCGAAATCAATGTTCAGGACAGATTAAGAAAATCACAGTGACACTATTAATGAGCAGGGGTGTTAAATGGCTATGTTAAAATTTGGTGAAAAAAGTCCATAAAATGACTGTATTCAGGCGACCATTGAACAGTTTCCACGCCCTCGTAAGTTCATGGATTTCTAATATTTTCAGTCCAGATTTTCACCACTGGCATTTTCCACACTTCCTCATGAACAGTACAGATGTCATTTTTCACACCATAGCGAAATGTGTTTCGCACTTCCAACGCAGAAATGCACGGTCGCTGTGGGAAATCACTGTTCGGACAGATTAAGAAATCACAGTGACACTGTTCATGAGCAGAGGTTCCAAAATCCCTGTGTTGACAATCTGCTGTAAAAAATCCCCAAACTAATTGCATTACGGGTGTGTGTTGCGATTTTCTACACACACTCGTGACTTCACCAGTTTTTTAATATTTTCACTGTAGATTTTCAACATTGCCATGTTTTGCACCTCCCCATGAACAGTACAGCTGTCATTTTCACATCCTTAATGTGTTTTCGCACCTGTGGTGCCAAATGGTGTAGTCACTGTGCAAAATCAGCTTTCAGCTAACGAACTGATATTGCCAATGTTCATAAGGTGGGGTCACAAAACCCATGTTGAAAATTTGGAGTGAAAATGTCAACGAACGCCTGAGGCATTAGGATTTCCGACCATAACGCCCCACCCTGAAGAGATTGACAGGCATCAGGGCTGTGACTTGGGATTCTCGCCTGTAATGCTCATACCATTCCACACCCTGCAGCCAGTGAGAGGCACTGAGGTGCCTTGGACTCTTGGCCCCAAAGTTCACCCCATTCTCCTATACAGGACCCATCTCACTGTATTTTCTGATGGAATGGGGTGAGCATAAGGACCAAAGACCACAAGGCACACCGTGACACTTGTCAGTGTCTGCAGGGTAGGGTGTGTGAAATAATGTGGCCGTTATGCCTGATAACCCAAAGGCACACCCCAATGCCTGTCACTCTCTGCAGGGTGGTGGTGGGGTTGGCTTCAGTTCAATACTTCACTGCCATTCCTATTATGCAGCTCTGTAACTCCTACACTACCAATGCCAATGCCAGCAAGCAAACATTCAGCACTGTCAAATGCTTGTTTTTGTTTCCTCTGATCCTTTCCTAATGAAAGTATTCTGACCCTTCCTTGCCAGTGTTTCAACTGAAAAAGTGATTACAAATGAAAACAGGATGGTTGGTAAGTGCTCAAGGTGAGTAGGTGCAATTGGTGGGGGTTAGTGATATGGTTACATCCTTTGTTCTTTAATCTACAGTGTCAGGTCTTGCACTTTGGAACAATAGCTGGCTTGCAGTCTTTAAATTGATTCAGCTTAACACAAAGACTTGCAAGTAGTTTGCTCCTGACTGACTTCACATGCAGCCAAATCACCGAGGCAGAATGCAGCCTTAAACTTGAGTAAGAGCAGAAAAGAACATGCATGACTACAAGAGGCACTTGACAAATAAAGCTTGCTGGTGCTTGAACAGCTAGGGTTACCACCTTTTAAAAGCCCAAAGTGGGACATTTCTTACGAAGACAAATAACCTCTGTGTGCAAGCACTGAGGCAACGACACCAAAGGGCATTTGGCTTGGGAAGCCAAGTTCCAAAGAAATAAAAATCACACATGCCCCCACAATGCAAAGCATCATGGGCTGCATATGCAAATCACCACAGAATATTATGCTGGTTCAACTTCAAGCAGAAATGCATGGTGCCAAAAAGCTCTCGCACAGTTTGCAAAGGTGCCAACAGAAGACATAGACACGTGTTTCGTCCTACCAGGACTCATCAGTATGCCTCGTCTGTTTGACACCCCAGTGGAATGAAACCAGCTACCCTAAGATGGTCAATCTGGGTTATGTTGTGGTGAACCCATTAAACAAAAACAGTTAAAAGACAAAGAACCTCTGTGTGCAAGCACTGAGGCAATTGTTACCCAAAGGGCATTTGGCTGGGAAGCCAAGTTTCAAGAAATATAAAATCACACATGCCCCACAATGCAAAGCATCATGGGCTGCATAGGCAGATCACCACAGAATATTATGCTGGTTCAACTTTAACAGAAATGCATGGTGCCAAAAGGCCTCTCACTCACCACAACATAACCTAGATAGAGCATCTTAGGGTAGCTAGTTCATTCCACTGGGGTGTCAAACAGATGAGGCATACTGATGAGTCCTGGTAGGACGAAACACATGTCTATGTCTTCTGTTGGCACTCTTTGCAAACTGTGAGAGGCCTTTGGCACCATGTATTTCTGTAAAGATGACAGCATAATATTCTTGTATTTACATATGCAGCCCATGATGCTTTGCATTGTGGGGCATGTTTGATTTTGTATTTTACTGAAACATGATTTTCGCAGGACAATAAGTAATCTTCACTAATGCAACAGATTTGTTTTTCTAAATAATCAGAATTAAGACTGTGTTGTCATTTTACAGCTGTCTCTAGGTTTCTTATCATTTTAAGGTATTTTAGTTAAGGTATTATATTGTTTTGCAGTATGTATAGGAAAGTCAGAAAATATTTTTTCTGCTATAATGTCAGGACATGTAGTATCTTTTATTTTTTTGCAGGACACAGCTGCCAAAATCAGGACTGTCCTGCGAAAATAGGGACAGGTGGTAACCCTATGAACAGCAACAGCTAATAATACTTAGTTATGGGCCAAGAGCCAAAAATACCACGTATATTCATTAGGCAAAACTATGCTTATTTTTAAGTACTATTCTTTTGCACTAAGAGCACTATGTAAAACTCCATGAGATCCAGTTTCTAGTCCTCCAGAGCCACTTACACTGTGGGACCATGAGCAAGTTTCTATCGCCCATGTTAAATATTTGGTTTACTGTTTCAGACTGGCTTGTACAAAGATATTTTTATTATTTCTTCCCCTAAGTCTTATTGAAAATATTGCAACACTTTTATAACAGTCTAGCAGTTGGAGGATATTCTTTATATAGACTGGATACTACTAATTTCAAGCTTTTCTGTAGAATGCAGCTAAATTCTTCAAGTCCTGTTCACCTTTTGTTTTCAAAACTGAGACTGCAGGGCTAGATGGGAGAGGCATTAAATTCAAACCCCAGTCCTCCTCCTCCTGTAAAGTGCCTACCTCTCCCACTTCCCCTCCCTGCCTCCACCCCACCCCAGCTTCTCTCCTGTGGCCTAAAAATCCTCCACCTCAACATTTGTAGTCACCTTCCTAAATTAGACCTGCTTCTCCCATTAGTAGTATGGCTGGCTAAGCTTGCATCAGCCCTTCCTCAATGCCAGGAAGACAGTCTCCGTGACCTTTGGCACTAGGCAGAGAGTCTCTAGGCTGCCCTTCCTCCCTTCTTCCACACCCTTGACAGGACTACTTTAGATGATCCCATTGCAGGGATCATTGCATCCTGAAGGGGTTTAGGTTATGTTAGCTATATTGCCCCTCTGCTATCCTCCCGAATTGTGATCCTCTTGCAGGGTTCATTGCATCCTGAAGGAGTTTTAGGTTCAGTTAACTAGTTGCCTCTCTGCCATCCTTCTCTTTCCACCATCCTTCTCCCTCTCCCCACATTCTAATTCTCTGCCTGCCCCTCCCTCCTCTTTCCACTTCTTCCCTCCCTCTCCTGCCCCTTACCTCCCCAACTCCCCCAACCTCCTCCCTCTTTCTCCGCTGCCTGGTCCTATTTCCCTTGTAGGTTCCTCAGCATCCTGAAGGGGTTGGGCTCTAGGCTGCCCCAAATTCCTCTTCCCTCTCCCCATCCTCCTACCAAGCCCTCCCTATTTCCCACTTTGTCTAAACCTGCCCTCCCATGGGCCTACTTAAGCACTTCGTTACCCCATGATCAGTCTACTTCCAGAGCACTTAAACTGTGTCTGCCCCTCTAATCCTACACCCTGTCTGGTTACAATGCCTGTTCCTTTCCATGTAGGTTTGTTCTACTGCAGGATAGTCTGGGTCATTCTGCTCCATACTGGTACCACTCTGTTATGGTACTGTATGTTATTGTAATTTTGCACTTGTGATGTATTGCTTTCTATTTTTATGTGTTTGTTCTCCCAACATTATAACACCCCCATCCCCGACACTTCTGGAAATGAGCTGTTTACAGCTCATGATATCTTTCCTGGTGAAACATTTTCCAAATGAAAAAGAAATTAATTTCAATAGTTTGATGGGACAACTACCATAAACAGTATTGGTGTTACTGTCATTATCAACATTCTCTTCTGCATCATTTTATAGATTTTGGGGGCTCTGCTGATAATTTCTTTATCTCCCCATTCTCCTAATGAAAAATACTGTTCCTTGAACCTGGTTTGTCCTACTGTAGCTGCGTCTGTGCTGTGGCAACAGTACTGGTAGACTGTTCTGTGGTAATTGTCTAAAACAACCATCAGGGTTGCTGTGAGTATTGCTGGGACCTATGTATGCGGTATAATCAGGAATAGTAATGTCAGTGATGTTATTTCTCAAAATTGACTTTGTTGTAGACACAGCTTGATCTTCAGGCATTGTACTGTTTTTATCACTTTTCTCACTCCAGTTAAACACACAATCAAGTTTATAATCATCTTCACCACTCTTGAACTTTTTGTTTACCTTTTTAATTAAAGGGTATGTTTTGCCACTTTGCCATAAGTTGCTTTTATATTTATCAAATTCGGATTGTCCCACCAACTGATTTTAAACACAGTCTCCATGTTATCAATTTCTTAATTAACTGAGGCTACTATTGCCAGGCACAACACTAAGCAACCCAAGGAGGTAAATGATTTCAGCATCAGCCACTGGACCACTGCACTGTTTGAACCAAAGTTAGTGCTGTTCGTGGAGAAGGAGAATACCTGGGAACATACCAGTGTATTATTACTATTGCAGGTTTTATCTCTAAAGGCAGCCTTTTCCCCAAAACCTCCAGATTGTCTTAATCCATTCAGCACTGCTTGAAAATTCTGCCAGTCTCGATTCCCTAGCCTCTCTGCCTTTGCTTCTCACAGTCCCAAAACATGTATCTTTTTTCTTAATTAGTGCAAAATGAAATAGCTGAAATAGATGTAGTGTGAAAAGTTTTAACCACCAGTTCAGAAGCTTGTTTCATGTATGCCAGACTACTGCTCCAATGTTCATGTGCTCCATCTAATCTGCTTTTGCACTGGAATGTGTAAGTGGCACATTATTTTATTGTGGCTGAGGTACCACATTTAGTTTCTATCTCTCATAGGTTTCTTTCACTATCGCTTCCCTTTTAGTTAATGTTCCATACAGGAGAAGGGGATCTTGGCGGTGTTTTCATGGTGATGGTGTTGGAAGAGTGGCAAAGAGGAGTGGGGTAGTTGACTGGTGCAAAGACCACTTAATATGGAAAAGGAGTACAGGAGTATGAGACATCAAAATTTGTGAAACAAGCATGGTATAGGCAGGGTGGAACCTAGAGAAATCATTGGCTGCAAATAGATTGCAATTACAGTAAGCAGAATATTATGGAGCTTGTCAGATGCATAAATTACATTATATACTGTAACTCGCCAAACACAACCTGGGCTGTTATACTATGAAATGGCTGTGTTTATTATGGACATTGTCTGTTTTCATTGTCTCATTAACTTTAACAATACAATAAACAAAAACGGGTCCACCCTGGCATCAGACAGTGAAATGAAAACAATCCAGAAAGTAATATTAGGCCTGCAGTCATGGTGTAACTGGGGTCAGAATGGTAACACGACTAGGTAACAGGAATGAATATCACCACATCCATGCAGCTTACTCACAGTGGCATTGATGTGAGAAACTGAGATTTTTTCCCATTTTGTTATCGGCACAATTTACTGGACATTGCCCAACCCCCAACCTCACCCAACATGTAGCAACTATGCAATACAAATTTGAACACCATATTTTTTAGTTTATCATAGTTGATAATATTTGGGTAATAAAGAAAAAAAACTCAAACAAAATTTACCGTAACAGTTAGCAGTACAAGAAAATGATGGCCTTTTGTTTGTTTTGTTAACATGAAGCAACATTTTTTATTTTTTTTTTTTTTATGTGTATTGTACCACCTTTTCATCACAGTTTCATACAATGCATGTACTAGTACTGAATTTGTATTAGAGTGTTTCAGGTGACAGACTGGTAATGCAACAATGAAAATAGAGTGCATTGGACTGCTATCCCAATAGTAGATTTACATTGAAGTAGATGCTGGAAATATATACTGTTGGAATGAAACAAAGCTTGTTTAGATGTTTAACCAGTCAAGGAGCCAATCTCCCCACCAACCCCCTCCACAACATCCCCGAGCAAACACACACACACAACACGTAACACCACTAATCAAAATAAATCCAATTTAATTGTTCCTATTTTTTCAATACATAGTATGTAGTATATGCTAGAAAAGAATTCAGGCAGTCCTCAGGGAGCACAGTTACACAAATTTCAAGTGCTAATCATATGAGTTTTTCATCCAGTTTGGAACAAGAAACAGTATGACATAATGTCTGTACAGTACATAGTAAATGCTCCAGAGCTCCAGAATGTACTCAAAGTATAACAGTTATAAAATACAGACTTTGTTCATGAGACATCTTTACTAAGACACTCTTGACTACCTCAGCTCACACAGTCGCAATCATATAAAACCAACAAGGACTCAGATGCTTTCAAAACCTTTTTTATTCACATAATCAATTGTATATACTATAGAGTACCCCCAAAAAAAAAATTAGAAAAAGGGACTAGAAAATTATCTGTAAATCTTAGGCATACAGTTCAGGAACTGCTACAAACACATTCATCACAGGGTTCCTGAGCCTAAGGAATGAACGAGGTTTCATCACCAACTAATCATAAAATGAACACAAGCAATAAAAAAGGGTGGACATTTACTCTTCCATGGTACAATTAATTTTGCACAGCTCCCTCCACACACACACACACACACACACACACACACACACAGGAAACATAATAGGACTACTCAATGGGCTTTGACATACACTGGTTTTAATTTTTTCTCCATGCTATTTGTTTTGTTTTGAAGATAAAAAATAGTTCGAGCAAAATGGCTGTGGCTGGTAACTGTTGGAACATTGCCACAGCATTCAGTACTAGCTAGTAGGTCAAGGATCCACTAATGATAACCTATAGTATGTAACACAAGTCCCTGATGAGACATAAGAATAACTTTTCTTCTAATTTGGCTCATTATATCTCTTGTATTTAAACACACAAAACAAGAAATGTTTGCAAGATCATATGGCAGTACAGCGGCAAACCATTCAGACCCTGCTGGTAGTACAGTACATCTTCATCACAGATGATTCAGACATTAACATTACATATTGCCTGGTCTGATCAGTGGGCAAGGTTTTAGCACTTGGATAAACTGACAGTGACAGAAGAGATTTATGGATTTTTTTCTTACAAGCAACTTCTCTTCCCAGTGATTAGGTCCTCACTCAATCGCCAGCAGACAAATAATATAAAACAGCTGATCAAGGGACATGAAACTACAAATGGATCCTTTTTCTTCAGAGTAACAGTGATAGGTCAACATAGTGATTGAGACTATTTAGCTGTAACAACAAAGCTCACAATGACATACTATAGATGTCATGAAACACTGCAGTAGCAGTTTTTTTATCTTTTTAAGACATTGGGGTAGACAAATCTACACTCCCCCTTCCCGGTTTAACTACTACCACCAGTGAACACCTAAAACAGAAAGCTGCCTGTAAAAGATATCATCTGTATTTTTAATCTCAGAATGCATTAAAAAATAAAGCAGGCTAGCGTTAGGTTATTCATAGACACACCATTTTTGAACTGTTGGCACATCATCATACCCAATGGTAGACTAACTTCTCCATAATTTTCTGATGCCATCTGCAGGCTATTTCTGGGGAGATAATTAATTAAGCTTCAGAAACAGCAGTACTACAATGATGGCTTGTGGTAGTCACCTACTGGATAAATGAGGAACAGCATTTTAACAGCAGCTGGAATCGGCATCTAGCACTGCGGTAACTTTGTACCGCTTCTCTATACGTTGCTGCCACATGCAGGGAGCAGTATCGAGTAGCATAATTCGGGTACTGCTAAACTTTTCAATAGTAACCACTGTACCTGCTGACAATCACTCATTGGGTACCGTGAACTAGTATGACTCACGTGTTTAACCCCTGTCAGAGCACTGAGGAACTCTGGAGACAGCTGTAGCGATACACTTGAAGGTGGTAACTATACACAACTGAATTTGTATGGGAATAACTATTTTCGAAAAAGAGTCTAACCAAGTAAGAAAATAAAACCAATTACATAGCTGCTACCAGAAAAGGCAGTAAGAACACCAACTGTAACAATAGGTAAAACCTTTGTTTCCACTGAGGGTGGGGCGATAACTACATTTGGGTTGTACCCACCAAGGCTGATACCCCTAAGCAACACTACCTCACAACACCCAACGGGTAGAGAAGAAAGGACACATTGCTAGTGGCCTGTCCCTACCCAGATTCATGCGCCCAAGTACATGATCCAAAGATAACAAGGGGGGGATATAGGTGTGGGGAAGGCCAGGGGAGAGGTTATTGGGGAGCAGAACTGACTGCCATCCCATAGAAAGAGGTCTTGCAGTAGAAAGCTGTAAAATTGTTCTGTCTGGCCAACAGCCAATGGAAAAGGAGGCCAGGCTGTGGGGCAGTGGTGGCTAAGGAGGCAGAAATTCGCCTATGCAGATTCACTCAGCATATAAAAAGTATTAGATGAAAGCAAGCAGACAGAGGTCCCAACCAACAAGGAGTGAAAATAGAGGGAATGACTGCAGGTGTCCATAAGCAAGACCCTTCCTGCATATCCTAAACTCCTACAACCTGTGCGTGTGTTGGGGGCACCGCACTTGGTCAGGGGTCCCACAGGTCCAGAAAAAGCATTAAGAGGCAATGCAAACAGCACATGAGAATGAACATAGGTAAATAATAACAGAAGTCGTAGTTACTACATGGAGTCATAAGTAGGGTATGTTCCCTTCACCTCAGGTCCAGCGGGGCCCACGCTGGAAGGTGCAGTAGGCAGATGTCCATTGAGGAGACCCTGGGAAAGAGTTGCTACAAAAGACAGAAGGCCCAAGTTAATTTGCAAGGTAGAATCCCTGGCTGCTCTACATCAACTTCGGACTCAGCTGCCCAGTCTATTTTATTTATTTATTGAAATGTTTTACCAGGAGGGCACACTGAACAACAAGTTGCTCATCTCACGGTGCAACCTAGGGAGAGGGTTACTTAGGGTTGTGAGGATGATCAGTTACAATAGTATATGGTAGTACAAGCAACACAACATTGCAAGATTGTGCAACAGTTGGAACACAAGGTATTGTACAAAACAGTAGTGGAACATTGGGTAAATTACAATACACGTCCAAAATCATACAAAAGAACATATGAATGGACAAAACAGTCATAATGTGATAGAACCATTTATAGTGCATGAGTGTACCAGGAGCAGGCTCGAGGTAGTACGCAAGTGCTGTTGGAGTAAAAAGATGGGGTTAGGCTGTGCACACTGGTGACCCAGAAGGGAAGAGGAGAAGGGAGGGGAGAGGCAAGAACTGGATATGAGGAGAAGGGGTAGCCATTTCTTGGTTCCCCTTCAGGATGTTGAGAACCGTGCTTGGGGGGTCATGGTAGGAAGGCAGAAACTGAGGGATTGGTATTAAGGT
This sequence comes from Neoceratodus forsteri, assembly GCA_016271365.2. Classification (NCBI taxonomy): domain Eukaryota; kingdom Metazoa; phylum Chordata; order Ceratodontiformes; family Ceratodontidae; genus Neoceratodus; species Neoceratodus forsteri. The sequence goes on along the minus strand of JADMNL010000024.1, from coordinate 118,056,311 downwards.
GGGTTAAGCAGGAACAGCTGAGGGAAAGTAATGTGTAGGCGGAAGTAAGGGAGTAGTTGGAGGAGGTGATGTATTTCAAAGGGAGGGAATTGATGGGCAAAACCAGTCTGACCGATGAGGGTAGAGGGCGAGGGACTGTCAAGGCAGGCGACATCTGATCTGAGAGAGTGTGGGGGAGGTGGAGTGTAGAGAAAGGTTGAGAGATAGGAGAGGAGCCCCTAACCAGAATTTGAGGTTAGTTTGACACAGTGAGAGATGCATCTGTGAGATAGTGGAAGGAAGGTTAGAGCTTATACAGTTCACAGTGGTGGGGAGCGGGAAGGAAGTCGATAGCAAAGTGGCAGAAGGAGTTAAAGAGAGTGTCCAACTTGGTCAGGGAAGATTCAGAGCAGCACCATAGGGCTCGCCACAGTAGTCACAGATGGGGAGTATTATCTTCGGACATTTCCACGCCTTGCAGTCAGCGGGATGCAACCACGATTCCTGTACAGAGCACCAAACTTGGGGCACAGTTTCTTCAGGATAGCATCGATATGCACAGAGAGGTTGAGATGCTGGTCCAGCCAAACTCCCAGATATCGAAATGAGGAGGTGTCCTCCAAGATGGTCCCATCAAGGGTGTGGAAGGTGGGTTGGGCCGGAGCCTAGAGAATCCCTGCCTGGTGCCAAAGGTCATTGAGACTGTCTCTTGGCATTTAGAAAACTGGTGAGAAGTAAACCAGAGCTGAACTTGGTTGAAGTCATGCTATAAGCTGGTTTGCACAGCAGCAGGGTTTTGCCAGAATTGTACAAAACAGTACTGGCCAGCGTATATGTGGATAGAAGAGGATGAGCAGGCTGAGGGAAGACCATTAAGGAAAATGGAGAAGAGTAGAAACCAAGCACTGAGCCCTGAGGGACCCCAGTGTTGATGGGAAGTGGAGGGGAGATGGAATCAAGGATTCTCACCGACTGGGTCCTGCCAATGAGGTAGCATTTAAACCAGTTGGTGGCTGATGGAGGAAGGCCAGCTGAGAAGAGGAATCAAGAAGTGGGGATGTGAAACAGTGTCGAAAGCTTTGGCTAGGTTGAAAATATGGCCAAGGTGATCAGGCCATTATCCATCCCTGAAATGATGGAGTCAGTAAGCCTGAGGAGGGAGGTAGTGTTGAGTGGTTCTTCCAAAATCAGACTGGAAAGGGGCGAAGAAGGAGGAATCAGAGAGGAAGGGTGATAGTTGAGAGAGAACAAAATTTTCTTGAAGTTTGGCAAGAGTAGGAAGGAGGAAATGGGGCGTTAGTTGCCAGGAGTGGATGTCACCACCCTTGGGGAGTGGAAGGACTACATCATGTTTCCAGGATGATGGTACTTGGGTAGAAATAAAGGACAGGTTAAGGATTAGGAGCTAGGATAAGCAATTGCAGGAGCAGAAAGGTAGAGAAGTTTAGGATCAAGCTCATCTGGTGAGGAGCCTTTAGAAGGGTCGAGGGATAGGAGAGCATCAAGAGCTTCGGCCAGGGAGATAGTAGAAAAGAAAATGGGGAGGGTAGGCACTGGCTGAGGCGAAGGGCTGAAGTTAGTAGGTGGCAATGGGGAGAGGGAATTTAGAAGAGATGGGCACACAAGGTGTAGTAGGCATTAAATTCATTGGCCATGGAGCCAGGGTAGGAAACTAGGGAGTTATGTATTTTGAGAACTGGAGGGGAGGGGAGAGAGGAGAGAACAGGGCATGAACTACCCTCCAGAATTTAGATGGAGAGTTGGTGTTAGTCAGGAATGAGGAGTTGAAATAATCAGACTTAGCTAGTCTAGCAGCTTTAGTACATGAATTGCATAGCATTCTGTACTTGCAGTCATTTGGATGTTTAGTAGAATTGTGTTTTCTCCAGGCTCGATCGAGCTCCCTGAAGCAGGCCAGGAGTTCGGGGTGATCCAGGAGGTGAAGCCCATGGACACTGGTCCATCTGAAAGGAGCAAAGGCATTCGGTGACAATTAATTTGTCCTTAAAATAGTCAAGTGCTTGGTCAACAGAAATGGCAGTGGAGAGAGGGGCCCAGTCGATGGAAGCGAAGTGCACAGCTGATTGGACTAAGGTCTAAGGATTTAAAGGACCAGAGCTGTATGATTTTAGGGGAGGTCTGGGGCGATGAACCTTACAAACAATGAAAATGGGGTTGTAGTCACTAAGTGCATTGGGAGGAGACCAGATTTAATGACGCTGTGCTGGTGGGTTGTGAGTGCCCAGTCAAGCAGGGGTGTGGTTTTATGTTTTGAGATCAGGGTATGTGGGCTCAAATATAAGTTGAGTGAGGCTTAGAGCAGTGACATCATTGCATAGCTTGTTTAATTTGGGAGACAACCAATTTAGATTCACGCCACCCATTATGAAAAGTTCACCAGATTACGAGAGGGAGGTGATATTGGCAAAGAGTTCAGTCGTGGCCGAGGGTTGCATGCTTGGGTGGCAACAGATGCCAGCCACAAAGATTGGGATTGAGAAAAGAAGGGTAATGCAGGTGACAAGGGCTTCATAGGTAGCTGGATGGATGTAGATAGGGTGGTAGTAAACTGCAGAGAGGACAGAATATACATGGCCCTACCCTCCATGACCCAATCGATCTTGTCTGGAGACGGAATACCCAGGGATAGCAATGGCACTGTCAGGAGTGCTTTTGTGCCATGTCTCGTAATAAGTAGGATATTAGGGGTGTGTGCAATCATAAGAGTTTATAGGAGGTCGATTTTAGGTAGCAGGCTGCAGATGTTCAGGTGGAGGAGCTTCAACTACTACAGGAGCCTACTCGCCTAAACCATAGAACAAGTAACCACTCCTCCTGGACCTAGTCCTCACATCCCACCCTCCTAGGGTTAGGGTTGCTGGCCTCCTACCAGATGCTATAAGTGACCACCACCCAGTATACATGGTTTGTAAAATACACAGGCAAAAATTCCACATAAAGTCCTGTTAACACGCACCTACTCCTCTCTGGACACACTACCTCGGCACCATGACCTCACCAACACAGACTGGTCTCCACTTGCTGCCTGCACCACTATCGATGTGGCTCTCAAATTGTTCAGTGATAAGTTCCTCCAAGTATGGAATCAACACACACCGCTGCATAAAATCAGAGTCCGGGCAATCATCTGCTCTGGGTAACCCCTGAGCTCCTGTCCTGCCAAAGAGCCCACGATGCTGCTTGGCAAAAGCACAAGGCTACCCAATGCCCTAGGGACCTCCAGCGATACAGGGAGCTTCAAACAAATGCACCACAGCTATCTGACTGGCCAAATCAGAACACTATCAGGCGAACTTCATGCTAACACAAATAATCCTTCCAAATTCTGGAAAGTAGTACAGTCTCTTTTCTCCTTCCTCCAAGCCTCCCACACCTACCATTAGGCAAAATCTCACTGACATCTCTGAGCCTCTGGCAGTCGCCGACTGCTTTAACTCCCACTTCATGTCCTGCGCCTATGCTGCAACTGGCACCCGGACAGACTCAAACTCCACAACAGGCCGGACCCCACCCCTGCTCCCTCCCCAAATCCATGTACTCCGCTCCCAATGCCCCCTCTCCTTCACCTATATTGCCCCTGGTGCTGCTCTCCTAGCCCTTCAGTCTATCAACCCAGCTAAAGGCTCCTCACCAGATGGCCTGGACCCCAAGGTCCTCTCTCCATCTGCTTCTGCCATCTCCTACCCTATATCCATCTTGTTAAACCTCTCCTTTGCCTACTCCACAGTCTCTGCAGCATGGAAACACGCCATGGTTCTCCACTACCCAAAGGTGGTGATCCCTCCTCCCCAAACAACTACCATCCTATCTCTGTCCTTCCCACTTGGCAAAGCTCCAGGAACACCTAGTCCTTGAACAACTCACCTCCTACATTACTGACTCCTCCTTCCTCACCCCTTTCCAAGACGGCTTCAGGAAACACCACTCCACTGCCACCTTGCTCTTATGCCTCACAGACACAATCACCTCGGTATGGACAAAGGTCACATAAACTCAGCTATTTTTATCGACTTGGCCAAGGCTTTTGACACTGTCTCCCACCCCATTCTCATAGACTGCCTCAAGACCACAGGTCTCTCACCAAATGCCACTGACTGGTTTAAATCCTATTTATCAGGTAGAACTCAATCTGTCCAGATAGCAGAGGCCATCTCCTCCCTCCCCATTACCATTGGAGTTCCCCAGGGATCGGTACTAGGATCACTCCTTTTTCTATTTTCCTAAACGACCTCCCTCAGGTCTGCTCAACTACTGATATACACATGTATGCAGACGATACTGTGCTGTTCACGACAGGTAACTTGGTCCCTGATGTCACTGCCAGGCGACAGTTACGATTTTGAAAAGGTGCAGTGCTGGCTAAGGGAACACCATCTTTTCTAAACACAAAAAACAGTCTCCATGACGTTTGCTACTAGGCAAAGGTTGGCAAGGCTTCCTCCCTCCCTACCCACCTTCATCACTACAGATGGAACTGTGCTTGACGACACCGCTTCTTTCTGCTATCTAGGAGTCTGGCTCAATAGAAACCTAAACTTCTCCATCCACATTGATTCTATCCTAAAAGAAACTCCGCCTAAACTAGGGCCTTCTATCGTAGCAGGAGGAGTATCCCTCACCTTGCCAGGAGGGAACTAGTACACAAATGATACTGCCTACCTCTGACTATTGTGATGTCATATATGGTGCTGCCCCTCATTCCTCCTTATCCAGGCTTGAACCTCTCTTCAGCTCCTGCCATTATGCCTTGGATGCCCCTGCTCTGACACATCATTGCTCCCTGTACCGCTCCCTGAATTTTCCTTCACTTGCTGACGAGAGAACACTGCACATGGCTAAGTTTATCTCAAAATTCTGGTTAGACTCACTGCCCTCCTATTAGTCACCTCTTTATCCACCCTCACCAGTCAAACCACACCCTCCGGTCCGAGGACACCCGCTTCCTAAATATACCTTCAGACACACTACGTCAGGCCAATTGGCTTTCATATCGCCTAGCTAAACTGTGGAACCTACTCCCAGCCCAATCCGCCACTCCTCAACCTACTCTCCTCTTCCCTAACAAACTACCTAGTGATAAACTGCAGCTGTACTAACCCCTGAGGGCCGCCACATTTCTGCTGGTTTTATTCCACCTTAGTAGTAGCCTTGCAAGTCTGCACTTACTCCAACTTAGCGCCTCCCACTCCTCACCTATTCTTTCTATCCCCAAAACTCTGTAACTATGTTGTAGTTGAAAACTGTACAATCTGCTACATGTATACTTATATGTATATCAGTATACGTGTATGTATTAGTGTAATGTATCTATTATAGACCTGTTATATATGTGTTGTTAACCTAGCTGTTACTGTATGTATCTTGTTGCAATATTGTCTGTTGTCCAAATCCCTTCCCCATGACGCATCTGAGGACGCAGCTTCTGCTCAATGTAACTTTCCTGGTGAAACACTTCAATAAATAAATAAATAAGGAGGATTGTAGTGGGAGTGGGGTTTGGAGACATGTTATTTGGGTAAGTAGCGTGGTAGGAGAAGAAATAGGCCCAGGGTTGGGGTGGAAGTTCCTTGATGAAAGTCTAGAGGGACGTTAGTGTCCTCTCTTCAGCTGGCCCCTGTCCCAGAGGGTCATCGCTCTGAGCTGGAATCCTCTTTCAGGAGCTTTGCTGGGGTAAGGCCTCCACTTGACTTACAGCTTGCTTTCCCTTGCTGCGGATCTTGGCCTAGATCTACAGATTCTCACCATCGGGCCAGCTTCAGAGGCAGGCAAATCTGAATCTGATATCTTCTGGGGGTCGTCCTCCTTGTGCTGGTTCTCCGAGAAGTTTAGGTGGTTCCTCGAGGTGGTCCTGGGGATTTATCAGCTTGCTGCACATTCCAGTCTTGTATTGCATCCCCTGAAACTGTGGCATGTCTTTAGGTTCCTCCTAAGTGGACGCCACCTCCCAGGACCCAGAGACATCTGGGAGATGTAGTCTGCTTCATCACCTCTTGCAAGAACCTAGCTAACCAGTCCTCTACCTCTTTGGGATGCTGAGTCAGGACCTCCTTCCCTCTTTGGCTTCATACAGGGAGGTAAGCCACCTCATCTGATATTTAATACCATGCTCCAGGAGCACCTTCCTAATAGGGGCAAAAGCTTTCCTCCTCATTGCCACCTCGTGTGAATAGTCACGAAAGAATGAAATGCAGGAACCCTTCCAAGAAATGTCCCCCAAGTTCCTAGCTGCTCTTAGTAGCTTTTCTTTAGTGGAGTATCACAGCAGAGAAGCAATAATGGGCCAAGGGGAGAGGTGTGGGGTCAGACTTAATGTGTAACCTATGGGCCACTCCACCTCCACTGGGCCCCTCCATCTATCTCCCATCAGCTTAGGCAGAAGCTCATTTAGAAAATGTTCCATGTTGGACCCTCTGCACCCTTAGGGACACCAAAGATCCAAATATTATTCCGGCATTCCGGTTCTCCTGGTCCTCAACCTCTCCCACAGTCTTGCCAGCCTGTGCTTATGCTCTTGCAGTCTCCTCCAGACCTGTTCTTGGTGGTCCTCCAGCCCCTCCGCACACTGTTCCAAAATGTTCATCCTGTCTTCTAGCTGCTGCACCACTGCCACATTGCCTGTAGAGCAGCATTGATGCCATCTACCCTGCACAGCAAAACGTTTCCAGCATCTTGGTAATGTAGTGGAGTGGGTCACCTCCTGTAGCTGTTCAAGGGATGGATCCATGCTGGTGCCCCGGAGTGGTGATAAGCATCTCGGCATGAGACTCCACCATGATCTACTCCAGACAAGAAACAGCTGGTTTTATTAAATTTTACAGGAAGTCTCCACACTCAGTTGCCCCTTGCTGTAGACTTGATAGGGGAGTCAGCCTGACACTACTGTTTCACGTAAGGTAAACCTGTAAATCGCATCTGGACTTTGCGATGCCTACAAGACTAGCCGCCCAATGAGAGGGTGATCAGAGGGAGTGAAACATACAGACTACATGGCAGAGGTAAATACTGGCGTAAAGGCAGTCGGGGGTAGAACGCTATTAAAAGCCTAACATCAAGGCTGGTGATGGTTCAGGATCACATTTGCCGATCATGGATAGTACCTGGTAAGGGATGGAACTGCAGTTAAACTGCTGCCATGTCTCTGGTCAGCAGTACAGAACTTTATACCAAAAAAGAGCTCATTATTTTACTGTTAGAACAACCAAGTTTGGAATGCATTACTTCACGACTCAGTTGACATTACATTGTTTAATAAATTTAAACTTGAGCTAGATAAGCATTTATGGTTTAAGTCTTCTTGTACAATTTGCCCACTAGAGTGGAGATGGTCTTGATGGGCCATTGGCCTTTTCCATCTAATGTCAACTAAGTAACTAAGCGTAAAATTTCAGGGAGATTTCAGGTATGGTGTATTAGGGAGCCAGTGAGCAGAATTACAGTAGCTGACCAGATACATTAATTAATTAGCCTGGGAAGAAAAAAGAGTTACCGGTAGGAGGAGAAAGTAAGAGAAAAGAGGAGAGAGGGTCCAGGTTCCTTTGAGTCCAGTAAGTGCATGAACAAGTCTAACAGCTAGCCTGGTTGTCTCAATTGATTCCTGCTGCAATCAGTAGGGCAGACTGAAAACACCAACCAAACAGCTCCAGTTGATATGCCAGGACATCCTTCAGATTAAGAAACATGTTTTAAGTGCAGACTTGATGATCAGGCTCCTTCTGGATAAAACGGCAGTGCTATTAAACTTCTCAAGTTCATCACAGTAAGTCAAATAAATAAATGGAAGTTGTAGCATGTGGACCCAAGCAACCGCTTCCAGGCAATCCAGAGATGAATGCAGACTACAATACAGAATCTGAAAGAAAAAAAGGGAAGGGGAAAAGAAAGTCTTCAGTCTGGACAGTCAGAAAAGTAAGGCAGCTACTGACACTATAGAAAGGAAAAGTCGTCAGTCAGGACAACCAGGAAAGTAAGGCAGCTACTGACACTATCAGAGATGGAATGTAAACGAGGGCAGTTTCCTGCATTATATTAATGCATGAAATAGAACCATTTTACTGATTACATGCACAATAAACATGCCTTCATCAATTCATATTAGGACATTGTGCTACTACATTTAACGTAACCATGAAGCAAACAACAGGTTGACAGAAACAAGAGAACTACTCGCATCATATACTACTCCACGGGTAACGCTAAAGCAGTGAATTGGACACCACTGTCACAAGGCTGTCAAATCCATTAGTTCTTATTCATCTGAAGTTGGCTGCAAGTGCTCAAAAGTTAATAGATATCAGGGAATGACCTGTAGGAATGAATATGCAGTACATACCGAGGAGGCAGTCGAATCTCTTATGTCCGCCATTGTGAGCCGCTACCACATCATAAAACAGGAAGGGAAGCTTGACTTCAGATGAAGGACTAGTAACAGCGTAACCAATAGGAAAATGCAAATCAGAAGGTAATTTTCTCTGTTGCTACAGGCGATTTTGTAGATGTTGGAGCAGGAGATCTCTGAGGGTTGAAGTCGTGCTGAAAGAGCTCTGCTTTTCTTTACTTCTGCTTCTGTAATGCTTTTTGGACTCACCTTATACTTATTCTTGAAATTGAACCAGGAGGGATGTACTGAAGGCTTGCTTTTTCTTGTAATGTAAGATCTTACTTTGAGAGTCAGTTCTTGCAGCAGGTAACACATATAAGACTGTAACGGCAGGTGGCAAGACCCACAGAAAACTTTTAGCTAGCAGTCTATGGTGGGGACTGCCCCGATGTCGGACCATCCCTGATGTCAAGTGTGAAATAAAGGTTGGGCTGTCCTCATGTGCCCCAGTTCTTTCCCACCATCGACTCATGCTCATCAGCTCCACGGATTGCCTCTCGCTAGTTCGACCATCTACTTAGCCGGATTTCTTATTTTTTTTGTGAAAAATTACCGCTTTCAGCAATTTCATCCTGTATGACTTCTACTCCGATGCTTTCTTCCAAGGGGCACCCCACAAGTATGCCTGTAGCTAACAGGTCCCTTCCAAGGATGGGCCATTCGGCCTGCCTGCTGTGCTTGGGCCCAGACCATGACACCCAAAACTGTCCGCTCTGCCAAAATGTAATAGCTGGATGTGGTTCTGCCACCAGAAAACCCTGCAGGCCTACTCACTGAGCAACGCTTGGCCGCCATGCAGAGGGATTCCTCTTCAGGAAAAGGCTCTTCCCACCATAAATTGTTGGGGAAGCACAATGAGAAGAGGAAGGACAGAAAAAGAGAAGTTCCCATTGAGATCCAGATCTTCTGGCTCCCACTCTGCTTCCAGGGGCAGTTCTGACTCAGTCTCTCAAGTGACCTGTTCTCCTCTCAGCTTACTGTTGTTAAGTCCCCCACCCTGGTATGGGCATTGGGCACTAAAGACTGCAGCTCCAGGTCTTCAGGCCCTTCCCTTCAGCCGCTGAAGATTCAACCATTGACCTTCCTTCAGGCTGTAGTACTGGGTATCACTGTCAACATCCCCAAATCCTCCTGGTCCCAACCCACACCTCCAGTTCATTGGAGCGGTGCTTGGTGCCACTCAAGGGGGCATTTTGCCTCAGGACAGAGCTCATCTTCTTTGGCATTGGCTCACCACATCTTGTCCATACCATCAGTCCCAGCCAGGACTTTGTTACGGCTGCTAGGACATATAGGCAGCATCCATCATTACAGTCCTCTAGTGAGACGGCATATGAGGATGATTCAGTGGTCTCTGCAAGTCCAGTGGGACCAAAGATGGGATGATTTGGACCAACTGGTTTCCATTACAGATCTGGTCCATTGAGAACTCAGTTGGTGGATGACATCTCCTCCCTCGGGAAGGGATGCCATTTCAAAAAGAAGCTTCGGATCCGGTTTTGACATCCAGTGTCTCAGGCATGGGTGGGCTCACACCTCAGTGTCCACAGAACACGTGGCTCCTGGTCAGCGGTCGAGGAGGCTCTCCACATAAATATTCTGGAAATGAGAGCAGTTCTGTATGCCCTACAGGCCTTGACCACAGTGCTGCTCCCAGGACACCTCCTTGTACAGACAGACAATATGTCAGTGGTGTTCTACCTCAACAAGCAAGGAGGCACTCACTCCTACCCCTTTGTCGGGAGGCAATGCGGTATGGAATTGTGCCATATCCCATCTCCTAGAGATCTCAGCGGTCCACATTCCAGGGATTCAAAACACTCTGGCCATTGGTCTCAGTTGACTCGGTCCAAAGCACACGAATGAGCCTTAATTCAGTCTGTTCGACAGATAGGGCAGACCAGAGCTGGACCCTTTGTCTCCCCTAACAATGCAAAGTTGCCCAGTTTTTGCTGGCTAGATCCAGGGCCTGGAGTTTTCTGGTGAGACGCATTGTCCCTCTCCTAGAGAGGAGGTACCTTTACACCTTCCTCCCTTTCCGCTTCCTTCAGAAGGTACTTCTCAAGTTCCAAGCAGAAGGAGCAGCAGTGATCCTTATAGCCCCACTGTGACACAACAGATTTGGTTCCCATTGCTGCAACAGCTGGCTACTGAACCTCCAGTTCCCTTGCCACTGAGCACCCACCTGCTCTCCCAGGATGACGGGACCTTGTTTCATCCAAACCTTGATCTCTGCACCTCCAAACATGGCTCCTGAAGACCGAGCCAGAATCTGTTTTGGGGTCTCGGACAGGGTCACTAATGTTCTGGTGGCTGCTAGAAACCCTCCACCAGAACCATGTATGCCATGAAATTGAAACACTATTGCCTCTGGCCATGGCCGTCATCTTGATCCCTTAGTCTGTCCAGTGAACTCGCCTCAAGTACCTGTTGTCGCTCTCGGACTCAGGATTGGGCTATTCTCCATTAAAGTGCATTTATCAGCCATTTCTGCCTACCATATCCCTGTCCAAGGTAGAACTGTAGTACAAAGGAGGTAACCCCTACCTTTCTCAGGGAAATCCTACATATGAAACCACCCATAAGGGACTTGCTTTTCATGCTGGAAAAGCTGACCTTACCCTTCGAGCCAGCCTATGGATTGCGAGCTTCGCTTTTCCTGGAAAATGTTGTTTTTAGTTGCTGTTACTTCTGCTCAAAGAATTTCTGAGCTTCAGGCCCTGATATGCAAGGAGTCTTATTTAGTGTTCCACAAGGACCATGTGGCCTTGAGGACTAATCCTAAGTTTTACCAAAGGTGGTGTCCGAGCTGACCCTGAATCAGGACATCCATCTCCCAGTGTATTACCCTGATCACTCAAACCGGAGGAGGCTCTTCTCCACACACTTGACATCCATCGATTCTGTGATTTTATCTGTCCAGAACAAAAGACTAGATGTTCTGATCAGCTTTTCATTTCTTTTGCCCCTAGGATCCAAGGGGCTTCTGTAGCCAAACAGATTCTTTCAAATGGCTCAACAACTGCATCTCCTTCTGTTACCAGAAGTACAACAAACCCTTGCGGGCTTGGTGAAGGGTCACTCCATGAGGGAGTAGCAGCCACTTTGCCGCTCTCAGAAATGTGTCTGCAGCTGACATCTCTGCAGCAGCTATGTGGAATTCTGTCCACACATTTATCAGGTACTACAGTCTGAACGTTGCCTCTCGATGCAGAGCAGGCTTTGGTCTTGCAGTTCTGCAGGGACTCCTCTCATGAGGGTACTTCCTCTTCAGTTTCTCAATTTCCTCCACCCGAGACTAGTCTGGTCTCCTGCACTGCTTGGGACTCAGTCCTATATGTAACTACTGCAAGAGCTGACTCTCAAAGTAACATAGTACAGTTACATAAGAACTTACGAACAGTAGATCTTGAGAGCAGCTCTGTAGCTGGTATGCCTCTGCCTCCTTCTCCCTAGAGGTTTCTCTCCTGCAGTTGGTCTGCATTGGCAACATTCTAATTGCTCTGTGAGGTATTTTCCTTGGTGCTCTGTTTTGATCACCTTCCATCCTTGAAGCCAGAGTCTCCGGCAGAAGAATTGAGGCACGCTGGGGACCACCCACTCTTTATTCCATTCGTGACAGGGGGTCCTCACGATAGACTGCTAGCTAGATGTTTTCCATGGGGCCCTGCTGCCTGCCAGCTACAGTCTATATGTGTTACCTGCTGCAAGAGCTTCTCTCGAAAATCTACTGTTATGGTAAGTCTTACGTAACTGCACATCTTACTTCGAGAGGGCTCTTGCAGTATGTATTCACATATAGGACTGACCCACCAGGTATCAGGACCCCACGGAAAATTTCTAGTTAGCAGTCTCTGGCGGGACTGCCCCTCATGTTAGATGATCCATCATGCGACGTCAGTATAAAGGGGTGGTCCTCAATGCCCACCTCCAGTTCTTTCCCACGTCGGCTTGTGAAAGTTCCTTGTGGTAGCGTTCCACGTTCGTAAGTCTTTCCTTTAGTTCTCAAACTTTTCAACCTAACTTTCTTTGTTTTGATCTTACACCCCAATTAGCTGTGTATGTCGCCCACGACGTCCAAGCACACATAAAATAAGTGCAACTCGTGGCTCCCAAATGCCACACAAGGATCGCCATTCCTTGTGCCTCTTCTGCCTGGGCCCAGACCATCCTGTGGAGAAGTGCAAACACTGCCAAAATGTTACTCCACTACCCGGAAAAGAAGGCAGCAGTCCCTGAAGCCTATACTTAAGAAACGCATGGCATCCATGGAGAAGGAACTAAAAGTTAAGGCAGGCATCCACCTCCCCAAAGGCCACAAGAAGAAAATGGACAAGGAAAACATCAAGAGCGGAATCAACCTCCACGCCGGCCGCTACTCCAGCCAGAGTCGCGGCACTCAAGGTAACATTTCTCCGGGGACTGCTCTCTTGACTGACCTCTTGGTGGTGTCCAAGAAGGTATCGCCTTCCCATCTGGCCCACACTCAGGCCCTTTGAAGCCTCCTGGGAAAGGAGGCCTCCGCCCTGGAAGGCCGCCCACCACGCAGCCTTCGGGTCAGAGCGGGTCTGGTAAGTCAGATGTCAGTTCCACCAGCGCCCACCTGAACAAGGTTGATAAGCTGCTTTCTCCTGGGGTTGCCCAACCAAACCTTTGCCCGACAAGGCCGCATCCCCAACGCAAACTTCCTCTGGCAAGGAATCCGGCTGTTGGATGTCAGCTCCTCTGACGCCCACCCGATTTGGCCAATAAGTCAGACGCCGTCCCACCGATGCCCGCCTTCAGCCAAGAAGCCTGTGTCAGACCCCATAGATCGGTCCAACGCCCCAGGCTCTCCGCAGCATGCAGCATTGCCATCTGAGGTCCACGATCTCCTCTGCTAACCCCGGGAGTCCAATCCTTCCTCTCCTGTCATCACAGAGGACCTTGGGATGCTGCTGCCAGGGCCTCCCCACTGGAACCCAATACCCTGACACCGGACCCTCAGACACTGGCACCGACGCCGCCTACCCGACGCCAGTCGAAGTCCCTACCAGATGACGTACGCCCGCTGGGCCAGGATTTTCACCTGCCCCACCAGCTGGACCTTTGCCAGCTCCCTCTACTCCGTAGAGCCCCTGGCTCCCAGATATCCGGCGCCTCAATATCCAGTGCCGCAATAACTGGCCCGCAGTATCTGGCACCTCTGTACCTGACGCAACATTATCTAGCTCGCAGTAACCGACGCTCAATACCCGACGCCGGACTACCCACTGTCAGGTTATGGATACTCATACTATGGATATCCTCAGTATCCATATCCCTCCTTCTCTGCCTCCGCCGCCCACTTCTCAGCCACTGGCGGACTTGAAGGAGACTCTCACCTCCTGGTGGGCTGAGGCCAAGGCTCAGCTCACCAGAGACATGGAATGTCATCTACCAACGCCGGATCCTTTGCAGGACCCCTGACGCCGGAGACGAGACTTCCTCTCGACACCAGAGGGAAGCCTCTGGTGCCTGGGTTGGGGAGGACATGCATCCCAGGTAACTCCCCAAAGGGACAGTTCCTCCCCTCATAGGAAGGAGTCTTCTTCTTCTTCTTCATCAGACACGCTGACCCAGAGACTGGACGCCTGATCCTGACGACGAGCCACGACTCCAGATCGCCCCAGGTCTAGGGCCCTCTGAAGTCCCCTCCAGAGGATCCGTCCTTTCTGGAGTTACTGAGGAAGATCCAGGAAGTCCATCAGTGGCAATCACTGGAGCCAGACCCACAGCGTAAAAGCTCGCTGCTCATTTGGATCTGACCAAAACCGCTCCTATGCTGATTCTACCCTGAATTGAGCCTGACATGGATCTCTTGCCACTATTTGGAAGCAACCTTCGGCGTTAGCTCCCCTTCTGAGGAAGGCAGATCAGCTATAACAGGCTCCCGAGGGGTAGATTTCTTGAACCTACACCCCAAGGTGGATTCGGTCATCATCAGTGCCGCCCACGGCCGTTCTGCTAATCCAAACACCTCAGCTCATCTCCACCTGATGAGGAATCACGGCTTCTGAACCAGTGCGGAAGAAGATATATTCACCTTCAAAGCCGGAGATCAGAGGACTGTGGGTTCAGTTCTCACTTCTGGCACTTGGGTTAGTATCCCAGTACTGGCACTGTAGTGCAGCATGAGAGGGTGCTGCACTTCTGAGGTGCGTCTTTCAGATGAGACGTTAAACCGAGGTCCCATCTGCCTGGATTGGTGGTAGTTCAGGTGGATGTTAAAGATTCCATGGCACTTATCGAAAAGAGTAGGGAGTTTTTATTGTGAAAAAAAAAACATAAATAAGCAACTCAGTGATCCAAAAGATAAAGTACAGAAAATGAAAGAAAAACACATTACACAAAAATACACAGGCACTCAAAAAATTACAGTGAGACCACCATGAAAACTTATTTAAATTTGATAACGTGAGTAAACCCTTTCCACCATTTTGAAACTGTCCGTGAAGCAAACATTTTGATTCCTGAAAATAAATCCTTGAAAGTTCATTAGTAACTAAATATTCATAACAATCATGACATTTTATTTTGATAGATTACCCATTGGCACCTTGCTTGCCATAAATAGTACTGTACACAACAAAAAAATAATAGCAAGGTACTATCTCAATAAGGAGATAAACCAGGGATAAACCCCAGAACCAACATATCATAGGATGGATTTGTAAGCCATCCCAACTTCCATTTTTTGCTAGATAAGGCCATAAACCCCTAGCATAAGAACAATAAAGGAGAAAATGTTCCATGGATTCTTCCTTGGTAACACAGTCAGAATAAGGACAGTTCCTTTCTCCTTGGCTTATATTTGGCATTACCCTAACATTTAGATGCCCATAAACTATAAGCCACTGTGTTTCCACTGAGATGCAGGCAGTGTGGAATTATTAAGCTGGGCCAAAACCTAAAGTTTAGAGCAGAAGGGCAGTTTTAAAGCAAGGCTCTTGTGGATAAATGAATCCAATAATCAACCGATACAGAGATTGTGTGGTATTATTTAAAATCATAGTCCTAGTTATATGCCATTTAAACAACTTCTGAACTGCTGGTTTAAAATAAACAGGGATAGTAATATGTGGATTCAATCTTGGAGCCAAATTGAGCTATATTTTAAGATAATTGCCCAAGGCGTTTACCACCCATTCCTTGCAAATAGTATCTACAGGTTAACCCAGATTTAAGTGTAGTTGTAAAGAAGAATGAATACACAAATATAATAGGATCCAGCATACCTAAATCTCCAGATTTTTATCCAAATATATATACTGACGCTTGACAGGATTTAACCATTTCCCCACAGCATCTGAAAAATAGACTGTATAACTTTGTTTCAAACTGGGAGGAAGAGGAAAATTCATGGCCAGATATTGTAGACAAGGACTAATAAACTGTTTTAGAATATGTATCCTTTAAGCTTTGAAAACTTCAATGTTTCCATCTATTAACCTTAGTTTCGACTTTCCCAAGAACTAATTCCCAATTCTCCATTGGTAGGTTTTGGGGCCCAAGCAGGAGTCCTAAAATTTTTAAAGGATTACGGAAACACAAATTCCATCTTGATTTATTTCAGGTAAGCCTGATGCTCCAAAAAAAAACCCTAGTCTTCTGTAGGTTTAGCTGTGCATTGGAAGCTGCTGAAAAACATGAAAAACCTCCAAAAAATAGTGAATCTGAGTATAATCAGCAAAGTATAAAATTAAATCAGCAGCATAAGCTTGTACAGAGAGTGAAGAAATTGTCCCAACATCAACACCTAGCCAATGTTGAGATTGAACTATAAGCTGTAAAAGGGGATCAAGGGAAAACCATATAAAAGGGGCTTAAGGGGCAACCTTGTCTAACTCCAATAACTAAATGGATACTATCAGCAACTTTCCCTTGCAGGAAAGGATAAACTATATTACGTTGATAAAGGGATGTAATAAGCTGAACCTTTTGCTCAGGGATTCCATATTGTTCTAAAACTAAATAAAGAAAGGAAGATGAACTCTATCAAAGGCCTTTTCTAGGTCTGCAGAAAGCATACAACCAACTATACCATTAAGTGGAAAATGCTCTATGGTATCTCTAATAATCATTAAAGCAGACTGAATTCTTCTGTCAGGAATTCCACAAAATTGATACGGGATATCACTAGTTTAGTATATTGCTTAAGCCGATTATTTAAAATATTGGTAAATATCTTATAATCCATATTTAAAAGGGTAATCGGCCTCCAGTTTTTAAGATTATTCCTATCCCTAGATTTAAATAAATATAATAATAATCCTTCAGTGAAGGAGGAAACACAGTATTAGTATCTATGAAAAAGTGAAACAATAAGTGGAGACAATGACTAAATTCTTTAACAAAGCTTTTATATAGGTGATGGGTAACCCATCCAGCCCTGGCAAAATGTTGGGTTTCCATTTTGAATGACTGTTGTTATTTCCTCAATAGTAATTGGTCCCAACAATTTAAGGACTTCTACTGGTACGGTGGGAAATTTAACAGTATTGAGAAATGTTTCAAGATCAGCTCTTAGGATTGGTAGTTTAGGCTCTAAAGTCTGAAAATGCTGCCTAATAGCTTCCCTGAGTTGAGTCAAAGTGGTCGCTTTGGAACCATCAGGAGTAACAAAAAATCAATAGTAGAGGAGTCTTTCAGAGATTTGCAGGCCTCAAAAGGATCACCAATGGGTTTTTTTGTGCCATTTGTAAATATAGCTTGTAATGTCTTAGCTCTATCATATTTAAAGGTTTTCATAGAATTTTAAGAACACTAATCTGGTCCGAGTAATCAAATTTTGAAATACAGGAATTCAAAATTAGCTTCTGTAACTGTTGTCTCAGGGACAAATACTTCAAAAAGTTAGAATATTTTGTGACCACTCCCTGATGTTTAAACCAATTCTGTAAAAAGTTTTAGTATCTAGCCACCAAGCCCCTAAATCAGTATACAAAAAGCTACTGACAGTCGAGCTTGCAGAAGCATTTTTACCCCAAAAACAATCGAAGGGAATCTAAGGTGGAGATATTTAGTTTCCACCTTCCATGCCTACTACGCCCTAGGCCTTCAGAGCCAAAAGTACATATCAGTAATAAGTGATCTGAAAACTCTATGGCTTCATTTGAAAAGCCTGAATATGTATTGACGGGAAACAAACATATAATCAATTAAGGAATGCAGTTTACCTTTAGAAATGAAAAAGCAGACCTTTTAAGTGATAGGTGAGACAGTTACAAAGGCCTGCTGTTTTAATTTTGAGGCTAACGCATGTGAATCACAATAAGTTTTCTTTGTCTGCTGTGCCAAACCAGAAAGGCTACAATTAAAGTCACCTTCCCATAAAATAGGCAAGGAGGTAAACAAATATGGTTGTATAGCTTTATACACTTCACTCTATCAGCTTTTGCCTGTGGATTGTAAATGTTTATAAACCTATAACAGGTGTTATGCCATTTACCATCTATAATTAATACCCTACCGGAAAAAGGTCAACCAGTTTATGCAGAGAGAAGTTAAAGAAATAAAAAAATACTAATACCATCGGCACTATCTGTGCCGAACGACCAATAGGAAGGACCCCAAGGCCAATCCCTCTTAAAGGTGTACAACTGTTCTATGGAAAACATCCATGTCTCTTGCAAAAACTAACTGTAATCTTAGAGTCATGAATGTATTGAAAAGGGCCTGTCTTTAATATTATTTAAAGGCTATGCGATTTAAGGAACCCCGAGTAAACTGCATTCTAAAGATTTATTATTATTTTTCCTCTTTTTCTTTTTCTCTTTGTAATTATCCAAGGGTTGTGAGGAGACAGAGGAAAAGAGGATTTCTGGGAGTCAGAATCCCAACATCCATGTCTGTTTCCCCAAGGAGAAAATAAAGCAGCGAGGAATTAGTTGATTCTACAGAAACCGGGCAGGGAGGGATTTTGATTGCAAATGCCTAGAGGATCTCCGCCTAGGCAGTATGGCAGAGGGGCTACAAAGTTATCATCAGGACTCAAGGAAACTGAATCAGTATAACAAACTGGTACCAGCTCCTGAGGTACCAAAGGAGCTGTGTCTGTCCCCACTTTCAATAAAGTTTGTGAGGTAACGTCAGTGGTCTGACCTGTGGATTCAGAAGAGGAAAGTGCAGAAGTGGGAGCTTCCTGAAGAAGCTGCTCTGTTACCACAGAAATAGAAGGGGGAAGAATTGCAGAATATTGTGCTTTCTGGATCAATAGGTCAGGACTAATGCAGGATGCTTTATTTTTGCTGCCCATGGGCAATCTTGAAACAAATGTCCATATTCTTTACATAAATCCCATCTAGTATGATTCGCACATTGCATGGTGATGTGGCCTACTTCCCATAATTGTCACACCTGGGCTGGTCACACACACTTGATAAGTGAGTTCTGGAACCACACTTATAGCAAGCCCGAGGTTGCCCACCATAAAAGCAGACTCCTCGATCTCTCCCCAACAAAAAGAGTTTGGAATATGTTCAATACCAGAGTCAGACTGTCTCAGTTTGACTTTATATTTCCACCCTCCCGTCCAAAAGTGCTCTAAATCCAGAATGGGCTCAGGAGAACTTAACACATCGCATTTCTGAGAAAGCCAGAAAGTAATGTCTTCCACATGGACTCCCTCATTGCGAAGCATCACCATCACGGATTTAAGCAAAGGTTTAGTGAGAGGTATTACATAAAAGGAGTCCATGTGGGAGAGAACTTGACCTGACCATACCTTTCCCAAAACAAATCTAAGGTGCGAGATGTCCTCAAACTAATGTCAAAATTATCTTCTCCTGAAATGTTAATGAATGCATAAACGCCTTTAGGAGAAAATGCAGAGTCCTTAATCAAAGTTTTCCCAACATAATATCTGTCGGGTCTAGAGTCCAAACCTCCTTTATACTGAATACTGAACGGCATTCCTCTGGGGGTTGCTTCCTTGGTAGCTGAAAAAGTTCGGACATTAAGGGTCTTTTCTGAAGTGGTTTAGATGCCTCTAAACTTGAAGAAGTGGGAGGTGAAATATCCTTAGCAGCTGTGTCCTGCAGGGTTTGAGGTGCCAGGGAAACAGAAGGAAGAGATAGTATTGCAGCTCGCTTCAAAGTAGAAGTAGAGCCTGGTTTCCATGTAGGGGGTTTTGTGTAAGTTTAAAGTCAGAGTCCCAGTCAGGTCAGGTAACCAGATACCTGAAGGAACTTGTTTCTAACCTGCCCCTACCAAGGCCTTCCCTGGTGTCCAGGGACCATCAGCGAAGCCAGAAGGGTGTATAGAGCCATGAATAGAACCAGGTTTTTAGTTGATTTTGAATAGTTACAGCTCCCCAGTATTGTGAAGCACATCTTGAAAAAGAATTCCGTTACACCAGGTTGAGGTGCTGTTTCAGTTTGATAGGTGATAGCAGGGAGAGCAGCTGAGTTTTCCACAGCTGGTTATTCATAAACAAACCCAGAAGCTTTGCTGAGTGTAGCGCTAAGAGTGGAAGGAAATCGGCAGCAGAAATAGATGCATGTAACAGCACTGAAGATTTTGGAGCTTGGCTTTAGGCATCGTCGGTCTGCTATGAAAATACTGCCAGCCGTTTGTTGAGGAGCAGTCTCACACATATTAAGTGATAATTGCATTGAATCTCTAGTTTTAGAAGAATCAGAAGTAGCAGTCAAAGGTATAGACTCACCGAGCCCACAGGCTATTCGGAATGCTTCTCCTCAGCTGAGGAGCTGTCAGAAATTCCACTGCTAATGACAGGGCGTGCTCCAGGAGCTGCAGCTCTGCACAGTCTGTGAGCGGTTTGCAAGAGATAGCACTTGCTGCTGCAACTTCGATCAAAACAGATCCTTTGTTAATACCAGTATTATCAATAAGCTCCAAATCTTCTGCAGAAATCGGAGCCTCGTGAAATTCATCCTCGGATTCAAAATCTGGTAGATCCACACGACTTGCCTCTTGCAGATTCACAGTGGGAGATGAGGCAAACCCCACCGTACCAGCATCTTCTCCCTCCAATGGCCTGCACCGAGTGGCCATCTTGTTGACAGCCTGTCCCCTACTGGCCAAGAGTAGGGAATTTCCAGTGTCCTGACCAAATTTCCCTCATTCACTAAAAATACCACCAACAGTTTAATCTGGTTCAAGGTCAGTTGGCATTCATCTGTATCCCCTCCCCGGTCGTGCCTGAAAATAGGCAGGATTTGTCTAGTGCACTTACCCGCCAACAAAACTAAATAAAATAAATATTCCTCTTGTACCCTAGGTATTAGGGCCCTGAACTATGTGGCACATATGGGGATTATCAGAAGTCCATCCTCAGTCAGGTGGAATCACATTTGGACTCCTTCCTGAGTCTCAGACTAAGCAGGAAGTGGCAGATCTTGTCTGTTCTGCCTATTCGGCCAGTTGGCACATGCTTAATGCCACTTACGATGCAGTGGACACCACCGGTAGGAGCTCGGTCTTCGCAGTGAGTTTATGGCGTCATGCTTGGCTCTGTGTGTCAGGATTGGTTCCTGAAGTGCAATCTGCTATTCAGGATACTCCTTCAGGGGTTCAGTGCTATTCAGAGGTGATGTCAAGGACATCATTACCGACCTGCAGGAGAAGGGCACTGCACTTAAGTCTGTTGACTCTATGTACAGGCCCCTCAAGGGCAGCGACGTCTTTTCATAGAAGGAACCTCACAAAACCCAAACCGCAGGGCAGACAGGCCAACAAACATTGGACCCTCCAGCAACCAAGACTGCCCTAGTAAAAACCTGCGGGAGCATCGACTGCCACGCTGCCCCACACCTCCTGACTTCCCCCTCTCCCACTGCCTCTGGATGCCCCAGAGGAACCGGTAGGAGGAGATTCGCCCTCCATTTGCCGGGTTGGGAGAGGATAATGTCAGATGCTTGGGTGCTTCAGTTGATAGCAGCAGGACACTCAATAGAATTTCTACAGAAACCACCCTGAAGGCTGCCCCTCAGTGTCTTACACCTCGCAGCATCTTCCTCTGGTTCTAGAAGAAATCACCTCCCTTCTTTCGAAGGCGGCAATAGAACCCGTCCCCAACCACCTTTGGGGATGGGTTACTATTCACATTTCTTCCTAGTTTCTCCGGTATCTGCTTTGCTAGGACCCTTCAAAGGAATCTCTGACACTATCTCACCTCAACCTCACAATGCCACTGCTCTCCTAAATCAGGCTCTCTGTCTCCCTGGCTGTCTCTGAACTGCGACCAGTAACCTCTAACAGATAACCGCCTCATGGCAACTGCCCTCCTGCCTCACCCTCCCCCACCGCCTCACTCCTGCCCTTCCCCAGTCTTTCATGCCACCTCCTCCACTATTACACCCTATAGGCATCTGCCCTTCTCCCACAATTCTGCTTACACCTCATCCTTCCACCCCTCACTCCGACAGAGGCACCTCTTCTTGCCTACCTCTTCCTGTTCCCCCACTACCCTGCACACACAATCTGTCTTTCCTATCGTTTCTTTCTTGGCTGTTGCTATTCTGAAACCTTATTTAAGCTGCCCTCTGAAATCAAGCAACAATTTATGACTGTAACTGTAATGTGTTAAACTATAAACCATTGTCTACCTTTGTATGTATGTTACCGCCTCCTCTGACGTGGAACCTTTGTAAATGAGCAGTCCTTGCTTAAAGGTACTTGTAATCCTGGTGTAACCCCCTGCAAATGGGGGTTCCCAAAGTCCCCAGGAGCTTGTTTGAATACCCAAGCCTGGATGGTGTTCAGCCTTAAGCTGTTTATCTGTGAGTGCTTTTAGAGCCTCTGGTACTGTCTCTTTAAGAGCTGTCTGTCTGCAGACATAATTAATTTGGATGGTGGTCTATGCATTTCTCTGCTCGAGCCCTCTCGAGCTTACTGCTAAGTCGCTTCCGCTTCTGCTGTCGCTAATGGGCAGAAGGAGCACTCTTCAAAGATGTAATTGTTTGCTTGTAACCTGTTAGAGTAATAATGAAAATGCAGTTTGTTTTAACCTGCTTTCTTATAGCAAGGACAGTGCAGAGTAGCTCCCTCATGTTGGTTCTGAACTGCCGATTGGACCAATCATTGTGATGATCTTTTAAAATGGAGCCTGCTCTGGGCTAATCAGAACTTGACTCTCCTCTGGAGCCAGCCACAATGGGACTGTATGGCAGATGCCTCTGGGAATTGTAGTTTGACTCGGCCCTTTTGCACCAACAGGGGAGTCTGATTGTGAGTGACAGCCAAACCAGCCAAATGAACTGGGAGGAACTCAAAGGAAATGCCCAGCTCTGTCTACTGGAAAGAGCAGATGAGTTGGGGCAGTGATGAGACAAGGAGCTGTGTGCTTCTTTGGTGTGTAGTTTTAGCTCGCAATCGCGTAAGGCCCTAAGTATCGGTCTGCAGCTTGGGCAAGCACCTGTTCAGACTGAATCCGACCTGTGAAGAGAATCAAGGAGATCTGAAGAGTAGAAATCAGGCTCACCCTGTAGAAGATTGGAGAAATTGCTGAATTGCACTCGGTCTGTCAGGAACTGAATCTGCTGTGTGTTCTCCGGTATTGTGCAGTAATGCGATTGGTATAGAGAAGCAGCCGCCTGGTATAGTACTTTCCTTTTACATATAAATGTGTGTAGTGCTTGTGGGAATCGCGTTCCAAATCCTCTGTACAGTGAATTGAGTGCATGAAGCTGGAAGTAAACCCCAGCTTAATCCAGACTACATCCATTTGCTCTAAACTGCAGTGGGGTCTAGTCACAAGGACCTTGTCCACAGGGTCTGCTCCTCCTGGCAATCCAGGACAATCTGCCTTCCGTCCAGTTCCCAGCATTGAGTTTGTGAGTGCAAAGCAGGTAGCTCCCTACCATCTGTTGATCGAATTGCAAGTGTGTCATCTAATTGTTTTTTTTTTTTTCATTTCTTCACGAACTGAGCCAACCGCTCCGGATTACAATTTGGGTATTGTGCCAGTGTTTTTC
The DNA here is from genome assembly GCA_016271365.2 of Neoceratodus forsteri. NCBI lineage: Eukaryota > Metazoa > Chordata > Ceratodontiformes > Ceratodontidae > Neoceratodus > Neoceratodus forsteri. Next base: position 118,032,977 of record JADMNL010000024.1, on the reverse strand, counting down.
CATCACAGGGTCCCAACCAGCTGCACCGATCCTGGCTAGCCCCCATCCTGGGTACCCAGTGAAAGTGACAATTTGGGACTCTGAATATGCATACAGTACTGTGATTATTAATGTGTTTAATCTAATTAACCTGATTTCCTCCTGTCCTTGTTACAGCTCCTTAAATAAATCAGATCTGTTTCTTTCAGCAAAATTACACTGACTGAGGTATTCGCTTATGTTAAAGTATTGTACTGTGGCTTTTGCACTGTGTCATCTTGTTTTACAGGGGTTCTCAGAGTCCAGTCGACAGAGCCAGCCATGGGGGTAAGTGTAGATTGTGAAGATATTCCTGATGCATTGTGTGGGCCACTAGTGGGAAGAAAGGGGTTACAGTGTCCCAGAGGGCTGTGACCAAGTGTTTAACTACTGCAAACCCTGACCTCTGGGTGGAGGCACCCACCATTGGACCTAGGCCCTCAACCTGTTAGTAGTTAAGCAGGCAGGGTAGTAGCCCTTGGGATAGTGCCACCTAGGGGTTACATCTAGGAGGCTCACTGCTGGGATTGTGTGTCCTCTAATGGCCACATTTCTGAACCACTGTAAAATAAATAAATAAATGGGTACCCTGACAGAAGTGGCTGTGCACGGTTGGTGGAGTGGTGTACTGGGAGAGATCGACTTGACCCCCAAAATGCTATGCTTATCCTGGACATCCCCTGGGTATCACTACGGACACTGTACAGGAGTACTTTCCAAGGTGGAAGGTTTACAAAACCCTGTGGTGGTGGGTCGACATGCTAATCTGCTCACCCACACTTTCATAGCCCTAGTGGAGTATAAGGGATCCCTAGATGGCTCCAAAGTGCCACAGACTGTTACCCCAGAGGAGCCCTCACTGCCTGGAGTGATAACTAAGGACAGTAAAGACCCGGATGGAATGAGCCCCCACCATCCGAAACTTTGAGGGAAATTTGCTAAATGGTTGCTGGAGGAAGGAAAACTGTGGATGACTTGAAGAAACTATTCTTGCCACCTGGGGCGTTTCCTCCCCAACACCCTCTCCGCTCCAGTACCCGTTATGGTGACTGAACCAATGCAAGCTTCTGTTTCTGCACCTGCCATTAGTCACGACTTCCACCGAAGGCTGAGGATCTTCTCTGGTACTCTCCCACCCCCAAGGGAGGATGACTGGGAGACCTGGATAGACTATGTTGCCCCTCAAGTGCTAGAATGGCAATGCTCGAAGCTGAAAAGTGAAAGAGGGTTAGTGAGAGCCTCCGAGGTCCTGCCCTGGCTACCATCTGTGCTAACGGGCCAGTAACCCTGAAGCGACTGCACAGGACTATCTTGAGGTCTTGGAGAATGTGTATGGAGCCCAGATTCTAATGAGGACCTGTGGTGGAGAGTAAGAAATGCACAACAGTACCAAGGGAGTTGTTGTCTGTGTATGTATCTCGGCTGGAAAAATTGCTGCAAGAATGCCTCAGAAAGGATAGTTTGCCAGCGATTGAATTGGACCAAACCAGGCTGGACAGGATCCTTAAGTCTGCCCCTTCTCAGAACTGCTGTTGCTTCAGTTATGTCTGGCCAATCGACTGGAATCCCCACCTCCTATGATGAGCTAATGAGAGAAATTCGAGGAGTGGAGAAAAGGCGACCTCGGGAGGACTTGCACCAATAGCTGCTGCTACGATCCGAGTGACTGAGGGTGACCCATCAAGTGAAGTTCAGGGGCAGAGGCTGGCAGTTAATGAGTGCTCTGAGAAGGAAAAGATATGCTACCATGGGCGAACTGCTGAGAGAGATTAGAAAAGTAACAGACAGTCCCATCATGAAGGCCGCCCTACCAGTGCGGCACTGACACTTGCCCGACCGCTTCTGTTATGGGGGTGGAGGTGCCTATCCAGGCACCTCATGTTGACAATAGTTCGAAACTTGATGTCTTGACCATGGAAGTGGGTAACATAGAAAGAATAGAAACATAGAATTTGACGGCAGATAAGGACTCTTGGCCCACCCAGTCTGCCCATTTCCTACCTAATGGGTAAGCTGCAGATCCTAGTTAACCAAGAGCCTACTTCTTCCTACCCCACCCCTAGAATTGCCTAATGACTGTCCCATGCATGCTTGAATTCCACCACTGTTTTTGACTCCACAACCTTCCTCCGAAGGCCATTCCATGCATCCACAACCCCTCTGTGAAAAAATACTTCCTTAAATTACCTCTGAGCCGCCTCCATCTTCAAATTGTGCCCCTTGTTCTTGCACACCTCTTTTTGAAAGATGCTACCCTCTTGGACTTTGTTGATTCCTTGAGGTACTTGAAAGTTTCTATCATGTCTCCCCTCCTCCTTTCCTCGAGGCTATACATATTAAGCTCCTTAAGTCTCTCTTCATATGTCTTCCGTGCAGACCCTGCACTATTTTGACGAGATGCCTCCAAATGCTTATCACGCCGCAGACGGAGATGGCATCAAGGTTTCCAGTTAGTAGTACCCCGCCCTGGCTCCCAGTGTGATGCCTCGCCAGCTCAAGTGAAGAAAGTATGTTTTGCTATAATTGTGGGAAGGATGGGCACATGAAGAGAGAATGCCGGTCCCCAAAAGACACAGACAAATTTGCATATAAGCTACAAGAGAGCTTCGGAGAACAAATCAGTGGTTAAGAGGTGCACAAATGATCCCAGTGAGGGTCCAAAAATGCTTACTCACGCCCCTTTGTGTCAAGGTCAGTTGCCCAGGCCCCTGCTACCGCCTCTCCAGACTGGTCCAGAATAGTGGGTCCTCCATGGAGACCACTGTAAAGGTGAATGGAGTGTCTACAAGAGCTGTATTAGACAGTGGCTCCCAAGTGACAATTATGTTCCAGGATTGGTATCAGAAGCATTTGTCAGACATACCCTTACAGCCATTAGAAGGACTGCATGTATGGGGTTAAGTGAGAAGGCTACCTATTCCGGTATATCCGAATTTGGCTGTCTTTCCCACCTTCATGGCTGGAGTGGCCAAACAAGTAGAGACCCTAGCCTTAGTGTGTCCCCACTGGACTGTATGATGGGGTCCTTTTGTTGATTGGAACAAATGCTCATGTTTGGACGCCTGGCACAGTTGTGTTATGAAAAACAGGGGTCAAGGACTAGTAGAGCTTTAAGAATTCGGCCCTGATCAAGAAGGCCTATGAGGCACAGAGAGATGCTGAAAAGTAGAACCAGAGGAACCAGTTGGAATTGTCTGGAAGAAGGATCCTGTGTCTCTGATCCTGGCGCCAAATGCCCAGTGTACCTTACAGGAGAGGTCCATCAGAAAGGATGTCAAGAATAAAATATTAATGTTGGATGCACCAGACGATGGAAAATTGCTGGAGGGACTGCTGGTCAAGCTTAGTATTTTGCCTGCTAGAGCCCATGCTTATGCCAGAAGGGTAATGGTTCAAGTTCATAATGTGTCTGACACAGAGATTCGAGTAAATAGAGGTTGCGCCTGGCTAATGTGCATTGTGCAGACACTGCAGTGCTACCCAGTAGCAAGAGTTTGGGGAAGAATGACAGAGTAATGCCTGACTTGTTTGATATCGGTGATTCCCATTGCCAGCTGAATGGAAAGTGAGAATCAGTGAGAAGCTTGCCTAGAGAGACCAGGTGTTTCTTAAAGGATGCGTCAAGGAGCTGAGCACCATATCCGCTGCATGATGAAAGGCCATTTCATGAGAGGTCTCGACGCCTGGCACCTGCTGATATAGATGATGTGAGACAGCATCTGCAAGAGATGCTAGCTGCTGGTGTAATACAAGAATCCAGAAGCCCCTATGTTTCCCATTGTGGTAGTGAGAAAAAGAATGGGACAGTAAGGATGTGCATGGATTATCCGACTTTAAACTGGCGGACTATCCCTGATCAGTACACAATGCCCCGTATTCAGGATGCTTTGGACTACCTAAACGGACCAAGTGGTTCTCTGTGCTGGATCTCCGCAGTGGGTACTACTAGATCCCGATGGCCCAGAGACCATAAGAAGACAGCCTTTATCTGTCCGCTCTGCTTCTATGAATTCGTGAGGATGCCTCAAGGATTTCAGGCGCCCCAGCCACTTTTCAGTGATTGATGGAGCGTGCAGTGGGGACATGAACTTACAAGAGTGCCTGGTATACCTAGATGATGTTATTGTGTTTGGCAGCTCACTGGAGGAACATGAGAGCAGATTGTTCAAGGTGTTGGACCGACTGGAAGACTTTGGCCTTAAACTGTCCATTGATAAGTGTCAATTCTTTCAAACATCAGTAAAGTATGTGGGACACATAGTATCCACCGAGGGAATAGAGACCCACCCAAGTAAAGTCAAGACCTTGACCACCTGGCCACAGCCCAAAAATCTAAAAGAACTGCAAAGATTCCTGGGATTCTGTGGTTATTATCGGCGTTCATCAAGGACTATTCAAGAGTGATCCGCCTTTACTTAACCTTACTCAAGGGTATCTCCCAACCCACAAAAATACAAAAGTCAGCGTCCCTCAAGACTGAAAGAGTGTATTTTGTCCAAGTGAAGTATTTGGGGCCTGCTGGACTCCTGATTGTGAGACTGCTTTTCATGAGATCATATATCAACTTGCCCACACTCCAGTGTTGGCCTATGCTGATCCAACAAAACCTTATGTCCTGTACACTGATGCTAGCTTGCAAGGGTTGGGGTCTGTGTTGTACCAAGAGCACGAGAATGGCCTGAGACCAGTGGCCTTTGCCAGAGTAAGCCTGACCCATCCGAAAAGAACTATCCTGTACATAAGTTAGAGTTCTAACTTTGAAGTGGGCTATTGTTGACCAATTCCATGAGTACTTGTATGGGGCTAAGATACTAGTAAAACTGACAATAATCCTTTGACCTATGTGCAGACTTCAGCTAATTTGGATGCCACTGGCCATAGCTGGCTTTCTGCATTATCTACATACAACTATGCTGTTGAATATAGAGTAGGCCTGAACCACATAGATGGTGATGCTCTCTCCCGAGACCTGTTCCCAGAATGACTGGGTCAGACTGTCAGAACCTCGTTATACGAGCACTCTGCCAGAAGTTTGACAGGGAGGAACAAATGTCCACGGACGAGTGACTGTATGGTGGATTGTTTGGGACCCTCTGAGAATTGCATACCTGCTGCTTATTGTCACCTTTCTGCAATAGACATTGGTGCACTGCCTCAGCTGGACAATGACAGTATTCAAGGGCTCAGTCCTGCAATCCCATGATCAAATCAGCTTTAGAAGCCCTCTATGCAAGGAAAGATGTGTCCAAATTATGTTCCACTGATTTGAGAACTGCATTGTTATACAAAGAAGGTCCTAAGTTGAAACTGATCAATAGACTGTTATACGAGAGAAAAGTATATAGAGGGGACAAGTAGACAAACAACAACTAGTGCTGCCACTGCCTTCGAGACTCAGTACGAGGTCCTTACACAACCACATGGGGCACCTTGGTATAGACAGAACACTTGACTTGGTGAGATCCAGATTCTATTGGCCTAAGATGGGGCTGATGTGCAGCAACATTCGAACTTGTAGTCGCTGCTTACAGAGGAAAGTTTTGCCCCAGAGGGCTGCCCCTTGTTAACATCACCACCAGTGCCCCCATGGAGTGGGTCTGTATTTGAATTTCTGAGTTTAGAGTCAGATCAAAGAAATATTAGTAATGTGCAGGTGGTCACTGACCATTTTATGAGATATGCCCAAGCTTCCCACCAAGGACCAGAAGGCATCCACCTGCAAAAGTACTTGTAGAAAACTTTTTGTTCACTATGGGGCTCCACAAAGAATCCATTCTGATCAAGGAGAGACTTTGAGAGTCGTCTGATAAAAGAGATGTTTTCTCTGTGGGAGTGCGAAAGTCCAGCACCACCCCACCACCCCCAGGGAGACCCACAGCCTGAACGTTTCAACCACACTTTGTTAGACATGCTAGGCACCCTCCACCCAAAGGACAAGCCTAGATGGAGCTAACAAATTAGCACCCTGGTACATGCCTACAACTGCACCAAAAGTGATGCCACACTGGGTTCCTGGTGTTTGGAAGAGAAGCTTGACTGCTGGTAGATGTGTGTTTTGGGGTCTCTCCTGATGGGGTTCGAGATGACAACTATTTACAGTATGTACAAAAGTTAAAGGCCCAGCTAAATCATGCATACCAACTGGCTCAAACCATGGCTGCCAAAAGAAATCTGGCCAACAAAGAAAGGTATGATAAAAGGTGAAAGCACAGGAACTCCAGGAGGGAGATCGGGTATTGCTAAGAAATCTGGGACTGCATGGCAAACATAAGATTGCTGACCGGTGGCACCATCTCCCTCACATTGTAGTGGGCAAACTAGATGATCTGCCTGTGTATAAAGTAAGGCCTGAGAATAATTTAAAAGATGTTAAAACAATGCATAGAAATCATTTACTGCCCATTGGACAAATCTTGATTGAGTCTGAGTCCCCAGAAAATGCCCCTCTGGACCAGTGACTAGAGCTGCTGCTAAGGAAAAATCAAGAAAGTCTGCACCTACAGAAGCTGAGTTAAAGCTGCCCTCCACAAGTCCCAGTTGAGCATGACTGTCAGTCCATATCAGAGGAAAGTGAGTGTGACTTTGAATACTACCCTTCTTATGAACTGAGTCAGTTGTTTCAGGGCAATCCCTAGTCAATACTGGAGATGAAGCTGGGCCTTCTGGACTGTCTAAGCCCCCAGCTTTGTCCCTGGAGCCAATGCTCCCAGAAAGTGAAGTGCAAAGCATCAAGTCAGAAGATATGGAATCATTGTGTATGGTTGAATTGTTTGAGCTTTCAGGGAGGAAAATGATGGACTGAAACAGACTGGTGATATACCAGAACAAGAAGAGTATTTTGAGTGCCCTGATGGTCCACTGCCAGTGTCCGAAAGCTCTACATGTGAGCCAAGTGTTGTGGACTCAGAGATTGTAACTCCTGGAGCTGAAAGTGCCCCAAGTTCTAGCCTCTCTACCCCAATGGAGACTCCACTGGCAAGTAAAGACAATGCTGAAAATGAGGCTCAGTGCAGAGACTGTAACAGTTCCTAGAAAGACTGGTCGAGCTGTAAGGCCTGTGGTGCACCTCAGTTATGATTCCCCTGGGAGGCCTGTGGACTTGCCTCTCAATGTTGTCCATAAAGGGGGTATGTGTCCCCAGGCTCATTGCCCAAACTGAACATCAGTGCTAACTCCAAGTTACTTGTGTTGCCCTCTAGGTATGGTGCCCATGCCCCTGCCCCATCCAGCCCCAAGGTAGCTGATAGGAAGGGCCTCTTCAGGTTTCATGTACAAGAGGTATAACCTGAGTTATGGTACAATTGTGTGTAATACTGTGTAAAGAGGATGTACTGCAAAGTTTCAGAAATGTGTTTCTGGTAAAGTGATATTGACTGATGATTACATGTATGAGCCTAATGTGATACCGATGCAAATGTATATGGTTGCAATTGAAACTTATGGGGTACTTGCTTGACACAGATGCCAAGCTTTTTCCAGGCGGAAGGGTGTAACTCCCCTGCAAATGGGGGTTCCCAAAGTCTCAGGAGCTTGCTTGAATGCTCCAAGCCTGGATGGTGTGCGCGTCTAAGCCGTTTATCTGTGAGTGCTTTTAGAGCCTCTGGTACTGTCTCTTTAAGAGCTGTCTGCCTGCAGACATAATTAATTTGGATGGGGGTCTGTGTGTTTCTCTGCTCGAGCCCCACTCGAGCTACTGCCAAGTCGTCTCCATTTCTGCTGCGCTAAGTGAGCAGAAGGATCACTCTTCAAAGATGTAATTGCTTGTAACCTGTTAGAGTAATAATGAAAATGCAGTTTGTTTTAACCTGCTTTCTTGTAGCAAGGACAGTGCAGAGTAGCTCCCTCATGTTGGTTCTGAACTGCAAAATTGGACCAATCATTGTGGTGATCTTTTAAAATGGAGCCTGCTCTGGGCGAATCAGAACTTGGACTCTCCTCTGGAGCCAGCCACAATGGGACTGTATGGCAGATGCCTCTGGGAATTGTAGTTTGGACTTTGGCTCCTTTTTGCACCAACAGGGGAGTCTGATTGTGAGTGACAGCCAAACCAGCCAACTGAACTGGGAGGAACTCAAAGGAAATGCCTGGTTCTATCTACTGGAAAGATCAGATGAGTTGGGGCAGTGAAGAGATATGGAGCTGTTGCTTCTTCTGTGTAGTTTTAGCTCGGGAATCGCGGTAAGGTGCCCACGCTTAGGTCTGCAGCTTGTGCAAGCGCCTGTTCAGACTGAATCGACCTGTGAAGAGAATCAAGGAGATCTGAAGAGTAGAAACCAGGCTCACCCTGTAGAAGACTGGAGAAATTGCTGAATCGACTCGGTCTGTCAGGAACTGAATCTGCTGTGTGTTCTCCTGGGTATTGTGCAGTAATGCATCAGTACAGAGAAGCAGCCTTCTTGGTATAGTACTTTCCTTTACATATAAATGTGTGTAGTGCTCATGGGGAATCCGCTTCAAACCCCTGTACAGTGAATTGAGTGCTGAAGCTGGAGTAAACCCCAACTTAATCCAGACTACATCCATTTGCTCTAAACTGCAGTGGGGTCCAGTCACAAGGACCTTGTCCACAGGGTCTGCTCCTCCTGGCAATCCAGGACAATCTGACTTCCATCCAGTTCCCAGCATTGAGTTTTAGAGTACAAAGCAGGGTAGCTCCCTGCCATCTGTTGATCGAATTGCAAGTGTGTCATCTAATTGTTTTTTTTTTTTTATTTCTTCACGAACTGAGCCAACCGCCCGGATTACAATTTGGGTATTGTGCCAGTGTTTTTCCATCACAGGGCCCCAACCAGCTGCACCCGATCCTGGCTAGCCCCCATCCTGGGTACACAGTGAAAGTGACAATTTGGGACTCTGAATATGTGCACAGTACTGTGGTTATTAATGTGTTTAACCTAATTAACCTGATTTCCCTCGTCCTTGTTACAGCTCCTTAAATAAATCAGATCTGTTTCTTTCAGCAAAATTACACTGACTGAGGTATTCATTTATGTTAAAGTATTGTACTGTGGCTTTTGCACTGTGTCATCTTGTTTTACAGGGGTCCTCAGAGTCCAGTCGACAGAGCCAGCTCTGGGGGTAAGTGTAGATTGTGAAGATATTCCTGATGCATTGTGGGCCACTAGTGGGAAGAAGGGGGGTTACAGTGTCCCAGAGGGCTGTGACCAAGTTAGTTTAACTACTGCAAACCCTGACCTCTGGGTGGAGGCACCCACCATTGGACCTAGGCCCCTCAACCTGTTAGTAGTTAAGCAGGCAGGGTAGTAGCCCTTGGGATAGTGCCACCTAGGGGCTACACTAGAGTTCAATAAATAAATAAAAAAAATAGTTCCAAAGAAGACGGGAGACGTGAGACCTATTCTAGACCTCAGTTCCCAAACATGCCTGTGGAGTACAAGCGGCTCAGAATGCTCTCTTGCAGAGTCTTCACCTCTTCTTCAGCAGGGACAGTGGCTGACGCGCTTGGACATGCAGGATGCCTACCTGCATATCCCCATATGCCCTTCCCACCGCAAATTCCTCCGCTTTTGTTTTCAGGGGACCACTACCAGTTCAGAGCCCTCCCATTTGGTCTTTCCTCGCCCCCGAGTATTTACCAAATGCCTGACAGTGGTAGCGGTCCACCTACATACCCAGGGAGTTCAGGTATTCCCTTACCTGGACGATTGGCTCCTGGTGGCCCCATCCAAGGAGGAACTCCTGCACCCCTTTTCCCTTGCCCTGCAGCTTTTCACCAGCCTGGGTATCACCATCAACCAGGCAAAGTCCCATTTGGCCCTGCCAATGCCTCCAGTTTATAGGGGCAATTCTGGACATGACCATCGGCAAAGCCTTTTTGCCTCTGGACAGGGTGGACACCCTTCAGACACAGGCTCTGCCTTCTGACCGGTCACAGGAGGCTCAGAGCCAGGTCAGTCCTTTGCCTCCTGAGGCTAATGGTGGCTGCCATTCCGACAGTCCCACGTGCTTGGCTCCATATGAGGATCTTGCAATGGACACTTCGTCTCAATGGGACCAAACTTTGGACAATCTAGACCAGGAAGTACTAGTTTGATCCCATGATCAGGAACTTGCAGTGGTGGATGGTGCAGGAGAACCTAAGCCTGGGGATTCATTTCAGTATCAAACCCCTCCAGACATTGATGACAGATGCGCCAGAAGATGGCTGGGGAGCCCATGTCGGGTCTCACAGGACTCAGGGCAGCGGGTCAAAGTTTGAATAAAACCTGCATATAAATGTGCTTGAACTAAGGGCAGTCCTGTATGCCCTTCAGGCTCTTCAATCCTTTATTCTTCCTGGCCATCTCCTCATTCAAACAGACAACGTGTGTAGCCTGGTATCTCAACAAGCAGGAAGAACATGTTCCTACCTCCTTTGTCGGAAGCAATGAGGGTCTGGCTTTGGGCAACCCAGCATCACCTTCACTTGACCACAATTCACGCCCGGGAGTGGAAAACACGCTGGCAGATTGATTCAGTTGTTCCTCTGCCAGATCCCATGAATGGAATTGGATCAAGAAGTCATAAACGACATCTTTCAGTGATGGGGAACACTGCAGATAGACCTCTTCACTTCTCCCCAAAACACAAAGCTTCCCGACTTTTGCTCGCCGCTCCAGGGCGAGGCATTTTTTGGCGGACGCTCTGTCTCGCTTGGAAGGACAGATTCATTTATGCCTTCCTCCTCTTCCTTTAATTCCGAGGGTCCTGAACAAACCTATTGCAGAGGGAGCTCGAATGATTCTCATCGCCCCTTCTGGTCCAGGCAAGTTTGGTTCTCTCTTCTGCAACAGTTTTCAGAGAAACCTCCACTTCCTCTTCCTCTGTCACAACAACTGTTGACCCAGGATCAGGGACCCTTGTTCATCCAGGTCTCAAATCCCTTCATCTACATGCGTGGCTCCTGCAGACATAGCAAAAGCCCTCTTTGGGGTTTCTCCACTTGTAGCGGACATCTTGGTAGAGGCCAGAAAGCCTTCCACCAGGTCCACCCTACGCTATGAAGTGGAAACGGTTTTCTGTCTGAGCCTCTTTGAAAGACTTCAAGCCTTTTCATGCCCTGCCAATAAGGTCCTGGACCACGTGCACCACCTCTTCGACCTGGGTCTCAGCCATTCCTTCTTAAAGGTCCACATGGCCGCTATTTCAGCCTACCATATTCCCTTTGGGGACAGGACCCGCTCAACTGGAAGTCTCTAAGACCTTCCTCAGAAGGGTTCTCCATTTGAGAACCCCCATCTGGGTTTCTGCCCTCCTTGGGACTTGAATTTCATTCTGAGAAGCTAACTCTGCCTCCCTTTGAGCCAGCGGCTACAGCCAATTTAAAGTTCCTTTCTTGGAAGACTCTCTTCCTAGTGGCCATTACTTGGCTCGGCATACTTCTGAGCTTCAGGCCTTGATGTGCAAAATCCCATACTTGATTTTTTACAAGGAACATGTGGCTCTTCGCACCAACCCTAAGTTTCTCCCTAAGGTGGTGACTGAATCCACGCTGAATCAGTCCATTGAGCTACCCGCTTTATGCAACACTCCAATCAAGGGGAGTACCTCTTGCATACTTTGGATGTTCACAGAATACTGAGATACTATACCACCCAGACCAAGGATCTCAGGAAAACGGATCAGCTTTTTGTCTCTTTTGCTCACAAAAGAGAAGGCAATGCTGTCTCTAAGCAATGCCTATCGAAATGGTTGGCTCATTGTATCACTTTCTGTTATGACAAGTACAACAAGACCCTGCTGGGTCAGGTCAGAGGTCACTCCACCAGAGGAGTAGCTGCCTCCACGGCTTGTTTCAAGAATGTGTCAATGGTTGACATTTGTGCAGCCGCTACTTGGACTTCTGTCCATACCTTTACCAAACACTATAGTTTGGGCATCACCTCACCACAGAGCAGGCTGGGCTGGCTGTGCTGCAAGGTCTCCTCTCATGGGCCCCTTTTCAGCTTAAGATGCCATGCTAGGGATGTCTACCTCCTCGTCCTGAATGCTTTTCCTTGTTCCAGACTGCTTGGGACTTAGTCCTATATAGAACACTTACTGCAAGAGCCCTCTCAAAGTAAGATTGTATAGTTACATAAGAACTTACTGTAACAGTAAATCTTCGGAAAGGCTCTGCAGTAGGTATTGCCTTTCCCGCCCTCTGTCTCCCTAAGCTTTTTGGCTCCATTTCATGGGGAATATCCCTTCTCTCTCATCTTGCCTCTTTGGCCCTTGGTGGAAAGAACTGAAGAAGGGTGTTGGGGACCGCCTTTATACTGACGTTGCATGACACCGTCACCTGATGTGGGAGAGGTCCCCACCAGAGACTGATAGCTAGAAATTTTCCGTGGGGTCCTGATGCCTGGTGGGTCAGTCCTATATGTGAATACCTACTGCAAGAGCCTCTCAAGATCTACTCTACGGTAAGTTCTACATAACTGTACTTTTCACCATTTCTGGCAGTTGCTGTAGGAATAGAGGATTTTCTTGCAGAAGCAGCATAAGTATGTGGCTGTTTGCATTCATGGGAGGGATCCGGTTCATCCATGGGCTCACTGCTGGTTTGTCCACGAGTGCCTAGGTTTGTTGAATGCTCACACTGACCTTGGCCTGAGGATTCTAAGATTGAATTTGAAATGACAGCATCATGGTCGTTATTTGAAACTGTCCTGTTTTTACTGTTAGTCACGCCATCTTGCAGAAACTCCCAAACAGTATCTGGCAAATAACAGTATTGTAGGGCCCAGTGGCAGTTTGAACTACCAAAGCTGCAGGGTATTTCATATAAGACAGTCTTTCTCTTTGTAGGGCTTGCTTAACCTCTTGAAACTCCTTGCATCTGTCCACCACCTCCTTAAAAAATCTTGAAACAAAGAAATCCTTTCACCTTCCCACAGCAACCTCCCTTTTCTCTGGCCATTTGTAAGATGTCCTCTTTGACTGAAAACCTTAAAAGTTTACAATTATAGGCGGGGTTGGGCACCTGCCAGTGGTTTGGGGGTCAGTGAGGGGTGTGCCTGTTCAGTTTCCAATGGCCACTGCCATTGCAGCTGTAGAAGTTCTATAAAAAACTGCTGCAAAAGGCAATCATACTTTAGGTAGCCCCATGATTTTTATATTGTTCTTCTGCCCTGATTCTCAGCATAATCAGTATAATCTACTTTGCCTTAATAGATAAGTAATCTGCTTCACATGTAAACCCTGTATGCCTTGAGGCTTGTAAATTGTATTCTCTGTGCTGGCTAATCGATTCTCATTTACCCCAAGTCTTTGTGTTCGTGTTGTCCCGCTGTATCATAGCCATAGTTTGTTTAAGGTAACTTATGTCCAGTTGTATGCTTGCCAGTATGTTATGGATTGCTGACAATTCAGATTTATTTTCTGCCAAAATAGGTTATAACACCCCCAGCAGCAGGTTTGCTCTCCAGTGTTCTGCCACTGTGGGCCACAATATCGAGCTGACTGAGACAGAATAAACTATTTTTGAAAAGATGAAATACAAAAGAAATGTGACAGGTCGCTATAACAAATTTGGTATCATTACAAAGCTGACATCAGTGCCAAACAACTAAACATATTTTAAACACTTGTCCCCAAGTTCTGACAGATTAATCATGGAAATTTGTGAGCGGTGGCCAGCGGTCGTTGACTATACATCTATCTTATAGGTTCATAGGTACTGTATCATGCGAGCATTGAGGTCAAAACCTATGTATAGCTCACCACTTTTCAGTGGAACACTCTACATTTCTCAAAACCCATGTACTTATCCAGAGCCATTTTAAACATATACATGGTTTCGCTATTAACTACAGCATCAGGTAATGAATTCCAGAGACTAATGACTCTCTGACTGAACCATTTTTGTCTTTTGTTAGTTTTACTGACTGTCCCTATCTTGCATTTGTGGTATTTTGGTGCTTGACCAATGCTAAAGTTTCCCACAGTTCCTCACTTTTTGTTGCACTGAAGACCAAACAACTCACAGATTAGAGTGCCAAGCGGCAACCCCTAACACCCCTCTATGAAACAGGCCCTACTGCTGTGTGAAAGAATTTGTTGAGCACATAATGACTACCTGCTCTACCTGTATTTAACTAGGTTCTGATGACTGTGGTTCATGGCTTTGTTATTTTGAGACTTGACTTCTGCAGTGCTCTGTACCTAGGGCTGTCTGGAAGGTTGGAGCCACATCAAATGGTGCAGAATACTGCATCTTGACTGATTATGGGAACCTGGCATTAGAATATATCACGGCTGTGTGACAGAACTTGCATTGACTACCTGTTAGGTGGTGCAGCACCTTCAAGATTGCATTGTGAACCTATAAGTCCCTGCACTGTTTGGGTCCCAGCTATTTTAAAGATCCTTTGGTCCATGTATTCTTGTGTGGTCACTCCATCCATTAAGGCGATGCTGCTGGCCATCCTCTTAGTGTTCCATCTTAGGAATTAACCAAAGGTGGAGGCATTTAGGAAAGTGTTAAAGTACCACTTACCTTCACCAAACATGTGTCATGGTCTAATTAATTTATGTGCATTTGCTTTGTTTTTTGTTCTCTGACTTTTATTGTGTATTGTGAGTTTTCATGTCTATTCATTCTCTTATTGTAAAGCCTGAGCCCTTGAGATAGGGCACTGTAAAAGAAAAATGCCTTGCCCTTTGTGGAATGCTATTTAAAACAGGTAACTTTTGCCATTTTGATTTTGACTCCTTTGTGACCTTTGTAATGGAGTCTTTCCATAGGCTACTGAACTGTAGTGTCTGTCACACAACGTAATGCCAAAAGTGATAAAATGTAATAGCAACAGTGACTAAAAAATACATGCAGAACCAGACCTCTGCTTTTTAAAGCAGGTTCTAATTCAAGTCTTGTCAGCCTCCTTTGCACAAGCATTTGCATGTTACCCATGATGTCTTGTGTTAGGACTGACACTTTATAATATGTGTAGGTTTGGAGAGATGCAGAGAAAGCAAACCATCTGGCTATTCTTCTCTGTCCGCATTCTTTTACAGCTCCTATGTCCTACCTTTTGCAAACTGCCCTTTGATATGCTGACTTTAATATACTAAATGGCATACTCAATGGGAGCCAGTATAGCATACTGATTAAGAGCACTGAACTGCAAACCTGTAGAACTGGGTTTGAATCCCACAGCCACCACCTGCATATTGTATGACCATGAGTAAGTTACTTAACTTTCCTGTGCTTCTAGGATGCACCTGGAAACAAGCCTCGGCTTAGCGTGCCTTTCCTGGCTAAAAATTGTAAAATAAAAATTAAAATAGCTGACTAGAACTACAGCTTTTCTAACTGATAAATCACTTATATATCAGCAGGAGTCAGTGCCTGTTGGGATTAAGCAAACAGATGCTTTATTAGAGAAGCGGGTCTCATTTAAGTAAAAAAGGGAAGAAAGTCACTGTGTGTTTCTCTGTTTGAGGAAGGAGGCTGTATCAACTTAATTTGCTGAGTCAGGAGCAGAGGGAGAAGCTAATTGATGGTGTGGCTTGAGCAGTAGAAAAGCAGCTGTCTCCAATTACAGCTTCCTGCTGCTAGTTTTGGACAGAGGAGAATCTTGCTTTAGAGCAAGTATCAGCTGACTAGAACTACAGCTTTTCTAACTGATGAATCACTTCTATCTCTGCAGGAGTCAGTGCCTGTTGGGATTAAGCAAACAGATACTTTATTAGAAGCAGGGGGTCTCATTAAGTAAAAGAAGAAAGTCACTGTGTGTTTCTCTGTTTGAGGAAGGAGGCTGTATCAACTTAATTTGCTAAGTCAGGAGCAGGGGAGAAGTTAATTGGGGGTGTGGCTTGAGCAGTAGAAAAGTAGCTGTCTCCAATTACAGCTTCCTGCTGTTAGATTTAGACACAGGATAATCTTGCTTTCGGAGCAAGTAACATCAGACTATAACTGCCGCTTTTCTTACTAATTGCCCTCTTTCCCACCCCTTACCCTCCACCCACCCTCAAAGCCAGTTTTACTTTTATAGCCACAGGATTTGACTGACAACAGGAACTTCCTGTTTGGAAGTAGGAAGGAAGGATCACTGAGACACATTAGTTTCATCAACCTTGAAGGAAGCTAAAATAGCACTTTCTCCCCCGCTGCTGGAGGTCTGAATCCGAGCAAGGAAGGAGGAGACTGCTGAAGACTACAGGAAGTTCCTGTCCCAGAACAGGAAGGGCAGAGTTGTAAGGGCACATAGGCAGTAGGAAAGTAGGTGTAAAATACATAGAAGGAGGAGACAGTAAGCATACAAAGCAACAGGAGAGGGACAGAAAATAAGTCAAGATGGGAGTGGTGCAGTGCAGTGTAATGGCTGTGGGATGGCAGTGTTCCGGGAGACATTCTGGAGGCTGCAATGCTGCCCTATTTGCAGGCACCTCTCTGGTCTGAGGGAGGAGGTTGCCCGTCTCGGGCTGAACTGTTAGGATTGTGAAACCTCTTCCCCACCCAGGGACCACCAGGGCCAACGCCGCTACCTCAAATGTTGCCAAGAAAGAGGAGCAGTTGGACCAAGGTGGGCTCAGGGAGGAGAGGTGGAAAAGACAGGTGCATCCCTTCAGTTGTACCTCTCCACAGTTCATATGCTATTCTGGTGAAGAGTGGTTCCTCTGGAGGCACCTGCAGTGGAGACCAAGAGGATGCTGGGAACCTCCACAAAGGAGACCCACAGGAGGGTGGCACGAGACCTCACAGGGGAAGGAAACAGATACTGGTGGGGGACTCAATCAGTAGGGGGTAGAAGTGAGGGAGGAAGGGGAAAGAGAGGTAAGGTGCTTACCTGGCACCATGGCTCGGAGGGACAGGAAGCGAATCCTCAGGATCGTGGGAGCAACTGCACGAGGGAGGGAGCTGGATGTCACTGACCACCTAGGAACAAATGACCTGGCTGAAAATGGGATCAGAGCAGTGCAAGAGGAGTTTGTAGAGTTGGGGAGGGACCTTAGACAAGTAGCATGTACGGTAACCTTCTCGGAGGTGCTGCCTGACTGTGGCAAGGATGATGCTAGGGTACTCCGCACCATGGGATTCAATGATTGGTCGAAAAACTGGTGTGGAGCTCAGGATTTTGGTTTAATTGGGGACTGGGGAGCCACCTGAGGAGGTGCAGGCCTATACTGGCGTGATGGTCTGCATCTCCGGGGCGGGGACAGAACTTAGGTGATAGGCTTTTAAATGCTTCATTGGCAAGCATTTATTTATTTATTATTTATTTATTTATTTAATTCTTGGATTACAATTACCTATGAGTCAGAAGATTCTTTATGAGGTTCCACGTCATACAATGGCAAGTAACAATACAGGCAAACAAATTAATATGGATGAATACAATTTCAGTAGACAGATTAGTGTATCATAGTCATACAGAGCAAAGGCTACTTGAGTAAACTGAGTAACAGAAAACATAAATTGCACATAACAGTAAAAAAAGGATAATGTTGTCTTATACAGGAACGGCAAACAGCTGGAGGCAAACAGAAATGGCTTTGATGGTGTGAGCCAGTTTGCCTACAAATAGGCTTTGTCCAAGAGATGTGAGAGGTGGGAGCTATCATAAATGGGGCTGGGAGAAGTTAGAGGTATAAGGGGGCTGGGGGGCAGTCACAGAGGCTGTGGGAGATGAAGTGCAATCTCAAGAGTTGTTTAAAGGGGCCCAATGTGGGTGAGTCAACTGTGCCTGCTGGAAGACCATTCAGCCAACTGGGAGCCCTATAACTAAGGACCTGGTAGCCTGACTTGTGCGACAAAGGGGACCTGGTATGCAAGATTTGGTCCATTTCTTGTGGTACGAGAGCAGGCAAACCGGGTTAGCAAGTGCTGGGAGTTGGGGGTTAAGGCCTAAGCTAATCTTTTTCACATGTAGGCAAGTGTGATACTTTATCCTGTCACTAAGGTTGAGAAACAGAGTCATGCTGTAGAGGTCACATGTATGCATCCTACTGTGAGTGCCCAAGACCAGTCTACATGCTTTATTTAGGGCTAACAAATTCTTTGTAGTGCAGTGTCAGTAGCAGCGCCATATATAATACCATAATCCACTTTTGAGATGGAGCAAGTGACTGCCATTCTGAGGGACTCTTTGGCATACAGTGTTTATGCCTATATAACACCCTAGCCTACTGTTGACTGTTTGACGACCATGTTGATGTGTTCTGAAAAGGACAAGGCACTGTCAAGGGTGACGCTCAGGTACTTCATAGTCTGCACTTGTTCTAGTGGGGTGCGGAGATTGTTCCTAATATCAAGTGAGGCTGTACTATGTTTGTTGTGAGGGTTTTGCGAAGAGCATGGTCTTTGTTTTTATAGTTCAGGACCAGTTTGTGCCACAAGAACTAGTTTTCAACTGCAGAGAATTTATCTTGTAGACTAATGGTTAATGCCTGGGGGTCCTGATTTAAACTAGCCAAGGGGGACCTGAAAAGAAGCAGGGAAATCCCAGCCTCCCCCACAAAACATAGTAGTTAGACAGGTAAACACCAAGGTAGAGAAGTCAGTAGGGAGCAGAACAGGGTAAATGCTGAAAAGGCAGTAAGGACAGCGATGGGGCTAATCAAATAATGGAGGGTGATGAGTACCAATGCCTGCAGTCTGTGTAACAAACTCCCTAAATTAGTGGTCTTGATGGAAGAGGGATGCCTGGATATTGTGGCAGTCACTGAAACATGGTGCACAGAGAACTATGACTGGGATGTCAAATACCAGGATACACAATCTACAGGAGGGACAGGGTAGGTAAAAGAGGAGGAGGAGTACTATATAAGGGAAGGGATTAAAGCAACAGAACTAAAGAGTAAACAGGAAGTTGATGAGTCACTATAGGTCACCCTGAGACAGGAAATGGGACTACACTCAGCATGGGGTTGTGTACAGACCCCCATCTCAGGGGTAGGGAATGGACAAGGAAATGATAGAAGGCATCCTTAAAATGGCAGACAAAGGGGAGATATTGTTGATGGGGACCTGAATATGCCAGATGTTAACTGGAGCACCTTTGCTGCAGGCACATCCAAGAGCAGGGTCATTCTTGATGCCCTACAGGGGCATGCCTCAGACAGCTAGTGTTGGAGCCCTCTTGGGAGGGAGCAATCTTAGACCTGGTACTCTCAAATGGGGACGGAGAAGGAATCTAAGATTTAGAAGTGGTAGCCATCTGGGGAACAAATGACCACCAAACAGTGTGGTTCACAATAAACACAGCCATAGAGTCTAGCCATACAAAACAAGAGTATTGGACTTTAGGAAGGTTGACTTTGGGAAATGAGAGAGTGCCTCAGAAAAGCACAAGCAAACAAGTAAGAAGGAGGGTGGAGGAACAATGGGGAATAATCAAAACAGCCATCACAGAGGCAACAAGCCTTTATGTGAAGCAAATCAACAAAAACAAAATGAAGAAAAACACTATGGTTCTCAAAAGAGATGGAAGGAATGTTAAGAAGAAATGGATAGCATTCAGGAAATATAAGGAAATGCAGAAGGAGCAGGACAGAGAACTTTATCAGTTAAAGCAGATGGAGGCAGGAAAGGCAGTCAGAATAACAAAGGCACAAACTGAGGAAAAGATAGCTCAAGAAGGGGATAAAGAAGGGGATAAAAACCTTTGTAGGCACAGTAGGGGAGCGAAGAAAGACCAAGGAGGGATACAGAGACTTAATAAATGGGAGGGAATGTGGGCAAGGGTGACAATGAAAAGCAGGGATACTGAACACATTTCTGCTCAGTATTCACAACGGAAGGGGGTACCTAAACCAAACAAGAGAAACACTCTGGATAGGGGGTCGATACCAGTCCATTCACAGAAGAAAGGGTTTGAAAGAATTCTTGAAACTGAGGGTGGACAAAGCATGGGACTGATGGATTCACCCCAGAATTCTAAAAGAACTAAGGGTAGAACTAGTAACACCACTGACTACTCTCGTTAATAAATCATGGGAGGATGGGGTGGTACCTGGAGGACTGGAGGAGGGCAGATGTGATTCCACCTCACAAAAGTGGGAGCAGGGCAGAGGCAGAAAATTACAGACCAGTTAGTTTGACCTCAGTGGTAGGGAAAATGATGGAATCACTTCTGAAGGAAAGAATTGTTGAATACCTAGAGGCCAGTGGGCACAGGACCCAAGGCAGCATGGTTTCTGAGCAGGAAGGTCATGTCAGACAAACCTAATAGATTTATTTGACTGGATGACCAAAGTAGTAGACCAGGGAGGGCTGTGGGTATGGCCTACCTAGATTTTAGCAAGGCATTTGACACAGTCTCACACAAAGATTAATATACAAGTTAGCCAGGCTTGAAGTGTTTCCCAAGGTGGTAGCCTGGATAAAACTGGCCGGACAACAGGATGCAAAGGGTGATAGTAAACGGAGTCCACAGTGAAGAAAAGAGGGTAACTAGTGAGGTACCGCAGGGTTTGGTACTGGACTGGTCCTCTTTAATGTCTTTATAAGTGACATTGGAGTGCACCTGCAAGGAAAAGTATGTCTCTTTGCAGACAACACAAAGATCTGCAACTGGTTGATACACAAGGTAGAGTGGAAAGGATGAAAAGGGACTTGGTAAGGTTGGAGGAATGGTCAAATATATGGCAGCTCAGATTCAATGCAAAGAAGTGCAAGGTAATGCACCTGGGAAACAAAACCCAGGGAAGAGTACACAGTGGGGGTGAAATAATAATAACAACACCACAAATCGAAAGAGACCTAGGAGTAATTATATCAGATGACCTAAAAGTGGGCAAACAATGTGAGAAGGCAGTAAGGAGGGCTGGAGGGATACTGGGATGCATAGGGAGAGGCATCAACAGTAGAAAACAGGAAGTTGTTATCCTCGGTACAGACAGTTGGTGAGACCCCATCTGAGTACTGCATGTGAAATTCTGGAGACCCCATCTCCAAAGACATAGACAGAGCAGAAGCTGTTCAGAGGAGAGCAACAAAATAGTGCAGGGTCTGCACCAGAAGACATCGAGGAGAGACTAAAGCAGCTTAATATGTATACCCTTGAGGAAAGAAGGGAGGGGTGGACATGGATAGAAACTTTCAAGTATCTCAAGGAATTAACAAAGTACAAGAGGGTAGCATCTTTCAGAAAAGAGATTGCAAGAACAAGGGGCAAAATTTGAAGATGGGGGACGGCTCAGAGATAATGTTAGAAAGTATTTTTCACAGAGAGGGTTGTGGATGCATGGAACAGCCTTCCTGAGGAGGTTGTGGAGTTGGGAATAGTGGGAGAATTCAAGAATGCATGGGACAGACATAAGGCAATTCTAGTGGGGTAGGGGAAGTAAGCTGTTGATTAACTAGAATCTGCATCTTATCCATCAGGTAGGAAATGGGCAGACTAGGTGGGCCAAGTGGTCCTTATCTGCTGTCAAAATCTATGTTTCTATGTAAAAAAAAATAAAATGCCCGATGCCTTGGGGTTCTGACTCGTACTAGGCTGGAGACAATGACTGCACTACATTGAGGAGTCCCCAGCAGGATAAAATACGTGTCTGGAATTTGTCATTCTCTACCTTTTCTAGATCTGATGTAAAACCTGTGTAAAGTGTGATTTCTTTTATGGAGTGGCCTCATCAACCTGACTTGTACAATGATTTGCTTACCCATGATGTCTTGCAGTGGATCAAAGTTTAGAGTATGAGTGTGGTTTGGAGAGATGCACAAAATCAAACACTGTAATGATTTCTTCTCTCCCAGCATCCTTGTATGGATCATATGCCCTACTCTAACAGCAGACTGCCTTTTGGTATGTTAACTAGTGTACTAATTGCCCAGTGCCATTGGATCTCACTTGGGTGATGGATGAGAAAATGACTGCAGTTCACTGTGGAATCCCAAGAGGATGAAATAAGTGTTGGTAGTTTTCACCCTCTGCCTACACTGGATTGGGTGTACAAGTGTGTTTAAATAGATTATAGATCGAGGAACACTCCCAACCATTCAGAGTGCTCCTTTCCCTGCACTTGAGACACTTATTCTGTGAAGAGCATCTCACACACAGATACCCTGGAACTGGTACATTCTCGGAACAGTTTTCTTTTGCTCTTAATCAATCATATATTAATATGTCCCCGTGTACTAGTTTCCTGTATTAGATTGGTTTCACTTGCCTCAACTTGAGCCAGAACAGCTCAGCTTCACTTTGCTGTTCTTGCTCCAGCCGAGTGTGCATGAAACCACTCTTTAACAGCAATGAGTGGCTCTGGGGACATATTAAATATAGAATAATGTACCTTGAAGTGTGAGGTACACTTAGTGTTCCACACCGAATTAGTGTGGTGACATCAATTAGCACGACAGCAAATCTGAAGTGTCTTTATGATGTCACCCACTAACCAGGTGGAATTCTAGTAGTACTCTCACTTGAAATATCTATTGCATATGATACAAGGGAAACTATTTCAGACACACAATTTGAAGTGCCTTTTCTACTGTGTGAGGTGCTTAATCAGTGCTTTTGAGTGCCATTTGTTTACTGCTCATGATGACTGCTTGAAAGCAGTTGTGATTATGAGCTTGCGTTCCATTCGACCGGCAGAGAATGTAGCTCATTACTGCAACTGTGCAAAGAAATAATTCACATTCTAGAATGTGAATTATTTCTTTGGAATATTAAATACAAGTTTTCAGAGTCACTGCTGAATTCGGTTCATTGTGTATCGTATAGAGCAAGGATGTCCAACCTTTCAGGGTCATAAGCACATTTAAATTTCTGAGTAAGACGTGAACCACAACATGTGGCCCATACCGTACTCCAACACGCTGCCTTACCGCACTCCATATTTAGGAGTTAAAATAATAACATAGGCATCGTCAAGTCAATAATTGTATTTTATTGTTTTATTAAGTTACAGTACTTTTAAAAATAGTTGTAATTTTAAAATAATTATTCATAGCAGTTCTGGAGCAGCTCTATTGCGAACTCTGGCATTGCGTATTATCAGCCAACTTTTGTAGTCCAGCATCTAATGTGTCACTGCCATCTCATGCAGTCATTAAGATGGTCATTGGTCAGAGCTGACCTTAACTTTGATTTCAGTAGTTGTATCTCGTGCAGCAAGTGTCTCACCAAAGAAATAGACAGAAGCAGTTAATTTACAAACAACTTCAAGGAGACTGACAGGGAAGCAAAGCGTTTGTCAGTAGCTATGACTTCAGCCGTGATTCCAGCCCTCAGAGCTTTGCCTACTAGTTATGTCTCTTGCAGCAGCTGTCCACAGCTTAGAAAACAGGCAGCAGCTGAGGGCTTCTTCTCCTGGCCAGGCAGAACAGCTGAGACACTGGTGGTTGCCCAGCAACCTGCATCCACAAGTAACTGACATGGAATTCACGTGTCATTCACCAACCAAAACGTAACTGACAAAATACTACCGAGTCAGCCGAACATCAGAAGCGCTGGCAGGGACTGTAACTCACAATTTCAAGGTAAATAAAGAATATGAATGAACATCAAAGAGTGCCAGCAAAGCCTGTGTGATGTGCTTGACAACGTAATTGACAAACCTCTTGCAAGCCATCAAACTGCTTTGTGAGCAACTTGTGACTCTCAAGCTACAGGTGGGTTAGCTACCCTGATATAGAGGATAATGTATGGGCAGCCATACCCAAGCCTGTGTCTGCTGAAGTTCCTATGACAACCAGGAACCTCGAGGTGAAGCTTGAAAGGTTCACTAGTTGTCATAAAATATCAAGATGAAGACACAGGCTTGTCTGGGTATAGGTGCCCATACATTATCTTCTATAGTGTATGGCATCCATGCCCATTTCAGACACTCCACTTCCATTCAGTGGACTGGCATGGGGGGCATGACAGCAGACTCTAATTACTGGCTCAGTGTTCTGCAGAGTTTTGTATAGGTTCATGATTCAAAAAACAGCTTCCAGCTCAATGGGGTAGAGGAAAGCAGCTGTGTGAGAGCATTCTAAGTTCTGCTGCAGTAGTGACATTACTACTGCAGCACAAACATAATACAGGCATGGAATTTGTGCATGACAGGGTTCCACCATACACTATAAGACAATATCTATTCTGACAAAGCCTTATCAACCATGCAAAAGGATCTGCATACCTCACAATGCTTTGAAGTGCAATTAAGGCATTAAAGTGTGTATGTGGTTTGAGGAACTGCACAAAACAGTCTGGATAGTTTTCTCTTAGCCTCCTTTCACGGATTGGCACTATTCATCCAGCAAACGGCCTGTTTGGTATGTTAAAGTAGCAGTACATGATAGCGGTGAAAATATTGACCAATACTTTCTTATTTTACATTGCCACCTGCCTCCTGACTTGTATGATGCTGAGTCAGAGGATGGTGAGCTCTTATCCCACACCAGACTTTGGCTCATACTCCAGATGCTCTGCCCGAGCACAGTACTAGGGGGATGCTATACTGCTGACACTTTCAATTCTTCTGATGAGACATTAAACTGAGGTCTCTTCTGCCCATCTCTGGCGCTGCCCTGGGTGGTGTCCCCATAGTACATTGGAGATGGGGATTTTCCCAGGTGTCATGTCTAGTGTTCTCCTTCTCATGAAATGAATAGTTCAGGCAGTTGTCTTTCCTGTAAAATCATGTATTTTGTAGTGAAAGTTAAGGAAGGAAGAGGTAGGGAAGGAGGGAGTGAGGGAGGGATTGGCTGCTACAACAAATTCACAGTCACTTGGCTGCACGATGCCAGTTCGACAACAACTTCGTTGACTGGCATCACAGCGATGGAATTTATGTTGACTGCAAGTTGCGGTCGACATAAATCCCAATGGACTCCGTCTGTTTTCTATTGGGGAGCTTTGTCTCCCAAACCCCCATGCGAGGGCTTTGCCTCCATACCCTGTTCTAATTATAATCATCTCTGAGTTGGAGTTGATTCGGGAAGGAGTGCAGGACCGGAGACAGTGTGCCCCTGTCACTGGGCGCACCAATACAGCGACCTGTCGCAAACTGTTGATTTTGTCAGCAGTGATGTAGGCCGCTGTATTGGTGTCGCTGTCGAGGGTATGCCCAATCACTTCACTACCAGTCTCTCATTGGTTGTAAAACCCTTTGGGATACATGTGCATGAAAAGCTCTACATAAATTCAAATTCTTCTTCCTTTTTCCACATTTTGAGTGTGCATTACCACATTTTGTGCAGTTGAAATAATTAAAGGCGCTCCTTTTAATATAGTTTGGACCAGGTTTTCATCAGTATTCACCGTCATCTCTGAACACCACAGGCCAGGTATTCAAAGGTGTGTCCATGTGCAAAATTTGTGCTGTGTGGCAGATAGCACTCATGCAAGGCCCACAACATGCACTATTCAGGCATAGCTCCAGCGCTAAAACCATTGAATATAGGGTGCTAATGCAGGCGTGCAAGGCACAGGCTGGAGTGCAGTGAAATCATTACCCAGCACTGAACATTGCACATGAGCAGTACAGTCTGACTCAGCAGCCCAGCACCCAAGGGAGGGATGCAGAGAATCATGTTGGATATCCACCAGACAACTACAGGACCACCACGGTCGAGCCCCAGTAGAGGATGGGGAAGGATGTACTTCCCACTGGGGTGGTCGGAGGTGGACAGTGAGGGCAACCCAGCAGACCATTTTACAGCGCTAGTACAGGACACAAGCATCAGAATAAATCATTTAATCAATAAAAAATACAAAGAAACAAACAACAACACAGTAAGAACACTACAAAAAATGGGATTGCAACCAGTCAAAGATCAAGGAGGAGACTAGAAGGTGGATGTGGGTGTCCGAACAGGGGATATGGGAGCGGTCTGGGGTGCAGGTAGGGGTTGTGGACGTGTGTTTCTGACAGTCTCTCACAGGACATCTAAAGTCTGTGCTGAGGCCTCTTCCAGGCCCTCTATCCTCCACAACCGAAGCATTGCTGCTGGATGATCTGCCACAGCAGATCATCCCTCCTTCACATGCTTCAGGTTGATGAGCCTCGCACCACTGTGCGACAGTCACCACTGGGAACAAGAATATGTCATAAGTGAATCATGCAGACACAGTTGACTATGTAGCTTGTCCTAGCACACGTAGCCATGATGCCCCCCTCCTGCACTGCCACCATCATGGAACAATGGGACACGGGTGGCACAGCTGCTTCATTGAGAGGAGAACCCACAGCACTTGGGTATCTGGATGCGTGTGGTTGGCATTCATGCAAGAGAATGCTGCACAGTGATCCTGGGCTGCCTGCCTGGTGCCACGAAGAACCAAAGGCCAAGAACGCTGTGGTCAGGACTGGACTGCAGAGCTGTGTATGTTGCGATGGAACCATAATCTATGGCATTTGTTGAGCACTATGGCACCCTATAACTGCAAAGAGCTGTGGGGCCGGGAGGCAAGGTCACACCTGTGCAAACCTTCTCCATTGTCAACCCTGTAGCGTTGCCACTGTGGCTGGCATAGAATGGCCTGAGGAAGCATGCACTGCTGGGGCATTCAGGCATGGAGGTCATCATGTCCAGTGGTGGTGGAACAGCAAAGGTGGAACAGGTGACTGGCATCGTGGGTGCGGCAGGCATCAGCAGAAGGAAGCGGTGAAGTGGGGACTCTGCCAGTCAACTAGGGCAAGGCACCTGTTCAGACATGTCTGTGTAACAATCACTGCTGGGAAACATGGAAGGTCAAGGTAGCCAAAACTGGGAATAGGAGCAACACCCTATCTAGGGTAGGAGTCTATAAAGATTTAAACAAGGCATGGGGAGCACAATTAGGAATAAACAACAAAAAGGGAAACTAGAAACACCCTATCAGAGGTAAGGGTACAAAAGTTCCAAAATTGTTTCAGTAAAAATTGTTCCAGGACTAGAGGGCATGGGATGAAGTTGGAGGGAGGACGATTCAGAGGAACATGAGAAAAGAATTTCTTCACAGAACGGGTGGTGGACAAGTGGAACACCCTGCCAGAGGAAGTGGTGGGGGCTGAAACAATCACGGATTTAAGAATGCATGGGATAGACATAAAGGAATTCTGAAGGTCAGGGGTAGGCAACAGACTTCTAGGAAAACATAAACTGAACTTACAAGCTCAAATGGGCAGACTGGGTGGGCCATAGGCCCTTATCTGCTGACACTGTCTATGTATCTATGTATCTAAGTATCTCCAGGTAACACAATGGGAATATATGTTGAGAATGCTTGGAGTGGTGCAGTGGTTGTGGGGTGGCTGTTTTCAGAGAGACCTTCCGGAGACTGCAGTTCTGCCCCATTTGCACACACCTGTCTGGATTGAGGAGGAGGTTGCCAGACTCCAGGCTGAGTTGGCTAGAATTCATGGTCCTCATCCCCTCACCCAGAGGCCATGAAGTCTAGCATCGTTACCTCAGAGGATGCCAGGAGGAGGAAGGTCTGGACTATGGTGGGCTCTGGAAGGGTGGGGTGGTGGGACAGAGGCACATTCCTCAACCGCTGCCACTAAAATTCCTGCACTGCTCTGGTGGGGCAGGACTGCCAGGAGGAGCACCTGCAGTGGTGACCAAGGGGAATGTGGGGTCCTCCGTGGTGGAGTCCCCAAAGAGGGTGGTAGAGGATCCCAGAGGAGGAAGAAACTTCTGGTGGGAGACTCAATTGTGAGGAGTATACATTTGGTAATAGGAAAGTGGGGGCAGGTTAGGTGCCTACCCGCTCCACAACCCAGAGGGATGGAAGGCAGATCTTGAGGATCACTAGGGCAGCAGGATGGGAGGGAGATCTGGATGTCATTTTCCACCTGAGGAGCTAATGACATGGTTATGGACAGGGCTGGGATAGTGCAGGGGAAGTTTAGGGAGCTGGTGAATGGGTCTCGGGTAGCTCACTCCGTTGCTTTCGCTGAGGTGCTGCATGTCTATGAGAGGGGAGTGAGTGGAACTCTGCAGCAGGAACTTCAACAGATGGCTGAAGGAATGGTGCAGAGAGGAAGGGTTTGGCTACACTGGGGACTGACGACCCACCTGGGAGGATAAGAGCCTATGCAGGGAGATGGCCTGCATCCATCCGGGAGGGAACCACAGTCCTCAGTGGATGGTTTAAATGTTACTAAGTGAACATTTAAACTAGCCAAGGGTGGCAGAAGGAATCGGAGATTCAGAAACTGCCTCCCCACAAGCTGAAGTAGAGAGTAAGGAGAAACCAAGGAGCGAGTAATCCCTAGGATGCAAATTAATAAAGGGAGCAGGGTGGTACAGATAAAGGGAAGGAACAGGAGCATTAAAAGAGAGTTGGGAAGAAGGAGGTGAAAAGGAAAAAGTGGGGCAACAAGCAGAGTGGAAACAAAATATGGAATGCCATGGTGCAAATGCCAGAAATCTAGGAAATAAGATTCCAGACCTAGAGGCCATCATGGCAGGGACTGACCTGGATATTATAGCCATTACTGAGTCATGGTGCACTGAAACCATGACTGAGACATGGCCATACCAGGCTGTACTCTGTTCAGGAAGGACCAGGTGGGAAGGAAAGGGGGTGCTTTATGTGAGGGAAAGCATAACAGCAACAGAGATACAGGGAATACAGGAGGTGGCTGAGGTACTGTGGGTCACCCTGGAGATGGGGAATGGAGTCAGTGTTTGCACTGGAGTCATCTACAGACCTCGAGCATAGGGAGGAATTAGACAAGGTACTGGTGGAAGTCACTGACAAGATGGCAGAAAAGGGGAGGTGCTGTTGGTGGGGACTTCAACCTGCCAGATGTGTATTGGAAACTCCCAGCAGTGGCTTCAGAAGCAGAGACATCCTGGACTGCAGGGTCATTCCTCAGACAACTAGTCAGTGAACCCGCTCATGATGGGGCAATACTGGACCTGGCACTCAATAACAGGGACAGTTACAAATGTCAAAGAGTGAGGACACTTGTGGACTAGTGGTCACCGGCGGTATAGTTCAATATAAGAATGGCTGTGAATCAAGCCATACATGGGTGATGATCTTGGACTACAGGAGGTGTGATTAAAAGAGGTGTATCAGAGAAACAGTGGGAAGCAGGGAAAGCAGTAAAGCGTGCAAAGGTGCAAACTAAAGAGAGAATAGCCCCGGACGTAATGAAAGGCGACAAGACATATTTTTAGGTATGTAAATGAAAAGAGGAAGCCCAGAGGTGGGATTGTAAGTTTAGAAAGGGAAGGAGGCGTGCAGAGAGGGGCCAGGAATCGGCAGATATCCTGAACAAACACTTTATTCAGTGTTCACAGAGGAAGGGAGAAGGAAGGGGCCACAAAAAGTAACAAAAGCTTTGGAGGGAGGGAGGAGGTGGACACTAGGGCCAGATTTTCAAAGCCCTTAGAATGGTGCAAGGTGCTAGTGTCAAACATGTTGAGCGTAACATGCACCTTGCACCAAGGGCTGTGCCTCGAGCTATTTTGCAAGCAGTCTGCAGCAATCAGCAGGCTGCTTGCACCACAAAAGTGGCTGCAGCATGGCACTGTGGGCTTGCAGCAGATGCAGGCTGCCATAACCCCTACAGTGCTATTTCAGAACCCTTCCCAGGGACAAAGGGCTAAGTATGGTCCTAACATTACTTAGACAGCCATTTGGAGGTTGAATATGTTATGCCACTGTGTCTCCCCCACCAGATACCGAGTCCCATCCCTCAGCCCTGCTGTGCTCCTAAATGTGGAATCCCTGGTCATCCAGTGCCCACCACTACCACCAGCTTGATCCACCTGTACACTAAGGGTAACCCACAGTTACCCCTGGCAATGTAGTGCCCTCCTGCTCTGATCCCTGGTAAATGGTATTATGACTGCAAATCTCTGGTGATCTAGTGGCCCCCAGCAGGAAGTACCCACCACCTCCTCTTCCAGTCTGTACCCTACCTTTGCAACTGGCACAGTTCCTTCGCATTGAACAGGCCAGCCGCTGAATGAATTGACAGCGTGTCCTGTACACAGTACGCCATTGTCAGCTCATCTCGGCGGCTGGGCCGTGTGGTGTGCAGAGGTGTGCCGGGTCACCAACCCAGATACAGACTGGGGTAAGTGGGGAGGAGGGTTGGCACCACCTGCCTGGGTGGGGGGTGGCGGCCACCAGATCACCAGGATTTTCAGTCATAATACCATTTACCGCAGATCTCAGTGGGGGGCACTGATTGCCAGGGGTAACTGTGGTTACCCTTAGTGTACAGGCAGATTGGTGCTTGGTGGTGGTGGGAGGAGCAGGAGCCACTACTATGCCCCCATCCAGGCGCTTTCCCACCCCACCCCGCAGCTGGTGCGGCATTCCTTGAGGGTGCACCTTCTGTTTGGCACACCACCACTATTGCTGCAAGCTGTGGGACTTAGGCGCCAGGACCCTGTCCGATGGAAAATCAGGTGCAGGGTTCCAGATGCACCGGACTTGGCACAAGCTGCCATTGTCGCAGCTTGTGTTGGAGTTTTGAAAATCCATCCCCAGTCCTTTTGGAGGTGAGAGTCCTGAAGAAACTTGTGAATCTGAAGGTGGACAAAGCAATGGGGCCAAATGGGTGGATCCAATGGTATTGAGGAGCTCAGGGAAATACTTGCTACACTTCTGATAGTTCTATTTAACAGCTCACTAGAAATGAGTGGTTAGAAAGGACTGGAGGAGAGTGGATGTAGTCCCACTACTACACGAAAGTAGTAGCAGGGAAGAGGCTGGCAATTATAGGCTATCAGTGGTGGAAAAGTTAATGGAATCATTGCTGAAGGAAATTATTGTGAAATACCTTGAATCCAGTGGATTACAAGACCCAAGGCAGCATGGTTTCACAGAGGGTAGGTCATGTCAAATCAATCTGATAGATTTCTCTGACCTGGTAACCAAGGAACTAGATCAGGGTGGAGTGTTGGACATGGTCTACCTAAATTTCAGTAAGGTATTCAGCACCATTCCACATAGGAGACTAGTAAGCAAGCTGGGTAGCTTAGAGTGGGTCCAAGGGTGGTAAACTGGATAAGAAATTGGTTCGGAGATAGATGACAGAGAGTGGTGGTAAATGAAGTTCACCTCAAGGAATGGAGGGTAGCCAGTGGGGTGCTTTGGGGATCAGTGTTGGGACTGGTCCACTTTAATGTCTTTACGAGTGACATTGCAGAGGAGCTGGAAGGAAGGGAAGGTCTGTCACTTTGTAGATGACACCAAAATCTGCAGTAGAGTGTGGACACTCTAGGCAGATGGAAAGGATGGCGGTGACCTGAGAAAACTGTAGGAGTGGTCAGGGGTATGGCAGCTGGGTTTCAATGCAAAATAATGCGCTAAGGGCACAGAAACCCAGGGAAGAGTAGAAAATGGGTGGACTGGTATTGGCGACCACCAAGCAGGAAAGAGACTTGGAATAACCTCCACTTCCCCTCTGCTCTCTGTTTCCATCCTCATGGGCATGGACCAAGGGCTTATCACCGCTGCTATCTTTGTCGACCTTGCCAAGGCTTTCAGCACTGTCTACCACTCCCTCCTACTGGACAAACTCTCATCCATTGAGGATGTCCTCTGCTGCCACCAACTGGTTCAAATCCTACCTAGTGGGCAGATCACAATTGGTGAGAATCACAGACTTGCTCCCCTTCCTATCCACACTGGGAGTCCCAAGCCTCGGTCCTCGGCCCGATTCTCTTCTCCATTTTCTAAATGACCTCCCCTCAGTCTGTACATCTGCATATATCCACGTGTATGTGGATGACTCCGTCCTGTATGCTTCTGGTCCATGATCCCCATGGAGAAGTCATAGAAACATAGACTTTGATGGCAGATAAGGGCAGCTTGGCCCACCTAGTCTGCCCATTTCCCTACCTACTGGATAAGCTGCAGATCCTAGTTAACCAACAGTCTATTTCTTCCTACCCTCCTCAAGAATTGCCTTATGTCTGTCTCATGCATTCTTGAATTCTCCACAGTTTTAGACCCCACAACCTTCTCAGGAAGGTGGCTCCATGTATCCACCCCTCTCTGTGAACAAATACTTCCTCACATTGCCCTAAACCATCCCCATCTATCTTCAAATTGTGTCCCCTTGTTCTTGCACATCTCCTTTTCTAAAATATGCTACCCTCTTGGACTTTGTTGATTCCACTGAGGTACTTAAGTTTCAATCATGTCCCCTCTCCCTCCTTTCCTCAAGGGTGTACATATTAAGCTCCTTTAGTCTCTCCTCTATGCCTTCTCTTGCAGACCCTGCACCATTTTAGTTGCCCTCCTCTGGAGTGCCTCCATCCTGTCTATGGCCTTGCGGAGTTGGAGTCTCCAGAACTGGATGCAGTACTCAGATGAGGTCTCACCAACTGTCTGTACAGAGGGATAACAACTTCCTGTTTTCTGCTGGTGATGCCTCTCCCTATACATCCTAAGTATCCACCCCAGCCTCTCTACTGCCTTCTCACATTGCTTGCTAACCTTAAGGTCATCTGATATGATTATCCCCAGGTCCCTTTCCATTTTTGTTGTTGTTACTACCTCCCCATTGTGACTCTTCCCCTGGGTTTTTGTTTCCCAGGTATATTATTTTGCACTTTGCATTGAATCCAGGCTGCCATACTTTTGACCATTCCTCCAACCTTGCCAAGCCCTTCTCATCCTTTCCACCCCTTGGTATCCACCGTGTTGCAGATCTTTGTGTCATCTGCAAAGAGGCATAATTTTCCTTCAGTCCCTCTGCAATGTCACTCATAAAGGCATTAAAAGGACTGGACCCAGTACAGAACCCTCACGGTACCCCACTAGGAACCCATCTTTCTTCAGAGTGGACTCCGTTAACTATTACCTTCTGTGTCCTATTGTCCAGCCAATGTTTTACTCAGGCTACCACCCTGGGACCCATTCCCAGGCTGGCTAATTTATTAATCATTTTTATGGGACTGTGTCAGATGTCTTGCTAAAGTCTAGATAGGCCATGTCCACAGCCCCTCCCTGGTCTACTACTTTGGTCACCCAGTCTAAGAATGTATTTATTTATTTGCTTTTGGTAACTGGGTAGGTGCAATAGGCAAAGAAATCGATTAGATTCATCTGACATGACCTTCCGCTGTGAATCCATGCTGCCTTGGGTCCTGTGCCCACTGGCCTCTAGTTACACAACAATTCTTTCCTTCAGAAGTGATTCCATTATTTTCCCTACCACAGAGGTCAAACTGACAGGTCTGTGGCTTCCTGCCTCTGTCTTGCTCCCACTTTTTGAAGGGAATCTCATCCATCCTCCTCCAGTCCTCAGGTACCACCCATCCTCCCATGATTTGTTAAAAAGGGTAGTCAGTGGTGTCACTAGTTCTCCTTAATTCTTTCAGAATTCTGGGGTGAATCCTGTCAGGCCCATTGCATTGTCCACCTTCAGTTTTAAGAGTTCTTTCAGAACCTTTTCTTCTGTGAAAGGACTAGGATCGACCCCTCATCCAGAGTGCTTCTGTTAATTGGATTAAGTACCTCCCCATCCTAGTCTTTTGTGAATACTGAGCAGAAGTAGTCGTTCAGTATCCCTACTTTTCACTGTCCCCTCTGCCCACCCACCATCCATTCTATTCAGTCTCACTATCCCTCCCTTTGTCTTTCTACACTCCTAAAGTACCTATAAAGGGTTTTATCCCTTTTTAACTGAGTTGGCTATCTTTTCCTCAGTTTGAGCCTTTGCTATTCTGACTGCCTTCCTTCTTCCTTCTGCCTTAACTGGTACAGTTCTCTGTCCTGCTCCTTCTGTGTTTCCTTATACTTCTAAATGCTATCTTTTTCTCCCTAACCTTCCCGCCACCTCTTTTGAGAACCATAGTAGCTTTTTCTTTCATTTTGATTTGTTTATTTGCTTCACACAAAGGTTTGTTGCCTCTGTGATGGCAGTTTTGATGTTTCCCCATTGTTGCTCCACTGCTCCTTCTTGCCTGTTTGTTAGTGCTTTTCTAAGGTATTCTCCCATTTTGACAAAGTCAGCCCTCCTGAAGTCCAGTACCCTCACTTTTGTATGGCTCGGATCTGCAGCTGAGTTTATCGTGGAACCACACTGTTTGGCAGTGGGATGCACTCACGATTCCAGTAGAGAGCACCTAGTTTAGGTAGTACTTTTGTGAATAGCATCAAGGTGACCGGAGAAGTCAAGGTGAGGATCAAGCCAGTCCTGGCCTCTCTCAAATCCTCCTTATAGCAGGACTTTAACAAAGTCCAGCAGTGGTTATGGTCCAACCAATTGTTTTTAAACCCCAAGAAGACAGTCTCTATGACCTCTAGCACAAGGCAGAGACTCTAGAGGCTTCCTTCCCTCCCTCCTTTCACACACTTGACTGGTAAAGTTGGAAGACTCTAGGTACCTAGGGTCTGGCTTGATCCTCACCTTGACTTCTCCGGTGCGTTGGTGCTATTCACAAAAAGCTACTACCTAAACTAGATGCTCTCTACTGAATTGTGAATGCATCCCCATGCCGCCCATAGAGAAATTCTACTGAAAACGATCCTCCCAACTTGGGACTATGGAAATGTAGTCTACAGTGCCACCCCAAAAGACCCAATTCGAACTGGACACACTCTTCCACTCCTTCTGTTGCTTTGCCCTCAACTGCCCACCCCACACTCACCACTGTTCACTCTACCAAACCCTTGCTCTCCCTCCCTCACAGACCATTGTTTGCTGCACTGCACCACCTTCACTGGCAAGTTCTGGTTCGGTGTGCTACCCTCCTACCTATTGTCTTCACTCTCATCCCCTACCCTCTGCTTGCTCTCTCCAGAGTTATAACATTTACACTCTTGCCATCCCACATAGATCTTTATCAGCTGGTCAGGCATCCTTCTCCACCGATTTCCCAAACTCTGGAACTTACTCCCCACAAACATTCAAACGCCTCCTCCACACCCTGGCCTCTCTCATGCACTCTTTCACTGCCCCCAAATGCAGCTGTCCCTAATCTCACCTGGCTTCCCCACATTGACCAATGACCTAATGTCATTGCACTTATCACTATCCACTTGTTGAATCTATGTGTACAAGTCCTTGCTATTGCTATATCACTGGTTGAATTTATATCTACAATGCCTTTGATTGATGTATCACTGGACTATTTACTCATGTTTATCTACTCTATACCAAATGTTATTGTATATTATTCTTGCACATAATGCAGTGCCTAGCTCTTACTACTCTGTACTTATTGTAATATTTTGCTATGTTTACTATGTTGTTCCCCATCCTAAGTACCCTTCCTATTCCCTCCCCAGGACACATCTGGAAATGAGCAGTTTTGCTAGTGTGTCTGCCTGGTGAAACAGTTAAATAAATAAATCACATTGGATTACTATAAGGTGGCCAGGCAGTGTGCAAGACAGTAAGGAGGGCAAGTGGGATGCTAGGGTGCATAGGAGGGTATCACCAGCAGAAAGAGGAGGTGCGCTAACTCTGTATAGATTGCTGGTAAGACTCCACCCAGAGTACTGTGTCCAGTTCTGGAGACCACATCTCCTGAAGGACAAAGTGGAAGTGGTCCAGAGGAGGGCAACTAAAATGGTGCGGGTCTACAACAAAAGCCCTATGAGGAAATACTAAAGGACCTCAATATGTACACCCTGGAATAGAGAAGTAGGGGTGAAAATACCTTTAAATACCTCACAGGGGTAAATAAGGTACAGGAGGGAAGCATTTTTCAAAAGAAAACTGCTCAAGAACAAGGGGACATGCTACAAAACTGGAGAGGATAGATTCAGGAGAGATGTGAGGAAGTATTTCTTCACAGAAAGAGTGGTGGATTCCTGGAACAGCCTTCCAACAGAGGTGGTTGGGGTGAAAATAGTGGTGGGATTCAAGAACACATGGGATAAGCACAAGGGAATCATAGTGGAAAAGAATGGGGGAGGGAGAAAGAACGGTAGATCAGGCATAGTCTGCATTAATAATATAGGTAGGGAAAATGAGCAAACTAGATGGGCTAAGGTCCTTATCTGCCACCAGATTCTATGTTTCTGTTTCTTTCAATAGGGGCACATCCACCCAGGTCTGGCATCTCTGCTGCAGGGTTATAGACACATGTGCAGGACAGAAGGATGCAATGGTAGCAACACATTGACTGCCATAAGGTATCTGCTAGATGGCCAGCTGGCAAGCTGTGTGGAGAGCCCGTGGCTGTGGAGGGAGTCTGCAATGTGCTGGCCACCTGTGACATGCTAGGCAGGCCATCCAGAGGCACAGTAATCCACAGTTTAAGGTTACAGAGGTGTGCAGGGGGCATACACAGCAGTGGCTAGGAGGGTGGGGAGCAGATGGCAACAAGCTGTGGTTGAGCATGGCGACGCCACTGTAGAGGTGTGCTCTGTGACAGGATAATGAAAACACACTGCAGCGCCACCAAAGCAGCAGACCAAACCATGCTGCAGGCAGGCAGAGATGCTGCACTGGGCTGCCCAATACCTGTCAACTTGTCCCACAGAACGAGGAACAGGTCCTCATCACCCCCAGAAAAGCCCTCTGTTGCACATTAACTGGATACTGTCCTGTGGTATGCGGGCAGAAGAGTGCAGCAATATGAATGTGATAAATATTGTGAAGCAAAAACAACATAAATGAATACAGTGACAGGGAAATAGTAGCACTGAACATTACATCACTACCTGTAGCTGTATTCACTCATGCTGAGTACTTGAAGTAAGGAACTGTGAGGGAGTCAGTATGCTGCTGTCGTGGTTCAGAGAATAGAGCCACAGTCTGGGAAGGTAGCACAAATAGGAGGATCAGGGATTCTAGTCCAACTCCTGCACTGTATGTGTTTGTTTTTCCACTCTGTTGTCACTTTACTGTTTTTTGTGCTCCTGTGCCCGACCCTTGTTGGCCCGATGTTTTCCCCTCCTCGAGTCTGGTCCCCTAGCAGTTGGTTAAATTTATTACAGGGGTCATTAAAATTCTATTCTGTATTGTGCATTTTGCAGATTTTTGACCACCGTTTTCTTTTGTGTGCTCTGACTGTGTGCTTTCTGGTGTGTGGTGTCGGAGAGTACTGGATTTGTGAGGTTCTTTGCTTTGCTGTTTTTGCCCAGTGCGATCTTTTACTCATGCAGTTTTGCTTGTGCTGTGTTCAACCACATGCTAAAAGTTTAATGATTATTGACCTGAACCCTGTCCTACAGGTTACAATAGAAGTGTAAATCAGAAATCTAAATGTAACCCCTTGTTACCCGGGGTTACTAGAATCCAGTAAGACCTAGTGGTAGGCAGGAAGGCAGCTTGTGAAACTCCAGTTAAATGGGTTTCACACTGTCTCACTCTGTTCTCAGTCTCAGCTGAGACTGAGGGATGGCATCACCAATAGAACTATCGCAGCTGCATGAGCCACATTGGAATCTGCAGCAGAGGGAGTTAGTTAGAATGTTGGGAGGTTCTGAAGTTAGTGTCTTCAGTTAGTCTTCAGTGAGTGAATGTGAAGTAGGGAGCTTGCTGAGAAAGCAGCTCAGTGAAGGCTCTGGGAGCCTCAGCCCTGACAGAGGGCTACTTTTAAGTAAAAAAGGTGTGTGTCTCCACCTTAAAGAGAGACACAGAAGATAATTGAAGCAGTGGAGACAGCTGTTTTGGTCTCAGTGCCCCTCCCTCGGGGATGGGGGCAGGAAAGGTTTCTGCAGATTCCTGGGGCAACCCCTAGTTCTGCTTGTGAAGGAAAAGCTCCTATGTGTTCCAGTGTTTATTTGGGAGAACAAGAAGATTTGTGAGTCGCCTGTGGGACACCTGCAACGTGAGGGTGAGTGTCTGCTCTTGCTAAAGGGCCTATGTTTTCACCCTGGGACTTGTGTGACAGTGTGGATATTGAACTACTAAATATTGGGAAGCCTAGAGTAATGGGCTAACAAGTAAAAGTAGGTTCAAGTCCAGAGCTTGTTGGGATGAAAATGATATGTAGAGGAGATGTGACAGAAGTCTACCCAGAATCTGCATTTGAAAGTTCAGTAAAGGAATTGTTCAGTTTCCAGAGAAATGGACGGTATGGGCTGTGGGAGCTGGAGGTGGGTGGCCCCCATCTTTAGTGACCAGGTCCACCTGTACGGATTTCTTCTGTGGATTTCTACTTTACCTCAGGCACTTGGCCAGTGATGAGGGAAGTACCAGACGGGATTGTAAGGAAAATTCTCTAGGAGTCAAGACTCTAGTGGGTTTGGGGAGCCACAACAGGATAATTGGTTTATTCCTCAAATGGACTGTGAATTGGAAAATTGGTTCATTCCTCAAATGGACCATGGATCAAGTGGCGGCGGCGGGGCCGGGCAGTGGGAAAACCCAAGTAGTGTACAAGTCGGGCTGTGTACCCAAAGCTGCGTGCAAGTCCGGGCTGTGCACCTGGTGGGTTTAGAGCCTGAGGGCTGAAAATGGTGATAAAGTGTTCTGTAGTCTCTAATCTGCATTACCAGGAAATGTAGCCCCATGGGGGTCCGTCTATGCTTTGTTTGTTCAGCTTGGATGTGAATAAAAGCCACACTGAAGAATCCCATTCCTGGTTCTGGACATTACAGTTATTGCTTCCTGTGTTTGGATTTACTTGGTGCCCCTGTGCAGAGTAGCCAAACCTAGGTCCCCTGTGCCGAGTAACCTCATCCTCCCAGAACCAGTCCCCACCAGGTACTGCTGTCAGCTTCAACAGCATGCCACCTGTCATTTTGGCAAAAGGCAGGGGTGAGGGGTTAATAAAACTGTGTTACTCAGTAAACACAAAATGCTGTGAACATGAAACACACAGTTACACAGTGTTCTTAGCCTGTATCTTTGTGATCTGATGAAGCGTTCCACCTGTTGTTCATGTTGTCCACAGTTTGAAGTACACCATTACACATTGGAGGGTTGAAAGTATTAGAGATGTGGCTGCCACAGTACCCGAGAGGCTGCAAGCCAGGGGTGTGTGGTCAGTAGCATACCTGTCAGTGGCTTTGGGGGACCCAACAGTGGTGAGTCAATGTCACAAACCCACTCAGCAGATCAGGCCCTCTGCTCCCACAGTGCCAACCTCTGAGTGCAGTCTTGTGAACAGTTAACAGAAACAGGGTAATCCTCCTGTCTGTTTTGTGGGTTTGAATCAACCTTTTGTCTCAAGTCTTGGAGGATTCAAACTGTGAACCTCTTGTACATGTACTCAATGCACAGGCTCAGATAATTCTGTCTTTGGGGGCAGATATCTTTGCCTACAGGCACCTAACCAGGTGTACAAAATGAACCCTTAAAACTCTAATAAAAGACCTCAAAATAAACTCTACCTTTTTCCAGTTTGGTATCACCATTCAAGCTTATGCATAGTGTCAGTTTTAACCATATATACTTCACTTGTTAAAGAAATTCAAAGACAGACCAAGTAGGCTCTAAAAATAGAGTTTTACTAAAATAGATAAAAATATGTAAAACATAAAATACAGAACCATATATCACAAGAACCATACAATATTTTAAAAGAACAAGGTTTTAACAGTGCATTTCCTACTACAGTACTTAGATTTGTCTCTCTCTCTGAATACCTGCTTAAAGTGCTCAAAGATGTGTCTTTCTCAGAGTGTAGATAGAAGTGTGTCAAAATGGAAAACAGAATACTGTTTAAAACTGGCTTTGCCAACCTCTTTATGTGAGGTCACCTAACTCCTCCCTGTCAGAATATAAAAATATATATCTATGCAAAACAGGATGTCTTATCCA
This sequence comes from Neoceratodus forsteri, assembly GCA_016271365.2. NCBI lineage: Eukaryota > Metazoa > Chordata > Ceratodontiformes > Ceratodontidae > Neoceratodus > Neoceratodus forsteri. The sequence goes on along the minus strand of JADMNL010000024.1, from coordinate 117,993,413 downwards.
AGTATTAAATTCTGTAACCTCAGCATAACTCATTTTCTTCAAATGACCTCTCTGATCTTATGAGCAGCTTCCCTTTCTAGGACATCAAAGCATCTTTTATGACTTCACACTAACGTGTCATAACCTGCTCTTCTTCCTCTAAACATTATGAAAGTTTATGATCTATCTTTGCAGCTAGGTATCTTCTAGCCTGTAATTATCTCTTGGCCTTCCAGGTCACACCTTGTAGCTAAAACCTGGGAGGGTGTCATTCCACAGACTGTCAGCATCTCTCATGAGAGGCAATCAGTAACACATTTTTATATTACAAAAGCATAGGTTAATCAGAACCAGCTATCCAAGTGTCACAATTCCTCCCCACCTAGACTGAATTTGGAGGCTCTATCCCTCGTTGGATGAGCTTCCCAAATCAGTTCACTCACTTGTACACCCGAGACAGCCCATCAGAGTTCTGAGTTTTTGGCTCCAGCCTATGTAGACTTGTCATATCATACCCTTGCAAAGCTAGACTCCATCTTAGCAATCTACCATTGTTTTTCCCATCTGCATCAGCCAAACCAGGGGTTGTTGTCAGTCTGTATCACAAAATGCTGCCCATGTAAGTATGGCTTCAACTTCTTTAGGGCCACACTATGTCAAGACATTCTTTTCCACAGTAGAGTATGCCTGCTCCTGGGAAGTAACTTTTACTCAGGTATGCTATTGGTGATCTTTCCTTGGCTGGATGTCTGGCTTAGTACTGCCCCAATACCCATGTCTGAGGCGTCAGCCTGAACTAAAAAGGGTCTGCTATAGTCAGGACATGTCACAACAGGAGCACTGCACAGTGCCTCCTTTAGTTTGGAAAAGGCTTCCTCACAGGCTGGGCCCCAGGTAATTTTCTTGGGCATCCTTTTTCTCTGTCAGGTCAGATAGAGGAGCAGCCAAGGCACTGTAATTGGGTACAAATTTTCTATAGTACCCTGCTGTCCCGAGAAACTCCTGACCTACTTCTGCATTTCTGGTCTGGGCCACACCTGGATTACCTCTTTTTATTTGGTTAGGATGGAGCTGTCTCCGGCCTACCACATGCCCAAGGTATGCCACCTCCCATGGCCACCTGGCACTTCTCAGCTTTGACAGTGAGCCAGACCCTCTGTATCCTGCCAAGCACTTCCCTAAGGTGGGATAGGTGTTCCTCCCAGCTGGTACTAAAGATGTCAATGTCATATAGGTATGCCACAGCGTGCACTCCTCAGCACCATTTAACACCTGGTTCACCAACCTTTGGAAAGTGGCGGGGCATTCTTCATTCCGAAGGCATTACTTTAAATTCAAATAAGCCTATCGGAGTGATGAAGACTGACCTCCCTAGCTCTGTCTGTCAACTCTACCTGCCAATACCCCTTGGTCATGTCAGTGGTCGTGGTAGGTCGCCTCCCAACTTGTCCAGGAGTTCATCTGTCCAGGGCATCGGGTGGGCATATGACTTTGTGACTGCATTCAGTCCACGATAGTCTACATAGAAACGAGTTGAGCCATCTGGCTTGGGCACAAGGACTACTGGTGAGGCCCAGGGGCTGTGGGATATCTGGATTACCCTAATCCCAGCATCTCCTCCACTTCCTCCTAATGTCCTTTTGGACAGCCTCTGACACCCATATGCTGTCCGCCATATGGGTGTCTGTGTCCTGTCTCCACATTGTGTGTCGCTAAGGGGTTAGTCCAGGCTTGGTGCTAAACAACAAGGCAAAGTCTGCAAACCTCCCTTACTTCTTGGATCTGGTCCGGGGCCAGCTGGGGAGACAATTTTACTGCCTTCACAGAGGACTCCGGCTTGCTTTCCTCCAGCAAGTCCAGAAGGTGATCTCCTTCATCCATCCCTCCCCAGGACTACACACTGCAAACACCATGTCAGCCCTATTTGCAAATAGCTTCATCATGTTGACATGGTACATCCTTTCTGTCTGTCTTCGTTAGGTAACTGTACAATATAGTTTACGTCATTTACCTTCCTAACTACTTTGTATGGTCCTGCCCACTCAGCCTGCAGCTTGTCTTTCCAGACTGGGATAAGGATCATGACTTCCCTGACCCACCATGTATGGCGAGCTCTGGCTCTGCAGTCGTACCACACTTTTTGTTTTCTGCTGGGCAGCTGCCAGGTTGCTCTGGGCTATCCCCATAAGCTCCTTCAGCCTTTCCCTAAACCTAAAGCGTAATCCACAATGGGAGTTCCCTGGGTGGCATGCTTGCCTTTGCAGTCCTCCCAGATCAAGTCTAGGTGCCCATTCCTGGCGTCCATATAAGATTTGAAGGGAAATCCTGTTGACTCCTGGGGCACCTCCTGTATGCAAACAACAGGTGGGAAGGTATTTCTCCCAGTCCCTCCATGCTGTTCAGCAAACACCTGGAGCATTAATTCAGGGTACCATTAAATCTTTCCACAAGCCTATTGGCTTGTGGGTGATATGATGTCGTGCATCTCTGCACCACCCACACTTCTCCCATAAACATTTCATCAGGTCCGACATGTGGTAACCCTCGATTGGTGATAACCTCCTGCAGAAACCCAACATGGGAGAAAATCCCAAGTAAGGCATCTGCCACTTTGCCTGTCCTCAGTGAAGATGAGGCACTGCCTCTGGGTACCCGTGGCATAATCCACCACAGTCAGGATGAATCTCTTCCCTGAGGAGCTGGAGGTATTTAAAGGCCCCACAATATCCATTCCCACCCTCTGGAATGACTCCTCCACTATGGGCAATGGAAACAGAGCGGCTTGGGTTTTCTTGCCTGCCTTCCCTATTTCTTGGCACCAGTGACAAGACCTGCAATACTCCTTCACCTGCTGGGTGAAATTAGGCCAATAGAAATTCTGGGCCAACCCGCTGCATAGTGCGCATGATTCCCAGATGACCAGACAAGGGAATATCATGTGCAATTTTGAGCAACTGCTCACAATACCCCTGAGAACGACAAGCTGCCTGCCTAGCATCCCTCCCTCTGTCTGCACAGCCCGGTATACAGTACATACTGTAAGTCCATTTTCCAATAAACCTTATGTCTGCTGTCACCTTCCTGTGCACCGTCCGAGTCTGCCCAAGCCTCAGCTTTTCTAAACTAGGGTCACTTCTCTGAGCAGCTGTAAACCCTCACACATTCCCAAGGCATGGAACAGGTCCCCTTCAGTCACTAAAATAAGGTCCCCGCACTAGCGTCAGGGCACTCAGGATCACTGTCAATCCCAACCCTCTGACAATGGGTCACCCTCCTCTTTGGAGTAACTCTCTATAGCTGTGTGTTTACTTGCTGCTGGGAAATTTCTACCCCTTTTCATTAGTCTCCCATCTGGAGACACAGGCTGGGAATCAGTTTCTCAGTGGTTTCCATAATGGCTTCTGTGGGGTTCAGGGAACTACAATTTTCCTTGCCACTTGGCTACAGGTAACTACACATACCACTCCCTGTTGGAGATTGTTGCCCAGGATCACATCCACTGCTAATATTTTGGCTACAGCCACCTGTTGCACAGTTCCCCTGTTTTCCCCAGTCCAAGAAAACACTAGTGAGTGGCAATGTTTTCTCTTCACCAGTGAACCCTTGTACAGTGACATTTCTTTGGTATAAGCTGACCAGGGTGTACTAGATCCCCTTTACCAAGGTCAGGGATGCCCTGTGTCCTTTAACCCTGCATCTGTACACCATTCACCATGACTGGGTGCATGTGTTCCCTAATGTTCACTGGCATGCATCCAGGGACACACAAACAACCCACTTCTTTTCTAGCACCTGGTTTGTGTTTGGCTTGCCTTTTTGGGACACTGTCTGGCAATATGCCCAGTTTCTTTACAAAACCAACATTCACTTCTTTTCTCAGAAAATCTTTTCTCTGAAACCTGAGACTAACTGGTTTGGTGGAGGCAGTGGGGTGGGGGTTTGCTATCCTGAAGGTGCATTTTTCCCCTGTGTCTGTGCTGCCATGCCCACCCCATTCGCTCTCAGAGCAGGTCTGCTCTTGGCATGTCGGTCGAGTTCAGCAGCCTCTTGCACTGTTTTGGGATCTTGTTCCTCCAGCCAGGTGTTCAGCTCTGCTGGACATGCCCAATAAAACTGTTCTAACAAAATCACATTTTCAGTTTTATCAACAGAGTTTGCCTCAGTTGCTTCCCACCAACGTTTTAAAACTGATGTTGTTTGTGGCTAGCTCCTCATAGCGCATGTCAGGCTTCTCCTGATCTTATCGAATTTAGCTCTGTATGATTCAATAGTTAATTCAAATTTCTTTAACAGTGCAGCTTTAAGTTTGCTGTAATCATCACTGTCCTCATTGTCCATTTGACCCAATGCATCCTGAGCTTTCCCAGTAAGTAGCGGGATAGCTGGAAGCTCAGGACTGTCTAGGAATTTTAGCCTGAATACAAACTTTTCAAAAGAATTTAAAAAGGCATCCATATCCTCCCCTCTTCAAATTCGGCTATCAATTTGGAGTAAAGCTACAACTTTCTGAGGCCTAAAACTGGGACAGTCCATCCTGACCATGACACCCCCACCATGTCACTCCCATGGGCACTGCACCAGACAAAGCTGCACACGCTCAATTAAATTTTGTTGCTTGCTCTGGCCATGCCACCCCACAGTAACACCACTGTAGCAAACATCCAGATTAAAATAATACATCATTCTGCTGCAGCAGTTCCAAATCATGATGTACAGAAAGTTCATTAGATGCAAACCTGTATTAAATTGTGATCAGACATTCAAGCTGCATGTATTGCTCCTCCTGACAGTCCCATCCAACCCACTTACACTCACCTCATTTGCTGAGCAAACTTCACTTCAGTGAGTCCCATCACCACAACAGGTTGTTTTCACACACTTCCCTACAGCTGATCAGGTTCATGTACCTTAGTTCACTGCTGCCAGTCTCTTCTCTGTCTGGAGTCCCTCTCAGCTGCTGGCAGGCAGACATCCTTATGTGCTTGTTTGCACTACTACCCAGTTTAATCTAACAGGAAGGAACATGCTTTACTGCGATCCCACTGACATGCTTGTGGTGCAACACAGGTGCAGGGGTTGAAATGCAAACTGCTGTCCAGCCTGAGCAGTGCCACAGTGGTGCTGGAAATAACTATCATTCACAGATTAGCAGTCAGCAAAAAAAAAAAAAGGGACAAAACTGGGACAAGGAAGCAAAACCAGGAGAAAAATGACATTTTGCAAACGTGTGGGGACACTGGGACGTGCTGCTTAAAATAGTGACTGTCCTGGGAAAATAGGGACTGTTGGTAGCTTTAATTTGGAGTTCAATTTGTAACCCAGTCCTGCAGTCCCAGTTAAACCCAAGCCACTTACCTGCTCTGGTCCTGGTGGTTGGAGTCGTAGCTTCTCCAGTTTGTGTTGCCTCTGGTGCTCATGCTCCTCACGGTCAGCCTCCCACTGTTCCCGCCTCTGCCTCTGGGTGTTCTCGCCTGTCTCTCAGTGTTCTTGCTCCTCTTCTCCTCTGCAGCTCGCTGTTCACACTCTCTTCTCTCTGAACTCCAGCTCCATTCTGCAGCCCGAGTACTTCTGGATTCAGGATACTGGTGACCTCTCCCTGCTGCTGTGGCCCTTCATTGACAGTGGCCCTGCTGTCATTCTCACTGGATCTGGACACTGCACTGGCCACTAGCCCCTGCCACACTAAGGTTTGGTCCTTTTCAGTCATGGTCTGTGACTCGTTGCTCTGGGTATCTGTTACCATCAGGGCATCCACGAGGTTCTGTTTGCTGGCTTTCACCTTGAACGGGACTCCTCTGTCCCCACATAACTGCTTTAAGTAGTCTATGTGTGCCGCTGTAGTTGGAAGCCATCTTTTCCTAACTATGGTTACTCTGACTTGCATTTTAGAAAAAAATAAACGGGTAGGAACTTGACTGTACGCCAAGTGATATAGTTCTTTTTCCTTTTTTTAAACATTTACTGCCTTTTTCTTTCTTTGCAAGTGAGCTGATGGTCTCAAGCTGACACATGAACAATACAAGCTTGTAATACCAGGATTTCCACACCGTTGCCAACCAATCTGTCACACACCCACTCAGCAGGTCAGGCCCTCTGTTCCCCCAGTGCCAGCCTCTGAGTGCAGTCTTCCTGAATGGTTAACAGAAACAGGGTAACCCTTCTTTCTGTTTTGTGGGTTTGAATCAACTCTTGATCTCAAGTCTTGAGGGATTCAAACTGTGAACCTCTTGCTAGCGTACCCAATGCACAGGCTCAGATAATTCTGTCTTTGGGGTGCCAGATAGCTTTACTACAGGCACCTAACCAGGTGTGCAAAATGAACCCTTAAAAACTCTAATAAAAGACCTCAGATTAAACTCTACCTTTTCCAGTTTGGTATCACCATTCAAGCTTATGCATAGTGTCAGCTTTAACCATATATACTTCACTTGTTAAAGAAAGAAATTCAAAGACAGACCATGAGGCTCTAAAATAGAGTTTTACTAAAACAGATAAAAATATGTAAAACATAAAATACAGAACCATATATCACAAGAACCATACAATATTTTAAAAGAACAAGGTTTTAACAGTGCATTTCCTACTACAGTACTTAGATTTGTCACTCTCTCTGAATACCTGCTTAAAGTGCTCAAAGATGTGTTCTCAGAGTGTAGATAGAAGTGTGTCAAAATGGAAAACAGAATACTGTTTAAAACTGGCTTTGCCAACCTCTTTGCGTGAGGTTACCTAGCTCCTCCGTGTTAGAATATAACAAAATATATCTATGCAAAACAGGATGTCTTATCCAAGTATTAAATTCTGTAACCTCAGCATAACTCATTTTCTTCAAATGACTCTCTCTGATCTTATGAGCAGCTTCCCTTTCCAGGACATCAAAGCATCTTTTATGACTTTGCACTAACGCCATAACCTGCTCTTCTTCCTCTAAAAGTTATAAAAGCTTATGATCTATCTTGGCAGTTAGGTATCTTCTAGCCTGTAATTATCTCTTGGCCTTCCAGGTCACACCTTGTAACTAAAACCTGGGAGGGTGTCATTCCAGAGACTGTCAACATCTCTCATGAGAGACATTCAGTAACACATTTTTATACTACAAAAGCATAGGTTACTCAGAACAAGCTGTCCAAGTGTCACATCCAGCACCTGCACCACCTCAAAACACAGGGCATGGTGCAGCAACTCCCCAAAGAGGATAGTAGGGCCAACACCTAACACAGAGGTACCTCACAGGCACAGCAGCACCACACAGGCTGAACCCTTGTGGCTGGCAAACCCACTGACAGGCTGGCCCTAGGCCAAGGGGTGGCAGGTGACTGGAATATCAACTGGCATGGCTAGGTGTCCTGTTTGGGACAGGAACAGTGCCTCATGGCAGGGCCCCACAGCTCACAGGGAGCATGGCCCCTGCCAGATGCCGTTATGGCCATCTAGACAGTGGACACACTGGGGATTCCTAGCACGAGGATGCTGTTCTGTTGGTTAGTCTGCACTGGTGCCTGCCACACCAGTACATATGCCCACAAGGCCCTACCTGCCCCAACCCAGTCATGTACAACCAGGGTGTTCTACGTTGCCCACAATCCAGGCCCCCACGTAGGTGCACACTAGCACACCATGTGCAAACAGAGTAAGCAGCAGACCCAGTAAGACACACATAGTGAGACCATGCCACTGTGTTGTGGGAGCACTACAGAGATGTACACCAGCAGCCTGATGGCAGAAGCACACACACAGATGGGGAGACTGGGAGTATGAGGCTGTGCATGCGGAACACACCCCAGGTCAGGTGGGCACTGTCACCACTGCTTGTGTGTGACTTTGGGTATGACACATGCTCTCACGGAAGCCCATGGGGGGTATAGGCCCACCCCTGTTCCTGGCCATGGGGAACAGTGAGACATGCCCTGTGTGGGTTTGACTTCCGCTGTTTCTGGCAGAAGAGAACTGGTTGCAGAGCAAGAAACAGAAGTCCAGAACTACAGATTTTTACTAATTAATCACTTCTGTCTCAGCAGGAGTAGTACCTGTTTGGATTAAGCAAAGAAATACTTTATTAGAAGAAGGGGTCTCATTTAAGTAAAAAAAAGTTTTTTTCTGAGGAAGGGACAGTATCAACTTAATTTACTGAGAGCAGAGAGTGAATCTAATTGGGGATGTGGCTTAGCAGCTTAGGTGTACAAAAGCAGCTGTCTCCAATTACAGCTTCTGGCTGTTTCTGGCAGAAGAGAACTGGTTGCAGAGCAAGAAACAGAAGTCCAGAACTACAAATGTTTTACTAATTAATCACTTCTGTTTCATGGATGGTGATAGAGTGCAACATGGGGGCATGTGACATGGTCAGGGTGGGGCAATAGAACATTGGTGTGGGCTGCACCCACAGTGTGGCTACAGTAAAGCTGACAGTACTGTAGACTCATGCATGCACCACTGTGTGCCAGACCCAGAAGGGGCCCCATCATGGCCCATGGAGTGCTGTGGTGAAGTCCTGGGCTGTGTTCCCTGGTTCTTGTCCCCTGCTCTGGATGCTTGATCTGCAGGCGTGAGAAAAGGTGAGGTATGAACTGCACTGTGCAACCTTGTGCCCTTTGGTTACCACCCCCGTGCACCGCCATTGCCAATGTGATGGCGAGAATCTGCCACCCATGGTGGGTGCAGATGTTGCGCTTCTTTACTGGAGTGTCTATGACGGAGATGAGGGTGGATGAGAGTCAGCAGATGTCCGGCTCCCCAGCAAGCCCTAGTGACCCAGCTACAGAGCATCGGCCAGTGACCATGGTGGTCATGGTCTACTGCCATGTTGTGTGTGATGTTGGCATTAGGGTACATCCAGTAACACACAACACCAGTGGCATGTCCAAGTGGCACAGTTGCACAGGATGCCAGTGGGTTGGAGTTGTTCCCACTGCACTGCACCCTCCAGTGCCCCTGCAAGGACACAGACACACCTGGTGCTGTGGCATGTGATGCCATACGGGCAGGCAGCTGTCCTGATGGTTTACAGCTGTACGTGCTGTACTACAGGGTAGACTAGGTGGAGCTGTGAAACTTGTAATGGACCACAGCAAGTGACCTGATGGACCACATCACTGTCCATACAGTGCAGTGCAGGACGGAAAGCAATCTGGCAACCCCTATGGGTGCACCATGGAGGTGCAATGCATTAGCTGCTGACCCTGACTCCTCCTGTCCCATCTACACCACATGCCACACACCACACATGCCCCTACTTGGTTGTGGAACAATTCCATTGGCCACCATGTTCCAGTACTAGCAGAGGCGTGTTTAGTTCCCCAGCACAAGGCCACTGTAATGGTAGTGACCTGGTTCCTGGTGTATGCCACCTCTGTGTGCCTAGTGAGGTGCTGGCCCACAGACTCCCACACTTCACGGTGGGGCCTGCTAACCTCTGCTATTTCCTCAATGAGTTGACCATCCCACTCTAGGATTCATAGGATGAAAATGGGTCTTATAGCTTTATCTATTATTGACCTGCACCACTTTATTATGAATTTAAAACAATTATCCCTACAATGTTCATCTAAGGTACATTTAAATCGATTCATACCACTGCAGGACACCACTGTTGATGGTAGCACGTTCCACTGTGTCACCACACATTGTGAGAACCAATTCCTCGCTGGTTTTTATTGTAATGATCTCCTTTCAATTGGTATTGATGGACCCTATTTTTAGCTTATTCAGGTCTCTTATTGAATCCCATACATTCCCATAGATCGTTGTCCTCCTTGGCCTTATAAGTTAAACACATGTCTCCCCTATGCCTTCTATACTGTAATGAATACAACCTCAAAGTCTCAAGCCTCTCCTCAAAGGCCATGCCTTGCACCCCATTCACCATTCTTGTTGCTCATCTCTGCAAGCCCTCTACTAGCTTCACATCCTTCTTAGATATGGCCCAGAACTGACTGCAATACTCGACATGGGGCATACCAAAGAAAGATACAACGGGATCACCACCTCCTTGGCCTTACCACTAATGTTCTTTTTATAGCAGCCAGTATACCATATCCCTCCTTGTTATCTCAGTACACTGTCTGGAAAACCTAGGTCCCTGCTAACTAGCACCCCAGGTCTCTCTCTCTGTCTCAACAGTCTGTAATACAGTCCCATTTATATGAGATTGAATCCACATTCTTCCTTCCCAAATGCATAATCTTACATTTGTTCAGATTAAATTTGTTTCTTTCTTGTTGCAGTATCCACCACAGCATCGATATTATCTTGAACTGTTTTAGCATCTCCTGAACTTGAAACCAATGCTCCCATTTTAATATTGTTGGTGAATTTCGTCATCCAGACTTTATTATTACAGGTTATAGATGCCACTAGAATGTTAAAGGGTTGGTCCCAACATCAATCCTGTGGCACCCCACTCATCACTGAAGCATATTTAGAGAATTCCATTTGATTATCAGTATCAAAAGTCTTCTTGAAATCCAGATACAGTACATCCACTGGGATATCGCTGTCTAGGGCCTCCCTACATGGTCAAAAAGATATCAGATTTCTTAAACAAGATCTTCCCTTAAGAACCCATGTTGGTTGATATATCCATGCCCATCCTCTTTAATATGATCATTGTTAGCCTCTTTTATGAACTCCTCAAGTATCTTGCCTAGAATACATATCAAAGTGATTGGTCTGTAGTTTGAACTGTCTAAGGCCAGTTTTTGAATTTGTACATATGGTGCAAGCCAGTCCTCTGTTAAAATACCTTCTTTTAGTGATTTTACATATATAGCATGGATAGGATCACAAAGTACTGATGCTAATTCCTCAAGAAGTCCAGGATGCAGTTCATCAGGACCTGTTGACTTAGTGGGGTCCAATCTTCCAATTTGGTCCTTACCATAGTGGATGTTATTACTAAGCTGCTCTTCAAATTCTCCACCTTGTCACATTTTGAATATCACCTGGCTGATAAACACTTGCAAAGTAACTATTAAACTGTTCTGCCATGGCTTTGCAGTCTGTAGTTGTTCTTTTACCCTGAGTGAGGGGCCATATGGTGGTATTGTTGTTTTGAGACTCCCAAGATAATTAAAACGCTTTTCTAGGGACATGGATATGTTGTTCATCCACACTCATTGGCAGTATCCTTGCCGCTTTAAATCTTGCGGAAGGTCTTCAAGCTTGCTCCTCCCACCCACCGGGTGTTATAACTCTGTCCGCCCATGACGCCAGATCTCCCTTACGGCTGGAGCTCAGGTTCCCTCCTTAGCGGCTCTGCGTTTGTGACTGGTTCCTATTTCTCCGTTTGCGGATTTAAAAATAATATTTTGCAAAGACTTTGATCTTGATCTCGGCAGCTGCGATGGATAAATCGACTCGGATTTGGAGATGCCCATGCGGGCAGAAGATGTCTCGGACGGATCCACACTCCACGTGTGTCTACTGCTTAGGCCTTGAGCGCGACCCGCGGGCTTGCGACCTGTGCTCATCTTTCTCGACCCACGTCCTCGAAGACCGTGCTGCCCGATTGCAACTGGGCCGTCCCGAGAAGCGTTTCCCTCGTGAAGTCCAGAGGCCCGGTTGGAGGTGTCCGCGGGCGGCGGGTTCGGCGGATCAGTTTTGAGCGGATGGTCGCCTCGAAGAGGAGGCGGCGCGACGATTCTTCCTCGGCGCGGCATTTATCCAGCTCTCTCTGGGTTCTTCCTACCGGCTTCCTTTAAGGAGCTTTGTCTGTCCTCTCCACTAAAGGGAGAAGGGCTGCGTCTGCTGGACCTTTTTCGGTCCAAAAGAGGACAGGGTAAGTCCCTCCGTCGGCGCTCTTGGGGGCCGGGAAGGTCCCTCTCCCGGCGGTCGACCGTCGGCTGGTCGACCGCTCGCCTCGCTACTGGCCTCACGGTGTCCCCGCTGAGGTCAGTTGACCGAGACTCCCACTGATGAAGTTCGAGATTTTTCTCGACCCATTGACGGGCTGTCGCCTTTAGCAGCCGAGATTCCCCTCTCCCGGTTCCCCGGGAGGAGTTGAGGATCCTGTGGCTCGCCTGTGCACCTCCGGTTCGGGCCTCGGATGGACCTTCCGAGTCGAGAAGGGGTCGGTTTGAGCCGACACCTCCTGCACCGACCCGGAAATTCCGGGACTCTGGGTCTCGGTCTCGGACCTCCTAGCGGTCCAGCCGTTCCACCCGTCATAGGCGGTCTGGTTCCGGCACGTGCATGCGGCGTCATTCCTCGTCCTCCTCCTCGGATGAGGGAGGGTCAGCGTAAGTTACGCCAACGGTGCGAGGACCTTATGTTGCAACAGCTCCTCCTGGCGGGAATAAGCCGACCCGGCGCCTTCCCGCGCCATTAAGTGGCTGTCACCGGACGGCTCGACACAACCCTCGACTTGCCGAGGAGCCTATACCCAGGCGGTTGTTCGGCCAAAACCAGCTGCTCCACCGATTGCGGTGGAACCTCCGCCCACAGCCACCAATTGGGGCTCCGACCAAGGATTCTCGGTCGGCTAAGGGTTTACCCCATCGGCTGTCAGTTACCTCACTCCCGACCGACCTCGGCTGGTGAAGGTGGTTCAGGCCAGAGGCAGCTCTTGAGGACTCCTTCCGAGTCCGAGATGATTCCTCCTTCTTCTCCAAGCGACTGGACTTGGAGTCTTCCAGGAGGTCAGCCAACTGATAGCCCGTCGGTCCTTCCTAGGACTGCTTCGGCTCATCTCGGAGTCTACCGGGATGGAGCTCGAACCCGTTCCAAACGGGCCAGGTATCCCCTCGAGATTCTGGACCGAGGGGATTCTCCGACGGAGGCCTTTCCGGTGGCCGAGGCCATAGTGGGTCCAGCACTGGAACTTTGGCAGCGCCCTGCTTCCTGCCCTCGCGCCCGGCCAGGATGGCCAGGAAGTATGCGTCCCTACCGGTTCCTTGTCGGTTTTGAACACCCTCTGCTGAGGGTTGGTTATCGACAGCGTTTTCGGCCACGCAACGCCCGGGATGTGGACAAACCTCCTGACAAGGAGTCCAGGAATTGGACTATGTCGGGCGAAAAGTCTACGTCTAGGTCCTCTCTCGGCCTTCGCCAGGCTAGTTCGGCCGATCCTCATGGTACATTTTCTCATGCCCTGTTGGGCCCTGGATGAGGTCATCCCTCATCTTCCCGCCCGATCTGCAGACTACGGTTAAGCAGGTGCGGGACCAGGGCAGGGCAGGCCAAACAGCAGCTCCAGACTGCTTTGGATGTAGGGGACTCATTGTGCCAGATCGGTGGCGGCTGCGGTGGCTATGGTCGAGCGCTGGCTGAGGATATCCACCTTTACTTCGGATACCCAGCACAAGTTGGCGGATGTCCTTTGGGGACTGACCTCTGACCCTGGGGTGGAAGGTCACCTGCAGAGGATCGAGAAGTCCAATGCCACCTTGACTCGGTCTCTTCCGCTCAGAAGGACAAAGGCCCAAACCACAGCCTAAGCCTCTTTCGCCTTCTGTGCCCCACGCGCGCCTGCCCAGCGACAGGGGCCAGCAGGCTCGGCCTTGGTATCCCAAACCCACGGCCGCCTCTAACAGGAGGCAGGGAGGAAGGGCCCAGGAGGTCCCTCGGCCGGTCCCTCCTCCAAGCCTGCCCAGTGGCGGGCTGAGGGGTGCTCGCCTCATCCCGTCACCTTACCCCTGGGTCCCCGATGAGAGGCGGCTCCGGCACTTCCGTTCCGCCTGGTCGCTGTTACCACGGACAGGTGGAGTCTTGGAGGTGGTGGGAAGAGGCCTGCCTCTGGAATTGAGCAGGCACCACCCTTCAGGCCGTGGCCCTCGGGGGCTTCGGGATCCCCAGCCTCACTGGCGGCTCGTCGAGCCGACATCGCCTCCTCCTCCAGAAGGAGGTGGTAAGAGGTGGTGGACCCTCTTTCAGACCCAGGGTTTGTGTCCAGGTACTTCCTGGTTCCGAAGCGGACGGGGGCTGGCGCCCCATTCTCGACCTACACGACCTAAACAAGTTCCTAAGGTCTCGAACCTTCAGGATGGTCACTCTGGCTCAGATAATACCATCCTTGGAGGCGGCGTGTGGTTCTGCTCTCCTGGACTTGCAGGGCGCGTTTTTCACGTCCCTATCCGTCCGTCTCACCAGAGATTCCTTCGCTTCAGCGGAAGGATCTCTCTTGAGTTCAAGCCATGCCCTTCGGCTTGTCTCCAGCTCCAGGGTCTTCACCAAATGCATGGCATGGTGGTGACATTCCTGCGGCGCCGAGGGGTCCGGTGTACCCTTACCTGGACGACTGGCTGATAGCAGCTCCCTCAGGAAGGAGGCGGAGTGGTCAGAGATCTGGCCTCCAGGTCTGCTCTCAACTGGGCCTCCTTATCAACGAGGCCAAGTCAGAACCTCGAGGCGAAGCAGGTGATTTTATTCATCGGAGCGCAGCTCGACTCTCTTCGAGCCAGGCTGGCTCCCGGCGGACAGGGCCGAGGTTCTTTCCTCCTTGCCCGATCATTTCTGGTTGGGCAATTGCGCCCTGCCGGGACTTCCTGCGCCTCCTGGGTCTCATGGCGGCCTGTACCAGCGTGGTCCGTTGGGCCGCTGGAACATGCGTCCTTCAGTGGGGACTGGCCAGCCAGTGGTCACGGCGCTGCGATCCCTTGGACCAGCTTGTATCGGTGACACAGGGGATGTGGAGCGCTCTCCAGTGGTGGACCGTTCCAGATCATTTGCAGGAGGGCATCCCGTTGTCCGCCCGAGACCGACGGTCTCTCTGTCGACCGATGCCTCTCTGATGGGTTGGGGTGCCCATCTGGGGAACACCGGGCTCATGGCCTCTGGTCCTCGCTGGAGTCCCGGCGCCACATCAACCTGCTGGAGCTCCGGGCGGTCCGCTTAGCTCTCACCGCCTTTGCTCCGTTCCTCCGGGTCAAGTGGTCCGAGTCCAGGACGGACAATACCACGACCATGTACTATCTAAACCGCCAGAGGCGGGCCGCGCTCCATGCTTCTATGCAAGGCTCTCCGCATTTGGTCACTTTCGTGCGCAGCCTGGGGCGGATCTCCCTGGCCATTCACGTGGCAGGAGCCTCCAACACCCTGGCCGATGCCCTGAGCCGGATGGGGCTGCATCCCACGAGTGGTCTCTCCTCACCGGAGGTAGTACAGCATCTGTTCTCCTTTGGGGCACACCTCAGGTGGACCTGTTTGCCTCCATGGAGAGCGAAGCTAGTCTGTTTCATGCCGCCCCTCAGCAGGGCTCGCTGCAGGGGATGCCTTCTCGAGGCAATGGACCCCGGGCCTCTTTCGCCTTTCCCCATTTCCCTTGATCCACAAGGTGCTTCTCAAGGCGAGGAGGGACAAGGCGCAGGTGATTCTGATAGCCCCAGACTGGCCTCGCCAGTTCTGGTACCCAGATCTCCTCAGTCTCAGCTCCAGGACTCGCGGCAGCTTCCAGCTCGCCCGGACCTGCTCTCAGTCAATCAGGGAAGGTGTTCCATCCGGACCTTCAATCCCTGCACCCTGACGGCCCTGGTTCTGGCGCTAGGTTCCAGGCTTTGGGTCTTTCCGGCGAGGTCCTCAATGTAGTTGAGGCGTCCCGTAAGGTCGACCAGAAAATGCTATGCCTTCAAATGGAAAAGGTTTTCCATTTGGTGTCAGAGCAAGGGCTTGGACCCTTCCTCCTGTTCCTTGGCAAGCATCTTGGACTATTTATGGTCCCTTTCTAGTCAAGGGCTTAGGTCGACGACCCTAAGGGTGCACCTGGCAGCCATCTCTGCTTGGCGGCGGGCTGGGAAGCAGTCGATGCGAGGAGAAGGTGGTCTGGCGCTTTTCAAAGGCCTTGATCACATTTCCTCCAGTCGGGGAACCCCCACCCCGTGGGATCTACTGCTGGTACTGGCAAAGCTCATGGGCAAGCCATTCGAACCTATGCACAGGTGTGCTCTCTCTCACCTGTCGTGGAAGACCGCTTCTTGGTGGCTATCACGTCCAGCCAGAAGGATGGGAGAGCTCCAGGCGCTTCCATCGAGTCTCCTTACCTGGTCTTCCACAGGGACAAGTTGTCCTGCGCCCCACCGAAATTCCTTCCAAGGTGGTGTCGGAGTTCACCTTAACCAGGTGTTGACTCTGCGGTGTTCTACCCCAATCACACCTCGGAGGTCGAATATAGGCTCCATACTCTGGACCCTAGAAGGGCGCCGCTTATTATAAGGAGGCGTGACGGTTGAAATTCGGGAGAGGTTCGCCAGCTGTTTGTCACCTACGCCTGAAGCCGCA
Organism: Neoceratodus forsteri; assembly: GCA_016271365.2. Taxonomy (NCBI): domain Eukaryota; kingdom Metazoa; phylum Chordata; order Ceratodontiformes; family Ceratodontidae; genus Neoceratodus; species Neoceratodus forsteri. The sequence goes on along the minus strand of JADMNL010000024.1, from coordinate 117,977,228 downwards.
TCTGGCAGACCTGCACAGCCGGGACGTATAAGCAGGTGGGTAACCCTCCCATAGATCTCTTGTTATAAGTTGGGCGGGCATGGAGCCTCCCAGAGGATAAGAGCTCATTCTACCCGTTACATTGCTGCAACGGTGGCTGCTTCCAGGGACGTCCCTATCCAGGAAATCTGCAGGGCTGCTACCTGGAAGTCAGCAAACACCTTCATTACCCACTCACCACATCGACCTTGAGTCACCGGGATGCTGGTTTTGGGGCCTCGGTTCTCCAGTCTCTCTTTCCTGAGGTAGGTATATGGGGTGTGCTCTTGCCTCCCTCCTCCCGGGAGAACTGCTAGAGTTGCGTTGAGTGTGGATGAACAACATATCCATGTCCCTAGAAATACAGGTTACTCACCTGTAACAGGAGTTCTAGGAATGGTATATGTTGTTCATCCACACACCACCCGACCTCCTGGCTTCGACGCACAACCTGAGCTTCCAGCGGGCCAGATCTGGCGCCATGGGCGGAGCTGAGAGTTATACCACCCGGTGGGTGGGAGGAGCAAGCTGAAGACCTTCCGCAAGATTTAAAGCGGTAAGGATACTGCCAATGAGTGTGGATGAACAACATATACCATTCCTAGAACTCCTGTTACAGGTGAGTAACCTGTATTTATTGTTTGCCACCTTATTGACTAGTTTTAATTCCATCTTATGTTTAGCTTTTTTAATTTGTGTTTTAGCTCTCTAAGTCTCTTTTTATACAGTTCCTTGTACTTAGTGGTTCCTTCCTTTCATCTCTTTTGTAAAGTCTATTTTTTAACTTCCTTTCTTTCTTGCTGCCTGGTTGGCTTCACTTGTCAAGGCATCCTCCTCTGTGGATCCAGCCACCATCCGGTCAGTCCCCGGCTTCCTCTTTTGAGTGGCCATCACCTCTTCCTCCATGGATAACCACCCATGGTGGGGCAGTGGGGATCCCACCTCTCCCGCCAGAACTGGATCCAGTTCGGCTATGCCATTCTGAAGCCAAGGCACCCGTGAAGGCGGCCATCAAGCAGCTGCAACTGGGACTCCATTTTCCCTCCCTAGATTTTGACCCTGTGGAGCTCAGTGTGCAATGATGCCAACAACATGTTCATGCACGCTCCCATGTGCGCCACCTCAGGCTTCTGTCTAGCTCCTGCCCTGCAGTTATGGCATCGTGTCGTCGACCCCAGCCTCCGCTAATGGTCAGGTGCACAGCGACCAAGGTTTCCCTCCAGCCCGAAGATGGAGAGCAGTCTATCAGATGCTCGATCCAGCTTCCCCACCAACCCACAATGAGCTCTGCTCGCTTCTGAACACAGGTAGCTGGCGAGGCGCGAGGTGTGTCCAACACCTCCACCCTCAGCACCACCGGCCGCCATACGCCTATTTTTAATATTTTCAGCTTTCTAATTTTGGGGTTAAACCACATTGATATCCTTCCCTTTTGATTATATTTAATTCTGAGGGAACATTGCTGTCTACCAAACCATTATGAAAAGATTTAAACACATCCCACATCTGAGTTAACGCTAGTCTTTCAAAGTTCCTAGCCCAGTTCCATTCTTTACCAAATTCCTTAAGATGTTATAGTCTGCTAGATCATACCTTTTATTTTACTAGCACCACCCTGCACTTCAGTCCTAATCGTTACAGTAAATTTGATCATATTGCGGTCACTTCCTAACAAGGGTTCTCTAACTTGACACTTTTCAATGGATTCTCCCATGTTACTTACAACAAGATCCAAGATATAGTTCTCCCCAGTGTGCTCCAGCACATGGTTTTCAACACTTATACTGTCAATTGCTTCCAAAATTCATTCTCTACTACTGTAGTGGGGCCCATTTATCCCATTTAATTGCTGGAAAATTAAAGTTACCAGAATCAACAATTTTTACCCAAATCCTGGTTCCCTATCTGATTTATGAATTCAGAGGTTTTTGGCCCACTTAGCGGCAGTGGTCTGTAACAAACAGCTATGAGTACCTGTCTGTCCTGAGATGGGACAACCTGCACCCACAGTTGCTCAATCTGAGGCTCAAAGGATGTATGTATTTCATGTCACTTATGTCATTTCTAATATATAATGCTACCCTTTCCACTTGTGCCCTCCCTATCCTTTCTGAACAGCTGATATCCATCTGTTTCTCCCCAAGCATCTTTTTTCCATCACGTCTCTGTTATTGCTAGCGCTATATTGTCTGTCTTCTGAATAATCTCCATCTCTTCCACTCCAGAGTATGCTGTTTATTTTTCAAACTACATGTACTGGGTTTAGTATTGCCCACCATCCTCCCCTTTCAGTTTATTTTTGAAATTGTAATTTTATTATTTCATTTTTCCAACAGTGACAGGCCAAAAGAAAAGATTAGAGAAAACATACCGTATACATACACTAATTCAGACAGTATGGGATACATATACAATTAAAGTGTACCAGCAACATAAATTTGATACAGTTATTTTCAAAACTGACTGAAATGTCCTGGGCTGAATTGTACGTTTTGCACCTAGGTTACTGCCCTTAATCTAAGTCTGTAGCCCTTACCTGCTAACTACTAAAAACAGTGAAGAGAAAGAAGGAGAGAGAAAAATATGAATACACTACTTACACAATGACTTAAACTGAACAGTACACCTCCCTCCTCCCTCCCTCCCTCACCCCCATACAGCATAGTCTATGTGTACCATTCCATATTACATCTTGAAAAGTGTGAACGGTTCCCAATTAACTTTGCTCCACATGGAGTTAAAGTTCATATACTATCTTGCTATTAAACTAGGACTTCTCTGGCCAGAATCTCCAGAGTTATAACGCCTTCTTTGGTGCCAAGAAACTCAAAAATGGAAACCAATGAGTCTTATATAATTCATGTCTTAGATTCAGGTTAGCTGTAAGCCTTTCTATTATTTTAATTTGGTTACAGCACAACAACCATTGTTCCTCTCCCGGGGTGTCTCAGACAACCACAGCCTAGTAATAGCCTTTTGAGCTGCGGCTAACAGGATTGGAAATAAATAGTTAGCTTTAGAGACTTTTAGTCCCTGAGGAGGTTCCCCAACAAGAGGTTACGAGGCTGTTCAGGAACTTTTATCTGTAAAATCTGATTCAGCCTTTCACTTATAAGGTTCCAATAACCCTGCGCTTGGGGCAACTCCAAAAATGTGTTCATATGTCCTGACCAGCCCACAATCCCTCCAACATTTATCTGAGCGGATTTGTCTGAAATGTTTGGTTATCGCTGGTGTTCTGAAAATCTTGTGAGTACTTGCCACCGAAATTCCCTCCATGTGGGCGAGGCTGTAGTTCTGTGTGCCAGCCTCCAAATCACCTCCCACCCTAGTACTCCCTCCCTAGACTAAGTTCTTTTTCCAGAGGGTCTGGATTCGAGATCTAGAGTCTGAGCACTCCAGTTCTCCCACCGAATATAACTTGGATATCAAATGGGTCTTTGCTAAGATCCATTGATTAGTTGAGAAGGAGATCCAGGAGGGTTAGTGTTGCAAGACATCTGCTGTAGCCCCCAGCCTGAAAGTAGTGCCTGATTTGTAGATAACCATAAAAATCTGATGATGGGACATTGAACTCCTGTTGAACCTGGGTGAAGCTTTTATGGTGTCCCTTATGAAAAACTGTGAGAAATGTCTAAGTCCTAGGTTTTGCCAGCGTGTAAACATCAGGTTCTCCTCCCTGGCAGAAAATATACCCTGTCGAGGATCTTATCATATCATAACACCATGGATTGTAGTTTCAACTCCTTTATGATTTGTGTCCATATTATAACCAATGTCTTAAACCATGGAGTTGGTAATCCTTGTATCACCCTGGGGTTGCTTTTATTAAATAGGACTGATAAGAGGGATGTGGTTTTAAAATATGCAGGTCCATTTAACCCAGCTTTGCACTGCTACTGAGGATGCATAGGCTGCCAAATACTGTAATTGAGCCGTTCTATGATACCTCTTAAAATCGGGAACTCCCAGACCGCCTTCCCTTTAGGCAACTTCAGCAAGGCCCAAATGAGCCTGGTTCTCTTCCCTGCCCATATAAATTTACTTATCAGCTTCTGAATATCAGACCAGAACTTCCTTGGGGACACAGTGGGGATTGCATCAAACAGGAAGAGCATCCTCGGGAGGATGTTCATTCTCACCGATTCTACCCTTCCAGTGATTGTAAGAGGCAGAGTGGCCCATCTGGCACAGTCCACTCTCATAATGTCTAACAGTTTCAAATAATTAACTTGATATAGCTTACGAGATCCCTCGGGCTGTGGATCCCCAAATATCTGAAGCTGGTGGTGTTCCATATTAGGTTGGTCAGAGTTTTCACCGATAGAGTGGGGGCACCAATAGAGATTATTTCTGATTTGGATTCGTTAATTTTAAAGTCTAAATAGAACCAAATTCTCTGAGGATAGTCATAGCAGCAGGTAAAGAAGTAACAGGGTTTTTAAATAAAGTAAGTGTCATCTGCATATAAGGATATGCAGTTTCCACCTCGTCCACTGTAATTCCTGTGATACCCTCATGCGACTGAAATGCCTCCGCCAGGGACTCCATACTTAGGACAAATAGGAGGGGAGAGGGGCAGCCCTGTCTAGTCTCTCTCCTAATGGGAAATAGGTGGAAAGCACTCCATTCAATTGTACCCTTGCTGAGGGATTGGCGTATAGGGTATCCACCACACTTGAAATCTGGGACTGAACCCAAACTTCTTAAGCACCTCACCCAGGTACCCCCACTCGAGGCGATCAAAGGCCTTTTCGTGTCGAGTGTAATCACCACTGCTGGTCCCCTTTCTTCTAAATTTAGAATGTGCCATCACAGTAAGCAGTCTTCTGAAATTATCATGGAGATGTCTCCCTGGCATGAATCCTGCCAGGTCCGGTGTATCAGTTGGGTCACCACCTTGAAGCCTCTTTGCTATCATCTTGGCCAAAATCTTAACATCTAAATTTAAAAGTGAAATGGCGATAACTACCACATAAAGTAATATCTTTGTCTTGTTTTCGAATAATGGATATTAGGGCTTGTGCCCAGGTGTCTGGAGCTTCTGAGGGTATGTGGGCCCTATTGCATACTTGTAACAACAAGGAGAAAGTTTATCTTGGAACTTTTGGTAGTACTCTGTGATATAACCGTCAGGGCCAGGGGCTTTATTATGTTTAAGCTTCTTAATAACCTCCACCAACTCTAACTGAGAGAAAGGCGGTCCAGTTCTTTTCAAGATCACTAGAGAGCTCGGACAGCTTTAATCTGTTCAAGAACTTTTTAATCATATCTGGCTGACTGGCACAGGACTCCGATGTATATAAGTCCTTGTAAAACTTTTTAAAACAATCCGCTATTTGAGGAGCACCGTGACCAACCCGTCAGGCATTCTTGGGTCTTTCAACCCTGAAATATACCTGTTGGCTTCTTGTTTCTTTAACCTAGCGCCAACAACCTGCCCGCTCTATTACCCCGTAGAGTATTTTTGTGCTATGAACCTAAGGGCATTCTCTGTTTTACCAAGAGAAGGTACTGCAATTGTTCTTCGCTAACTTCAGATCCCTTAATATACTACGGGGCCCCTTTTATGTATATCCTCCAGTTCCTGATTTTTGCTCTAGGTTGTCTTGCTTCTGCTGTCTGACCCTCTTTTGTTGGGCTGCATAAGAAATTGCTTTGCCCTTACCACGCTTTTAAGCCATCCCAAAGGAATTTCACCCTTGAGACAGATCCTGTATTTTCTTTGATATAATTATCTATCACCTCTTTAATTTTGGAAACAAAAGCTTCTTCTTTAAGTACCCCAGCATTTAGGTGCCACAGGGATTGTTTATGCATGCCCGAGAGTGATGGTCAGGCTGACTTTTGCATGGTCTGATAGACAGATGGGGTAGATCTGCTGATCTACTATAGTCCCCACCATGCTTTGTGCATATAAAACCTGTCCAGCCATGAATACAAATCTTCGGGTATGAATAAGGTGAAATCCTTACTGGATGGGTATTTGTCCTCAAGTATCCACCAAACCAGCCTCCATACATAAATGGGTAAGGGTCTTGGTACCAACACCTTTTCCCGACTCCCATTTCCCCAGACCTATCTAGTAATCGTCCTCTACACAGTTCCAATCTCCTCCTATAATAGTTTGGCCCTCAGGGAGTGAGGCTACCACTCCAAAGACATACCTATAGAATTCAGGATTAATAGGCATTGGGGCATAAATATTCACAATGTGTATTACCTTATCTGCGATTTTGCCCGAAAGAGCCACCAATCTACCCTCCTCATCTGAAAAGAGTCCAGCTGGGTGAAGCCGAGGCCCTTCCATATCAGAATGGCCACCACTGCCTTTTTGTGTTCTTGTGGGATGAGGCATAAAACTTCCCCAACCCACATGCAGTGTAATTTGTTGTGCTGTATTGCTGAAAGGTGCATCTCCTGCAGGAGGCCGATATCACATCGATCCCTGGCAAGATCCTTTAGTGTATTATGCCTCTTTACGGACAGCCCAGCCCCTTAACATTGAGCAAAACCAATTTCAAGGTTCCCATGAGGTAATGATCCTGTCATTTTCAGCCTTCGTCCCATTTCATACCTTTTAATTACTCTCCGGCCTCCCGGGTCCCAGATGCATTGAAAGGTGGCACACACAACACAGCTACCTGAAACACCACGCATCCATACCCCTCTTCCCCCAAATCCCAAAACCCTTACCCCTCCCCATTGTACTACCCACTACAAACAAACTCCCATAGAGAAAACCCACACTCTCAATGGTAAACTATGTACAAGTAGGCCATTTAAGGCCTTCATGGAAGAAAGCTCCCTCTGCCCAGGAGCATGGACTGCTAAATAGCCCCACCCCCTGCACCTCCGATCGGAAGTAACCGGAAAGGCAGTCTCCTAGGGTGAGTCTTCAGCAGGAAGGTAACGTTCCCTAGTGGGGACAGCACTGTAAATAAAACCTGGCTGACCTCTGATGGGCGACCTATCCCTGAACTGGCTTCCGGCACATGTGGCTATGTCGAAACAAGGTGGGTGAACAACACATCTACCTCGTAATAATCCCAACCTTGCCCAGTGCTTACAACAAAAATATTTAGGAACCTAGAAATTAGTCAAATTCTGTAAAACCATTTCGAGCCCAGGTTTATGCCATACAGTTCTCTCCCACCCGATGGCTGAACCCAAGTCTCTGCCTCGGAAAGCAGGCCTGCACTCTGGTCTATTCCAGCCTGTGAGTCTCCCTGGCGAGAATGAGAAGGGCTGAAAATGGTGTTTGAAAATTGGAATAAGCAAACAAAACCTCCCCTGTAGAGGGTACAATATGAAAATTTAAACTTTAACTGGTAGCAGTTTCACCATCTGATCAATCAGGAACTCCTAATTTCAGAGCGCAACAATCAAATATTGCACTCCTGTTCACCCCGATGTAAACCAAAACTACTGTTTACAGACAGCCATACAAGTGCCCTCACAGAATGCTTGGGTGGTATACCCATGACCGTCTTTCCTTGCATGGTAGTAATAACTACAGCTTTGGGACAGTCCTTGGAAGAAAAGTCAAACCAGATCTTCTACCATGGAGGGCCTCAGTTCTGTTGTCGTGTCTGCAGTCCTTTTCCCAACTGAATCAGGTCCTTGCACAGCTGATTGTCGGGGCCTGTACCTTTGGACATAGCACCCTTGGTGACCTTTACCCACCATTGCCCAATGAAGTTGCAGCAGGGTTTGTTCCAATAGATCGGGTTGGAGGTCTGGGAAAGTGATACCCGCCTTTTCTAGAGGTTTACTAGCGTGCAACAAGGAATCGTAGAGCTTGCCTGCCGTGGACCAGTGTACAAGCAGTTTTGTCGGGTATTGGAGGTGGGCCTTTATCTGCTGCTCCTAAGCTTGATCACAGCCAGAACTCATTTTCTTTTTACATGGTAGTGGGCAGGAAATCATGATCCACGTACACCTGTTTCATCTAAATTTAAGTCCCGCTTACCTCAGGCCTTGCTTAGTATCATATCTTTTACAGGATACGGTTAAATTTGACTAATATTGAGCACGGGGCCTCGTTCTTTGGTCTTGGACCCAAGGCGTGGTGTACTTTCTGGAGCTCAAGGGGTTCAGTGCTGGGAATGTCTAATTCCTGCTGGAGCCATGTCTTAACAAACTCTGATGGATCATCCTGCTCCGCACCTTCAGGAAATCAAAATCCGTATTGTTTTCCTTCATCCTCTAGACTCACGTCTTCAGCCCTTGCTGTATGTTCCGTTCCCTTCTTGCCAAGTAAAGCACGCTCTACTAAGCCACATGGAGTCATCTCGGAGCCTATCAGGCCTCTTTCAAGGTCATCGGTCCTCCGTTCCAGATGTTTTAACTCCTGTTTTATATCTTTACGTTGGAATCTATTCTTTGCAGCATTTTAACAGTGTGTGCGTTGCTCGGCCATTGAGGGAACTGCCTCACAAAGTAGTCTCATCTTCTTCCCTGTCGGGACCTGCATCCGACTCCGAGCCTGGATAGCGGACACTCGGGCTGCGATCTGGCTTAGATCTACATCTTGTAGACAGCTTGGTAGAACTTCTGCCTCTCAGTTTCACTGACTGGCTCATTCTCCTCCTTGTAGTTTCGACTAAAAGTATACTCTTTCATGAAAAGCACTGGATTTCCTATAGGTTTCTCACCACTACCGTGGAGCTCAGAATTAAGCTTCCATTCAGCTTAGTGATGTCACTGGAAGTCCCCTTTCAGTTTAAACACTGTCCAGTTTTGTTATTGATTCTATCAGCCAGAACTTTGCTTCTGGTTACATTTAGGTGGAGACCTCTCTGGCATACAACCCATACATGCTCTTAAAGTGCTGCCAGTGTGGTAAAAATCAAATTTCTAGGATTGTGGATATGTTGTTCATCCACACTTATTAGTATGTCTCTTTTCCCTTTAAGGATCGCGGAAGTCTTCAAGCTGGCTCCTCCCACCTACCGGGTGGTATATATCTCAGTTCCACCCCATGGCCTAGATCTTCTTTTCCGCTGAAGATTCAGGTTGCCTCCCTCATGCTCACACATTTTGTAGGCCCTGGCTTTCAAACTTGGATTTACGAAATAAAACTCGTTTGAGTTAGCGATCACTCTTTGTGTCTTGATCATGGAAGAAAAATCTTCCCGGCTTTCACTGGTGTCCTTGTGGCCAGAAGATGTCATGCACCGATCCCCATCTCACATGTGTCCTACCTGCCTGGGTGTAAGCCATGACACCTCGTCCTAACTTTTGCTTGGCCTTCTCCAATGTTCTGGATGACCTCCTGGCATGATTAACGTTGGGAGACTGGAGAAAAGAAACCCTCCAGTGAAGTCCAGGAGGCTAGGTGGGTGGTTTTCCACAGCCACGGGCTCTGCGAACAATTGAAACACATGACAGTGTTCGAGGGAAGATGTCTCATGCCGCCCAACACCAAGGCTGTAGTTTCCTCTTGACCCTAGGCTCTAATTTTCTGGCTCCTTCTGGGAGTTGTATCAGTCTCTTCCCACCCGGGAGAGGTGCCTGCGAGCTCGCACTCCTCCTAGTCCAGTAAGTGGGAGAAGAATTGAGTAAACCTTCGTCTCGTGAAGGTGCTCTTGGACCAAGAGAGGTCCCAGTCCCAAGAGCATGTGGTCTCAACTTCGGTCAAGATCGCTTCTTCAGCCGCTGGATTTTCAGACCTTCCATCTGGCCAGGCGACCGAAGATCCGGTTGATGAGGTCGAGATTGTCATCGACTCCATTGACCCACTGCCACCGGCTCCGGCCAGTGACTCATTGGAAAGGACTCCGGACCTTGTCTTTCCTGATGAGGAGACCCAGTCCATTGGTATTCCCATTGAGGACCTGGTTCCAGACCCCAGAAGTCATCAGTCCCTCTGGTGTCTCTGGAGCAACTGAGTCAGCCACCCGATCTCAGTTGAGGTCTGAACCTCCTCGACTGACAGGCCGAGGGAAGAGCCATAAGCGCACTAAGAAGAGGTGGCGCCATCGGTTGTCCTTGTCCTCCTTGGATGAGGATAGGCTCGGTGGAAACTCCATTGGTGCTACAAGGACCTGATGTGGCAACAGCTGATCTTGTCTGGCACAAGCCGACTCTGGCTCCCTCCTCGGCTATTACTTGTCTTTCACCTCCTAGGCTGAAGCCGACTCCTCTGGAGCCAAAATCTTTGGTTCCCCTGCCCATGGGGCCAGCAAATCCATGTCTTTGGCCTAAACGGTCTCTCCACCATCGTGGTGTGGAGCCATCGCCCTAAACAGCCCGTGGAAGGGCTCCTTCAAGAAGAAGACAGACCCGGACACCAGGCTCCCCGGCGTTATCGGTCACTGTCCCCCTGACCACCCTCGGCATGTCCGAGGGTGATATTAGTGGCAGGCCACTGTATCCCGACTCCAGGATTCGGATGTCACCTGGCTTCACTCTCATCCTGGGGATGATGAGTCGTCTGTTGACCTAGGGATGAGGAAGATCCTTCCTCCTTCCAAGGGATCCTTTACCTCATCTCTGAGTCCACTGGGATGCCTCTGGAACCCATCCAGAAAAGGTGGAGTACCGTTACAGACATCCTTAAAGAGGGCTACCCTGACGAGGCCTTTCCTGTGGCTGAGGCCATTGTTGGTCTGGCACTCTAACTCTGGCAGTGCCTGCCTCTTGTCCAGCACCGCCTGCCCACTTGGCCCGCAAGTACGCGTTGTTCCCATGGGGTCCCCTCTGGGGTTCACAGAGCACCCTTCAGCCGAGAGCCTGGTGACTGCCTTTATGTTCAGGTGTACTGGCAGTTCTGCTGACACTGGCCAACCTCCCAACAAAGAGTCCAAGCTCTTGGACCATTCAGCGAGGAAGGTCTATGCAGATTCCTTCTTGGGCCTTCATCAGGCAAGTTTGGCCGTCATCATGGCACACTTCTCTCATGCCCTCCTCGGGTCATTAGACAAAGTCCTCCCACATCTCCCCATGGACATTCAAGACCACGGTCATGCAGGTCTGAGACCAGGGCAGAGCTGTTGCCAAACAGCAGCTCCAGAAGGCCCTGGACATTGGGACTCCTGTGCCCACTCGATGGCTGCTGCAGTTGCCTCTTGCCGCAGAGGCTTGGCTGAGGCTCTACTCCTTCCAGCGGATACTCAGCACAAATTAGCTGATGCACCCTTCCTTGGGACTGACTTGTTCGGCCCAGAGTGGCCGTTCACCTTCAGCGCATAGAGCAGTCCAGTGCCACCTTGGATGCCACTTCTGCCAAGGGTTCTTCAGGCAAGAACCAACAGAAAAGAAGAAGCCCTTCAGCACTCTTCCCTTGAGGCTCAGCAGTCCTCCTTCCAAGGGGACAACAGCATCAACAGCAGGCTCAAGCTTGGTGCCTCGCCTCAAGCCTGGACCCCAAGAGGCCCGTAAAGGAGGCCGAGGCTCTGGTCCTGGAGCCTCATCCTCCTCCAAGCCTGCTCAGTGAAGGTGTGGAGGCTGCCACCTCTGCCATCACAATAGCTCTGGGTTCTCCGTGAGGGGCTCGCCCACCTTTCTTTCCACCTCAGCTGTCACTGAGAGGTGGGTTTTTGAAGTGGTTGGTTAGGGACTACCTCTAGAATTTGAGCAGTACCTCCCAGCTGAGCCTGTACCCCTTGGGAGGAATGGATATCAGCTCACATCCAGTCGGCTCTTTGAGACAACGTTGCTCAGCTGTTCCTCAAGGAGGCAATAGCTCCCATAGCGGACCAAGTGGACGGAGGTCTGGCACCCAATTCTAGATCTCCACGACCTGAATTAATATCTCAGGTCTCACACCTTTCAGATGGGCACTCTGTCCCAGATCATTTCATCCTTGGAGCGAAAACGTGGTTTTGTTCACTGGATCTGCAGGATGCTTCTTTCATGTCCGATCCATCCGTCCCATCAGCGGTTCCTCTGCTTCAAGGATCAGGGGACCCTGTAGGAGTCCGAGCCATGCCATTTGGCCTGCCATCGGCCCCATGGGTCTTCACCAAATGCATTGCAGTGGTGGCAGCCCATCTACAGTGTCAGGGAGGTTAGAATTTACCCCTACCTCGACGACTGGCTCTAGCAGATCCTCCCTACAGGAGGTGGAGAGATCAGGATCTGGCCTCCAGACCTGCTCCCAGCTCGGTCTCCTAATCAACAGGCCAAGTCAGAACTCATGCCTTCTCAGGTGATGGGCTTCATCTGAGCAGAGCCTCGACTCTTGTCAAGCCAGGGCTCAGCTCCCGGCGGACAGGGCAGATGTTCTTTCCTCCTTTACCCAATCATTTCTGGTTGGGCAGTTGTACACTGCCCGGACTTTCTGTGCCTTCTGGGTTACATGGCAGTGTGCACCTTGGTGGTCTGTTGGGCCTGGTGGCACATGTGCCCCGTCAGTGGGAGCTGGCAGACGAGTGGACTAAGTGCCCGGTCAATTCAACTAGCTGGTCACTGTAACCCAGAAGATGTGGGATGCTCTCCAATGGTGGACCGCCCCAGACCAGTTGCAGGAAGGATCCCATTTGTCCACCCGAGCCAACGGTCATTCTCACGACTGATGCCTCTCTCTTATGGGTGGGAGCCCACATGGGGGAAGGGCCCATGGGCTCTGGACCCCCAAGGAGTCTCGATGCCACACCAACCTATTGGAACTCAGAGCAGTCAGACTGGCACTGTCAGCTTTCATGCCTCAGTTCCGGGTCAAGTGGTTCAAGTCCAGACGGACAATAGCATGACCATGTACTACCTCAACAAACAGGGGCACACAGTCCCATCTGCTGTGCAAGGAGGTGCTCTCCATCTGGACCCTTGTGGGCTGGTTGGAGGCGGATCTCCCCAGCCATCCATGTGGCAGAAGCCTCGAACCATCTGGCGGATGCTCTCAGCCATGTAGGCCAGACATCCACAGGAGTGGTCTCTTCATCCAGAGGTTGCTTACAGCCTGTTCTCCCATTGGGAAAAACTGATGGTGGACCTGTTTGCTCTGGGAAAACACCAAGCTGAGGTTGTTTCATGCCCCCCCTCAACAGGGTTCAATGCAGGGGATGCTCAAGGTGTTCCTCAAGGTGATCCTGGTAGCCCTGACTGGCCGCACCAGTTCTGGTATCCAGATCTCCTCAGCCTCTGCTGCAGGCTCCTGGAGCAGCTTTGTTCATGCCCGACCTGATATCACTCAATCAGGGAAGGTATACCATCCGGACCTTCAATCCCTGCACCTCACAGCCTGGTACCTGAGGGTTAGAGTTCCAGGCTTTGGGTCTGTCGAAGATGTCTACACTGTGGTGGAGGCATCTAGAAAGAAATCGACCAGGAAGTGTTATGCCTTCAAATGGAAAAGGTTTTCCATTTGGTGTCAAGACAAGGGCCTGGACCCTCTGTCCTGTCCGTGGCTAACATTCTCTTCTACCTGTCGTCTCTCTCCAAAGGGTCTACTGTCATCAACCCTTAGGGTGCATTGGCAGCCATCTTGCTTACCAGGCATGGGCTGGTCAGGCGACGTTGGTGCAGGAGACAGTGGTCAGGTGCTTTTCAAAGGCCTGTATCAAATATCCTCCAGTGCGTGAACCTCCACCTTCATGGGATTTACTGCTGGTACTGGCAAAGCTCATGGGTGTCCATTCGAACCCATGCACAAGTGTGAGTTGTCACACTTGTCATGGAAGATGGCCTTCCTGGTGACTATCACGTCAGCCAGAAGGACAGGGGATCTCCAGGCACTTTGGTGGACTCCCCTTATCTGGTCTTCCACTGGGACAAATTCCTTCCGAAGGAGGTGTCAGAGTTTCACCTTAACCAGGTGTTGACTCTGCCAGTATACTACCCTAATTACACCTCGGACGCGAATACAGGCTCCATACTTTGGACCTGAGATGTGCTCTTTCCTATTATAAGGAGAGGACAGCAGAAATTCAGGGAGAGGTTCGCCAACTGTTTGTCACCTATGCTGAAGCCACTTCTGGCAGACCTGCAGTGAAGCAGACTATTGCAAGATGGATCACATCATGCATAGGTCTGTGCTACAAGTTGGTGGGCAAGGAGCCTCCCAGAGGGATAAGAGCTCATTCTACTTGCCATACTGCTGCATTGGTGGCTGCTTCCAGGGACATCCTTATCCAGGAAATCTTCGGCTGCTACCTGGAAGTCAGCAAACATCTTTATCACCCACTACCACATCAACCTTGAGTCACACCGGATGCTGGTTTTATGGCCTCAGTTCTCTAGTCTCTGTTCCCTAAGTAGGGGTGTGCGCCTGCCTCCCTCCTCCGGAGAACTGCTATGAGTCTGCCAATAAATATGGATGAACAACATATCCATGATCCTAGAAGAACAGGTTACTCATCTGTAACAGTAGTTCTCGAGTGGTATATGTTGTTTATCCATCATGGACCCACCCGACCTCCCGGCTGCGGACTCACACAACCTGGCTTCAGCATGCTAAGATCTGGTGTCATGGGACAGAGCCGAGGTATATACTACTCGGGTGGGTGGGAGGATCAGCTTGAAGACTTCCGTGATTCTTAAAGGGAAAGGGACATGCCAATAAGTGCGGATGAACAACATATACCACTCCTAGAACTACTGTTACAGGTGAGTAACCTGTTCTTTTCTCTGTTACACCACCTTTTCAGTCATCCATTCAATCTTTGTATTTCATTCATTCTATCTCTAATAGCCCTTGGGACCGATAATATTTTGGATATGATAAGGGAGCAACCTCTTTTACTGAGTTCACTTCCCACCATCTCAAAGTCCCTTTGTATTTGGGTTACATCACACTTTCCACATTGTTTGTCCCCAAACGAAGGAGCACTACTGGTTTGCTTATATTTTCTAGGAAACCAGGTAATAATCTTCTCACATCACCTATTCCAGCCCCTGATAAACACAATAGTGTCACTGACTCCTTTCTGCTGTTACAGACCAACCTGTCTGTGGATCGAATCATAGAGTTGCCTATCATGACAGCATGCTTTGTTTACTAGAATGTCCCAAGACCTGCCTATCAGAAATATCATTGCTACTTCCAGGAATGGAGTCCATGGCTCCTATATAATGGGAGACTTCAACAACCAGATACAGATTGGTCAATACCAGCAGGGACATCTGCCAGAACTAGACACATGGTGGATTCCTGCAGGGGAAGGCCTCAAACAACTGGTACAACAACCCACAAGAGACAGGGGTATCCTAGCTCTAGTAGACTAACAAGTAAAGGATCACATATCTCCTGGTAGAAGGTTACCTGGGGACCAGTGATCATCACGTATTATGGTTCAATTTGGCTACAACAACTAAATCATCCCATTCCAAGGCAAACATATGAGACTTCAGAGGAGCTGACTTTGACAAGATGGCCAACAGAGTTAAGCTAGCCCTGGCAAAAAATACAGGTGAGGGGGTACAGGCAAAGTGGCCAAGCATTAAAGATACAATATTTGAAGCAACATCCCATTATGTTAGAGTGAAAAGGAAGTGCAAAAGAAGAAGGAAATCGCTTGGTTCTCAAAAAC
Organism: Neoceratodus forsteri; assembly: GCA_016271365.2. Classification (NCBI taxonomy): domain Eukaryota; kingdom Metazoa; phylum Chordata; order Ceratodontiformes; family Ceratodontidae; genus Neoceratodus; species Neoceratodus forsteri. The sequence continues at coordinate 117,961,737 of JADMNL010000024.1, read as the reverse complement.
AGTAGCAGAAAAGGTCAGAGCCAAAGGCTGGCCTTTAGGAAATATATAAGGAACAGAGCGGGATGAAGATAGGAGGCATACCAAACTTCCTCAAGGAAGCAGGAAGGCAGTAGGCAGGCAAAGGCCCAAACCGAGGGAAAACTGCACAAACAGTAAAAGGAGGACAAGACTTTCTATAGATACATTAATGAAAGGAGAAAGTCCAGAGGGGGTATTGCTAAGATCAAAGGAGATAAGGGGCATTTGAGGAAGAGGACTATGCAAAAGCATCTGTCCTAAATAGATACTTCTGCTCAGTATTTACTGAAGAGAAGGAAGGGCAGGACCCACAGCTCAGCAACATGGACACAGGGGGTGGGAGGTGAGCACTAGTCCCTTCACAAAAGAAAGGGTTCTACAAGAGCTCGATAAGCTCATTGTGGACAAGGCAATGGGACCTGATGGCATACATCCCAGGGTACTAAAGGAGCTAAGGTGGAACTAGCAGAGCCATTATCAGAACTGTTTAGTGAGTCTCTGAGCATAGGAGAGGTCCTAGAAGACTGGAGAAGGGTTCATGTGATCCTGCTCCACAAGAGTGGTAGCAGGGAGGAGGCAGGGAACTACAGACCAGTCAGTCTTACCTCAGTAGTGGGCAAGATTATGGAAACACCCTTAAGGAAAGGATAGTGCAACACCTGGAATCCATAGGAATACAGGATCCAAGACAGCATGGGTTTACAAAAGGAAGGTCCTGTCAAACTAATCTCATAAATTTCTTTGGTACTCTTTGGTAACCAGAGTGGTGGACCAAGGGGAGCAGTTGATGTCACCTACCTGACTTCAGCAAAGCTTTTGACACTGTTCCACATAGAAGATTGAGTAATAACTGGGTAGGCTCGGGGTGGTCAGAAGTTGGTCAACTGGGTGGCAAACTGGTTGACAGGCAGAAAACAGAAGTGGTGATAAACGGTATACAGTCAGAAGAGATGCAAGTCACAAGTGGGTACCTCAGGGATCAGTCCTCAGGCCAGTCCTCTTCAATATCTTCATCAGTGACATTGCAGATGGACTGGAGGGTAAGATTTGTCTGTTTGCAGATGACACCAAGATCTGCAGCAGAGTAGATGATCCAGATGGGTGGACAGAATGAGAAGAAATCTGGATAAACTAGCAAAATGGTCAGAAAAATGACAACTGGGGTTTAATGCAAGAAGTGCAAGATCATGCACATAGGGAAGAAAACCCTGAAGCCACCTATAGGCTGGGAGGGAGTTGCTGGCAGTCACAAGGGAAGAAAGAGACTTGGGATCATCATCACCCATTACCTGACATCATCCAAACAGACCACTAAAGCAGTAGGTAGGCTAGGGGATGTTAGTTAGTTAGTTAGTTAAAACCTTTATTTTTAAACAGGAATTCAGATGGTAAAATTACATCATTAGGACAAAGTCCTATTTTCAAGATGGTCCTGTATAATTTCATAATTCTTAGATTATAACAATACATAGACAATATACATAAACCAATCATTCAAGTATAAAACACAAAACACCTAAACAATCATCTATAACAATCACAATATACCTTTAGTTCAGACATCAGACTTCTTAAAATACCTTCAAATCATTAATCTGATTACAATATCCGGTTTCAAAACCCCCATAGTTGATTAACAATAACCGAAAATCTAAAAAGTACTATATCTGTTTATGGACCTTGGAAGAACATAACCCCTTAAGTTTTGTCTCTCAAATTATATACACATTTTCTTGGTTCTAATTTATCATAAAGGCTTTCAGGCTGTTGAAATTTTATTACCTTAAAAATTTGTTTTAACCAAGAAATCCTCGTTTACTTTCTTGTGTGACCCATCCTAATTCACTAAGCACCTGACAATGGTGTGCTCTATAATCCTTTTGTATTATAAATCTGGCCATCTTATAATATAATTGATCAACCTTAATTAAACACCTTTTGCTGCGAAACCATATATGTGATTTCCATATTCCAAAATTGGAAGTAGGAATTGATTTATAATTTGTTCCGCATTAATCTATTCAAGCAAAAACCAGATCGCCTAAAAGCTCCCAACCTTTTATTTACTTTAGAAATAGTCTCTATTATATGATGGTCAAATTTCAATGATGAGTCTATCCAGATACCCAAATATTTATACACTGTAACTTGTTCTAACATTTCATCACTTATGGTTTTATATTAATCCTTATATTTCCAGAACTTAAAGGGACTTGCCTACTTCAAAACCATAAACTTAGTTTTCTTGCTGTTAAGTATCAAGCCAGATTTAATTAACCAGTTTGATAAACCAGTAAAATCATTTTGTAAATTTTTGCATTTCACCTATTGTATGACCACTAGAGATCAGCAAAGTATCATCATAAAAGGTTTATCCTAGAGTGTTCTATACTTTTGTGACCTTATTAATATAAATCAAAACAATATAGGGCCTAAAATAGATCCCTGAGGTACTCCTCGTTGGACATTTAATTTGTTTGATAACACTCCATTAATACAGATCCGTTGAGTTCTTTTTGATAAATAAGATTTAAACCAATTTCCTGACTCTTTAATCACCAAATTCTGCCAAACGACCAACCATCAAGTCATGATTAACCGTATTGTGTATTAGGATGTATTAGTAGGGTATCACAAGTCAGAAGAGGAGGTAATAATCCCTCTTTACAAGACACTAGTTGAAGCCCCATCTGGAGTACTACATGCAGTACTGGAGGCCACACCTTCACAAGGACATTAACCAAATTGAGGCAGTCCAGAGAAGGGCACCAAAATGGTGCAGGGACTGCATCAGAAAACATATGAGGACAGATTAGCAGACTCAGTATATATACCCTAGAGCAAAGGAGGAGAGGCGATATGATCGAAACATTCAAACACCTTAAGAGCATTAACAAGGTGAAAGAGTCTAACATGTTTCAATGAAAGAAAAATAGCAGGACAAGAGGACACCGCATGAGATTAGAGGAGGCCTATTAAGGGGTAATGTGAGTTCTTTTTTCACAGAAAGGGTGGTGGATGCATGGAATGGTCTACCTTAGGAAGTGGTGGATATGAATACAGTGCAGGGCTTCAAACAGGCATGGGATAGGCATAAGGGCAGCAAAAATGAGTATGAATAGATAGGCCATTGACAGAGCAAGGCCGATGGCACATTTATAAGGTAGAAAAACAAATGGCCAGACTGGATGGGTCTTGCAGTCTTTATCTGCTGTCAACTTCTATGTTTCTATGTATATGTTGTGAATTGGTTGTGGGACTTTTTGATGGCTGGTAGATGCAAGCATACCTCCTACTTCATAACTTACTCTTTAGTTAATTTGATGTTTGAAGTTGAATCTTTACTTGTTTGTTTGGACGTATTAAGGTCTCCATGATCTCCTGGGGATGGCGTTTCACCTCTGGTCCACTGTTATTTACTAGGGAGAATACCTGTTGATAATTCTAGTTCTGTATTCAAATCCTTCTACATTTCCTTGGGCCATTTGGGACAAGAACAAGTCATCCTCAGTTGTTATATCTTGTTCACTATCTTGTGATCTATTTCTCTTTTCATCACTCTTTTATTTGCTTACTAAGCTTGTCACCCTCCTGCCTTTCAGAAGCTCCCAGTCATTTTACAAATGCCTCTATATCTTTAATACCTGCTTGTACATGTAATTGCTCAATCAGCTTTTTTACTGTCACCTCCAATTCTACGATGTAGGCACACTTTTGCACTTTTACCCCATTTGTTCCTTCAAACCCTATCATCGTACAGCCCGTACAAATTGCCCATTCAGTGGAATTATCCTGTTCATATAAGCTCTTGCTTGCTTTGTCCACTGCTGTTGCCTACTTGTGGTCCCCGGTTGTCCTGGCAGCACTCAAGAGATCAGGCCCCCTGCTCCCCAGTGCCAAACCTCAGGCACAATATAGAACAGGAGACAAACAGGGCAACCCTTCTGTCTGTTTTGGGTCCGAATCACCTACTAGCCTTGAGTTCTGAGGTAAAATATGAAGCCTTTTCACTAGCATGCCCAGTTAAAGGATCGAGATATCGCACCTTTTCAGGGAAATGCAGCGCAATACTTCACCTAGTGGGCACTCAGCCTGGTTCACAGTTCTACCCTGTTGACTCAAATCGAGACCTCGTAATTTCTTAACTTAGCAAGACAGTAACACACTTAAGCCCTTAGCAGCTGTCAGAATTATCCAATACTGTCTCAGCATTCACATGCAAAAGAAAAGACCAGTGCAGGATTAAGGAAACCAAAGTGTTTACTAGAATTAAAAATAGTGAATATATACAAAACATAGAACATATAACATAAATACTTACAGTCAAAATAAATGGGAAATTACAAAAGCAAAGCATGGTACTTAAACTTCTAAGTCTAACTCAGTTTCAGTTTGATGTTACCTATTTTGCAGAAGTGCCTTTTGTCCAGAACACACTGTGTGTTCTCTTAGAATCAGGAGATAAATATGTCCCTCCTTTCAGCAAGAGTGATAATAAGCCAAATACCCTTTCCAGCCTGTGAGGTCACAGCTAATGAGGTCACTATTAGTCCTGTAATTAATTTGTAACCTGACCAAGTATATCCAAAAAAGTGTTGTTTTACTGCTTACTTGTAATCTACGAAGATAGCAATATCAAAATATGACAGTCTCTTTGACCAGGCGTTCACCTTTGATCTTTAGAAAACACATCCTGAGAAACAGTTCTCTCCTAGTGGTGAGAGATGTAACAGATAGCTGTTAGAATTTGTTGCTTCCTAGGATGTCATAAAAGATGTGGTAATTGAGTTTTACAATATGTTATATAACAGCTAATGCAGGCATGACAGGAGATGTCAAAAGGAAGCTTCTTAATTAATTTATTCACTGGGTCAGTGTTCCTAGAGCCAATTGTTTTCAACCAAGCCAGGGTCTTTGGGTCAAAAGGTCAGGTCCCTTTAAAACCACTGGCTTCCATTTCCCTAAGAAGACATTCAAATAAAAATATATTTATATACAAAATATAATTATAACTAGTAGAGGGTTAACACGTTATAGCAGTTGGATTCCTGCCCTCATCCCTTTTCTCCAGCTGACCACGACAGACACTGCTAAGCTGCTTGCTTTTAGGTGTGTCACTTTTGCTGAGCTCACTGATGCTTGCCATACTGAATTAAAATAGGAGCAGGAGGAAATGACAAGAGATACAACCACCACTTACAGGCACTTCCTATGCTACAGCAATTGCTCCCCAATCTGCTACCCTCAAGGTTGTGGGCAGCAACACAATAAAACATGAGTTTTAAAACTTCCAACCCCAGAGCATAGTCCTGCAGCAACATGAGGCTGTTTACACTGCAGAAGGTTTTCAGAGTGTGGCATTTCTGCCTTATATGTAGTGTGGAACAGGAAGTAAAGACCAACTAGATTCGATTCCAAACACTACCGAAAACAAAACCAAATAGCCCAAACACTGTGCTAATCCTTTGACTTGCCCTTTAAAGGGATCATAAATTAACTCTACTCTATCTCACATTCATTTTAGATGGTTAAATATACTATTCCTTCAAGTCAAACGCCTTATTCTTATGAATCGGAAATCCATAATATCCCTTCTCTCACTGATGTCCTTCAAACCTCTCCCATTATGTCTCTCTGGACAGGATATCCCATCTCTTCTTTGATTGACTCAATATTTATAATAGATGCTGGCAGGATTATTTCTCCTACTTGAAAATCTCTGGTAGCCCTAACTAGTCGCTGTACTCCATTATACAGCTCAAACTATATATGGATTATCTCTCAATGTTTCCTCAACTTTATTCATTTTTCTTTCTTCTTTTCTCTCTCTTTTCCTTCCTTTTTCATTTCTTTCTGTCTATAGAATTGTACTAATACTTCATACAATCTGTACAACTTTCTGTAGTTCCTATTTTATACATTTAGTCTATGTTATAATTGCTGCTATTATGTATAACGTGAAGATAATGGCTCTATTATATTTATAACATGTCCCTTATTACTATAAGTATACCTTCTGCTAATCTCCTACTTATATAGATATGGTAATTAATAGACATACTTTCTCCTTCTAGTTACTTGCAACTATACTCAGATATTAGCTTAAGTTAATCTTTATAACTTATAATTTCTTATATAGATGGCAATCATATTTATATGAAAGAATCGTTGTTTATTACATTTATTTATTTTTTATTTATTGTGAAATTTCGAATTACAACCTTCGTCAGGACTCCTTTGCAAGGCTCCACGTCAGTCATGACAGTACAATTACAACAAGACAGTATGGACAATGTTCTCAAAACAGAGATATTACATTTCAACAAACGTTTAAAATCATAGCTTAAGTCAAAGACTACCACGTCAGTTGTAATATTGAATTTTACATAGAGACAAGGCTTGTACAGAAAATTGCCAGGACATTACAAGAGTTTAACAATCACAGTATAGGGTATTGCTAAGACTGAGATATATATCTGTGAGTTGAGAGTGTTCCTAATGATGTGGTGGCCCAGGTGCCTGACAACCTATGCGAAAAGATGGAAAACAGCTACAGGTCTCCATGTTGAGCAGATACTTCTTGCACTCTGTTTTGAATAGTCTTAGACTGGGGCAAGCAGATGGAAGATGGTAGATTGTTGTAAAGTGGAGCACGAGTAGCGGAAAGATCTTTGCCCCAGAGAGGTTCTGCAGTGGGGAACTGCGTGGGAGGTCCCTGCCAATCGTCTAAGGTGCCCCTATTGGGGGCTGGTTGGATGAGGCGATGCAGACAGATAGGTGCGAAGTTTCATAAGGATCTTCTTGGCTTGGAGGCAGGTATGGTATTTAAGCCTCCCTTCAAGGTTAGCCAGTCCGCTGATAATAGAGCTGACAGGTATGTGTTTGTCTACTGCTGCTGGTGACCATCGGCAGGCTTTGTTTAGTGCTATATTGATGCTGTGTGGGGCTGATTTGTCAGCAGCGCCGTACATAGTTATTCCATAATCGACCAATGAGAGGACCGAGCTAGTAACGGCTAAACGAGAGCCTGAGGAGGAAGGCAGTGTTTGTGCCTGTAAAGAATGCCAAGTCGGGTATTAACTGAGGAGGAGAGAAGTTTAATGTGCTGATGGTAGGTAAGGGATGTGTCGAGGGTGATACCTAGATATTTAAAGTGGGTGACCTGTTCAATGTGGTTACCCTGTAGGTTTGAGATTGAGAGGGGAGTTATAGAGGGGTTTTGACGATGGGCAAACATCATGGATTTTGTCTTGTCATAGTTAAGTATTAGGCGGTGGTCAGTGAACCAGTATTCAAGCTCCTAAAACAGCCTTGAAGGGTGTTTGGAGATGTATGAGGTTGGTGTGTTTCCAGTATATGCATCATCCGCATATAGTAATAGCTTTCCACTACATGCTGAGGGGGTGAGTTCAGAAAAGAGTGAACAAGAGCGGGCCAAGTATTGACCCTTGGGGACACCAGCCAGAACTGGTAGTTTGGAGGAGAGTGTGTTACTAATTTTTACTTCCTGTGTTCTGTCAGTCAGATAGTTCTTGAACCAGGTGATAGCTTCAGGAGCAATATGGAGGGCTGCCAGGGTATGAAGAAGAAGCTCATGATTGACGGTGTCAAATGCTTTGGTCAAATCAATATAGATTGTACCAACTGCTGACCCCTGTTCAAAGGCTTCATGAATGTAAGATGTAAATTCTAGGAGGGCTGTGGTAGTACTGTGCCCTTTTCTGAAACCATGTTGCTCATGGCAGAGGAGACCATACTTGTCAAGGTATTCTGTGAGTTGGTCAGACACAATTTTTTCAAGAGCTTTTGAAAGGGAGGAAGGATCGTAATGGGCCTATAGTTAGCAGGGGTAGTTGGATCACCCTTTTCAGGATAGGTGTGATAATACCCTCTTCCATAGTGTAGGGAATTGGCCATGACACAGTGAGTGGTTGAGGAGTTTGGTGAGATGTGGGAGAGTCTCATTAGGGTGAGCGAAGGATTTTAAGGTCGAGGAGTCACTGCTGTAGCGAGGTTATGCAGTGCTTTGGAGAGGTAGCTTTAGCCTGATTACACGAAATAACACGCAGCCTGAAAGGAGGTGTGTAGGGGAACAGGGGAAGTAGTAGGTGTGTGGGAGATGGGATCAAAGAAGTTTTTGGGAGGACTTGACTGAGGTCAGAGAAGGTGGTGTTTAGGGTATAGGCTATGGTGGTGGGGTCATGTGAGAGGTACCCTGGTCTAAGAGCTGGGTAGGGTCTGTGTTTGTGACTTTCCCACATAGTTCTTTAACATTGTTCCAGAAAGATTTCCCGGAGCTCCATGTGGTGGTGAAGCTTGTTGATAGTAAGTGGCCTTAGCTTGACGAATAGCCCTTGTGCATTTATTTCTTGCTTCTCTGTAGAGCTGTCTGTCTTGGGGCAGCTGAGAGGATACGGTCCTGTGCCAGAGGTTATCCCTGGCTGCATCTGTTGTAGGAGGGACTGGGTCATCCAAGGGGTGTCCCAGGTTTTTATTACCTTCTTTGTGAAGGGGCAAATATGTCACAGGCTGCATTGAAGATAGCAATAAATGCAGTGAGCGCAACATCTAGAGATTGTGCAGTATGCACTGGCCCTCAGTCACAGGTGGTGAGGTACACCCTGAGGCGAGAGGGCACCTTTTGAGGTGCCTTTGTATGGAAGTTTTAGGTTTGATTGGGATATTTTTATTTGACCACCAGCACCCGACGGAGTGGTCACTAAGTACATCGGGAAACACATCGACTTTGGAGATGTGGTTTAGGAGTTTGTAAAGATAAGGTCTATAAGTGAGGAAGAGCCTGTCCGAGGATCCTGTCTAGTGGGTGAGGGTACTACTTGAGTAAGATCATAGGCACTTGCTGCATCTTTGAAGGAGTCGGCGTAGTGGATAGCCAGTTCACATTAAAATCACCCATAATAATCAGTTCACTTTTAGGGGTAGATAGGTTATTGCTGATAGAACAGAATCAAATGCTAGTTTCTGTTTTGTTGGGGGATGTAAACTGCCATAATATAAAGAGGTTTGCCAGTAGTGCCAATGGTAATTTTAATTGTAGTGGACTGAGCACCATGCTCAGGCATGGAAGTGGGACTAATAGGGTTTGAGGGATGTTCTAGCATATATGGCACAACCCCCCTTTTCCTGCCCTATCAGTTCTGAAAATGGTAAAAGCTCTTGAGTGAGACCGAGTCATCTGGGCCCTTTTGAAAGCCAGGTTTCTGATAAAGTAAGGATGTCCGTGGGTGTTGTGCAGCCAACCCTGCAGCAGGGTAAATTTTCTTGGAAGACTGCAGATGTTAAGGGTGGCCAGGAATAGGCCACTATGTGCATTCTTCTTAATACCATATTGCATGGGAGGACCTGGGTTGGGATGGGCGTTCCCGGATATAAGCAGGAGGAGAAGGAGAGTTTGCGGAGGCGAATATCCTCATCAGCTTATTTGAAGTGCAAGCGGACCAGGATAGCGGGTGATTTGGTGGGGCTAGTAGGTATGGGGAGTGCGGGTACTAGTTGAGTTAGGGTTACTAAGAGGTATGTGCAAGCCAGTGGGGTCTGGCGGTGGGGAGGGGTTTGGGCAAGCCATATTCCATTTATGGTACAGCTAAAACTAGGGTAAAGTTTTTGCTGTGGAAACCAAATGGGAGAGGTTGTAGGCGATTTGACCCAGGTGCCTTTCCAGTGAGATGGGTAGAGGAGCCAGCAGCGGGTCCCTATTAGTTTTAAACACCCATGAGGTTAGCAGGGGTGAGAGACGAGTATAAGGATAAAAGTTGTAAGCTGCAGGAGGTGGTGTTCATAATGGCAGGAAACTGTAGGTCTACAAATGTAAGGAAAAGGAGGAGGCCCTCTAGTGGTGCTGCAGTATAAGCTGCAGATGGCAAAATGGGCTGATTGGTTCCGCACCACCACGTGCTATTGGCTATAAAACAAATGCCGACCAAGGGTAGTGGTAGGGGTGGTGAGGCGGCGCACAGCGCCCGCGAGGACAAACTCAGTTTAATTCCACGGAGAAGACAAGCAGGCTGAGGCGAGGGAACCTCAGGAAATGTCCGTTACGTACCTGGCTCACTGCGGTGGTCTGCAGGCTTGCTGGGGAGGCGTTTATTGCAGACCTTGCGATCGGCAATCTGGCTACCGGACGTCTTGCTGGAGGGAGGGCGGCTTATTTGGACCCTCACGACCTGAATTCCGGCGATTGGGAGGCTTGATGGAGGAGGCGATTCTGGAGACCCTCGCGACCTCTGCTGTGGACAAGGGAGAGAGGTTTTGTTTAAAGGTAGGCTAAAATGGGAGGGCACAAAACTGAAACAAAAGAAGGGATTACTGTATTGTAAAGCTCTTAGTTAAAATGTTCACCCTGGTATGGAGACAGCAGTGAGCAGGAGACAGAAAGAAAGAGGAAAAGAAAAAAAAATGAAAGATCCTTGTAATGCAGCAGTAAATTCAAAATAGTTGTGCTTAGGTTTAGCGACTGGGTTTTACAGGAGAAATCCTTATTTAACATAAAATCCAAAAAACATTTAAGTAGTGGAGATTGCGCCAAAACTAACGCTCCAACAGTCCCAACTGCAGTTTAATTCCACGGAGAAGACAAGCAGGCTGAGAGCGGGGAAACCTCAGGAAATGTCCGCTCGATTCCTGGCTCACTGCGGTGGTCTGCAGGCTTGCTGGGGAGGCGTTTATTGCAGACCTTCGCGATCGGCAATCTGGCTACCGGACGCCTTGCTGGAGGGAGGGCGGCTTATTTGGACCCTCACGACCTGAATTCAGCGATCGGGAGGCTTGCTGGAGGGAGGCGATTTCTGGAGACCCTCGCAACCTCTGGCTCACTGCGGTGGTCTGCAGGCTTGCTGGGGAGGCGTTTGTGCAGACCTTAGCGATCGGCAATCTGGCTACCGGACATCTTGCTGGAGGGAGGGCAGCTTATTTGGACCTTGCGACCTGAATTCGGCGATCGGGAGGCTTGCTGGAGGGAGGGCGATTTCTGGAGACCTCGCGACCTCTGGCTCACTGCGGTGGTCTGCAGGCTTGCTGGGGAGGGCGCTTATTGCAGACCTGCTAATCGCAATCTGGCTACCGGACGCCTTGCTGGAGGAGGGCGGCTTATTTGGACCCTGCGACCTGAATTCCGGCGATCGGGAGGCTTGCTGGAGGGAGGGCGATTTCTGGAGACCCTCGCGACCTCTGTTTCCAAACCCAGGCGACTCTTACACTTCTATCCCAGCCCTTTCCAGTTCGTTCCTTCTTTCCTTGTAATCATTTTGTTCTTTGTTGAAAAGCAATAAAAGATAAAGTAAAAAAAAAGGAACATAAATGGAGAATGGGCAGTAAGTTAATAATCACCACAGTGTACTCCCGTAACCTTCCAGCCTCTGATTACACGCACTTCCTGTGCTGCAGCAATTGCTCCCCTGATCTGCTACCCTCGAAGGTGGTGGGCAGCAATACAGTAAAACATCATTTTAAAACTTTCCAACCCCCATAGCGTAGTCCTGCAGCAATGTGAAGCTGTTTACACTACAGAACAATGAGGTCCATAAGGCTGGCCATCTCAACATTAGACTACTGGACTGGTGGTCCCTCTTTAAGACTGGACTTCATTTTGTGCTTGCCATCATGCAGCGGATGTGGTGCTGTTCTGCAGATATATCCACATTTCTTCCTGCTTCTGGAGGGCTGTGCCACTTGTTACGTTACACATGGGATGCACAGCACAACATCTGCTTGTGCAGTGCTAACACATGCCCCACTATACATGGATGGCACTGCACATGCATGACCTGCAAATGTCATGCAAAACATCGTGCACAGTGACAGTGCATGTGTGGCATAGAGCTACTGACATCATATGTGGTTAGGCGGTACTGCCCCACAGCAGCACTGCTGATGTGCACATGTTAGCCCTCTGCGTTAGCCCAAACTAATTAGCATAACACACAAAAGGCCAGTATTCAGACATGCTATGCAGATCAGCTACTTGGGCACTCAGCGGGAATGTGGCCACTTTGCATGTCATTTCAACACGTTCTGCATACATTAGCATGGCTGACTGCACCAGGCTATTTCAGTACCACCTACATAGCACAGTGGAACTGCAACCAATGAACTGGAACTGCACACCAGCTGAGTAAGCCAGGAGGATATATGTGAAGCCACAGGTAGGTGTACTGCATGTCTGTTATGTATATAGACATCAACAACTTTGTGACATACCTGTATCAGGGACACAGTTACACAACTGCTTGGGCACTCTCCAACTGCTACTGTAGTAGGTATGTAGTATGTGGTGTAGTGCACTGAGTAGCACAGGTCTGTGCCTGTCAGTTGTGACTTCTCAGTGGGTGGCCAATCCACACTGTTCTCTCACAGCAGTACGAGTTGCTGGGGACAGAGGATATCTTGCAAACACAACCAGGGCCATGCTTGAACAGCCAGGTCCTTGTACAGGTATGCTGTATGATGATTTGCATGGGGTGGAGAGGCCTCTGCGGCATGCAGGGTGACATTGCAATGTGTTACATAATTTAGTAATGCATGGCTTCATGGCTGAACACTGCATGCTCAGCAGAAACACCCAAAGGCCTAAGGGCCAGCCCCTGCAACCATACATGTCATGTGCCCATATTGTGTTCCTGCCATACTACCATCCATACAGGTAGAGATGGTGGACCAACAAATGTCACACTGGATGTGTTTAGTGGTAGGCTGCAGTACTGTGTCTGTTGTGTGCATGGCACACAGTGTTGACCATACTTCACAGGTAGTTGTGGTGCAGTACTCCCACATGCCCAGCTGTGCTGTGCTGTATCACTGTATGCTCCTGTGGTAAATAGCGTGTCTTTACTATGCTGCAGCTTCACCCCAGGGATGAGGCTGGTAGCCACACTTGCATGTTTCTCTCAGCCACCCTCCTACCCATCAGGGGAGGTCTCCTTTCCTAAAACATGGCCACAGTAGGCCATACACACATCGGGCTGTCATCCACACTTGTCTAAACTCCACGTGCATGGCGTGGGCAGCTGTACCACATCCATTCTTTCCTGAACACTGTGGAGGTGTCACTTACACACCAGCAATGTTGGTTGGGTGTCCTTCTGCCATGTGAGTTCTGGGTGGGCCATTATGGCCTGCACCCATGCACAGGTCCACCCAGGCCACCATTGGTACCACATACAGAATATTAGTGGCTGGGCCAGACATGGTGGGGTTGCACACACCCACATGTGTTCCATGGTGACAAACAGTATACCCACTGCCTCAGTGGAGGATGAACTGCATGCCTTGGCTCAGGCATACAAGGCTAGAAGAGATCCTGTCCTGTAGCCACAGCACAGATACCTGCATACAGAAGGTCTTGGAGGAGATAATTGAGGAGGTCAGTGCTGTTTGTGTCCAGGAGTGGCCTATGGAGGCTGTGCAGAAATGATTCCAGGACCTGTGGCACCGCCGCCAAGGACAACCTTACCCCCAGCACCAGGAGAAATGCAAACGGGTGGAGGCCCATGACCATCAGAGGCCATCAGGTCCCTGGATCAAGTGGAGATGATAATGGCAACCATGTTGTGTTTTGTGGAGATAACAGGGGTGCCAGGTGAGACCCAGATAGTGGCCAGCCAACCATGTAAGTACATGCCTGGGTCCTGCCTTGTGTGCATGGGTACACATGTGGTTCCCACCACTGTTGGGGTGCACTCACGGACATGGTCTTGGCACACATCTTGTGGGCCATCAGAGCCCTGGCCACATTATGACATGATAGCCCACTGTGGTCCTGCCCTGTGGCTCCCCGCTGCATCATGTCACCTGGGCACCCCATCAGGTAGTAACTGTGCACCTAGGACTACTGTGGTGTGCCCATTCACATAGAGTGAGTGTGTACTTTGGTCTGTCTGGTGACTACGGTGCTGGGGCATGCCATCACTTGTGTTGGGGTGTGGGTCTTGACATTGGGTTGTCTGCACTGTATGTGTTTTCATGCCGTGTGTGCATCATAGCAAGGGTTCTCTGTCATGCTAGCATATCCCCCAGTAGCTGTGTGACAAGTATGATTCTAGGTAGGTTTCCTTGCTTACTACAGTTGCCTGCAGACACTGTGTTGGCACATAGCACCATCCGCCAGCACCTGCATGCCCCTTACTCTGCAGTGCAATCACAGATGTTGTGAGGATTATCCAGAGTTTGTGGCTGACATGGTGTGGTTTGGACCTGGGTCCAACTGGCCTCCTTGTGGGGTGTGCTGAGGTCATTGGCCGGTCCTGGTGGAGATATTGGGTGTTCCTTAGGGACAAGTGTGTTTCCAAACACCCTGAAGGAGGCAGGTGACACCCTTCTTAAAAATCTTCTCTTGACCCCGACTGTCTTGCAAACTACAGGCCTGTCTCTAACCTCCCTTTTGTGGGGAAGGTAATTGAGAAGGCAGTCGTGCTGCAGCTGGAGGGTCATCTTACCATCCACGTAGATCTATGATCCTCCAGTCAGGTTTCAGGAAGAGACATAGCACTAACATGGCACTAGTCTGGGTGCCAAATGATCTCCTGATAGTGAGAGATCAGGGACCTGTTCAGTCTTGGTTCTCCTTGATCTCTCTGCACATTTGACATCATGGACCATGGTGTGCTTCTGGTGCACCTAAGGTTTATCTGTGGACTGTCTGGTATGGTCCTCAGGTGGTTCCACTCGTACCTCACTGGCAGGTTTCAGAGAGTGATGTCGGATTTATTCCTCTGACCCAGTCTCCTGCCTTGTGGGTCCCTCAGGGTTCTGTGTTGTCACCCATGTTGTTCGTGATGTATATGCTGTCATTGGGCGACACTGTGAGGTGGTGTGGGCTGTTTCCACGGCTATGTGAATGATACTCAGCTCTACATGTCCTTTGTGCCTGGGCAGGATGTTTAACAACTACCTTGCTGAGATCCAGGATTGGATGAGTGCCAACTGGTTGAAACTGAATCCGGACAAGACCAAGGTGTTGGTTGTGGACCCAGGTCATCAGGTTGAGGGACAACTAGCTGGGCAACCTTCCAGGCTTTGGCTAAGTGGCAGTCAGCTGTTGACCTCAGACCGGTGCGTAATCTGGCATTATTTTGATGAAGGGCTCACACTTAAATCACAGGTGTCAGCTGTCATTAAAGCCTCTTTACCATCTTAGGAATATCACCTGGGTGAAATACCTGGTCCTATCCGATGACCTTCCAACTTGGTCCATGCCTTTGTGACCTCTCACCTTGATTACTGCAACTCCATATACCTGGGGCTTCGAGGGTTGACATTCATTGCTTGCAGCTGGTGCAGAATGTGGCGGCCAGGTTATTGATTGGCTTACCTCGATCTTGCTGTGTTACACCAGTAGCTGCGGCCTGGCCTGCACTGGCTGCCAGTTCATTGTGAGTCACCTTCAAGGTCGATTTGCTGACTTATAATGCCCTACATGGACAGGGTCCATGCTATCTGCAAGAACTCCTGCATCCTTATTGCCCCTCTGCTCACTTCGCTTAGCTGATGAGGGATTGCTGGAGATTCCAGGTCTCTTTGAAGTCAGTCCACAGAAAGAAAAGAAGCGAAACAAGTTACCACACCAATTTTAAATCCGACTTCTGTTAGTGGAAATGAAGAACACAGTCCAATTATGTTTCCAACAATGCATGACCCTGGTGAGGTCCCAAACAGGTTCCATAGGGCACTGAGATTTGCAGATGAATGTGCTGAATAATGGTCTATATTTTGAATCCTATTTTACTTGCTTGATAAAGTTTAGTCATAGGCATAGGCCGGGTTGTATGGGCCCGTGGGCATTGGCCCCAAGCAATATTTTGGGACCTGGGCTGAGCCCCAGCAATATTTTGCACATGCTGCCTTTTTGAAAGGCATTTTCCCTGGTTTCTCGCGTGCCCTCTGCTGACAGTGACCATGACCACACACACGCACCGCCTCCCCATCCCCGCCCCCACTGTTTAATTAGGCTGGCAGCTGTGGCATTATTAAAATTGGCACCTTTGTGGCTTGCTACCTCCCTCCCTCTTGGTTTGTGCCCTCCTACTGGAAAATCATTGGCGTTTAGTAAGTGCCATTTTCAACTTGCCGCACAGTAATTGGCCGGGGGTTGTATTAGGTGTATGCATGCGTACGGAAGGTTGAAGCAATGATGATTTCTACAGTGTGGCAGTGGGAGAAAGTGAGTGACGGGCTGTCTGGCAATTGGCATAGAAAGCAGTGCGATGCGGTGGTGGTCCAGGCATCCAGTCAGAAGAGAGAGAGGAACTAGTGACATTATCAAAAGATTGGTGGTGGAGGTGCAGCGGGAGGCGGAAGCCAGCAGTCCATGACCACAACAACACCACACCAGCAATAGCCAGACCCAGGCAGCGCAGCAGGCCAGTTGTAGTCTGAACAGAGTCAGGTCGGTGTTGGTGTCGCAAGCAGGCTGAGCAGCAGAGTAGTTCTGCGCTGCGGAATGGAGTACAGCGAGTGGGCGACTTGAGCACATCGGTGGGGTTAGGGAGGTTTGTGCAGGTGGTAGGCCTACAAGTGGCCGGGTGGTGATCCTTCATTTCGGGCAGCTGGAGTGGCAGCAGCACAGAGTGAGTGAATACATCCATGAGGAGCAGCTGCCAGCAGAGGAGGATAGCGTCAGCCAGCAAGTAAAGGTGAACCAGCAGCAGAACTGTTCCATGGGCTGGGGTGCACATGATTCAATCACAATAGAGTGTCTCCTGACTACTGTCAATCAGACTAGAAACCAACCCTGCTCCTCAGGCACTTCAGCTCATAGTATTCTCTGGGTTGCTTAGCCCATGCTGGAGGAGGGCTGGCACATTTAAACTTATTCTATGGGAGTGATGCTGATGTTGCCTCTGTGGGGATGGGGATACTGATGTTGCCACTGTGGGAATAGATGGGAGGGATGCTGATGGTGGCACTGCCTCTGTGGCAATGGACTGGAGGGATGCTGATGCCACTGTGGGAACTGATAGGAGGGATGCCGATGGTGGCGGTGCCTCTGTGGGGCTGGACTAGAAGGATGCTGATGTTGCCTCTGGGGATTGACAGGAGGGATGCCTCTGTGGGGATGGATGGGAGGGACGCTGATACCTCTGTGTGGAGGAATGGGAGGGACACTGATGTTGCCACTGTGGGAATTGATGGGAGGGATACTGATGGTGGCACTGCCTCTGTGGCGATGGACTGGAGGGATGCTGATGTCACTGTGGAACTGATGGGAGGATGCTGATGGTGGTGGTTTCTCTGGAAGGATGCTGATGTTGCCTCTGGGAATTGATGGGGGATGCTGATGTTGCTACTGTGGGAACTGATGGGAGAGATGCAGATGGTGGCAGTGCCTCTGTGGGGATGGACTGTCTGGAGGGATGCTGATGTTGCTTCTCTGGGGATTGATGGGAGGGATGCTTAAGTTGACACTATGGGAATTGATGGAAACGATGCAGATGGCAGCGGTGCCTCAGTGGGGATCGACTGGAGGGATGCTGATGTTGCCTCTCTGTGGACTGATGGGAAGGATGTTGATGCTGCCTCTCTGGGGTTGGATGGGAGGGACTGATGTTGCCTCTCTGGGGATGGATGGGAGGGATGCTGATGTTGCCTCTCTGTGGATGGATGGGAGAAATTCTGATGCCTCTGAGGGAAGGATGCTGATATTGCCACTTTGGCAATTGATGGGAGGGATGCTGATGGTGGCACTGCCTCTGTGGGGATGGACTGGAGGGATGCTGATGTTGCCTCTGTGGGGATTGACGGGAGGGATGCTGATGTTGCCTCTGTG
This sequence comes from Neoceratodus forsteri, assembly GCA_016271365.2. NCBI lineage: Eukaryota > Metazoa > Chordata > Ceratodontiformes > Ceratodontidae > Neoceratodus > Neoceratodus forsteri. The sequence goes on along the minus strand of JADMNL010000024.1, from coordinate 117,943,940 downwards.
GGGATTGACGGGAGGGATGCTGATGCTGCCTCTCTGGGGATGGATGAGAGGGACACTGATGTTGCCTCTGTGGGCTGGATGGGAGGACACTCTTAGTTATTGCATCAATGGGCATGGGCTATTAAAAAACCTAAAGCCTCATCCATGGGCCAGAATATGAACTTTTACTACTGTTTGTAGAAGCTTCAGTCACATAACTTGCTGTTTCTTGTTCAGCAATTAGATTATTTTGAAATGTGTGCTGTTTATAATTTGTAGAATCACATATGGAGGATTTATTAAAGTTGCCATTTTCCTTACATCCAGAAAGTGTTGTTGATTCTGTAAGGAATATGCTGCATTTTATCTTTTACTGTAGGTTGTGTACATGCAGCCATGCCAGAAGTCATTTTGCTTGGCTGTCTGATCTTGCTTGATTTACTATTTAAAGTGGCTCTTCCAGTTCAAAATACAGGCATGAGAAACTAGGAAGTCTATGAACACTATAGAATTTTTAAAGAGGTTAGAAAATAATAATTACAAAAAACTTTGACATTTAAAAACTGTTCTGAAATGTATTCTGTAATGTATATTCTGTATAGGGCATTGCTGATTGTATTACTGCACTTCTGAAGAGATTGGTTTCTGAAAGGGGTCAAGCTGTTCTGAAAGTTACATATGGGTGATGTTACTGACACTGTCAGGAAAGCCAAGGAACTAGTGTCTGATGGGGAGAATATGGACTGCAGAGAAGTGGTGGAACTAAGGGCAATAGTGTAGATTATTGGTATGTGTAGGAAGCTTGCCATAAAAGCTTCCTGAATACAGTGCAGTTTGGTCACATGCCTTAGTTTCATGCTTGTGGTTGGTTGTCACTTTATTTGAGTGGGGTCACCCCCCACACACACACACACACATATTCTTGTTTTTTTTTTTACAGGGTGGTGTGGGGGTGAAGCCCCTTTCAAATCAACTAATAAAAAGTAATGGAATGGGCGATCTGGCCAAGAGTTTGTGCCTGCTCATCTTACTTTGATGAAGACTCTTGCAGCAGGCCACACTGATAGGATTAAGTCGCAGGGTGCCAGGATCGCTAAAAAACTAATTTTGGTTTTGTCAGTTTATCTGTGTTATGGGGCTTGGCCCTATGCTCCACTTGTTTTTTTTTTAAAGTGGGTTGTGGAGGTCAAAGCCACCCAACTCAAACCAATAAAAGTAAAGGAATGGGCGATTGGACCAAATGGTGTAACTTGAGCTCATAGAATAGAGTCCTAGTCATACTTGATAATCACACTATTGCCAAACTGATTCTGTCATAAAACGTTTAAGAGGTGAGGTGGTGTGAAAGTTGGGAGCCAATTCAGTGGGCCACTGCCTGTCTGCCCAATTTAACTCCAGGGCCTGTGGTGAGCAGTAGCAGCCAGAAAGGTTTGGACTGAGGTGGGGGGCTGTCAGGAAAGTTGATGAAGGGTCCACCTACCCTGGATTCCTTGAAAATCAAGAGGGAAGGGTGCAGGGTGACAGACTCATTAGTATTCAGTTCCACATCATGGAATATACTGCATGGGCAACTATGCACAACGGTGTGTTTGCCACACAGGAGTTCTGAGGTTCGTGACAATCAGAACCCTGAGGTGGCAGAACCCACTGATTATGCATAACGTTGCTCATCCTGTATTTTTTTGTAGTGTGTAGGATATGACGTGTGCATTGTTTTCTTTCTGTTTCACAGTGAAACTGCCTTGTGCAGTCCCTAGAGGTTATAGAATGCTGTTCTACCACAGAAGGGTACAATCACATTCCATGACCTTTGACTGTGGTATAACATCATTTTCAAAGAATGCATTTCTATATAGGACACTGCTCTACTACACACTATAGTATGAATATGATGCCCTAGCTCTGTGTTTGCATCTTACATTTAATCACAGGGCACATAATTATTTCCAAAACAGCTCATAAAAACAAAGTTGTGTAGAGTTTTGAAGGTTGCCAGGTACCCAATATAGGGAGTCAATACACTCAGCTCCTTGCTATTACCTTTCTCATAAGTCCTCAAAAAATATGATTAAAGCTGGTGTTAATAGCACATTAGGAGTACTACTGACCTCTGGCATCCTGCAAGCCATGGGATTGAATCTCAGCTCTGCTGCTAGGTAGACAGGCACAGACTGTGAACTTAGTTATGTCCAGATGAGATGATAATGTGGTATTGGTAAACCTTAGTGAAGTAAAGTGAGCAGTCATTCTCCTCAATAATATGTGCAGAGAGGCAGATGCCCACTGGTACTGACATCTGGATGTTGTGGTAGTGGTCACAGGTGAGGTGTCAGTGTCAGAATGTGATTTGATGGCCAGGAACAGCAAAGCTGCATGTACTGCCTTAAATTGTTTGTTTCATACAATATATTGTCCTGCCCACCTAATAGGCATTCAGGGATTGCTATGAATGTATTTATTTATTTGTTTTTGTTAACCAGGTAGGCACACTAGACAACAAATGCCTATTTTCAGGTGTGACCTGGAGGTTACAATACAGAAAACGATGTACAGAGTCAAGGTAGTAACATACGCAATACAGAAAACAAGGTACATAGACATGGTAGAAAACAAGCCCATACAACAGGTGAGCCAGCAAAATATTACAATACAGAGAACATGGTGCACTGTCAAGGTGGCATGCAAGCCATCACACAGGAAGGGCCGGGGTGCAGAGTAAAGACTTGTGTTCAACAACAGCTAGAAAGGAAAAAGTAGAGAGTATAAGGCAACAGGTGTGTATAATCCGAGCAGAGGGAAGGTGGAAGTCCAAAGAAGGGAGCAGGGGAGATTAGCAGATAGACAGGGGCGGGACGGTGTGGTATGGTCATGGGTGTTTGTGTGTGTGTATTTGGGGGTAGTCTGAAGACTGATTAAGGGTCTGTGGTGTAGCTGTAGCTAGGGAAAAATAGGACACACTAGAGTGGTCATGAGGTCTTTATCTGTTGACATCTTCTATGTTTGAATGTTTAGTGTTTCTATGATATGTCCCTGAAATGTGTGGGCCCAGGCAGAATTCTGAGGTTTGGGCCAGTGACCATACTTTCAAATTCTCTTTAGTAGGAGTCTCCTGAATTTTTTGTTGGCTCTCATGAACTGTACTTACTGCTGCCCCTAACTCCACGAAGCCCCATTATCTCCATTTTACCATAATTCATGTGGACTCCTGTCAGGATCTGGCAGGGCAGCTGACAGAGACAAATCACAAGATGAAGATTAAGTTGTGTATATGTATGTATGTATGCATGTATGTATGTATGTATATTTATGTGTGGGTGTGCCAGCTTCCTTTGCCAGTACCAGAAACAGAAAAGAGCATGCAGGAGGCAGCAGGGGCAGATGGAAGAAATGGCTAGGCAAGAGACTATCGCTGCTACAGAAAGTTTTACTGACACTGAAAGTTCATGCTGTTAAATTGCAGTTTGTGGGATGGCCTCAAGCAGGAGAAGAGAGCAGGACCAGAGTGTGTGGAAAGTGTTGTGGCACCTATACTAAGTTCTTTTTATTAAAATGTCTAATTAATTATTTATGAGCCTAATGAGGCTCCTGATTGGCTACTGGATCAGTCATTAATGTTTTAGAAATGGCAGATCCAGCTGTCAACTGACTGTGTAACATGCACGGTCGCAACACTGTTTGAAATGCGGTAAAATAAATTGGGGAAACAGTTATTATTGTGATTAGATTTATAATCGTAATAACAACCTCAAAGCTGGTCATTTCCTTGGATTAACAACTGGCTGGAGGGAAGTGGCCCTCGAGCTGTGCCCTTGACACCAATCTCCCCAACCAGTCATTAATCTTTCAGAAATAACGGCTTCTCTGTCACTATTGCTTAAATAAAGTTGAGGCTTGCCTATTTTTTTGCCAAGGAGAGGGGAAGATATGCAGCTACTTTACAGCTCAAGCGAGTACCACTGTGTTTATGGAATTTCAGTGTAACAACGAAGGTAGAAGAGAATTTTAAGAGCAGATATCCATTCATTGCTGAATATTTGCTCTTGAGTTACAAGTTGCTGCAACTGAGGTGCATTGCTGGGGTGGTCACTCAATCATTAAAGAGAAAGTCTGATTGGTCTTTCCCATCGCTAAGCGAGTAGTTTGTGGTGCCCAAATGATACACTAGGTAATGTGGTACCCCTGAACTGGCACTTGTTTAGAACCAGGCACTAGTGAAAATACATGCAAGCCTAACCATGGCTTTCAGCCAATCAGCATACTTTATTTTCAAGATCATTTTCTAATAGCATAACGCTGACTGAGCTACAAAGAATACAGCGTCATTTTGTCAAGGGTTTGCTGTGCTGTACTGTAGCTGTGTTAGGCTACTGTCATTGCATGCTGGCTGTTGAATCCTTGAAGTTGAAAAAGAATGGCTTTTGTTTATTTTATTTTATTCTTTTGTTAACCGGTAAGGCCCACTAGGCACAGGTGCCTGTTTTCAGGGGCGACCTGGGAGCACTGCAGAGGGTTAAATGACTTGTTCAGAGTCACACAGGATGCAAGTGGAGGTTGTGGTAATCAAACCCAAGTCAGTCTGCTGGATGTATGAAGCTCATTCACAGCTTGTTACTCTAGCCTCTTAGGCTATACTGCCAGCCCCAAAGCTTTTAAAAGTACTTTCAAATCTTTACTCATATCTGAGGGCAGGGCTATCCTCCAGATCCCTACATTACTTCACAGGGTGCTCTGCTCCCATAGACCCCTGATTACGGGAATGACCTCTGACTCCTGGGCCAGGTGGTGGGGTTTGACCCTGACCCCTGAGCCCACCAAAATTGTACAAACCTGGCTCCTATGGTCATAGGCTGTGAGTTACATTTTTATATGATATGAGGGTTAGTTATGTGTAAAAGTAAAAATAAAATAGTGCCCTTTAAGAAACAGGGTTTATCAACCTATTTATATTAATAAAGCTGTGATTTAAATTGATGCGATCACCTGTACCCCTTTGAAGACTCGTGAGAGTCGAGGTGCTAGGGGTTGTTTTGTTGTTGCAGAGGTTCCTTACCACACGCCTTTTACCCTATATTTTTGTGGAATGGTTTTGAATAAATTGCAGTCCCCTGCATTGTTGGAAACATAATTGGACTGTGTTCTTCATTTCCACTAACAGAAGTCAGATTTAAAATTGGTGTGGTAACTCGTCAGCATGCTTCTTTTCTTTCTGTGGACTGTGTGTCTGTGAAGGTTAGCCGCCTTTCTGGAAGTGCTGCAGGCTTTCTCTGGTTCTTAAGTTTGTGGATTTTTTGGGGATTTTGTCTCATTGAAGTAATCTGGTGCTTGTGCTTTTCATTTGTTGCCCTGACCCTGTGGAATTCTCTACCTTGTCTGGTAAGGGAGTGCCTGACTGTTGAGAGCTTTAAGTTGTTATTAAAGACTTATTTATTCAGACTTGCTTTTCAGGAATCCTGATACCTGAGTTTTGCTGTTTTATATGTTTGATTCTATGAGATCTGAGATGTGTGATCCTGCTGTGTTTTATCTTTTATACAAGCACTTAGATAATTTGATTTGCGCTTTTAAAGAAATAAAGATGATGATGATGATACCGTGCATGTGTACAACACTGATGGTCTTCTCCTCTCCACAGCACAGGCCATGGCATCAGAGTCAGAGAATGACATTGTTACACCATCTAGGCATGTGCAGCAGCTGCCACCCAGCCAGCCATACCACTTGGAGGACTATTGTGAGGAGGCCCTGGAGGACAGTAGTGATGAGACTTTCATTGAACGTATGGAACTAGTGGTACTGGTCTCTCAACTGAACAGATAGTCCCCAACAGCCAACCCCAAATGGTCCACCCACAGATGCCAAGCAGCCCCGACACACATGACCTGCATCCAGCAGTCTGGCACTGCCATGTCTGGGACACCCCGTGACTGTAACCATCACCACCACCAACACCGCAGCTGCCATCTCCACCACTGCTACCCACCCCACCAGTACACCTCCCAAGGAGGGGTTGGGTGACCTGTCCACACCCCTGTCACCCCACACCCGTCAGGCAAGGCTGATGCAGCCACTACAGCCTGGCCCCCCTTCCCAACCCACCCTGGTCCTGGTGCTCCCACAGCCACACAGTGCCCATTGGTGCAATAAGACCCTGTTTCCAATAGTGTCTACCAGCAGCAGGATACGTTAGATAACAGGCAGCTACTGTGCTCTGCTGTTGAGTACCGGGCCACCACATAGCAGGAACTGACACACTTTAGGCATGTCTTGCATGACAACCTGACTCCCTCCGCCACCTGCTGCATGAGGACCTGCAGCAGGATGAGCAGGCAGAGGCCCATGAGCTCGGTGCCTCAGTGCCCTATGGAACCTGTTTGGGACCTCACCAGGGTCATGCGGGAGGTTGTGTCCACAGTGACTGACACTACGAGAGGCCAGTCGTAGCCCCGACCTCTCCAGTATCGCAGTCCCATTGCCCAGTGGACACCTTGGTGTATGCCGACACCGCATGGTGGTGGATCAGACACTGGCAGCATGCCCAAGACACCCAGTTCCACTGGCATTCCCTGCACACTGCTGATGCAACCTGAACCTCTAGTGTCCAGCACCCCACTGGGCCACACCCAGGCTAGGGTGATACTGTCACCACAGTCATCCCCTTACCATCATTATGGGCCACAAACCCCACACACACAGCTCAGAAATGGCATACAGTCCACACCCATGGTGGCAGACAAACATAGAGGCACAGCTCCCCCACCCCATCCTAGTATATCCCAAAAATGTTCCAGCACCCCACAGCCAGTATGGGGGCATTTGTGTGTCACCAGGAGCCCTGGTGCCAGGGGCTGTAGCAAGGTCCCATGGTCTGCCTAATGGTGGCTATACCAGGTGACCTTAGGCACATCGCACGCTATAGCTTTGCACAGGTTACCCCATATGCCACGGCCTATCACTGTTCTGTAGTACTTTGCACCCCCCACCACCCATCCCCATGTTCATTCCTGTGCATCTTAGCAGCATCAGCCCACCACCTCCCAAACCCTCCCCATGTAAGTTAAGTCCCTCTCCTGCCCCTGGACCTGTGGTGTGGCATGTATGTTATGCACCCATGTTTATTCATGTCCATACCCATGCCACACCTTAGGCATTGTTGTCACCTCTACAGCACCCTCTGTTATGTGTACACCTTGTGCTACTGCTTTTGTTCTGCTACCTATGTATGCGTGTACCAACAGTACAGTCGTGAAGTATGCAGCAGTGCCCTGTGTGGGTGATACTCACCTGCTAGTACCGGTGAAGTTCTGCATGATGTAGGTTCTTTATTTCTGGGCTCTCCTGGTCATAGGGGTTGCACTTCTTGAGCTGCACCACTATCCCCAACTCCTCTGGCTCTATGGCAGATGCATTGTGTTCCTCTTGGACCAGCAGGCATATTCCACAGGACGGCGCCATGCTGTGTAGTATTTAACAGTCTAGGAATATGGCACTGGCCTTCTGAGGGGTGTATTTTAGGGCACCACCTGAACAGTCTAGGCATGGAAACCACATATTCAGCATGCCAAATATGCACTCAGTGATGCTGCATGTGGCAGTATGTACACATTGTTCCTGTTCTCTGCCACAGATGAGGAACAGAGGACAGAGTGAGGAACCAGGGTGGAAGCAATAGGTGCCATCCCCTGTAAAGAAATGCACATATGCTAGCATCTGTTAACAGTTGAGGTAACCATGGTATGACGACAAGCCACAGGCTTTGACCTGACATGTGCACCTGTCCACCCTTCCCTCCCCACAGTGTGGCATGCCTCTGGTTTGCTAGAGCTATACACCCACTATGGGAGGGTTTTGTGGGGCCTGCTGCATGTACTGCAGACAAGGTGTCCACTGAGTATGTCAATACCTTCAAATCTCTGGCACCGGATGGAATTGTGCCATATGAAGGCCTCGTGGGTACTGCCAGGGTACCGTGCTAGGACACTGGTGATGCACCCTATTGCATCCCGAACCACATGGCAGCTGATGGGTAGTAACCTTTCCTATTGAGGTCGATGTCCACCCCATCACCAGTGGGAGCCCAGATGGCAACATGGGTGCAGTCAATGGCACAAAGTACTGCAACTGCTGCATTATTGCTGTACACTCTGCTGGTGTGCTGGGGAATATAATGAACTCACCAGCATGTGCCAGCAGTCTCTCTAGGAACTAGGCCATCAGGCGCACGGTGGTGGACAGTAAGTCCCTGGTGGTATCCCCCACCAGGGTCTGGAATAGCCCCATGACAAGAAAGCACATGACAGCTACCACCTTTAGTGCAGCTGACATGGCATGGCTGTGCTGAGTGTCACTGTGCAGCTGGTCATGCAGAAGCTCACAGAGCTGCCTGAGCATGGCCTTTTGAGCCAGTACCAGTCAACTAGATGGTCATCTGAGAGGCTGCAAGGTCTCTTAGTACCATCTGTGTGCAGTGTAGCACCTCCATGGCCTACAGATGGGTCTAGGGTGGGCACCTACCCTATTCTCCTTCTGCAGGACATCTTGCAGCATATAGAACAGGTGTGCTGCCATGACTGCCATCTTGGTTGCTGGCTGCAGTATCTCTGCCTGCCTTTAGGATTTGCCTGAAGTAAGTCAGCCTTTCATAGGTGGTAACTGCGCTGTACAAAGTAGTCTGCACTAGTCTTATGGCGCAGCCTAATACACTGAATATCAAAGTGCACCCATATTCATGTCCCCACCCTTTGTGCACTGACTGCATTATATTTCTCCACACATGATAACCCTCTTACACATGCTCCTTCCACCTTTGATACTGCACTACAGCGCAGTATGCAAGGTAACGATCCACAAACACTTTGTGCACTGCACAAACCTTTCAATATTGGACCCCACATGTTTAAGATCACTTTTTGTGGTTCTAATGAACTAGCATGCAGCAGGCACTCCTTCCTGATGTTATGGGACAACAGGTGTACAAAACTGGCTGAGAATACTGATAAAAACTGTCTTGAGCATTATTAAAAGAAGTGCATGCCTTTTATTATTTTAAATGTGAAAAGAGCTAAAGCAGACTTAAAATCGGTAAAGAAGCATATTGTGCAAGTCAGGAGATAAGAGGCAATCTAAAATAGAATACAGAAGTCTAAGTCAACATTTTCAGTGTTATCAGAGACTGCAGCTTTAACTCAGAGTGTGCAGAATGCCTCATCCAAGTTGTTAGACTGATGTAGTGGTGTCCTCTCGAGGAGCATTAAGTGCAAACCTGGCAGGGCTGTTACAGAAAGGCTGAAGGCTTCCAGAGTGCTGAAATTCCTAAATTATCCTATAAAAGAGAAGACTGGGTGGGTGGTGGGAGCATGATCACGGTGTTGGGAATACTAAAAGGGACAGACAGGGCGCAGCCAGCAGCGCTTCATTCACCCTTCAAATTGCTGCCATCTGCACTTTAATACTGTACCTAGCAGCACTGGGTTCATACTCCAGTCATGTTCCAGTTTGCACGTATGTGACTGTTGCTCTTCAAATGCTCTGCCTAGCTCATCTTGTTCATTTTGGTGCTACTTAACTGTTTAATATATATTTTTGATTTTTATAAATATAATTTTTACTAACACATTTGTTCCTTAGAGCCATATCATGACGGTACCATTGCTAGATCCGACCCACAATGGCCACGGGAGCAAATGAGTTTGCAAACACATATAGTACTGTTCATCACACAACACTTGTATAACCTTTGTATCAAGAAGGTAGTATATAGCTTGAGTCACAGATATAAAAGTAATATTCCAATCAGTGCATTGAGAGTGATATCAAGTCTCCAGTAAACTAAAGATACTGCCACAGAACTCAATTTACTCTGTTAAAAAATACATAAAATATACAGAGCGGGTACCTCCACCCTTCCCTTTCCCACAATAGCATCACCCCATTTATCTCTGTTCATACAATAATATTAAGGGACAAACCCTGGATTTATCTGGGCCATATACCACACCCATCTTAACCATTTCATAGTAAATAGGTTGAATTTATCATATAGTCCAGCTATTAGTCTTTCCAATTGATGTATAGCCATCATTGTCTCATCGCCATTCTACTATTGTTGGGATGGCGGGTGTCATCCACCTGGCGGTTATAGCCTTCTTGGCAGATAATATATAGTGATAATAATGTTTTGTGCCAAGGGGGTGGTGTCGAGGAGGACTGTTAATAGTACCATTTCAGCCATTAATTTAATTGGTTCACCCATGCATTCCACCAGTTCTTCCTGGAAGGTACACCAAAAGGTGTCAGCAGTGGACATGGCCAAACAATGTGACCAAGATCTGCCAAATGGCATCCGCATCCCCTCCAGCAGGCATCACACAAAGGTGGCATATATTTAGCAAGACTGCTGGAGATGGAAAATATCTATATTTGCACTTCCAGGCATATTCTCTTCAGATTTTGGAAATAGTGATTTTAACTGCAGGAAGTGCAAAGTTCATCCAGGAGTCAAACAACCCAGCGAGGCCCAAATCTTTATTCCAGCTACCTAAAATTGATTGGCTGGAGTCCCCAAAGTGTCCCACAGGATTTTGTACAAGGGGCCTATTAGGTGTCCCCAGGAAATGTCATTATTGAAGTCCATCGGCATGTTTAATAAAGGGGTTTAGGGTCAGGAAGTTTAGTTTATTCCAGGTGTTGATGTAAAATATAAGGCCTTACTTTGTGGTACCTATAATGCTCTCGGACAGTTAAGCCATGTTCTCATTGTAATGCCTCAAATGTAGTGACTCCTGTCGAGTCTAGAAATTGATAAATATATTTAAGGCCTAGTTGCTGCCAGCATTTAAATGCAAGGTCCACTTGGGCTGACTTAAAGTCTTCATCTGGGGACAATAATCTACAAAAATAAAATATGTTTGCAGAGTTAGATTGGGATTTTTTAATTGGTACCACACCCTCAAGGTATTAGATGTGAATTTTATAAAGTTATGTAGCATCGGAGATTTTTTTGTGGCAAACAAAATGGGTCAAGATCAGGTAGGTCATTGATGGCGAATTTATTTCTTTCCATGGGGCATTATAGGCTGATGTCAGCCAAGAAAGGTCACACGAAGGAAGGAAGGCTGCCCTAGCATAGAGTTCCAAGTTAGATAAATTAACCCCTCCCTGGACTAGGGATAACTGTAAAACTGAAAAGCGGACATGTGGTCTCTGCCCCACCCCATATAAAATTAGAGATCATTCTTTTCCACGATGCATAGTAATAATGAGCTGGGAAGACTGGGATGGCTTTAAAAGATATAACAATCTTGGCAGTACATTCATCTGGATTATCTCAACCCACGGAAAAAAGTTAAGGATAGTTTGTCCATTTAACCAGATCTTCCTGAATAAGAACTGTTAGAGTTCATAATTGACCAGATCCACATTATTAATTTCCTTAAATGTAAATTCCCAGGTATTTTATCTTTGTGCGTAACTACCATAAGGCATACCACCATTTTAACTTCTCAGAGGGAGAGCCAGCCGGTGGTGCTGAGGGTTGAGGCGCTGGATACCACACTCGCATACAGCGAAGACCCATGTTCGGGAGTGAGCCCGGCCGACGAGGGTTGGCAGAGGAGGGAGAGGATTCAGCATCCGATGGACAGCTCCCCTCCCAGGGAGAGGGCCAGGATTGTCCGGTGCACCAGTGGCTCCCAGTGGAGATTGGGGGCACTGCAGTCGCAGACAGCACAAGTAGCGTGGCTGGCGCCAGCAGGGTTGCCATGCCCATGGCGTCAGGGGCCCACGCAAAGGGGGGCAAGGAGAAGGCACCAGATAATGGAAAACCCAGCTCTGTGGGTAGGCAACGGCACCTGACCCCCATGCCCACTGCTGGCACCTTTCTCGCCCAGCCTCTTCAATTTCCTCTGCCCAGGTCCTCACCCACAGCTAGGGTCTGACTATGAAAGAGCCCAAAGAGAAGGTGGCCCCACCCCGGAGGGGTTAAGCTGGGGGTAATGGCTGTGGGAGGAGGAGGAGGAGGGGGCAGAGAGGAGGCTTAGGGTCGGGGACCTCAGATGGGGCAGGATCAGGCAGGATGCCTGAGAGAGGCTCCAGAGGCCATGACTGGAATAAAAAGAACGGTAAAAAAAACTTCTCAGAGGAACAAATTGAGCAACGAGGACCTCCATTTAGACACATTACTCTTGAAGTCAGCCACGCCAGAAACTGATGCAATATATCCCAAACTGCAGGCACTGATGTTTCTGGGGACAAAACTGATAAAGGACATCATCTGCAAATAGAAACTTCATATTCTGACAACTCTAAAGGGACCCGCTCCACCTGCCACCCTCTGCAAGGCAATCACCAGAGGCTCTATGTACAGGGCGAACAGGAGTGGGAGAGTGAGTCATCCTAGCGTGTTACTTGATGTAAACTAATGGGGTGACAGGGAACCATTAATACAGATATATGCCTGTGGGCAGAAGTGAAGGTTTTTAGCCATGTTAGGAAAGTTTCAGGAATTGAAAGCAGGCCAGGTGTCCAGAGGAAGTTCTGGGACACACTGTCAGATGCTTTTCAACATCTAGATTGAGTTGTGCTGCGGATCTGTCTGACCTGGATATATCCTGCTAGAATAAAATCACGCCTAATATTAGCCATCATTTTTTATAAACCCCGCTTGGTCAGGATGAATGAGGGACGGTAAAGATGTTCTATCCGAGTGGCCCAAATGGCCATGTAAATCTTGTAATCTGTATTAAATATTGAAATTGAGTGATATGAGATTGGATCAGTTATATCTTTGCCCAGTTTGGGCAGTGCAGTAATAACTGCATATGCACAAGAAGGCTGTGAAGGACCCCACTGCAACCTCCCAACATACCCGCAGCAACTGTGGAAGGAGCAAGTCAGAAAATGTCATGGACCACTCCACTGCAAACCCATCAGGACCCAGACATTTTGGGTTTCGCAGCCCAGATATGACAGAGAATTTCATCTGCTCTTATGGGTGCCTCCAATGTGCTTTGTTGGTCCACTGTAAGGTGAGGAAGTTGCAGCGTTCTAGAAAAATACATCTTTTCTTTGGAGTAGTGGATATCCTGCCTTGTACAGTGTTTGGTAGTAGTCCACAAAGATAGATCTAATTTCATCTTCTTGATGCTTTAATTGTTTTATACCCAAATGTTTAATTTTTAAGATAGTCAGTGCTTTTCTGCATTCTAATCCTATGAATAGCGAGGGGATCCTCTGCCCCCAATATTGTTTTGTTTTAAATTAAGCAGTGTCTGTTGGACTCCAATATCCATTATTTTTGTAGCTCTTTTGAGTGTTTCTGATTTTCAATTGCAGTTCATTAGCCCCACTGTATATAATAATTGATATGTTTGAGTTGTTGCATCAATGTTTCTTATTTTGCATCTAGTTGGTGCTTTTCTTTTATTTATTTGTCCTCCTGGGAGACCTGGCAGGTGGCTCGGTCCCTCCTTGTGGAGAGACTCACTCTCGGCTCCATGCATCCAAGTATTGCCTAACCTCAATTAATCCCCCATGGAGGAGGTGCCAATCTCCCTCCCCAAGAGACTCAATCCAGACACCGGGGTGACCCCAGGAATGTAGTAGCCATCACAGAACCTGCCAAGCTCCCTTTCCACTTTTTCTCCTGTCTTCCTCCACTACTCGATGTGATAGCGCCGGTACATGCCTCCCGACCCATACTGCCCTTCAGCCGCCACTAGATTGCAGCCAACGAGTGACAACAGGTCTCCTCCCTTGAGAGAGGAGAGGAGAGCAGTCCTCCAGATGCTCGATCCTCTCTCTCCACCTGCCAACCTCTGGTGGCCCAAGCTTGTTCCCAAACCCGAGTCGCTGGCATGGCATGATGTGTGGCATCCAGCATCTTAATTGTCAGCGCACTGGGCCGGCTAGTTGGCGCTTTTTCCAAGTGGAATATGCAATTATATCTCCTCACTACCGCTTTTAAGAGTGTCACACATTGTGGCTTTTGTAACTGGTGAAGCTACTATTCTCTTATAGGATCTGGGGATACACTGCTGAATATATATAATGAATTGTGGATCTTTTAAGAATCAGGTGTTTAGGTGCCAAAAACTATGCCTCTTAGTTTTGCCCTGGTCCATTTTCAACATAAGTGAATGGTGGTCATTACAAGATGTGCGGGCAGGGAAATGCCCCTTACGATGTAAAGTGTTCACATATTACAAAAAGTAATCAAGTCTGGAATAACTGTGGTGCCAACCCAGATGGTAGGTATATGCTCTTTGTGTCAGGAACATCTTGCGCCATACATCCACCTAAGTGCTCGAAGGTGCCTCTTAAGTATCTGAGCCCATTAGTCACCCTATGAGACAGTGGGTTGGTGGAATCTACATCTACTGAGAAGGTCATATTGAAGTCTCCTCCCATTATTAGTCTTCCCTGTAGTAGGTCCATGACCTTGCTTAGAAGGTTCATACTACCGGGACAGAGTCTGCGTGGCAGGTATACTCTAACCAAGGTAACTGCCTGTGAGTACAAAGTGTCCTGCGAAATTACTTACCTCCCTGAGTATCCATAAATGTTTTATGAACGTCCAGGTGGGTGGTTTGAGGATAAGAATAGTTGTACCTTGTTTTTGCTGTTGGGGTGGGAAGAGGCATAAACTCTGTACCTCTGTCCCCCACTGCAACCTTCAGTGTTCTGTCTCTGATAAGTGTGCCTCCTTGAAGAAATATATTTCTGCACAATTTTCTTTAAATACTGCATAAACCTTGTTCTTTTAATAGGATTACTAAGGCTATTGATGTTCTATAAAAATATCTTCACAGAGTCCGAGACGCTCATGACCCTGCAAGAGGTGGGTGCTGCCATCGTGAAGGAGAGTCCCCTGCTTCATCCATCATTTGTTCTTCTTATCACAGGAGGAGTCCTGAAGACACCCAGCACCCCAGCTGTCCTGAAAGACCCAGCAGCAAGATGGGAATGGGAAAAACCGTCACTCAGAAACTCCACCTCAGAGATCACATAAACCCTTCTCATAATGGGCACTATGCGAAAGTGTGGAGTGGCTACGTGTTGTGGATCCACAGTGTGTAGCCACCCACACCCATTATGCCCCCGCACAGGAGGCACTAAAGGGGCACTGACCACCATCCACACAATCCCCCAGACATGTGGACAGCAGCAACGGCTGGGCAGGTGAGGCATGCCAGCACTATGCGCCATTCACTAAGGCACATAGTGTAGCCTGCATTGGTGCAGAGGAGGGTGCAGGTTACGGCAGGGGGACCCTGTCATAACCAACTATGCACCTCCACAGACATGGTGGGTCTTGGCAATGGCCCTCCTTGCTGCCCCAGTCCACTAGGCAGATGGGGAAAGCTGGAGCAGCCACATGGGCATGTGCCCGATGAATGTCACAGGGTACCCATTGTGGCAGATCTGCATCCCAGTGGTATATCTGTCCACCCTGGTCCCTGACCCTGACCACATTCCCCAACCCACACGTAGAGGTATGCTGGTCCCCATAATGTCACAGCATGCCAGCCCCCCACACACACAACAGTGCCCCATCCACATCCCCGACCCCCACCCAGTACCCTGCAAGATCCAATGGTGGCCAGTGGTCCCTCCTTAGCACGGACAATCTCCTGTCCCTTGAACCTGCTCATGAGTGCTACAGCCAGGACAGCCAGCAGCACAGCCCTCTTCACACCTCCACAGCTGCTGTCCATCCATCTCATGCTGGGAGCATGCCACCCATAAATAGGGGCACGCCCCGCGCATCGCTTTGGATGATCAGCGCCAGGAGGTGTGAGGAGGGCTGTGCCATTGGCCATCCCAGCTGCGCACCGATTGGAGGGAATGGGGTGGATATTGTCAGTCTGTGAGGGTGGGGGGTTCAATGGAACACCACTGATTGGCCGGAGAGGCTGGGATCGGGAGGGTTTGGATGCACTGTAGTGGTGGGGAGGGTCTGTGCACAGAGGGGGCACAGGGCAATAGGTGTGTCAGGGTGGTCTGCCTTCCTGGGGCCGGTGCCCCAGTGTGTGTGGGGGGTCTGCCTCCTGGGCTGTAGCCCCAATATGTGTGTGGGGCTGCACTGATGGAGCAGGGACAGCCATGTTCAAGGGAAGTGGGCAGGCATCGGGGACATGGGCAGATGTTATGCCATGTTTTGGGGGACAGCTGTGCTCCAGGTGGTGGGGGTGCCACTGGGACAGGGGTCGGGATGGAGGCTCCCCAGTTGACAGAGACCATCTGCTCAGTCCACGGGTGCCTGTGTGCGATACACAAGCCAGGTCCCATGGCCATCTGTGCAAGTAATCCACTTCAGGATGGGCATCCCATTGGATGCCTGTCTGGTTCTGCAACTCCACCCTGGCCATCCCGCAGAATCATGTGTGCCAGGTTGCAGAGCCCCAGAGAGGTTGCAGCTGTTAGTGAATACCAGCCTGAGCTCACCTGTCCATGAATGCGGAGCTACATAGGTGGGTACGCACCTCTGGCACATACTTTCCACCCATTTTGCATAGCACCCAATGTCTTTAAATATAAATTGATCTGTGACTACCATAGTCTGTGTATGCTTCATTTTTTAACTAGAAAAGAACAAAATAACTTATAACTAGTCTAAGCAACCAAACATTGGTAAAAATATTGAAAAACCACCCCTCTCCATCAAACACCCTCCCCATTTGAGCAGTCATTCCCCAATTGGTTGGGATCAGGAAACCCATCCCATAACAACAAAAACTTATGTACAATGTTATTTTATTATTTTTATTTAAACATTTGGTGACTGGAAAGGCACACTGAGCCAAGGCTCATCTTCATGTGCAACCTGGGGATGGGCAACATGGGATCAAAGTATACAATTACAGTGGTATACAACAACAGGGTGCATAATAATGCATTACATGATAACTAGTACAGCATAATACAGTATACAGGAAGCATACAAATACAATAGTGCTCAACAGAAGCATGCTAACACATTCATGATAACTAGTACAGCAATATAGGCTACCCAAATATTTAAGGTACATGGTATGGTATAGGGTTACGGAGGAATATCAAAGAGCAGCATAAATACAACTGGGAACAAAACATTTCAAGTGATATGTGATGTTAGGGAGGGGTAGGAGGTAGAGCAGAGATTTGACAGAGAAGTGAGAGGGAGAGTTGTGTAGGGAGGAGTTTGAGAGTTCCACAGAGAGGGAGGCGATAGTTTATTTATTTATTTTTTAACTCTGTTTATTGCACCACACTCTAGAACTCTGTCAGAGACCTCTCACACCACTGCTGTTCTACCTCCCACCCAAAAATCCGCCCACTGGGAAATCGGGACAGACACCTCCTCTTACCTGGACAGACGCCCCAGACCTACATCCACCAGGCAGTTGGTGAGTTCAGAAGAGCTGGTGAGGCGGATCCAGTATTGGGAGGTGACAGCAGGGCACTGGAGGGCTCCATCGCCTATCCAGAGTATGGGGTATTTCCTTCTGTGAGTGTTGCTCCCAGGCACAGACGTGCAATGGTGTCCAGCTCACACCAGGCATGCTCCCATGCCTGAGTGAAGGACCCCATTACTGCTCAATCCTTTTATGTCCCCATGCTGATTGCAATCACATCTTCCTCCCAGATGTCGCTAGGGGAAACCTTCCCGCTTCCAGGAGAGGAGAGCAGTCCTCCGGATGTTGATCCTACTTCTCCCTGATGACCCGGACTTGTTCCCAAACCCAGGTTTGCCAGCATGGTGCGAGGTGTGGCGCCCAGCACCTCAATCCTCAGTCACTGGGCCGGCTAGGGGATGTGATAGTTAAAGGCAGATTTGCCCATGTTGGAAGATTGGATGGGGAGAGAGAAGGAGGAATCCTAGTGTGTGGGAATATGTCAAGGTTGGGGCAGGAGAAAGGAGGGAAGAGATGTAAGGGGATCAGGTTGAACCAGAATTTTGACACTAAAGATAAAGAGTAGATGAGACGCCTGCTACGAGAGTGGTGGGAGGTCCAGGCAGGAGAAAAGGAACAGTGGTGAGTTCTGTATGGAGAACTGGAGTTGAAACAACAGAAGGCATAGTAGAGGGAGTCAAGTTGCAAGAGTGAGGTGGAGGGTGCAGTGCAATAGACAATGTCACGTAGTCAAAGACTGGCATAATCATCTTTGTCAGATGCTCCAACACACAGGGAGGGAGAGAGTCTCTGTTTTTGTAGAAATATAAGTTTTGGGCGATGCTTGGTGATTATGTAGTCAGTATGAAAAGAGAAATTTAATTGTGGGTCCAGCCAGATGCCTAGGTATTTGTAAGAGGACAACCTTTAATGAGATGCCATCACAGAGGTGATGGTGGGGCATTTGTTAGTTTGGGCTAATCGCTTAGAGGTTCTGAAGGTCATAGAGACTGTTTTAGTTGTGTTTAGTTTGAGTTGTTTCAATTGGAACCAAGATTGAATCAGTGGAAGTCTTGTTGCAGTGCTTAGTGAATAGTGGCTGGATCCAGGCCAGATGAGAACAGTATGGTACCATATGGATGACAGAGAGGAGGAGCAGGCAGATTGGAGGTTATTTATGAAAATAGAAACAGGATAGGGCCAAATATGGATCCTTGAGGGACGCCTGCTAGGATAGGGAGGAAGGCGAGGAGGTTGGGAATTTTAACTGACTGATGTCTGTTACGAGATAGGAGTCAAACCACCATATGGCAGGAGGGGCAATCACTGCGTCCTCAAGTGTGTTCAGAAAAGAGGGTGGGATACAGAGTTGAAAACTTTAGCCAGATCGATGGAGACTGCGGCAGTGGAAGTGGCCTTTATCGGCAGCTGATTTAATGTGCCAGTGACACGGAGAAGGAGGATATGGTGGAGTTTTTTTTCTAAAATTGGACTGGTAGGTTTATGTATATGTACAATGTGACTTTCCACTCTGGAGGTGGCAAATTCCACCACCTCCGAGGTCCCCAATAAGTGGTTTCAAACCTGGAAACACTATTAGGGCAGAGGGGTACTCCACATTTAAAGTGGATAAGACCTCTGAGGACCATATGGTCCCAAATTAAAAGGAAAAACACCAAGTAGGCATAAAAGAACCCAAACAATGTAGTGCCGTGGACTGGCATGCAGCCAGAACCAGCCCCGCCCCTCCCGGTTATCCACCAACTACAGGGCAGATAGCCCTTTGTACTATCTTGTAGGACTATCCACCTACAGGCAACCTCTCATGTATTATCCAGTCACCCCTACCATAATAATGCAATGCCTCATTGGTTATATATACAAATCACCCTTGACTTTTAGGGTAATTCTGATCCAAACAGAAATATATGATACCAAAGGACCCCTCATATGGTATGCAAAATAAATTGGCTGTACAGCAACAATTGCCCATATATTCAGCAGTCCTCTTCTGTTCCCCTCCAGTAACATATTAAAACCAGAGACAGATGGACCTAATAAAATGGGCATCCCCATGCCTTGCACCTAGCTGTAACTTACTGTTCCTCGGTGGAGGCCCATAAGAGCCCCTGTCTCTGATCTGAGGGAGTTAAAAGGCAGATGGGAGACACTAAAAAAGAGGAAAGAGGGTCACAAGTCTATGCCAACTTTGTCCTTAATTGATATGTTCACCCTAATGAGGGCTGTAATACAGGAGAAACCAACATCGCTACTGTCATCAGCCAGCCTGTCATTGTATATCAAAGTGTGACCAATAAAAATGGGGGTTCCAGAGCATAGGAATTACAGGGTACTAACTAATTAAGATCGAGGCCTCTAAGAAAAATCCCCCCGCCAAGTCCCAGAATAAGGTCTCTGGCCGCAACCAAAGCCCTCCTTCTAAAATCAAATAAACTCCCACCTCAGCCTTTATCAGACTCCTCTGAGATAGACTCATAAAATGATAAAGCACCTCATCCTAGTAATCTAACTTCAAGTCAATTTAAATCTATGAGCAACCCTTACCCTTTAACATCTGGGTCTAGACTTTCAGATACTCTAGATATGGAAGGCTGAATCTTTAAGTTCAAACCTAGTCTAGGCTAATTTTTTTTTTTTATTCATGTTTATTAACATCAATTGGGTACATAACAGCAGAAGGATAGATACAGTCAACTTCATCATTTTCACACAATAAACAGCAATATGTATACACAAATCTATTACGTTACAGCTCTGGCAAAGGATATGGGTTAGTACCATTTCCTACATCTTGCAGTCATACGACTCTATTGGGTGATAGATCTACTTTTCTTATGGGGCCCTATTGGTAAAACATTTAGGTAGTGGAGCTGAGGGTACTCCCTGGACTGCCCCTGTGAGGTCGGAGGTCGGGTAGGAGTCTGACCAGATCAGCTATCTTGTCCATCTTCAAGTGAAGATATAGGACTTCTGATTCAGTTTAAATGTCAGTTCTTCAAGTTCTAGAATTTCTTGGATCACCTGAAGCCAGTTCTGTTTAGTGGGCGATATGGCATGAAGCCAGGAGCAGTAATGGTTTTATGGGCTCCTGTTTGTAAATTGCCCAAAGATAAAAGTGAGTTGGTGCCCCCCACACCACAAGGAGGAACCATGAGCACATTTGGTCAGTCCAGTTGACCATTCAGCATAAACAAGTCCATCAGTGTGGAGGTTATCTGCCCCTCAAAAGAACGGATCTGGGAACATGTCCAGAAGATATGCAAATGGTCAGCTTCCACCTCCCACATTGCCTCCAGCAAGCTTTTTGTCTTGTGGGGTCTCTTTGCTAGGGCAGAAGGGGTCAGGAAGTAATGCACTCTGATCCTCCAAGCAAACTTTTGCCAGTGTGGGGATCGAGTAGTCCTGGAGGCAATGTGGAAAACAGATTCCCAGTTAATTTCCCCCGTCCACTCCTCCTACCTCCCTCTGCCAGTTAGCTTTTATTCTGCCCAGGGGGTTATTCTTTAGAACTGCTAGTTATTTGTAGGGACAGAAATCCAGCCCTTTTGGGTCTGAGCAGTCCTTATTGCCTCAAGGCTTTCTAAAAGGGTGCAGCTTTCGTAAGGTCCTTATCCACTCTTTGACATCTAATCACATATAATCTAGCTTGGAGGTACCTTAAGTGGTCTGAGTTTCTGAGACCAGATGCCTGCTAAGAGATTCAAAATCCCTGACTATGTCATCCCGGAGAAATCGGCCTACATATGTGAGGCCAGTTCTGTCCCAGATCTTAAAATTGTGGTCCATCCGGCAGGAGAAGTTAAGGTCCCAGGCCAACCTGGATAGAGACCAAAGTGATGTTTTAACTTGTATTTTGCCAGGTTCTATGTGCTGCTCTCACTGTTTCTCTTACAGCTACAAGCCTGGATGGCGGGAACCCGAGGGAACTGGGTGGTAAACAACTCTGAGTTCCAAGGGTGGACACTCTTCCCTCCTCCCCACCTCCATGTCCTTCCAATTCGAGGCGTAAGAAGGAGCAGAGCATTGTAGGACCACCTTTATCTGGGCGCCAGGTAATAATCTTCAAGTCTGGGAAGGATCACACCCCTGCTTTTATGTGTTTGTAGGATCAGGAGGTTTATTCTCTGTCTTTTTCTATTTCAGACAAATTTAGAGATCAGTTTATGCCAGTCCTGGAACTGCGACTTATGTATGAAAGTGGGTAAGCATTGAAAAGATATAGGAATTTAGGAGTATATTCATAGTTATGGCTTGTATCCTAGAGTACATAGGAAACTTTATTAGTAACCACCTCTCTAGGTCTTTTTTCATTTGACTCTCCAGTGGGGTATAATTTGCCTTAAATAGCTGTGAGGTGTGTTTGGTGATAAAAGTGCCTAAGTACTTCATTTTCTGAGCTGACCAGCTTAGGAGGAGTAGATCCAGTATTGTCTATGAGGAGTGTAATAGAAACTGAGAATTTCTGTCTTAGATTTGTTGGCGTGTATCCGAGTGCTTACCAAATTCCTCTAGAGTAGACCAGACTTGGGAGATGGACTGTTCGGTCGGGACAAGCACAGCAGTACGTCATCTGCATAAAGGAAATTTTCTGATGGAAGCCCCTACCTCTATCCCCTGAATGTTATTTGATTTCCAAATGGCTCTGCAAAGGGTTCAATATAGAGGGCAAATAAGAGGGGAGACAGTGGGCATCCCTGTTGGGTGACCCTGCCTAGCCTAAATCTGTCAGAGATCCCTCCATTGACTCTCACATAGGCCTGAGGGACAGAATAAAGGAGTTTGATGGTGTCTATAAAGACCTGTGGAATCCCATGCATTCCAGGACCTGGAACAGAAAGCCCTAGGAGACCTTATCAAAGTCCTTTTCAACATCCAGACTCATCAGGCAGGCAGGGGTACAAGAGTGGTGGATAGTGTGACACTTGGACAGCTGGTTCTGATTAACCTAAGCTTTTGTAATATAAAATGTGTTATTGAATGTCTCTCATGAGAGACGCTGACAGTCTGTGGAATGACACCCTCTCCCAGGTTTTAGATATAAGGTGTGACCTGGAAGGCCAAGAGATAATTACAGGCTAGAAGATACCTAACTGCCAAGATAGATCATAAACTTTATAACATTTAGAGGAAGAAGAGCAGGTTATGGCGTGTTAGTGCGAAGTCACAAAAGATGCTTTGATGTCCTGGAAAGGAAGCTGCTCATAAGATCAAAGAGAGTCATTTGAAGAAAATTAGTTATGCTGAGGTTACAGAATTTAATACTTGGATAAGACATCCTGTTTTGCATAGATATATTTTTTTATATTCTGACAGGAGGAGCTAGGTGACCTCATGCAAAGAGGTTAGCAAAGCCAGTTTTAAACAGTATTCTGTTTTCCATTTTGACACACTTCTATCTACACTCTGAGAAAGACACATCTTTGAGCACTTTAAGCAGGTATTTAAAGAGAACAAATCTAAGTACTGTAGTAGGAATTTCACTGTTAAAACCTTGTTCTTTTAAAATATTGTATGGTTCTTGTGATATATGGTTCTGTATTTTATGTTTTACATATTTTTATATATTTTACTAAACCCTATTTTTAGAGCCTACTTGGTCTGGCTTTGAATTTCTTTCTTTACAAGTGAAGTATATATGGTTAAAGCTGACACTATGCATAAGCTTGAATGGTGATACCAAACTGGAAAAAGGTAGAGTTTATTTTGAGGTATTTTATTAGAGTTGTTAAGGGTTCATTTTGTACACCTGGTTGGGTGCCCGTAGGCAAAGATACCTGGCCCCAAAGACAGAATTATATGAGCCTGTACATTAGTACGCTAACAAGAGGTTCATAGTTTGAATCCCTCAAGACTTGAGACCAAAGGTTGATTCAAACCCACAAAACAGACAGGAGGGTTACCCTGTTTCTGTTAACTGTTCACAAGACTGCGCTCGGAGGTTGGCACTTTGGGAGTAGAGGCTGACCTGTTGAGTGGGTTTGTGACAGATAGAATCAATCACATTAATTGTGAGCGGACACTGTCAGAGGGCTGTCGACCTGACACAAAGCCAGTTTGATCTTTGTTAATCAGGTCTGGGATCGGAATTCAGTCTTGAGGCTATGGTTGATGTGAATATTTTATAGTCCGAATTAAGAAGGGAGATAGGTTGGTAGGATTACATAGGTGGATCTTTATTTTCTTTATGTATTAGGGATATGGTGGCATATTGTCAAGAAGGAGGGACTGGGTTCCTTACTCCCAGATTCCCTGAAGACCTCCAATAACAATGGAGTAACCTCAGCCCTAAAGGTCTTATAGAATTCAGCACTGAAGCCATCAGGGCCTGGATACTTCCCTGTTTCAAATTTATTATAATGTTTAAAACTTCAGACTGAGTGATTGACTTGGTAGAGATGGGCTTTACCAGGGAGAGAGAGATGGAAGGAAAGCAATCTCAAATACTGTGATTTATTGTCGATATTGATTCTGTTTGAGGGCTATATAGCTTGGACTAATAAGCTTCAAAGGCCTCAGCTATTTGGGTTGATTTAGTGGTTGGAAGACCTGATGAGATTGATTATTTTGGTGATGGTCACTTTGGCCATATGCTGTCTAAGTCTGAGTGCAAGAATACTGGTGCCTCTGGGGCCTCCCTCATAATACCTTTCTTTGAGGTAAAGAGTGCCCTTTCTATTTCATCTTTTGCAATTTTTGTAGATCTTTCTTATGAGTTCTTATCTGTAGGTCCCTATGCTCTTCCCATTTAATTTTCTGTGCACTCTCAAGATCCTTAATTTTCACTAAGAGGTCTTGCTGTTTTTGTTTACACAGTTTTTCTGGTGCATGGCTATGGAAATGTTTCCTCTAATGGTAGCTTTAAGCGTGTCCCATATGATTTGTGGGGTTACTTCTTTTGTTGAGTTCTCTATTATAGTATTTTTAAAGTGTTGTTTAAGGGTATCTACTACTTTTGTCACGAGCAGGAATATTCAACCTCCAGTGTGTGCTTTTCCTGGTCAGGCAAAAATCCACTTCTAGAAAGATAGGACTATGGTCAGATGGTTTGGCGTCCCTACCCATAGAGGGAAGTGTATAGATATCCCTATGGAATGTGACAAAGTATCTAAGCGAGAGTATATTTTAAATCTCGCGAATAGTAGGTATAGTCCTTAACTCTAGGATACTTTTCTCACCAAATATCCAGTAGCCCTACCTGGTCAAAATCTTTTGAGAGAGTCTGCCTTTGGAGGTCTGGCTTAGGAATTCAGGAAGTAGTGTCTAGATTCCTATCGAATATCAAATTCCAGTCCCCTCCTATTATGAGAATCCTTTGGGTTTTCTCTGCAATAAGCTGGACAAGGGAGGTATGGGGAGGGGACCCGGGGGCATATACATTCACCAGGGTCACTTGTGTGTCCTGGACTCGACCAATCACTACAATATATCTTGCTCCTGAGTCCTTTATCACCTCCTCCTGCTCAAAGGGAAAAGTTGCAGACAAAAGAACGGCCACACCCTCTTCCTATCAGAAGGCAAGGAGGAATGGAAGAGGCAAGGGTGGCTCTGGGACTTCAGTTTAAGAATCTCAGTGGGGGATAAGTGCTTTTGCAGAAAATTTACCTTGCACTTCTCTGAGGCTAAATATCTCAGGATCTGTTTCCTCTTAATGGGGTTTGAGCACCCATTAATATTGTAGGATAGTACCTTAGTAAATTGAATAGCCATTTAGATAAACATAGGGCAAGATTGGTGGTATGCAGTATGAAATGATGTGACTATACCATGGCTGGCAGCCCAGACCTCATTTAGAACAGTGTACCCATATAAATTATAAACAAGTAACATCAAACTTTGAACTTTCAGTTTATATGCCAAAGCCCCATGCTGGGAAACATTTTGTGCTCTGGCTGACTCTGTGTCGAAGCCACGAGCAAGTACATTGTCAAGGTCCACAAGGCAGCGGGCTAAATGATCCTTCATCCTTATTGGACAGTGTCGACTTCCTAGGGATGGCTGGGAGATGGTCCCCAGCTGAAAGGTAATGGCAAAGCGCTTAGGGCAAGAATGCTCCTCAAAAGCATGAGTACTTCCACAGGCCCTCGGGTTCTCTCCGAGTTAGGCCCAACCTTTCTCTGTCAGCAAGCATTCCTTTGAATGATAAGCCCCCCACACACACACACATCAATTATCTTTATGTTAATTTGAAACATCACCTGTAACATTTAAATAAGGCCGATATACCAAACCCCTGGGAATATGACCATAAAACAACAAGAACTTTGGACTTAGTGTCCCTTATAAAGCATATTGAATAGAAATTAGTGTTTAAACCCAGCAGATTAAGTGCTCAGCTTTCCCTCTGCATCCGATCCCGGATGCGATCAAATCTGCTTGAAGAGCAGTAAGCATATATAGTGGGAGAGTTGGCCTGATAGTTTAGTGAAGGTTGGATTCTGGAATAGAAACCTGTGGCATCAAGGGCAGGGGTTGAGGTGTAGGTCTCACCATTACTCAGTTGCCACAAAGACAGGGCCCGCCATGGGGGAATAAACATTTCTGATCCTGTTTTGTAGGCCTCTTAATAGAAAGCCTACTGGTCCCAGTCGAGTTGCGGTGCACCGCGAGGAGCCCCAATCTCCTGAGTCCTGAAAGAAGGAGTTGGCTTGAAGTGGGTTAAAGTTACCAGAAAGTCACCTTCACATTGTTTTCTACAGTTAGAGGCAATCGGGATTAACTTTCAGGACAGCAGGCCAGATCAAGATTTCATTCGCACCCTCCCGCCCGGTTTAAACCATAGAGGGACAGTAGCACCATGATCCATGACCTGGAGGGTGCAACGAGTTTAAATAAGTACTTACTTGATGTAATGTTAACAGGTTGCTGTCCTCCAGGATTGTGTCAGCATCTGGCCTGGATCGCTCTTTGTAGTGCTGGAGGGTTGTTTTCTCTGCAACTTGAGGTTGGGAGGCGCGAGGGGTGAGAGCAGCAGTCAGTTTTAAAAGGATTCAGCAGTGTGAAGATCAGTCTCACTTTGACAGCCTTCAGGTTTCAGAGGTATGTGACAGACCCAATGTGTTGCTTAAATCGGCGTCTTTGGCAACAGAGTTGATGCACAAGGTGGGGTGGAAAGGATGAAAAGGGACTTGGCAAGGTTAGAGGAATGGTCAAATGTATGGCAGCTTAGATTCAATGCTAAGAAGTGCAAGATAATGCACCTGGGAAACAAAAACACAGGGGAAGAGTACACAATGGGGGTGAGATACTAACAACAACAAAAATGGAAAGGGACCTGGGGTAGTCATATCAGATGACCTAAAGGTGGGCAAGCAATGTGAGAGGGCAGCAAGGAGGGTTGGGGGATACTGGGATGCATAGGGAGAGGCATCACCAGTAGAAACAGAAGTTATCCCTCTGTACAGACAGCTGGTCAGACCCCATCTGGAGTACTGCATGCAGTTCTGGAGACCCAGTCTTCGCAAAGACATAAGACAGGATGGAAGCTGTCCAGAGGAGGGCAACTAAAATGGTGCAGGGTCTGCACGGAAGACATATGAAGAGAGACTTAAGGAGCTTAATATGTATAGCCTCGAGGAAAGGAGGGAGAGGGGGACATGATAGAAACTTTCAAGTACCTCAAGGGAATCAACAAAGTCCAAGAGGGTAGCATCTTTCAAAAAAGAGGTGTGCAAGAACAAGGGGCACAATTTGAAGATAGAGGGGCGGCTCAGAGGTAATTTAAAGTATTTTTTCACAGAGAGGGTTTTGGATGCATGGAGCGGCCTTCCGAGGAGGTCGTGGAGTCAAAAACAGTGGTGGAATCAGCCATGCATGGGACAGTCATAAGGCAATTCTAGGGGTGGGGTAGGAAGAAGTAGGCTGCTGGTTAACTAGGATCTGCAGCTTATCCAGTAGGCAGGGAAATGGGCAGACTGGGTGGGCCAGCGGTCCTTATCTGCCGTCAAATTCTATGTTTCTCTGTTTCTTCAGTCTCTCCTTGCAGGTGTTCAGCTTTCTTGTTAACAGTTGCCAGGTCGCCATACTCCGCAGCATGGAGGAGACATCAGCACGGAGGTTGGTTTGGGATGCCCTGGTTGGTGACCTGATCTGGGGATGCCTTTCTGTGCAATTTTCCAGGCAGAAGCCAGGAGATCTCTTTCCAGCTTTTCTTTCATTAAGGGTGGGGTGTTGATTCCCAGGCTCTGTAGAAAGGGGTAGCAACCAGAAGATCTTGGAAGATTTAGTCCCTGTTCCATTGATTACTTTGAGCCTCGCAGAGAAGAACTTGTGTCCTGGCGTTTTTGCTCGGAGCTGCTTGACAATAGGCCATAAGGTGCGTCTGGCTTCCTGGACCCCTGTGCTGTGGAAGATATCGATGGATATTCTGTGTCCAGAGTATACAATAGGACCATGCTGCCATGCCCTGCAGATCAAGACTTCTTTTGCCTGGTATGAGGTAAGGTGTGCAATTAGTTACCTGGGCCCTGCATCTGCATTACGGAGTCTGGGGCAGAGGGACCTATGAGCATGGTCCATTTGCAGGTCGAAGTCTGTGGTAGCGAAGCGACTCCTGAGCAGTTCTTGTAGGAAGGTGGTGACATTGCTGTGTTTATCTTCTAGTCCTTCAGGTACAACATACACCCATATGTTCTGTCTCCTACTTAGCCTCCAGATTATCCATTCGGTGGGTTAGCTCTCTGTCTCTGTCGAGTAAATACAGTAGGAGGCAGTCATGTCTGTCGGTTTGTTCAGAGACCTGGGTCAGGTATAGCTCCAGTTTTTCGGTCTTAAGATTTATTTTGTTTATATCTGTACGTAGCTTCAAGAGGGTTTGATCTACCTTTGTCACTGTCTTTGCAGTCTGCATGATGGTATTCATCAGTTGGCCTGAGTTCCCTCGCCATACGGCATTGCTGACACGCCTCAGGAGCCTCCTGGTCTTCTAGTGTTTCTGAGCGCTCACTTGAAGTAGCTGCTTCAATTTTGCACCGGAGTGCTCAGAGGTTTCCTGACTTGTTTCTCTTGGATTTTGCGGCGATTACATCTTCAGGATGGCGATGTTGACAGATTAGTGTATAGTGGGGGTGCAAGCTCTGGGACTAGGCAGCCATTAGCTTGCTGACATCACCGGAAGTCCAGTCTAGGCTAATTTCAATAAGAAAGTTCAGTTTTCTCAGCGGGTGGCTCCTATTCTAACTCTTTTAAAATAGTCCCCAACTATGTCACCATATTTATTTTCGGTACTGCAATTTAATATCAGCTGAAGGCTCAGCTACTTATTCAAACAGTCTAGAAATGGAGTAGTGATCCTCGCTGTGCCGCTCCATCAAAGTCTCTCAATAGTAGATCCTAGGTGGATTGGCAGTACATAAACAGATCTACAGGCTTACCAAGCCATTGGTTGAGTTTATGGAGAGCAACATAGAATTAAAACTGTAAACCCACATTGCGTCTTTAAGGAATTACTCTCCTCCTCACACTCATGCAGGTATATTTCAAATAAACAGGAAGGTAAAGAAAAAATATATCAGAGAGGGCCATTTAAAAGTTACTTAGGAGTTCAATGTTGGATCCGGAAAAAGCCCAGCTGCTACCTCTAAATGAATCCATATGTCTTACTGGCCTAAGTGCAGTCTGATAGCTGAGTTGCCACTAAAGACCTCAAGATGCTGTATTATACAAAGGGAATCAGACGGTCACCATAGTGCCGAGACAAACGACTCCATCCCGAGCTCCAATCAGGTAACAGAACTTCTAAAGTGGGTGGGTCGGAGCTAGAGAAAGGAGTCAGGGCCTGTAAAGACCCGCAGTACCGCCGATCGCCACAAAATACCAGCCAGAGGTTCCCCAACTGTGGCCACACTGCAGTCACTAACTTAGGGACCCAAAGGTTCTAGTGCCACAGATAGGGCAGTCCAGGACCACAGGCTGATGCCAGTCGCTATGGCCACGCATTACCTCTCCTCCCCGCCCAACAATCCTCAAGCCCTCAGAGTCACCAACCTGACAAGTCCAATTTCCAAAGAAATGTAGAAGGCAGTGCCATTCTCAAATCTGAAGGGCAGGATTTGAACTTCTGAAGCTGTTGCAGAATCTCTGAAAGAGCAGATCTGCCTTCTGTGCTTTTTGTCAGCTTGTAGCACGTCCATGTTGAATGAAGTTGAGACTTCTCCTTAGCAGCTGAATTCTGACTGCTGTGATCTGTAAGAATCCCTCAAGCTTGCAAGTCCCTCCTAGCTTCCCCTGTGGAGGTATACGTCTGCTGTCAGAGGAAATTAGACCACCAGCTTTGCAGGGTAGGGTGTTTTAAATTTTAGATTGCATGAGTGTCAATAAGGAACAGGGATATAATCTTTCCACATCTTCTGAGTTACTGGAGCATAATCGTTGTCGAGGAACATTTTTATTGTTTCATAGAACAATTTCTTCTTGGCCCAGGCTTTCTGTGACAGCTGATCTTTAACCGCATAGTTCAAAAACCAGACAACGATCGAGCATAGGTGAGCATCTGGGCTTTGGGCCCAAGGCTCTCTGTGCCCTTTAATATCTAATGGAAGTTCAGGCTCAAGTTCCAGCACCATGAGTAATCCAACACTGTGCATCGTAAGCGATCCAGAAAAGCCATCATATTCTGTCCCTCTTCATTTTCAGGTATTCCATAAATTCTAATGTTCTTCCTCCTTCCCGATTCTCTGCATCCTCTTGGCTGAAGGTAAGTTGTAGCTGGTTTTGTGCAATGCTGGTTATTGCAGTCTCTAGTTGGTCGAGACAAGAGGTATTACTTGAGATCTGATGATCGACCTCATCCACTTTCTCCTGTAGACTACCCAGATCAGAACAGAGCTCCCTCATCAACTCCTTCATCTCCGATCAGATCTCCTGGATTACTTTAAGCATGGTATCCAGTTGTGTCCTTTTCATATTGTTTAGTGGGTTTATGTGTTTTCCCTCATCAGCTCCCAGGGCCATCTCTGACACTGCCTGGCATTTCCATATTGCATGTGTTTTGGCTATCAGCTTCAAAAACAAGCACAACCCTGTATGAGCTTACAAATGAGCCAGAAAGTTGTTGAAAAGTTGGTTTGTAGGGGTTTTAACTGAATTGGAGGAGGGCACAAATCCCAGCCGCTAACGCTATCATGGCGCCACCGAAGTCCTCACGATATTTTTGATTTGTGTAACTGACTGTTGTAACTTACTGCTGTACTCTCCTCATTTCCTCTCCTTAGGACACATCTGGAGATGAGCTATTTCAGCTAATGTGTCTTTCCTGATAAATCTTTTAAATAAAAAAAATAAATACATAACCACTTAGATACATACATAAATCAATTAAATACATACATACACACAGAAATAAATAAATGAGTAACTATACAGTCTATGTCAGCTGGTGAGTTCAAGCACAACTAGAAGGCATGCCCTCAGACTAGGGGTGGAGGGAAGACATTACTTCTCACACAGGGTGGTTAATACATGGATTAGCCAAGCCTATCTGGTGAAAGTAGTGAACACATGATATGTTCAGACCTGTGAAGCAGGACAAGAGACAGCATTTGCTTTGGGACTGTACCTCCACTGGGATAGCTAAACACTGGAAGCAATCTGGAAGACCACTCAAATGGAATGCCGGAACCACTTGGACTGCAGTTAGAATGCAAAACCAGACTCTTGATGGTGTTGGTTTTGTATCCTGTAGCATTCCAGCTGGTAGAAATGTTCAAGTGGTGTTCTGAATAATTCCAGGTCAGATTTTGGGTTGGGGTATGGGTAGCTCTGGCATTTGGGATCAGGTTCTGGATGGTCCCAACATCTCTAAACCAAAATTGAACCTGACTCAAAATTCTGGAGCCATGCAGAACACAAACATTAACACCTGATCCACTTGGAATGTACACAGAATACACAGCTGGGGCTATTTGTGGGTCCGGTTTTGTAATCTGGCTGTATTCCAGGTGAATCACATAGGTGGCTGGGTTTGGGTCACATCTCAGTTGAAATTTCATAACCAAGCAACCTCCTCTGAAAACCACGAAGTGAAAGAAAAGTCAACAAGAAAATACTTTTGAAAGGGTTGCCATTTTTAGGGAGGTGGGGAAATGCACAAGATTCTGTACTAGTTTTCGCTATGTGCTGTTAGCACCATTAGAAAAAAAGGAACCTCTGAGAAATGTAAACTAAACTTTGTGAATGAGCTAAAGGGTCAGCTTTGGCATTTTAGATTTGCATTGTAGTTGGTCCCAGCATTCCATTTCTGGGGGTATTCTGGTTTCCAAACTATTCTGGTTCACCTTTGCCCAGTCTATACTTTCACCTTCACTGGCCTACAGTACTGATTGGAGTTCTGGTGCAAACACAGTTGCCAGCAAGACAAACATACCCTCCACCCACTGCATCATCAAGCTGATTTACAGAAAAGGTCAATTTTTTTTTCTTTTTTGTGGGAAAGGAACATTGAGCTGACTCTCGTTTCCAGACTCAACCTCTAAGCACAGGGAGGTTAAGTGACTTGCAACAGGCAGTACACTGTGAAAGTAGCAGTTATAGGATTCAAACCCAGGATCCTGGGTCTTTAGGTTCACACCTCAGTGTTCTAACCTCAAGACTATGCTGTCTCCTTTAATACTTTAGTATTTTATCAGTTAGACAACTACAATTGTGACCAAACAAATGAAATGTATAGCATTAGCAGCTGGTGTTACAAATTTAGGAACTTGTTTTATTACACACTGCTGCTTTAAATCCTTCACAGCATATGACCAGCTTGGCAGGCTGCCAGATGTTGCCTCATTTGCATCTTGTTTCAGTTTCTTTTGAGCAGACAGAATGGCTGCACAGAACGGCCAGAAGATGGAAGAGAAGCTCTCCTGTGCTATCTGCCTGGACATGTTCAAAACACCCACCACCATCCCATGTGGACACAACTTCTGCATGCAGTGTATAACTGACCACTGGAACAAACGGGACAACGAGGACACCCCGGCACCTAAGGTGTACGACTGCCCACACTGCAGGAAAACTATACTCCAGCGTCCAGAGCTGAGCAAGAATGTTGTTCTGTGAGATTGTGGAGGTGTGAAGTCTGTCAGAAGGTTTTCCCCAGGTACGTTGAGGAGATTCTAAGTGAAAGGAAGTGTACAAGGCATGGCAAGGACTTGGTATTGTACTGCAAGACAGAGAGATGTGTATTTGCAGTCTGCACAGTGACTGAGTGTCAGAACCATGAGAAAGTTCTGCTGGAGTCGGAAAGGACAAACATAGAGGTATGTGATTCCACTGTCAGAAGTGCACAGAACTGGTAGCTGCATGCCTATCGCTGCGCTGCCACCATCACCTAGGTGCAACAATGTAGTGGAGGCAGTGACCTCCCTCCCCGAGGAGGAGCTTTCTAGCACACTCAGTCCTTCTCCCATTGTCCCACCTCTGAGTATCCAGGCTTGTTTCAGAACCTGGGTTGCCAGTGTCACAAGCTGTAGCCTTACCACTGCACCGACGATCTGGTCCTTGTAATTTATTTTTTATCACTGTGTTTATGTCAGGTTCTTGAGGCTGCCCTGTCTGCCTGGGCCCACGAAGCCCCATCCACTTCCTCCTGTTGCATTAAAGTGCTCCCATGAGTCCATGGATGCTTGGTCTTCACTGTGTATTCCTCTTTGGAGAGTTGCAGTGTGGTTCTACTGCAGGGTCTGTCTAATGTATGGGGAGGAACCTGAATGCACCAGCATAATTCTGCCACACCCAGGGCTTTCCTTGCAGTTTCTACTGCAGTCCTCTGACGCCACCATCCTGCCACCACCAGGCGGGTCCAGCTCACCACCTCCTGTGGTCACCTTGGTGGCAGTATAGCAGCATGAGCTTCCAGTATAGCCGCCCAGGAGGAGAGCATCCTGTGGAACACTGGCGCCTCCATTCCTCAGACAGACCCTGACATCCAGGGCTCGTTTCTAAACACTGGTCGCTGACACTGAGGTAGTACTACTGGTACATGATTTCATTGTGTAGAGTCACAGAACCTATGACTGGACTTGAATTAATTGTAAAACATGCCCAGATCCCGTAACTGGTATATGATTTCAATGTGAGGAGTGCCCAGATCCCATAACTGGTATGTGATTTCAGTGTGAGGAGTGCCCAGATCCAGTAACTAGTGTGTGATTTCAATGTGAGGAGTGCCCAGATCCTGTAACTGGTATATGATTTCAGTGTGAGGGTGCCCAGATCCTGTAACTGGTATATGATTTCAGTGTGAGGAGTGCCCAGATCCTGTAACTGGTATGTGATTTCAGTATGAGAGTGCCCAGATCCCGTAACTGGTATGTGATTTCAGTATGAGGTGCCCAGATCCCATAACTGGTATGTGATTTCAGTGTGAGCAGTGTGCAGATACCATAACTGGTACGTGATTTCAGTGTGAGGTGCCCAGATCCGTAACTGGTACACAGTTTCAGTGTGAGGAGTGTCCAGATCCGTAAATGGTACATGAATTAATTTTGAGGAGTCCAGATCCGGAACTGGAACGTGATTGCAGTGTGAGGAGTGCCCTGATCCCGTAACTGGTACATGATTTCAGTGTGAGTAGTGCCCAGATCCCATAACTGGTATGTGATTTCAGTGTGAGGCGTACAAGATCCCATAACTGGTATGTGATTTTAGTATGAGGAGTGCCAAGATCCCATAACTGGTATGTGATTTCAGTGTCAGGAGTGCTCAGATCCCATAACTGATGCGTGATTTCAGTGTGGGCGTACCCAGATCCCATAACTAGTATGTGATTTCAGTGTGAGGCGTGCCCAGATCCCATAACTAGTATGTGATTTAATGTGAGGAGTGCCCAGATCTGGTAACTGGTATATGATTTCAGCGTGAGGTGCCCAGATCCCTAACTAGTATGTGATTTCATTGCGAGGTGCCCAGATCCCGTAACGGTGTGTGATTTCATTTGAGGCGTGCCCAGATCCAGTAACTTGTATGTGATTTCAGTATGAGGAGTGCCCAGATCCTGTAACTAGTGCATGATTTCATTGTGAGGAGTGCCCAGATCCCTTAACCGGTTATGTGAATTCAGTGTGAGGAATGCCCAGATCCAGTAACTGGTATGTGATTTTAGTGTGAGGTGCCCAGATCCAGTAACTAGTGTGTGATTTCAGTGTGAGGAGTGCCCATATCCCGTAACTGGTATGTGATTTCAGTGTGAAGAGTGCCCAGATCCCATAGTTATATAACTATTCAGTAGCTCACTTAGGATGGGGGTTAGTTCTGAGTATTAGAGGGTGGCAGACATAGTTCGGCTCCATGGGGAGGGGGGCAGGGAACTACAGACCTGTGAGTTTAACCTCTGTGGTAGGGAAGCTGGTGGAGTCACTGATTAAGAAGGACCTCATGGACTACTTGAGCAACAGTCTCCATGATTGTAAACAGCGTGGATTTGCAGGAGGAAGCCTTATCACACTAACCTGATAATTTTCTTTAACTGGGTGACAAGGGGACTTTGATAGGGCCACGCTGTGGATTTGCCTTACTTCAACTTCAGCAAAGCTTCGACTCAGTGCCTCACAAATGACTGCTGAAGAGGAAGAGGCTAAAGGGAGGCAGCAGAGGTTCTTGGTCAGTGGGGTTAAATCAGAAGAGAGGGAGGTTATGAGCGGGGGTTCTACAGGGTTTGTCCTGGGTCCTGTCCTCTTCAACATGTTCATCAGTGCCACTGGTGAAGGAATCCGAGGCAGGTTGTGTCTCTTTGCAGATGACATTACACTCTCTGGGAGGGTGGATACTGATCAGGGAATAAGGAAATTCAGAGTGACAATTACAAAAGCTAGGAGGTGGTTACAGGTTTTGCAGTTGAAATTCAGTGCCAGAAAGTGCAAGGTAAGCACATAGGAACGAAACCCAAGGACAGAGAACTGGATGGAAGGGTGAAACCTAGCAGTACGGATGAGGATGGGACCTTGGAGTTATCATCAGCAACTCCCTAAAGCAATCAAGTTGGTGCAGTAAGGCTTAAAGCAAGGCTAGTAGAATGCTGGGATGTATCAGGAGTGGCATTAATAGTCGAAGGAAAGAGGTAATACTTCCTATATATAGATCCCTGGTGAAGCCACACCTGGAGTACTGTGCCCATTTCTGGAGTCCTCACCTTAGGAAGGCTAGGAATGGGCTAGAGATGCTGCAGTGCAGAGTAACAACAAGCATTTGTCAATGCTGAATGTTTGCTTGCTGGCATTGGCATTGGTAGTGTAGGAGTTAGAGAGCTGCATAATAGGAATGGCAGTGAAGTATTGAACTGAAGCCAACCCCACCACCACCCTGCAGAGACTGACAGGCATCCGGGGTGTGCCTTTGGGTCATCAGGCATAGCAGCCACGCCATTTCACCACACCCTACCCTGCAGACACTGACAAGTGTCACTTGATGCCTTAGGGTCTTTGGCCCTTATGCTCACCCCATTCCATCAGGAAATGGGTGAGATGTGTCCTGTATGGAGAGTGGGGTGAACTTTGGGGCTGAAGAGTCCAAGGCACACCTCGATGCCTCTCGCTGGCTGCAGGGTGTGGAATGGTCATGAGCATTACAGGCGGAATCCCAAGTCATACCCCTGATGCCTCTCAATCTCTTACAGGCTGGGGCATTATGGTCGGAAACCCTAATGCCTCTAGGCGTTCGTTACATTTTACCCAAATTTTCAACATGTTTTTTGTGACCCCACCTTATGAACAGTGGTAATATCAGTTTGTTAGCCAAAAGCTGATTTCGCACAGCAACTACGCCCATTTAGCAGCACAGGTGCGAAACACATTTCAACAGGATGTGAAAAATGACAGCTGAACTGTTCATGGGGAGGTGCAAAAATGGCAATATTGAAAATCTGCAGTGAAAATATAAAAAAAAAAATGGTGAAGTCATGGCGTGCGTGAAAATGCAAACACACACCCATAATGCAATTAGTTTGGGGATTTTTACAGCAGATTGTCAACACAGGGATTTTATAACCTCTCTCGTGAACAGTGTCACTGTGATTTTCTTAATCTGTCCCAAACAGTGATTTCCCATAGCGACCTCGCATTTCTGCGCTGGAAGTGCGAAAACACATTTAGTCCATGGTGTGAAAAATTACAGCTGTACTGTTCATAAGGAAGTGTGGAAAAATGCCAGTGGTGAAAATCTGGACTGAAAATATTAGAAGTCCATGAAGTTACAAAGGTACGTGGAAACTACGCGAATAGTCGCTTGTAATACAGTCATTTTATGGACGATATTCACCAGATTTTAACATAGCCATTTTAACACCTCTGCTCATGAACAGTGTTACTGTGATTTTCTTAATCTGTTCCAAGCGTTGATTTTGCACACGACTGCGCCATTGTGCGCTACATGGGCGAAACATGTTTTGGCTGAGACGTGAAAGTGACAGCTGTACTGCTCATAAGGAGTATGGTAAAATGGCAATGTTGAAAATCTGGGTGAAAATATTGAAAATTCATGAACTTACGGTGCGTGAGGTGCCTTTAGACGCATGCTCATAAAACAGTCATTTTGGGAATTTTTTCACCAAATTTTAACATAGCCATTTAACACCTCTGCTCATGAACAGTGTCACTGTGATTTTCTTACTCTGTCCTGAACATTGATTTCGCACACCAACTGTGCCACTGTGCGCTGCATCGAGAAACACATTTTGGGTCAGATATGAGAAATGACAGCTGTACTGCTCATAAGGAGGTATGGTAAAATGGCAATGTTGAAAATCTGGAATGAACATATTGAAAATTAAGTGAACATGAGCGTGCATAGGAACAGCACAGCGCATGCTCGTAAAACAGTCATTTTTGGGAATTTGTTCACCAAATTTTCAACATAGGGTTTGGAGCCTACCTCATGAACTGTGACACTGTTGTTTCATAAATCAGTCCCAAAAGGTGGTTCCTTGCAGTGACCGCCAAATCACCTTTCGGGCTGATTAACGCCATGACAGTGACAGAATTCATGAGGTAGTCCCAAACCCATCGTTGGAAAATTTGGGGAAACAATTCCCCAAAATGCCCGAGATATGCACTAAAGTTGAAAACCCTGTTTATTCCATTATACATCTTACGGCATTTCCTCAGTTCGCGGTCAGCTTTGAAGGGTGCAGGCGTGTTCCGGTCCACGAAGATCATTGCGCCGAGCTCCAGAGGTAAGTATGGGGTGAGGTGGGGGTGTGGGAGGCAGGGTGCGCAGTGGGTGGGTGCCGGTGGGAGAGTGGGGTCAAGACAGCAGCAAGGGAAGGTTTTTTTCTTTCAGGTTTCTTTTTTTTTTTTTTTTACTTAGACGATGCGGACATTTGCCACGCAGGGTGGGCTCAGTGTAGCAGCTGGAAGGCTGTTGGGGGCGGAGCCGACGTGGGATTGGGCACCCCCATCGGCCATACGATCTGTTGCCACGCTGGGTGGGCACCCAGCATGGCACCCTGTAGTCTCTTTGGGAGACAGTGGAGCCAACGGGATTGGCACCCCCATTGGCCATACGATCTGTTACCACATTGGGGTGGGCTCTCAGCATGGCATCTGGAACTCTGTTGGGGAGAAGTGCAGCACAGCCGACGGGGACTGGGCATCCCCATCGGCTATACAGTGTGCGTGTGTGGGTGGGGGAAGCACGAGCATGCAGTATGCGTGCGTGTGTGTGGGGAGTGTGCAAGAGCACGTGATATCTTATCGCTGCTTACTGAGCGAAGCTCCTCTTTCAACTGTACAGCCACTGCATTTTCAACTGCTGTCATAGAGAGCTGCAGTGTTCATTGGAGAACTGTGTCCGCGCCTGCAAACACACTGACTGAATTGGAAGGCGGCTGCCACATCTCCAGCTTCTGGATGATGGCACTATGTTTCTTGCACATGTTTGTAAGCAAACATAATTGCACATCGTGCAAGCAAACATAATAAAAGATAAAACCAAAGAGTCCCAGAGTTTAGAAGGTGGTCAGGTGCCCAACAAAGGAGGCCCACCTGGAAATTTCCTCTGCAGGCAGAACTTTACAAGAGGCTCAAATTCCAGAGCCTGGTGTTTGAGTCACATGGCTTGTGGACCCAGAATTACATTTTGGAGATAGGATGCTGACAAACTGTGCACAATGCCATCATATGCTGTGTATCCTCTGATTACATTTCAAAATAAAGGTCACACTTGGCAATGTAAACCTACATTTAATGTCATGCTTGTAATGGTGCAAAACTAAATAATTCTTTATAATTGCATTTAGTTGTGAGCCGTCTAGAGTACAGTACTGTATGGGAAGTAGGTATAGCTTTGCAGATTATGAACTGTAGGAGATATATTCATCTGTAAATGAGTGGGTAGACTCAGTGCATGTATCAGTCATTCTTTGTTATCGCGTGCCTTTCATCTTCCCTTACCCCATTCACAGGATACAAGAAATCCCACATTTTTAATATAGGAACTCCCGTTTCATTGCTCGTTCAGTTAAAATGAAGGACAAGACCGATGAGAGAGACGGACAATTCTCTTAGGACCATTAATTGGTTTTGAATCATTAATAAAATATTAAAAGCGCCCGGTATACAACCACCCTTACCCATTACAAATACATCAGCTTGATTGCCTAGATAAAACAGGATTCTATTATTTTTCCTGACCAATTCCTGCTGCTTGGGGTGTGTGTGTGTGTGTGTTTTTTCGCTCAGAACGCTGCTGTAGGTTATTTGAATACTCTGAAATCTGGGCGCATTTTTTCATGTTAGACACGACTATTAGGATAAAACATGCAACTAAATTGTAAGATTAAACAACCCTTTTAAATCAGAGGTTGATTTTTACAAAGCAGCAGTTGCTCTCATCAGTTAAAACACACCACATTCCAGGTCTTAGTACAGGACAGGTTCTGTGTGACCTATTCAGCGTCAAATCAAAACTAGTTGACAGTATGTCCCAGGTAATTTGCTAAGGATTGGTTTCACTATAGGGTTCTGTGCTGAAACCTTTTCTGCCAGCTTGTTGTACCGCCAAAAACTCTCCAACACGGCTTTCCCAACAAACATAAGTAATTCAGTCAGCAAAATTATATCTGCCTCTGAAAACAGAACCACCAACACATAAGTCCATTTTATACATATTATGCTACAGATTACCTGTTATTGTCACATAGAAGTTGCTTTTGGGAACTCGGCTAATGCTGACAGAAAAAGGAGGACAACGCAGAGAGCATACGGCCTATTATTAAAGTTCTCCTGTAGGCTACCAAGAAATACACCCATGCAACCATGCCGCTCAGCTGTCCCTGCGGTTTTCAGGGTTGCTCCGATTTTCTCAAACATTCCCTGCCCCTACAAAACAGTCTTTATGTCACCCTAGAAAGGATAATAAATCAGAAAATGCCAGTCTTTGAATTCACTGTCTTATGTCTTCTTCAGAAAATGATTTTGAAGTGACTCCCTTACTGTACTGTAAGAGTTCGAGTTCAAGGTACCATGCTTTCAGATGGTGTCCCTGATATTAGGCATTTGTCCCTTAAAGAGTGTACCGAGGGGGCAGAGAGGTATGCCTGCATCTGTCAGATATAACATTCCCTTTTCCCAACTTTGATGGAAAAGTTTCCAAACAAGAGCAAAGCAAATAGGGAGACTTTGATGTGCGAGCATGCAGTATGCGTGTGTGTGTGTGTGTGTGTGGGGGAGAGCAGCACAGAAGTTGATTTTTACAAAGCTTCAGTTGCTCTCATCAGGTAAAACACACCACATTCCAGGTCTTAGTACAGGCCAGGTTCTGTGTGACTTATTCAGCATCAAATTAGAACTAGTTGACAGTATGTCCCAGGTAATTTGCTAAGGATTGGCTTCACTATAGGGTTCTGTGCTGAAAACAGCTTGTTGCACCGTCAAAAACTCGCCAACATGGTTTTCCCAACAAACCTAAGTAATTCACCCAGCAAAATCATATCTGCCTCTGAAATCAGAACAACCAACACTGCAAGTCCAGTATATTCATATTATGCTACAGATTACCTGTCATCATCGCGTAGAAGTTACTTTCGGGAACTCAGCTAATGCTGACAGAAAAGAGGACAATGCAGATACCATACGGTCTATTATTAAAGTTCTCCTGTAGGCTACCCAAGAAATACACCACGCAACCATGCCTTCTCAGCTGTCCCTTGCGTTTTCAGGGTTGTTCGATTTTGCTCAAACATTCCCAGCCCCTACAAAATGGTCTTTATGTCACCGAGAAAGGATCTAAACCAGAAAATGCCAGTCTTTGAATTCACTGTCTTATGTCTTCTTCAGAAAATGATTTTGAAGTGACGCCTTACTGTACTGTAAGAGTTCCCAGTTCAAGGTACCATGCTTTCAGATGGTGTCCCTGATATTAGGCATTTGTACCTTAAAGACTGTACCATAGGGGCAGAGAGGTATGCCTGCATCTGTCAGATATAATGTTCCCCTTTTCCCAACTTTGATGGAAAAGTTTCCAAACCAGATCAAAGCAAATAGGAGACTTTGGCGTGCGAGCATGCAGTTTGTGTGTGTGTGTGTGTGTGTGGGGGAAGCGGCGCATGAGCATGCAATATCTTGTCGTTGCTCACCAAAGCATAGCTCTTTCAACCGTAATGCCACCCATTTTCAACTGCTGTTATAGACAGCTGCAGCTCATTGGAGAACTGGGCGTCGTGCCTGCAAACACACTGACTGATTTGGAAGATGGCTGCCACCTCCAAAACCTCGGATGATGACACTGTGTTTCTGCACATGCATGCAAGCAAACATTAAAATGATTAATGGCCAGCAGGGCAGGTCATATGAGGAGCTCTATCTGCAGTACAGAAAACAGCACTAGTCAGGAACTGAAGCATCTCAGCTTTTATATTAAAAAAAAAAAACGATAAAACTGCCATAAAACCATCAGCGTCCAGAAACCTCAATTGGTTTCACACTTACTCATGCATCATCAGGAGGTATGAACCAACAAAGACTTAAATAGAATTTCCTCTTAAAGTGACAATACAAAGAAGTGTATTCACATATCATATAAAGTGCATAGTGCAATCTTACCATAGAATTTTTTATGTAAACATTTCATGTTAATCACAGAACAAAATAAACTAGAGAAAAGAGTAAAAATCCGTCTATGCACAGCAGTGATCATTCATATTTGTCATTCCTTGGCACTTACACAAGTAGCATTTAATAGACTAGACAATGAACTTTAAATAAAATGGGAATGCAAACCATGGGATGACATAAATGTGCCAGTTCTCAATTTCCCAGTTTTGGATGATGCTTGGGATACCAAACGAAGTTATTAGCTCCTGCACCCTATGGAAAAGAAAAAGCACACAAGAAAGAAGTAGTAGATAGAAGCATGTAGATATTAACAGCAACCTTGAGTGACAGCAATATTGATTTTTACTTTCTTGCTGATTTATTGATGTGCATACATGCCGCAGTGATTGGCAGTGCCCAGCTTATTTTGTCTTTCTCTTGATACATGGCATAAGTTCAGTCCTGTCGTTAAGACCTTGTGGTGACATTGCTCCTAATGTAAAAATCAATAAGATTCTCTAGCATCAGGATTTCATCACAGTGTACTCGCTGGAGACTAGAAGGGAGAGGAAGATGATGAGACCTTCAAGTTCCTTAAAGGAATTGGCAAAGTGAACTGCAGGGAACTATTTAGCTTGAATACTAACTCACAGTCACGTGGACATTAGTGGAAACTAACAGGGAGGCTCAGCAAGGATGTGAGGAAGTACTGTTTTACAGAAAGGGTGGTGGAGTCATGGAACAGTCTGCCAACTGAGGTGGTGGGTGCAAAACAGGTGTTTCAAGCACTGCTGGGTCAGAATGAAAGGTATAGTGGTTGCTCAGGGCGACAGAATGAGAGAGAATTGGGGAAGGATGGTCAGGCTAGGAGGAAAGTAGGTCCCAGGGCTTACAGGGAACTCAAGCAGACTGAATAACCACTGGTCTTTTCTGCTGTCAAGTCACTGTCTATGTTTCATAACTGGTATGCATTTTCATTGTGAGGAGTGCCCAGATCCCGTAACTGGTATGTGATTTAATTGTGACGTGTGCCCAGAACCCATAACTGGTATGTGATTTTATTGTGAACGTGTCCTGATCCCATAACTGGTATGAGATGTCATTGTGAGGAGTACCAAGATCCCTAATTGATATGTGATTTCATTGTGAGGAGTGCCCTGATCCCGTAACTGGTACATGATTTCATTGTGAGAAGTGCCCAGATCCTGTAACTAGTATGTGATTTATTGTGAGAAGTGCCCAGATCCCATAACTGTTATGTGATTTAATTGTGAGCGTGCCTAGATCCTGTAACTGGTATGTGATTTCATTCTGAGGAATGCCCAGGTCCCATATGTGGTACCTGATTTAATTGGGAGGCTGTACTGATCCTGTAACTGGTGCATCAGTTTATCATCCCCATTTTACAAAGCTAGTAACTAGAATGTGATTTTATTACAGGAGAATCTCACCAAATCTCTTACAAAAACTGGACACCAAATCGAGGCTATTGAGAGGACATCCAACAGCTGCATGAACAAATAGACTCCACTAAGGTGAGAACCAGTAACCAGAAATGAGTGGCTCTTCAGTTTTACTGCTGATGTCTGTGTAGGCTAGATTTTTTCAGTTGGTGAGGCCAGCCACCCTGGGAGGCCTCAAGCCATTCTAGGGAGGCCCAGTCAAGCCTGACAATGTTCCATACCAAAAGCATCTGTGCAAGTTACCATACATTTTGAACCTATACCGCTTTCATTCTAGTTTAGCTCACCCTTTTTCCTGTCTTGTAGATGCTCTTGTAAGGGAAGATCTTGCTTTGTGTATATATTTTAGGATACTGACTTGAATTTTTTATGTAACCCCTTGTTCCCAGGGGTTACTAGAATCCCGATAGAATCAGTGGCAGGCAGAGGAAGGCAGCTAGTGAAATGCCAGTTAAATGGATTTCACAGTGTCGCACTCTGTTTTTCAGTCTCAGCTGAGCTGGAGTGATGATGTTACTTAGAACTGTTGCAGCAGCATAAGTCACACTGGAAGCTAGCTGAGGAGCTAGCCTAGAATGTTCAGTGACAGTGAGGCAGTCTGCAGTTGGACTCAGTGGAGGAGGTAGCAGGTAGTGAAACTCCTCTCTTAGCTCTGTCAGAGAGCTACCAGTAGTGTTTTGTTTGTTTCAAACAACATGAAGTCTTGCTGTATTCTGACACATGCAGTTATCCCCAGCACTCAACTCCCCTGGAGAGGAAAGAGTTAATTTCTATGCCATGCATAGAATGTTGAGCTCAAGCTCAGTTTTTAAACCTCTGTCTGTGGCACTTCAGAGTGTAGCCATCAGATTCTTTACTCCACTTAACTGTGAAGTCACTCTGGAGAGTGCTCCTTAACTGGTTCAGTAAAGTGTTAAAACTCCGCTTTTTAACAGATTTATTTTTGGTTTTGAGCCTTTGTCTATGGTACAGTAAGCAGTGTAGATAGGTAGTGAACTGTGATTTTGTATTTTTCTACTCGGGAAATTGT
This sequence comes from Neoceratodus forsteri, assembly GCA_016271365.2. Classification (NCBI taxonomy): domain Eukaryota; kingdom Metazoa; phylum Chordata; order Ceratodontiformes; family Ceratodontidae; genus Neoceratodus; species Neoceratodus forsteri. The sequence goes on along the minus strand of JADMNL010000024.1, from coordinate 117,900,070 downwards.
AATCTTCAGTTCCTATCAGTCGGTTCCGTTGGGACTGACCTTGTGGGTTGAATTTTATTTTCTAGGAATTTAGTGCGGTGTGCTGGTTCCTATCGGTTTAAAAAAAAATTGACTTAGTTTCTTTACTCAACCGTGATATGGTTGATAACCGATAGGGCTGTATTACCTGGTTGAAAGTTATTAAGGGTAATTTTTCTAATCTGGCCATGTCTAAGAAACCCAAGAAAAAATGGTCTCCTGTACAGAGTGTGGGAGGCCTTTGCCAAGGCCAACCCCCACCTCATCTGTGTTTATTGTCTGGGGTTTGACCACCTCAAAACAGACTGCCAATTTGTAAACATTTTCCCAAGGCCACTCTGGAAAAAAGATTGAGTAGGCTAAAGGAAAAGGAGGCTGAGAAGTCTGCTGACCCGGATGGCCAGCCCGTTCGGTTCCAATCAAACTTGAGGAGGTGCCCACTGACCTGGGCGTACGTCTCAGGCAAAAGGAGAGCGAACCCAAGGGTCGTTTCCATCAAAAGGCAAAAAGTCATCCGTTCGATCCAGCACCCCATGCTCAACCGCTGAAGAAACAGCCAAAGCGATCAATATGCGAATCGCTTTGTCGTTCCGCCCTAACCGTGCCACCAGTTAGGTGCTCGGTTCGGTCAGATCTGACTCCATCGATTATGATCCAGATGCTTATTACGAATTGGAGGGGAGGGGATGAAGAGTTACTGGATGATGATGATAATGATTTTGAAGGTCTGGATGTCCCCATTGAACCGGACATCTCCCCAGACAGATGCTCCAATGTCTCCTCCAAGGTTTTCCAGTCCCATCTCACTATTTCTTTTACAAAAGGTGGCTGAAACCTCCAGCTCCCTATGGTAGATGTTGTTGAGGAGGAAGAAGAGCCTGATTTTGTTGAGGTGATTGACATCCCAGAATCCAAGAAGTTGTCTATTCCCTCCATAAATCCTTGGGGAAACAGAGAAAAAAGCTTTTACAGACACCAACCTCTTTACCTCCTATGGATAAGAGAATGGACTGAGGTATATCCTATCAGGCTCAGGTATGGAGTTTTGTTCAGTCATTGCAGCCATGCTGGTGTCATGCAGGCTGCAGCCTGTGACATGGCTAAATATGCCTTTGACTACCCCGAATAAAGACTCCAGGAAGGTGGATGCCATGGCCAACAAACAATATTTGGCATCCTCCTTGGGACTCAGGCAGGCTAATTATATGGCCACAGCCAGATACCAGAAGTCCAGGTGGGATACTGTTCTGGAACAGGCTAAGGCCCCCAGCTAGCCAAAGAGCTGGAGGAGGTGGCTGCTGATGGGACTGAGGCATCCAAAGTGCAATTCCATGCTGCTGTGGACTCCAACAATGTGGCATCGAGAGTCCTGGCTACATCTGTGTCTCTCAGAGATTTGCTTGGCTCAGATGCACTAGCCTTCTCAGGACACCCAGGCTAAGGCCATGGATTTCCCAGTGGTGAGTAATTCTCTGGGGAGCAGACAGAGGCTTACATGAAGAAAATGGATGAGTACAGGACCACCTACAGGAGTGCCCAGGCCAAAGAAAGCAAGCCACCCTCAAAAGCAGCAGTCTAGGGGCAGGGCAGGACTTTTCACAGGCCTTTCTACTAGCCCAGGCCTCCTCTCCCTTCCCACACAGGGTTCTTCCGAGGGAGAGGCAGGATGAGGAGAAGGAGGATGAGCAGGGCTGCATCCTCTTTCAGTCCAAAGCTCCTGTCAAGCAGACACCCTGATGTGTCAGCCCGGTCGATGCCCCGATTCCAGTAGGAGGCAGGCTGGCTCACTAATTCCAGGCCTAGAAGTCTGTTACCTCAGACAAGTGGGTCCTGGAGGTAGTAAGCCAGAACTGGCCTCAGTTTCAAAAAGTTTCTAAAAATGAGGGTCAGGTCTTTTCCACCTGCAAACACCTCCAAAACCATTGCTCTAGAAGCAGAGGTTTCCTCTCTGCTGGCTCTCAGAGCCATAGAGAGAGAGTTCTACTACACACAGGGCAAGGTCTGTACTCCAGATATTTCCTTACCCCAAAAAAGACAGGAGAGTGGTGACCCATCCTAGACTTAAGGTATTTGAACAAACACATCTTAAAACCAAAGTTCAAAATGGTGACTCTGGGAGTAATTCTTCCTCTCTAAGGCCAGGGATTGGTTAGCATCCCTGGGCCCCAGGGATGCCTATTTCCACATTCCTATTGGGTGCTCCCACAGAAAGTACCTCAGGTTTGAGTTGTCTTCAGGCCACTATCAGTTCAGAGCCATGTCTTTCAGCCTAACATGGACTCCAAGAGTGTTTACAAAGTGCCTTGCAGTAGTAGGCCTTCCTCAAAGGCAGGATTTCTATTCCCATACCTGGACGACTGGCTCATTGTAGGACAGTCTTCCCACCAGGTCAAGTCAGCTCTACAAGTCAATCAAGATTTGCTCAGTTCTCTGGAATTCCTTCTCTATCTGCCAAAGTCAGTTCTCGAACCAGTACAACTTCTCACTTTCATAGGGATAGAGTTAGATACTGTCAAGCAAAGGCCTTCCTCCCACTAGCAAGGGTAAAGCCCTTACAGATCTCGCTCCTCATTTCATCCCTGGTTTCCCATACAGCAAGACACTTTCTTCAGCTCTTAGACCACATGGCAGCTTCCACTGCAGTGGTACAAGGAGCCAGATTCCAGATGAAGGACATTCATTTCAGCCTAAGGTCTTTTGGTCCCAGAAGAAAGATTCTCTTTCCAAGTTGATTCCAGTGACTCAGACTCTAGTCCAAGCTCTCCAGTGGTGGCTGGATCAGGACAATCTCAGACAAGGTGTCCCATTCCTTACTCAAACCCCTTCAGTGGTTCTTACCACAGATGCTTCTCTCCTGGGCTGAGGGCACCACCTGGAGTCCTCACAGCACAGGGTGTTTGGTCTCCACAGGAGTCTCTCCTTCACATCAATCTTCTGGAACTCAGGGTAGTTCTTTGCCCTTCAAACTTTCTCGGATTCAGTAAGGGACAAGGTGGTTCAGGTCTGGACAGACAACACCACCACCATATGGTACTTCAACAAGCAGGGGGTCACTCGCCCACGGCCTTGTGCATGGAGGCCATGAAAATATGGTTTCTGGCCTACCCTTCAGACTTCCCTAATAGCAGTCCACCTTCCAGGGAAGGACAATGTGCTAGCAGATGCTTTGAGCAGAACTTCCCAGGGCCATCACAAATGGGCCCTGGGATCCTCTCATCCTGAAAGTAATCTTCACCAGATGGGGCACGTCAGAGATAGATCTCTTGCAGCCCCAGACAATCACCAACTTCCCAGTTCTGTTGCAGACCCCAGTCCTAGGGACTGTTCCCTGGATGCTCTGATATTGGATTGGGAAGGCATGTTCCTGTGCCTTTCCTCCCTTTCCCCTGTTGTTCAGGGTTCTAGTCAAGATCAGGTCACAACCCTGCACAGGGATTCTAGTGGCTCCAGATTGGGCCAGAAGACAACCCTGGTATCCTCTGTTGTTGTCCCTAGCAGTTTTACTCCTGTCTCTCCCAAGAGACACAATCTCCCAACCTCCTCTCAGGGAGAATCTGGTACCCAACTCAGTCTCTCTCAATCTCAAGGCCTGGCTCTTGAAGAGTTAGAATATGCAGGCCTACATCTTTCTCAGGGAGTTTTGGACATTCTTAAGGTTTCTCGGAAGCCTTCCACCAGGAAAACTCATAATTCCAAATGGAAAAGATTCAACATTTGGTGTTCACACAGGAATATTCTGCCAGATGCTGGGTATTGCCACAGTCTTAGGATTACCTGGTTCATCTTAATGGCTTCGGCCTTAGGCCAGCCACTTTAAAAGTTCATTTGGCAGCTGTGTCCGCATTCCTGTCAGCAGGGAAGAGCTCGTCCCTGGCATCTCATCCTGTCTTTAGTAAGTTCTTTAAAGGTCTGGTTCATATCAGCCTCCTTTTAGAAAGCATACCCTGGCTTGGGATCTCAATATCTGCATTGCTCAGCTATGCAGCCACCCCTTGAACCTTTGGCTCGGCTGAGCTTAAGTGCTTGACCTGGAAAACTGTGTTGCTGGTAGCTATCCCTTCTGCCAGGCATATTAGTGAATTACAGGCCCTGTCAGTTGAACCTGGTTTTATCTCATTCCATAGAGATAAGGTGGTCCTCAGAACTAATAGGAGGTTCTTACCCAAAGTGGTCTCAGATTTTAATCTGAACCAGTCCATGTATCTTTCTGTGTTTTTCACTGATCATTCTTCTTCAGGAGAAAGAAGATTACACAGTTTGGATGTTAAAAGGGCACTTAACTACTACATAAAGCATACTGAGGCACACAGGATACTAAGGCACACAGGAATGACTGTCTCAATTGTTTCTACGTATGGTGAGGTGGGAAAAGGTAGGCCTGCTACTAAAAGAACTATTGCCAGGTGGATTGTCTCTTGTATACAATTCTGCTATGCCAAGCTAGGTAAAACACCTCCTTCAGGCCTGAGGGCTCACTCGACTAGGGTACAGCTGCTTCTCTGGCTGCTGCCAGGACATACCCTTGTTAGAGATCTGCAAGGCAGACACTTGGAAAACAGTCCATACATTCACCAAGCATTACTCTCTGGATATCCAGGCTAGGAGTGATGCTAGGTTTGAGCTGCAACAGTATTGCAGAGCCTATTCCCAAAATAGATTTGGTAGTCCTCCTCCTTGGAAGTACTGCAGTAGTCTGCATATGTCAGAATCAGCAAGACTTCATGTTGTTTGAAGAAAATTACTCACCTTAGTAATTGTGTTTCTTCTAATGGAGTCTTGCTGTATTCTGACCTTCCTCTGCCTCCCTATCAGAACCTAGTGTTTGGGAAGTAGGCTGGCAGGTACAGTGTTGCACCTCAGGAGGTACCTTGTACCCTCCTCTTTAGGTGGGGTAGTTGTTATGTTTTAATTTTATATTTATATATCTTTTGTTCACTACCTGTTTTTTCTCTTGGGTTCTCGACTTGAGTCTTTTGGACCCAAGTTGTTGCCTCTAGCTTATATATTTACAATTTCCACACTGGGTGTAGTTAGTTTGCGTGTAAGAATGTGACAGTTACACTCTGAAGTGCCACAGACAGAGGTTTGAAAATCGATCTCGAGCTAAACATTCTATGCCTGGCATAGAAATTAACTCTTTCCTCTCCAGGGCAGTTCATGCTGGGGCTAACTGCATATGTCAGAATACAGCAAGCCTCCATTAGAAGAAACACAACTACTAAGGTGAGTAATTTTTCTTCTCACCCTAGTATGAGCCAGTACAGCCTAGTGGTGAAGTGGTGGAAACCAAGCCAAGTGGTTTTCACAATGTCACATCCCAGGAGGGATGGGCTGGATTCAGGGACAATCCCGGTCCAATCTGGACTGTATAGAAGCTGCCTGAGATTCAACTGCTCTGTGAGAACCTGTGACTTTTGTGTGGAAAAGCCTGGGGCACCTGCATTCCTGTTGGTGAGTTTTCTCTGACAAAGGAACTCTGTCACCTAGACTGTTTTCTGTTTAAAAGTGTCTGCTAAAGTTGGGGTCTAGTGAAGAGACATTGCCAATTACAGAACTTTTAACTTCCTGACACCTCAGAGGTGTGTAATGTAGTATGTTAAATGTGAAAGACATTTCAAGATAGCATCTACAAGTCTTATGTGAGGTGTTATTAACCAGATGAATGGCGAGTATAAATTTGGAAGCAAGGGTGGGAGACCCCCATCTGGAGCAACTAGTTTACCTCTCTGGTTCAGTTTGGGCACCTGTGTTTTCATTCAGTGCATTTGGCCAGTGCCTGAAGAAAATAGTTTACCCAGATGTGGGTTGGATTCTGTGTGAGCCTGTATGTACTCTTTGGTGGTCGAGGGTGCCACCAGTAATTTCTCATGAAATATGGGAAAGTCTCCTGATACTGGCCATGGGTGCATAGTCAAGGGAAGTGTACCATTTCTGTCCATGTGTGCCAATCTCCATATCAGAACCTGAGGGTTCGCTGTGTGCGTTCTCTGTACCTCAGTAATCTGCATTACCAGTAGGAGTAGCCCTGTGAAGTCCATCTTCGCTTGTGATTATTCTCTGTGTATATGAATAAAAGCCACACTTTAGAATCCCAACCTGGTTAGAACAGTATTGTTATTGGTTCCACTGTGTCTGGATTTACTTGGGTGCCCCTGACCAGAAGTACAAACCTAGCATGATTGTGAGCAAATGTTTTTTCCCAGGGACCCAGGTTGATTGCTATGGTAAATGGTCCCACCAGGTGTGTGCCAGGTAATTGCCACACTTGCTTTGGCTGTCCATGTATGGCAGGCTCAGAAGGAAATGTACTAGTAAACTGAACTGTTGTGACAACACCCATCCCTCTCTTGGGTGCCACGTGGTGAGAGGAGCAGCCCTGCTAGTTAGGCGAGGGGTGGTGAGGTGAGTTACATATGTATTAAAGGGACACTGTCATCCTATTTTTCATCATATCATTTCTAGTTAAAACTTGCATTTTATGATTGCTTACCTTCTCTAAAATTCACTGATGTTGCTGTGTGTTTTATCTGTCTGTCTCCTTGTTTAGTAGAACTGAAATGCATTCTAATGTATATTTATAACCAGCCTTGTTTTGCTTACAGTCTTGGATCTGTTCTTACTGCATACTTCCTAAGCATTAGAAACCCCCAAACAATGCAGTCACTCATGATCCAATGGCTTCCTTAACCCCGCTGCATCATGAGTGGCTAGACTGTGTTGTGGATGTTCAATGTAACCCCTAGGTGGCACTATCCAAGGACTACTACCCTGCCTTCTTGGCTAGTTGCAGGTTAAGGGGCCTGGGTACAGAAATGGGTACCTTCACCAGAGTACAGGATTGTTAGTAGCAAAGTTAACTTGGGTACAGCTCCCGGACACTGTAACCCTCTCTTCCCTCTAGTGGCCTAGATAGCAGGCTACACACACTTTCACAATAGCCCCTATTCAGCATACAATTCCACTCTGTTTGCACTTACCACCAGGGCTGATTCCACCAGTTCGACCCTGGAGACCCCTGTTAAACAAGGTTAAGCACAGCAAATAACAACAGTACAGTGCTTTTGGTACAAACTGGAACCACAGTCAGCTTAAATGCAAAAATAGATAGATCTGATTTATTCAGAGGAATTGAACAAGGGAGGGCGTAATCAGGTTGATTGGCTTAAAAGCTAAATCAATCAGACAGTCATGCATGCACTTCAGAGTCCTTACACAATCACGCAGTCTGGGTACCCAGGTAGGAATAAGGTGGGCTAGCCAGGAACATTGCCGGGTAGCCGGCGTCACAGCTGGTTGGGGCCCTGCAATGGAAGAAAGAAACATGCACAACACACTATTTGTAATCCGAACCAGAGGGCTCAGTTCGTGACAAGGAAAACAACAATGCAATCAGATGACAACACTTGAGATTTAGCTGTTGCTGCAGGGAGCTACCCTGGTGTTTACTCATGATACCAAATACAGGACACAGGCAGGACAAAATTGTGACTCAGGAGAAGCAGGGCCCACAAGAATCATCAGAGGCATCATTCCTGTTCAAGGCATTGAGCAGGGGCTGGTCACCAGGTAGGTCTCTCATCAATTGCTTTCTCTGTGGCATGAGTAATCTGGCTGGGCCAGTATGGCAGGCCCGGCCAAGTGGAGATGAATGCAGATTCTGTCCGGTGGGGGCTGGATGTAGCCTCCAGCAAGCAGGATACAATACAGCACATAGTGGAAACCAAATTATGGCCCTACAAGCAGCACACAGCACATTTATAGTTAAAATATCACTACTGTACCAGGCGGATGGCAGTCCAGTTGCAATTACAGAGTCTCTGTGTAAAACCAGGATTCCAGCAGTAATAGAGGGCTCTGACAGGCCGATCGCGTTCAGCAAATCTTCGGACCACTTCAGGGTGCAAGCCTGGAACGCATTCAGTGGCTTAGAACTGTCTCACGATTCGGATGTAGTCCGATTCTGTAAAGAGCCCTCACAAGGGACAGCAGGCAGGCAGGCCAACATTCAGCCCTTCCACAGTTCTTCCATGTGAAACTACACAGAACTGCTGCTCGACTATCTCGAGCTGTACACTCTTTCACTTCCCAACTCAGAATGACTCTAGCTGCAAGCAGTCTGGGACTTTCCTCAGGATCCAAAAGGTTCGGTTGGCTGATCCATCTGTCAGTCACAACAAGGGCTCCCCTTCAGGTCCATTTTGGTGCCAAAGTCTCAAAACTACAATTCCTACAGAGTTTTGCTCCCACAAGACCCGGGGACAGACACCATTTTAGGGTCCCCAAAGGTACTGATTGGTCCAAACACCTAGCAGTCCAGGACCAAGATGGTGCAGATACACAGAACTGCCCATGCTGCAAAGAAGGCAAGTTAAACAAACTCCAATAACATTACTATTGTAACAGATACTCAACAAATAAATACAGCTTCTAACAGAGCTCCTTCCGCACAACTAGCGATAGCAAAACACAGCGATTATCTGGCAGCCTAGGCGGGACTTGAGCATATAAACACTCAGCCCTATCTCAGATTAAATAGGCACCATGTTATTGGCAGCTCTTAAAGCGACAGAACACAGAGGCATTAAGGCACTCACACACAACAGTTTTAAAATGCTAAGGCACAGGACACCAGCCTGGCAGTGGGCATTAGGCAAGCCAAGGAAGACTTTTTCAGGAACCCCCATTTGTGGGGGAGGTTACATCCTTTCCTGCCTGGAGAAAACTTGGCGTCGCATCAAGTCTGTACCATCACAATATTGAAGATACAATATATACGAGACATACGTGACATTAGCATACTATAGCAATAATATCCGATGCATCAATTAACATAAACTTAATCACATTACTATACATGTCACTATACTTTACAATACTATATTCATAATAACAATATTTATTATGTATGTTTCATACATGTGATACTAATTCCATTATGATTAACACACTAGTAACATCGTAATACTGATTTATGTTATGACTTCTTTACATTAAACAGTGTAAGAGGGCCCTTCCTATCAGCTTACTTGGGGCTGGATGGGGCAGGGGCACCCTTTTTGTTCTTCCTTCTCAATATGGTTTTGGAACATTTAGCAGGAAGCTAGATCTCAGATCGATTACTTTTGACAGGGAAATTGGGGTGGTGAAACACATTGAATAGCACCCTGTACAATCGAGCAAACTCAGTCTCTAGGAGCATTAGATGGTCTTCCACAGTAGCTTCAGTAGTTTCTCCACTAGCTTCAGTCTCCATACCAGAAACTTCAGACTGATCCACCCCTCCGAAGGCCAGTCAAAATAGCAGGTCTTAGAGCCATAGCCAGGTCCACCTCAACAACCGCTCAGCTCTCCTAGTCGCTTGCATCAATAAACAGAAATCAGGTGCATCAATAAGGCACTGTTGCATCTGTAGTTGAAACATCAATGCCTTGGGGTCCATAACCGAGGTCAGTAGCTGGGTCATCTGCAGCGGTCCACCCCCGGTGTTACCTCCCCTACAGACTACCATTTTCTGCAGTTCCCTTCCATCCTCAGAAGGTACACCAACAACAACTCCCCGGCTTTTGCGCAGTGGTAAACCTTTGCCACAAGTTTCTCATATCCCAGTCAGGGTTGAATACTGTGCCCAAAACATCCAAATACTGTTGGGCAGACACAGGGCCTCCTGTTCCTGAAGCTTCTGCACAACACGCAGAGCAGGCTCTCTGAGCGAAGCTAAAACTGCCTGCTGCTTCTGGTCATTGGTTCCCAGGCCAATCACTTAACATCCATTCAACACGCATCTTCCAGGTCTCCCAATCTTCCTCCCACAGGTGGGCACAGTCCCAGAGAACACACTCTCCATGATTCATCAAAGGCGGAAACTAGTTGGTGCCAAATTTTCCCATAAGACTAGATATTGGTCCTCCCAGCCACTAGGGCGCTAATCCCAGCGGTGCCTCCAAAATGTAACCCCTAGGTGGTGCTATCCCATGGGCTACTACCCCTGCCTGCTTGGCTAGTTGCAGGTTAAGGGCCTGGGTACAGAAATGGGTGCCTCACCCAGAGTACAGGGTTGTTAGTAGCAAGGCTAACCTGGGTACAGCCCTCCAGAACACTGTAACCCCTTCTTTCCCCTCTAGCGTCCTAGACAGCAGGCTACACACACTTTCACAGTAGTCCCTATTCAGCATACAATTCCCCACACAGTTTGCACTTACCACCAGGGCTGGTTCCACCACTTGACCCTGGAGACCCCTGTAAAACAAGGTTAAGCACAGCAAATAACAACAGTACAGTGCTTTTGGTACAAACTGGAACCACAGTCAGCTTAAATGCAAAAGAGTTAGATCTGATTTATTCAGGGGAATTGAACAAGGGAGGGCATAATCTGGTTGATTGGCTTAAAAGCTAAATCAATCAGTCATGCATACACTTCAGAGTCCCTACGGTCATGCACTCTGGGTACCCGTGAGGAATAAGGTGGACTAGCCAGGAACATTGCCAGGAGTAGGCCAGCATCGCAGCTGGTATGGGCCCTGCAATGGAAGAAAGAAACATGCACAACATGGAAGCACCACGGAAGATCGATGGCAATTGCTCCAACACCCCACAGCGACACAGCTGAACTGACCAGAGTACTCCCGATGTGCACCAGTCCGACAGACAGAAACACAACACCGCACCGCATGGCCCGATGGCCACCACCATGACCTGTGACACAGTGATGCTCCTCACCCCAAACACCCCTGGGAGGAACCTCTGGGAGCACACACCCCCACCTGCCACAGCGCAGTGATGGCTACAGACATTGCCAGAGTGGCATGACAAGGCACAGCAAGTGACCACTGGGAGTGTCAAGATAGTGTTGCATGGCAGGACAGGCAACACGGCAAATGGCCAACGTGGCACAGGCAGATCGCAGCCAGTCACAGACCCCACACCTTTACCTGTCAACAGTTTGGGGGTGTTGCTGTGGTCTGTTAGGCATTGCTGATGTAGTTGAGCTGTTTGTGTCATTATGGGGCGATCGGTGGGGGAGTCGTTCTCGCTGTGCTTCCACAACACACACTATTTGTAATGTGGAGCCGAGGGCTCAGTTGTGACAAGGAAAACAACAATGCAATCAGATGACAACACTTGAGATTTAGCTGTTGCTGCAGGGAGCTACCCTGGTGTTTACTCATGATACACAATACAGGACACAGGCAGGGTGAAACTGAGACTGCAGGTTGATGAACTGGAGTGCCAGGAGAAGCGGGGCTCACCACGAATCACAGAGGCGTCATTCCTGTTCAAGGTGTTGAGCAGGGGCTGATCTCAGGCAGGTCTCTAGTCGATGGCTTTCTTTGTGGCGTGAGTAATCTGGCTGGGCCAGTATGCGCACGGCCCAGGCCAAGTGGAAATGAATGCGATTCTGTCCGGTGGGGCTGGAGGCAGCCTCCAGCAAGCAGGGTATAGTTCAGCACTCAGTGGGGAACCAAACTGTGACCCACTAGCAGCACAACACATTTATAGTAAAGAAATCACCACTGTACCAGGCAGATGGCAGTCCGGTCACAATTACAAAGTCTCTGCACAAACGGGATTCCAGCAGTAATTGAGGGCCCTGACAGGCCGATCTCATTCAGCAAATCTTTGTTCCACTTCAGGTGCAAGCCTGGTCCACGCATTCAGTGGCTTAGAACTATCTCACAATTCGGATGTAGTCCGATTCTGTAAAGAGTTCCTCACAAGGGACAGGCAGGTAGGCCAACACTCAGCCCTTCCACAGTTCTCCCACGAAACTACGAGAACTGCTGCTCGACTATCTCGAGCTGTTCACTCTTTCACTTTCCAACTCAGAATGACTCTAGCTGCAAGCAGCTTGGGACTTACCCTGGATCCAAAGGTTCGGTTGGCTGATCCATCTGTCAGTCACAACAAGGGTTTCCCCTCCAGGCTCATTTTGGCATCAAAGTTTCAAAACTACAATTCCTACAGAGTTTTGCTCCCACAAGACCCTGGGGACAGACACCATTTAGGATCCCCAAAGGTACTGATTAGTCAAACATCTAGCAGACCAGGACCAAGATGGTGGAGATACACAGAATTGTCCATGCTGCAAAGAAGGCAGGTTAGACAAACTCCAATAACATTACTATTGTAACAGATACTCAGCAAATAAATACAGCTTCTAACAGAGCTCCTTCTGCACAACTAGCGATGGCAGAACGGGCGATTATCTGGCAGCCGGGTGGGACTCGAGCATAGAAACATAGCCCCCTCCCAGATTAAATAGGTACCATGTTATTGGCAGCTCTTCAAGCGACAGAGCACAGAGGCATTAAGGCACTCTCACACAACACTTTTAAAATGCTAAGACACAGGACACCAGGCTGGCAGTGGGCATTAGGCAAGCCAAGGAAGACTTTTCAGGAACCCTAGTTTTAAAGAAAAAAGAATCAGAATCAAACTACCAGTTACATCAGCAGTCTTTACAGAATGCTGGCAAATCGTAATATGTTTTTTAAACTATGGATACTTTGAGACCTAAGGAGGTTAACAGTGTCCCTTTAAGGTTCATGTAATGTTGTGTGAGTTCATGGGACCTCACTGAAAATGAACTGTGCTTAATTGAGTATCCAGTTCACACAATGAATACTGCTTACTACTGTCTTGTAAAATGCACTTTGTTCCCAAGCTGGGTCTGTTTTAGCATTTGTTTTAAGATTCAAAATAATTAAAAAGTAGCATTGACAGTGGCCAGTGGCGCCAGGGGTCTGGGAGTCAGGAGACCCCCTCACTTTTGTAGCTAAGTGGTCAGACAATGAAGTTTGATTCACCCATATGTCAGTCAGAGGAGCAGCATTAAAATGAGGCTGAGGATTTCTCCAATGACAGCAGGGGCTACTTTTAAACCTTTGTAACTCTACATGCATTGAAAATCCAGGCATTCAAACTTCTTTTGGAAAAACTCTATGGAATGTTTTCTGTTTCATGAGTTGCACTGCAACTCTTTCGTTATTTTCGCCTTCTTTTCCTCTCAAACCTCTGCAAAACCTACAGTTCCTGACCATATTCTGAATATTATGAATAACACATGCATTTCTCTTAATAAATCTGGCTTTTGCATCAGAATGTTGGGATTATTGCCGGCCTGGTGGCAAGAGAGTGGTGCCTTGGCCTTACGTTTCCTCACTGGTGACCGGTTTAGAAATGAGCTCGGCTTGGCGTTGTCGGGGGGTCAGCCAGGGTGGGAGAGGATTGAGCATTGGATGGACTGCTGTCCTCTCCTGTGGTGGGAGGTATGCAATCTCGGTCCTTGGCTGACAGCTGATGGAGGCTGGGTGGCAGCACTGGAATTACAGTGACACAGTAAGGGGAGGGCTGCAGTTCCATATCATGTGCACCTCCACATGCACCGTGTACATACCACTATTGCTGGAGATGTGGGAGAAATGGGAAAAGGCAGCACCAGCTCCATGAAGTCCTGTCTGCCAGCTCTCGTCCATCACTACCAAGAAGGACCAGTGACACACTTCTGGATGTGAGTTTCCAGGTGGGGAGGATGGCCCTTCCTTCCTGGCCCCAGCATGGGGGACTCTGGGGATTTACAGAAAGGTGAGTCCAGGGAATGTGAGTGCCAGGCGGGGAGTCAGGGACAGGGCTGATCAGCCTGCCAGCATTGACCAATGGGAGAAAATATTCTATGGCAAAAAGAGAAAAAGTCTGGTTTATTCAGGATTATAAAATGCTGGGTAGGTTGACCAAAGTATATTCAAGAAGTCAATTTATTTTGCAGCACCCTGGGCTAAGGTGTTCTGTGCAGTTCTGACCCCTACACACACACACACACACACACACACACACACTTTCATGCGCTCTTCCATTACTGAAAAGGTGTTTCTTTAATACTGTTAGCCCCATGTTTTATTTTTAATTTATTGAAATGTTTATGCAGGAAGTTACACTGAGCAACAAGTTGCTCATCTCCTGGAGTGACCTCAGGGGCAGTAAACAATGGGATAGAATACAGAGAAATGTTACTATGTTGGAATACAATTTGCTTACTTGCATACAATGAGAGCAGGCGGGATTACAGGTGGATAACATTGGTTAACAATGCATCTGTTAAGTATAGTAGATATGAAAACACTTATAGCAAATTGGCAACAGTTGATGACAGTTGGTAACATTGGAACACATATAATAACTTGGCAACAGTATGTAGAACTAGATGGTAAGGGGACCCTATAGTAATTGGTAACCATTAGTGTAACATAGATAGTCAAGATTTACAGTAATTGGAGTAAAGAGAGAAAGAATGGAAGGAGAACGAAACATTGCGGAGGGTAGAATGAAAGAAGGAAAGGAAATTTATGGGAGGCATAAAGACAGAACATGATTTTCAAGGCAAACAGAGACAACAGGGTGGACTAAAGTGCATATAAGAGGGGTGTAGGTCTAGTTATAAGTGCTTAATTGAGTGTAGGGGTAGGCCAGTATTAGGCTATGTTAACTGGAAAGGGGATAGGAGGAGGGAGAGGTAGAGTGTGGCAGGGTGATAAGAGAGAGAGTATTGTAGGTGGGGGTATCCAAGGGAGGAAGGGGAGTTGAAATTCAATAGTATCCTGTTATCCCTATCTGGGTAGGTCAGTGGACAGCCTACTGGTAGGACACGGTTATAGGCAATGAGAGTTATTTATTTATAGTAATGCAAGAGAGGAGGTGTTGAGGAGGGATGTTGTAGGAGCGGTAGCAGAGATAAACTGTAGTAGGGGTAGTATCCCACCAGTGTGCTAGGTGACCCTGCCTGCACAAGGCAGTGATCTCGCAGTGACTGAGGAGGTGAAGTAAAAAGAGAAACAGGGAAAGGGCTAAAGTTGTTGTCCACTGTGCTCTATGGATCTTGCCTGAACAAGGCAGTGATGGAGCTCACAGAAGGGAGATAGATTAAGGGTAGAGGAAGAAGGGTGAGGAACACTTTAGGAGGGCGAGTAGGGGACAAAGAGGAGCACGATCGGTGGGAAATAGGAGTGGTGGGAGTAGGCATATGAGCCTGAGCAGAAGTCAACTATAGTAGGGGGGTAGTACCCCACCAGTGTGCTGGTGACCCTGCCTGCACAAGCCAGTGATCTAGCAATGACTGAGGAGTGCAGTAAAGGAGAGATAGGGAAAAGGGGGTAAAGTTGTTGTCCACTATGCTATGGATCTGCCTGCACAAGGCAGAGAGATCGGGCTCACAGGAGGGAGATAGAGTAAGGGTAGAGAAAGAAGGGGAGGAACACTTTAGGAGGAGGGAGAGTAGGGGCATGGAGGAGCATGATCAGAGGAAATAGGAATGGTGGGGAGTAGGCATGGTAATATGGGCTTAGGGAGATGGCGAGAGGATTAGGGAGGGTCATGGCAGGCACAGGAAGGGGAAGGAAGTTCTTGAGGCAGAGTTAATGGAGTAGCAAGAGGATGAGTGGTGAATTTGAGGAGGAAGCAAATTCCAGATTTTGGGAGGTGATGAGAATAACCAATTGGCCAGTGGAGCGGTGTGGGACCAGCAGAGCTCATGAGTTGGTAGATCTTAGGTAGTGGGAAGGTGGGGGTGGGGGTGGTTGTAAAGGCTGGGAGAGATAGGAGGAAGTTCGCCCAGCCAGTCCTTGGAGGTGAATTTGCACAGTGAGATAGATGTCAGTTTGTCAGGAAGGAAGGATAAGGCATGGTAGAGATCACAATGGTGAGCGTGGAGGGGCGTCAAGGGCAAAATGGCAAAAGGAGCTAAAGAGAGTATCTAGTCTGGCCAGAGAGACTTAGGGGCAGCACTGTAGACTACGTCACAGTAATTGAAAATAGGCAGGATCATCTTCTGGACAGTCTCACACATAGCCATGGGTGGAATGCAAGCACAGTTCTGAATAAGGTACCAAGCTTGGGATGCAATTTTTCTGAATTTATTTATTTATTCATTCTCGGATTACAATACTGTTGAGCACATAACAGCTCTTTACAAAGGTTCCATGTCAGTGGGAAGGGTGACAGATACACAACAGATGGTATTACATAAAATAATGACAAGAAAATATTTAAAATGACAATATGACATTAATATTGCAACTAAAATTAAAACTATGAATTGGTAGGAAATCAAGAATAACCTAATAAAAGGACAGCGAAGGTGCTTTGTCAAGTAGGTGTAGTTAGATTTGGGTGAACAAAAGTTCAGGTAAGTGAAGATAAACAGTGGAAAGAAGGTAGAGGGTGAGAGGGTGAGGTGAAAGAAGGATCAGGGAAGGAGGCAGGAAATAAGGCAGAGCCGTTAGGGTGAAAGTAATCATTCGCAGAGAAAAGGGAGGCGTAGGTACACAAGTATGTGTCAGTACTGCTGAGGTAGTATCATGTCAGTTGAAACAATCACAGGAAATTTTAGCTGTAAGATCCTGATGAAGAGTACCTTTAAATGGTCCCAATTTTGGTAAGGAAGAGATATCTCTGGGCAGCGTATTAAAACATAGTGGTGCTTTATTTGCAAAACGATCGTTGCCCTTGTGTAGTCCAGCACCTTGGGACAGAGAAGAGTTGGTTGACTGAGCTACGATGTGCTGGCAGCTGCAACATGGGTTGAGTAAGTATGTAACACCAGACGGCAGGAGCCTGAGAAGTGCCTTTTAGTTAGCAGGCAGGTTTGATGGTGAATCCTCCCATTTAGCTGAAGCCAGCCTGTTTGCTCATACAGTTCACATGTGTGGGTGAGGCGTGCTGCTCCAGTAAGAAGTCGGCATGCTTTATTGAGTGCCACTGATATTCTGCAGAGGGTAGTGGTGGAAGCTGAGCCATAGATAACCAGACATATAGATAGCTAGCATAAGTGCTTCAGGCATTAGATTGTCTGTGGAGTAACCCTATCTTGACACTGGCAGACCTGGCAACATTCTCAACATACTGGGCATATGATAGTGAGCTATCCATGGTTACCCCTAGATAGTACTTGAAATGTTAAATTTGTTCAAGTGGTATGCCAGAGGAGTTCCTGATGGTTAGGGCACTGGATCTGTGTTGGCTAGCACCGCTGAACAACATGACTTTAGTTTTTTGTAGTTCAGATTCAGCTTGTGTTTCCTGAACCAGTCCTCCACTTCCTCAAGCTGATTTGAAGTTGGTGTTCCAGTGGTTCAGCGTCAGTGTTGCTAGTGTACAGTACATGACCACATCATCTGCATAAAGGAGGATCTGTTGGTGACAGGAGCGAGGAGATTATTAGAAAGATGCTAAAGAGAAGTGGACCCAGTATGGAGCCTTGTGGTACTCCAGAGCGGACATGTTGATTGGTCAGAGGTGCCATTAGCTATCTTCACCCATTGGGAGTGGCCTAGAAGATGACTTTTGAACCAGGACACAGTATCCACCGAGAGGCCAATTGAAGACAGTTGCTTGAGAAGTACAGTATGGTTCACTGTATCAATGGCCTTTGTGAGGTCTATGAAGCCACACCCACCAATCTATCTTGATCCTGAGATTGGTGAATGAAATCAGTGAATTCC
The DNA here is from genome assembly GCA_016271365.2 of Neoceratodus forsteri. NCBI lineage: Eukaryota > Metazoa > Chordata > Ceratodontiformes > Ceratodontidae > Neoceratodus > Neoceratodus forsteri. The sequence continues at coordinate 117,882,563 of JADMNL010000024.1, read as the reverse complement.
AGCAGTGCTGTGGTAGTGCTACAGTATGTTGCTTTCTAAATCCATGCTGCTGGGGCACTGGATCTAGTATTTTTCCATATACTCCACCAGCTGATCCGCAACTATGTGCTCCCGTGCCTTAGACAGAGGTGGAAGTATAGAGATAGGTCTATAGTTTGTGCGTATAGTGTAGTCTCCACTTTTGTGAACAGGGGTAATGAGTGCTGACTTCCAGATTTGGGGAATTGTGCCAGTCTTAGTGAGAGGTTTAGAATATTTGCAATGGGCACCCGTATTTCTTCAATGGTAAGGGCAACTGATTTGAGGTCTAATGAATCCGCTATGCCTTGACTTCCCTGAGTACTTTTACTAGGTATTTGTTCACCGTATACAGTGGGGCCTCTTTGAAGTAGAAAGGAGATGATGCAGGAAGCAATCATCTGCCCACTGTTCAGTGTCTTTAGTGATGTCCTTGAAAAGTCTGGTGAGAGGACACTGCCCAGGTCAGTTCATACGTTATTAAAAGCATTGGCTATGGTCAATGGGTCAAGGTAGGGCTTCATTAATATTTAGCATGGTGGGTGCAACCTTAACATCCTTACCTGTTACATCTTTTATGTTGTTCCAAAAGTTCTCACTGTCACCCCAAGTGTTAGTAAACTGTTCCCTATGGTACTTGCTTTTTGATGCGAATAGCCCAGGTGCACTTATTCCTAGCAGTTTCATATTCTTGTATATCTGCATGCTTGCCAGTAGCCTTTGTATGACACCAGAGGTGATCTCTGTGATTCATCTGACAAATGAGGGAGGCAGCATAGCACAGTGGTTTAAGGCTCTGAGCTGCAAATCTGGAGACCTGGGTTTGAACCACAGCCCCACTTGTATACTGTGTGACCCTGAGCAAGTCACTTAACTTCCCTGTACTTCCAGGTCACACCTGTAAACAAGCTGTCAGCTTAGTGTGCCACCGTGGTTAAACAATTGAAAAAAAACGAGGTAGGCAGATAACCAGGGATTGATGGTGCCTGGGATTTTCACCTTTCAAGGGGGCATGGATGTCACAAGCTTCATTAAAGTTCTTGATGAAGTGGTTCAGAGCTATATTTATATCCTTTGTGGCATCAAGTAATGACCAGTCAATGCTACAGAGGTGTAGTTTCAGGGTTCCAGGTGTCCCTTTAGCACCCTGCTGAAAATTGTTTGGGGTAAGTTTATTGAATTTATTTGACCAGTTACAGGTAATAGGGAGTGGTTGCTTGCGTCAGGAAGAACATTCACATTTGTGATACAAGCTGGATGATTGGACAGTATCCAGCTGAGAAGGTACTTGTACCCATCTTATAATTAGCCCTAGTAGGCGATGGAACAAGCTGGGTAAGGTTGAGTCGGAGATTGCATCCTTATAGGAACCTGCTTCAGGAGAATGCCAGTTGACATTGAAATCACCTATAATTATCATCTCAGCATCATGTTTGTAACATACTCCATCAAGCTATGGAACCTTTGAATTGGTCCTTAGGTAGTATGTAGATGGACACAATTGTTAGTGCTTTATGGTGGGCCCCAAGTAGAACACTGATGGCTAATGCCTAGGTGACATTGTCTAGGCTGTCCATAGGTAATGTATGTCCCATGAGTGTATCCTTGATGTATATGGCACAGCCACACCCTCGCTTTGTGAGTCTGTTCTGTCTAAAGATGGCGAACCAGGCATAGCAACAGCCGAGTTGGGGATCTTTGGGAAAGCCATGTTTCCTCTATGGACAGGATGTCAGGGTTTTGCTGCGTGACCCAAACTTGGAGTCTGTCTATCTTACATAACAGGCTGCAGATATTGACAGAACCAAGCAAATTGAACGGTCTTGTTTGTGCAGCTAGGTGAAGCAGACCTTGCTGGAGCCAGGGTTAGGGTGCACATTTCAGACAGTAACAACAACATTAGGACAGTCTAAGCATGAAACCTTTCACTAGTTTGAAATTCAACTTGTGAGACTGACATGAGTTTGAGCTCTTCCTTCTTTTATGTGCATCACAGTAGGGCTAAGTGGTATTGACAGTGGCGAGCAGGGCCCAGATTCGCTGATGGATTGCAGCTGCACCAGAGCCAAGGAAGAGTCCACGACTTTGGAAGTGTATAACAGATTACTGGCTACAATGCTGGGGTCATAGTGGATGTTATGCTGAAGGTAGCTCCTTGCTGTTGTTGCGTAGGTTCTTGTGGTATACCTTGACTGAACACAGCAATTAAAAGAAGTATTTCTAGTGTGGTGTGAAGAAAATCCATTGTTTTGGTAGCATGATAGGTTGTAGGGCATCACAATCCCACAGCACTTGAAAGTGATGTTAGCAAGGAAAAGGATTATAGTAAAACAAGCATTTCTTAATGCCGAATGTTTGCTTGCTGGTATTAGCATTGGAAGTGCATGAGATAGACAGATGCAGAATAGGAAGAGCAGTGAAGTACTGAAGTGGACGCTAACCCCACCCCACCCTGCAGAGATTTTATTTTATTTATTTATTTATTGATGGGCACACATTTGGGTGGGCCTTTGGATAATGCCTAACGCTACACTGCTTCACCTCACCATCTCGTGCAGACACTGACAAATGTTGAGGTGTGCCTTGGGTGTTCGAGCTTTATAGTCACCCATTCCATAAGGAAATATGCTGAAATGGGTGCAGTATGGAGAATGGGGTGAACTCTGGGCCAAAGAGTCCAAAGTACACCTCAATGCCTGTCAGTGGCTGCGGGGTGGGGTGGGGTGAAGTGGTACGACACAGCCGGCAATCCAAAGTCACACCCTGACGTAAGTCAGTCTCTACAGGGTGGGACGTTATGGTTATTGGTTATGGTATTTCACTCCAAACTTTCAACATGGGCTTTTTGTCACCCCACCTCATGAAAGCATTTGGGACCTCTGCTCATGAACAGTGGCACTGTGATTTTGTTAATCTGTCCTGAACATTGATGTCCCACAGTGATCGTGGTCATTCTGTGCCACTTGAACTTCACGAGAGTACATGGAAACTGTGCAACGCATACTCATAGCATAGGCATTTTGTGGAATTTGTCACTGAATTTTAACATAGGCAGTTTGGGACCTCCGCTCATCAACAGTGTCACTGTAAATTTCTTAATCTGTCCCGAACATTGATTTCCCACAATGACCGGCGCTATTGTGTGCCGAATGTGTGAAAACACATTCCAGACAGGATGTGAACAATGACAGCTGTACTGTTCATAGGGAGGTGTGAAAAATAGCAATGCTGAAAATCTGGACTGAAAATATAAAAATTCTCAACGTTATGCATGTGCGTGAAAACTATGCAACTCGTAACAGTCATTTTTGGATTTTTCAGCAAACTTTTGCAACATAGGCTTTTTAGGGCCCACCTCATGAACAGTGACACTGTTGTTTCATTGATTGGTCCCAAAGGTGATTCCACACAGTAACTGCGGGAAATCACCTTTCAGGGCCAAATAACAAAATAACAGTGGCTGAATTGGTGGGGGTCCCAGAACCCATGTTGAAAATTTGAGCAAAAATTTGCAAAAATGGCCAAGATATCCTCCTGTTGAAAAACAAAAACATTTTTGCTATTATACAGCTTACCAGCATTTCTTCAGTTTGCGTTGGCTTTGAAGAGTGCAGACATGTTCTCGGTCCACCAAAGATTGTTGTGTGGAGCTTGAGGTAAGTAGAAGAAGAAGAAGAAGAATCAGCATTTATATAGTGCTTTTCATACACAGTATCCCAAAGTGCTTTACAAGCAATGCTAGACTGGTAGTAGTAAGTACTGAATGTGTGGTGGCGCCATATCGCACATCATCACCACACACAGCCTGGATAATTGCATGAACTGGTTTATGAGAAGGGAATGTTGATCTGGACACCGGAATGTTCTCTGCTCTTTGCGAAGAGTGCCCTGGGTTCTTATACTTCCACCTGGACACCCACCAGGACAACACCAGGATGGGCAGAAGGGACCTCGGTTTAACATCTCATCCGAAGATGGCACACCCAGCAGTACAGCACCCCCAATACTGCACTCAGATGCCAGCGATTTTTAGGTGCTAGTCCAATCCTGGTGTGGGATGAGAACACACAACCTTCTGGTCCAGAGGCAGATGTGCTACCAACTGAGCCACGCTGACACCTATGTAAGTATGGGGTATGGGGGATGCAGGTGCGCAGAGGGTGGGTGCGGGCTGGGGAGGGACCTGATGATGAGGATTGTTTCCTTTGTTTCAGGTAACAACAATAAAAAACAGCACCTGGACCATTTCTGTTTTGACAGGTTTGGCCACACCAGGTTGGGCTCCCAGTGTGGCACATTTGGCTTAGGGGGTCCTGTTAGCCACACTGGGGTGAGCTCCCAGTGTAGCACACAAACTCAGTGGGGCTGCACCAGGAAAATGCTGACGCGATGGGGGGGTTAACATGCTGACAGAGGGATTGGGCAGCGAGCCACTGCCCACCATGTTTATTGAAATGTTAAACCAGGCAAGCACGCCCTGCAGTGTTGGGTCACTCCCTCATTGCAGTGGCAAAATTGTTTCAGTTGATGGCAGGCTTTTGCACTGCTGTCATAGAACAGTGTGCTATTTCATTTGTGCCACAGAGCCCAGCCTACAAAAGCAGTGGGCGCCACTGGCCACAACATGACTCTACCTCAAAACTTGCTATTCCAAGCTACCACATTATGTTTATTGCACGCACGAGACAACATAAAATGACTTCAATTTCTACAAGGACTAAAATCAAGGTTCCCAAAGATTTAGATGACAAATGGAATAAAAAACAGAGAAAAGAAGATAAAGAATATGCAAAAAGATATAGTTAAGCAACACCAATAACTTCAGGCGGGTCTGTATCTCATTTTGATGTTTTTGAGCATTAGGGAGGGGCGGACAGCGCACAGTAGGAGGGAGTGGGAGGGTTTATGTGCACTGCAGGTGTGGGGACAAGGAACGGAGGGAGTGGGCGGACAGCATGCAATGGGAGGGAGCAGGAGGGTTTATCTAAACTCTGGGTGGTGGGACAGGGAATGGAGGGCGCGGGGCAGGCAGCATGCAGTGGGAGGAAGCTGGGAGGTTTACTTTCAGTCTGGTGCCAGGGCTGCAGGAGGGAGGCGAGTACACAGCATGCAATGGGAGGGAGCAGGAAGGTTTATTTTCACTCAGGGTGCCACAAGAGGAACAGAGGGATCGGGGTGACAGCACGAGTGGAAGGGAGGGAAGAGTTTACGTGCACTATGGGTGCGGGGACAGGGAATGGATGGAGCAGGGTGGACAGCATGCAGTGGGAGGGAGGGAGGGTTTACTTTCACTCTGGGTGCCAGGACGGGAACGGAGGGAGCAGAGCTGACAGTATGTAGTGGGAGAGCGGAAGGGTTTACTTGCAGTCCAGCTGCCAGCATGGGGAAACGAGGGAGCGGGTGGACAGCACTCTGTGGGAGGGAGGGAGGGTTTACTTACAGTGTGGGTGCCTGGACAGGGAATGGAAGGAGTGGGTGGACAGCATGCACTGGGAGGGAGCGGGAGGGTTTAGATCCTGGAGTCAGTTGAATAACCAATTATGACTGACTTGCAACCCATTATTTATCTATTTTTTTTTTAGCTCTGTATTTTTCTGCCTATCTGTGCCTGCATTAGCCCTTCTCTTTGAGGCTTCTATGGTATCCTGCATCAGGGTCCCTCCACAGGTCATCAGCACATATGGGTGCCCCCACTCTGTGTACCTCTAATACCAGGATGACCCCCAGTCGGGTGAGGGAGTCCCTATTCCCTCCCAGACCTGCAATGAGTGAGCACCTTGTGCCCACCAGTCCCGGTCCTCCCCGATCGCTGGCTCCCAAAGCCCATCTACCGGCACCAACACAGGCATTTTTCTCCTGGTGTTTTCTCCCACCCCTAGGGTATCAGCACACTAGGAGGGCAAGGAACTGTGGGCTCGCTGAGACGATCCTCGCGCCCTGCCCTTTTCTGATGTCCACCCTCCCACAGCTGTTACCTCTGTACTGCACTTACCACCTGAGTTCCCCGGGTGGCAGTATTGCAGCGAGGCTTGCAGATCGCCCACCCGGAGAAGGAGAGCAGCCATTGGGTACTTATTCCCCTCATCACCTGCCGACCACCGGTGGTCTGTGCTCGCCTCCTGAACACGGTCGCCGTGTGCCGGCGGCACCAGTGCCTCAGCCCTGTGGCACTGGGCTGGCTCGACTTGCAACTCGTTATGACTGATTTTTCAACCAGTTTAAAATTTGAGACTGCAACTGAATGAAGAACTGTCAACCTATTTTTCAACTCCCACTACTGTAGAATTTTATTTATGTACTGCAACATCGTGTTCACACAGATTTAGAGAGCTGCAACTTAGAAAAAGGTGGTAAGGGCAAATGGCCACAAAATTGAAGCAGAAAACACCTGCCTCAACTCACAGCATTCTGTTGGTGTGCATGTATAGCTTCCTCACACTCCTGCCCCGCCCGCCCGAGTCTACCAGTAGAGGTAGTGGGCACAAAACCACTGATGGTTTCGAGCATGGCTGGGGCAGAGTTACGGGCTAACAGTTACTCAGGGGGGAAGTGAGTCAGGGAGCAAAAGGGGTGGTAAATCTCTATACTGACAAAAGGTCTTGGGGTATGATATGCTGTTAGTGCAGAATGGATGGGCTGCTGGTCTCCTGACATGATTGTCTATGTTTTGTGCCAGGTACACTACAGCACAAGCACATGGCTCTCAGTTTATCTAGTCGGTACAGAGCACACTGTGGTACATTTAGTGCTGGCAATAAGTGAAGGACTGACAGCACTTGAGTTTAAAGTGCACCACCCAATACAGTGTGTGCTGGTACAATGCAGACTTACCCAAAGTATGATTTATTTAATGCTGGTGAAAAATGAGGGACCAGCAGTCCCGGAGACTGTAATTCTGCTTCCTTGTTCACCGAGTCCTGTACCCCTGCCTTAGCAAAGGTTGTGCAAGTTCTAACTAACACTGTGCAAGTGGGGTGGGGTTCACACATACAGAACTGAACTTCGGTTTACCACTGTCCAGTGAGTCCTGTTTTATCACTGCATGCCACAAGTCTGTGTACTGTCATGTTCTCTCAGTCTCCGCTTTGCTTTTCCGCCTTTAGTTGTTGCTTTCCCTCAACATTGTTGAGACTTCTGCTCTAAACTGCTGCAGTTACCTTACACAACTGATGCTAAAACTTAGATTTTTCCAGCCGTGTTTAGGAACTGATTTGCTTACTCAGTCTCAGTACCCCAGCACCTATGGAAAGCAATTTTAGTGGTCGAGATGACTGCTACCTGGGCTCCTGGCACTACAGACAGAAACACTCATCCCACAGTTACCTGCAGTTGTGCCAATGAGTAACCAGCACTCCAAACAGCAGTAGATTCAGTTCAAAATTGATTTTACTGAAGTTTTATAAAACAAAGTATTACAAACAGTGAGCTCAGTATTGCACACAAATATTGCAGCCCTCACACATGTGTGCTCTGCCTCAACACGTCTGCCTCAGCAGAGCGCACACATGTGTGGGGTTCAGTTCAGCACTTTGGGCACTTTATTTGTGTGTGCAATCCTGTTCATTATATATTAAACTTCTCAGTAAAATGAATTTTGAACGAGTCTACTGCTGTTTGGAGTGCTGGTTTCATTGATATACTTCATTTATTGTTTGGTGCACCTGCAGTTGTGACGCTTGACCACTGTGCAAATATAAAGTACCCCAGGCATGCCCATCTGATGGAAGGGTTGCTGGCAGTGCACCACAAACTGACAAACTCGCATCAAAACCTAACTGGTAGGCATCATGCCCCGACACACACACACACACACACACACACACACACACACACACACACACACCTCGAACTGCAAATTAGGAAAAGAAGGTAAAAGGCATAAAAATTTACATGGGATAGGGAAACACTCAGCTCAGAGCTTTGAGTGCTGACAGTGTAGCTTTCCTCTTCCTCACTCACGGTGAAGACTCCAAACAAGGCACCAGTACCATCCATATAATGACTATGGTGCAAGCTGCTTTCTCTTTCTCAGGCACTTACTGACACCTCAAGAATGATTAAACCTTTTAATATTTGCAGGGTAAACCAACAGGTATAGTCCAAAGAAAGTGCCTCAAAACTGAAATCCAGCAGCCCGTGTCACCCATCCCAAGTTCAGTTACTCACCTCAGTGGCCACCCTGGCCGTCTGTCATCATGTCCGCTTCGGTCAGGCATTCTCACTCTCAATGCCACTCTACGCTGGCCAGCCCGGCCTCGACTGTTCTTCTCTCCCAACAGTTCTTCTCCATTTCTCTCTTTTCTGTGTCAATCCCTCCTCCTCCTGCTGTCTAGTGATCAGTGGAATTTACTTCACTAGGGTGATGGTGGGACTGAGGAATCCTGCGCATTGCACAATGCAACAATGAACCGATGACCTGTGCACAACTTTCTCCTGTTTTGTTCCCCAAACATGCTGCTGCAAATTGACCGAGGCTCGAGTTCATGTGCAGCGCACACAACTCCTGGTTCCTCCTCTCTCTAACCTGGTTGCTGGGATGGGGAGCAGAGGGAGCGGGCAGACAACGTGTAATGGGAGGGAGCAGTGTTACCCCTGGATTATGCCCCTATTGTCCCACATACACCTCACACTGTATTCCTGGTCTATTGTGCTGTGATACTGCTATTTTGCACCAACATTGTAGATATTAGCACACATCATATAAGCATGGGTGCTAGGAATGTGCTTTGCTGCTAAGATATGCTAATATTGTAATGCATGATTCATTATACCTCACTAAAATACATTTATCTAGATTATGTTTGTGTTTTATAGATATTCCATATATAATCTACCTAATCACTGATAAGATGACTCAGAGGGATCATGAGTGATTATTGTATACTTATATTCTCATATAATTATATGTATGTGTGTTTTACACTCAGATAATCACGTGTAATAGTGCCCTGCCATCAGTTCTCTTTGTCTAAGCAAATTGGAACTGCCTTCCTGGGGAGGTTGTTGGGGCTAAAACAGTGGGGAATTCAAACATCCATGGGACAGACACAAGACAATTGTAGTAGGGGTGGCAGGAAGTAGGCTGTTGGTTAACTAGAATCTGCAGCTTATCCAGTAGGTAGGGAAATGGGTGGACTGGGTGGGCCAAGTGGTCCTTATCTGCCATCAAAGTCTATGTTTCTATGTTTCTATAAGCTGACAGAGACAAAAAGCCTTTGTTATGTCTTATGTTTTATGCTGGCGAAGTAAGAAATGGTGTATGTAGTTTGAACTGTCATCATTTCTTTTGTCTAGCTATAATGCTAATGGGAGCAGTTGCTTTGGCTTCTCAGAAGAAACTAAAAGGGAAAGGATCAGATTTGTTACAGTACAGTAGCTTCTTGTTGATTTTTACATTGTTTCGTGTGTATTTTACTTGGTAGAAGGTTATTTCTTTTCTTTCTTACTATTTCTAAGGGGCTAGCAGGATATTGTTTTGGGGCTGTTGGAATTTTGATAACTGTTTTGGTGGCTATAAGTGGCTCATTTGTTTGATGTTTCACTGTGTAGCAGGCTGCATTTGAAGAGGCCTATTTCTTCTTATTTAAAAACCTATTTGGTGTGATTTAACTGGGGCTGTTTCTTTGAATCAGAGACCTATATCTTCTAATTTCTAGCCTATTTTGATGTGTTGTTGGTGAAGCTGTTTGAATTGGAGACCTATTTCTTTGGTAGCAAATCTATTTTTGGAGGCTTTGAGTAGAATTGTGATTCATTTTTGCTGGCTTCACTAGCTGCAAAAGTTAGTGCATAGTGGGGAAGGTGCTAATGGTCTGACCAGGGCCTCAGCTACCTGATTGTTTCTGGAAGACTTGGGTTGGTCCCACCCTCACCCCACCCACCCTGGTCCGTGATATCCTTTATACCAGGGTTCTGACATCACTTCCTCAAATGGGCAAAGGATATTCACCCGTCATAGCAGAAGCAGATATCCAGTAAAGGAACAGCAGTGAGTGAATAGGTGACTGCTATCTCAGTGGAAGGAAGTAAATGCAAATCTAGGAGCTTTCATTGTTACTTCTTTGCATTGATATTGTATTGTGGAAAGGAGGAGTAGGAGTTTGAAGAAGGATAGTTACTAAAGTCTCTTTTGAGTTTAGATAGGAAGGTTAGGAATATAAAAAGCAGTTGCTCAATCTATCTAAACGTGTACAACAAAGGGGTAAGGAAATTAAGAAAAGAATGTTTTGCACTGATAGAGAGGGAGAGGGAGACTTGGAGTGTTTGGTATCCTGCATCTGGAAGGGTGGGGGTCGCTGTTGAGCAGCGACAGCAATGGGTAGAGTGGTAGGCTGCAACAACTGCGGTGCACCAATCTTTCTAAAATTGCCTGGAGGTGGGAGGATGTTTAGTGTGCAACCACATAGAGAAACTCAGAAAGGAGATTGAGGGTCTGCAGGAGGAACTAAGACAGGCAAGGCAGACTAGGGGTGGGTTGAGCTCAATATTGAGGGAGGAAGAATGGGAGATGAGGGAGGCGATAAGCCAACAGTGGTGAGGAGAGGGTCAGCAGAAGGAAGCAGTGACAAGGGGCCCAGGCGAGAGAAGAACAATTGATCGGGAAACCACGCCAGGAGACAAAAGACAAATGGAAGGAGGAGATAGGGAACTTGTGAGGGAGGCGAAGAAGTGGCAAAAGTCATGGAGTGGAAAGGAGAGAACAGGTTACTATGAAGAGAGAGGAGCGGCGTTTGTGAAGGGTCTTCAGAAAATAGTTTTGCACTGCTAGAGAGGAAGAAGGTGGAGGAGGAAATGATGAAATTAGAGGAGTAATTGATAAATGCCTGGACCAAACTGGAGCGGGGAAAGTTCTGTTGGGAGAATTCCAACAGGGGAAAAAGGGGAAATAATGTGCAGGAGGAAGAAGAGGAGCTGGAATGAGAGAGGAGATAAATGTAAGCAAGCAGGGAGTAAGAGTGGTGAAGTCTTAGTGCTGGGGACTCAATACTAAGAGTCAGATGGGGTAGCAAGGGGAGAGGCATAGTCGATTTGGGTGGAGGCCATGCCAGGAATGACAGCCTAAGGGTGGGACAGTCTGTTCTGAAATATGCTAGAAGGGTAGGGACAAGCCTCATTTACTTATACATCTTGGGACGAACGACCTGGCTGACAAGACAGTAGATATAGTCCAGAGGAGGTTTGAGGAACTAGGACAATTATGTGAGGGGCAGGAAGATCAGTAACTTTTTCGAGATACTGCCAGTGCCCAAGGCAAGCACAACAAGAAAGCTGAGAACAGAGGAATTTAACGGATGGCTAAGAACCTGGTGTTGTGCTAAAGGGTATGGGCTGTTGGGGGTGGGAAGGGACCTGGGAGGACAGTAGTTTCTATGCCAAGGACAGACTACACTTGAGTGAGGAGGGAAAGAAAGTGTTGAAACAGAGGATGGAGGAGTACAAGGAAGTAGGGAATTTAAACTAGGCGGGGGTGGCAATTGGAAAAGAGACATGCAGAGACCACAGGTTGGGAACCATATGAGCTTATCCTCATAACAGTGACAAAGGCCAAATGGCAAGTACTATTGGTGATGCTAGTAAAGGAGGGCAGGATGGGGGAGGTGGAAGGTGGTTACCCTTAATGCTAGGAGCCTTGGGAGAAAAACTGCAGAGTTACAGGTGTTCATGGCAGAGGAGATCTGGACATTGCAGCCATCACAGAAACATGGGCCACCCAATAAAATGACTGGGACCTGTCTGTACCAGGGTACAGGTTATTTTGTAGGGACAGGTGATTGGGAAAGGAGGGGTGTGGCACTATATGTGAAGGAAGGACTGAAGTGTGTAAGGGAGGAAGGGAAGAGGGTAGTACGAGTCAATTTGGATGCAAATCCAGGATTCCAAGAATAGGATTCTTAGAATGGGAGTGGTGTACAAGCCACCATCTCAGACGGAGGAGTTAGACAGGGAACTAGCGGGACAGATCAGAAGGACCTGTGAGAAGGGTAGTGTGGTGATTGTGGGGGACTTCAGCGTGCCAGGGTGGACTGGAGTACCCCAACAACCAGGAACAGAAGGAGCAGGTACTGCTGGATGCCTTCCAGGACAGCTTCCTGCTGCAAATGATCAGTGAACCAACCAGGTTAGGGAATACCCTTGACCTTGTGCTGGTAAATAGGGACTTTGTGAGAGAACTTACAGTGGAGGAACCGCTGTCAGAGAGTGACCACCACTCAGTATGGCTCACATTGAATATAGGCAAGGAATGAGTGGAATCTGGCACAAGAGTGCTGGACTTCAGAAAGGCCGACTTTGGGAGGATGGGGAAGTGGTAAAAGGTACCTGGCCAGAATTCAATCTAGTATGGACACTAACCAGAGGTGAGAGCTCATAAAGCTGGGGATAGTGGAGGCAACCAAAACCTGCTGTAAGGCCCACAGCAAGAAGGCTAGGGCTAAGAAACTGAGCTGGTTGAGCAAGGAGGTCACGAAAAGGTAAGGAGGAAAAGAGCTGCCTTTATGAAGTACAAGAAAATAGGAGGTGGGAGGACAGGGAGGAGTACTTGACAGAATCAAGGAGGTGACAAAGGCAGTAAGGGGAGCCAAGGCATCTACGGAACTCAGGCTGGCACAAGGCATTAAGAAGGGGTTGAAGGACTTCTTTAGGTGCATCAGGGAGAAAAGGAGCTGTAAGGACCATAGTGAGGATTAGAAAGGAGGGAGTTGGGTGGAAGCAGGGCGATAAGGCAGAAGCACTAAATGAGTACTTCTACTCAGTATTTACTAATAAGAAGAGGGGTGACACCCAAGGGGGAGAAATGGCAGAAATGGGGGAGGAGTGACAGATAGGGAAATCATGGAGGGCAGAGTTTGGGAGGGTTTGAAGGCACTGCGGGTGGATAAGGTGCCCGACCCAGATGGCATCCACCCAGGGTACTGAAGGAGTTGGCAGAGGTCCTTGCAGGACCTTTAGCAGACCTATTTTATGCCTCACTACATCTGGTGTGTACCTCAGGACTGGAGGATGGCTCATGTGGTGCCCTTCCACAAGAGTGGCCCCAAGGATGAACCAGGAAGCTACAGACCAGTGAGCCTCCACATCCATTGTGGGTAGCTAATGGAGACTATCCTGAAGGAAGGCTGGTGGCCTCCTGGAGGCCAAAGGACTACAGGACAGCAGACAGCATGGCTTCATTCGGGGTAGATCCTGCCAAACCAACCTGGTGGAGTTCTATGACTGGGTAACTAGGCAACTGGACAGGGGCCATGCAGTGGATGTCCTGTATCTGGACTTCAGTAAGGCATTGGCTTGGTGCCACATGGAAGGCTGGGAAGTAAGTTAGTAAGCACAGGGGCAGGTGCAAAGCTGGTGAGATGGGTAGGGAACTGGCTTCAGGGAAGGCAACAGAGGGTGGTGGTGGGTGGGAGCTCTCACACCCAAGGGTAGTGACGAGCAGTGTTCCACAGGGCTCGGTGTTGGGACCAGTGTTGTTTGGGATATTCATTATTGGACATCAAGAGCAAGATCACTCTGTTTGCTGATGATACCAAGATAGGAGCAGTGGTGGATGACCACGGGATGGCAGGGCTTGCAGGATGATCTGGCAAAGCCTGAAACCTGGTCAGACACCTGGCAACTGGGTTTAATGCCAAAAAGTGCAAGGTGCTGCATTTTGGGATGAAGAACCCATGGAGAGTTACCAGCTGAGGGTAGTGCAGCTAGCCCAGACAGAGGAGGAGAAGGATCTGGGTGTGCTCATTACGGGTCAATGAACAACTTAGCACGATGTAGGAAGGCAGCTGCAAGGCCAACAAAATGCTGGGTTGTATTGCAAGAGGTATATCCTCGAGGAGGAGGAGGTGATTCTGTGACTGTGTAGGTCATTAGTTAGACTGCACCAGGAATACTGCATGCAGTACTGGTGTCCGTATCTGAGGGACATTAAGTTACTGGAGGGTGCAGCACAGGGTGACAAAAAGATGATCAAGGGGCCTGGGGACTTATCTTACGAGAGGAGGCTGAGGGAGTTGAACATGTACTCACTGGAGGAGAGGAGGACGGGGGACATGATTGAAACCTTTAAGTACATGAAAGGAATAAACAAGACAGGTACAGAGGGCTGTTCAAGTAAGGGAGGGAGGGACACCAGGGCCATGATATGAGACTGGAGGAGGAAGGTTCAGGAGGAGATAAGGAGACATTTTTACAGAGAGGGTGGTGGCTGGGTGGAATCGTTACCAGCAGAAGTGGTATCCAGTAGAATAGTGGACTGCTACAAAAGGGAATGGGACAGGACAAGGGGAGGGTCAATGAAGGGAAGGGTGGAAGGGAGGGCAGCTGCAGAATAGGGGTGCTAGCTGCACATTCGAGCAGACTTGATAGACCTCTAGGCCTTTATCTGCTGGCAAATTTCATATGTTAATATTCTGTCTCATATGATACTCATTAATTCTGTCTCCTAAGTCATTATCCAATCGAGAATGACTTAGGACCAATACATATTGTTTCTCATATCTGTAACTATGTTGTAATCTCTGTTGCTATGTTGTTATCTGTAGTATTTAGCTGTCAGCAACCCACTGTAGCTTCTCTAAAAGGGAAGAGAGCTGGAGCACGGGAGAGATAGAACAAGATCTTAGAGAACCTAGGATCTACAATTCTGGAGATTATGTACATTCTTCAGGAAATGTGAGAAACCCATCTCCCTTGGGATTTTCTCTGTCACATGCTTGGCGAAGTCATATAAAAACTTTATTAGTACTCCTTGCTTGTTTACAGATGTTTCTTGGCAGACTCCAAGACACAAGAATCTGTATTATTATTATTATTTTTATTGTTCACCCTACACACCAAGAGTGTTTAAACAGCAGCGGAGGGTCTACTTACATGCCGGGACTGGGAAGCAGGAGCGGGGCGGACAGAACACAGAGGGAGGGAGGGGAGGGTTTACTTGCATCCGGGTTGCTGGATGGGGAAACAGAGGGAGTGAGGTGGACAGCATGCAGTGGGAAGGGCGGGAAGTTTCACTTGCACTTCTGGTACTGGGACAGGGAACAGAGGGAGCAGGCTGGACAGCACACAGTGTGAGGGAGGATTTATTTACAGTGGTGCTCGACTGGGAACAGAGGGAGCAGGTGGACAGCATGCAGTGGGAGGAATTGGGAGGGTTTACTTGCACTCCCTGGCACCGCAATGGACAACAGAGGGAGTGGGGTGAACATAAATGTCTCGGCAGGCAGGCACACCCTGCAATGACGGGTGCTCCCTCATTGCACTGGCCAGTTTCTTTCAGCATGCCCTACAATGATGAGGCACACCCCTCATTGCAGCGGCCAGTCTCTTTCAAGTTGGTGGCATGCTTGCTGAACTAGTGTCAGCAGCTCGTGTCACTATATTGGATAAAGACGGCCAAAGTAAGCTCAAGAAATGCAGTGGCAGCATTGGCTGCCACAGTGCTGCACCTCCACAACCTCTTCTCTCCTAAGCTGCCACATAATGTTTTGTGTACATGCACGCAAGCAAACATAAAAATAGGAGACCCTCTAGTGGTAGGTGCATATAATCTACCAATGGAAAACTAGACAACCCCAAAAAAAAGCAGGGGTTGGTAGATAAGGGCAATCAAATATGCAGTTAGGTAGAATAGGTGGGAATGGGGGGTGGGATAGCAGGGAGAGCAAAAAGATTACAGAAGGCAGAGGTAAAAAGAGAAGTTTAACAACACATTTTTGTTTAAACAGCAATCACTAAACAGTTTTTGTACCAATAAAATGCAGTTTAACAGTATACAAAGTCCAAAACAGTTGTAACACTTGAGTAAAGCAGAGCAAAGAAACAGAGAGGGCCAGTGAAACTAGCTAGTCAGTGGTCGCTGCCTCCAGTAAAGTACCCAAACAGGTAAAAGTCTTATTTGGGCCCAGCGGTTGAGATGCAGCAGCAGTTCAGGCTACTGCACTTTGCTCAGGTTATCTGGGGATCCCTGGGAACCAGGTGAAAGCAGGCCCCAGCAGTGGCTTTGCTTTGTGTTTGGTGAGGTGGGCAGTGGCTTAAAATCACAAGCCACAATGCCAGTGGTGTTGAGTACCTGATTGGGGCCTCACACTTGCTCAAGTTGTCTGGGGATCCTTGGGGAACTGGGTAAAAGCAGGCTGCAGTGGTGGCTTTGCTTTTTGTGTCCGGTGAGGTGGGCAGTGGCTTAAAATCATAAGCCACAATCCAAGTGAATGACTTTGCTTTGACCAGAGAAGTTCAGGTGTTGGTCCAGCCAGATGCCTAAATAGCTGAAGGAGGATGTGTCTCAGAAAGTCCCATTTAGGGTGTGGAAGGAGGGTAGAGGAAACCTGGTAAGTCTCTGCCTGGTGCGAAGGTCATGGAGACTGTTTTTGGCTTTGAGAGATAGTTGGTGATTTGCAAACCAACGCTGAACTTTGTCGAGTCGTACTGCATGTTGGATGCAACCTTGGTGGGCAGGGCCAGATGCCTACAAGACTGTATCATCAGTGTACATGTGAATGGATAGCAGGTGGATGGAGATTGTTTAGAAAAAACAGAGAATGGTATGGGGCCTAACACTGATTCCTGGGGAAGCCATTTCGTATCAGGAGGGGTGGGAATTGCATCAGTGATCTTGCCTGATTGGGTTCTGCCAGTGAGGTATGTCTTGAACCAGTCTGTGGCTGAGGGGATAGCCCAGCTGTTGATAAGTTGTCATGGAGAATGGCATGGAGACTGTGTTAAGGCTTTGACCAGATCGACAGAAATGGCTGAGGTGACTTGGCCATTGTCCATTCCCATGAGGATAGAATCAGTGAGTGAAGAAGGGAGGTGGTGGTAGAGTGATTTTCCTGAAGCCAGATTGATAAGGGATGAAGAAGGAGGAGTCATTGAGGTAAGCGTGAGTTGGAAGAGGGCTAGGTGGTCCTGAAGTTTGGCAAGGAAGGAGAAGAGAGATGGAGCTATAGTTGCCAGGGGAGGTGGAGTCTCCACCTTTGGGGAGGAAAGAACTACTGCGTGTTTCCATGGGGAAGGTACTGAGACAGTTGAGAAAGAGAGGTTTAGGATAATATAGATTGAGTAGGTGATGGCTGGGGCTGAGAGGGATAGTAGTTTAGGGTCAAGGCCATCTGGGGAGGAGCCTTTGAAGGGTTGATTGCTAGCAGGGCATCTAGGGTGTCATTTGAGGAGACAGTAGCAAAGGAGGGGATAATCGGAGGGGTCATTCATAGATAATAGGAAGGGGTGAGGGAGGAGAATAGTTTGGGAGGGTTTGGAGTAGCTCATCAGCAAGTGGTGTAATAGGAGTTGAATTTAGTAGCTACTGCAACTGGATTGGCAATGAGGGTGGTGTTTATCTTAAGTATAGGGGTGGGTGGACAGGATGGGGGATAAAGAGGGCATGGACCACTTCCAGAACTTGATGTTTGTCGCAAGGTAGATTTGAAGTACTTGTTTTGGCTAGCCTGACAGCCGGTGCAGGCATCAGGGAGTTTTCGTAAATAAGAAGGTCATTTGGAAGTTGGGAGACTTTGTGTTACTTCCAGGCCAGATCTCTGGCTATGTGGCAGGCTAGTAATTCAGGGGTGATCCTGGGAGGTGATAACCTCTAACCCTTGTTTGTTTAGGATGCGAAGGCATTCCAATTTGCTAGGAAGATGTCTTTAAAATAGATTAGGATTTTATGAACCAAGGAGATGCTTGCTAGAGGGATCAGTCTGAGAGGGCAAGGATATGCAGGAGAGTTCCAATTCTAGGATTTATAGGTCCGTATTTGTAGGGTTTTATTTGGGGATTTAGGGTGTGAACTTTTCTGATCAGGAAATCTGACTTGTGGTCGCTGAGAGCATCCAGAAGGATGCGGAGCGAAACCAATATGGGGGTGGGAAGTTAGGGTCCAATTAAGTCGGGAGTGGTTTGGGGTCTTGTGATTAGGCAAGTGGATTCTGTAATTAGTTGTGTAAGGTTGAGGCACTGATAGCATTTCTTGTGGTAGGTGTTGTTGGGGACAACCAATTTAAATTGAGGTTGCCAAGCATGTAAAGCTCACCAGATTGAGAGAGGAAGTAAAGGAAGTTAGGAGGTCAAGGAGACAGTGGACTGGACATTTGGGCGGCAGTAGATCCTGGCTACAAAGCTAGGGAGTGAGAAAGGAAAGGATCGTTGATGGCTAAGGCATCATGGGTTGCTGGGTTGGAGGAGGAGAAGACTGGGAAACTGGAGAGAGGCATGGATATACATGGCCACTCCACCACCCCTGCCTACTCTGTCTAGCCTTAGGTTGGAGTAACAGGGGATGGAGACCGAGTGGTCAGAAATCGTGCTCTTTAGCCATGTTTCTGTTATAATTAGAATGTTTGGTTTCAGGGCAACAACTATGGCTTGCAGAAGGTCTAATTCAAGTAGGCTACAAATGTTTAATTGTAGTATCCTGAAACCCTTTATGAGGGTTGCTGGGGTAGGGTATGGGCAGCAGCAGTGAGGGACATGGCAAGGTGAAGGAAGTAGCAGGACCGGGGTTGGGGTGGATGTCCCCGAGGAGAGTAACAGTAGAGCTAAGATGAGGAAGTGTAGCTTTGTGGATTTGGAGTGATGGGGCTTGAGACCGAGTGAATGAGGTAGAAAGGAGTAGTATAGTGAAGAAGTAGGAGGGAGAACAGCAAATAAATTTGGTAAAGTTGGTAGGGATGCATGTGGAATGATGAAGGAATGGGACCAGAATACGTTAGGGGAAGGAGTAATAGCATGAATATCAGTTGGGGCCTGGAGACAGGGGGTTTAGATGGGTTTGGAGTTATAGGTCCCTGGGCTGGCAAAAGCAGGAGGGGCAGGTAGGGAGGAGGTAAGAAATAAGGTTGTGGGAGGGAGGTAGAGGAAGGATTTGAGTGGAGGTAAACATCCTTACAGTCAAGGAGCAGCGGGGGCAGACTTTGGTAGGTAATAGACTACAACAAGGGGTGTAGCTGAACAGAGTTGCTTTGCTACTGACGGGCAGGAGTGTAATGTTTAAAATAAAGCTCCTTCAGGTATCCAGCTGAATAGCCTGTAGTAGGAAAGTAGAAAGTGAAAGATGTTGGCAGTCCTTATGCGCGGCAGTCTGGCAAAGGCTGCATGCTGAGTGCTCCTCCACCGACAATGGAGAAGCACTGATATCTCCCAGTGAACACACCACCCTGTAGTGTGTTATTGCACTTTATTCTGTACTGTGATTGAAAGAATCATGTCACATGATCATGCTGCTATTACAGTATAACCACCGGATAAGTTAAAATGTCTTTTTGTTCATGTCCCTGCTCTCCAGTTGGCCCCAGCTGCTCGACTTCCCCAGCCCTGTCACCCTGGCATCTCCCAGGATTTACCTTATACCTCCCCATATTCCTCCAGAGCTTCCCTATGGTGTGCATGGAGCCAACTGTACCTCTGTTGCAGAAGGATTTGGTTGTGGAGAAAGCACTAAGGTAGCCAGGTGTGGTGCCTGCGAGCATATCAACATCATCTAGCTTGAGTGTGGTGTGTTTTCTTGCTTTCTCCTCATGTCCTCAGAACATTGATGTAAAGGATGTGCAATGCATACACGTTGTGGCATCTGTAGATGTCCTCCCACCCACAAGCCATTCCAGCTGCACTGCTACCTGTGGTCAATGAGGTGGCGGTAATGCTTTAGTGCTGGCTGCCCTCCTCCCGGAAGATGAGAGCATTCTTTGGGATGCTCAGTCCTCCTTCCCCAGCTGGCTCTTTATGGCCCACACTCATTCCCGAAGTTGGATTGCGGAATTATGAGTGGTAGGGCTACCAATCGCTCACAGGCCAGTCCCAGAGTCTTTGCTTTTTATTTTTTGGGTTGTTTTTACCATTTGGATGTGTGGTTATCAGTTGTGTAAATGTGGAGGTAGGAGAACTCAGTTCCAGTGTGCATTTTGTTTAAATTTACATTTTTTCATTTTTTTAATCTCGTTTTCTCCCATTGTACCTGGGGCCCCAGCACACAGCCGTGCATGCGTTTGGAGGTGCACATACCAGCAAAGCTGGCTCAGCCCTTCCACCCCTCTCCTTGCAATCGCTAAGCTCTCTGTGTCTCGAACTGCCATCCATCCTCCAGTGGGTGGCAGCAAAGAGCCAGGAACTCCACATTCCTCCCTGGGAGAGGAGAGCTGCCTTCGCAACTCAGTCCTGCTTCTCACCTCCCCTCCTGCCGACCCCAGACAACCTGGACTTGCTCCTGAACCCGGGTTGCCGTCATGGTGCGAGGTGTGACATCCAGCACCTCAACCCTCAGTGCCACCGGGCTGGCTTTCGAGTGTGCATTTTAAAGTTTGAGACGCAGTTCCAGGAACAACGGGGAAAGACTGTGAAACGTACCCCAAAGGAGTGAGGACACGTGTCCCAGACCTCTGTTGGAAATGTTTGATCCTACATCAAAGTGGGGGTCCCCAGTTAATTTGTTCCATTTCCAATACCAACAGTTATAGAAACATTGAAATTTAAGGGCAGATAAAGTCCATTGGTCCATCTGGTCTGAATTATACATTATAAATTATGTTATGAAGTAACAGCAGTACTTCCTGGGTAGGTATAGCCAAGAGGCACAAACCACTCAAGGTGTTCGTTATTTAAGTGATATATTAGGTTACCTGGTGTATATGAAGGAATAACCAGATGATGTGTATGATTACATTTCTGAGGCCAAAGGCCAGGTGTTTAATAAACCACAGAAGCGGTTATTCTAAGTATACTCCAGCTAACTGAATGCTATTACTATTATACAACTAAGCAGGGCGGCTAAACCGGGGGCTGGTCGGCCATAGTCCCCCACTCCTATTCCTGGGTGGGCCACATATGTATTTTGGTCCCCCACTTTGTTGACACTCTGTATTTTATTTTTATTAATGTATTTTATTAATGCATACATGGCCTGTGTATATTACTTTTAATCAATATATGCAGCAGAGAAATTTAAATTTGAATTATGCGGTACCATCAGCTGCTTATGCACACTAATTGTATATTGATATTATGATGGTAATACAATCCATGCAGTGTATCTGCCTGCCAGGTTACTATGTAAGTTTGAATATATGTAACCCTAGGTGGCGCTATACCAAAGCTACTACCCTGCCTGCTTAACTACTAACAGGTTGAGGGGCCTAGGTCGAATGCGGGTGCCTCCACCCAGAGGTCAGGGTTTGCAGTAGTTAAACTAACGTGGTCACAGCCCTCCGGGACACTGTAACCCTTCTTCCCACTAGAGGCCCACACAGTGCATCAGAAATATCTTCACAATATACACTTACCCCCAGGACTGGCTCTGTCGACTGGACTCTGGGGACCCCTGTAAAACAAGATGATACAGTCACAGAAAGCCACAGTACAATACTTTAACATAAGCGAATACCTCAGTCAGGGTAACTTTGCTGAAACAAACAGATCTGATTTATTTAAGACGCTGTAACAAGGAAAGGGAAATCAGGTTAATTAGGTTAAACACATTAATAATCACAGTACTGTGCATATTCAGAGTCCCAAATTGTCACTTTCACTGGGTACCCAGGATGGGGGCTAGCCAGGATTGGTGCAGCTGGTTGGGGCCTGTAATGGAAAAACACTTGCACAATACCCAATTGTAATCGGGCCGGAGGGCTCAGTTAGTGAAGAAATGAAAAAGCAACAATCAGATGACACACTTGCAATTCGACAAACAGATGGCAGGAGCTACCTGCTTTGTACTCACAACTCAATGCTGGGAACAGGATGGAAGGCAGATTGTCCTGGATTGCCAGGAGGAGCAGACCATGTGGACAAGGTCCTTGTGACTGGACCCACTGCAGTTTAGAGCAAATGGATGTAGTCTGGATTAAGCTGGGGTTTACTTCAGCTTCATGCACTCTATTCACTGTACAGGAGATTTGAAGCGATTCCCCACAAGCACTACACATTTATATGTAAAAGAAAGTACTATACCAGGCAGGCTGCTTCTCGATCCCGATCGCAATTACTGCACAATACCGGAAGAACACACAGCAGATTCAGTTCCTGACAGACAGGCGTGATTCAGCAATTTCTCCAGTCTTCTACAAGGTGAGCCTGGTTTCTGCTCTTCAGATCTCCTTGATTCTCTTCACAGGTCGATTCCGTCAAACAGGCACTTGCACAAGCTGCAGGCCGAAACTTAGGGACTTACGCGATTCCTGCGCTAAAACTACACACTGAAGAAGCACACAGCTCCTGTCTCTTCACAGCCCAAACTGATCTGATCTTTCCAGTAGACAGACCGGGCATTTTCTTTGAGCTCCTCCCAGTTCAGTTGGCTGGTTTGGCTGTCACTCACAATCAGACTCCCCTGTTGGTGCAAAAAGGTGCGAGTCCAAACTACAATTCCCAGAGGTATCTACCATACAGTCCCATTGTGACTGGCTCCAGAGGAGAGTCAAGTTCTGATTTGCCCAGAGCAGGCTCCATTTTAAAGGATCCCCACACTGATTGGTCCAGTCCAGCAGTTCAGAACCAACATGAGGAGCTACTCTGCACAGTCCTGGCTACAAGCAAGCAGGTTAGAACAAACTGCATTTTCATTATTACTTTAACAGGTTACAAGCAAACAATTACATCTTCTGAAAGAGCTCCTCTGCACATATAGCGACTGCAGAAATGGAATGATTTGCTCAGTATTGGCGGGACTCGAGCAGAAACACACAGACCCCCATTTCAAAGTAAATATACTGCAGTTTGGCAGCTCTTAAAGTGACAGTACATGGGCATTAGGCACTCTCACTCAATTATTTTTAATTGGCTGAAATACAGGACACCAGCCTGGCGGAGAGCATTTAGGCTCACCCAAAGAAGGCTTTTAGTGACCCCCATTCGTAGGGGGTTACATATAGAATTTGTTTATTGCTTCTCTCAGTATTACTATGATGACAGCTATAATCTTCAAGTAATAGTGGGAACCAATAAATGAATTCTTCATTCAATCAATGAAATATCCACACATCAGCCACTAGTTAGAGCAGGAACACAGCATAGTGGTAGTTAAACTAAGTTGGCTGGTCGGTAATAGAAGTGTCAGATCTTGAGTGACTGAAGTAATAAATTCATGGTCATATCCTGCCTTTTACACAAACGTATCATCTGTTCTGCATCTGTTACCTATTCATTAAGAGTGGTGTGGTTCCTATTTGTGTTTGCTGCCTAATATACTTTTTATGTTTATTGCGCGCATGCGCAAGAAACATATTGTAACAACTTTCTCCAGAAGCAGGTTGTGGAGGTGCGGCACTGTTGTGGCTAATACCCCACAGCCTTTAAAGGCGGCCCACTTCCCCAATGCGTGACGCGCTACTGCTGACACTAGTTCAGCCAGCGTGCCACAACCTTGTAAAATTTAGCTGCTGCAATCAGGGCCACCTCGTCATTGCAGCATCAACCATTGCTGCAATGAGGCGACCCATCATTGCAGGGCAAAAAACTGAAACACCCGATATTGTTTGTGAACATGGTGATGTCTTGCCGCCATGTTCACAAACAATACCCACACCGGTGCCCAATCCTAAACCAGCATATTGCCCTCCCACAGTGTTTGTTTGCGATGGGGGCCCCAATCCCCATCGGCTTCAGTGACAAGGTTTATGTTGCCGACAGGAGTCCACTCCCCATCGGCATTGTGTCACCCGCTTTGTTGTCTGCCAGCAGGGTGCCCAATTCCCATCGGCATAATGTCACCCCCTTTTGTTGTGTGCCAACAGGGGTGCCCAATCCCCATCAGCAGAATGTAACCCCCCTTTTGTTGTTTGCCAATGGGGGTGCCCAATCCTGTTGGCTACAGCTGCCCCCCAAAAAGACTCCGTTGACACGCTGGAGCCCACCCCAGTGTGCCACATGTCCCTGTAAATGAAAATGGTTCAGTGATGTTTTTTTTTAACCTGTGAAAAAGGAAACAGTCCCTAGGGGTCTCCTGTCCCCTCCACAATGTGTGCCCCCCACTGTGCACCCTGCCTCCCCACACACCCTCACTCCATACTTACCTCCAGTCCGGCTTAGCGATCTTGGTGGACCGGGAACATGTCTGCACTCTTCAAAGTCGACCGCGAACTGAGGAAATGCCAGTCGGCTGTATAATGGAATAAATAGGGTTTTCAACTTTGATGCATATCTCAGACATTTTTGGAATTTTGGCACCAAATTTTCAACATGGGATTTTGGGACCCCTCCTCATGAATTCTGCCACTGTCATGGTGTTATTCGGCCTTTCGGGACTGATTAGCGAAATAACAGTGTCAATGTTCATAGGTGGGCTCTCAAATCCTATTCTGAAATTTTGAGGAAAATCCCCAAAATGACTGTTTCTGTCGTTGCGCAGTTGCTATACTCGCTCGTAACCTGAATTGCAATATTTTCATGCCAGATTTTCAACACTGGCATTTTTTCGAACCTCCTTGTGAACAGTACAGCTGTCATTTCCACATCCTGGCCAAATGTGTTTACACTTCCAGCGCCAGAATAACGCGGTCGGTGTGGGAAATCAGTGTTCAGGACAGATTAAGAAAATGACAGTGACACTGTTCATAAGCAGAGGGCCTAAAATGCCTGTGTTGACAATTTAGTGATGATACTCCATAAAATGATTGTGTTACAAGCGTGCAGTGCACAGTTCACATCGCTTCGTAACTTCATGAAGTAAAATATTTTCACTTCAGATTTTCAACATTGCCATTCTTCTGCACCTCCTTATGAATAGTACAGCTGTCATTTTTAACATCCTGGCCAAAATATGTTTTCTCAGTTCTGGCACAGAATAGCGTGGTCGCTGTGGGAAATCCATCTTGGGACACATTATGAAAATGACAGTGACACTGTTCATTAGCAGAGGTCCTAAAATGCCTATGTTGAAAATTTGGTGATAAAATCCATAAAATGAGTGTGTTACAAATGTGCATTGCGCAGTTTCCACAGCGCTCATACCTTTGCAACTTTGCAATATTTTCACTCCAGATTTTCAGCATTGCCATTTGCCACACCTCCTTATGAACAGTGCAGCTGTCATTTTTCACATCCTGGCGAAATATGTTTTGCTCTTCCGGCACACAGTAGCGTGGTTGCTGTGGGAAATCAATGTTCGGGCCATATTAAGAAAATTACACTGACACTGTTCATGAGCAGAAGTCCTAAAATACCTATATTGAAAATTTTATGATAAAACTCCATAAAATAACTGTATTATGGCGTGTGCTGTGCAGGTTCCACGCACCCTTGTAAGTTTGCAAATTAGTAATATTTTCACGCCAGATTTTCAGCACTTGCATTTGTTCACACCTCCTTATGAACAGTACAGCTGTCATTTTTCACATCCTGGCTGAAATGTGTTCCGCACTTCGGTACGCAGAATACATGAGTCGCTGTCAGAAATCAGTGTTTGGGAGAGATTAGAATCGGCGACAGAGAGAGAGGGAGTGACAGAGCTCAACTGAGCTCTGTCGGGACCAATGCAGATTTCTTTGTGGGCAGGAAAGGCAACAACGCAGGCAGGAGCCCAGCACAAAAGGGCAGCCTGCAGCACCAGGAGACACAGAATGAGTGAGTGAGGGAGGGGGTGAGTGAGCTCAATGGAGCTCTGTTGGGACTGCTGCAGATTTCCTTGTGGGCAGGAAAGGCAGCAGTGCATGCAGGGGCTAAGTACAAAGGGCAGCCTGCAGTGGTGGGAGAAAAAGAGCGAGCAAGTGAGAGGAGGTGAGCGAGCTTAACGAGCTTGTCTTGACTGCTGCTGATCTTTTGTGGGCAGAAAGGGTGGCAACGCAGATGGGAGCCCAGTACAGAAGGGCAGCCTGCAGCACTGGCAGAAATGGAATGAGCGAGTGAGATGGAGGAGTGAGTGAGGCCAACGAAGCTGTGATGGGACTGCTGCAATTTTCTTTGTGGGCAGAAAAGATGCAGACAGAGGCAGGAGCCCAGCACAAAGGGCAGCCTGCAGGCCAGGAGAAACAGAATGAGCAGAGTGAGACAGGGGGAGTGAGGAACTCAAGAGGTGTGTGTGACTGCTGCAGATTTCTTTGTGGGCAGGAGAAGGCGGCCGCGCAGGCAGAAACCTAGTACAAAAGGCCAGCCTGCAGCTGGCAGCGGAATGAGCGAGTGAGAGAGGGGAGTGAGCGAGCTCAACGGAGGTGTATCGTGACTGCTGTGCAGATTTCTTTGTGGGCAGGAAAGGTGGCAATGCAGGCAGGAGCCCAGCACAAAAGGCCAGCCTGCAGCGCCCGGCACAGAAACGGAACGAGTGAGTGGGGAGTGAGCGAGCTCAACGGAGCTGTGTTGGGACTGCTGCAGATGTCTTTGTGGGCAGAAAAATCTGCCAATGCAGGCAGGAACCCAGTACAAAATGGCAGTCTGCAGCAGCGGGAGACACAGAATGAGCGAGTGAGGGAGGGAGTGAGTGAGTTCAGCGAGCTCTGTTGGGACTGCTGCAGATTTCTTTGTGGGTAGAAAAAGGCAGCAATGCATGCAGGGGCCCAGTACAAAGGGCAGCCTGCAGCGGCAGGAGAAACAGAATGAATGAGTGAGAGAGGGGAGTGAGTGAGCGAGCTCAATGAGCCCGATCGTGACTGCTGAAGATTTCTTTGTGGGCAGAAAGGGGTGGCAATGCAGGCAGGAGCCCAGTACAAAGGGCAGCCTGCAGTGCCAGCAGAAAAGAACGAGTGAGACAGGGGAGTGAGTGAGACCGATGAGCTCTGTCGGGACTGCTGCAGATTTCTTTGTGGGCAGAAAAAATGCCAACAGAGGCAGAAGCCCAGTATAAAGGGCAGCCTGCAGTGC
Source organism: Neoceratodus forsteri (assembly GCA_016271365.2). Taxonomy (NCBI): domain Eukaryota; kingdom Metazoa; phylum Chordata; order Ceratodontiformes; family Ceratodontidae; genus Neoceratodus; species Neoceratodus forsteri. The sequence continues at coordinate 117,855,779 of JADMNL010000024.1, read as the reverse complement.
CAGGAGAAACAGAATGAGCAAGTGAGATGGGAGAGTGAGCGACCTCAGCGAACTCTGTTGGGACTGCTGTGGTTTCTTTGTGGGCAGAAAAAGGGCAGCAATGCAGGGGCCCAGTACAAAAGGGCAGCTTGAGCAGGCAGAAGAAACAGAATGAGCAGTGAGAGAGGGGCGAGTGAATGAGCTCAACAGAGCTGTATCGTGACTGCTGCAGATTTCTTTGTGACCAGAAGAGGCAGCAACACAGGCAGGGCCCAGTACAAAGGGCAGCCTGCAGCACTGACAGAAAGCAGGCAGTGGGTGAGAGAGAAGGGGGTGAGCGAGGTCAATGGAGCTCTGTCGGGACTGCTGCAGATTTCTTTGTGGTCAGAAAAAGGTGCCAACAGAGGTGAAGACCACTACAAAGACAGCAGCCTGCACCGCCAGGAGATACAGAATGAGCGAAGGTGAGACAGGCGGGTGAGCAACCTCAACAGAGCTCTGTCGGGACAGCTGTGGATTTCTTGGTGGGCAGAAAAGGTGCTACAGGCAGGAGCCCAGTACAAGAGGGCAGCCTGCAGCACCGGAAGAAACACAGTGAGCAGTGAGAGAGGGGAATGAGTGAGCTCATTGGACCTCTCTCGTGACTGCTGTGGTTTCTTTGTGGGCAGAAAAAGGTGGCAATGCAGGCAGGGCCCAGTACAAAGACCAGCCTGCAGCACCGGCAACAGACGGCGAGTGAGAGGGGAGTGAGCTACCTCAACGGACCTGTGTCAGGACTGCTACAGATTTCTTTGTGGTCAGAAAAAGCCACCAACAGAGGCAGGAGCCCAGTACAAAGGGCAGCCTGCAGCACCAGCAGAAACAGAATGAGGCGAGGTGGGGGGTGACCCACTTAATGGAGCTCTGTCGGGACAGATGCAAATTTCTTTGTGGGCAGAAAAAACATGCCAATGCAGGCAGAAGCCCAGTACAAAGTGCAGCCGGAAGCACCAGGAGAAACAGAGCGAGTGGTGACACGAGGCAGTGAGTGAGCTCAACGGACCAACGCAATCAACATTCAACATTGACAAATGCTTGTTTTTATTTGCAGGTGTGTGTAGACAGTGGCTTCATGTGGCTTTGGGACTTACACTTATTATTTAAGCCCTCATCCCTTCCATGCAGTGTGCTTCGTGCTCAGGAATTAGCTGTAATAGGAGCTCATTTGTGTGACTTGATGATTTTGTAATGCTTATGACATTTATGGGGTGGGAGGGACCTGGGAGGACAGTAGTCTCTATGCCAAGGACACACTACATTTGACTGAGGAGGGAAGAAAGTGTTGAAACAGAGGATAGAGGGAGTACATAGAGAAGTTGGAATTTAAACTAAGAAGACTTGGTTTGCTGGCAAGGCACCTAGCTTCAACTGAGCTCTTTCCTTCTAAGATTGCTTGAAAGGACAGAGCAGAGAACCTTACCAGAGCAAGGAAATGGATTAAGACTTCTTTTGGCTAAGCAGATTTACTGTGTGTTGTTATTTTATTTTGTACTCACAGGGATTGCTACTGTTTGTTGCTAACATTTTATTGCTTAATGTTTCTCTGATTCAAATTGTTGTTGCTGGTATACCTTCTTCTGCATTATTACAAGGTGTGCCTAAAGGTGTGTGCTAACAGATTATTGCTGTTACTGCTTTAATCTTGTGATGCAAATTGTCTTTGCAAGGTCTGTCTTCTGTTACTGCTTTATTTTCTCTGTAGCAAGTGTTTCTTAGAGGGTAATCTTCTGATTCAAATTGTCTTTGCAAGGTCTATCTTCTGTTGCTGCTTTATTTTTCTCTGTAGCAAAGTGTTTCTTAGAGGTATATCTTCTCTGAAATTATTACAGGTGGTGCTTTACAGGTTTTACAGTTTTATCTAATATTAGGATAAGCTTTCAGGGTTACTGCATTTGTTGTTGACTAATTGTTTCTGCTCTTGCCTCTTTGTTATTTCATCCGTGGTTTTCTTTTCGGCGGGAAGGGCCCAACCACCCACCCATCCCAACCACCCACACTACACTCCTTTTATAGGGTACCACAGTTGTGACATTTTCTGTGGCAAAGCAGGAAGGGTGGATCAGTGGGGCATCCACAAGGTGAGCTCATTTACAGGGGCACTAGTAACCAACTTGTTATAACAAGTTATCACAAACAAAACACAAAATCAAACCATTACTTGCATTTTCTTCCTTCTAATTACTCTGACCAGGTTATAAATCCAGCAGCTTATCTGGACTGGATATCATTAACTGTAGGTACTGCAACACTTTTCAGAAGGACAGTCTTATAGGATTTAGGACACTGTCCTACATGCTGAGCCATTGGAGATCTTAGGGCTCAGCTCCGGGCAGCATGGGCAGAGATTGCATGCCTCAAATTTCATATTCAAGAGGAATACATTATAAGAACCACCCACCATTTCCCAACGTCCAACAAAAGAACCCGACCGCAGAGGTAGTTGGTCCAGGAGGTTGACAGGTGGTTAGGAGAGGCAAATCGGGTGCCCCATCACTCTGTGCTCTCCAACATATTACTTCCAAAAACATGTAAACACTACAAACAGGTATCTGCCTCTATCTCAAATCAAACAAAGGAGCAGAGGACACTGCAGAACAGGACACAGCTAACACAACAAAACTCGCTCAAATCAGGAACCAAAACAAAAAAGCAAAGGAAATCCAAAAACTTCTGATCATAGGAGACTCCATGATTCTGGGAGTTGATACCATCTCCAGCCAGGGTAATGGTCAGATGTCTCCCAGGTACATCAGTGTGGAGAACATGGACGTATTAAAATTGTTCACAAAGCAGGAGAAAACATTGACATCCTGTTACACATAGGGACTAATGATCTGCCAGCTGGTCAGTTGTGGAGACCAGGAACATCTGACCAGGCTGGGTGATAAACTATCATCCATTTTGTCCGACATCTCCTTCTCTGAGATCCTGCCAGTCTGGGGGAGGGGGCAGATGGACGGAAAGGTCAGAGAAAGGGGAGTGAGGAGCTAAACATGTGGCTCAAGGGCTGGTGCCAGGAAAAGGACACAAATTTGTAGGAACTGGCAACAGTTCTGGGAGCAAGTTCTTTAAATTTGATGGACTGCATCTGACTAAGGAGGGCGTCAGTGCATTGGGGCAGAAGTTTGGCGTCTTTGCAGAATATTTAAACTAGCAAATGGGGAGGGTGCAGCACCCCATCCGTCGAATGGAAGAACACCCCTCCCCTCAGCTAGTGGTCAAACAGGGATTCAGCATGTTTGCAGTTCATTTGCATCACCAGGTAAGCAAAAGGTCCGTCTCCCATATGATGCACAGGGAAATACCAAACCTCACCCAATGACTAACACACGAAATCTGGCCAATGGAAAATCATGTATACAAATGCTCACAGCCTGGGAAATAAGATCTCAGACCTGCAGGCAATAATGTCAAGAGCTAAACTGGACATAGTAGCAATTAGTGAGATGTGATTTACCAGTAACCACTCTTGGAGACTTCAGTACCTGGCTATGTACTGTTCAGAAGAGACCGAGGTGCAAAAGGGGTGGAGTGGCCTGTATGTCAATGAAAATATTAAAGCTACAGAAATTCAGAATACACATAAGGAGCCAGATGAACTGTGGGTCACCCTGGAAACAGGAAATGGGACAGCCATAAGAACTAGGGTTGTCTACAGGCCCCCAGACCAGGGGAGGACATAGACACATTACTGTTAGAAGATATACAAAACATGACAGCTAAAGGGAGGTTCTGATAATGGGAGACTTCAACATGTCGGATACAGATTGGTCAATACCAGCAGGAACATCTGCCAGAACTAGACACATGGTGGATTCCCTGCAGGGGGGCCTCAAACAACTGGTACAACAACCCACAAGGGACAGGGCTATCCTAGATCTAGTATTGACTAACAGGAAGGGATCACAGATCTCCAGGTAGAAGGTCACCTGAGGGCTAGTGACCATCACATGGTATGGTTCAATTTGGCCACTACATCTAAATCATCCCATTCCAAGGCAAAAATATGGGACTTCAGAGTAGCTGACTTTTATAAGATGGCCAACAGAGTTAAGCTAACCCTGGCAAAACAAACACAGGTGAGGGGGTACAGGCAAAGTGGGCAAGCATTAAGGATGCAATACTTGAAGCAACATCCCATTGTGTTAGACAGAAAAGAAGAAGAAACCACTTTGGTTCTCAAATACAATGTGAAGAAAGGTCAGAGCCAAAGGCTGGCCTTCAGGAAATATAAGGGAACAAGCAGGATGAAGATGGAGGCATACCGAACTGCCCTAAGGGCAGTAAGGCAGGCAAAGTCTCAAACTGAGGAAACACTAGCACGAACAGTAAAAGAAGGTGACAAGACTTTCTATAGATACATTAGTGAAAGGAGAAAGTCCAGAGGGGTATTGCTAAGCTCAAAGGAAGGGAGCATGTGGAGGAGGAGGAGGAGGACCCTGTAAAGCATCTATCCTAAATAGATACTTTTGCTCAATATTTACTGAAGAGAAGGTCGGGCAGGGCCCACAGCTCAGCACCATGGACACGGGGGAGGGAGGAGGTGAACACTACACCTTCACAAAGGAAAGGTCCTACAAGAGCTTGCTAAGCTCAGGGTGGACAAGGCAATGGGACCTGATGACTTACATCCCAGGGTACTTAAGGAGCTAAGGATGGAACTAGCAGAGCCATTAGCAGAACTGTTTAGTGAGTCTCTGAGCACAGGAGAGGTCCCAAAAGACTGGAGAAGGGCTCATGTGATCCAGCTCCACAAGAGTGGTAGCAGGGAGGAGGCAGGAACTACAGACCAGTCAGTCTTACCTCAGTAGTGGACAAGATTATGGAGGCACTCCTTAAGGAAAGGATAGTGCAACATCTGGAATCCATAGGGGCACAGGATCCAAGACAGCATGGGTTTACAAAGGAAGGTCCTGTCAAACTAATCTCATAGGTTTCTTTGACTGAGTAACCAGAGTGGTGGACCAAGGGGACAGTTGATGTCATCTACCTTGACTTCAGCAAAGCTTTCGACACTGTTCCACATAGAAGATTAATAAATAGGCTGGGTAGGCTCGGGTGGGTCAGAAGTTTGGTCAACTGGGTGGCAAACTGGTTGACGGGCAGAAAACAGAGAGTGGTGGTAAATGGTATACAGTCAGAAGAGATGCAAGTCATAAGTGGGGTACCTCAGGGATCAGTCCTGGGACCAGTCCTCTTCAATACCTTCATTAGTGACATTGCAGATGGACTAGAGGGTAAGACTTGTCTGTTTGCAGATGACACCAAGATCTGCAACAGAGTAGATGATCCAGATGGGGTGGACAGAATGAGAAGAGATCTGGATAAACTAGCAAAATGGTCAGAGGAGTGGCAACTGGGATTTAATGCAAAAGTGCAAGATCATGCACATAGGAAGAGAAACCCTGAAGCCACCTATAGGCTAGGAGGAGTTGCTGGCAGTCACAAAGGAAGAAAGAGACTTGGGCATCATTATCACCGATGACCTGAAATCATCCAAACAGACCTCTAAAGCAGTAGGTAAAGCTAAGGGATGTTAGGGTATATTAATACGGGTATCTACCAAGTCGTAAGAGGAGGTAACAAGTTAGTAGACGGGCGGGTGCAAAGCTGGTGAGATGGGAGGAAACTGGCTTCCAGGAAGGCAACAGAGGATGGTGGTGGGTGGGAGCTCTCACACCCAAGCATAGTGACGGACGGTGTTCCATAAGGCTTAGTGTTGGGACCAGTGTTGTTTGAGATATTCATTGCAGACATATTCATGGGACATTAAGAGCAAGATCAGTCTGTTTGCTGATGATACCAAGGTAGAGCGGTGGTGGATGACTTAGCGGGATGGCAGGGGTTGCAGGATGATCTGGCAAAGCTTGAAACCTGGTCAGACACCTGGCAACTGGGGTTTAATGCCAAAAGTGCAAGGTGATGCATTTTGGGATGAAGAACCCAAGGAGGAGTTACCAGCTGGGGAGTGCAGCTAGCCCAGATGGAGGAGGAGGAGGAGGAGAAGGATCTGGGGATGCTCATTAGAGGTCAATGAACAACTCGGCACAATGTAGGAAGGCAGCTGCAAGGCCAATAAAATGCTGGGTTGTATTGCAAGAGGTGTATCTCGAGGAGGGAGGAGGTGATTCTGCCACTGTATAGGTCATTAGTTAGATCGCATCTGGAGTACTGCATGCAGTATTGACACCCATATCTGAAGAGGGACATTAAGTTACTGGAGGAGTGCAGTGCAGGGTGATAAAGATGATAAAGGGCTGGGGACTTATCATACGAGAGGAGGCTGAGGGAGTTGAACATGTACTCACTGGAGGAGAGGATGGATGGGAGGGACATGATTGAAACCTTTAAGTACATGAAAAGAATAAACAAGACAGGTACAGAGGGGCTGTTCAAAGTAAGGGAGGAAGGACACCAGCGGCCATGATATGAAACTGGAGGGAAGAAGGTTCAGGAGGAGATGAGGAGACACTTTTGTACAGAGAGGGTGGTGCTGGGTGGTATGTGTTACCTGCAGAAGTGCTATCCAGTAGAACAGTGGACTGCTTCAAAAGGGGATAGGCAGGACAAGGGGAGGGTTAATGAAGGGGAAGGGTGGAAGGGGCAGCTGCAGGATAAGGGTGCTAGCTGCACATTCGAGCAGAACTTGATAGACCTCTAGGCCTTTTATCTGCTGGCAAATTTAGATGTTCGTATGAACTATAACCTATTCGCTATGGTTGTTTTGGTGGTGTTACTACAGCAAACAACTCCATCTAACCCATTACTCAAGGGCTAAAATGTAGTGATTATCGGTGGGGCTGACAGTTGACTAGCAAGTGTGTTTGCTAATAGATATATGTCAGTGCCGCTCTGGAGTGAGGGGCTACCTTTTTCATAATTAAGGAAAACAAAATCTGACACAATTGCTGGTTTTGAAGCACCTCTATCTTCCATCTTCCTCTTGAGGCACATGTGTGTTCATTGATGCCAACTGATGTAATGTTTCTTACTGTGTGGCAGCAGCCTGTAAATGATGACTGTGGTGGGTATGGGTTGGTGACCAGGAGTCTAGGACAGACATTGAGAACCCAGTTTTGACATGAGTACTGTCCAGAATTTTTACCATCATTGTACATGTATCTAAGAGTTTACTGTTTCCATGGTGGTGTACTTCAAAATAAAATGTGAGCTGGGACAGTTTGCAACTTTTAACTGTAGCTGTTATATATGCCCATTAAATGTTAAAAGCTCCTTCTGCCCTCTGACTGTTGTGTGTGGTTATCTGGTTAGAGTTTTTTCTTCAAACACTGATGGCATTAGGAAATTTGTGATTTATTTCTTTATGTCATTGTCCATCTTCTTGTCTCTTCACTGCCCTTTGCTCTCCGCCGTTTCCCCTTCCATTGATCAGCTTATGTTGGTCAAGCCCATTGACCACTTGCTCCCAGTCTGATCTGTGATCTGGTCTCAGAATTTAGGTACTGTATCTTGAAATTAAAAGAGGGGCAGGGAGGAAGGAGTGTGTGTTAAGAAATGCATTGGATCTGAGATGTTGTTGAAGCTTGTCAGCTCATCTTCTGCGCCTACTATAAAAACACTCAACCTGGCTTGGCTGGCATTGCTGGTCTCTCCTGGTACAAGAGTAATTCGAACAATATCAGTTAACTGCTGCAGTGGGATTATATGAAATAGCATTTGTGTGCGGTTACAAGAAGGAATGTACTGCATAGAACCCTTCAGGGTAATGAGTTTAATTAGATTATTTAAGAATAAATTTTGACATGAGCTAGTTTATTTTATGAAGTAAACACTGTGAAAGATCAAAAAAAGACACCAAAACACTTCATAATTAATAAAATTTTCTGGGGGCTGCCTAGGCCCCAGACCTACCATTTCAGTGAAGATCCTTTGGCCCCCCACATTGAACTCAGTTGAACCACCGCTGCAACTAAGAGTTTTGAGCTGAGGTTGTGAGAGGATAGAATAGAACCCAGTCCCATTTGTTATGGAGAAAGTTGTAAATGCAAGGATCTGTATTCTTTCCTTTCCTCTCTTCTCTGTCTGGTTGCGCAACCAAATTTTCCTGTGAAACCTCAGACTTGATCAACCTGAACAGTCTACGCAATCATTTGCGTCTTACTTTCTCTCAGTTTTCTCTTGCTGTCTGTTTTTCTTCCTTGCAAATCTGTATCAGCTAATATAAAATTATGTGCAAATCAATGTATGGAATGAAACTGATAATGGAATCACTTGTGTAGAATTTTTAGTGTTACTGTTGAAATGTGTATATATTTGTAATTTGAGATAATTGTAGAAAACTAGAGGTTACTTGAGTGCAAATGTTTAGGCCTTTTTCAAAAGCTGCAAAAGGGTCCTCAGGAAGCTCTCTGTGTTCTAGGAGATCCTGTCTGATATTTACGAGAACCGACATTTGGCAAGGACAGGATGTTTTGCTAAGGATGGGGGCTGAAGAGACTTATAAAACAGCTAAGATGAGCTGCAAGGGCGATTTACAAGAAATATTTTATTTTGCTTCTGTATATAGTTATTCTGAACAGGTTTATTTTATTTTATTTTATGTTGCTGCAACTACAAATACACAGTTTTGTGGAATTTTACAACTGCTTCTGGGTTTTCTCTATGCTTCCTGACCTGTGCCTCAACGACAGAGGATTTAAAAGCTCTACGGTTGTTGAAGTGGAAATGGCCTTTTTCCCATCAAACAGAATGTGATTGCGAAAAAACACGCTTGCCCATCCAGTCATTAACCCCTGCCTGTTACCTGTGCGATGACCTCAGTGATCATCTTTCTCCTTCCCCCTCATTCATTACACCCCTCTTGCCCTTCTCAGCCCATGTGCCAATCCTACCCGTTTGAATCCCTCTCTGTTTTGGCACAAGCCACCTCTTCCAGCAATCTGTTCCACCTGTCCACCACTCTTTCCATGAAAAGGTATTTGTAGACATCCTTCCTAAACCTGCCCCAACTAATGTTACAGGATTTCCCCATGTGTGTGCACTTAGGGTAAACAGCTCATGTCAGTTCATCTCGTTGATCTCATGGAGATATTTGTATGTTTCTGTTATGCCCCTCCCTTTCTTGACTACAGGGTGTACATGTTAAGATCCCTGAATTTGTCTTGTATGACTTTCTCCTGCAGCCTCTTGACAATTTCGCTTCTTCCTCTGCACAGCCTCCAACCTATCACAGACCTTCTGCTGAGGGGGCTCCAGAACTTCGCACACTCCAGGAGGGTGGAGCCAGTTACCTATACAGGGATGGATCGTCTCCTGCTTCTACTTCTGATCCCCTTCCTGTGCACCCCAACATCCTCTTTGCCCTCCTTGCTGCCCTGTAGTTTTAGGCTTTCCAGTGTTATCACCTCAAGTCCTTTTCCTCTGTTGTGTTAGCTATTATCTGCTCCCCCAGGTGTAGCATGTTTGGCTGTTATTGCATGTTTGGGTTTTGTTCTCGATATGCATTACCTTACTTTTCTTGGCTTTGAATCTCAGTTGCCAGATTCTGGCCAACCTTATAAAGCCTTTCAGGTCCTGCTATTTGCTCTGACACCAACCTTGCTTTCCCTCCTTCTACAGATCTTGATGTCATTTTGCGAATGGTCAGATCTTTGGTCAGCCCACTAGTGCAGCAATAGTGCTACTGCCTGCAACACTAACAGTTCAGAGTCAGGAACATGCCCGGAGCATCAGAGGACCGACTGGGAGGCTGGATGAGAGTCCCGGGGTTGGAACCCAGCATGTGAATGATGCCCAGTGGTGGCTGGAAGTACACTAGGCCAGAACCACACTACATAGGTGAAGAAAGCAGCTGACATCTGCAGGTCATATGTGGGAGCACCCACAACTGTGCGTGATGTCATTACACATCTGCGTCTTCTGGGGAAACCTATGAAGAAAAGCCCTATGAGCAGTGCCACGTGAAGCACTCTCTCTCCCTCAATGATGCTATAGCCTAAGTTCCTAGTGGAATCAAGGCTGATCTTGGTTCTCCTTTGAGTGCCCTGTCATATGGGTAAACAATGTGGCCTCCATTCAGGGTTACTGGTGGGGTATGCTGGGGGGGTCTGGGAGTCTGATATGAGTACATCTCTACATGTGCCTAGAAAAAAAAACAGAATTAAAACAAAACAAAAAAAAAAACAGCCAGGTCTTCCTCTGTACCCCTATTGCCATATCACAAATGAATATCTTTAAGAGGGTGGTGCCCAGGACTGAGCCCTATGGTATTCCACTTGTTTGTTTGTTAAAGGATTTTTTTACACAGGAGATTTTGGTTGGGAAAACCCCATTTACAACAAATTCCTGTGATAAACATGTACAGTACATAGATGACACAGACAAAACAGAATTATCCAAACAATAATAAATAAAACTAAAACAATAACAATTAACATTCCAAAATTTATACAGCTCAAGTTTAAAATTGTGCAGTTGTCACCTCTTTAAACTCAAGTGTTCCCGTTTACAAACACCCTCTGCATTTGCCCATTTAAGTCAGTTTTACACCGTCTAGTTACTGTTTCCTCTACCTCATGATCCCCTTTTACTGTATGGATAGATGTGGATAAACTATTGTGGGTGTGTCTGAAGTGTGAATAAACTATTGTGGGTGTGTCTGAAGTGTGGATAATCTATTGTGGGTGTGTCTAAATATTGGATAAACTACTGTGGGCGTGTCAAGTGTGGATAAACTATTTTGATGTGTGTCTAAAATGTTGACAAACTATCATGGGCATATTGTAAATGTGAATACATTATCATGGGCATGTCCGAAATGTGGAAAATCAACTAAGGAAGAGGTTGTGATAGTTTGTGGTGTATTAAATTATGTTCTTTCCTCTGCTCTGATTGGGTTACAGTAGATACCTGTCAAATTTTATTTATTCATTAATTGAAATGTTTCACCAGGAAGGTGCACTGAGCAACAAGTTGCTCATCTCCTTGTGATGACCTGGGGAAGAGGTACAATAGGAATGAGTCATTAAACATTCAAGTTACAAGATCAATATTAACATACAGTTGTAAGGCAGGTGCTACAAACAGTGTTACAACAGTGTTGCGCATAACATGTAGAAAGGGTGGACAATAATAGCGCGGGTTAATAAGTAAACAAGTACTACGTGAAGGGAAAGGGGAGGGAGGGTGAGATGCGGGAGGGGAAGAGTCATGTCCCTGGAGACCCCTTTAGAAGCAAGGAACCCTGCAAGGGACTGTGGGACCAGAGAGAAGGGATAAGCAGTGTCCCAGAGAGACCCCTTTAGGATGGTGGGGAAGGGAGTAGATCAGAGATACAACTCCTTAAGGGAGGGTAGGAGAGGGACCCATGGAGAGTATTCAGGGTCCTTTACATTCTGTGAGAGATCAAGGGAGGCCAGTAAGTGGAGCAATTTGGGGAAGGAGGCTACAAATTTGGGGAGTGAGTGTGCACAGGGTAAAATGAAGGTGAGGTAGAAGGTAGGGTTTGTCCGGGGCTTAGAGGAGGGAATTAGGGAGGGACATGGCAGGAGCAGCTATCTGCAAAGTAATTATTGAGGGCAGAGCTGATGGAGTAGGCGGAGGATGAGTGCTGGATTTGAGATGGGAGGAAATTCCAGATTTTTGGGACGAGGTGAGAGTAACGGATTGGTCAATTTAGTGGATCTGTGGGGACAACCAGGGTAAGGGAGTTGGTTAATCTAAGGGAATGGGAGGGTGGAGGTGTTATAAAGAGGAGTGAGGTAGGAAGGGAGCTCACCCAACCAGTGCTTGAAGGTGAATTTAGCACAGTTGGAGAGTCGCCTGTTTCTAAGAGAGGTGAAGGATAGGCACAATAAAGATCGCATTGATGGGGTGCGAGAGGGGGCATCCAGGGTAAAGTGGCAGAAGAAATTGAAGAGAGTATCCAGTCTGGCCAGGAAGATATAATGGCAGCACCATGGACTACGTCACAGTAGTCGAAAATGGGTAGTATCATCTTCTGAACAAGTTCATGCCTAGCTGTAGGAGGATCAACTCACGGTTCCTGAACAGGGCAGCAAGCTTGGGTTCATTTTTCTGGATAGACGTCAAGTACGTCCAGAGAAGTTTAGATGTTGGTCCAACCAAACACCTAAGTACCTGATGGAGGATGTGTCCTCAAGTAAAGTCCCATCAAGGGTGTGGAAAGTATGTAGGGAGGGAAGCCTAGGAGAGACTCTGCCTTGTGCCAAGGTCATGGAGACAGTTTTCTTAACACTGAGGAAAAGCTGATGGTTAGCAAACCAGAGCTGAACCTTGTCAATGTCTTGCTGTAAGCTGGTTATAACCTCATCAGGACAGGAGCCAGATGCATTCAAGACTGTATCATCATCATACAAATGTATAGCGAAGGAAGGAGAGCTAGTACTCAGAGGGATGATGGGAGTAAGGAGCAAGGAGTTAGGAAGAGAGCTTGGAAGGTAGGAGAGCTAGTACTCAGAGGCATTATAGAAGAGGAAGGGCAAGGAATTAGGAAGGGATCTTGGAAGGAGGAGGCAGTGCTCAGATAAGATGATGGGAGGTGAGGGGCATGGAGTTAGAAGTGAGCTTGGAAGGGAGGAGAGCTAGTACTCTGAGAGTATGATGGGAGGTAAGGGCAAGGAGTTAGGAAGGGAGCTTGGAAGGGAGGAAACTAGTACTCAGATGAGATGATGGGAGGTAAGGGCATGGAGTTAGGAAGTGAGCTTGGAAGGGAGGAGAGCTAGTACTCTAAGAGTATGATGGGAGGTAAGGGAAGGAGCTAGGAAGGGTGCTCGGGAAGGAAGAAGAGCTGAGTACTTAGAGAGGATGATGGGAGGTAAGGGCAAGGAGTTCATAAGGGAGCTGGAAGGAAGAAGAGCTAGTACTTAAGAAGGATGATGGGAGGTAAGGGCAAAGGAGTTAGGAGGGATAGGAAGGAGGTGAGATGGTTCTTAGAAAGGATGATGGGAGGGAACAGGCAAGAAGTAAGGAAGGGAACTTCAAAGGAGTCAAGACAGTATTTGGAGAGGATGGGGAGGAAGGGAAAGTAAGTCAGATGGGGTAGCTGGGAAGGAGGAGAGTATTTGGTAAGGATGTGGGCAGGCAAGGGAAATAAGTTAGATGGGGCAGCTGAGGAGGGAGGTAAGGGAAATTATATAGATGGGGTAGCTGGAAAGGAGGGAGGTCAGTATTTGGAAAGGAGTAGTGACAGAGGAATAGTCTCAAGGAGATGAAAAACATTCAGGTGATGTGAGCAGAGATGGGTTGAAGAGAGCAGTTTAGATTTAAAAATGACAGGTGCGGACAAGGAGGTCCATCTGACAAAGATGGATTTTAGGAGAGGTTACTGCATACTTCACAAATGAACTTTTTACAATGTATTTGGTTCCCTCTAAGAAAACTACAGTCGACTACACTATGCGGAACAGCTGATCCACTCTGTTGCCAGGCAAGGCAGCAGACTGGAGGTCCACTGTCCAGACTGGTGCCAGCACCTGTTATGACTCCATATGTTTTCAGTCCTTCCCTGCACATTACCAGAGCTCAGTACTGGCCTCTCGTTGACAGTTTTCAGTCTCTTCCCTCCTGATTCCCTGGGCTCATTACCTGCACACTGTGCTATGCCTATTTTCAGTCCCTCCCTCTCCATGTTACCTGGGCTCATTACCTGCCCTCTGTGCTATGTTTGTTTTAGTCCCTTCCTCCTGATTCCCTGAACTCATTACCTGCCCGCTGTGCTATGTCCATTTTCAGTCCCATCCACCCATATTACCTGGGCTGATTATCTGCCCACTGTGCTATGTCCATTTTCAGTCCCTTCCCCTCCACATTACCTGCCCACTGTACTATGTTCATTCTCAGTCCCTTTCCCTCCCATTACCTGGGCTCATTACTGCCCACTGTACTATGTTCATTCTCAGTCCCTCCCTCCACATTACCTGGGCTCATTACCGCCCACTGTGCTGTGTTCATTCTCAGTCCCTTCCCTCCACATTACCTGGGTTCATTACCTGCTCACTGTACTATGTTCATTCTCAGTCCCTCCCTCCATTACCTGGGCTCATTACTGCCCACTCTACTATGTTCATTCTCAGTCCCTCCCTCCGCATTACCTGGGCTCATTACCTGCCCACTGTACTGTGTTCATTCTCAGTCCTTCCTCTCCACATTACCAGGGCTCATTACCTGCCTGCTGTGCTGTATCCATTTTCAGTCTCATCCACCCACATTACCGGGCTGATTATCTGCCCACTGTGTTATGTCCATTTTCAGTCTCTTCCCCTCCATACTACCAGGGCTCATTACCTGCCCACTGTGATGTGTCCATTTTAGTCCCTTTCTCTCCACATTACCTTGGTTCATTACCTGACCATTGTGCTATGCCACCCTCTTCACATTACCAGGGCTTATTACCTGCCTACTGTGCTGTGTCCATTTCAGTCCTTTCCCTCCACATTACCTGTGCTCTTACCTGCCCACTGTGCCCGTTTTCAGTCCCTTCCCTCCTGATTCCTGTGCTCATTATCTGCCCACTGTGCTATGCCCCCCCTCCACATTACCAGGGCTTATTACCTGCCTGCAGTGCTATGTCCATTCTCAGTCCCTTCCACTCCAGATTCCTTGGGCTCATTACCTGCCCGCTGTGCTATGTTCATTTTCAGTCCGTACACTTCAGATTCCCCAGGCTATACCTGCCTACTGTGCTATGTCCATTTCAGTCCACCCCCACATTACCTCGATCATTACTGCATGCTGTGCTATATCCAGTTTCAGTCCCTACATGCCCGATGTGTTGTGTCCATTTTTAGTCTCTTCCCTTCACATTACCCAGACTCATTCACGTGCCGTTGTTCTATGTCCCCCCCTCCACATTACCAAGGCTCGTTCCCAGACAATTCCCTCCACATTACCTGGGCTCATTACCTGCCTGCTGTACTGTGTCCATTTCAGTCCCTACCCCTCCCATTACCAGGACTCACTACCTGCCTTCTGTGTTATGTCCATTTTCAGTCTAGTACACTCCAGACTCCCAGGCTTATTACCTGCCCACTGTGTTATGTCCATTTTCAGTATCTTCCCTCCACATTACCTGCCATGATCTTCATGTCCATTCTCAGTCCCTTCCCTTCCCTTCACATTGCCAGGGCTAGTTACCTGCCCACTATGCTGTGTTAATTCTCAGTCCTTTGCCTCCACATTACCTGGGTTTGTTACCTGCCCACCGTACTATGTTCATTCTCTTGCCTTCTCCTCCACACATTACCTGGGCTCATTAGCCTGCCCCACTGTACTGTATCCATTTTCAGTCCTTCCCTCCTGATTACCAGGGCTGCGTTATCTGCCCACTGTGCTATGTTCATTTCAGTTCCTTCCCTCCCTGATTCCCTGGGCTTATTACCTGCCCACTGTGCTGTGTCCATTCTCAGTCTCTTCCCTCCACATTACCTGGGCTCATTACCTGCTCACTGTACTATGTTCATTCTCAGTCCCTTCCTCCACATTACCTGGGCTCATTACCTGCCCACTGTAGCTGTGTTCATTCTCAGTCCTTCCCTCCACATTACCTGGGCTCATTACTGCCCACTGTACTGTGTTCATTCTCAGTCCCTCCCCTCCACATTACCTGGGCTCATTACCTGCTCACTGTACTATGTTCATTCTCAGTCCCTCCCTCCACATTACCTGGGCTCATTACCTGCTCACTGTACTATGTTCATTCTCAGTCCTTCCTCTCCACATTACCTGGGCTCATTACCTGCCCACTGTACTGTGTTCATTCTCAGTCCTTCCTCTCCACATTACCTGGGCTTGTACCTGCTCACTGTACTATGTTCATTCTCAGTCCCTCCCTCCACATTACCTGGGCTCATTACCTGCCCACTGTACTATGTTCAGTCTCAGTCCCCTCCCCTCCACATTACCTGGGCTCATTACCTGCCCACTGTACTATGTTCATTCTCAGTCCCTTCCTCTCCACATTACCTGGGCTCATTACCCCTGCTCACTATACTATGTTCATTCTCAGTCCCTTCCTCTCCACATTACCTGGGCTCATTACCTGCCCTGTGACTATGTTCATTCTCAGTCCCTTCCTCTCCATTACCTGGGCTCATTACCTGCCCACTGTACTATGTTCATTCTCAGTCCCTCCCTCCACATTACCTGGGTTCATTACCTGCCCACTATACTGTGTTCATTCTCAGTCCCTCCCCTCCATTACCTGGGCTCACTACCTGCTCACTGTACTATGTTCATTCTCAGTCCCTTCCCCTCCACATTACCTGGGCTCATTACCTGCGGCTGTACTATATTCATTCTCGGTCCCTTCCCCTCCATTACCTGGGCTCATTACCTGCCCACTGTACTGTGTTCATTCTCAGTCCCTTCCCTCCAGCATTACCTGGGCTCATTACCTGCCCACTGTACTATGTTCTTCTCAGTCCTTCCCTCCACATTACCTGGGTTCATTACCTGCCCACTGTACTATGTTCATTCTCAGATGCCTTCCTCCAAATTACCTGGGCTCATTACCTGCTCACTGTACTATGTTCATTCTCAGTGCCTTCCCTCCACATTACCTGGGTTCATTACCTGCTCACTGTACTATGTTCATTTCTCAGTCCCTTCCTCTCCACATTACCTGGGTTCATTACCTGCCTACTGTACTATGTTCATTCTCAGTGCCTTCCCTCCATATTACCTGGGTTCATTACCCGCCCACTGTACTCAATCTTTTTTCAGTCCCTGTTTTTTATAAAGACCTGTACGGTTGTTTGTTACAGATGTCTGCCAAACGAATGAAGACAGGAATTTCATGCAAATTCACTCAGCTCTCAGATGCCCTTGAGAGTGCAAGGGAAGATATTGGAATGGATAGATTCAGAGGAGACAGCTGTCCTGGATCAAGCTCAGCACAACATGGCTGCTGGAAAAGAAATGTGCCATGCTGAAACAGCACCAGATCTACATGGAACTTCTATTGAAAAGCAGAGATGATATTAAACTTTTGCAGGTAATGTACATCATGTGTTTGTCAGCCAGTACTTGGCTAGCCCATGAGTAGAAAGAGAAGAATTTAGATTTTTATTGTGGCTTTTCAACATTCTGTGCGTCAGGTACTTTAAATATAAGCGGAGGAGGAAGAGAATGCTGATAGCATTTTAGTGAATAGCGAGAGCCAAATGACACAGAACTAGATGATTGAGAGTGAGAGAAGAGGAACAGAGAAAGAGAACATGAGCTCAGAGATGTTGGATGAATGTGATTCTGATTAGCTTTAAATTTAGTATTATGAATATTGAAATCATCTTGATGTCCCATCTCTTACCTGGGTAGTGTCTTGAGGTGTGTTGGGTGGGCATGATCCCAGCTCTAGCTGACCAGTCTGGAATTTCCTGCTTCCTGAAGGGGTTAGTAGAAAGAAATAAGAAAATGATGGAGTCTGTGGCAGAGAACGCTGCCACACTACCTACTGAATTGTGCCATTCAGACCCCCCACTTCCAGCTGCTGCCCAGCTCTCCAAGTGAGTGAAGTAAACTTTAAGAATTGGTGATGGGCCTCTGGTGTCTTTGTGAAATAAGGCTGCTAGAGTCATTCAACACCACGTTTAACTCCTGTGGAGGAACCAGATACCAAAGCAGCAAACATGTAAGCAGAACTGGCCCATGGGTACAGTAGTAGAGCAACCACTTGTGACACTGGTAACCCAGGTTGAGGTAGTGAGCCAGGGTCATTGCTAGCCATCTGGGGAGGAAGGTTGCAGTTCCAATGGTACACTCCTCCCTTCCTCTGGGCAGATGGACAATGAGTCTGACTGCAGTGCTGCCCCCCAGAGGACCACAGGGAGAAATGTTGGTACCATTTGGGAAGGGAGGACACTGCTAATCGTCAGTGTGCACACACATGATGTAAGTGTGGTCCTGACCTCCCATGTGTACAGTGTTCTGGAGGCTGGGGAAAAATTATGAGAAAAGCCCCCAATTTTTCAGAGTGATGATCAGGTGATGGGGCCATATGTACAATGGGGAATTGAGAAAAGGTCCATGGGCCAGGCAGGAGTAAGATGAATAGAAAGTTAAATAAAATGTATGCAAAAAGGAGAGATGGCCCTGTGGCCGTGGTACTTGAGAGATCAGGGTTTACATTCAAGTTAAGGGGCTTATTCCATTTTGCCTCTTGCATGTCCTTTTCAAAATTGCCACCAGATTTAGAACCGAGATTTGAATAGACTGCATTACTACTTGATAACACTTTTCTTTTTGGGTTGGGTTTTGATTAATTCCAGCTGAAGTTACACTCTTGATATATTGCAAAATGCATTGCCCCTAAAGTCATGTTAATACGGCTGACCTTGCTCCTTCTTTGGAGCACTGCAGAGCTGCCGACCAAAAGATGCTTGGCTAATGCATCTACACAGCCTCCCCGCGCGGGAGGGGCTGGGAGTCGAGGCATTCACCTTATGGAAGCCCACGTAAGCTGGAGTAAATGGTGCAGCCTGTCCACGGCTGCTTAAACCACTCACTCCCCGAACACATCCCCTAACTTTCTGGGACTGCTGAGCATCGCAGTGAGTGGCTTACTGTGATTTGGTAGTATCCACATGGCAGCACTTGCACCATTGCAACCCGGCACTCGGATTGCTGCGTGGTGAAATGCCGCTGCAGAACACGGCTTGAGAGGCATTCTTGGCTGAGTGGTTTAAATGGGGCTTAATTGTCACCTGTTTAGCCTGGCTTACCTTTGATTAAACTTTGGTTACTGCTTTTAGGGGTTCATTTGAGCTATGTTGTGGGTACGTCTCATTGATGTAATATCTTGTGGCTAGGATTTTGTCAGGCTATATTTCTGTGCACATGGTTGCTTTACATTTATTCTTTCCATAAGGCATCTTGAGCCTGTGGTATGGAACACCAAATAAGTAAATCAAAATACTACTAAAAACAATACTAAATTACCCTTTTAATTTTGTAATGAGGGATGCAGGACGAGAGATTATAAGAAAAAATGATATCTAGCTGTTAGTCTCATCTACCATGGCTTAAAGTGCTGGTGACACGTTCAGGAGAACTTTAACAAAACATAATATTAAGCACTGTCCAGCTTGTATTTCCCATTAGTTCTGTATTCTTCTTCCCCATTCTTTATTACTGAGGTTATTTGCATGAAGCAGGATCTTTGCTCTTGAAGAGTTCATCTGTTCCTGCGGCTGCTTTCTCCTACCTGAAATCATAGAGCACTGCATGTGACCTCACAGTTACTCCATGGCAACAGATTGTGATGTCAGAACAGAAGATTATGACTTGAAGTAGGAGTAAGCTACAGAGGCAGATGAACTCAAAATGAACTCTAAAATGATAATTTGTTCAAACACATTTCCTTATTAATAAATGATGATGAGGAGAAATATATAAAATATAAATGGAATGCAGACAGAATTGTACCCAATTATTTTGTTTTTTAATGTTTTGTTTGAGGCGTCAGTAGCTCTTAAGAGTCTCCACTAGCTCCTTTAACAGAAATTATACAGTGGGGTATGAAAAGCCTGTAACCTCATTGGTCAAAACACATCACATGACCACGGTATATCCTGTAATAACCCACGGCTGAGAAATGGCATTTATAAAACATACTTAAATACGTTTAAAATTTATTTTACACATGAGTCCATTATATAATCATAATAAGGCACTCCAGGGTGTGGGTTATTAGAGTTACCGCTTCTTGTGTGGTTAAATCACTTGGCTGATCGTAACACACCACACAAGGCATGGTAACCTAACAACCCACACCCTGTCATGCCTTATTGGTTAAACACTGCTTATCTGCCAGTGCTCTTCTGCTAGTGTCTATGCTCTGGTTAAGCGGTTCTATATCAAAATAATTTGCTATCTTAATTTAGGCAGTAAAACAGTGCCATCAAACTTTCATTTTCAAAGACTGCCAGTAGCCATCTCGTGGAGCTGCTCCTCCTTGCTCAGGATATGCTAATATGTGTCTTCCAACTCAAGTGCATTGGTCAGCAGAGCCATATCAGCATATCCCAGCAGAGGAAGGGAGGGCTGCTATGAGATGGCTGCCAGCAGCCTTGAAAATGGAGGCTTGCTGAACTGTTTAAAACTTAGATATGACTACCTATACTAAGTTAGAAACATTTGCTGGTACAGAAAGGGGCATAGGCAGTAGCAGGAGAATGCCAGCATATAAGCTGCATTTTCCTTTAAGCCTCGATTCCATTATTGGAATTGGCTAGAGTCCAGATGCAGCCAGGGTATGAGTCCTTAACTTCCAGGGAGAGGGTGTAGACTGTCCGTCCGTCATTTCATACCCCATACTGGCTAGTTTTGAGCAGCACAGGTGTTCTGCTATAAAGGCTGTCACTTAAATGCTGTTTCTGCTGGCGGGAGGGGATGTAGCCTGGCCAGAGTGGTCTCCAACATCATGAAGGTGGAGAGGGATAGAAGATTCAAAACAGAGTGCCAACCCAGTGGTGCAATGTGCTGAGCTGCTGCTGTCTCACCTGCCACCATACCGCTGACCCAGGTTCTGGAATGGACCATGGTCGCTCGGGAGTCAGCCGGGGAGGAGAAGGATTGAGAGTCCCACGGGTGTTCTCCTCCTCTGGGGAGGATGCCTGCTGGCTTTGCTGTGATATGTCAGCTGGGTGACCACAGGTGGCAGCACAAGCAGAGCCACTGGGAAGGGAGGACGCCTCATGACTGAGACACATGCGCTAGTGTGTCCCTTGCATTCCTTACCCATTGTGCACCTGAGGGAGGGAAAACCAGCAGAAAAGGATGAGGCTGGTGCAGGATGATGCCCCATTGCCTTGCAGGCCATGTACAGTCTACTGGGCTGCCCACTGTCACATCCCTTACCTAGCCTCCTTCTTTTTTTTTTTTAACCTTTGTTTTACCAGGAGAGACACACTAAGCAGAGCTTGTTTACAGAGTGCAGCCTGGGAGCACAAGGAAGTTAAGTGACTTGCTGAGGGTCACACAGTATGCAAGTAGGGGCTGAGGGATTCAAACCCAGGTCTCCAGGTTTGCAGCTGAGAGCCTTAAACCACTGCGCTGTAGTGCCTCCTACTTCTGGAATTGGGGTCCCCAGAAGGCCCCACCACAAGGGGAATCCAAGAGGCACTGTATAGCGGTGGGATGGTGAGCCAGAGACAATGGGTTACATGACTAGGGGAATAGCAAAGCAGATGGGGCTGGCTGAGGAAGTAGGAAGAAAAGAAGAAAGGAAATAGGGAGGAAAGACTGAAAATTAAAATAGAAATATTAATTTTGTTTACAAATATTTTACAGTTTGCTTAAGTTCAGTCTGTTGGCAGGATGGATAGGGTTGGGCAGATGGGACAGACAGAGGGCCTTTTCTAACCATCATAGTCTATGTTTCAGGGTTTCTAGGATGTGACAGTCAGTTTACAGTTTTATCTCCAGGTCAGAGATCCTTACTGTATAAGACTCCTACTTTTTATAATTCATTGCTGTCTGACATTGTTAATTGTGTATAAGCATTAAGCCACAACAAGGTGGCATCTCATGGGGACTCAATGCATGGTTGGGAGGGTTGGCACAAGGCCGAGAGCCAAGTGCCTAGCAGCTAACCATGCATTAATTCTCATTAGATGCCACCTTCAGAGTGGCTTAATGCTCTTGGTAACATGGTTTTGCTGAAGTTATGGTTGCTATGTCTTCTTTTGATTATGTGACCAAAATAATGCACAGAGATTTTTTCTCTTTGCATATCTTTACTGCACTTTCTGCAAGTTACAGGCACTTACGTTTATATGCTGATGTAGTAAGCGATAGGATATGTAATTGAGCAGCAGCTGTTTTAAAACATTAATTTTGACAAGCTGTAGGAATGTGCACGGCAATTATTTTTTGTAGCCTGTGTAGGAGGTCCACGATGTGCTCCTCTATCCGCTTGGCTATCTGCCACTGTAACTATTTAGTGTATTGGCTGACCTTTGATTTTGTGTAGCATGTCGCTCTGATGTCCTTCACTGCGATATTTACTACATTCCTTTAAATTAAATCGTTATCGTCAGTGAACAATTCTCTGCTGATTTGCACTACTTGACCTATTCACATTTCGCGTACTACTGCAGTAATGGACATTTACGTGACATGCACCATAAAGGACTTGAAATTAAATGGAGCACATTTCTGGCTGCAGTGCGTGTAGTGGTACCCTGTGCTCCGGAACTGGTTCAGTGCTAGTTTCAGTGTTTTTTCTGGCGTCACTGCTCATTGGGACTGTAAATCCATTTAGATTTTCTGTGCCTCCTTATTTCTGTGCATTGTACTGGTACTCTGATGATTCAGCAACCTGTCTGACAGGTATTTTCTTTTGCTGCTACACATTTCATTTTATAGGGATATTCAGGGCATTTAGGTGGGTGGGTGGAAAAGACAGGCACTCTTTGGTCAGTGTAAACTACCGTTTAATGCTGCACTGCTTTTCAGTTTGTGGAATAGTATGGGACTTCACTTTGGGGACGGCATTATTGCAGAATTAATGCGGCTCCAAAGTATGCCATGTGATCCTTTTGTCTAATCACTGCTTTTACCTTACTGTCCTACATCTTTGCCATGTTACTGTCTCAGTTAAGAAGTTTTAAAAATTAGTTTAAAAACTGTCTCATCCAAAAGAATTTTTGTAGCTGTTGTCGAACTATATTGTTTGCTAATCATGTCTGTTAGAAATATTTTAGGTATGCTGGTTTTTGGATTACATATTTGTTGCAATGTATACTGAGCAAATTGCTCATCTGCTTACAAATATGAAAAATAAAACAAACACACCTTGGTGTTATAAGGTTTGGTCACACTTTATTTTAAGTGTCAGTTTCAGTATAACTCGGGGTAGGTAATCATTATTTACATGCAACAGTGGCAATAACACTGTAGTTACATGTTTGTTGTATGTAACTACATTGGAACTGCAAATGCAGTTATGATGCAGTTACACTGTAACTACAGTGTAGTTAAGGAACTGTAAAGAAAAGTGTTACCCAAGGCTGAAAGCAAAAGGAAACTGTCTTAGCCTCTTCTCCTCTCAGTGTTCATTAAAAGTTAATATAGTGTGTGGTGTGTCACCTGCTTGGTATGCTGGGAACCCAGTTCACACCTACCATGCGTGATGAGTGGTGCAGAGACTGGCAGGGTGTGTGAGGTGGATGCTTTGATAAAGGGTCGGAGGGATCTGAAATCGACAGGCAGGTGCCTTGTGTGCTTTTTGTTTTGTGTTTGAGTGCAGTTTTAATGCAATAAATCTGAATGGCTTTGCTGCAATTACCAGAGCTGGGGTTTCACTGCTTGGTTTGTGAGTGCTGGAGTCCTCTGTTTGCCAGTGTATATACAGAAACTGTACAGAGTATGTGGAGATGTCAGGTATGGAATAGAAGAAAAATTACTCACCATAGTAATGAAGTTTCTTTTTAAGAGTTTATTAGCTATTCATACAGAAAACATGATAAACACAATAAAATTGACAAAACTAAACTAACACAGCATTCAGACTACTTGATTTAATAGACTTAACCAGTAGGACTGGAACAGTAGTCCATAGCATCTAGGGACAGATATTCAAATACAGGCACAGTGGAATGAAAAATTAGTGTAGCACCTTGCACTTGCCCAGGTGACTGAAGATGCTATATTCAGTTGACTAGCACACTGGTGCTACTTAACTAAATATGGGGTCATGTCAACACGGCACTAAGCTACTTAGCACTACCACAACAGGGCTGTCGGTACACCACCAGAATGGATAGCACTGGAGTGCTGTTTGCAGTATTCAAAGGGACCCATGTAAAAGAGCCCATTGGGCATGCAAGGTGCTAAGAGGCCAATTGCATGCCCATTATGGTGTTGCATAGGTAGCAAAACAGATCAGTGAGGCAGCACCCCACCCCCCCATTGCCTGGTCCCCGTTTGTAAATATCCCTGGTGGTAGTGGTACTTTTTCACCAGTTCCCAGCCCCATAATATGTAATACATTCCACGGTGGTAGTGGTGCCTTCCCCCTCCCCCGATCCCCAGCCCTGTAATATGTAATACATTCCATGGTGGCAGTGGTGCCTCCCTCCCTCCCCTGATCCCTAGCCCTGTAATATGTAATACCTTCCATGGTGGCAGTGGTGCCCCCTCCCCCCAATCCCTAGCCACATAATATGAAATACATTCCATGGTGGCAGTGTCCCCCGATTCCCAGCCACGAATTTGTAATACATTCCATGGTGGTAGTGCTGCCTCCCCAATCCCCAGCACGAATATGTAACATATCCATGGTGGCAGTGGTGCCCTCCCTCCCTCATCCCCAAACCCGAATATGTAATACATTCAATGGTGGCAGTGGTACCTCCCGATCCCAGCCATGTAATATGTAATATTGCTTCCCCGATCCCCAGCCCGTAATATGATGCATTCCATGGTGGCAGTGGTGCCTCCTTCCCTGATCCCCAGCCACGTAATATGTAATACATTCCATGGTGACAGTGGTTCCCTCCTCCCCAATCCTCAGCCCGTAATATGTAATACACTCCATGGTGGTAGTCTTACCCTCCTTCCCCGATCCCCAGTCCGCTATATGTAATACATTCCATGGAGGCAGTGGTGCCCTCCCTCCCTCACTTCCCAACCCTGTAATATGTAACACATTCCATGGTGGCAATGGTGCCCTCCTTCCCTGATCCCCAGCCATGTAATATGTAATACATCCATGGTGGTAGTGCTGCCCTCCCCTCCCCCAATCCCCAGTCCCATAATATGTAATGCCTTGCATGGTGGCAGTGGTGTCCTCCCTCCCTGATCCCACAGCCCGTAATATATAATCGTTCCATGGTAGTAGTGCTGCCCTCCTCCCAATCCCAGCCCTGTAATATGTAATATGTTACCTGTTGGCAGTGTTGCCCTCCCTCCCCCAATCCCAGCCCCATAATATGTAATACATTACCTGTTGGCAGTGGTGCCCTCCTTCTCCCATCCCCAGCCTTGTAATATGCAGTACCCTCTGGGTGGTAGTGGTACCCTCCTCCTCCCCGATCCCCAGCCCTGAAATTTGTAATACATTTCCTGGTGATAGCAGTGCCCTCCCTCTAATCCCAGCCCTGATGTAAACATTTATATCCCTGATGGTAGTGGCCCCCATTCGCCAGCCTGGAAGTACAAACAACCCTTCCTTGGCATCCAGTGGCTCCTTCCTCTGCGGCACCAACTAAAACACACACCATATCCTCATCAGTGGTATTGAGGGTGCATACAGTGACTGTCACAGCCCTCCTTATACCTCCTCACCGGCTGCTGTATGTGTAGATAGAGCGCACCTCTTATTTTATCAATTACACACATTTTGCCTCACAGTAACCAACCTGTGAGGAGCAGATCCCTCCATCCATCTGGGATGAGTTTAAACCAGTGGAGGTGGCGAGGTCATTGAGGTGATTGTAAAGCTGAAGCACATATACAGTGAACTGGACCTGGCCCTGGCGTGTTTCTTGATGAGATGCGTGCAGACCATCGGCCCGGTGTTTACTGGGAATGCCCGTGTTTGATGTTGGAGGAGTTTTTCTGGATGCCTTGAGGGAGGCTCTAGTAAGACCTTTCTTGAAGAAACCATCTCTCAGTCCTGAAATTCTGGCGCATTACTGTCCAATCTCCAACTTGCCATTTTTAGGTAAAGTTGTTGAGAAATTAATGGCATGACAGCTTGAAGATCACCTCATGTCCTTTGAGATCTATGAGTCATTCCAGTTGGGCTTCCGGGTGAGGCATAGTATGGAAATGGCTTTAGTTATGGTGCAAAATGACTCCTTAGGGCTAGAGGTAGGGAGGACAAGTCAGTTCTTGTCCTGCTCGATGTCTCTTCAGCATTTGATACCATGGATCACAGCATTCTTCTGGATCACCGATCACCTTCAAGAGTTATGTGGGCTTGCTGGTGCGCTCATCTGCTGGTTTGAGTCCTACCTCTTTAGCAGGATGCACAGGGTGACAATGGGAATTTCTTCTCAACCCCAAAGCGGGGTTCCTCAAGGCTCGATCCTGTCACTGATGTTATTCGCAGTATACATGCTGCTCCTAGAGAGCTCATTCAACAATGTGGCATCGGGTTTCACTGCTATGCAGACGATACCCAGCTGTATTTGTCTTTGCCCCAGGAACACACAATGCCATGGACTTTCTAAGATCAAAGACTGGATATCCTCCAGCTGATTGTGACTGAACCCGGATAAGACAGAGGTATTGGTGATTGAGCCAGGTTGAGGGTGTGATGGAGGCATAGCTGGTGCAGATACATGTTTGTTCCTAGCATCAGCCCCATTGTTGCCTTCCACCAGAGTCGCGAAATCTTGGTGTGATCCTCGACAGCAGATTGACCCTGGAAGCCAAGGTGTCTTCTACTGTTAAGGGTGTTTTTGCCATCTGAAAAACATTGCCAGGGTTAAGCATCTAGTTCTGCCCAAAGACCTGCTGATGCTAGTAAATGTTTTTGTTACTTCGAGGTTTGATTACTGCAACTCTTTGTGCCTTGGGGTCATTGGAGGGACCCTCCATCAGCTGCAGCTGGTGCAGAATGCAGCGATGAGGTTACTGACTGGCCTGGCTAGGGTCCAATCATGTGACTCCTGTCCTGCAAGCTCTGCACTAGTGCCGGTCTGGAGGAGGGTCATCTTCAAGGTGGGCTTGCTCACCTATAAGGCCCCTATCGGACTGGGCCCTAGCTATATGACTGAGCTCCTTTCTCCTGCAACCTCAACCCACTTCCTCCAGTCATCAGCTAGATGGGTCCTCTACATTCCTAGGGTTAGGCTTTAAAACCTCTGCGACTGCGCTTTTAGTGTCGACAGTCCTACCTTATGGAATTCATTTCCAGCTAGTGTCAGAGTAGCCCAGATAGCTGAAACCTTCAAGAAGAGGCTGAAGATCTACCTGTTCTTGCAGACCATCCCTGAAGCAGCCACGTAACTACTGTCTACCAATCCATTGCTTTCTCTGACTTTAAGTTAATGTAGCCTAGTGACCTTTGCTTTATTTATTTATTTATTGAAATGTTTCACCAGGAAGGCACACTGAACAACAAGTTGCTCGTCTCCGTGCGACCTGGGGGGTACAGTTGGATGAAGAATTAGACATTCAGTTTACCGTTTAACACATCCGAGAAATTAAACATTCAATTACATTTGTAACATGACATACAGTTAAAAATATAAATAATCATATAGTAGCATTTGTGACATAACATACAATTAAATGTATCATACCTGTGGAATATGCATTTAATTACAAGTGGTATATCTGAGGAAAATAGTACAGAAATTTAATGTAGCCTTGGACCCAGCTCCTTGCAGGACTGGATCATAGTGAAGATGCAGATTATTTAGCAATTATTGAATAAATGAGGTCCAATGGGGGACATCAAGGAGCTCCAAGCATCACAGGGTGTGGTTCTAATGCTGGAAGTAGAAATCCCTCCAGAATGCAGAGAGCCTTGCCAGGGTATAGAATTAGCAAGGACAAGTTGGGCAGAGGGAATAGGAGGAATAGAAGGAAGAAAAAAAGGAGGAGAGAGAGGGAGGGAAGAAAACTTAAATGGGAGTAGACATTGCCAGGGTGCTAAGAATCCTGACAGAGGGCAGATTTAGAAGGGCAAGTTGGGTAGAAAGGAGGAGGGAGGGAGGAGGGAGGATGAGGCTTGCCCAGTGCTAGACACCTCTAGGATGCGCGAATCCTGCCAGAGGTCAAGACTAAGCAAGGGCAAGTTGGTAATGGGGAGGGAGAAAAGTTAGGGTAGGAGTGAGGGGTAAGCGGTGAAGGAGAGGAGAGCATACTGAGAATCAGACTCAGGGGAGAAAGGATTAATATGCGGTGAGTCATGGAGAGGAGCAGAGGCATTGGAGGACAGTTAAGGAGGGTTAAAGCAGGAGCAGTTAGATGAGAGAAAGTTATGCAAGGCAGAGGTAAAGGAGTAAGAGGAGGAGGAGTGCCATGTTTGGGGGATTCCAGATTTGTGGAAACGATGGGTAAAGCCTGACTGACCAATAAGAGTGGTACGACGAGGGACCAACAAAGTGTAATTGTCAGAGGATCTGAGGGAGTGGGAGGGGGAGTGGGGAAGAGAGTGAGCATGAGAGGTAGGAGGAAGCCTCCTAACCAAAATTTAGAAGTGAGTTTGGCACAATGAGTGAGGCACCTGTTGCAAGTGGGGAAGGGACAGGGCATGGTAGAGGTCACAGTAATAAGTGTGTGATTGAGCATCAAGGGCAAATCAACAGAAGGAGTTAATCTGTTAGTGAAGATTTGAGAGTGGCACCATAGACTATATCACAGTAGTCAAAATGAGGAGAATCATCTTCTGGACTAGTTCACGCCACGCCATAGGAGCGATGTAACTATGGTTCCTGAATAAGGCACCAAGCTTGGGACACAATTTTTCAGGATAGCGCCAATGTGACCAGAGAGTTGAGGTGTTGGTCCAACCAAACCCCAAGATATCTGAATGAGGAGGTGTCCTCTAGGATTGTCCCATCAAGGGTATGGAAAGATGGTAAAGGGTGGAGCCTAGAGGTTTGCTTGGTGCCAAAGGTCATGGAGACAGTCTTTGGCATTTAGGAATAGTTGATGTGAGGAAAACCATAGCTGGACCTGGTGGAAGTCATGCTGAAGGGTGATTGCTACATCCGTGGAGCATTTGCCAGCGGAGAACAGGATGGTGTCATCAGCATACATATGGATAGAGGAGGGGGCATACTAAGGGCAAGTTATTTAGGAAGATGGAGAAGAGAATAGGTCCAAGCACCTGACCCTGTGGGACTCCTGTGGAAATAGGGATGGGGAGACGTTGTATCCTGGATCTTGATTGGGTTCTGCCTGAGAGGTAAGCTCTAAACCAGTTTTGGGCAGAAGTAGACAACCCAGCAGCTGTAAGGGAGTCAAGAAGTAGGGCGGGAGACTGTGTCAAAAGCCTTGGTGCGGCCAACAAAGATGGCAGAGGTAATGAGGCCATTATCCATCTCAGTGAGGACAGAGTCAGTGAGCCTGAATAGGAGGTAGATAGTGGAGTGATTCTTCTGAAAACCAGATTGTAACCGGGTGAAAAATGAAGAGTCATCAAGAAAGGAGGTTAGTTGAGAGAGGACCAGGTGTTCTTGAAGTTTAGCAAGGGCAGGGAGGAGGGAGATTGGGTGAAAATTTGTTGGGGAGGAGGGGTCACCACCTTTGGAAGAGGGAGGACCACCACATGTTTCTAGGATGAAGGGACAGATGAGGACAAGATGGAAAGATTTAGGATAGCAGAAGCTGAAAGGTAGAGGAGTTTAGGTCAAGCTCATCTGGCGATAGGAGTCTTTAGAAGGATTAAGAGAGAGAGAGAAGGGCTATTAGTGTTTCTTCTGAGGAGACAGCAGAAAAAGAGAAGGAAGGGTGGGCATGGAGGAGTTGGATGCTGGGTGTGGGAGGATGAGGAGGGGAGGTTAGAGGGAGGATTTTAGAAGTGCTGTGGCGCAGGAGGTTTAATAGGAGTTAAACTCTTGAGCCACTGTGCACGGTTCAGAGACCAATGAGTTGTTTATTTTAAGCACAGGGGAGGTGGATGTGAAGGGGGTAGAATAGGGCATGGACCACTTTCCAGAATTTGGAGGAGGAATTGTTTTGAGAAAAGATTATTTAAGATATTCAGACTTGGCAAGTCTGGTAGCTTTTGAGCAAGCATTTCTTAACATGCTATACCTGGTACATTCTGGGAGAATCTGGGAGCCTTTATGTTTCTCAGAGCTTTGGCTCTGCTCACTGAGATAGGTCAGTTATTCAGGGAAGACCTAGGGATGATGGTTACCACAAACTGGTGCATTTGAATGGAGCGAGGAGTTCCATGTAGTTAGAACTTATCTTTAAATAAGCTGAGGCAGAGTTGACTGGCCCACCTGGACATTTCCAGGTAGCTCCCCCCTGGCTGGGTACATGAGCACCTTCTGAACTCTGAAAATCTTTACATTTTCATCTATTTTCGAATTAAATTGGGTTGTTTGGGCACTGCAAGTAAATTTAAGATACAAACATAGAGCCAATGTATCAAATGCAAGTAGTATACTAATAAGAATATGTTGCTGTGGGCCCTCCCTCATTTATTTTCCAGGTGGGCCCAGCATTAGCTTTCAGGTGGGCCCCCTGTACCTCAGTCTGACCCTGAGTGGGGGCTTGGTCAATGGAAGAGGCAAAGGCAATAGGGAACAATCAGAGCTGGCCAGTTCATTAAGAAGGGATTAAGGCTAAGGAGCTGAAGGAGCGGAGTTGCACGCTTGTGAGGTGATTTTGGCCTATGGACTTTCCTGACCACAAAGATTGGGTGTTGATCACTGAGAGTATCCAGGAGGATGCCTGATTTAATGACTCCAGTGGGGAAAGAGGAGAGTGCAGTCTATCAGGGAATGGTTAAGGGTTTTATGATTTAGGCGGTGGGTTCCAGGATGAGTTGGGAGAGATTGAGGGTCGTGAATGACATTTCATGTATTAGCAGTTGTTGGTGATAGCCACTTTTGGTTTACATCACCCAGGATATATAGTTCTGCCTTTATATGAGAGAGAGGTTATGGAGGTAATGAGATCCAAAGTATAGATGCCTTGGAGCCAGGTCGACAGTAGATGCCAGCTATGAAAATAGGGAAGGAAAAAGGCAAGGAAATGTTTAAACAAGATGGGTACAGAGGGGCTGTTCAAAGTAAGGGAGGGAGGACCACCAGGGCCATGATATGAGACTGGAGCGAGAAGGTTCAGGAGGGAGATGAGGAGACACTTTTACAGAGAGGGTGGTGGCTGGGTGGAGTCGTTACCTGCTGAAGTGGTATGCAGTAGAACAGTGGACTGCTTCTAAGCGAGGATGGGACAGGACAAGGGGAGGTTAATGAAGGGAAGGGTGGTGGTGGAGGCAGCTGCAGAACAGCTAGCTGAATGTCGAAAGCAGACTTGATAGACCTCTAGACCTTTATCTGCTGGCAAATTCTCAGATGTTCATTTACTACAAGTGCTTCATAGGCGAGGGTAATAAGGATGATAGAATGGTTGTGAACTGGAAGTGAGGACAGGATATACATGGCTACTCCGGCCACCCCTGCCAGTCCTATCCTGCTTGATTATGGAATAACCTGGGATATTAATGGCAAGATCAGGTATTTTAGCTGCTTAACCAAGTTTCTGTTAAAATTTAGTATATCAGGTGTGTGAGGGCGATTACCATAGGATGCAAAAGGTCAGTTTTCACGCGAGACTGCAGATGTTTAAGTGGAGGATATTCAGGCCCTTGGGGAGGGCAGAAGGGGTGGGGAGTTGGTATGTTAGTAGAAGGATTGCAACTGGCATAGGTGGGACCAGGACTGGGATGAAAATTTTATGATGCGAGGACTTTTGTGACGTAGCAGGCGGAATGGCCGCTTAACTCTTCGCCCAGTTCTCCAACATTAAATTGTATTGAATCCAGTGCACTGCGGTGACATCCCATGCTTCTACTACGCTCAGGATACAGGAGAGGACCAGCGATGGTCCG
This sequence comes from Neoceratodus forsteri, assembly GCA_016271365.2. NCBI lineage: Eukaryota > Metazoa > Chordata > Ceratodontiformes > Ceratodontidae > Neoceratodus > Neoceratodus forsteri. The sequence goes on along the minus strand of JADMNL010000024.1, from coordinate 117,824,254 downwards.
CATCTAAGAAGAGGGGATCCTTGGTTACTAAATTGGCTATAGTCAACCCACAAAATAGACCCATGACGGGCCTCAGTCCAGCTCCCCTCCCAATCGTCTGTGCTCTCAGTGTCGGGGGCCGAGGATTTGTGTTCTGACCCGGCTCTACCAGCACCAGGGCAGAATCTAGGAAAATATTAAACTTTTACATAAAATAGATGCAAAAGTCTCAGACATCCAGCGTGATTTCAAAAACTGGAGTCCAGGACAACCTCCGTGGAACAGCACCTTAAGGGTCTGCAGGTCGAGCACATGGCCTACGGCCGATCACTGGCCTTCCTGTATGGCAGAGAGAAAGCTTTTAACAGCCAAGGCTGAGGATGCAGAGGCGCATTCTAGAGGCAAAACAACATACAAGTGGTCGGCATACTAGAAGGGCAGAGCAGGCTGACATGGTGGCTTTCATGGAGTGCTGGCTGAAAACGGAGCTACAGATGGAAGAGGAAACCCAGTTGGAGATCGAAGGGTGCACAGGGCCCTTGCCCCAAAGCCCAAGCAGGGTGCCCCACTTAGAGCCATCATAATCAAATTCCTGAGGTACCCTACTAAAGATAAAATCCTTCATCTCGCATGGGCAAAGGGACCTGAACTTTGATGGGACAAAGGTTTTTGTTGACCAGGATTTCCCCTGCATTGGCACAGTGTCGGAGGAAGGTGCTTTGGCATTGTGAAGCAGCTCGGGAGAGGGTATGAGGGCCCAACTGTGTTACCCTGCCAGATTGTGGATAAACTCCTAAAGGTCCCAAAATATATGGATCATTACTAATGGCCCACGATTTCCCTGGTCTCTAAGGACATTCAGGTTCCTCGACATTAAGGAAGAAATTGCAGTGAGGGAGATTGAGCAGCTTCTCTGGGCAGCCCCAGGCCAAGAGCAACAACCGTCCCCACTTTAGAGCTGACTCGTCTTGCCTCTACATGCCGAATCTATCAAAATGGATTTCCAAAGGGAAACACCTTCAGAAGAATACCTGAACTGTATTAACCATCTTTTCTTTTTTTTTTTTTCAGGACTGTTTGGTGAACCCTAATCTATTACAGTTATGTGTATATCAGGGTGTTAACATTGCAGCTTAAGCTAAGCATTTTAGATGTTTACCTTTTGTTCTTCCCTGCTGGTTGTCTCGGCCCTGGGTTATGGGGAGTTTGGAAGGTCCCTTTCTTGTGAGGTGTGGGTTCACATTGGTGTTGCAGGGGCTGGAAGGCAGTCCTTCTTTACGGATGGCAGAGTGGGTGGGATCACTTTTCGTGTGGCATCTTCCTGCAGTCCGGCCCTGACTCCTTTCCCCTGTCCTCCTGTCTTTTTGCCTCTCTTTAAGCTGGACGCTGATTCGGTGTGGGGCCTTGACGATGGAAGGCACTGTCCTCATGAGCCTAATACCGGACTGTTCTAAGGAGAGCAGCCTACATACTTCAAATTAAGATAAGTGCTTAGATTTTAAATGGGTCACAGGCATTTTGTTTACACAACCCTTTGAAATATATGACTACTGCAGGTTCCACTCTCATTTGCCTAAAGGGGATTTGTCTTTTCTCCTCCTGGGTACAGTGGAGAGGGGCAGAACCCCATGACCTATGCTGACATGTTATATCGCTAGATAGATTGGAGCTTATAAATACCTCCCAGAACTCTGTGCGCTTGGTCTCTGCCTATTTGTTCGATGTACAAACATGGAAATACCTCCCTTTTTTCTTTTCTATTTTTATCAGGGCAGTAATGATAGGTCATCCCAGCTGGATCCTTGGGGTTTCTTTTTCTTTAACTGCTGGGGGATTTTAGGATTAAGATGAGACAATCCACACAGCAGCTTTTATTTGAGTGAAAGTTCATGTTGGTGTGCTCCATCCGTGGGATGGTCCACACTTTTCTATGCTAACTAAGAACGCGGGCATAATAATTGTATCCTTTATTTTTATGTTCTCTGACTTGCACTGATTCCTCATTGAGGTTGACTACTGTTAGGTGGTTAATGTTGGAGACCTGAAGGTTTTTCTTCCTCAGCCCTTCCCAGAAATTTCTTAGGAAAACTAACAGAGGGCGATAGTTAGTGACTCCTTAGGTTTCTGGGGAGCCCTTAACCTTTCACTCCCACGGAGTGTTGTTCTCTTTGGGGTTATAGTTTATCCCTCCTTTTTGATGCGCCCGCCGAGGTGATTGTTGTCAACTCAGACGGACGCTTTGGCTTCTAAGCCGTAAAAGCAATGGTTTTATGTCATTGAGCTCCTTTTTGGAGCTAGGTTTAGTACTCTAGGTGCTATACCTATGGTTACATCCTACCTAATGTGTTTCTGGATTGTTGCACTGTTTTCTCTCTATTTCTCTCTATTCCTTTTTTTTTCCTTGTTCTTACTTTCCTTTGAGAGAGTACCCTTTTTTTGTGCAAGGTGTTATGATTGCAAGAGTGGATACAGGGTGCCTAGCTATCCCTGGAGTTTCCTAGATATAAACCATGGCTGACTTGACAATTTGCTCACTTAATGTAAAAGGAATTAACAATGTAGTTAAGCGTTACAAAAGTTTTAGCTGAATTCAAAAGGAAAAGTGTGATATTGATTGTTTACAGGAGACCAGGTTGACCCTAGGAGACACATGAAACTGCACAGGGACTGGGTGAGTGAAGTATGCTCAGACAAGCACCCACAATCCAAAAAGGGGGAGTTGCTATTTTATTTCATAGGGGCTTCCTTTCAAATTCAATCCATTATTAAGTCAGGCTCTGGACATCATCTAACAGTCTCTGGTATTTACAAGGGTCAGGTACTACATTTGGTAGGAATTTACGCATCTACTCCCACTGGAGAGTTTTTTCGCTTCTCCCTCTTACCTCAGTAGCCAAATTGCCCCAGGACAAGTAATCCTCATGGGGGATTGAAACTGTGTGGAGGACATTAGCAAAGATAGAAGCTCCACTAAAACTCCGGGATCAAGGTCCTGTTCTCGATTACTGTAATCTACATGCGGAGGCTGGACTAATAGATCCATGGAGACAGTTCAGTCCCTCGGTGAAAATGTTAATTTTTTCTCCGGCCTCAAACATGTACTCTAGGTTGGACAGATTTTATACCCAGAGAAACGCTTTGTACTCATTTAGGGATATTTCCATCCTCACAGTTACGATTTCTGATCATGCCATGGTTAAGGCACAACTTCGTGGGGACAAAGTGGTTGGGGTGGACTCTGGAGATTCGATCTGGGCCTATTAAATGATAAACAGTATAAAGAATCCACGTAAAAGGTTGTTCAGTGCTACTTGAAAGAAAACACAGAGGCACTTTCCAAACCTAAGTATCTGTGGGATGCCCTAAAGGCAGTTGTGAGAGGGCATATGATAGCGTTTGCCTCTCCAGGCATAAATTGCATCAAGCTTGCATGCAAGAGGCTCGCTTCATCGAGTTAGAGGCAACTCATAAATGGTAACAGGGTCCAATCTACCTCAAAAAAATTGAGGGAGGCCAGGAATTCCTACAGTTCCTTACTACAACGACGGGTTGAGAACTACCTCAGATATGCTGGGCAGAGGTATTACGAGAGGGAGAGAGGGTAGATTGCTCGCACAAAGACTTCGGAAGCAGGCAGCTGATAGATATGTGGCCAAGGTTAGTTCAGACCCATCTAACCACACTCATAGGGTTCTGTCTGGTGAGATAGCACAGAAGTTTGCTGATTTCTATAAACAACTCTATACAGCAGAGGAAATGCAAGACCATGGTGAGAAAGTCTTGAATTTCTTGCAAGGATTGAGCTCCCTGTCTTGTCTCGCACTCAGAGAGACTTATTGGAGGCTCCCTTACTGAAGGAGAGGTGGGGGCGGCTATCAAGGCTCTTAGTTCTGGCAAGGCCCCGGACCGGATGGGTTCACATCGAATTCTATAAAGGGTTCCAAGAGGTGTTAACCCGTTGCTTACCAGGGTCTGTAATGTGGAACAAAAGCCAGGGCCTTGCCAGACACATGGGGAAGCCTTATATCAGTATTGCCCCAACCAGGGAAAGACCATGCTTCATGTGCTGGGTACTGACCAATTCACTGCTCAACCAAGATGCAAAAATCTTCGCTAAGATTATCAGTAACGATTGCAGAAACTGGTCCCTGCCCTTGTTCATTTGGATCAAACCAGGTTTATACCGGCAGGCACATCCAAGACAACATTAGATTACTGTTGAATGTCATCTCGGCCAGCTCCCCATAGACTTCCCACTTTCAGCAATTTTGTCTTTAGATGCTGAGAAAGCATTTGACCATCTAAATTGGCATTATTTGGACTTGGTCTTGGGGGCTTTGGGTTCGGGGATAAATTTGGGTCTTAGATATCCAATCTATCGTCAGACCTAGAGCAAGGATCCGGTGAATGGGACAGTTTCCACCCAGTTTGGGACTGAACAGGGTACCAGGCAGGGCTGCCCTCTCTCCCTCTCCTGTTTGCCCTCAGTTTGGAACCCTGTCAGCATATATTCGACAAACTGATATCTTTCAAGGTCTCCGGTCAGGGGGAGGAGGTCAAGGTATCTTTATATGCCATGACACCTTGTTATATATTTCAAATCCAGTAAATGCTGTTCCAAGTTCTTTGACCTTCTCACTGAATTCGAGCCCTCTCGGCTATAAGGTTAATCTGATAACCAGAGTTATTTCTCTGGGGGTCCCTGGTCAACCCCTAGCCAGTAGGTGTTGTGAAAATCTGGTTTAGATACTTAGGATATGGGTCCTCAGGGACTTTAAGGTTATATATTGTACAAATCATCTAAGAGTGCTCCAAGAGATTCGAGAGGATTGCAATAGGTGGAGGAGCTCCTCTCTGCCTCAGACAGGGGAATCTATCCACCTGAATATTCTCCCTCATTGTTATTCATAATGGTGCTATTCCTTCAGACCCCTAGGAATTTCTGGCGAGATCTGAATTCCACTCTTCCAAATTTATTTGGTCTGGGAGGAGGCCCGTATAAAATGGAGGACCATGCTGGCTCTCAAAGAAAGAGGGGATTTTGGGATTCCAGACATCCAGAAATACTTGCTTCTTGGCTACAACCGCTGGTTATCATGGCTCTAGATTCCTCCTAACTGGGTTCAAATTGAAATGGCTGACTCCTTTGGAAAACATTTCAGACTTTATATTCCTAGATACTCCCAGATTGCGCCTGCTTGACTTCAGGAACCCCTTCACCAGGGTGGTCTCCAGGCTTGGAGGGATATGAATTTAAAACTAGAGTAGCCCCTTAAGGCATAACCAATCCACGACTATATTAAGCTGCTTTGATTTTGGCCTCTAAGTGGGACCTGGTTTTTCGCGGCTGGTGGGAGAAATGGTTTAATCAGCCTGGGCCAGTGTTTTAATGGAATCAAATAAAATCCTTCAACAATTATATCTAATTTAACCTTCAACATACTGATTTTTTTCATCTCCAGCTAAGGCATTATGTCCACTTAAACGAAAGAGAGCTAGAGCTGGGGATGAACCACTAATGAACCCAGTACAGCTCATTCTATCCTCCCTGATAAAGTCCCTCACCAAAAAATTGATTTTGAAGTTAGTGCAGGATGAATTCTGCTGAGGGTGACCCCAAACTCAAGTCAAGGACACCTAGCATAATGACCTTGGGTGGTCCTATCAGACTCGGATTGATTTCCTTCTGGAAGGCTATCCAGAATACCTCATCGTCCCTTTTCTTGAGAATTTCGTGGAAATTGGCGTTAGATTGTCCCAGTTGTGACAAAACACTATGGGTTACATCACTCCAACCTCTGCTGGAGAAACTGTCAGTTGACCGCACATAGCTTCATATATTTTGGGAATGCAAGGTTATACAAGAATACTGGAAGGAAGTAAGAGACATTTTGGAGAAGATTTTGAGATTGTGATGCCAGAGACCCCCAATATTGGCTATTGGGTTGCCTCTAACCTCCAGATCTTCCCATTACCTGTATGGAATTTTGGTAGCGGCAGCCCTAAGGCTATTAACCTGTTATGGCTTACATCCAATAAGCCTAAAATCACTTCATGGTATGATATCTGTATCAGGATCCTAGACATGGAATACCTGATGGCCAAATTGAGAATATCTTCAGATAAGTTTAGAGGAATATAGTTACCATTTCTGCATTTCATGGCTTCTCGTGAGGGAAACTTATCCTAGAGTTGCTGGCCAGATATGTTTAGTAGAGTCTCCGTTCAGCCAAAATAGATTAGCTGAAAAGATATATAGGAGGTTTCTCCTCCTTTGAGGCTTATATTTGTCTTGTCACAATTTATAAGGCATATTCTATTTATTATGTACATTTAATATAGGTGCATTATTCTGGTGTTATTTTTGTTTGGGTCCCTGGTACTTGCAGGGCATCTTTAACTCTGAATTCCTTTTTAATCCTCAATTTTAATTTTTAAGAGTCAATTAATTCTAGGCAGTAACCACAATGTATTCTACTAATAGTCGATTTGTATACAAATATAATTTAAAAATGTTTCCTTGCTTTATCTCCTTTTCCTAAGTTGTATGGGTACTCTCTCTCTGCCTCTCACACCTTCTTCTCTCTTTTCTTTCCTTTCCTGTTTCTCTTTCCTTTTCTTCTTTTTTTTCTCCTCTGATACTGGTGTTAGTATTGTTTAAGAGGATAGAAGTTGATTCACTGTTTGTTTGTCAATATATGTATTTTATGGAAAAAAGTTCTCCAATAAATTTCAATTTCAAAAAATGTTCTGATGCTAATAAGAAGAGTGCTATTATGAGTGAGTGGAGTTTAAGGTATTTATGATAGGCCGAGATTTAGGGAGGTGGGGGCTAGGTGAGGCAAGATAAGGCAGTGAAGGAAAGCTCGGTGGCTAAGGACTGGGAATAGAGTAGCATGGGGGGTGGTAAGGAAAGGAGACCAGAGTATTTGAGGGGGTGTAGGAGTTATGGCAAGGATAAAGGTAGGGGATAGGAGATTGAGGGGAAAGGTGAGAAAGGTTTATTGCCCTGAGGAGAGTGTGGAGCTGAGGTAGATAAAATTGACAGAAGAATTAGAAGGAGGGTAAGGGTGAAGAAAGGGTGGGCATATTGTATGGATCAGGGGAGCAGGTATACTAATCAGCAGTAGGGAGTAGATCAGTGACACTGGCAGAAGTAAAGGACTGTGAGTAGCGGTGGACAGTGACAGTTGCCAGCAGCAGCAAGTTAATTGAGTTGTTGCCTCTAGTGGCTTTGCAGTATAATTTGCAAATGGGAAGTAGAAACAAAATATCTCTAAACAGATGATAAAGCAGGCTGTCCTGTAGATATGCTACAAAATAATTAAATTAGGCAACTCAGATATTAAACAGGCTGAGGGTTTCACAGACTGGAGGAAGAATACAAGTAAAAAGTCTCCAAGTTCTGAATGAGCTGAACAAAAGAGAGCTGCTGGGTCTAGCGCAGTCTGCACGGTCCAGGTTCAGAGTACCTTCTTTTGTGGGTGGAGAAGATGGCAGGAACTCTTAGCAGCACAGGGTATGGTTCCAATGCCAATGTTTGTTTTATTTTTTTTTTTTTTGTGGTATTTATTTTCCAGCCCTGCAGCCCTTGCACTCTAGGGGAACCCCAGTCCTGTCACCAGTGTCTACCAGCCAGCATCTTTGCACCCAGGGCTTACCCCGGTGGGGTTGAAGAGAGGGGCCCTCCCCTCCCAAGCAGGATCTAGTGCCACCGTGCTGTGCTAGCCAGGTGCAGTTCCTGTGATTTCTCTCGCCATTCTCTCTGCAGGCTTGTTTCATGTTTTTTCCCTGTTGTGGAGTGCACCGTGCAACGCTGCCAGTGATTTAGGACCCAGCATGCTCCCATGTGTATCTCCTGTCAAGCAGCTACTGTGTCTCCACTCCCTACTGTGCATCTCCGTGCTGTAAAGCCCCAGACTCCCTTAGGGTCAGGCGAGCACCGGACGCTGAGTCCCTTCCCTCCCGGAGGTGGAGAGCAGTCCATTGATGCTCAATCTGTCTCCTCCCCGCGGACCTCCGTGGCCCATGCTTGTTCCTGAACATGGGTCACTGGTATGGTGAGAGGTGGTATCCAGCTGCCAAACTCAGCATCACCGGGCCGTGATGCCAATGCTTGTTACTGCTGAAATATTATTTTAATGTTTAAATAATTTTATTTGTTATATGCTTTTATTCTGTATTAATTACTGTTTTACTGTTTGTATAACCTTTTCTGTTAGGCGCCAAGAGCCTACAGGATTGGGCGCCATAAAAATAAAATTTGCCTTGGCTTGCCTTATTAATAGGAGACACACTCCCTGCCTGTACATATGGGAGCCATCCAAGGAGGTGAGCGGAAGGCTGTGCTTGTTGCTGTATGCACCTGTAGCACCAGTAGTGAGGATACTCTGTGTCTGTGTGTGCGTGTGTGTGTGTGTGTGAGGTGGTGCCCAGTGGTGGGGGAGGGGGAACCACTGCGCCAACGAGGGATTGTTGGTACTTCTAGGCTGACAGTGGAGGGAATCACTATCACCAAGTATATAAATATTTATGTCGGGGCTGAGATAAGAGGGTGAGAACATCACTACCATCAAGGAATGTATCACAGATTACAAGTCTGGGGATTGGGGAGGGAGGGCTACCACCAGGATGTTACTATATGGTGGGCCGGCAGTCAGTTGGGAGGAATGCCACTAGCAGCAGGGACATTATATTCTATATAATGGGCAAGCGATTGGTGGGGGGCTACCAAGGGACCACAGGAGTGGTTGTGCTCCCCAGCAGCCAACCGGCTGGGTGGGCATGACCTCAGGCAGTCGCTAGGGCTGCCCGGAGTTAAGTCGGGTTTAGTTAGGCAGTATTTGTGCTGCACTAAAGGACAGTGCTAAACCTTTTGCAAAACACAGTGCCACTGAACATGGGGTAGCACATATATTCATAGCTAAGTCCCTCCTCTTGCCTGCAGCAAGACATTATGTTCCACAGGTGCTAAGCTTCTTTACCCACCCAGCAGCTTCTTTTGAACATGAGGCTCCACCACAAACCCCGTTTTGCGTGCAAAGATCCATCAGCGCCATGCAAACGTTTGAATATCGGATCCCTGATATCTGGAGCAGAGAAATACTTTTGCCGTTGGAGCACTAGTGGTAGCTTGGCTACAGAACCTAGTCTAAATTTTAACATTCTAAAGTTTTGTCTCTGGGATTACAACGTAGTGCTAAGAGGATGCAATTTGTATGACATCACTAATAAATTCTCTTTGTTAGAATTCATTCCACTGAGCTGATACACAGGTCAGGTTTTATAAGTAGCCACAACCTTTGTTTATTCCTTTTTATTTGCACTGTTCTATCTCGATTGCAGGAGTGGCAGTTTCTGTCCTCTCAGATCAGTGAGGACATTTTGCCTCCAGTTCAGTTTGAGATGAAACAGAAGCTTGCTGCTGTGACGACAATCCTGACCCAGGTTTCCAAACTTGTCTTGGAGGATTTACAAGGCTCTCTTGGATCAAATCTCCTTCACACCAAGGCACAAGGTATCGTAGGGTGTTTTCTTTCTGCAAGCTTCTAGTGACACTGCTGTCCTCAAATAAATATGGGATATGATCCCAGGGTTATTATTCTGTTAGCCGCTGAAATGGACCCTTTCTGCAAGGTTTCGATGTTTAGATTTGTATGTCAGCCATCTTCCTGTTTTTTATAGTTATACTTTTATTATTTTCAGTAAATAAAACACAGGCAATGGTGCAACTGTTACCCGTAGCATACACCTAAACCGTATATACATGATCAAGTCCATTTCATAGTGGAATAGAAAAATAATTATTAAAGCACACCAGACATGGCAGGCTTGATTCTCAAAGGGCTTAGATTGGCACAACCTCGTCAAACAGCAGTTTGTACTGAAGCTCGGTACACACCAGGGACCCTGCATCTGATTTGGAACAGGAGGGTCTCGCTTTAAGTATGCAGAAGGGATACACCACCTTCTGCATATGCCCCTACTCCCATTGACTCTCTTGGTCAGGGTATTATTGTATGCAGCATCAGGCAAACTGGGAACTAGCCTCAGAACTCCCTATACTGCCACAGACAAATCACGTGAACTGAAAAGAAGACTCAGCCACCCACTTCTCCTAGGACTCTGCAGGAAACTCTTGTTCCTGCTTTTACTATGCTCAGGAAATGTTGAACTTAATCCAGGCCCTCTGGCACCCATGGAATCCCAGCAGAGCTACAAAGCCTCAAGAGGCTTGGATTCTTGCATGTTAATGTATGTAGCCTATTAAAAAAATCACTTCAGCTCAGGCCTGGGTATGTCATACTGCTCCAGATGTTCTGGTGATTACGAGTCCTGGCTCTGACTGAGACCAGTAACAACAAAGTTAACATCCCTCTTACTCTTTGTTCAGAGCCAACAGGCAAACCAGAGGTGGTGGGTAGCTATTTACATCAAGAATAAATTCCCCCCATAATTGACTCAGCCTCTGTCCCAAAAGACTTGAAGCTTGTCATTAAAGATTGAAATTGCTACTGGTGTCTCATTATGTATAATAGGATGCTACAGACCTCCATCAGCTGGACTACAGTTGTTAAAACATCTCAGAAACATCCTGGGTTTGGCATCTTCAGAGTATATCATACTAGGGACTTCAACTTAGAATGGCTCTCCAGGCATCCACCCCACTTAAAATGTTCTGTGATTCCCTTGGGTTGTCACAGCTAATAAACGAATCTACTCATCCTAACAAGCTCAATCCTAATAACAGTGCTGTCTTGGATATCATTTTAGTTAACAAACCCCATTTATTCTCCCATGCTGGCATATTTTTCTCTGATATTAGTGACCATTGATTCATCGCGTGTAGGTTCCACTCTTAAATCCACAACTGCACCAAAATTCTCTCTTAAAGGTGCATATGCAACTTTGATCTCCTTGGTATATATCAGAGCTAGAGACTCCATGCGATGGCAGGATTCTATCTAGCCGTCCCAGACTCATGGCTTATGATATTTTCTCAGAAATTGTGCTAGGGCTCTCAACAGGTATGCTCTCATAGTAAAAGTTTGTGCCAGAAACAAATCCTGTCGGTGGTTTACAGAAGACCGGAAAGATGCTTTATGAGTAGGGATGTACTCTGGAGAACTGCTAGGAAAACTAATTTAATAAATGACTGGAATTCTTCTGGAGGGTGAGGAACCTCTGCACTAAAATGGTTAGAGAAGTCAAAGCTAATTTCTGCCACTCTCAGCTGGAGAGCTCCTCAAGAAATGCCTCCAAATTCAGGAGGACGATCAAAGACATTAAAGGTCACACCACTGTTAATTCCCTACCTACTAAATTATTGATCGACAATACTGTCATTTCGACAGACCGCTCTATCTTTGAGCGTTCTCAATAATTATTTTGCCACTGCTGGTCTAGCTTTTGACTCCTCTACACAAATATTCTCCGCAATAACTTGGATTAGATACACAAGAAAAACCCATCCCCAGTCTATCCTCTCTCTCTGCAGCCTACCTCCTTGAAATAAGTCAAGATCTTCTCCTTCAGTTGGACACTAGAAAAGTGCTGGGGCCGACTTCATTGACCTGTATTTCTTAAAAGTCAGCTACTGTGTCCTCGCAGTCCCAATTACTCATCTCTTCAACTTATCCTTGTCCCTGGGTGACCTACCACCCATTTGGAAAATGCACTTGTGGTCCCTTTGTTTAAGTCAGGAGATCCTAGTGACCTCAATAACTACAGGCCAATCTCCTACTTCCAATCCTGTCAAAGATGCTGGAGAAATAGTAAACTCCCTGCTTCAGAAGTACCTGGAATCAGAAAAATTACTCAACCCATTACAATCTGGTTTAGAGCACATCATAGTATAATCTGCTTTAGCCAAGGTGACAAACGACTGGCAGCTTGAATTAGACAAAAAAACTTTGTCTGCGCAGTTTTTCTTGGACCTAAGCAAGGGTTTGATACCGTTGATCACAGACTGCTTCTACGTCCCCAGACATTGGTTTTGGATTCCTATTCCTTAAATGGTTCTCCTACTATCTTGTGGGATGACTTCAACAAGTAAAGGCAGAAGGGAAGTTTCTCCACAAAACCCTTATTGGGGTGTACCTGAAGCTCCATTCTTGGTCCCTTGCTCTTCGACATTTATATTAACAACATAGATGACCCCATCAACAAAGCATAAATACACCTATTCGTAGATGATACGGTACCTATGCTAGTAGTCCCACCCCTGATGCAGCCTGTAAAGCCCTTCAAAATGAATTTAATCTGCTGCAACATCAGTTTATAAACCAGAAACTGCTCTTAAATGCAAAAAAAAACCAAAAACAAAGCAATGTTCCTCTCGCTCCTTCACAATGCAGTAAATCCTGCAATTGCTGGGACACACCCACAGATCGCTACTATTCTAGGTGAGAGGTTGGACTTCGTACCAAAGTTCCAGTACCTGGGGGTCTGGTTAGACCATAGACTTACTTTCACAGATCATTTATATGCCTCTTATATGCCAGAAACTCACTGAGTTGCTCCTTCCTCCCCATCTCCAAAGTTGTGGAGGTTTATGAGCTACTAGTGGTAAAAATACAAGTCGCCTAAAGGCAAGACCTTACCATCGCCACAACCTACCTGCCCTCAAGAAAGCCAAGGAAGGCCTTCCTCTTGTTATGGAAGAAATTAGCGCACTCAGAAAGGGCTCAGAACTCATCTTGACCGGTGACTTTAATATTAACTGGTTATGTAAGGAGGCAACACCCTCCAGAGACCTAATCACCTCCACAATCTCACGCAACTCAAGTAACTCACCCCACCAGGCAGAATTACAAAGGCTGGTACCAGCACCCTCATTGACTGGGTCTTAGCTAGCTCACCGACTCGATTCTCCAACTCAGGGTTCTCCGGATGTGCTTAGTGACCACTCCCAATCTCCTTTATATGGACCACTAAACTTGCCAAAAGCCTGCCCTGCCTCATTGAGAGGTGGGTTCCGTGGAAAGGCAAACTTAGATCCCTCAAATTGGCCCCGTCTGCCTACAACTGGTACCCCATCAACAAGGCACCTACGCTGGACCAGGCCCTTAGTTTTTCACTGAGGGCTTCAATTCCATCTGTGATATCTATACACCACGCACAAAACAGAAAATTGGGAGGTTAACAGCTGGATTGATGGCAAGCTCTCCTCCTAAAGGGAGAGGGACTGCCTCTGGGAAAAGCCTTAAACTCAGGCAGCAAGCATGACCTACAGTGCTACAAACGCTAGAAATCGATGCACCAAACTTATCAGGCTTGCAAAAGTCAATTTCCATAAGATCCAGCTTAACAATGCATGGGAGATGGAAAGAGGTTTTGGAACAACATCAAGAACATCCTTGGTAAAGATCAAAAGCAGCATCCTAAGATGCTCAACATTAATAACTCATCCTCCTCAGATCCACTAGCCATTGCAGATGCCTTTAACCAGGCCTTTACATACCTGTCTTCAGTGCTGCCTCCAGACTGCCTTCTGCCTGTGGAGGACCAAGGTTACATCAACCTGCTCATAACTAACCACCCAGCCTTCTACTTTAAGAAGGTAACGGTGAAGAAGGCCCTAACGATGGTCAGGAAAGTCCTAGGCAAAACCAGAATGGGAAGTGACGGGCTAGACATGAAGTTACTATCTCTCACCCTTGATATTCTTATTATACCCTAACAATGCTATTTAATAAATCCTTGGCCCTAGCTCAATTTCCAGAGGTATGGAAGCAAGCCCTGGTAACTCCAGTGCATAAGAATAGTGACACGGCGCTGGTGTCAAACCACAGGCCAATATCTATCCTCCCCACTATCCAAAGCTTTGGAAAAATCGCAGCAAGTCAACTCACAGAATACCTCAAGTACACTCTGCTCTGCCCAAACCAACATGGCTTCAGGCAAAACACATTACCACCACGGCACTGCTGGAATACACTGACTATGCAGCTGGCGCTGGATGAAGGCAAATTGGTGGGGTCCATCTTCATTGACCTCACCAAAGCCTTCAACACCGCCAACCACTCTCTACTAGTACTCCAGCTCCAAAGAATGGGTGTGGCACCAAACGCCATGAATTGGTTCAATGACTACCTAACACATAGGAACTAGTGAGTCAGAATCGGGCAGACATTATCCAGCTCCAGAGATGTACTCCTAGGAGTCCCTCAAGGATCAATTCTAGGGCCCCTGCTTTTCAGCCTCTTTGTAAATGACCTACCCACAGCCTGTGACACCAAACTTATTCTGTATGCAGACGATGCCGTGTGCTGAGCAGCAGCACCTCTCAGGCTGCCCTACAAACAGAACTACAGAACTCTTTTCAGTAAACTCGAGGACTGCTTCAGTAGGCAAAAGCTGCTACTAAATTACAAGAAAACCTAGGCCATGCTACAATTCAGCCCGTACAACAAACACAAGCATGCTCCTCTTGTAATCACCAACAAGGCTGGTGAGCAGATTGAGCAGGTGCACTGCTCAAGTACCTTGGAGTCACCATTGATGACTCTCTCACTTATCACGCACTACGAGACTCCCTTGTCAAAGTGGTAAACACAAAGATCGGAGTCCTCTATAGGCATGAGAAATCCTCACCCGGAAGCACTCCGATCTCAGTCTCCAGCTCCATACTCTCCACGATAGACTCACGGGCTGGTGGTCTATGGAGCTGCTACTGATACAGTGCTCAGAAGGGTCCAAATGGCACTCAGTAAGGCACGCCCCTCACTCTGAGTGCAGATCACCACACTCATACTTGCACCCTGTATGAGCGCAAAACTGGCTTAACTTAAAGACAGGATCAAATACCAAATTTGCTTCCTGGGAAAGAAGGCATGCCTCGGAAAACACCACCCTGTATAGGAAACCTGCTTATGGCTTCTCTCTCAACACACATCACCAGATGGAGGAAGAATGGAGCACTGTCCATACCATTCCGCCGAACCTCACTAGGGCAGCGTGCTTTCTCCTATTGGGCCCACCTCTGGATAAATGAACTCCCGATGAAATTACAAACAAACAATAGCCTGTCTCAATTCTAAGTAGGCCTCAAACAGCACCTAATGTCTAACTCAAAATGCTCCTGCTTTCAGGCCCCACTTGATAGACAGGCCTACCTGTAGGTAACACCAGCAGGGCTACCTAGAGAACCCTGCCTCCATTCCAGCCTCAGCCAAGGGCTTAAGTAAGCTATCAGTCCTCTTTAAACGACTTGGTACTGCCCCTCCCAAACCCCCACACACACACCATACTGACGAAGCCCTCTGGAGCTGCTTCCTCTCATCACAGCCCCTGCTTCACTCATTCCCTCACCTCACGCCTCCTCCTGCAGTTGGTTTCAAACCCAATCCCCTTGTCTCACTGTCACCCAGCCTCTCGCCATCTGGGATAGAGTTAAACCCTATGCAGTTACTCTGCCATAGTCTATCAACAGATTTGGAGGTTTCCAGGGGTGTGCTACCTAGGGCAACCCGATTAGAAATAGCTTAGTATTCAGTTACAACTGCTCCGTTTTTTTTTTCTCCTATTTGTCTAATTGTCACGTAATCGTTTCTAATGCCTAATGATCAGGCCTCTGTAACCACTGAATATGTGTATTGTCTTATTGTCCACCTGACGTGGAACCTTTGTAAAAGATCTCACACTCAAAGGTCTTTCCAAATACTAATTAAACAATTAAACAATTAAACTTAGAAGAACTGGCAAAGAAACTTAGACAAAGACTTGGTCTATTCTTTAGGATTAATAATCTCCGCACAAGAGTTCAAACTACCTTTCTTTCCCTATTGGATTACGTAGATTTTCTGTATAGTGAGGGACCTGCAGGTTCCCTAGCCAAACTCGATATGCTTTATTACAGAGCCATAAGATTTATCACAGGTCTTCCTTACTCAACCCACCACTGTGGATTGCACGGGGTGGGATGGTCATCCTTGCTTACAGATAGCAAATAAATGCTGTAATTTGGACATACAAAGCTATCTCAAATAAACTGCCCAGTATATCTCTGTCTGTTTACTTTTGTGCACTCTGGGGAAGTATGCCCTGAGAAGCACCTCATATATCTACCTTTGTGTTTACAAAGCATAATCTCGCATTGGCAGATCAGCCATCAGCTTTGTGCTCCTCAACTGAGGAACAAGCTGCAAAACATTTTGAAATTAACTCACCCCATCAGCCTAGCAGCTTTTAAATCTATATCTACATCATAATAAGGAGTCCTGTGCCTGTCTGTCCAAAATAGTGACTCCTATAAGTCCAAGTACACTCAATTACTACTGTTAAAAGACTTATCACATCTATAATCGACTCTCCCTCCCCCTTTTTCTGCCTCCCATATCTGTCCCTTCCACATTCCTTTGACCCTGGTTCAAGCTCTACACTCTCCACACTGTATCACTATATATCTTTTATACTAGGTTTTATTTGTGTTCGTGCACCTGATATGTATATTTCTTTACTTATATTAAAAATACCCAAAACTAGCTGTATCTTCTGTTCCAAACATATACTACTGTCAATGCTACCTGTTGATACTTTGTATATACTGTATTATTGCATCTCACTTTATTTTTATTATTATTTTCTTGTGTGTTGCATCCATGTATATTGTCCCTTGTTCCTTTTTGACAAACCCAGGTCCACCTCGAAAATGAGCATGCTCAACAGTGATCAGTCTGATTAAATAAATAAAGACTTTGACTTGTGGCAACCTCTCCTGTATGTCAAATACATGGTGCATGAGAGGGGTTTGCCGCAGGCTTCCTGCAGCAAAGGCTAGCGGTCTCCCATCCCTGATTCCTGGTACAATAAAACCCTTCCATGGTGGTCTAGTGGCCTCTGTCCATGAACTCTCATGTCGCCCAAATTATAATATTAATAACACCCTCCCTGGGGATCTAGTAGCCCCAGATCTCCGATGTCACCCAAAATTGTAATGTATATTGACACCTTCACTGGTGATCTAGTGCCCTTCCAATCCTCAATGTTGCCTGAAATTATAATGAATAATAACACCTTCCCTCATGGTCTAGTAGCCCCTTCCCCAATCTCAAATGTTGCCCAAATATATAATTAATTAAAACACCCTTCCTGGTGGTCTAATGAACCCCACCCCAGCAGATAGTGCCCACCACCCCGCTTCCCATCAAGGAAACAGAGCCATCGACTGGCATAGCCCTCTCTCACCTTCACGGTTGACAACCAATGAACTGTCACTGAGCACATACTGTATAAAATATGCACTCATTGACTGACAGTCAGTCAGTTAGCTTGTACACTATACAGTACCCACTCACTGATGGTTCGGTCAGTGGCCGGGCTACAGAGGTGAGAGGAGGGCTGTGCCAGTCACCATCTCTGCTTTAGGATGGGGGTAGTGGGCACTATCTGCTGGGTAGGGGTGGTCCCCTAGACACCAGCTTAAGGGTGTTTTAAATATTTAAATATTTGGGCAACTCGGGATTGGGGAGGGGGCACTAGACCACCACAGAAGGGTGTAATTGTTCATTATAATTTCAGGCATCACGGGATCAGGGAGGGAGCCCACTAAACCACAGGGATTTTTTTTTTGCTTGATTTTTTATCCCATCAGCCCTCCTAGGCCACGCTGCCACCATGCGTGCCCATCACTGTCCCTCTGTCCCAGCTGCTGCTGGGCAATTTACTCTAATTCGATGGATCCCTTAGTTGGGGAGGCACCCTTCTGTGGTCATGACCATTAGAGGGGAGACTTGCTTAGTTGCACTCCAGTCCTCATGGTGCTGGCAGGAATCAGCCTGGACTTCCTCTGGGCTTTGTGGTGACTTGGAGGCTGGCCACCATCATCCGGTCGGCCAGGCAGCCTTTTATTTCAAGGTTGTTACCTGCCCACCCACTATGCGGCTGCCCACAGTGGTGGCTATGGGAGCATGCAGAGGCAGTGTGTGGTCAACCATGCCACAACATGCATGTCCCCAACGGGCTGTTAGAAGCCACTGCAGAGAGATGCAGACTTGCACCTTGTTCCCCAGGAGGAGGGCATCCAACCAGATGCTCTAAACCCTCCTGTCAGACTCCACTCCTGTCATCCTGGGCTCGAAAATGAACCTGGGTTGCCAGTGTGCCAAGTGATCCCATGCCTGGCGCCACAGAGCCAGTGCAGGGCATTTTTAATAACTTATTCTCGGGGACATCAGAGATCAGTGAGGGAGGTCCATTAGACCACCAGGGATTTTTTTCATAGCTTATTCTTGGGGCATTGGGAATTGGGGAGGGAGGGAGGTCCATTAGACCACCAGGGATTTTTAATAACTTATTTTTGGTGACCAGGAGAGGGGCCACTAGATCACCAGGGCTATTTAATTTATGATAACAGGACATTGGGGCTTGGGAGGGGACCATGGCATAGGGTGCTGCAAAGTGCTACACTCTCCCAGAGGGACATGTCTAAGTACCCTTCAACCAGCCCTGGCTGGTCTAATAGTACTTAGAATTCTCCCTCTGGGAGAGGTGTATGAATCCACCTTCAGAGATATGGCAGGCCTGCGTCTGCCCCAAGCCCCCTAGCACCATACCGCAGCCCATTTTGTGGGCAAGGCTGGTGCAAGTCCCTGATATGCAGCCTGCATTTGATGCAGGCTGCATTTGTGAATAGCTCAGGTCGCATTTTTTTTTTGTATATTCTGTTTATTAGAATTTTTCAATCACATAGACTACTACATACAACACACAACACAGAGTACATACAAATACAATACATGCAATACATACAGACCCAGTTACATCATTAATTTATCACATATATTTCACTAACATAAGTGCAGTCGAGCGGCAGATATATCTCATTAACTAATACATACTTAGCTGCCCCCAGCTAATCATCCCCATTAGTAAGGGGCACAGGGTACAGAGAGCAATCCCCGCCCCATTCCCCTTTATACTGTGCTGGCAGGCCAGGCCCACACCCATCCTCTCATTCCTGTATTGACTGTTAATTTTAATTTTAGAATTTCCTTCGCTCAACTATGAGCGGATTCTAGACCCTCATCCAGCTTTCTAGGCTTAGATATTCAACCCCGCATGAAGCATTAAACTTTCAGACACACTCCAGGGTTGCCAAGAAAGACCAATCTCAAGAACCTCCTCCTTATCTCTGACTAACCACGTGAGTCTCTCCAAAGCTAACGAGCGAATACTGGCCTTCTCCAATCTACCAATTTGAGTCCCTTTCCATCCACCCAGGTATTCTGTATACAATGCCTAGCTAGCACAAACACTACCCTTGTCCATCTGGGTAGTAGTTGCCAATCCTCTTCCCCTTCCATTCTTTCTACCCCAAATAGACACACAGTGGGTCTCAAGTCAGTGACCCGCATTCCTTTATTAACCTCCCGAACTACCCCCCTCAGTGAATTTGCCAAAGCGGGACATGTCCAGAAACAATGAAAAAAGTGCCAGCCCTCTGCCACACCTTCTATCAGTTCGATGACACATGAGGGTGCACCCTATGCACCACCACCGCGCCAATATATTCTATGCAAGAATTTGTAAAAGTCTTTAAATTTGTTACAAATCATAATTCGTTCTGGCATGCCTAACATCAGCCCCAGTTCTCCCTCGATATCTGCAGGTCCTAAATCCTTTCCAGCGTGCCTTTGTGGGACCCGTCAGGTCTGGTAAACTCTGTTTCTCTAGTTTAACTATTTTTCCTACAAATCCTTTTTGATCCTTCCTAGCCTGGTATATTGCCTGCTCAACTTTGCTTGGGAGTAAACCCTCCTTTCACACATGCCCTGTCTCCCAACATATGTCTTCACCTGTAGATACCCGAAAAAGGTGAGTGGCACCTAACTGTAGCACTCGCTTAACTTCACTAAATTCATGGACCTCTCCTTTCTCCAGTAGGGCTCCTACACAGACCACTCCCTCCTTTCCCATTCTAGAAACCCCTTATCTTCCATCCAGGGACAAAAAGGGTTCCTCATGATTGGGAGGAGTATAGTCTCCCTCCGGACTAGACCTTTTCTCCACCAAAAGTGATCCCAGGCCTCTAATGTCACCCTGACTAATGGGTTACCATTCCCCAACTCTCTAAATGCACGCAACCCCTTACTATGGAGGTATGCTGTGAGTCTCCCAGGATTACCCTCTTGTTCTAGCCCAACCCAGCTGGCCACATCAGGCCTATGTACTGAATCTGCCACCCTCGTGGTTGTACTGCCTTGTAATATGCTTCTAGATCCGGAAGCCAAGGCCTCCTCTACTCCTATCTGCCTTGAGCCTTGCCAGACTAATTCTGGGCTTTTTCCTTGCCATATAAAGCCTGTGAACCCCTTCTCCAACCGCTTCACATCCTCTTGCGTGGGCCTCAGCTGCAGCATTTGTATAGGGTAGAGAATGCGGGGATAATATTCATTTTATGAGATTTATTCTCCGATCCAAGATATCAGTAGTTGCATCCATCTCTCTAAGTCTGCCAACAATATTTTAATCAAAGGGTAAAATTCAACTTATACAACTCTTCCATCTTCGCCCAATCCAAACCACCAGATATTTAAAATCTGAACTTACCACCCTGAACCCCTCGCTGTACCTCTGGATCCACATCTAGGAACCCCATAACTTCCGATTTCCCATTGATCCTATATCCGAGAACCCTGCAAATTTCTTAATAATACCCAACAGGTATCTCATTGAGTCCCGAGTCTTTCTTAAGAAAAGTAGCATATCATCGGCATATAGCGCCACCTTATGCTCCCTGCCGCTCCATCCCTCATCCCTACTATGCTTTCATGCTGACGGACCACCACTGCCAGGGGTTCAGTTACTAAGGCAAATAGCATGGGGACAAAGGACATCCCTGTCTCGTTCCTACCTAACCCAAATTTTCTAGACAAGCACCCATTCACCACCACCTGTGCTCATGGCCTTAAGGTACATAGCCCTGACCCACCCTATAAATGTGTCTCCCAAGCCAAACCAGGTCAATACCTCGAATAGGTACTCCCATTCCACTCTGTCGAACGCTTTTTCAACATCTAAGGAGATCACCCCACCTTGACACCAGCTCGCCTAGCCCACCACACAATGTTTAACAACCTACAAACATTATGATAGGACTGCCTCCTTAATAAACCCAGTTTGGTCCGGTGGATCACCTCCGGGAGGATATTCTCCAATCTTGTGGCTAGTATTTTGGCTAAGATTTTCATATCCACATTAAGGAGGAGATCGGTCTATAGGCTGAGCATTCGAGCTCATCCTGGCCCCCTTACGTATTAAACAGATATTAGTCTTAAACATGAATCAGGAAGCACTGGAACTTGTCCCTCCTCCCTCTATCAAATATTTTTTCCAGTACCTTCACCATTTCCCTCCCCAAAATCCTATAATACTCAACCGAAAACCGTCCGTCCACCTCGCTTTCCTTCCTGTAATTTCTGTATGGCCCTTAGGATTTCTGCTCTTGAGATGGGCTGGCCCAGCTCCCTCCCTCTGATTATCCGTAATCCCGTCAACTCTAACCCCTCATAAACTCTCTTATATGCTCTTCCTGTCCCACATGCTCTGCCCTGTATAACTTTTCATAAAACCTTCTGAAGCGCCTACTATACCCTCTGAATTTGTGATGACCTGCCCTCCCTTCCCTAATCCATAAGATCCGAGTTGGGCATCTGCCCTTTCATCAGCCTCACTAGCATGGGACCAGGCTTGTTTCCCCACTCGAAGATCCTCCTCTGACAACAAAACCATGCTTTCCCTTTCTCTCAATAGGAATTAAGCTTAGTCAGCACCTTTGGGAGCTGCTCCCCTTCTCCCTCCCACCCGCCTCTCCAACTCCTTCACCTGCCTTTCTAATTCTTCCTTTTGCCCCTGTTCTGTTTTTAATCTTGGCAACATATGCTATTATAGCATCCCTCATATAAACCTCCGCCTCCCAAGGAGAGCACTGGAAACCTCTCCTGTATCATTCAACTCCACATAAGTTTTCCATTGCTCCATTAGGTATTCCCTAAATCTTTGATCTTTAGCTAGATATGGGAATCTCAGGTTGAATTCCTACTCTCCCCTACTCCAGTAATCCTTAGTACCACCATAGCATGATCCGAGATGAAAATAGGACTGTGGCTTATCTCCTTAATCCTTCCCATCCAACTTCTAGGCAGGAAAATGTAGTCTAACCGAGACCAGGTCTTATGGGGGTTGGAGAAAAGCATATCTCCCGTCCCATTGGGTTAACCACTCTCAACTGTCCACCATATCCAGATCTGCGATTCCAACTTTCGACTGGCTCATAGCCTCCGCCACCCTCCCTTACCTGTCGGTGGTCCACCCTTGCATCCATTGTCCAATTAACCCCCATGATAAGTCTAGGGAACTGCTCTCTGACAAGCAGGCCCAGCAGAGAGAATAAAGGTGGGTCATACACCGCCAGCGATAAATACAACCAAATGTAATAGTTTCCCCTGCCAAACCCCAGTAGCAAAATGTATCTACCCTCTTTAGGTCTCTTACCACCCTCTTCACCTCGGTTGCAAGTTTTTATGTAAGAGTATCGTGACCCCCCTTTATGTGAGGAATAAGAGGCCGCCAGACACCTCCCAACCCAGTCCCGCTCAATTTGGCATGCTCCACATCTGTTAAATGTGTCTCTTGCAGCAGCGCACTTGTGCCCCTTTGCATCTAAGCACAGTTAGAAATGAGGGTCCTCTTAACTGGGCTTGCTATGCCTTCACATTCCATGATACAACATTTAGGGTAGCTGGATCACTCTATTCCGCTTAATGACACTTTCCATTTTAGGGTTACGTTTCCATAATATTGCATTGTATATAACCACTTTATCACTTCTCTTATCATACCAAACCTGCATTTTTGATTCTTGCACACTCGACTGCTATTCTTCAGATATAACCGGGTAACTACCTACAAACTAAGACTAAGGCCCCTAGAATTCTCATGTGCAGTGATTTTCATAGAACTTGCACTCTACCGCAGAACATCTATGTGCCGTTGAATTCACTCTTCTTGTTGATTTTTATTAATATTTCTGTTTTTCATAGAATCTGGTTCCCTTCAGTGGCGTCCTCAGGTTGATTTTGGGGAGGCTGAAGCCCTCATGTAAGCTGGAAGCCCCCAATCATTTCCCATTCAGAGAATTGAATCATGGCTTCACTCTGTTGCAAAATAAAAAGCTGTGATTTTATTTAAAATTGCAGCATTTCTCAGCGCCACCACACGAATTATCTTTTTGTTTTCTCTGTATAATGGGACTTCGCTATAGTCACGGAGAAAAGCGAGCGTCTGATCAATCGGCGAGGACGAGGTTGGGCAACCTCATCATTAGTTACCCATTGGCTGGCTGCCGGGTTGCTGCAGACGAAAGACGAGATCGGGAGGAGGAGGAGCAAGTGGAAGAGGAGTGGCTGGGGCTTGTCGAGACTATGGAGGAGGACCCATTTAGACGGAAAAGGCGCCCACGGCAGTTTAGAAATGGAGGAGGACTCTGAGAATTGGACTGGCAGGCTAAGGCTTGGCAGTTTGGCACCACTGAGCAGCAGGTATGACAGCCAGCCATCGGACCGCAGGGGAGTGATTGACGGGCTGGGAGGGAGCTGAGGGTCTTGCAGTTGCAACCTTATACCCTTCTGATTTGATATGTAGGGACTATACTCTTTTAGATTCTTCCTGGGTTTTCAAGAGGCTTAAATCCTAAGTTTGAGTGTTAAATTAAGCAAGGCCTGGTTGAGCGTCTCACCTAACTTACACTGAATACAGAGAAACGCTTAACCAGGAAATGTAGCAAAAACGAAATGGTTCTCAAATGCATAAGACTGCTAGACTGTTAGTCTCCTTAAAGTGCCCGCCTCTGCTGCCCTGTTTTTCAGACACATGGTACACAGAGTAAAGGCTGTGAAGGTTTGTTAGTATATTTTTGCGGTTATAGGCAGAGCAGCAGCAGTTAGTGTGAAGTAGTCTCACTGCCTCTAACTCTTTGGAGAGTTTGTTGCATTGCATTGCATTTGAAGCAGTTTCTCCAGTCTAAACAGGTTAAAAAATACAGTAGTAAGTACACCTGATGAACAGAATATTAATATAAAAAAAGCGATCAGTAGAGCTTAGTTTTTGTTTTTCTCTATCTCACAGACTGAGACAGTCAGGGGTGGGGGATGCCAGAGAGGGATTTAGGTTTCTGACAGAATGATGAAACTCTGTTTTATGTTCTAGTATGTTGTGGGACTGGATTTAATTAAACTTTAAAACTCATCAGATGCTACTGACTAATAAGTTTAATACTTTTGTGTGCAGTGTATGTACCCTGTTCATTCTTGAACTCAAAGGCTCTCCTCTTTTTTCTCTCTCTGTAGTTTGCTCATAGCTACAGCAGCTGAAATTAAGTTAGCTCAATAATTAATAAATGCCTTCAGGGTGGGGTTATGTTGTACGTTTACACTTTAATGTTCTCAGCTTCTGAGTCTGACCTTCACCACACAAACATCTAGAGCTCAGAGAAAATAATAGCCATTTTCTAAGCCTAAATTGCCTTAACAGGGGTTTGTGTGTGTATTAGTGCTTTTGTGACAAGCAGGAAAAGTAAACTCAGATAATAGACACAAGTCAGCCTGTGATACAAACTACTGTCTAGGCTATAACCTTGTTTTTTTATAGGGTGATTTAGGCACGCTATGAGCTAAGCTAATCATCAGCCATTTATTTTTTGATTTAAAAGAGCCATTTTCTTACTCGTACTTGACATACTTTCTAGCCCTGGTGGCATGTGTTAGGCTCAGTTCTGTCTGATAAAAGGGAGCCTGTAACCTTCCCAGAAGATCTGCTGGGATAATGGTGTCTGGCTGGTCTCTTACTTGCTCTGGGGTCTGTAACCTTCCCAGCAGATCTGCTGGGATAATGGTGTCTGGCTGGCTCTTATTTGCTCTGGGAACTGTAACCTTCCCAACAGATCTGCCGGATGTAGTGTCTCTCGTTTAGTTGTCCTTGTTGGTCCAGTAACCAAATTTTTCACATGTACCATTAAATAGATGTTATGATAACCAGGCTTTTCAAACATATATTTCACCATTAAAATGCAGGAAAAGCCACCATTTGAAGGTTAACATTTTCAAAATTTTTCCGGGGGCATGCCCCGGACCCCTAGTTTTCTGAGGATTTTGACTGTAGGGCATTAGCCCCCAACTTATACCTCTGGTGGCCCTGGTTCCCTTCCCCTCTTTTTATATCCTAAACCCCTATATAATCTAGAATGTGATGTTATCATTGCTATAACATCATACATTAGCTAATGAAATGGCTGCAATCTGAACAGAAATGAACAGTCACTTATCTACCACAGCTCCCACTGCCAGAGACAGTGGCACAGCACATCAGGCATGGTGATATTTGCTAAACCTGCACTACAGCTAATACAATTTTCAGTCTTACATTATTGCACTAGGAAAACTTAAACAAAACCTTGTCAATAGCACAGACCTGTTAAGTCCATACCTCACTTTGTACAAACCTATTTGTGCCTTTAAGGTATAGAGATGCCATCTGAAATGAATAACTGGTAAAATGAATTTAACTGTCATTTTAAGAAAAATAAAGTAATTATGCCCAGAAAAGTGGAATATAATAATGTAGACCTGTTGAAAGAATAGACCTGTTAAATAAATAATTGCACTGTACGCATTTTTGCCAGGATTATTGATTACATATTGTCATTGGTTGATAGAATCACCTAAAAGTTATGGAGAAATGTTGTGTGCAGGGATAGCTGTTAGGCCAGAGGGCAGCATGCTGTGTTTCGTGCCGCAACTCAGGTTCAGAGATTAGCTCTTGGAGCTGGTTGGGCAGCACAAGGATTGGTGGAATACATCATTGCTCGGAGCCTGGGAAGGTATGGTGCAATGTTCTGTCACATGGTGGACACATTGTGCTGGTCTGGAGAGCTCTATCTCACAATCGGTTCACATGCATGTCATGGCCTGATGGTGTTATGCAGTGTTTCAGGGAAAGCAGGTTGATATCAAAAACTAGTTTTGCAATAACTCCTCTATTCCATTTCTAATGGGACCTGTATGAATGAGGATGCAAGTTCATGGAAATTAAAAATATATATATATATCTATACACACACACACACATATACACAGTATCTCTGTCTCTCTCACCACACACACACACACACACACATTTGTATGTATGTTACAGATTGCATATAAATATATAGTGATACACAGTGGAACCTCATGAGTGGTGTAGAAAGCACATTCAAATATATAAGTGATAGACAGTGGAAGCCTCATTAGTGGGATATATGCATGCATATAGAAATACTTTATTTATCACATAAGATCCCTCTGCATATGTCATTTATTTAACAGGCTAGGACCTTAAGGAGAGACATTTGTTTTGCCTTTTAGGCATTAAATTATTTTATAATTCTGTTACTTTTGAACTAATGTTACTGTGCTTTCCACCATCCTGATTGCTATAAAACTGCCATGAAAGTGAAGTCAGGATGACAAACTGTCACTGTGATGTGGTAGTTTGTTAGTGCCATGAGAACTTCAAGAGAAATTACAAACCACCGCTGCAGAAGTTCTTGATGCAAATGGTAGTCTTGCTGCAGAACTTAGTCCCACTGTGCTGCAGAAAAGTAGTGGCCTGACTAAGACAATAAGATAACTTTTATCCTAACATTCATATCCAAATCCTTCCATGCCTCCCCTCCTCCTCTCCCCTCCTTCCTGCTCCTTTCCCTCCCGACACTTCCCCCACCCTCCTCCTACTACACTAATTACTAACATAGCACAAGTGCAGACTCTCCCCACAAAACAGAGAAAAATTTGAAAGACTTCCTGCAAAACTAAGATGCGCTGGCCCTGCCGCTCTCACCAGCAGCCAGAATCTTCCTTCTACAACCATTTCTCCCCTCCCAGAGTCCCTAGTCAGGTCCAACTTGCATCTGCCGAGCCTCTCCCACACCAAGTCTTGCTAGCGGGGCCCCTCCTCCTCGCCCACTCTTGCTTCCCTTCACCACACCCCGTCCCCCAATCCCTCCCTATCTTACCTATCCTAACCCCTTACCACCCACATCTCCTCAGACTCCCACCCCACCCTTTTAAGTTCACCTACTCCTCCTCCCACCCCAATCCTATTTCTCCCACCTCAATGAGGAAGCTACCAATACCACTTTCCATGCCCGTGTCTCGACCTTACCCTACTCTGAACCCATAGTTCACCCCTAGGTACGCCCGCCACATTCAAAGCTAACTCTTACTAGACACAGGCAACACTCCAAGTCGCTCCCTCAAATTCTCCCCCTATGAAGAACCCTATCCCCCACCCCCACAGTCACCTTCCCTTACCTTCCCATCAGTTCTCTCAGACTCTTAAACATCCTGGATCCTCTAATAACTAGCTCCCAGCCATTATAAAAGACCGTTGAGCTTTTTCCTCAGCTAATCGATCCCCAACCGCCTTTTGGCCTACCTGCAAGTGTACTTCACCTCCTTCTTCCCTCCCCCTTTAGTAAAAAAAAAACCTGCCCCTTAATCAGACTTCAGATGCATTTATTTTACTTCAGACCGTAGCAATGTCCACGAGGTATGGATGGCTAGCTGCGCTATCAACAAACATGCACTAGGCTCTCCTCCGCTCCTACCTCACCAAACATTGGGACTCCTTCCACCTTTATGCCTCTCTGCATTCCGCCCAGTTCATCAGTTCAAAGAAGAGGCCTCTCATTAAGGCAGGGAGAGCACATCTTGCCCGATTAGTAACCAGACCACTCCGGTCTCTGCCGCCAAAAGAAATCTTCCACCTCAGCTTATCCATAGTTCCTCTCCTCCCTTAGGTATCCCTTCCCATAGAGAAAGGCACACGACGCCAACCACTAATACATCAAACAACTCTCAAATTATAGTCTGCATACCAATGGTATTATACTGCTTAAGTAGGGATAAAGAGAGAAAAGTCACAGGAAAAAACAGCACGGGTACTTCCTTCACCCGCTCCTCCACACATCATGACTCCCCACCACCATTCAGCTGACTCTTTCTCAGGCCTTTATAAACTCCCTCTGCTTTCTCAGACTCCCAGAAAGAGTAGGTCACCCCTCGCTCCTGATTTTAAGTGTAGTGGGTAAACCAGAAAGTTCTCAACCTTAAGGCTTCTCAACTGCGCCATCAGTCCATTGAAGGCCTTCTCTTTTTCAGCAACATAGCTGAATAGTCCCTAAATGAATAGCCTATGACCCTCAAAGCTTGGAGGCCCCTGAGATCTATGCGCCTTCAGCAATGCTTGCAGTCTTGAAAGTTATGAAACGCATTATTATGGCGAGGAGGCTGATCTGCAAGGGCCGCGGCATTACCACCCGATGCGCCTGCTCCAACTTAATCTTGCCATTTTTACCTTTAGACCCAATATTTCAGGTAATACTGTGCCTCAAAATCGAGAGCATCTTCCTCTCCATGCCCTCAGGAGTCCCTTAGATGCAGATTGAGCCGCCGATGATAATTTTCTGGTAGTCATAGGCCTCCTTGAACTCCTCAAGCTCCATCTGCAACGCGGCAGTGTCGCTCAGGGACCGCATGTACTTCATCCTGTAATCTTGATATTCTTTCTTTGGCTTCAGCTATTTGGGTGTTCTGCTGCGCCTGCTGCCTAATACCTCCTGCAATCTGCTGCCTAATTTGTCTTCCAGCTTTACTAGATGTAGCTCTAGGGCGCGATAACTTGACCTGTTAGCTCCTTTCCCAGTGCTGCCACCCTCCGCTGAAAGCGATACTAGGCCAGCATTTTCTCCTCCAGGGCCTGCCATTCCCTTCTTTCCAGCCTTTCCAGTCGCCTGCTGACTTTTGGAGGACATGGTGTCAGAAATTCATCCATTGCTCCCTCCGCTACCCGATGTTACAATCTGGCTTACTCTTGGGAGGGAAATCTTTATTTTAATACTTAAAACTAACCGAACCAGCAGAGCTAGCGGAAATGCGACTACTCAGTTTAGTTGCTCATTAGCGCCCCAGATCGCATTTTTGTTGCAAGGTGCCACTGCGGCACCATTTATGTTTGACACAGGCACCTTGTGTCATTCTAAGGGCTTTGAGAATCAGGCCTTGCATGTCCTACTTGAAAGGTAAACACATCACTGAGTAAGCAGTCCTTCCTCTCCTAGATCATGGCAATACTATTAATCACCACTCTTAATTCACATCTCATCACATTAAATATCATTTTTTTCAGTTGTTGCATTTTATTTTGAAACCAAACTGGGATGAGGATCATTGCTGTTTACTACAAGAGTTAAACTGTTTCATCCTGCACCAGGCACAATTTACTCTGGTGATCCGTTATTTGTAAAGTGGCGATAACCTAACCCCTGTCTGATTATGTGAAAGGTTAGCTGTTCCTACCTATAAATATATTCTCAGGGATGTGCCACATTGCAGTTTTTCTTCCTAGATTTTCAACACAGTTTAGTAAAGAATGCCTTTTTTATGGGGCTCCTTTTTCCTGGGATAATTTAACCCTTCAGCTTATAAATTGCTCTACTGTTCACTGTTTCAAGTATGGCTTAAGGAACTTGTTGCTACAGGAACAATCTCTTTGTAACTTCTTGCACAATTGATCTGTGTATTGTTTGTTAATGTTTTTAAGATTTTTTTAGATGTTTATAACTATTTTTATTTAATTTATTTTACAGTTTTTGACAAGGAAAGACACACTAGCCAAGGCTTGTTTCCAGGTGTGTCCTGAGAGCACAAGGAGTTAACTGAGTTACTCAGGGTCACGCAGTATGCAGGTGGTGGCTGTGGGATTCAAACCCAGTTCTTTAGGTTTGCAGCTCAGTGCCTTAACCACTACACTATACTGCCTTGTAACTATGACATGGGATGTTCTGTAAAGAGACTCGCTTCTCATGGAATTTATCCTGTACTTTTGAAACTTTTAAATAACAAAAATATAGAAAAGGAAAACTTAGAATAGATAACAACTAGGCATGTCTCTAACAAACAGACGCTTATACAGATATATAAATAATACAGTATGGGTATTTATAATTCCTCAGTTTCTCATCTATAACCTTCCCCATACAACTGCAGTTTCTAATAATCCTACCACTTTAAACATGTATAGCTTCTGGAGGTCAATTCAAGACCTCCCAGGAAGGCTCCATGTCAGAGCCCGTCTCCTTTCAGCCTGCTACATATAAACTGGTGGAGGACCTTCTCCTGTGCCTTGACACCGGAAAAGTGCAGGGCAGATAATTTAGATAATTTCTTCTTAAAATGGGTCATCAAGTCATTTATTTCACATGTCACTAGCCATGGCGAACTCCCTCGGTATGGAAAGTGGCACATGTAGTCCTTATCAAGTCTGGTGACCCCAGTGACCTGAACAATTATAGGCCAATTTCTTACTGCCCATTCTTTCAAAACTACTTGAAAAAATAATAAACACTCACTTAAGAAATTATCTGACTTAGTAGTTACTAAACCCTGTCCAATGAGGGTTTAGAAAAACATAGCACAATATCCGCTTTAGCCAAAGTAACCAATGACTGGCTCCTGGCTCCTGGTACTTGACACCAAACACTTCCTGAGCACCTTATTTCGACCTGAGTAAGGCCTTTGACACAGTCAACCATGATCTACTGTCATCTGTCCTTCAAGATATCTGCTTAGATGCTGTTGCTGTCAATCTCAGAAGGTCGTGAGGGCCTCGAGCCTGCCCTCCCAAATGCAAGTCGGACCTCGTGGAATCCTCGACCCCAGGGCACAGAAGGCTGTGAGGGCCTGGAGCCTGTCCTCCCCAGCTGCAAGTCGGACCCCACAGAATCTTCGACCCCAGGGCACAGAAGGCTGTGGAGGGCCTCGGAGCTGCCCTCCCCAACTGCAGTTGACCCTCGAATCCTCGACCCTCGGTGCACAGAAGGTCATGAGATCCTTGAATCTGCCCTCTCCAACTGCAAGTCGGACCCCACAGAACCTCAACCCCCAGTGAACAGAAGGTCATGAGGGCCTCAGAGCCTGCCCTCCCAACTGCAAGTTGGACCCCGTGGAATCCTCAACCCCCAGTGCAAAGAAGGTGAGAGGGCCTCGGAGCCTGCTCTCCCCAACTACAAGTCGGACCTCGCAGAATCTCTCGACCCCAGTGCACAGAAGGTCGGAGGGCCTTGGAGCCTGCCTTCCCCAACTGCAAGTTGGACCCCGTGGAATTCCCAACCCCCAGTGCACAGAAGGTCGTGTGAGCCTCGGAGTCTGTCCTCCCAACTGCAAGTCAGACCATGCGAATCCTCAACCCCCAGTGAACAGAAGATCATGAGGGCCTCGAGTCTGCCTCCCCAACTGCAAGTCGGATCCCACGGAACTCGACCCCCTGGTGCACAGGAGGTCGTGGAGGACTCGAGCCTGCCCGCCCAACAGCAAGTCGGACCCCACGGAATCTCGACCTCCCCGGAGCACAGGTATGCCACAGCAGCCTTTTTTTCCTTGAAAAGCCTCACAGGCCTGCAGTGATTACTTTGGAGTGCAGAGAGACTCCGGCCGTGCTCTAGCGCCAGCTGCCTCACCCACCCCGCCACCACCCTAGGTGAACTTAGCCTTATACAGGCTCTGGGTTACGATGCTCTAAAACCTATCAGCCTCATTCCCTTAAGCAGCTTATCTGCTCTCTCCTGTAGTGGCCACCCTGTTGTCTCAGCTATTGATAATGTGACTAAAACGCCCAGACTTTTCCCTTACTAAGAATTTGACTTGAACGCCCAATCTTTTCCCTGACTAAATGCCCAGACTTTTTCCCTTGACTAAGAATCTGGCTAAAATGCCCAGTCTTTTCCCCTGACTAAGAAATTATTCTCGCCACCAACTTCTCGGCAACAGCAGGCATCTTACTAGCCTCTGGGGCCTGATTTTTATCCGTGATTACTGTGAGCCACGTTCAGCTGGACAAGCGTATCATTGCCACCCTGCCTGCCTGTGGTATTGTTACCTAGCTCTCTTACTAGGGCATTCACAGTCCTTTGCTACAGGTTTTAGGGCTGTTGCTACTGCAACCTCTGAGCCTACTTGATTTCTGTCCTTAGCAACGCCCCTGTGCTGGTGCTCCGGGCTTAGAACACATGCTGTTGCAAGGGCATACTGCTTGCATATTGCTCCTTACATTAGCTGCCTGGACAATCCCTGCCGACCTTGGTTGCAGTGCTGTTCGCTCAGGAATTCCTTAATCTGGAGCCATGCTCATATCTGCAGCTTTCAGATCTGTTACCATGGCCCTCCCTGGACTGGCTGGGGTAATGACTCATAATCAAGGACCTCAGGCCATCTTGCCTCCTACAAGTCCCCTCTGCCTGGCTATCTGCCAAAGGCTTAAAATGGCACACCTGAATGTTCGCTGTATCCTGCACAACCTAGCAGAACTAATGGCCTGGGTGGCCCACTACAACCCAGATATCTTGGGGATCTTGAAACCTGGCTGAAGCCTCACATCCCTGACTCCTTGTGTGCCCTACTGGACTACAGCCTCATCAGACAAGACAGGGCAGGGAAACACATGGGGGCAGAGTGCTCCTCTACTATAAGGTGCAGCTATGTGTATGCTAGTGGTCATACACCCCTACATCCCCAGCCTGTGAGTTCCTGCATGCCCTCCTCCTGCTAGGGAGTGCAAAAAGGTACACCTGGTCTATGCCTACAATCCTCCAAGGGAGGAGTACTAGGCTCTCCTCACTACTTGACTACATTAGTGGCAAGCTGGGCTCAAATGAGGTACTAGTCCTGGGGACCTTAACCTTGATTGGATGGGACCCAACACCAAGCAATATCAGCCCCTACTCTCAGGTCTCGCCTCAGTCAGCTTATTACTGTACCCACAAGGCTCTCCTCATGGGGGGATAAAGGATCCCTTATCGACTGGATACTGAGCAACAGACTGGGCAGAATAGTCTCTGCAGGAATTCTCCCGACGCCATCTCTGATCACTCTCCAACCTACTGCATATAGTATCCCTCACCCCAAATCCCCAGTAAAGTGATCCAGATGAGGGACTATTCAAAATTTAAGCTTAAATTACTATCTTGTGGACCTACGCTAAGTTGAATGGTCCAGGGTCGCTACCACTAACGACCCTGCAGGAGCCCTTGACCATTTGCTCGTGGTGTTTGTCCCCTTAAAAACAAACATGCCCCCTCACAAAAAGGAGGGTGAGGGGTACCACCACGATGTGGCTCCATGGTGGCCTATTCTCCTCATGAAGCATAGGGACAGATGCTGGGAGAAGTACAAGATCTCCGCAACTATAACGACCTCTTGAATATCGGCAGCTCAGAAATTCTTGTAAAAGAGCCATCCATACTGCCAAGGGTGAGTACTGCACTCTGCCCTAGTATCTCAGCCAGAAATCCAAGGAGTTTCTGGCAAAACATCAAACTTGGTCAGAGAGTCTGCTAGGTACAGATCACCGACATGCATATCAGTGGGTTCAGTTGCAACAACCCTCTACTATTGCCAATACTTTCAACTCTATGTTCTCTGACCTGCCAGCCCTCCCTTCCCAGTCTCCTGCCCCTAAGTCTCTGAGTGGGCATACCCCACCTCCCTTCTACAGTACCTAAAATGGGTGTCTGTCATGGAAACCCAGAAACTCCTTGCTGGTCTCTCCCACCACACTGGGGTGAGGCATGACAGCCTTAAACCCAAATTGCTCAGCCTGGGGCTTCCTCCCAGCCTGGCCCCTCACCCACATCTTTAACATCTCTCTAATCTTGGGGATCATCCCTGATACATGGAAAGTGACCAAGGTCGCCCTGTCTTCAAACTAGGCGACCCTAAAGATATCAAGAATTACTGTCCCATCGCTATCCTGTCCGCAATCTGCAAACTCTTGAAAAGGTTGTGTTGCCACGCAGCTCTCCCACTACATCTCACACTTATGCACTTCTATCCCTGCTCAACATGGCTTCAGTAAAGGGCATAGTACTTCACTGCACTTGTTGTGGTCACCTCTGAGATCAGGACAGCTCCGATCAAGGCAAACTGCCTGGAGCCATCTTCGTGATCTCTCAAAGGCTTTCACCATGTGACCACTTCCTCCTCTGCTCCACTCTTCGCTCCTCTCAGATTCTCACCCCTGCCTATGCCTAGTTTTCCAGCTACCTCGTGGACAGGAAGCAATACACCACCTTCAACCGCGGCTCATCTGACCCATCCTCTGTAAACTGTGGGATCACCCAGGGATACGCCCTGACCCATTCTGTTTTCCTATTCATTAATGAAATGCCTGCCGTGCAAACCCACGGGTGCACCACTCTCACGCAGATGATCTCATAGTCCTGGCCAGCTCCCAGGACATCACTAGTATTAACTCCAGGCTAAATTCTGAATTCAAACTTATCCAAACTGGCTAGAGGGCATAAGCTGACCATCAACCTGAAAAGACTCAGGCCATGCTCTTGGCCCTTGGCTAAGACTAAAACCGCCCTGCTCCTTAAATATCTGTGGAGCTGATGGCACCCTCCTGCAGGCTGTGGACTCAGTCAGGTATCTGGGAGTAACCCTTGATCCGCAACTGGACCTCACCCTGCACATTTGGAACATATGCAAGGCTAAACGGAAAGCTTGTACTTGCCTACAGAGCTAAAAATTGTCTCACCCCGTTGCACGGGTCGCCCTAGCCAGGGGTCCTCCTATCCACGCCTGTTATGGGCTGTGATCCTTGCCTCTATCCCCAAATCAAGTCTCACAAAATGGGACACTGCATACAACAACATATGCCTCTTTACGCCCTCTGCACCTCCCACATATCACTGTGATCTATACTTGAGCTGGAGTGGCTCCTCTGAAAAGCACCGCGCTTTGTCCTCGGCAGTTTCATCGACAACATGGTAAGAACGGCTATCCCATCTGCACTTGCCCTTCCCTCAAACATGGAACCCTGCCTACCACTTAAGAGCCACTGCCACAGTGGACCGCCTGGTTCCTAGGACCAGTACCCTTGCTGGGGATCGAGCCTTCTCCGTCCATGCACCAAGGGTGGAACCCTTCCTGCATCAACTTGTTCTTCTCCTCCCATCCCTGCTTCAAAGCCGCCCCATGGAGCTTCCAAAATTACCTCCACCTGTCTTTGTGCCATATAGACCCCAGGTGAGGCACTCTCTTCCTAAGTGACTAATACAGTGTGACACTCTGAGCCTTGGTGCCACAATATGCTGTATTTTGCCCTGCACTTTTTCCTGCCTACCTGTTCTTGGGGGTCCTCAGATTATCCCATATTGTTATGTAACCCCCAGGCGGCGCTATCCCAGCATACTACCCCGCCTACTTGGCTAGTAGCAGGTTAAGGCCTGAGTTCTGAAATGGGTGTCTCCACCCGAGGTCAGGATTGGCAGTGGTCAAGCTAATCTGGGCACAGCCCTCCGGGACACTGTAACTTTCCTCTTCCCCCAGTGGCCTGGAACACTGTACAATAATCACTTTCACAATACCCCTGGTACACCACACAAGTACCTGCACTGCTTGCACTTACCACCAGGGCTAGTTCCTCTGGCTCAACCCTGTGGACCCCTTAAAACAAGGTTACATAGCAAATAGCAACAGTACAGTACTTTGAGCACAAACTGGAACCGCAGTCAGATTACATGCAGAAAAGTTAGATCTGATTTATTCAGGGACTTGAACAAGGAAGGGGAAAATCAGGCTAGTTAGCTTAAAGGTTATATCAATCACAGTCATGCATGCGCTTTGAGTCCACACAGTCCACCTCTGGGTACTCAGGTGGAGAAGAGATGGCTAGCCAGGACAGTTGCCCAGGGTTGCAGCTGGTTGGGGCTCTGTGATGGAAAACACAACATGCACAGTGCACAATATTTGTAATCTGGAGCCAGAGGGCTCAGTTCAGAAGGAAACGAAACAACAAGACAATCAGATGACACACCAGATTAAGCTGTTGTTGTAGAGAGCTACCCTGGTATTTACTCACGATACCCAAGACTGGACACAGGCTGGACGAAAATCGAGACTGCAGGTGGTTGATCGGAATGCCAGGAAAAGCAGGGCCCACACATGTCGCAGAGGCATCGCTCCTGTTCAGGCATGGAGTGGGGCTGATCCCCAGGCAGGTGCTCGTTGATGGCTTCTCTGTGCAGTGGTAGTCTAGCTGGGCCAGTCTGACAAAGCCTAGCCCACATGGAGACAAGTTCGAAGCAGTCCGTCTTGGGCTGGATACAGCTTCCAGCAAGCAGAACACAGTTCACACAGTGGGAAACTAACTCACAACCCACTAGCAGCTCATAGCACATTTACATGTATGAGAATTTTACTGTACCAGGCAAAGTGCTCCTGGGCACAATTGCAAAATCTTAGCACACACCGTAGCTTAGGGGTAGCTGAACTCCTGACAGGCTGATCGTATTCAGCAAAATCTTCAGTCTTCTTCAGGTTGAGCCTGGCCCACTTCAGTGGCTTACTTTAGTCACACAAACTTGGATTTAGTCCAAAATAATTCTCTTCTCTCCTCTCAGGAGCAACACACCGCATGCAGGCCAAAACGAACCTTTCAGCATTCTCCCATGCAATCCACTAAGAATTGCTGCTCAGAACACGCCAGCTCCTTGCTCAGCTTCCAGTTTAGTTCTAACTGAAAACTGCAAGAAGCCCAGGACTTCCCAAGATCCAAAAGATTTGGTTGGCTGATTTGGCTGTCAGTCAAAGCAAGAGCTCCCCTTTCAGTTGCAAAAAGGTGCAAAAAACTCCAAACTAAAGTTCCTACAAATTTTAAATTGAGAAAGCTCCTGTAGTCCAGCTACATTTTAGGTCCCACCAGTACTGTTTGGTCCAATTTGCAGTCCAGGACCAAGATAGTGGAGACAAACAAAACAGTCCTTGCTACAAAGAAAGCAGGTTAGACAAACTACATTATCATTAACACTCTAAATGATTTTCAGTAAATAGTTACTTTTTCAATAGAACTCCTTTCAGATTACTTAAGCTGCAATTAGGCAGCTCTTAAAGAGACAGTACACAGGGGCTGTACAAGCTCTAGTAATCACATTTAAACTGCTAAACGCAGGACACCAGCCTGGCAGTGAGCATTTAAGCAAGCTCAAGGAAGACTTTTGGGAACCCCATTTGTAGGAGGCTTACAGTTAGCTTTGTTGAAATTGTCTGTATATTGTTGTTCTACCTAGCAATCTGTTATGTATTGTGTTGCTATCTTCCTATCAAACTGTTATGCCTGAAGTCCCACATGTTGTTATCTACCTATCAACTTGTCATGTCGGATGATCCTGTATGTTACCTTGCCTCTGCTTGATACTTTTATGCACCTTGTATCATCCTGGGTCACGCCTGAAAATAGGCAATTGGCTGTCTAGTGTTCTTACCTGGTAAACAAAAGCAAAAAATAAATAAATAAATTGCTTCACATGTTAACTCAAAGGCAGAAAACAGAAAATTAAAGCACAAGGAGACCTGTCCCCACTTCAGACACTACCAGAAGTGTCCTCAAGGATCCATCTTAGGCCACATCGCTTTTGCGATATATTTTAACAATATTGATGCAGGCATCGTCAAGCAACTGGTGCACTTGTTTGCCGATGACATCAAGTATTTACGCTATGGAGTCTACCTTGAACTAGCATACAGTACATTGCAACGTGAATTAAACCTCCTTCGCATAACCTCCTGAGCCGCAGACTCCTGCTTAATGCAAAAACAAAAGCCATGATCTTTGCTCCCAGACTAATCTTGGACTACTCCCTTCCAGAGAACCCAGCCACAAATAACATCCCTCCTGGGGAGCCTATCGAAACTGTAGAAAATTCAAATATCTTGACTTTTGGCTCAATCATAAACTCTCTATACAGTCCACATTGAGGAACTGGGTAAGAAGCTGAAACAGTGACTAGGGTTGTTCTTCATAATCAAACACCTCCTAACCTATGAAGCCAGGCTACGACTTGTGCATTCAACATTTCTACCACTCTTGGACTATGCAGACATGCTATACAGTCAAGGCCTAGCTCTGTTCTGGTGAACCTTGACACATTATATAATATTTCATTTCATTTGTATTTTTATACTTGTTAGCTAGTTGAGCAAAATGCCTGTCTTACAGGGACAAGTCAATAAATAAACAATAAAAAACAATTGGTACAAAGCATACAAAAAGACATAAGAAACATAAGACTTACAATATAAAATACAGCACATGCTAAAAACAATTACAATCATTGAGACTGTTTAGCCATTCAGAAAAACTTTTCTGAAACATTTGAACTGTCCCAGCGTTAGTGATTTTGGGTGGGCTACCATTAAAGATTTTATTGCCCTATATATTACTAACCTCTGACCAATAGATTTTTTGTAGAGGGGATTCTGATAGGCTCTAAGATTTATCACGAGCGCCCCCTCTGGACTCATAGGATTGCACTATATGCTATGCTGGGTTGGCAGTCATTAAAAAGCAGAGGACTCAGAAATGCAGCCACCTGGACCTATAGAGCTATAAGCTACCAACATATATTTCCAGCCTGCTGGCATATCCCATTGGTACCTGCTCACTTATGAGTCATTCTTACCTATTCCTCAACATAACTCGAGACAGAACTCGCTTTGAGGCCTCCGACATTAGCCATTCCTTACCAGCACTGAACACTCTGCAGAAATCCTTGAAGCCTCTTCCTTATAAAATGGCAACCTTCATATCCTTATTAAGACTCCACTTAACTGACTCGTGTAACTGCTTTTCTTGAACCTTATCCTTCCAAGTTCAAGAGCATAATGCCGGGCTCTACTAAGCATGTGTAATAAATTGAAACTAATCCCACCCATTCCCCTACCATCTTCCTTTCACCTCTACCTCCTCAAGGGGCCCTTCCTCATCTCACCCAGTTGCCACTGCCTCCCCCTTCCTTCTATCTATGCAAGCTTTACTAGTACCATTCCCAACTGAACAATATCCCTATATAGCCCTATTGTGATGTTGTCATGGTTTTAAGTTGAAGGTATTTTGCAAACAACTTGTTTGCTCTCTGTATGCACTATGACCCAATGTCAGGCAACACAGAATTATGTATGTTACTGGGTGGGTCTACAGGTAGACAATAACATACACAGAGGCAGCAATTCAGGTGCAACCAATGTTTGCTTGGTGGGATGCTTATTAACTTCATAAACAATCTTTAGCACCAATAATGTAAAAATACAGAAAACAAAAGAAACAAAATAACTAGCAATCAAGGGCAATTCCAGTGACTTTCCTTCGCCACTGTCTGAACTTCCTCCAGCTAGGTCAGGAAGAACTGACACTATCTAACTAAAACTGGGAGAGGTAGGGTTTATATACCCACCTCCTTGGTCAGGTGACCCAGTGTTCCTTTTTAAGGTAAACTCTTTAATAAGCTCTCAAAAGTAACATTTCTAGGCATTACTGTAATTTATACAAATGCACAAACCCCTAATTGGTTCTCTATGCATAATAAGCTATTTTAAGAGATTTTAAACAACAATCAGGCTTTCCAACAATTGATTGATAGTCAATTTTAAATATGAGCCACTAGGGGCCGCTGATCCCTATAGTGGCTCCTATTATGCTGCAGGGACTGCTAGCAAGCAGACCTCCCCTGCTTAATTTCTATGAGCAGCCCATAAACAGATTTCAGGTAAACCCTTTTGGGATATTTTCCTAAACCTTCTGATGTGCATTATTTACATACTCTTATTTCATGCATTCAGCAAGACAGTTGTATTTAAAAGAATAAGAACTGTATTTAATTGTTCCTTTTTCAGGTGTCTCAGAACAGGGGCAAGCTTTGTTTACATGTAGTCTGGTAAACTCAGACTTTAAGGAAAATTTAAATATATTTATTCCTGTCCTGTGCTTCTCAGAACAGAGTCACATTTGTTTTTCTTTTAGGAAGTACTGCAACCAACCCAGAATACACCAAATTAATCTCTCTCCTTGTCAAAAGAGCACAAAGAGCAGTTTGCAGGACACAGAGTCAAGCCATCAGTTGAAATCAACAAAGCCAACGGTTGACACTTTTGCTTTCAGCTGCTGGCTTAAAGGGACCTCCTGCCTCATTGGAGAGCTTTGAATGTAAAACCAGATACAGAGCTTAGTCTCTTTAATAGAGACACTTTTCTGACAAAAGAAGACCTTTCTTAAAATGAACAAAACAAGCACTGTGCGAGGTGTGCAATGATCGTGAGGGCTTCATGAATGTGAGAGCAGTCTTGCTAGCGCTATAGAAGCGCCGCTTGAATTCTCCAGCTGAAAACACACATGAGTTTTTTTTTAACTATATAAAGGCTTTTCCTCAGCCTACATTAGGAGCATAGCTACTAGCAGACTCTATATTTCACTCAAGATACCTTTTGTTTTAACAAAGGAGAATGATGTGGTGATTTTGAAACAGAATCTTTTATGTAATCACACCACTACTGCTCCCGGAAGCTTAGGGAGTTTAAAATGGACTAAGGACCTTGAAATTCAGAGAAACCATAACAGAAGGGATAAGAAAGGGAAGAAGGGGGTATTGTAAGAGGTGGCCTGCCTCCATACAAAATAACAGGGACAGATAAAGAAGGAAATTGAAAGTAATTGCTGTGACGTGACAGCCGGTTTTGAGTGCTGTATCATTTTGTTTTAAATATAAAATGTATTACTGGTTGTCTCTGCTGAAAAATCGGTGCTCTTAGAATGACCTCACTCATCCCCCAGGTTAAGCCATGAGAAAATTGCTGAAGACAGCATGTGAGATCACACACGCCAGTTTTTAGATACCAGATGTTACCTGGAAGGGCTGAACCTAATTACAGGTGGTAGAAGCTTGAGTTGAGCATATCCATTTTTATGACGCTCCAAAGGGGAAACTAGGTTTAGCAAACTGTGCAAGGTTGTAAATGCTCCTGTGAAGCCTGTGAGGGAGGATGCACCATGAATCAAATAGATGTCATTTGAAACACATGAGTTTTGCTGTGGTTGCAAAATGTAATACTTTGAAAAGCCATCCTGTTTTTTTTTTATTAGATATGTTTTTATATATATCTGACAGAGGAGGACCTAGATGACCTACACAAAAGGGGTTGGCAAATACAGTTTACTTTAAGGAATAATTCTGTTTTACTTAGACACTCTTTTACCTAGACTCTGCCAAGGAAAGATCGTGAGCACTTTTAAGCAGATATTTAGAAAGAGAGTCAAATCTAAGTACTGTAAGTAGGAATTTGCACTGTTTAAACCTGTTTTGTTTAAGTGATTGTATATCTTGTGATATAAGACTTCTGTATTGTGTGTTTCACATATTTTATCTATTTTTAGTAAAACTTTTTAGAGCATATTTGGTCTGTCTTTGAATTCTTTTAGTTGTAAGAAAAGTATATATGGTTAAAGCAGACAATAGACATAAGCTTGAATGTTGATACCAAACTGGAAAGAGAAGTGTTTTAAATCTGAGGTCTTTATTAAAGTTTTCAAGGGTTCATCTATGTATACCTGGATAGGTGACTATAGGCAAAGATATCTGCCCCTCCGAAGACAGAAATATCTGAGCCTGTACATTGGGTACGCTTAGCAAGAGGTTAACAGTTTGAATCCCTCCAAGACTTGAGACCAAAGGTTGATCCAAACTCACAAAACAGACAAGAGGGTTACCTTGTTCTGTTAAACTGTTCGCAAGACTGCGCCGGAGGTTGGCACTTTGGGAGTAGAGGGCCTGACCTGCTGAGTGGGTTTGTGTCAGTTGCAACCAGAGCTTAAAGAAAAAAGAAAGGGTCCCAAGTCTCAGTGGCAGGGACAGACCCTGTCACACTTACCCTCCCTTCTTTAGAGGGATGGCGATCATCATAACCCCTCCTCCAGAAACTCTGAGGCGTGTGGAACTCCCGCCCACCCACTCTCAGGAGTTCCATCTCAGGGTCCCTTTATGAACAGAAAAACTAAATCTGTTCAGGTTCAACTAGAACCATATATACCCTGGGACAATGACATTTGTCAAACACCTTTTATCCTGTCATCATAACATTTTACAATGTACCATATTAATTTCTATCAGAACTGGATGACTTTCACAGTCTAACCTCGCTCTTCCCTAATAGAGGTTGGAGGTGCTCCGCCCACCCACTCTGTGAAGCTCCATTCCAGGGTCCCATTACACATATATACCAAATAATAAAAATACTTATTACACAATATATAATAAATGCTAGCATTACCCTGGGATCTGTATAATATACTGCTTAGTATCTAGTATTTACACATAACTATTTACACTAATACCTTTTGTTTGTGTCTGGTATCTCAAGGCCTTTGCAAAACAGGACAGGAAATTTGCATTAGTATTTTCACTCCCTTTCTGTGTGTGACAGAAAACGGTATGGCTGTAGAGCCAAATACCACCTCATTGTTTGAGGATTCTTTTCTCTCATTTGTTGGATCCAACAGAGGGATTGTGGTCTGTCACTACTTCAAATTCAGCTTCCCACAAACAATATTTAAAAGATTCGATTGCTCACTTGAGGACGAGACATTCTTTTCTCCACAGTAGAATATCTACGCCCTCTCATGCAATTTCCTGCTTATATACATTATAGGATGCTCTTCTCTTGTATGAATTGTGTTAGCTTACCTTCCATCCCTACCCTGAGGCATCAGTTTGCACCACAAATAGTTTGTTAAAATCGGGACTTCTTAGAAAAGGTATGCACACAATGCCCCTTTGATTTTTCTAAAGGCCATGTCGCATTCTGGGGTCCATTCTACCTTGTTTGCATATCTCTTTTGGTTAGATCGGTGAGTTGGCCTGCTATATCAGAAAAATTTGGAATAAAGTGCCGGTAGTATCTGGCCAATCCTAAAATGCACGTACTCTGTTTTTGGTTTTGGGTATGGCACAATCAGACACAGCAGACACTTTATTTACCTCAGGTTTAATTGTCCCATTCCTATTATGAGTCCTAGGTACCTGGTTTCTGTCTGCCCCTAGGCAACATTTTTTGGATTAATGGTGACCCCTCTTTTTGATTACCGCAAATACCTGCTCTAGATGTTTCAGATGGGTATTCCAATCAGGGCCGAATATTATCACATCATCCAGGTATGTGGCACTGAAATCTGTATAGGACTCAGCATTTGGTCCATGAAGTGTTGAAATGTTGCAGGCCCTCCATGGAGACCAAATGGCATGGTAACAAATTCAAACAGTCCAATCAGTGTAATAAAGGCAGTGCTTTTTTTGATTGAGGGGTGAGAGGGATCTGCCAGTAACCTTTGGTAAGGTCCAGTGGGGAAATGTATGCTGCACTTCCCAAATGGTCTATAATGTCATCTGTTCTGGGCATTGGGTATCTATCCAGGACAGAGGCAGCA
Source organism: Neoceratodus forsteri (assembly GCA_016271365.2). Taxonomy (NCBI): domain Eukaryota; kingdom Metazoa; phylum Chordata; order Ceratodontiformes; family Ceratodontidae; genus Neoceratodus; species Neoceratodus forsteri. Next base: position 117,780,928 of record JADMNL010000024.1, on the reverse strand, counting down.
TTCACCTTATGAAAGTCAAGGCAGAGGCTAATACCTCTTTCTTGTTCACTACCACTATAGGTGATGCCCATGCACTACGTAAGGGTGTGATAATGCCCATTTGTTCCGGCTCTTTGTACCTCCTTTATGACTTCCTCTGATGTGAATAGGAAGTCTGTAAGGCTTCTGATATATGGGGGTAGCTTGGGTAATCCTGATGTCATGCTCCACCCCAACTGCCCTACCTGGGACACTGGTGAAAGTTTCTCCAAATGTACATAAAAGGTGTTGCAGTTGGACTGGTAATGCTGTATTAACAACAACCTCTTGGATTTGTCCTCTGTTCCAACCTGTTATACGCTATATCCAGTTCTGAGGTATCAGTCTCAGTCTGGAGGTAACAACTTAGCTTGGGTGTCTCCTGTCATCATACCATAGCTTTAACCAGTTAGCATGATAGATTTGCTTACTACTTCTTCTCGTGGGCATCTGTTTAGTTTAGTTTATTGTTCTAGGAATTATTACCTTTGAGCCAATGGCTGTTTTACAAAGGTTCCACGCTATCAATGTACAAACAAATAAGACATGTTACTTAGAATGGTCAGCAAATTATAAAGGTTTCAATAAGCCAGTATAATACAGTACATCACAGGAAAAAACAAAACATTGGAGGAATGGTCAAGTTGGGAAGTGTAGGAGGAGATATGGGAGGGAGCATACTTAGAGTAGTTAGAGGTACTCAGATGCATTTGTCAAGAAAGGAGCAGAGGAGGAGGATGAAAACAATAAAACAGCCATGAGGGAAGAATCATTAGTCAAGGCAGTCACAGGAGCTAGAGGCTGAGAGGTGAGGGAAAGCATAGATTTGAAAGCTCCTAGTGACGTGGAGGATGTAATGAGCGAGCCAGGCATTGTTCCAGCTGGGGCATGATAGGCAAAAGATCTTTGGCCCTGTGTGGTCCGCATCTGGGGACCTGGAGAGGCTGGTGTCTGATCTTCTGGTGGGACGGATGCTGGTATTTGGGCAAAGTAGGTCTTGGATACACAGCTGAGTGGCCCAAGATGGATTTTTGCCATCAAGCATGTGAGGTACCTTATGCAATTTGAGTGTTGCAACCATCCTGTTTCAGTGTAGAGCCCACATGTATGAGTACGTCTTTGCGCTCCAGTGAGCAGCCGACAGGGCTTGTTTAGGGTGGTTGTGATGTGCCTTAGTGCAGTGGTAGTGGCAGAGCCATAGATAATTAAGCCATAGTCTATGATTGAGATGACAGAGCTTTTGATAACAACTCTAGCGTAGCTTGGGTAAGGAATTGCCGGTTTTGGAACAGGATACCAATGTGCTGGTTCACTGCTGTGCTGTGTTATCAATGGGTCGAAAGGTAAGACCTGATCAAAGGTGATTCCAAGGTATTTAAATGTTGACACTTGTTCAAGGGAATTTCCTGGTATGTTTTGATAGTAAGTGGGATTTGTCTTTTCTGTTTTGTGGACTGGAGAAAAGCATGGATTTTGTTTTTTGTGATTTAGGACCAGCTTGTGATCTAGGAACCACTTTTCAACATTGGAGAAAGCAAGTTGCACTCTGGAGTAAGGGTTTCGGTCCTTATGAGAGGAGAGAATCACAGCATTGTCAGCAAAAGGATTATTTGTTCCATGCAGGATTTGAGGAGAGAGTTTAGAAAAGGCTGAAAAGCAGGGGCCTAGGATTGACCCCTGTGGAACACCTGAGAGGACTGTTTTGAGTCTGAGAGAACTTGAGACTTTTACTGATCGAGAGCGTTGAGCCGTAACTTTAACCCAGGCACCTGGTCCTTCCGAGAGCCTAAAACTGTGTAGTTGTGTGATAAGTAAGCCATGGTGAACAGTATCAAATGCCTTTGTTAGGTCAATGAAAACAGCTCCGGTTTGATATCCTTTGTCCAAGGCGGTGTGAATTTCTCCTGAGAATTCCAGTAGGGCAGTCGATGTACTGTGTCCTTTCCTAATCCATGTTGCTGCAAGCAGAGTATGTATACATATGCAGGTAGTCCGAGAGTAGGTCAGCCACAATGTGTTCGAGGGCCTTGGAGAGGGTGGAAGTGTAGATATAAGGCCGGTTTCATGGTAGGGACTTGTCGCCACTTTTGAACACTGGTGTGACTATAGCAGACTTCCATTTGCTGGGAAATTGACTAAGGCAGAGGAGAGATTGAAAATTTTGGTGAGTGGGCGAACCACCTCTTCCAGGGTAAGGGACAGAATTTTAAGATCAATAGTATCACTGCTTGCTCTGGATTTAGAGATAGCCTTTTTATATATTTCTAGACTTACTGTGCCTTAACTATTTTGAAGTGGAAACAGGTTGGTCAGGTGAGGCAGTAGATGTTGGTTTTGGCGAGTCCGTGTCAAAGAAGAAGTCCGGGAGAGGACCCCACCAAGGTCAGTGAAAGTTTTATTTAAGGCCTTGCCATGACCATTGGGTCTAGGGTAGTGGTTCCATCGACAGCCATTATAGTGGGAGAGGATTTGGATTGCTTACCGTGATATTTCTGATGTTGTCCCAGAATGATCTCCGTCACCTCAGGAGTTTGCAAGGGCATTTTGAAATAGGAGCTCTTCATTAGCTGGATTTGTTTGGTACATTGGTTTCGTGCCTGTTTATACTTCTGGATATCCGCAAGGAGCCTGTGTGTTCTGACTATGGACCAGAGGTGGTCCCGAGCTTTGAGTTGGGCCAGTAGTTTGGCTGTGAGCCAGGGATTTGAGAGCGCTTTGATTTTACGCTTTTACTGGTGCATAGGTGTCACAGGCAGTGTTGAAAGTTGTGATAAAATAATCTAGGGCTGCATCAACATCTAGAGTATTGAATATTGGGGACCAGTCTTGCTGTAAAAGACAGGTCTTGAGCTTAGTAAGGTTTCCATGGGGTAGCACTCTGCTTGAGATGGTTTTAGGAGGTGGTTTTGGGACTTATTTGTCCAGGTACAGATCACAGGAAGTGGTCACTGAGAGAGTCCAGAATAACATCTGTGTTTTTATGGCTGGGTGGCTAGCAAGGATCCAGTCAATGAGAGTGCAAGTTCCAGTTTTGTAGTTTTTTCTAGTGGGGAGCTCACCATCTGTGTTAGGTTAGCTGCTATGATAGCATCCTTGAGGGACCCAATGTCTGATGAGAGCCAGTTTATATTAAAGTCACCAAGGAGAAGGAGCTCGTGTCAGGTGGTTGCAATCTTACAAATTCAAGAACAGTCTGGAGGCCGGACCGTGGATCTTTAGGGAGGATATAGACAGCGGCTGCAGTAAGCACTTATTTTGGGCACCAAGTAGTAGCTTGACAGGGAGAAATTGCACAGAGGAGTTTGTGGTGGAAAAGCAGACAGGGTGGCTAGAGAGGTTGCTCTTAATGTAAATAGCACAACCCCCTTTATTAGTCCTGTCCAGTCTGAAAATATTGTAGCCTTGTAGTGAGATGGCATGGTCTGGAGTGCTTGGTGTCAGCCAAGTTTCAACAATGGCTAGTATGTCGGATTGTGTTGACTGGCAAAGACTTGAAGGATGCCAGTTTTGGAAGGAGGCTACAGATATTTAAGGTGGTAATGGTGAGACCCCTCCATTTTTGCTAGATTTGTTACCCTGGTAGAAACAGGGCCAGGGTTTGGATGGACACTTCCTGTCATCAGAAAGAGGAGGAGCAGGAGTTTAAGGGACATCTGCCGCAGCTCATAGTATGATATGTAACGCTCTGTTTCTTGTTAGTTTGTGTACAGTGTAGTCATTTAGGGTCCCAGTGTAGGGTAATGGCTAGGAGCAGGTGTTGATTTGTCAACTTTCCAGCAATGTGAGCTGTCATTTGTACCCAGTCCTTTGTAGGAGGGTGCCACAAGTGAGGGTAGGGAGGATTTGCCATGGTGCCAGGTTGCTGGTATCGAGCTTGAATGGTTAGTGAGAGGTAGAGGAGACTGCAAATGTTTACTGTAGTAAGGGTGAGTGTTCCTGAGTGACTCATGGTGAGCTACTGTGGACCAGAAAACTAATTGTTACTGTAGATCAAAGACCCAGAAAGTGTGAAATTCCTGAAGGTGATTAACATTAGCCTAGGGCATATGCAAGATGTAAAATATTTTGTTAGAATCTTCCTTTGTTCTCCAAAACAGTTGTGAATAGACCTCAAAGACAAGCACACATCCTTTAAGAAAGTCAGACAGAAATGTGGATTCAATGCAGCACTCCACAACCCAGAAACTTGTGTAAAAGATTTACTGACCTCACTTTTGCTTTTTGATGTATTCCAAAAAGTTGATTTATGATGTACCTGTATCTCTATCTCATAGGTGACCGGTCCTACCTGCCTGAGTACAGTATATGGCCCTGCCACTTCATTAAAAGCTTATTATTAGTGGCTGGTAAAAGAAGTAGCACCTTGTCTCCTGCAGAAAATTGCTTCTTCCCTACCCCTTATCATACTCCATTTTCTGCTGCACTTGTTTCTCCAACAATGATTGATGGGCTAGGGTAACATATTTCAGGAGGCGCTTAAGGTAGACATATATTCCAGTATCCCTTGCTTCCTACCTGGAGGTTCTCCTCCCAATGTTCCTTGATAACATCCAGTGGTCCTCAGGATTTCTCCCATACAGAAGGGAAATGGGAAAATCCAGTGGAGGCTTGGGGTACTTCATGGTATGAAAACAGAAGGTATGGTAGAAAGGTGTCCCAGTTCCGGCCCTCTTCGTTCACAATTTTTTCAACATCCACTTAAGTTTTGGTTAAACCTTTCTACCAACCCATCTGTTTGTGGATGATAAAGTGAGGTTCTTACTGCATGTATCCCTAGCAACTTATATAACTCAGTTAGCATAACTGACGTAAAATTGGTACCTCTATCTGTCAATATGACTTTTGGAATCCCCATTCTGCTGAAGATTTTGCCAATCCCTCAGCCTCCTGGATGCTGTTACAGTTTGCATGGGTATGGCTTCAGGATACCTAGTGACATAATCACAAACTACCAGAATGAACCTATTCTCCTTGGAGCTAGTTTGCAGGGTCCTACTACATCCATGGTGATGCGCTCAAAAGGTTGACTAACTAATGGTATGTTTTGTAGGGTACCAACTCTTTTCTTCCTGTCCGGCAACCTTCTGACATACGGGACAGCTCTGGATATACTCTGCTATCTGCTCATGTATACCTGGCTAGAAAAATCTGTGCAGAAGTGTACTCAGAGTAGTATCCTCCCTGAATGTCCTGCTAGGGGTATATCATGGCTATCTGCATCAGCTCTTTTCAATATTTAAGAGGGACAATCAGTTGAGTGGCCAGGCTTCCATTTCTGGGGTTCACACATTCCATATACAGTATGTCATTCAATATTACATATCTTGGATACCTTCCTCTGGTTGTTTTCCCACCTGCAAAAAATGGGTTAGTGTACCATCTTGCTTTTATGATAGGCCAATGTCTCTGGTTTTATGTCCATAGGGCCCATAATATGTTTATTATGCCAGTCTCTTTTCTTGCTTTCTGATGGTCTTTCCTTCCGATCTTTCCCTGGGGTCTCATATAGTTAATCTGAGAATGGAAATGGCCCCCCAGTTCATTTTGCAGCTTTGCTTGTGACCGAGTGGTTACTGCTGCAAGAGATGAACTGTTCTGCTTCACCAGTAAAGTCAGAAAATCTGGATGGACTTGTCCAGTAATCACAGGGACAGGTAAATGGGGAACAATTCCAACTGCCAACTCCTGTGATATCCCATTTACCGTCAGTTCAAGGGTGGTGGCATAAAATGAGTATCCCCATGAATACAAGTTACCATGGTGCCTCTCCCAGTTCTTTTCTAGACCTCCACTAGATCTGCACAGACCAAAGTCTGTCGATGTCCAGAGTTCCCAGAACATTATGTGTCCCCACTTCTACTGTTGCCACATATGGTGCCAAGTTGGTTAGGGCAAGATGTCCCGAATCTCTTTTTATTACTGGGCAATTTCAATTAAATGTCCCTTCTTCTGGCAACCATAATATACTATTTCTGACAGTGGTAGTCTCTCTCTTCTATCTCTTCTTACATCAGGCTGTGATCTAGTATTTACAGAAGAATAAGGAGGTCTTACCAAGTTGTTGGAGGGGGTGTTGTACTACCCCTTGGTTCCTCCCTCTTGTAGGTCGAGCAGCCAGGAAGTCCTCAGCCAATGCGATGGTTTTCTCCGCACCTCTGGTTTATGCTCACACACCCAGAGCTGTACATCTTGGGGTAGAACCTTTATAAATTGTTCAATGGTTATTGCTCTGTTATTTGGTGTACAGTCTTGTTACTGGGTTGTAGCCATTTGTCACTTAGATATTTAACCGGCATAGACATCTCTGGGGGCATCTGAGGCTTGCATTTTCCGGGTACTGAAATCGCTATCTATAAGTCTCAGGACTGATATCATATCTCCATAGAATCTCTTGCTTCACATGATCATAATCATTGGCCAGTTGAATATCCAGTCTGCTGTATACGACTTGGTTTCGTCCAATTAGTTGGGGGAAGATGCACCACCTATTGGTCTTTGGGCCAACCACATGTTTGTGCTACCTTTCAGAAGTGGTAAGGTAGGCTTCAGTGTTATCTGAGTCCTGTAATCTGGCCAACTTAATGTCTCTCGGCTTTGTGGATGTTCCGCATGCTCTGTCCATATAGCTTGGAGCACCTTCATTGTATCCACCCACTTAGCATCTTGTTGTCTGCTCAATTTCCTCTCTCGGTCCAGCTGCATCTGTCTTATGCACAACCATTTCAATAACTCTCCCACATCCTCCATGAGATCTTGTTCGAGATAGGAGGCGCCCACTTCTTTCTGGACCTCAGTCTCCAGAGGCTGTTCCAGGGGCATCCTTCTCCATGTTCACTGAGATTCCCTGCAGAGTACCTCTCAGAAGGCGCCTGTTTCACTTTAGGACACGATCCAGTAAACCAGATAGTAACTGAGCCCCTGTTTGTGCTGCCATATTTCTGGTGAGGATGCCTTGTGCCAGGGCCACCGCCATGTTCACCAAATTAGAAGTAGTCACAGAACAACTCCCTTCCCATGCATGCTGCAGGCAGTAGAATCCCACTTCTGACACTAAAATGTTACCAGGTGGGTCTACAGGAAGACAATAACATACACGGAAGCAGCAATTCAGGTGCAGCCACTGTTTGCTTGGTGGGATGTTTATTAACTTCATAAACGATCTTTAGCACCAATAATGTAAAAATAAATACAGAAAACAAAAGAAACAAAATAACAAACAATCAATGGCAATTCCAATGACTTTCCTTCACTCACTGTCTGAACTTCCTCCAGCTAGGTCAGGAAGAACTGATCCTATCTAACAGCTGGGAGGTAGGGATTATATACCCACTTCCTTGGTCAGGTGACCCAGTGTTCCTTTTTCAAGGTAAACTCTTTTAATAATCTCCAAAAGTAACATTTCTAGGCATTACTATAGTTTATACAAATGCACAAAACCCCTAATTGATTCTCTATACATAATAAACTCTTTAAGAGATTTTAAACACCAATCAGGCTTTCCAACAATTAATTGACAGTCTGTCTCTATTAAATATGAGCCACTAGGGGCCCCGATCCCCTACAGTGGCTCCCATTATGCAGGGACTGCTAGCAAGCAGACCTCCCTTTCAATTTCTAGGAGCAGCCCATAAACAGATTTCAGGTAAACTCCTTTTTGGGATATTTTTCCTTAAACCTTCTGATGTGCATTATTTACATACAGTACACTTATTTCCTGTATACAGCAGGACAGGTGTATTTAAAAGAATAAGAACTGTATTTAATTGTTCCTTTTTCAGGTGCTCTCAGAACAGATAGCACAGGTGTCTGGGGTGGGTACACCATAGATTCAACCCCGGGGGTCCCCGATGATCGGAGGGGGGTAGGGGTGTGCTTAGGACAAGGGGACAGTAGGGACAGTAGGGCGCCATTGCTAGTGGCGCTGCACAGTGGCATCTGATGGAGCCAGCTGTCAGATGCCCCTAGGACAGCGGCCCTCCTGGAATTGGATGAAGTTGCTGTCATAACCTGCACTTACGCCATGGCATTGCGGGCTGCAGGCGTGGTTGGTGGCATAACCCACGATTGTCATAGCCACAGTCATCATGGCGCAAGGTGCCACTTGGAATACTGGCAGGCATAAGTCATGGATACGCCAAGGGTTTGGCATATCTCAGCTTACACCGGTAGCCTGACTTGGAATTGGGGCCCAGGGCCTCCAGCTTTGGAATCTTTGTTTTTATTTGAGGCTGCTGTCAGCTGAATCAGAATTTTACCTGCCTGTTTTGACCTTGCTTTCAGCAGTGGCACAGAAAAGGGCCTCTTTGATATATCAGTTTCTGGATAAGCAAGGGTGGTATCCTTTACCCAACTCCAGCAAGAATTTGATCTCACCAATAGGGAATATTACAGATACTTGCAATTCCAAACATTTTAGTACATAAAGAAACAGAAAGGAGTTGCCTAACACACCCCTTCCCTCCTGCTGAATTTGGTGACCACTTCCATCTTGGGACCATATGGCAACATTTGATGGGATTATTATATAGAGGACTTAGGGAGTTTTGGGCTGACACATCAGAGACAGTTTTAGTGGCCTGGAATAAAGAACTATCAAATAGGGTAACATATAACCAGTGGTTAAAATACACCCGACCTTCTGAGGGCTTCCTGGCCCCATATTGAGGGAATTTGTGTGGAAAACCCAATTGATATTTTAATATACCATCCAAATTGGCAAAGATTTACCCGGCCCAGGGAGGCTTGTTGGAGGGTGTGGGGATCAGATGGTTGACCAGGTGCATGTATTCTGGGATTGCGCTAAAATTAGATTATTTTGGCAGGAAGTAGCAAAGGCCCTATCAGAGATAATGGGTCCAGAACCTATAATGTCTCTGGAATTGGTTCTCATATCAATCCCACCAGAGGGTACAAAGTTCAGAAAGGCTCAATTCTATGTACTTTTCTATTAGTGGCTAAAAAGTGATCACTCACCTGTGGCAGCAATCTAGAACACCTAATATAGAGGAGTGGCATAATATGATGATAGAGCATTGTTTTTGGAATGTATGATTGCTGGGGCAATGGGCAGAGCGGCACAGTTTGAAATTAAGTGGAGGGCCTGAGTATTTTACAGTTTGGCTCGAGATCCAACATTTGTTTTTGATGTGGGTATTATTTTTAATGACTACTGGGTTAATGGGGGTCCAACTGCCAACAGATATAGCATTTAGGATTTTATTATTTGCAGTAATGGAATACCTCTGTTCAATTCAAATATGTGTAACCCCTAGGTGGCTATCCCTTGGGCTACTACCCTGCCTGCATGGCTACTAACAGGTTAAGGGGCCTGAGTTCTAAAATGGGTGCCTCCACCCAAAGGTCAGGGTTGGTTGTGGCTAGTCTAACCAGGTCACAGCCCTCTGGGACACTGTGACCCCCATTTCTCCCGCTAGTGGCCCACACAGTACACAACAGTAACTTCCACAATACCCCAGATATGCAAACCCCATACACTTGTACTTGGCACTTACCCCCAGGACTGGTTCCTTCAGCTTGGTTCTGGGGACCCCCTGTAAAACAAGGCGATGCAGTACAACAGCAACAATGCAATACCTTTAGCATAAACTGACACCACAGTCAATGTAAATTTGCAGAAACAAACAGATCTGATTTATTCAGGGGAGCTGTAACAAGGAGGGAAAATCAGGTCAATTGGTAGAAACACAATAATAATCACCACAGTACTGTGCATGCACTCAGAGTCCCATATAGTCACACTCTCTGGGTACCCAAAGGGGCTCGCCAGGTCCGCTGCAGCTGGTCGAGGGCCCTGTGATGGAAAAAGGAACATGCATACACAATTTGTAATCCGGAGCCGGATGGCATGGCTCAGTTTGTGGAAAGAAAAGTACAAAACAATCAGATGGCACACTTTAATTAAACAAGAGTTGCAGGGAGCTACCCTGATAATTACTCACGATACCCAGGCTAAACACAGGAGGGCTGATGGCTGACTTGCTGGTTTGCTAGAAGAAGCTTGGCCCTTGATGATGGATCTTTCTGTGCAGCAAGGTAGTGAAGCGAGACCCTCGTGGCAGGGCCTATCTGCGTCAGGCAGCACAGATTCAGTTTGATTCTGGCTGGAAAACTACTTCAGTACTAGCACACAGTTTACAGCAAAGGGAAACCAGATTGTGATCCTTCCAGCATATAACACATTTACAGTATATGTAAAAGAAAGTTTACTGTACCAGGCAGGTGACTTCTCAGTCCTGATCGCAAAGAATACTGCAATTACCTGGGGAGCACTACGTAGCTAAAGTCCTGACAGGCCGATCGCTTTCAGCAAAATCTTGGTCTTCTACAGCCTGGTCTCACAACAGCAGCAGCTTGCTTTTCTTCACAAACTTTGGATTCAGTCCAAAACATAATTTTCTCCCTCTCAGGGCAGAAATCAGGCAAGTAGGCTAGAAATCAGGCCTTTCACGATTCTCCCACATGAACTACGCAGCAAACCGGCCACTCGCACACTCCAGCAGTATTGCCTCTTCAGCATCCAACTTCGAATCTGGCTTGCCAACAAACAGCTCTGGGGCTTTCACACAGACCCAGTTAGGTTGGTCGGTTCAGTTGTCAGTCACAGCAGGGCTCCCTCTATAGGTGCAAAAGGCGCCAACAGGCCAGAAACTGCAATTCCCAGAGGCTCCCTTCACACAGCCCCATTTCAACAGGCTCCACTTCAGAGTCCCAGTTCTGATTGGCCCAAAGCAGGCTCCATTCTAGAGTCCCAAGTACTGATTGGTCCCACTCGCAGTCCGGGACCAAAATGGTGTAGCTAAACAGAAACAGTCTTGCCCTTGATTGTAATGGATTCTCTGAGGGCCCCATAGTGTACAAAGAAGTTTTCTACTAGTACCTTTGCCACAGTGGATGCTTTCTGGTCCTTGGTGGGAAGGCTTGGCATATCTCGTAAAATGTTCAGTGACCACCAGCACATTGCTAATATTTCGTTGGTCAGGCTCCAAACTCAGAAAGTCAATACAAACCAACTCCATGGGGTGCTGGTGGTGATGTTAACAAGGGGGAAGCCCTCTGGGGGCAAGGCCTTTCTCTGCAGGCAGCGGCTGCAAGTCTGTATATGATGCTCCACATCAGCCCCCATCTTAGGGCAGTAGAATCTTGACCGCACTAGATCAAGGGTTGGACTATACCAAGGTGCCCCATGTGGTTGTGTAGGGACCTCAGTACTAAGTCTCTGCAAGGTGGGTAAAACCAACTGTTGTTTGTCTACTTGTCCCCTCTGTCTACTGTTTCTCTGTACAGCAATCAGTTAATCAGTTTCAGTTTAGAGCCTTCTTTATACAGCAATGCAGTTCTCAAATCAGTGGAGCGCAACTTGGACACATCTTTCCCTGTGTAGAGGGCTTCAAGTGCTGATCTGATCATAGGATCTCGGATTGAGCCAGCTGAAGACTGTCATTATCTAACTGAGGCAGTGCACCAATGTCTAATGCAGAAAAGTGGCAGTAGGCAGCAGGTATACAATTGTCCGAAGGCCCCAAGCAATCCACTAGACACTCCCACTCGTCCGTGGACATTTGTTCCTCCTTGTCGAACTTCTGATAGCAGCTCGAATATCAGGTTCTGACAGTCTGACCCAATCACTTCTGGAAACAGGCCTCGGGAGAGAGCATCAGCATCTATATGATTTAGGCTTGCTCTGTACTCAACAGCATAATCATAGGTGGACAATGCAGAAAGCCACCTATGGCCAGTGGCATCAATTTGGCTGAAGTCTGTACATAGGTCAAAGATTATTATCTGTCTTTATCAGTATCTTTGCTCCATACAAGTAGTTGTAGAACTGATCCACAATAGCCCATTTCAATGCCAGGAACTCCAATTTATGCACAGGATAATTCTTCTCAGATGGGTTCAGACTTCTGCTGGCAAAGGCCACTGGTCTCAAGCCATTCTCGTGCTCTTATCTAACACAGCCCCCAAGCCTTGTTGGCTAGCATCAGTATGTAACAATATGGTTTTGCAGGATCAGCATAGGCAAGGACAGGAGCGTGGGTGAGTTGGTATATGATCTCATGAAAAGCAGTTTCACAATCAGGTATCCAGCGTGACCGAAAGATTCATTGGGGTGGAAATACACTCTCTGGTCTTAGTGGCTGCCACTCTTTTGTATTTCTTGTTTGTGGGAGGGTAACCTTGGGTAAGACTCAGAAGTGGGCGAATCACCTTTGAATAGTCCTTAATGAACCACCTGTAATAACCACAGAATCCTAGAAATCTTTTGTAACTCTTTTAGATTGCTGGGCTGGGGCCAGGTGGTCAAGGCCTCAAGCTTTGCTAGGATCAGTCTCTATCCCTTAGTGGATACTATATGCCCCACATATTTCACTGAGGTTTGAAAGAATTGGCATTTGTCGATGGATAGCTTGAGACCAAAATCTTCCAGGTAGTCCAATACTTTGAAAAGTCTGCTTTCGTGTTCCTCCAATGAATTCCCAAACACTATAACATCGTTGAGGTATACCAGGCACTCTAACAAATTCATGTCCCCACTGCACGCTCCATCAGCCGCTGAAAGGTGGCAGGCACCCGAGATCCCTTGGGGCATTCTCATAAACTCATAGAACCTAATGGACATATAAAGACTGTCTTCTCACAGTCTTCTGGGCCACGGGGATCTGGTAGTACCCACTGCGAAGATCCAACATGGAGAACCACTTGATATCATTCAGACGGTCTAGCGCATCTTGAATGGGGCATGGTGTATTGGTCAGGAATGGTCCTCCTGTTGAGGGTCCGATAATCCACACACATCTATACTGTTCCATTCTTCTTTCTCACCACTACAGTAGGTGAAGCTTTAGGGCTTCTGGATTCTTAAATTACACCAGCCACAAGCATCTCCTGTAGGTGACGTCTTACATCATCTATGTCAGCCGGTGCCAGGCGTCCGAGACTCTAACGGAATGGCGCTCATCATGCAGTCGGATATGATGCTCAGCTCCTTGCACACATCCCAAATCCCATTCCTTTAGGGAAAACACCTGGTCCCTCTGGGCAAGCTTCCTACTGATTCTCATCTTCCATTTGACTGGCAATGGGGAGTCACCAATATCAAACAAGTCGGGCATCACTCTGTCATTCTCCCTGAATGCTTGTTACTGGGTAGCACTGCGTGTCTGCACAGTGTACATTAGCCAGGGTGCAACCTCTATTCACCCTAATTTCTCTGTCTGACACGTAATGGACCTGGACCATTACCTGTCGAGACATAGACGCCGAGCAGGTAAGATACTAGGTTTAACCAGCAATCCTTCTGCCAATTTTCCATCGCCTGGTGCATCCAGCATGAGTATTTTGTTCTTAACATTCTTTCTAAGGGGACCTGTCCTTGTAAGGTACACTGAGTGTTAGGCGCCAGAAGGGTCCTTCTTCCATACGACCCCAACCAGTTCATCTGGCTCCATCTCTTCGATATTCTTCCGTGACTCATAAGCCTTCTTGATCAAGGCAGTAATCCTCAAAGCTCTACCAGTCCTTTGCCCCTGTTTTTCATAGCAGAGTTGTACCAACCGTCCAAACATATAGGCGTCATTCCAATCAGCAGAGGAACACCATCATACAAGCCAGTAGGGGACACACTAATGCCAAGGTTTCCACTTGCTCAGCCACTCCAGCTATTGAGGTGGGGAAAGACAGCCAAATTCTAATGTAACCCGAGTAGGGGTATGCCTTTTCACTCAACCCCCAGACATGTAGTCCTTCCAAAGGCTGTAAGGGCTGATCAGGCAAATGTTTTGGTGCCAGTCTTGGAACATGATGGTTACTTGGAAGCCACTGTACAGCACAGCCCTAGCAGACACTCCATTTACTTTCACAGTCATCTCCATGGAGGAACCACCACCTTGGTCCATTCTAGAGGGATAGCAGCAGAGGTCTTGACAGATGATTTAGCCAGTGAGGGATTTGTTACTTTTGAACCCTCACGGGGTCGTTTTGGGCACTCCTCGACTGCTGATTCATTTTCCAAGCTCTCCTTGAAGCCTGTATACAACTTTATCTAGGTCTTTCATAGAACCGGCATTCTCTCTTCATGTGTCCATCCTTCCCACAATTATGGCAAAATATGTTTTCTGGGATTTGGGGTGGCCAAGGCATCACACTGGGAGCTGGGGTGGTGGTACTGCCAACTGAAAACCTTGGTGCCATCTCTATCTGCGAGTGTGATAAGCATTTGGAGACATCTCATCAATTCTCTCACTTCCATAGTCAAGACATCGAGTTTGAGCTGCTGTCAGCAGGAGATGCCTGGTAGGCAGGCACCCCCACCCCCATAGCAGATGCAGTCGGATAAGGTCGGTGCCTGTACTTGTAGGAGCGGCCTTCATAAAGAGACTGTTTTTGTTTCCTGAACTCCTCAGCAGTTCATCCCATGGTGGCACACCTCATTGGTTCCCACTGGAAGGGCCTTCCAGTGCGTGATCACTTGGGCTGCGCTCACCCCAGAATTACAATCCCCTGTTCATCTTCAGCCTTCTGGAGTTCTTTTATCAAGTCACAGTAGTCCGATGGGTTACCCTTCTGTCTGGGAGCCTTAATTGAAGGAGATGCAATTTAAAATGCTTTTCATGCTGCAGTACGTGCTCCAACCTCACACAGTTTAAGTCACTGGCGGCTACCCCACCTTTTCCGATAAGCCTTCTGCAGAGCTCTTTTCCAGACGAATAACATATACAGACAAACTTTCCCTGGCCATTGCTTTGTACCTTGTAATTTCCACATCAAGTTCTCCCTGATTCAATGTTCCCAAAATTGCCTTTGAGTGCAGATAGATATTTCTGGGCAGATGCATCAGGATTTGTGGACCTCAAAATTTAATGGCCTCTAGGATGGGACCCCTCAAAAACTCTCTATGATTCTTTTTAATTTCTCAGCCTCTGCACACTGCCATTCAGGTACCAGCAGGGCAACACAATCTATCCAGGTCTCCCAATCATCCTCCCCTGGGGAGTGTGGAGAGTACTGGAGAAGACTCTCAACCTTGATAAGAGTCGTGACTAATGGCAGGTACAGACATAGGGGCTAGCACTGGCACGGCACAGAAAGAGGGGCAATAATGGGTGCTGGAGCGGGAAGTGGTGTTGGGGAGGAGCACCCCCAGGTGGCAGAAATAGCTTCTTTAAGTCCTCCACAGTTTTCCTTCCTCCAGCAACAACTTAGCAAATTTCTCCTCAAAAGTCTCAGATAGTGGCAGGGTCTCATTCTCCCGGATCTTTACTATCTTTAGTTACCACTCTCCAGGCAGTGAGGGCTCCTTTGGGGGTGATAGTCCGTGGCACTTTGGAATTGTCTACTGGGTCCTTACACTCTACTAAGGCCATGAAACTTTGGCGAGCAGATTAGCCTGTCGACCCACCACCACAGGGTTTTGTAAACACTCAACCTTGGAAAGCATTCCCTCTACAGTGTCCTTTATTGGTGCCAAGAGGAATATCCAGGATAAGTATAGCATTTTGGGGTCGATCTCCTGCCCAGTACACCACCCACCAACTGGTGTACAGCCACTTCTGTTGAGGTAGCCATTTATTTTTAGCAGCAATTAGTAAATTTGGCCAAGGGACACTAATCCCAGTGGTGCCTCCAAGATGTAACCCTAGGTGGTGCTAGCTCTTGGGCTACTACCCCTGCCTGCTTGGTTACTAACAGGTTAAGGCCTGAGTTCTAAAATGGGTGCCTCCACCCAAAGGTTAGGGTTGGTTGTGGCTAGTCTAACCAGGTCACAGCCCACTGGGACACTGTGACCCCCTTTTCTACCACTAGTGGCCTACACAGTACACAACAGTAACTTTCCCAATGCCCCAGATATGCAAACCCCATACACTTGTACTTGGCACTTACCCCGGACTGGTTCCTTCAGCTTGGCTCTCGGACCCCTGAAAACAAGGCGCAGTACAACAGCAACAATGCAATACCTTTAGCATAAACTGACACCCAGTCAATGTAAATTTGCAGAAACAAACAGATCTGATTTATTCAGGGAGCTGTAACAAGGAGGGAAAATCTGGTTAATTGGTATAAACACTATAATAATCACATTACTGTGCATGCACTCAGAGTCCCGTATAGTCATACTCTGGGTACCCAGGATGGATAAAGGGCTCACCAGAGTCCATGCAACTGGTTGGGGCCCTGTGATGGAAAAGGAACATGCACACACAATTTGTAATCCGAGTCGGATGGCTCAGTTTGTGGAAAGAAAAGCACAAGACAATCAGATGGCACACTTTAATTAAACAAGAGTTGCAGGGAGCTACCCTGATAATTACTCACGATACCCAGGCTAAACACAGGAGGGCTGATGGCTGACTTGCTGGTTTGCTAGAAGAAGCTTGGCCCTTGATGATGGATCTTTCTGTGCAGCAAGGTAGTGAGGCGAGACCCTCATGGCAGGGCCTATCTGCGTCCAGGCGGCAGATTCAGTTTGATTCTGGCTGGAAGAACTACTTCCAGCACTAGCACACAGTTTACAGCAAAGGGAAACCAGATCGCAATCCCTTCCAGCACATAGCACATTTATATGTAAAAGAAAGTTTACTGTACCAGGCAGGTGACTCCTCAGTCCTGATCGCAAAAACACTTCAATTACCGGGAGCACTACGGTAGCTAAAGACCTGACAGGCCAATCGTTTTCAGCAAAATCTTTGGTCTTCTACAGGGTAAGCCTGGTCTCACAACAGCAGGCTTGCTTTTTCTTTATAAACTTGATTCAGTCCGAAAATGTCCTTTTCTCCCTCTCAGGGCAGAAATCCGGCAAGTAGGCCGAAATCAGGCCTACCACGGTTCTCCACACGAACTTCATAACAAACCGCCACTCGCACACTCAGCTGTGTGCCTCTTCAGCATCCAACTCGAATCTGGCTTGCAACAAACAGCTCTGGGGCTTCACACAGATCCAAAGAGTTTGGTTGGTCGGTTCAGTTGTCAGTCACAGCAGGGCTCCTTTATAGGTGCAAAAGGCACCAACAGGCCAGAAACTACAATTCCCAGAGGCTCTCTTCACACAGCCCCATTTCAACAGGCTCCACTTCAGAGTCGCAGTCCTGACTGGCCCAAAGCAGGCTCCATTCTAGAGTCCCAAGTACTGATTGTCCCACTGGCAGTCTGGGACCAAAACTGTGTAGCTAAACAGGAACAGTCCAGGCTGCAGGAAAACAGATTAGAACAAACTGCAATTTTATTATCACTCTAAACAATTCCCAGCAATTAGTTACATCTTTCAAAGAGCTCCCTCTGCACATTTAGCGGCAGAAACGGAGCAGTTTAGCAGCAGCTCCGGCGGGACTCAGGCAAAATACACACAGTCCCCTCATACAGACTAATTATGTCTGCAAGCAGACAGCTTTTAAAGAGACAGAACAGAGGCTCTAAAGCACTGCTGCACTGCCATTCAAAACGGCTTAAGCGCCAAACACCATGCAGGCTTGAAGCACTTAGCAAGCTCCTGAAGACTTTTGGAACCCCATTTGCAGGGGGGTTACATATGCATATGTAACCAATTGTCTTGTATAAATGACCCTATATGCAACACATGTACTGTAGTGGATGTAAAAGACAATGCTCTTGTTCATTTATTACATATACATGATATGAAAATAACAGTACCTCAAGAAAATAAATAAAAAAAATTAAAACTAGAGGATGATGAGTACCAATGCCTGTAGGCTGTGTAATAAGCTCCCTGAACTAGTGGCCTTGATGAAGAGGGATGTCTGGATATTGTGGCAGTCACAGAAATATGGTACACAGAGAACCATGACTGAGATGTTAACATACCAGGATACGTAATCTACAGGAGGGACAGGGAGGATAAAAAGGAGGAGGAGTTGCTCTGTATGTAAGGGAAGGGATCAAAGCAATGAAACTAAAGAGTAAACAGGGAGTAGATGAGGCACTGTGGGTCACCCTGAAGGCAGGAAATGGCACCACAATCCACACGGGGCTTGTACAACCCCTCTCAGGGATAGGGAATGGACAAGAAATGATAGAAGGCATCCTTAGAGTGTCAGAAAAAGGGAGATTTTTTTCATACTTTCTATTTTCTCCTTTCTCACCACTTGGAGGAACTTCTTTGGGGATCCCTAGGCTGAAGTCTCCTAATCCCTCGGGTACCTCTCGTGGTGCCATGAGACCTGCCTCCATCGTGTCTTGGCCTACCCCCAGGTGGGGAGGAGGAGCTCCCAATTCCCCTCCAGTTCCATTAGTGTGCATCAGGAGGTCCGTGTGTGGCATCCGCTGAGAGCCCAGTTATAGGTTATCTGGGGCAGCCGGTCCCGCCTACATCCTCCCTCGGTGGGGCTTTTCCTTGTGTTTCTGGCCCACCCCTCAGGACGTTGACACGCTAGGAGAGCCTAGGGGTGGGGCACGCCACAATGTGCTGACGCTCCGCTCTCAGCTGATTCCTCCTCCCTTTGTAATGCCTGTTTTTCCCCACCGCACTCTCCACCGTGGTCACCCAGGTGGCTGTATAGTGGTGGGACAGGTAACCCTCCCTCCCGGAGAAGGAGAGCAGCCTTTGGGTGCTCAGTCCTCTTTCCCTGGTCATCCCTCCAGCTACCCAAGTCCATTCCCAACCCGGATCGCTGGCTGGGACATATTGTCGATGAGGGACCTGAATATGCCAGATGTTAACTGGAGCACCTCTGCTGCAGGCACATCCAAGAGCAGGGTCATTCTTGATGCCCTATAGGAGCATGCCTCAGACAGCTACTGTTGGAACCCACCCAGGAGGGAGCAATTTTAGATCTGGTACTCTCAAACAGGGACAGAGAAAGGATCTCAGATTTAGAAATGGGTAGCTATCTGGGAACAAGCAACCACCAAACAGTGTGGTTCCTGGTAAACACAGCCATAGAGTCAAGCCATGCAAAAGCAAGAGTATTGGAATTTAGGAGGGCTGACTTTGGGAAAATGGGAGAGTGCCTCAGAAAAGCACTAGCAAATGGGGAAGAAGGAGGGTGAGGAACTATGAGGAATAATCAAAACAACTATCACAGAGGCAACAAGCCTTTGTGTGAAACAAATTAACAAAACAAAGTTAAGGAAAAACCACTATGGTTCTCAAAAGAGGTGGCATGGAAGGTTAAGGAGAAAAAGGTAGCATTCAGGAAATATAAGGAAACACAGAAGAGCAGGGACAGAGAACTGTACCAGTTAAAGCAGAAGGAAACGGGGAAGGCGGTCAGAATAGCAAAGGCCCAAACTAAGGAAAAAGATAGCCAACTCAGTTAAGAAGGAGGATAAAACCTTTTATAGGTACATTAGGAGCCAAGAAAGACCAAGGGAGGGATAGTGAAGCTTAATAAAGGGAAGGGAGGGTGGGCAGAGGGTGGCAGTGAAAAGCAGGATTACGAGAATACTTCTGCTCAGTATTCAGAAAAGAAGAGGAGTGGGAGGTACCTAAACCAAAGAATAGAAACACTCCAAATAGGGGAGTTGATACCAGGCCAGTCACAGAAGAAGGGTCCTGAAAGAACTCCTTAAACTGAAGGTGAACAAAGCAGTGGGCCTGATGGGATTCACCCTAGAATTCTAAAACTAAGGAGAGAACTAGTGACACCACTGACTACCCCTTTTAACAAATCATGGGAGGATGGTGTGGTACCTGAGGACTGGAGGAGGGTGGAGGTGATTCCCTTCACAAAAGTGGGAGCAAGACAGAGGCAGGAAACTACAGACCTGTTTCTTTGACCTCAGTGGTAGGAAAATGATGGAATCTCTTCTGAAGGAAAGAATTGTTGAGTTCCTAGAGACCAGTGGGGCACAGGACCCAAGCAGCATGGATTCACAGCAGGAAGGTCATGTCAGACAGAATCTAACAGATTTCTTTGACTGGGTGACCAAAGTAGTAGACCAGGGAGGGGCTATGGATATGGCCTACCTAGACTTTTAGCAAGGTGTTTGACACAGTCCCACACAAAAGATTAATAAACAAGCTAGCCAGCCTTGGAGTGGGTCCTAGGGTTGTAGCCTGGGTAAAACATTGGCTGGATAACAGGACACAGAGGGTCATAGTAAATAGAGTCCTCGAAGAAAGGGTATTACTAGTGGGGCAACCTGAGATTTCAGTGTTAGGACCAGTCCTCTTTAATGTCGTTATAGGTGACATTGCAGTGGGACTGGAAGGGAAAGTATGCCTCTTTGCAGATGACACAAAGATCTGCAACAGGGTTGATACACAAGAGGGGTGGAAAGGATGAGAAGGGACTTAGCAAGGTTGGAGGACTGGTCAAAGTATGGCTTAGATTCAGTGCAAGAAGTGCAAAGTAATGCACATGGGAAACAAAACCCAAGGGAGAATGCATAGTGTGGGGAGGTACTAACAACAACAAAATGGAAAGGGACCTAGGGTAGTCATATCAGATGACTTACAGGTAGGCAAGCAATGTGAGAAGGCAGTAAGAAGGGCTGGGAGTATACTGAGATGCATAGGAAGATGCATCACAAGTAGAAAACGAAGTTGTTATCCTTTTACAAACAGTTGGTGAGCCCTCATCTGGAATACTGTGTCCAGTTCTGGAGACCTCATCTCCACAAAGACATAGACAGGATGGAGGCAGTCCAGAGGAGGCCAACTAAAATGGTGCAGGGCCTGCATCAGAAGCCATATGAAGAGAGAGACTAAAGGAGCATAATATGTATACCCTCGAGGAAAGGAGGGACAGGAGGGCACATGATAGAAACATTTAAGTACCTCGGGGAATCAGTGAAGTCCAAGAGAGTAGCATCTTTTGGAAAAGAGATGTGCAAAAACAAGGGGCACAATTTGAAGATAGAGAGTGGGCTCCAGGGCAATGTAAGAAAGTATTTTTCTCAGAGAGGGTAGTGGATGCATGGAAAAGCCCTCCTGAGGAGGTCATGGGGTCAAAAACAGTGGGGAATTCAAGAATGCAATGGACAGACATAAAGCAATTCTTGTGGGGGTAGGAGGGAGTAGGCTGTTGGTTAACAAGGATCTGCAGCTTATCCAGTAGGGAAGGAAATGGGCAGACTGGGTGGGCCAGATGGTCCTTATCTGCCGACAAAGTCTATGTTTCTGTGTTTCTATGATCAGCTCCTTACTCTTCCCCTGACACCCCAGCTCCCCAAGCCCATACCGAACCCGAGTCACCGGTGTGGAGTGAGGTGTGGCGTCCAGTGGCTCAACCCTCAGCACCACCAGGCCAGCACCTAGCACATGTATTTAAAGAACTGCCACTCTAGCCTATGGCTTAAACACCAGAAGGAAGCAGTTGCAGGTGGTCCTGGTACTGTCCCTCATCCTTATCATCATTACTC
The DNA here is from genome assembly GCA_016271365.2 of Neoceratodus forsteri. Lineage (NCBI taxonomy): Eukaryota > Metazoa > Chordata > Ceratodontiformes > Ceratodontidae > Neoceratodus > Neoceratodus forsteri. The sequence continues at coordinate 117,759,574 of JADMNL010000024.1, read as the reverse complement.
GGTCCCACTGAGGGGGAGTATGTAGTGGAGGGGAGGATGTGGAAGTGGTTCCCACCAACTACTGGGCATAACAGTCATGGCAGCTTCAGCAATCCCGACAGTCAGTGCACAGTAACACTGTCACCAAGCCATAAGACACCTAAGATGACTTGTGTCCCTTTATCAGCAGCAACACCATGTATGTCTCTTGAGTCAGATAGAACCCCCACATGGCCACCGCGATGTAGCCGCCTGCTTCCAATTCCAGCCCAACACCCCGAAAAATCACAGCCAACTCTTGTGAGCATGTTTGAGACATACACCAAATTCCCTATGAATCATTCTGCTGCACAGGAGCTTAGTGCGGCTTCACACAAATGCTTCGCCGACCTGCTCCCATAATCCTTTGTAGAGAATGAAGGATTTAGAACTTTTGCTGCTTGTGCATGTCCAATGTAAAAGGTGCTATCAAGGACAAACTTCTCCAAATTTACTGTTCCTGACCTTCATACCACAGTAAGGAGGTGGTGTTCCATGCACTTAAGCATTCATCATAACTATCCATCCGTCTTAGCATGGATATTGTGGACAAGTGGAAGGGCAGACTGTGGTGGTAGCAACATAAGCAGTATTAGGCAGCATCGACACTCACAGTGAAAACCATGCTTGAATCCCACACAGGGAGAAAATGCTTGAAGTACTACTGGGTGAGATTGATGAGTGGCTGCACCCACTCTCAACGAAACTGGCTTCGCTGCCAGCAACAATGGCTCTAACATTGTAAAAATACATAAGTGATGGTAGGTTTCTCAGGGTGCCATGCCTGGCACACTGTCTCAGCCTCGTGGTCTAGCAGTTTCTTAGCCATCCTGATATGAGGATATCTTGTTGGTGGCCCACCGCATCTGTGCCCACTTTGCCCATTCTGAGAAGGCCCGTGACCAGCTATGCCAACTTCAGAAAAGGACAATGTGCTGCATCATCACATGAAGTTGGATGTGGTGACCAGATGGAACTTCATGCTGTACATGTTGGAGCAGCTGTATGAGCAGTATAAAGCTGTGTCCGATTATCTGCTTCTACACATTAGTCGTGACAGTGCTGGAGTGTTCATAGCTCTGAGCACAGAACAGTGGTGTCTAATGGATGGAGCGATAATGATTCTGCATCCCTTTGAACATGCAACAGAGGCAGTGAGTGGGGAGACTGCCAATATCAGTCAGTCCATCCCTTGCTCACGTGTCCTGAGGTGGACATTGTTTAATGTACATCAATCGATTAAGGCAGGAGGTGACAGTGACACTTTGGCCTTGATGCAGCACATGCTCGACTTGTTGGACTCAACACTCATATTCTTGGAATTCTGCAGTCTGATGACTTTGGCATTGCCACTATGCTTGGTCCATGTTATGTAACCCTACAATTGGGGGTTCCAAAAAGTCTTTCTTGAGCTTGCCTAAATGCTCACTGCCATGCTGGTGTCCTGCGTTTAGCAGTTTAAATGTGATTACCAGAGCCTGTATAGCTTCTGTGTACTGTCTTTTTAGAGATGCCTGATTGCAGCTCTTGTAATCTGAAGGGAGCTCTGTTGTAAGATGTAACTATTTGCTGAAAATCATTTAGAGTGATAATGACAGTGTAGTTTGTCTAAGCTGCTTTCTTTGTAGCAAGGACTGTTTTGTTTGTCTCCACTATCTTGGTCCTGGACTGCAAATTGGACTAAACAGTACTGGTGGGACCTAAAATGGACAGGAGCTGTCTGAAGTCAAAATCTGTAGGAATTGTAGTTTTGAACTTTTGCGCCTTTTGCAACTGAAGGGGAGCTCTTGCCTTGACTGACAGCCAAGTCAGCCAACCAAACCTTTGGATCTTGGGAAGTCCCAGGCTGCTTGCAGTTTTCAGTTAGATCTAAGGTGGAAACTGAAGAATAAGGAGCTGAAGTGATTCTGAGCAGCAATCCTGAGTGGATTCGTATGGGAGAACTATGAAAAGGCTGAGTTTTTGGCCCGCATGTCTGTATGTTGCTTCTGAGAGGAGAAGGGAATTATTTTGGACTAAATCTGAGTTTGTGTGACTAAAGTAAGCTACTGAAGTGGGCCAGTCTCAACCTGAAGAAGACCGAAGATTTTTGCTGAATCGATCGGCCTGTCAGGAGTTCCAGCTACCCTAAGCTCCGGTTTGTGCAGAGACTTTGCGATTGTGACGGAAGCGCTTTACATGGTACAGTAGAATCCCTTACATGTAAATGTGCTATGAGCTGCTAGTGGGTTGTGAGTTAGTTCCCCACTGCGTGAACTGTGTTCTGCTTGCTGGAAGCTGTATCCAGCCCAAAGCGGACTGCATCTGAATTTGTCTCCATGCAGTCTGGGCCTTGCCAGACTGGCCCAGCCAGACTACCCACTGCACAGAGAAGCCATCGACGAGAGACCTGCCTGGGGATCAGCCCCTGCCCCACGCTGAACAGGAACAATGTCTCTGCGACTTGTGTGGGCCCTGCTTCTCCTGGCATTCCAGATCAACCACCTGCAGTCTCGATTTTCATCAGCCTGTGTCCAGTCTTGGGTATCATGAGTAAATATCAGGGTAGCTCCCTGCACAACAGCTAATCTGAGTGTGTCATCCGATTGTCTTGTTGTTTCATTTCCTTTCTGAACTAAGCCCTCTGGCTCCGGATTACAAATATTGTTGCACTGTGCATGTTGTGTTTTTCCATCACAGGGCCCCAACCAGCTACGGCCTTGGCCAACCCGAGCATCAGTCCTGGCTAGCCCATCTCTTCTCCACCTAGGTACTCAGAGGTGTGACTGTGTGGGACTCACCTGATTTTGCCCCTCCTTGTTCAAGTCCCGAATAAATCAGATCTAACTTTTTCTGCATGTAATCTGACTGTGGTTCCTGTTTGTGCTCAAAGTACTGTACTGTTGCTATTGCTGTGCATAACCTTGTTTTACAGGGGTCCCCAGAGGTGGAGCCAGAGGAACCAGCCCTGATGGTAAGTGCAAACAGTGTGGGTATTTGTGTTGTGTACCAGGGTATTGTGAAAGTGATTATTGTGAAGTGATTATCGTACAGTGTTCAGGCCACTAGAGGGAAAGAGGGGGTTACAGTGTCCCAGAGGGCTGTGCCCAGGTCAGCTTGACCACTACTAACCCTGACCTCCGGGTGGAGCACTCGTTTCAGAACTCAGGCCCCTTAACCTACTACTGGCCAAGCAGGCAGGGTAGTAGCCCTTGGGATAAGCGCCACCTAAGGGGTTACAGTTATAAGTGTGGCCTTGAGTCTGTACTAGACAATGGGCATCAGGCGGTAGAAAACCTTACCAACATTCTGGTCAGAAGGGTTAGAGGGAACAGATGCTCAAGACACATGAAACACAGTATTGTTACTACCACCACCACCACCCCACCACAGCACTGTCAGATTCGCATGCCATGACTATGTCAACAGGCAGACAAAACCAAAGCCATCAATCCCATCTGGGATGTTATAAGTGAGGTTGGTGTTGCACCCATGGAAGAGCACAATAAGAAGGAGCAGGATGAGGTGGCTGGACTCAGAACAGCATGTTGCAAGGTTGACTGTTTCATGGCTGAACCAAAACAGCTTGCAATTGGTGATGAGCAATTATTGTACCAGGCGAGCAAGATAACTGAATGGCATGCACTGACAACTGTGGTGACAAAATACCTTAGCTGCCCCACTCTAGAATCAGTGTTGAGCGTGTTCAGTGCTGCAGGTGCCATTGTACGGACCGCACACAAACCTGTCACCAAAGAGTGTGGAAATTCTCACATTTATAAAAATGAATGAGGACACATTTCACGCCAGACCATGACATCCATGTTCCTACCATATCCTCCTGGCAGTGGCTCTTCTGGCGAAGATGAAGAGACAGAAGGTGCTGCTGACAGAAAGATGAAGTCATCATACACTATTGACACTGATGTTGACTCAACTGTGGAGCGTGAATACCCATCAGGTGAGAACTCCAGTCTTGAGGACTGTGAGGGCTGCTTCCTTGAGGAGGACAGTGATGATGCTTGAAGACATCAAAATTGTGTTGTGTGCCACTTTTGTATGCCATTACATTCTCATCGACACCTCCAGAATTTGTTATGTTGTTATCATGACTGTTAATGTTCCCTTCTCAGAACTGTGTGTTGCTGTAACCCCCTACAAATGGGGGTTCGAAAAGTCTTCCTTGAGCTGGCCTAAATGCTCATTGCCAGGCTAGTGTCCTGCATTTTAGCAGTTTAAGCGTTATTGCCAGAGAGTGTCTGTATAGCCTCTGTGTGCTGTCTCTTTAAGGGCTGCCTGGATTGCAGTTATAATTAATCTGGGAGGGAGCTGGTGTTGCTATGCCGAGTCCCACCGGCTGCCAGATAATCGTTCCATTCCGCCATTGCTAAATTCGCAGAGGAGCTCTGTTATAAGATGTACTTATTTGCTGAATATCTATTAGCTGTAATAATATTGCAGTTTGTCTAACCTGCCTTCTTTGCAGCATGGACATTTCTGTTTATCTCCACTATCTTGGTCCTGGACTGCTGAAAATGGGCCAATCAGTACCTTAGGGACTCTAAAATGTAGCCTGTCCTCAGGTGCTTTGTGGAGCAAAATTCTGTAAGAATTGTAGTTTGGGCTTTGGCAACTAATCAAACCTGGAGGGGAGCCCTTGTTGTGACTGACACACAGATCAGCCAACCAAACCTTTTGGATCCTGGAGAAAGTCCCAGACTTGCTTGCAGTTAGGTCAGATCTGAGTTGGGAAGTGAAGAAGTAACAGCTTGAGACAGTCGAGCAGCAGACCTGCATAGTTTTGTGCTGGAGAACAGTGGAAAGGCCTGAGTTTGGCCTGCATGCCTGCCTGCCTGCTGTCCTGAGAGGAATCTATGCCTTTTTGGACTGAATTCGAGTTTAGAGAGCGAGTTAAGCCACTGAATTGTGACCAGGCTCTTACCTGAAGAAGACCGAAAATTTTGCTGAATGCGATCGGCCTGTCAGAATTTCCAGCCACCTCTGAACTCCTGGTTTGTGCAGAGACTCTGTAATGCTACTGGATAGCAATCTACCTGGTATAGTGGAATTTCTTACATATAAATCTGCTGTGTGCTGTTAGTGGGTTGTGATTTGGTTCCCCACTGTGTGCGAACTGTGTTCTGCTTGCTGGAGGCAGCATCCAGCTCCAATGGACTAAATCCGTGTTGCATCTCCCTTTCGCCTGGGCCTTGCCACACTGGCACAGCCAGAATACCTGCTACACAGAGAAGCCATCGACAAGAGACCTGCCTGGGGATCAGCCTCCTGCTCAACGCCCTGAACAGGAATGGCGCCTCAGTGATTCTGTGGGCCCTGCTTCTCCTGGCACTTCAGCTCAACAACCTGTAGTGTCAATTTCAGTCCTGCCTATGTCCTGTATTGGGCATCGTGAGTAAACATCAGGGTAGCTCCTGCAACAACAGCTAAATCTAAAGTGTTATCATCTGATTGCCTTGTTGTATTTTCCTTCACAAACTGAGCCCTCCGGATTACAAATAGTGTGTGTTGTGCATGTTATTTTCTTCCATCACAGGGCCCCAACCAGCTCCGATGCCGGCCTACCCTGGGCAACGTTCCTGGCTAGCCCACCTCTTCCCACCTGGGTACCCAGAGTGTGTGACTGTGTAGGGACTCTGAAGTGCATGCATACCTGTCTGATTGATATAGCCTTTAAGTAAATCAACCTGATTATGCCCCTCCCTTGTTCAAGTCCCTAAAGAAATCTGATCTAACTCTTTTGCATTTAACCTGATTGTGGTTCCAGTTTGTGCCAAAATACTATACTGTTGCTGTTTGCTGTATAAACTTGTTTTACAGGGAGTTTCCAGGGTTGAGCTAGAGGAATCAGCCCGGTGGTAACTGCAAACAGTGTGGGTAACTGCCTGATGAATAAGGGTCATTGTGAAAGTGATCATTGTGTATTGCTCAGGCCACTAGAGGAAAAGAGGGGGTTACAGTGTCCCGGAATGCTGTGTCCAGGTAATCTTGACCACTAACAACCCTGACCTCAGTGTAGGCACCGTTTCAGTACCCAGGCCCCTTAACCTGCAACTAGCCAAGCAGGCAGGGTAGTAGCCCTGGGGTAGCACTACCTAGGGTTACACTGCTGTTGCTATATTTTGTCCATCGTCCTCAGAACAGACATCATCATCTTATGCATGCTGGATAAAGCTTCAGGGAATGACCTGAAATGATAAAATCAAGAACAGAAAATATTAAGTATACCATTCTTTCAACTGTATGTATTCAGAAAAGAAAACTACATCATCACTTAATAATGTAAAAGACTTACCTTCCAGTACTGCTGCTCAGTAACTGGACTCTAGAACATCAGACACTGAGTAACTGACAGTGATCACAAACTGACTTCTGTCTTATTTGAATGGAGTCCACACAAAATACCCACAAGGAAGCAGAAACATGGATGTTCAAGAATACAGTGCTTGACAGTTTTGATTACCATGCCACAGAGGAAACAAAGACAGCATAACAACCCCTCCCAAAAAATTACCTTCACCCACCTCCCCAAAAAAATTTGAAAAAATGTACTTACCTGGCACTACTGGAAAGGAATGCATTAACTCCCATAACGCAGTCCAGGCTGTTGAGCTCGAGTATGTGAGATCCCTACAAGGAAAAAGACACAGTCAATGTTTAAAAACCAAAAGATAACCATCATCATTCAATACCACAGTATCTCAACAAAATGAAATGAACTTGCCACTCAAACTGCGGAGTGGGTGCAGCAGCAAGACTTTAAATTCTGGTGTCTAAGGCTTCATATGACATATGTTAAATATCAACCAGACATTGTGAGTTTTCCTTGTCAGCCACCTCCACATTATTCCAGACTGTTCTCGTTCTCATTCAGCAACTGCTCGGCTGTGACATGGCAGCTTGTATATCACATGTGTTTTCTCACAGGGGATGTACTGTGGCAGAACAGCAGGCATACTCTCTTGGCATAAATGTTTTCTCATTTTATTGTTTGATGGGTGATTTCTCATGAAAGTTCATTCTATGGCAGTAGACAAGAGTGGGACGTGGTGGCAGAGCAGGCCAACACAACATTTGTTCACATAAATACTTTCTCCTTTTATTCTGGGTAATTTTCTCATGGAAGTGCGCATACAGCAGCAGGGCAGGCCAGCACAGCACAGCACTTTCTCACATAAATACTTTCTCCTTTTATTCTGGGTAATTTTCTTATGGCAGGACACATACAGCGCAGTAGACAAGAGTGGGGCGTGGCGGCAGGGCAGGCCAGCACAGTGCTTTCTCATATAAATATTTTCTCATTTTATTTCTGGTAATTTTCTATGGAAATGCGCATACAGCGCAGCAGACAGCAGTGAGTCATGGCAGCAGGGCAGGCCAGCACAGCACAGCACTTTCTCACATAAATACTTCTCCTTTTATTCTGGGTAATTTTCTCATGGAGGTGCAGTACAGTGCTGTAGACAAGAGAAAGATGTAGCAGCATAGGCGCCTGGTTGTATGGACCTGTGGGGCATTGGCCCCCAGCAGTATTTTTGCCACATGCTGCCTTTATTTTAAGGCATTTGTTTCTTCTGGTTTCTTTGCATGCGACCTCTGCTGACTGTGACCGCACCCACCCCCGCTCAGCTGCTTAATTGGTCTGGTGAGCGGTGGCCCGCTATCTTTATTTAAAATTGGCGCTTTGCCTTGATGCCCTCCCTTGGTTTGTTGCCCCACAGGAAAATCATTGTGGTTCAGTGGCCCTTTTTTGTTACTTGCCACACTGTGATTGGCTATGGGGAGGGCTTGTATTGGCGTGATATGCGTCGTGTGTGGGGGCAATTCTGTGTGTGAGGACTCAGAAGCAACAGTCCATTGTGTGGGGGAGAGAGTGAGCAGTGGTGGGCTGGCTTAGCAGAAGAGAAGCGGAGAAGTGGTGGTGGATGGTCCAGTCAGAAAAGAGAGCCAGATAGAACAACCAAAGACTGGGGGTATGGTGGGAATTGGCAGTTGTCTGGGACACCACACCAACAGTAGCCAGGCAGCGCAGCAGGCCAGTTGAATCTGAGGAGTTGGGCCAATGAGGAGGAGAGGGAGGGCCCAGGGTCAGGCAGCCAGGGAATGGAACCAGGCCAGCTGTGGATGACGTCATTGGCAGGCAGCAGCAACAAACACAAGCAGCAGGCTGAGCAGCAGACTGGCACTACAGAGGAGCAGAGTGAGTGGGTGACCTGAGCATGCTGGGTGGGGTTAGGGAGGTTTAGGCAGGTGGCAGACCTACAAGTGGCCGGATGGGTTCTTTCTGTCTGGGCAGCGGTGGCAGCACAGAGCAGGTCAATTTGAGAAGTAGCAGAGCAAGTGAGCATCATCCAGCACATGTAGGCAACAGCAGCAGAACTGTTCCGTGGGGAGCACATTCACAGAGTGTCTCTGGCAGTCAGGCTAGGAAACCAACCCTGCGCCTCAGGTACTTCAACCCTGGTGGTATACTCTGGGCTGCTTAGCCCATGCTAGGTGAGGGCTGGCACATTTAACTTATTTTAACAATAACAAATGCCAATCTGTGTTTTGTTAGATAATGTTGATTCTTGATTGTAATTTGGTAAATGTTACCCATGCAGTAACTAAATAAGAATGGGAACAGCCTGGGAGCTCCATGATGGGAAGAGACCTAACCTACTGACTAGCTTGCTAGCTTGCTTGCTGTCTTGCTGAAGCCTTCGGTGAGAAACTTATCCAAGTTAGCCAGTAGGCTAGGTCTCCCATTCCCATCATAAAGACCTGTCATGGGGGTAAGCACTGCAGAAACCAGGAAGTAAGGTGTGGTGGCCTTTCCAGGGATGAATGGGAGGATTCTGATATTGCCTCTGTGGGGATGGATGGGAGGAAGGGATGCTGATGTTGCCTCTGCGGGATGAATGTGAGGATCCTGATGTTGCCTCTCTGCGGCGATGGATGGAGGGAGGGATGCTGATGTTGCCTCTGTGGGGCTGGATGGGAGGGATGATGATTTTGCCTCTGTGGGGATGAATGGGAGGGATGCTGATGTGCCTATGTGGGATGGATGGGAGGGATGCTGATGTTGCCTCTGTGGGGATGGATGGGAGGGATGCTGATGTTGCCTCTGTGGGGATGAATGGGGAGATGCTGATGTTGCCTCTGTGGGGATGGATGGGACGGATGCTGATGTTGCCTCTGTGGGGATGGATGGGAGGGAGGGATGCTGATGTTGTCTCTGTGAGGATGGACTGGAGGGATGCTGATGTTGCCTCTGTGGGGATGGATGGGAGGGATGCTGATGTTGCCTCTGTGGGAATGGATGGGAAGGAGGAATGCTGATGTTGTCTCTGTGGAGGAGGGATGGATGGAAGGGATGCTGATCTTGCCTCTGTGGGGATGGCTTGGAGAGATGCTGATGTTGTCTCTGTGGGGATGGATGGGACAGAGGATGCTGATGTTGCCTGTGTGGGATGGATGGGAGGGATGCTGATGTTGCCTCTGTTGGGATGGACAGGAGAAATGCTGATGTTGCCTCTGTGGGGATGGATGGGAGAGATGCTGATATTGCCTCTGTGGGGATGGATGGGAGGGAAGGCTGCTGATGTTGCCTCTGTGGAGATGGATAGGAGGGAGGGATGTTGATGTTGCCTCTGTGGTGATGGATGGAAGGGATGCTGATGTTGCCTTTTTAGGGATGGTTGGGAGGGATGCTGATGTTGCCTCTGTGGAGATGGATGGGAGGGAAGGATGCTGATGTTGCCTCTGTGAGGATGGATTGGAGGGATGCTGATTTTGCCTCTGTGGGAATGGATGGGAGGGATGATGATGTTGCCTCTGTGGGGATGGATGGGAGGGATGCTGATGTTGCATCTGTGGGGATGGATGAGAGGGAGGGATGCTGATGTTGCCTCTGTGGGATGGATGAGAGGGAGGGATGCTGATGTTGCCTCTGTGGGGATGAATGGGAGGGAGGGATGCTGATGTTGCCTCTGTGGGGATGGATGGGCGGGAGGGATGTTGATGTGCCTCTGTAGGATAGAGCGGAATGGATGCTGATGTTGCCTCTGTGGTGATGCACTGGAGGGATACTGATGTTGCCTGTGTGAGGATGTTACATTTTTTGCCAAAGGGTTTGTCAGCATTAATAAACTAGAGATTTTGAAGGGGAGGGGTTACGCTATGTGGGGAAGAGTGGTGTGGTGATGAGATGGTGGCACAAATGTGACCTGAGAGGGCTCAAAAGACCAATTGGGGAGAGTGACCATTATAGCATGATGAGAAAGTAAAATAAAAAAGGCAGCTGCATTCCTTATTAAACTGCACAGGGAAGCATGAAACAGCAACAGTTGCCTGCCAAGTTATTTCTAGGGTTCTTACTTTTTCACTCTTGTTATGTGGGCCAGTGGCTACTGAAAAGCAGGTTTATTGTATAAAATGGCTCTTGATTCTAATACACAACTGTGCTACTGGAAATGCCTGTTGGGCGGTGTGTTTTCTTAGTCACTAGCCCTTTTGGCTACTGGCTGCAAAACTTAATTTGACCCCATGTCTTCTGTGTGTCTATGGCCATGTCCTAAAAGCAAATATAAAGTATCTGTCCATGAAAGATACAGTACTTTATATATACTTTCTTGAACATGGCTGGCCATGAGCACATAGAGATCTCAACTCTTTCTCTGTAACCTACCTACCTGGTGATAATAGGCGTATACAGGTAAGCAGTGAAATGCAGTACTGACTCCATTTATGCCACACCTGTCTCTTCTGATGTCTGCTAACACATATGTCAGCCCAGGAGGGATGCACTGTGCTCAGGAATTGTGTGGGTGACTTAATGTGGGGACCTAGAGTGTTGCGTGGGGTTGGGGATTCTCTCATGACTATTGCCTCCTTTACTAGCCTACAGATAACAAAACCTGGTGTATGCTGCTCTGTTTTGGACTTTGTTCACTGTGGGGTGGAGCCCTCAGCTCTGGGCCAGGTCTTGACCACTGACCCCTGGGCCCCACCAAAATTTTACAGACCCAGCTCCTATGGTGTGTTGTCCACCCATGCCTAGGTGGCTGCTCTTTTTCCCTACTAATTTGCACTTGATGCAGTTGACAAGTAACAACTGTTTTCATCAGTTGGGTCCAGTATATAAAAATCCCAAACTAGGAATTTGGTACCCTTGGTTTTACATGGTGGTGGTAGTGGAACAGGGATGGAAGGGTGAAATGGTGTTTTTGGGATTTTTATGAACTTTAGCACTGAATAACTTGTGGCCCATTGGCACAATGATAGCAGTACCATTCACAACTCCAGCGACCTGGGTTTGTTAGCGCTGGAGTCATCGGGGCAGGCAAGGAGAGGAGGATTGAGTGTCCCAGAGAATGCTGTCCAGGGAGGGAGAGCAGCCTGTTCTGGGCTAGTCTACCACCTGGGTGACCAGCAGTGGCAGTGCATCCTGGGGGCGGCTCAGTGCACAGGAGGCCTTGAAGCATGACACGCACCACGCTTGTGGTATGCTTGCGTCACTGCCCAGGCCAGTGTATCAGGGACAGGGTGAAATGGAGAGAAAGTGTCAGGGCGGGACACAGTGATGGACTGACCCTTGCAGGCCCCACACTGACGACGTGGCAGCTTCCCCAAGAACTGGATCCTTGTAGTAGCAGTTGGGGTCCTGCCACACCTCCCACCATGAGGGTAAGCCTTAGAGGAAGACATGAAGAAGATCAGGTAAGCCCACGAGATAACAGATGATGGGGCTGGGGGTGGGGTTGGTCAGATGGGGGCACAGACACACCAAGAAGGTGAAAAACCACTGGGCATGTAATGGGCTAATCAGTAAGAGGAACAACTGGTGTAGCATGGGGATGACATTGGTGGCTGGATGAGATACTGGAAGGCAAAGTCCTGCATCTTCAACAGCACTGCCCTTCCTCTTTTTTTCTTTTGAGTTCCCATAGGGATCCAAATCATCATCCTGTAGACACTGATATCCTCCTGCTGAGCTCTGTCCTCATCATCATTACTTTCTCAGGTCCTCGCTCTCCCTCTCATCATCATGAATTTGACCCACATTTTTCAGTTTAGTCATTTCTGATTGCAAACAGTCAGATCTTCCTCCTCAGGCTCTGACTCATGGTCAAGCTCCACACCCTCATTTGGGAATGGGAAATTGTCATCAGGATTAGGCTCAGCACCACCACAAGCCATCACGGAGACACCACAACCTCCTGCTCAACCACTGTGCCTGAGCCAGACATTTTGCTACCTCTTGAACTGTTCCTCTTGATACTGTCTGCCCCAGCCCCATGCTGCCACCTACTCCCTTTGCTACTACTGTCAGCCTCAGTGCCAGTAGAAGGGTTACCTGCCAACGTAGTTTTTTTTTTTAGCTGCAACACCTTGCCCTGCAGAACTTCTGCACTTATTTGCTGCCTGCCCGGCACCTCTCTTTGTAGTATCTCTTGTCGGGTCATTTTATATATTTCAATTTTAATATTTAGATGAAAAACATTTAAAGAAAGCCTGCAGTACAGCTAACTAGCTGCAGCAGGAGACAACATACTCCCTGAGGGATTAAGAGTATGATCTGAAAATAAGAAATACAAATCTGTTTACTGAGCTAATGATAGCTAGTAGAACCATCAAAAAGTTTTTTCTTGAAATGTTTTATTTATTTATTTTTAAACACAGCAGGATTATGGCACACATGAATAACGAGGTGACAGAACATCGCCACTTTAAGAAGTAAATATTTAAAACTAGTATAAAAGAGACTGACAAAATACTTCACTAAAATGCACAAAACAAAACTACAGAAATAAAATGCAAATTCACAGACTACAGACCAAAGATAAATAACACAAAAGACAGAGGAAAAGGGCACAGGGGTCATAACACAGTATACAATAATAGCACAGCAAAAGCTGCTGCAGGCAAAATGGCGTGCATTAAAATAAGGTTGGGTAAAACACTGACCTGCACAAAGAGTGCACGCTGTTTCTCCACAATGAACGTCCTTATGTTTTACGCCCCCATACCACCTAGAATATAAATAAACTCTGGGGAAGAGGTGGGACTTAAGGGATGGGGAGAAACTCATGAGGGGACTCTTTGTGTTTTTAAGAAAAATCATCACAAAAATAGTAGCACAGGGACACCTGAGGGAATTAAACCACAGCCCCAGGTCTCCGCTTTCACTGTGTGGTGGTGCCTTAGCCACTCCACCAGGGGGCGACTCGACCAGGCACCGAGCACACACTAACTTGATGCCTCCAAACAAAGTGTACTATGACAGGGGTAGCGGTATTTCTTATTGCTGTTCTACCACACCGTATTTCCAAGCACGGTCTGCACAGCGTGAGTTAATGCTGGAGCTCCATTGAATGCGCGTGGTATTGATCCAGTACAGAGGAAATGAAATTACAAATCTCTTGCTTCTCACAGAGCTCAGTCAAAAGGTATCTGATCTTTCTGGGCTGCCTTGCTAATTAAATATGCCTTCCGTCCTCCACAGCAGTGTTCCACTACAGAAAAAAGAAAATTACTTCTTTAAATTAAATAATCAGCAATAACAGAAACAAACAACACAAATTAAGTGGTACAAGGTCTCCTATAACAACTTGAGCGCTATCTGTTTTTGCTCAGACAAACAGGGCTAGACTACTCTCTTTCAGAAGACTGCACTGAAGATAGTCTTCTCATGTCATCGCTTTCAGTACCACGACGCTCCAGTCCCATAGTACATTGTGAACTTCATCTCCGGCCCCACTTCACCAGGAAAGTTACTAATTGATTCTATTTTTACCTGCACTTCCCTGTTTGCAACTGGAAATGAACCTCCCGGCTCTGCCTTTTTGCCCTGCAAATGTGCTTTAAATAAAATAAATAAAAAATAAATACATTCACAGTTCACAAAGTTCTCCTTATACTGTGAATTTGCAGTTTGCAAGGTGGATTAGCTTCATAATTTGTGAAGAATTTGTAAATTAATTTGCAAAGTGAATTTTTCTAGCTTAGCACACCGCTAGTCTCCCTACTAATAGGAGTCACTGTGCTGGGTTTTGGTGATAGTCATTCATAGTGGCAAAGGATGGCAATTGAAAGTGTTGTAAATAAAGATCGAAATTTGAAATTTTTTATTTACTCACTTTGCTCCCTTCTAGCCTGACTGTCCCCATCAGTCCTGCAGACCTGTCCAGAACCGTCATGGTATCCTGTGATTTGGGTGACAACATGAATGACAATGAATAACTTCAATGGCAAAACGGGCGACTTGGAACAAGAGCAATCACCAAACAGTGCCCTTCAACATTCACCCCATTCTTCAAGTTTTGTCCTCCCTGGAGTTGATTATCTGTAGAAGGGGATGTGGAGGCACATCCACCTGCAAAAAGCAAAACAGTGTTGTCATCCTTTCAGTGGTTGCTGTTTTTGTCAGTCACCATTAAATCCTCGCTGTTTGCCACATCAGCCAAAATGACTCGGTCCTAATTGATTTGCAGTTATCACATAGAACCTCCCCCATCAGCTGCCATCTCTGGGAGTTACATTCAGTCGCAGTTCTCCCATGAATGACCCCTCATGGGAAGGGCTGCTGGGGGCTGGTCTTTACTCCCCAGTCAGTGGTTTAGTGTCGGTTGATGAGGAAGAACCCATTTTGCGGTGTGGGGCCTGTGGGAACAGCATCCTGCTGCAGTTGGAGTGTTTTTCCTATTTTCTGTTCCACCCCTGATGTCGGCAAGGCCTTGCTGATGCATCATGTCATGCCACCGATGTCCCCCTCCCACAGTCCTTGGCCCCAGCTGCACCACCACCTATAGTCACCCAGGTGGCAGTGTGGTAGCGAGACCACACTCACTCCCTCCCCGGAGGAGGCAAGCATCCACAGGATGTTAATGCAGTCTTCTCCTGGCCGGCTTTTCAACGACCACGGCTCATTCCTGAACCCAGATCATCAGCGTCACAAGTAGTAGTGCTTGAAATTTGGAATTCTGACACAAAGTGAAAGGGGCAAAATGTGGTAGTTTCATTTTATGCTGACATTCAATCTGTGAAATCAAGTCAAACTCTGTTTACTAACAATCTCTCCAGAATGGTTGCTGATGAGGGGTTATATATGTTATGTATAGTTCTTGTGTAGAGGAAAATGAGACCAAGCAACTGACCATGCATCGATACCTTTGCAAAGGAGAAATACTGTACACCAGAAATGTTGCTAGTCTGTGTTTTTAAAGCAACAGTGAAATGAAACTGAGCAAAAATGTTGACCATAATTTTTTCACTATAAAGTATTCCATGCATCTTCCTGTTTTATTTGGTGTTAAAATGTTCTAGTTCCACAAACACTTAAGTATTGTATAAATGCTTTATTTTTTCTCGAGAAAAAAGATGACCATCAAATTTGGCTTAGAAATAGCACTGTTGACCTGGAAAGGGTTAGGATTGAGAAAATAAAACAAAACTCATGGTGCACAGCAGAAGAGGTGCCTAGAAAGTAAATTTGAAATGTATGCTTGTATTTTCTATTAACTATAAGCTGAAACTAGCTTTTGGAAAAACATTTTTCATTGCACTGCTGTTAAACAGATCCCAGGGTGATGTAGGGCTAATGGGTCTGTGTTAGCACGTACAAAAGCTTAAAATAGGTGGTTTAATCATTTCATCATGTTTGAAAAAGTGTAAATAAACTACTGTGGCATTTCAAACTCGGCTGCATTTCAAACTACTGTGGCATTTCAAACTACTGCGGCAGGCGTTATCCTTCAATAGCGCTCACTCTGCCATGCCTTATTGCTTAATTTTGGGAAGAGGGCTCTTAGTTGGGGGTAGGGGTGGAGTTATTTATAGTCTGATGGGGGCAGGTTGTAGTTGAAAATCCTACCCTCCCTTAGATCCTTGGAGGAGCAGGCCTACCTGGATCTACAGGGAGATTTGTCCCACCACCACCATCACGTCAATAAGTGTCACAAGTAAATTGTCAGAAGCCATCCACCCTGTGCATTGCTGTCATCATACATCGGTGGATTGTTCTCCAGTTGAAATCCTTTTGCTGTCGGTCATTACCTCCTCAATTACTTTTACAGATATCTGTTGCAGGATTGTCACAAAGTTGCTGTTCACTGTATAGTCACTATAACGAAGTTACAAAAAAACAAACACCTTTTTGTTTCTCAGAATCTACAGGGCCAGAACAGGATGCACTAACCAAGGTGGCACCACAGCACTTCCAGACTCGAGCAAGCAGGAGGATCGCACAAAGCGTAGGTGTCACTGTACAGTCACTTTTTCTGGTTTTGGATAGCACATTGTAATTAAACAATAAAGCATGACAGGGTGTGCATTTTTTTGAATATGGCATGCCTGGGGGAATTCAAACCTAAGGCAAAGGGCCTTATGCACCTGAAGGTGTCACACTACCACAATTATGCACACCCTGGACATCCTTATTGTGATTATATGATGGTTACGTTCAATTTTATTGTTGAAACTGAGTAATAAGTTTTCAAATTTTAAGCATTTCTGACCTGTGCTGTTGTACTGGAATAACACATAGGCATGTGATCATGTCTGACCAATCGCATGTCTTGGTTTCTCTTACCCATTTTATAATATGTCAGTTTGATGCTGAGATATTAGCTGAAGGGCAGTCAAGTAAGACATGCCTATTGGTTCAACATTGCTTAGCCCTATAGTCTACCATTAACAGAAATTAATTTTCTCCTCTGCAGCTACCGCTTCTGTTCCATATTGCTTGCAGGTGTAGCCTAGAAGTTTGAGCAGTGAGCTGTGAATGAAATTGGGCATTTGCCAGTCCTGGGTTTGGTTTCCAAAACCTCCATTTTACATACCATGTGCTCCTGAGTAAGTCACTTAACCTCCCTGTGCTCCAGAGCGCACCTGAAAAGGAGCTGCAGGCACAGATTGTGTTTCCTGGCCAAAGAAATTTGTAAATGAATAAATTAGTGTGACTTTGTGAGATAAGATTTTACAATTATGTAAATCATGACAAAGAATAATTAGGTGGTAGTGCCATACAGAGAAAAATGCACGGCAATCATACACAAAAGGCCATGCTTCTATTGAGGGATTGAGGGACCTCCAGAGTGAAGCTCGAAGATCCATAGTATCATCTTAACCTCAAGATGGAACTACATGCTGAACTATGTACAGTGATCCATATTTTATTTTATATAGTACGGTATGTGTTTTTCACAGAGGAGCAACAGAATCGCTGCCCTCCCAAAAGTAAAAACAAGAAAAACAAACAAACAAACAAACTTGTCATTTGTTTGTTGTGTTCTATGATCAAAATTAAATTTATGGATTTTACAAGTTAAAAGGTACAACTTTGAGTACTCGTGGTTAGGAAGCAGCTGGATTTGGGGTAAATTGCAGTATAGCTGTGGTTTATGGTACTGAGCTGCAAACCTGGAGACCTGGGTTTGAATCCTAAAGACTCCACTTGCATACTGTGTGACCCTGAGCAAGTCATTTAACTTCCTTGTGCTCCCAAGGTGCACCTGGAAACATGCCTTAGTGTAGTGTGCCTTTCCTGGTTAAACAATTTCCCTTTCCTTAAATGAGGAATTTAAAGTTTTATGACCTTTGAACTGTGCTGAACAATTGTATGGAATGCGCCAACAACACTTTGGAATATGCACAATAGTTTAGAATGTGCACAAGGATTTCAAGCAGGCTGATTTTATGCAGAACAAAGGTTAACTCTGTACTATACATTCTTTGCAAATAACTCATTAATGCACCATTTAGGATTAAGACTACATTGACTAAGTAGGAAATGTGATTTTAGGGTTTCTAACCCTACCCCTCCCCACACACCTGAAACAAATCAGGGTGTAGTCATCCTGGGTTGTCAACCCTAAAGTCACCCCACTGTATACACTCCTGAAGCATACACACGGTGTCCTCACATTTGAGCTTTCTTGCTACCTCAGTGGGTGAGCTTTAGGTTGACAACCCCAAGGAAGACTCCACCTCGATTTGCTTCAGGTATGTGTGGGGTTTAGGTTGGAAACCCTAAATCACATTTCACTTTTGTCACTGTAGTCTTAACCTTGAATGGTGGATAATGAATTTTTTTGCAAAAATTTCCTTACATTTTGAGATAGTATAATCGTATTCTTATTTGCCTGTAGCACAGGGCCCTGCATTCCCATCCATCCATTCTTCTTGAGATAGTGTAATTGTATTCTTATTTGCAGGGCCCTGTGCTCCCATCCCTCCATAGAGGTGTATATGTGTATGTGTATGTATGTATATATATATATATATATATATATATATATATATATATATATGTTGCTATGGAAGCACAGGGCCCTGGACCCTGTGTTTCCATTTGTAGGGTAACATCAACCAAATTGTCAACATAGCCTTCTTATTACCCCACATCATGTACCCGGTACTGAAAATGTTCAAATCCCAATCAAAACATGATTCCGCATCATCACCCCAACATCATTTTGCACCACAGCCACGAAAATACATTTTGGCCAAGATTTGTTTTTTCAATTGAATAATCTTTGATACTTTGAAAGACAGGTAACAACAATGCAAACATAATAAAACATAACAATACCATAACAAAGAAAAAAACAGTATAAAAATAAAACCAACAAATTCAAAACCATCTGCATATACAGCCTATATGGTAATTATCCTACAGCTACCAGGCAAGACCTCTGGCACAAATCCTAATCACCCCATCCATGTCTTGTCATATAAATACAATTGAAAGAGAAAACTAAGACCACTTGCATATAAATCACCCAGGTGTAATACAAACTATTGATTAACTCAATATTATGGTAGAATAGCAGACCCATGAAAAATAATAATGAAAAGAAAAGACCTTGAGAACCTACTTTCCATCTCTTGCCAATAAAGAATATAAGGAACTCGATTGAGACCTATATTTATGAGGGGCCTGATATGCATAAGCTGTGAACTGTTCTGCATGCAAAGCATTCCACAGTTCTCTCACCCATTCCATATGTAATGGAGGCGACAGTCCTTTAAATGATACAAGCCTTATCCTTCCCCATTGATAGGCACCTAAAATATAAACTTCCACTGTAAACAAATCTAAATCTAATGAAGGGACAAGAAATTGTCTAATAGAATCCCAAAAGATTTAACTCATGGGCAAGACCACAGCTCATGTATCAAAGTGCCTTCTTCTTTACCACAATGAGAAGAAATAGGGAAGAAAGTTTGTTCAATTGATAAAGTATTCATTTAAAGTTTCATAGGCAACTCCACCCGGCCCTAAAAGGTTAATTGTCAGCAACTTTCCGCCTCATATTCAATCTCAGAAGTCTAATATTAGTCATACAGAACCAAATTATAATTATAAACGGCCTTGTTCTGCCAGTAAGCCTTGAATATTTAGATACATAAGTCAAATATTACACAGTTATGCCTCATGAGCCAAAATAAAGCATTGGAGTATAATATAAATTATGAAGTATATTGACCTGAAGTAGTCACAGACGGTACTGTTTAAAACATTTATATATACCTGTAAAATTGGAGTCCAATAACTAACTGGATGGTCACAATTTAATACATTAGCCCAATAAAATGCAACAGGGGAAACCTTTTTCTAAATACATTCACAGTTTGCTTTGTAAAGGTGATAAATGGAGTAAGGTTTTGGGAGAGAAGGAGCAAGTGTTTAAAAACAAACCTGCCTCTCCGGACCAAGGAGGGCTGCCTAGCTGGTATTGGACACATCGCTAAACTGAGCATAGTGCTGAAAAGAGCACGGAGACAAACTGCATTTAGCTTGAAAAGCAGCAAAGGAGATAACTGCATTATTACCTATCATATCTTCTAGCCTTTCAGTGGCAGCCCTTTCCAAGTTGCTAATGATATCGGTCGATTACCTATCTGGAGATTGGGGTTATGAAACAACAGTTGTCTAACATCTTTTGAGGAAATGTGCAAATATTTACAGAGCTGGGAATGGGCTCGTGCTGACCATGCAGTGGGGAGTGTCATGTTAGTCCAGAAAGTTGAGAGAGAGGTACATATAAGAGCTAGGAAGTATATATGGTGAGTTTCTGAAGCCATGCCAGAGTATAATCCCCTTGAATATTCAAGGAGTGACTCCACTGAAAATACTCTACCCCATGTAAAGAAAAGTAATAACTAAGTAAACAAACTCTGGTCAGAGTCAATAGGGCTGCAGACAAGGAATAGGGGTAAAAATATTAAAAATTACTGAAGTTATGAGCCTGCATTAGTGAAATGTAAAATAGGCTCATAATTTGTTATTTTGTAATATTTTACACCAAATTTCCAACATAGTCTTAATGACCCTGGCTCATGAAGAAGGGTAGATAAAATGTCCAACTCCTGGCCTAAAGGTAATTTCATGCAGGACTGCAAACTAAACTTCGGGATGCAAAACACATGTTGGGCAGAAGTTGAAAA
Organism: Neoceratodus forsteri; assembly: GCA_016271365.2. Classification (NCBI taxonomy): domain Eukaryota; kingdom Metazoa; phylum Chordata; order Ceratodontiformes; family Ceratodontidae; genus Neoceratodus; species Neoceratodus forsteri. The sequence goes on along the minus strand of JADMNL010000024.1, from coordinate 117,739,129 downwards.
TGAAAGCTGTCCCTTCATGAGGTGCTGCAAGAGAAATGGTTGAAAATTTGGGCTAAAAATATTGAATATTACCAAAGTTACGAGTCTGCGTTTGCAAAATTCAACATAGCTTCATAGCTTTTTTTTTAATATTTACACCAAATTTAGAACATAGCCTTCTCACGACCCCACCTCATGAAAAAGGGCAGAGAAATATTGTCTGAAAGGTGATTTCATGCAGGACTGGAAAATCACCTTTGGGATGTAAAACCATTTAAGCCAGGACTTGAAAATGACAGCTATCACATTCATGAGGTGCTGTAAAGATATGGCTGTGTTGTAAATTTGGGGTAAAAATATTGAAACTCATCAAGTTATGAGTCTGTAATCCCAAAAATTCAACGTAGGCTTATAACATTGTTGTTTTTAATATTTTTACACCATATTTTCAATATAGCCTTCTTTGACCCCACCTCATGAAGAAGGGCAGAGAAGATTTTCGACTATTGCCTGAAAGGTGATTTTGCACAAGGACTGCAAAATCACCTTTCAAGATGTAAAAACTCAAATATTTTGGCCAGGATTTGAAAAATAACAGCTGTCACATTCATGAGGTGATGTAAAGATATGGCTATGTTGTAATTTTGGGGTAAAATATTGAACATTACCAAAGTTATGAGCCTGCATTCACAAAATTCAATGTAGGCTCTTAACTTGCTGTTTTAATATTTTACACCAATTTTCAGCATGGCCTTTTATGACCCCACCTCATGAACTAGGACAGAGAAAATATTCAACTCCTGCCCAAAAGGTGATTTTGTGCAGGGACTGCAAAATTATCTTTCAGGACAGATTTGCCTAATGGCAGTGCAATTGTCTATGAGGTGAGTCCCAAAAAGGCACGTTGAAAATTTGGGCCCAAAATATGCAAAAATGGCAAGTTCTCCCACTAAATTCAAAACACCATTGAAATACATTGAACTACTACCCGTTCTTTAGTTTGTGGTCTGGCTTTGAAGAGTGAAGACATGTCTGTGGTCCAGAGATGATTATGGCATTAGACCCCGATGGGTAAGTAAGGGCTTGGGGTGTGTGGGTGGTGGGTGCTAGGTGGGAGGCTCAGTGAGGAGGACAGGAGGTCGTAAAAGACATCAATGGGCTGTTTTCTTTTACTGGGTTAAATAAAAACAAACAAGGATTTCAGATTGTGACACTGGGGATTAGACACCTCAAAGTCACTTATGCTTCTGGGGGTGGGGTGTGGTGGTGGGTGCTGAGAAGGAGGGTCGGTCAGGGGGATATTTAAAACACACACCATGGAGTCCTGATTGCGACACTAGATTGGGCACCCCAGTGTCACTCGTATGTTTCTGGGGGTGGGTGGGCAGTGGTGTTGAGAGGGAGGGTCAGGTGGGGGAATATTTAAAAACACCATGGAGTCCCGATTGCAACACTGAGGGGTTAGGCAGCCCCAGTGTCACTCTTATGTCTCTGGTGTGAGGTGGGTGGGGTGGTGGGTGCTGAGAGGAAGGTCGGGTGGGGGTGGGATATCTTTATCAAAAAAAAGAACAATCGTCAGTCAAGTCGGGATTGTGTCACTGGGGATTGGACACCCCAGTGTCACTCTATGTTTCAAGGGGGTGGAGTGGTGGGTGTTGAGAAGGAGGGTCAGGTGAGAGGGATATCTTTAGATGGTGATTCAAGATGGCCACCGACTCTACCACGATATGCTTGTAGTCGCTGCATGCACAGTACAGTTTAGTGGCCATCTTGGACATGTTAGAGTGTGATGTGTTCTGCTGTGACTGCCAATAGAGTAAAATAATGCAGTGCAACTGCCAATGGAGAAAAGCAAGTGATTGCTTCATGGACGGCGGTGACTGTGGTGCAACTCCAACATGTTGTTCAGTTGGAAGGAATGTGAGTCCTTTTTTGATAGCAAGAGGTCTGCAGGGCTATAACCACTGCAGCCCTAAAAGGAAGTTGTAAGCCACCCAATTACGAGGGTGACACGACTTGAGGAAAGCTCACCTAGGAGTTTTATCCAGCCACAGAAATTTAGTAAACAGTGTCTGCAGTTTATGTAACCATTTATTTGGTAAAACTATGTTTAGCACACTAGGGGTATAACAAGTGTGGCAACATTCATTCTCATAATATTCACCCTACCCCATAGGGACAACGGCAAGTGCTTCCAGTGCTGCAGCTCTTATTCAATCTGTTTGACCAGTGGGTCAAAATTAAGAGCTCGGAGGAAGTGACATCTTGGGAAACCTTATTAGTACCTTATTTTTAGGATCTATAATGGCCCTTATCCAGTGAGAGGTGGCTTGCTGTTTCAATCTCAAAGCAAGTAGTCTACCTGCCTTCTTTCCTTTGCCCCACACACGTGGCTTTAGTCCTAACAAAGGCTTTTCCACTTTCCCTAGAAGATTGGTGGAATATAATGTTCATAAGTGAGATAAACGCAAGTGAACTTGTTCTGAGGATTTAGGGACAGCTGCCTTTCCAGATCATGGATGTCATGTAACCACTTATTGACCTGACACCCACTATTCTTTTAAATTACCGTAAGTTAAGTGGATAAGCTCCCCTCCAAAGGGATTTTAAAGCCCTCCATGTAGTGTTCATAACCACAATAGATCCTAAATGTTCATGTATGGAACAAGTTATGAATGATTTCAAATGGGACACTATTATGGTATTATGCAGCAACTGATTGTTCAAAGACCAGGTATAGTCCCTGTGCCTGATATAGGAGACATCAACCAGCAATGAGACTGGAGAATGGTCAAATAATACTTTGGCTTCTATTTGATAAGAATATAAAAGGGACATATTGTTGACTAATAAAAAAATAATCTAATCTTGAAAAAGAATAATGAGGGATAGAATAGAAGGTAAACTCTTTTCATTAGTGTGGCGTGCTTCCACAGACCCACCATCCCTAATTGGTCTGTGAACTCCCTTAAAACTGTCTGCGCTGAAAACAGGCCAGCCTTGGGTTGATGGGTATGGTCTAGATCATTCAAAACACCAAATTCCAGTCACCTTCTAATATTAATGGCAAATGAACATATGGAGCCAAAGCGGAGGCCAGTTTGGAGAAAAAAGCGGAGTGTCCTGTTTGGGCCATACAAAGAACACAACAGCGCTCGCCCCTCCCAGATGCCCATGAACCAGAATATACCTTCCATCCAGATCCCTACTTTAGATAAATAAGGAATGGGTCTTGCTTAGCTATTAAAATTGCACCTCCTTCTGACAGGAACTATTTCCTGTCCTGTAAGCTTGATACGCTGTCTTTTGGCTCCGCCCCTTAATATTTCATGTCATTACTTTCATGGAGTATTTATTAAGTAAATAAACAAGAAAACCTTTTGGAATGGACTTCACCTGGAAAAAGGATTGTGCATGGTCCCACCTCATTCCTATTCCCCATCTCACAAAGCCCAGTAAAGATAAATGATGAAACACTCAAACACATTTCCATGAAACTCAGTAAAATAGCAAAGAATCGGGCCCCTGCCTCTCTATATGACCCGTGAAGAGCTGGTAGGTAGACAACTCCACCCGGCCCTAAAAGGTTAATTGTCAGCAACCTTCATATTCAATCTCAGAAGTCTAATATTAGTCATACAGAACCAAATTATAATTATAAACAGCCTTGTTCTGCCAGTAAGCCTTGAATATTTAGATACATAGTCAAATTACAGAGTTATGCCTCATGAGCCAAAACAAAGCATAAGAGATATTTAAAACATTTAAAACAACAATTCTCATTGGCCCATCGGCACAGCGGTTGAAGTTCCACTTGTGATGCCAGTGACCCGGTTTGGGAATGGACCCAGGTCGTCGGAGGGCCAACCAGGGGAGAAGGATGGAGTGTCCTAAGGATTGCTTTCCTTCTCCAGGGGGATGGTGGGGAGAATGGCGATGCTTGTGGAACTCCTGGTGGAGGCCAGGGGTACCACAGCAACTGGCATTAGAGTGCTTCAGGGGTGAGGCGGATGCAGAACGTCACTGCATGTCTCCACCCCGAGAAAAACAGAGAAAATACTCACTGCTGGCCACCCTTGATGAAGCCCACCTCGCTTCAATTAGCCTCCAGGCCAGCCCTCTGATCTAGTCCTGTCATTGTGGTGCTGTTGGGGAGTCGGTGCTGCAACTGCACCCAGGCGGGCAAGCCAAGGGGTATCGGAGGGTTGTGGTCATAGATGGAGGTGGAAGCTGAGGTCTGTGATGGGGCTGAGGTGCGGGTAGCTGGCAATGGGGCCAAAAAGCATAATAAATAAAAAATAAAAATTCCTCATGATATGATCAGTGCTTGATTCACCTTTAGCCGCTGGAAGCTGGCACTTATGTGAACACTGCACAGCAAGGGTGAAGGAGTCACCAAACATAAACAAAAGAACCAAAACATCTTCTAAAATAACAAAGAAAATAAATTTGGTTTGCTGGAGATATATAGCAGTTATAGCAACTAAATAAGTGTCAGAAAATAGAAAAGAAAAAATATGGAAAAGCAATAGCTATGTTTTAGCCACAAGAGGGCGTTCCAAGATCACTAATAAAATAGTCCACCAAATTTCTAGAATGATGAGCTGTTAAACAGCAGTGTAGCTGAACAATTAACCAGACTCTCTTTCACTGAAACAACAAACACTGGCAATAGTACAATCTATTCAACATGTAAGGTCCACACGAAAAAGATGAAATACACCACAAAACCTGCATTGTAAACTCATGGTCATACATTAACACTTATAGTCATCAAATCGGTCTCCCACCATAAGAGCACATAATTAAGATTAAGTCTCCACAAATCAAAAATGTTGAATAGACTCAGTAGAAATATGTGACTGCCACCATGTCACAAACCGCTAACTAAGCCAACCGTACTAGCAACACTTAGAGTTTTGAGCCACATCGTCACAGATGAAACTAATAGATCGAGTTCTCTAACTACAGTAAGCTACACTGCAAAAACCCAATGAAGAAAAATCCTGTCCACACTTATCTCATTTAGATGGGAATAAGTCAGGAATAGTTGAGGAAAGCTTCCTTTGCGTTGTTGAGTTGACTCAAACCGCCGACACCATCTGACGTGGTCTCCTTCAAACAGCCGGATACAACATGTGGTGTTTAATATGTGCAGCCCATAGCTTAGTTTGAAAAGCTGACTGTTCAGACTGTTGCTGACAGACTTTCAGAGTCAAGTCATAGACCAAATACAGTCGGTGACCCTCCCATTGTAAGGTCCAGGTGCTACGCACTGCCTTCAGTATTCTTATTTCGACTTTCTAGGTCATCCAGCTTTTCCTCCAGCTTGCTGATTGTCTGACACAGGGCCACCACCTCAGGCTTTAGATGGTTCTGTTGCTGCTCAACCGAAGATATGTGGGCCTCCGACTCTGAGACCCTTCGAGCTAATTCCTGCAGCGCTGGTTGAAATTCCCTGAAATCCGCAATTAGTGAAAAAAATGCATCCTTGATGGAACTTAACGCCAAGGAAAACTTTTCTGATGTCAATTCTGTAGTTGTGCAGGTAGCCAAGAGAGTGAGAGAGGAGCTTCGATGCAGTCTCTTCGGCCCAAGGCCAGGGCTTGAGGCAGTTCCTGGGATTCCTGAGGCTCCATATGATTGTCTTCCTGAGGGTGTATCGTCATCCCCACTTTCAGCTGAAATGGATGGTAGTGATATTAAACAAGCATTTGTCAATGCCGAATGTTTGCTTGCTGGCATTGGCAGTGGTAGTGTAGAAGTTACAGAGCTGCGTAATAGGAATGGCAGTGAAGTACTGAACTGAAAGTCAACCCCACCCACCACCCTGCAGAGTGACAGGCATTGGGGTGTGCCTTTAGGTCGTCAGGCATAGCGGCCACACCATTTCACCACACCCCACCCTGCAGACACTGACAAGTGTCACGGTGTTCCTTGGGGTCTTTGGCCTTATCGCACCCATTCCATTAGGAAATGGGTGAGATGGGTGCGATATAGGAGAATGGGGTGAACTTTGGGGCCGAAGAGTCCAGGCATACCTCGATGCCTCTCACTGGCTGCAGGGTGTGGAATGGTATGAGCATTACAGGCAAGAATCCCAAGTCACACCCTGATGCCTGTCATTCTCACAGGGTTGGGCATTATGGTTGGAAACCCTAATACCTGAGGCATTCGTTGGTATTTTCACCCAAATTGTCAACATGGTTTTTGTGACCCCACCTCATGAACAGTGGCAATATCAGTTTGTTAGCCAAAAGCTGCTTATGCACAGCGACTACGGCATTTAGCACCACAGGTGCAAAACATTCTGAGCAGGATGTAAAAATGACAGCTGTACTGTTCATGGAAAGGTGTAAAAATGGCAATGTTGCAAATCTGCAGTAAAAATACTAAAAAAACTGGTGAAGTCATGGCGTTCATAGAAACTGTGCAACGCACACCCGTAATATAATTAGGTTGGGGATTTTTACAGCAGATTGTCAACTCAGGCATTTTGGTGCCTCCGATCATGAACAGTGTCAGTGTGATTTTCTTTATCTGTCCCGAACAATGATTTCCCACAGCGACCACACATCTCTGCGCTGAAAGTGTGAAAACACACTTCGACCATGTTGTGAAAAATGCAGCTGTACTGTTCATAAGGAAGTATGGAAAATGCCACTGGTGAAAATCTGGACTGAAAATATTACAAATTCATGAACCTACGGTGCGTGGAAACTGCGCAATGCTCACTTGTAACACAGTCATTTTATGGACTTTTGTCACCAAATTTTCAACATAGCCATTTTAAGACCTCTGCTCATGACCAGTGTCACTGTGATTTTCTTAATCTGTCCCAAACATTGTTTTCCAGACAATCACTGTACCATTTGTGTTACATGTGCGGAAACACATTTTGGGCGGAGATGTGAAAATGGTAGCTGCACTGCTCATAAGGAAGTGCAGTAAAATGACACTGTTGAAAATCTGTGTGCAAATGTTACAAATTCGCAACTTGCCAGCTGCATAGGAACTGCGTAACGGTGCTCCTAAAACAGTCATTTTTGGGAATTTTTTCACCAAATTTTCAACATAGCCATTTTAAGACATCTGCTCATGAACAGTGTCATTGTGATTTTCTTAATTTGTCCTGTACATTGATTTCCGCACACGACTGCGCCTATTGTGCGCTACATGGGGTGAAACACATTTTTATGTGGAGATGTGAAAAATGACAGCCATACTACTCATAAGAAGATGTGGTAAAATGGCAATGTTGAAAATCTGGAGTAAAATATTGAAAATTTGTGAACTTACGAGTGCGTAGGAACTGCGCAATACAGGCCTAAATAAAAGCAGTCATTTTTGGAATTTTTCACAAATTTTCAACATAGCCATTTAAGACCTCTGCTCATGAACAGTGTCTCTGTAATTTTCTTTATTTGTCCCATGATTGATTCGCGACACCGACCGCGCCATTGTGCGCCACATGGGCGAAACATGTTGTGGCGAGATGAAAATGTCAGCTGTACTGCTCATAAGGAGGTGTGGTAAAATGGCAATGTTGAAAATCTGGAGGAAAATATTGAAAATTGCGAACTTACGAAAGCGCGAGGAAACCGCGAACGCATGCTTGTAAAACAGTCATTTTAGGTTTTCTTTCACCAAATTTTCAACATAGCCATTTTAAGACCTCTGCTCGTGAACAGTGTCACTGTGATTTTCTTAATTTGTCCCGTACATTGATTTCGCATGACACGACTGCGCCATTGTGCGCTACATGGCAGAAACACATTTTGGGTGAGAGTGAAAATGACAGCCGTATTTACTCATAAGAAGGTTGGTAAAATGGCAATGTTGAAAATCTGGAGTGAAAATATTGAAAATTGGGAACTTACGAAGCGTGCGTGAGGAACTGCGCTAACGCGCCAAGACAGTCATTTTGGAATTTTTCCACCAAATTTTTAAAATAGGCTTCTTGAGAGCCCACCTTATGAACACTGGCAGTGTCGTTTGCTAATCAGTCCTGAAAGGTGATTTCGCCGCGAGTGACTGCGAAATCACCCCGGGCCCGAATAACGCCATAACAGTGATAGCATTCATGAGAAGGGGTCCCAAAACCCCATGTTGAAAATTTGGTGCAAAATTCCAAAACTGCCTGAGATATGCAACAAAGTTGAAAAACCTATCTGTCCCATTATACAGCTTATCGGCATTTCTCAGTTCATGGACGGCTTTGAAGAGTGCAGACGTGTTCCTGGTCCACCAAGATCATCACGCCCGACTCCGGAGGTAAGTATGGGTGAGGGGTGGGGAGGCAGGGTGCGCAGTGGGTGGGTGCGGATTTGGGGGTAGAGACTGCGTGGGGACCGCTTTTTTCTTTACAGGTTTTTTTTTTTTAAATGACGACGTGGGACGCTTGCTGCTATGCTGGGGTGGGCTCCCAGCGTGGCACAAGGACGGCTGGTTGGGGGGCATGGAGCCGACGGGGGATTGGGCACCCCTCCGGCCATAGCATCTATTGTCACGCTGGGTAATTTCCAGCGTGGCACCCTGTACTCTGGGGAGGACAGTGGAGCCAGCGGGATTGGGCACCCCGTCATCTCCATGAGTTGCCATGCTGGGGTGGGCACCCAGCATGGCATGTGGAAGGCTTTGGGGAGAGCGTAGTCGGCCATACAATGTGCGTAGCAGCACGCAGTATGCGGCGTGTGTGTTTGTGTGTGTGTGTGTGTGTGTAGGGGAGTTGCGGATGAGCAGGCGATATCTGATCGCTGTCATCAGCGTAGCTCCCTTTCAATCAGCCACGCATTTTGGAGCGTCATAGACAGCTCCAGCATGCATTGAGGACTGGGGCCGTGTCTGCCAACACACTGACTGAATTGGAAGAGGGGTGACACACCTCAAAAACTTGATGATGGCATTATGTTTCTTGCACATGCGCAAGCAAACATAAAAGTGGTCACATTATATAATTTAAAAAAAAGTACAGTTACTAGAGACAAAAGAAAAAAGTTTATCTCTATGGACCCGATGGAGCAAATGCCTCAAGCTGCTACTCCGGCCATTTTGGCCAAGATTTGAAAAATTACATCTGTTACAATCTTGAGGTGATGTAAAGAAAAGGCTATGTTGAAAATCTGGGGTTAAAATGTTAAAATTAACAAAGTTACAAGCAAGCATAGTAAAATATTAGCATATGAGAATCGTTGGTTATTTTACAAATTTGACCCTATATTTTCAACATAGCTCTTCTTACAACCCCACTTCATGAACAAGGGTGGTGAACATGTTCAATTCTGCCTGAAAGGTGATTTTGCCAACAGACTGCAAAATTGCCTTTGGGACATATTTGAGGAATTTCACTGCCATTGTTCAAGAGGTTGGGTGTCAAATGGCCATGTTCCAAACTTGGTGTAAAATATGCAAAATGGCAAAATGATGCATCAAAGTTAAAAGCCTCATTGAGAAATATTGAACAGCAGTTACCTTACTTTCTCATATACTGTAGCAGTCAGCGCTCTCAGCAGCAAGAAGTGTCTTCCATCGAAAATGGATCTTTACCCTGGTACCTGTTGAGGTAAGTGGGGGTGCTGGTGGGGTGCTGAGTCAGAGGTTGGGGTGGGGAGTCAGATTGGCAAGGGACCATTTTGTTTTGTACAGTTTTATTTTTTTTCAGACAGGACAGCAAAATATAACCTCACCATTAATTTAACGTCTAGCTAGTTCATAGAGTTTAAGTATGCTTCCATCTCAGAGTTTGATTTTATCAACTTATAGGAACAAAAAGTTGATGGATTCGCTAGTCCAGCTGAATAAGCCTGTTTGGCTGTGTCTTTTAATCTTAAATGGCACTTTTCTAAAAGACTCTACATTTATTAGCTGACTGACCAGAAAAACACTGGTTCCAGGCCAATTGATTTCAATACTGTCCAAGTCTTTAAACCAGGACTTATAATTAATTGCTTCAATATTATGAACAACAACTTCATGCCAACATGCCATTCATAAGGCATTGTCAAGATTATTTACAATTTTTGTCTGCTGCATTGTTGATGAGCAGCGTAGCGCTGCTCTGATGCCAAGATTGTGATGTCTGTCAGTGAAGTAATGGCAGCAGATGTAAATGATTGTCATTGCATCTAAATCATTTTGTCATGGAAACAAATCTAATGTGAATGATTTGTGAACTTGCAATATTTGAAACTGCGATAGCGTAGGGATCTTGGCCCTCCTCTTACCCTCCAACTGTAATCAATAGACCAGTCGGTACATTTCCCCACTCCCATGTGCTACCCCTCCTGCTGCCAAGCTTCTCCAGGCTTCTTCCCATGGTAATTTGAATGGTATGAGAAAATAAAGTGAAGGGTAAGACAGACTCACTTCTTCCAAGAATGGAAAACATCTCCACAGATAAGTGGGTACTGGAAATGGTAAGCCAAGGGCTCACACTGCAGTTTAAAAGATTTCCCAGGCTGCAGGTTCACAGGAACTTCAAATGTCCCACTCCACAGTGCCCAAAATTACCCAAAAGTCCCAAACAGAACCAGTCCAGGTGCTGGAATTCATAGGGAAGAGCTGGATATCCTCCAGGGCAAGCCATTTCTGCCCCAGAGAGAATGGAACATTTTCAGGCCTGGCAAGAACCTTTGTCCTGGCCAGCGTGACCAGCAAGATTTATCTTTCAGCTCCTGGGGCATATGGCTTCCACCACAGCCATGTGCTAGGTACCAGGTTTCAAATGGGAGACGTTCAGTATCATTTAAGGGCTCATCTGTCCCCAAAGCAATATATCCTGTCAAACGTGGCACCTGTGACAAAAACATTGTTACAAGCTGTGGACTGGTGGAAAGAAAGGGACATCCTCAGAGAGGGAATGCCCTTTTAGCTGCACTTTACAACACTGGTCCTGACACCAGGTGCCTCCTTCTAGGCTGGGAGCTCACTTAGGTGACCAGACAGTAAGTGGAGTGCAGTCTCCATGGAATTTAAGGAGCATATAAACCTCCTGGAGCTGAGGGCGGTTTTTCTCACCATTCAGGCTCGTTCTTCAGATAAAAGGTCAGTCAGTCCAAATCAGAGCAGACACCACCACCATGTACTGCATCAACAAGCAGGTGCATACTCCTTGCAAGTGCAACATTCAGCATTCCATCTTCCAGGGAAGGACAATGTCCTGGCAGACTCCCTCAGCAGGATCAGCCAAGGGCATCCTGAATGGTCTCTGAATAAACAGGTGCTGACCAGTCTTCAGGATATGTGGCATCCCGGAAAGAGATTAGTTTGCTTCCAAAATAACTATCAGATCCCTCTCTTTGTTGCAGGCTTCAGCGTAGGCTCAGTCCCCATGGATGCACTGTCCCTGGACTGGTTGGGACGGTACCTATATGCCTTTCCCTCATTCCCCTTCTGCTAAGGGTTCTACTGAAATGGAGGAGCCAGTCTGCAACAATGATATTAATGGTCCCAGACAGGGCCAGACAACCCTGGTGTTTCCTGCTCCTGGCCGCCTCCATCAAACAACCCATTTGTCTGCCACAGAGGCACAACCTACTGACTATGTCTCAGGATAGAGCAACCTTCCCAAGCCTCAACTCTCTGCACCTGAAAGAGTAGTTTTTGAAGAGTTAGAATACTCTGATTTTCATTTTCAGAGGAGGTCCTTAGAGTCCTCAGGATCTCCAGGAAGCCTGTTACCAGAAAGATATATGCTTCCAAATGGAAACTTTTTCCTTTGGTATGCTCCTAAGCAGCTCAGTCCCTTATGGGCAGATCTGCTTATACTCCTAGACTACTTGGTTCACTTACAGGCCTTGGGTCTGAGTCTCTCATCCCTTGAAGTGCTCCTTACAGCCATTGCAGCCTATATTTTGGCAGGTAAAGCAAAACAAAAATGGTACTTTCACACCCATTTTCAAGAAATTCTTCTGGGGTCTACTGCATCTGTATGCCTCATCAGGAACCAGTCCCTCCATGGAACATAAATCTGTACTTAGCCAAACTCATGGAGCCTCCCTTTGAGCCCATGGCTACTGCAGTTCTAAAGTATGTCACCTTGAAGTCAGTCTTTTAGTGGCCACAACATCTGTCAGGAGGGTGTGCAAGTTTCAGACTCTACCCAGACCCTAACTATGTTATTTTCCACAGGGACAAGGTAGCCCTCTGGACTAACAGGAAGTTCATTCCTAAGGTGGTGTCCGAGTTCATTGAATCAATTCATCACTTTTACAGTGTTTCCTACAGCAAAGTCCAGCTCTGGCAAGCAGAGGCTCCACAGTTTGAGTGTTAAGAGGGCACTCCGTTACTATCTGGACCGCACTAAGGACTGCAGGTCCTCCTAATCACAGCTGTTCCAAATACGGTGAAGGGGAAAGAGGCAGACTAACTCCAAAGGGTCATTGCCCACTGGATAACCTCCAGCATCCAATTCTACTACGGTTAAGCTGGCAAGCAGCCACCTCAAAGCCTAAGGGCACATTCCACTCATGCACCACTGCCTTAGAGTAGTGGCAAAGGATATTCCCTTGCTAGAAATTTGTAAAGCTGCTACCTGGAAAACTGTACACACCTTTTCGAATACTATTGCCTGGAGATGCAGTCCGGGAGAGATGCAAGGTTGGGACTGCTGTCTTGCAGAACCTTTTCCCAAATAGGTTCTGTGCCCAGCCTCCCAAGGTACTGCTCTGTAGTCTGCATTCATCAAGAATAGTGAGAGATTCCTAAAGTTTAAAGGAAAATGGCTCACCATACTAATGTTTTCTAGGGATCCTGCACTATGCTTGAATCTCCCATTCTGCCTCCCTTCCAGAACCTGGAAAAGGTTCTACAAGAATCAATGTTTGTTAATTTACTCTTGAGCATTTATTGTTGTTCATCCACAATCAGTTTGCAGTAGTTTTGTTTTCATCTGCTATATCTTGGCCTGAGAGGCCAGTCTTTTTTGCTGATTGATGGTATTTATTCTTTTAACAACAGTACATAGTTAGGTTAAGATGGTAGGGAGGTGGCTATTGCCTTCTAGACCATTGAATTAGATCTGCCATTGAGCAGTAGAGTGCAGCTACCATTTGGACAGAGTACGAACAGCGTTCCACATTCTGTTATTTACATAAATTCCACACTCTCTGGGGTAGCTAAACCTACCAGGCTTACAGTATTCGTCAAGCACAGTGAGGGATCCCCAGAAGAAACAATACTATGGTAAGTAGTAGTTGGAAGCAGTATAGCACAGTGGTTTAAGGCTTTGAGTTGCAAACCTGGAGACCTGGGTTTGAATCCCCAGCCCCCACTTGCATACTGTGACCCTGAGCAAGTCACTTAGCTTCCTTGTGTTCCCAGGTCGCACCTGCAAACAAGCTTTCAGCTTAGTGTGTCTCTCCTGGTTAAATAAAAAAGTAATTTTGTCTTGAATACCAAAGGTATGGCGGCCCGGTGGCACTGAGGGCTGAGGCGTGGACGCCTTACCTCGCCACGCGGTGACCCATGTTCGAGGCGGACATGGGGCACTGAGGGTTGACAGGGAGGAGAAGGATTAAGCATCCCTAGGACTGCTGTCCTTCTCCGGGAGTTGCAGTGCTCGGCGATTGCCTGCCACCTAGCAGAGGCTGGGAGGTGGCATGTCAGCACTGGACATAGGGCGAGAGGCCAGGTACTTGGTGGGATGTGCACAGGAGTGTGCGTGCAGTCGCCACTAGCGCCATTGCACGCCGCACTTTGAGGACAGACTAAATACAGAAAATAGTGGAGTGCTCTGCAGATGACGATGGTCCCCTTCTGTGATGGCCGGGAAGACACCTCCCTGAACGCTAATCCTGACCGGTGGGGTTGAGGCTCCCATCCCCTGCCACGAAGGGTAAGTCGTGGGGTTATGGGAGGGGTCTCATAGCTGTGCCTACAGGGGGATGTCAGATGCAGGCAGAGGACTCCACGGGAGAAAATAAGTAACTGCAAAAAAAAAAAAGAATACCAAAGGTATAACTTAAAATTTGGGGCCGGATTTTCTAAGCCCTAGATCGCCACATGCCCATAGTGTGCCAGAGATGGCACACCAGGCTACAGTGATTTAATGGGTTTTCCATCCCATGTGGAAATTAAGGTGTTAGACCAACTTTCGCGGTCTAGCTTGTGACAATCTCAGAGATTCATTTACTAAGTTTGCACCCGAGATTTGGTAAGCTGCCATAAATCTGGCAAACTGTTGCAACTACATCTGAGGTTATAAAATGAAACCGACTCTCTGGTTTTACATAGTGTTCTGCTATATGTAGTTTTAGTTCAAAAATCCAAATACATTTCTTTACCCCAGGATGTCTTATGTGATCTATGTTCATTAATTATACAATGACACTTTTAAAGCTAGGAAGCTAATTGACTAACTGGGTCTTTATCCATGAGAAAATCCAAGCATAACTCAGGTATACAGACCCAGTCAGCTGCATCTGCAGTCAGCACATTAAACAAATCAATCCGACTCTCCAAAAAAAAGAACATTACAGCCGCCATGTTGAGTTCTCCATAACCTGCAACAGAAAACTGCAACCCTGGCTAGTGGCATCAAGATCTGTAAAGTTGTGTAAGCGCCTCCTCCATTCTAGGCTTACCTAAGATTATTTCTCATCCCTGTCTCCTGATCTCTTCATGTGCAAAAAAGGGCCAGTGCTCTGTAGCTGAAATCGGAACATGGACCAACTCAGAAGGCTCTCCCAGCTCCTACAACAAACATGGAGTTGAGACACAGTGAACTGATGACATTGGGCACAGTGATAAGGTTTCCTGGTCCCAGGGAATGCATCAGGGCCAGGAATGACAAAACTGTACTGTGCATTCACAGGAACACGGAGCCCTAGCAACCCAGGACTGTTTTTCACTGAATACTTTAGTTCTGGTGAAAAGAGTCTTCATGGTCTTGACAGGCAGAGAGAGAGAAATCTGAGGGTTTTAGAACAAAGGCAGTTAGTATAAGGAAGAGAAGGTGGTCAAGTGGCCCTTGTATGCCAACAAATTCTATATTTCTATGATTCAAAATGACATGAAAGGTTAAATGATTCACATATATTTCACCAATAAACCATGACAGGGTGTGGGTTATGCTGAGATTTACCCATGGCTGGTATGGTTTGGTCCCAAGGCTGCAGGCCGAGTGACCAAATCCACACAAGAAGTGGGTAATTCCAGCATAACCCATACCCTGGAGTGGTTTATTACAATTTTGTTGACCGGTTGGCCCACTGAGACTAGAAGTCCCTTTTCAGGGGTGACCCGGGGATACAGAGGGTAGCCAACTGAAACTGAACCAGATGAAGCTGTTGGTGGTATTTTTAGTGAGTGGGGAAATTTGGCCAGGATACCAGGAAATTCTCCTACTCTCTTTTATGAGATGTGTCATGGGATCTTTAACGTCCACTTGAACAACTGCCAGAACAGGCAGACGGGACCTCGGTTTATTGTCTCATCCGAAGACGGCATCTTAGGAGTGCAGCATCCCCTCATGCTGTACTACAGTGTCAGTATTGGGATTTAACCCAAGTGCCTGGTGAGGGACTAGAACTTCCCCATCCTATTTTTCATTAAGATTCTTTGTGCCTATCCAATACATGCTTGAAGCCCACCACTGTTTTCGCCTCCCACAACCTCCGCTGGTAGATTGCTCCAAGCATCCACCACAACAATGTCCTTAATCCTTTCTGTAAACACTAATTTTATGTAATTTAATCTGTCTTTATGTGTTACATGCAAACATTCATTAATATTTAAACCCATAGTTTGTGCTTTTGACCAGCTACCTAGAAACAGGTCAAAATTGGGACTAACACAACGTTTAGTGATTTTCTTTAAAGATCGTAAGGTAGTCTGTTTATATCCATATACTCTGATCTTGCATAAATAGACAGAAGTCCAGCAAAGAGCCAGGGATTGTGTGGACATAATCCCAGTTTCAGCCCTTTAATGTGCTCCTGGTACATCATTAGTAAAACCAGCAGATGTAGTAAGAACAATATTTTGTGAAGGTTTTAATGTTATGTCTTGATTGTCGACCCCGACACACATACACTCACAGATTTTGGCACCATACAAAAATCCCAGCATCACTTTACATCAAATACCTTCAGGGCTGCACTGAAGGATTCCTTAGCAAATCTTTACAGAAAGTTAGTAAGCCACAGATCTCCTTAATGTGAGTTTTCTTGTATGTGTCCCAGTGCATCTCCGAGTTATTTTACTATTCAAGTGACACCCAGATATCTTTAATTTGAGACCACCTCTATCTTATGTTCATTTATATGCCAAGAAAGAATATTGCTGTGGTGTTTTCCAACTATGATGATGACGCTAAGAAGATGCATATTAGTGGAACGGAGATGTCACATAGGAGACTACATGTAAATGACTTCATGAAGGTAGTTTGGGATCAGTCTGTTGGAGCAGCAGCAAGGTGTCACTCAGGATGCCAGGAGCAGAGTTCAGGAATAAACTGGATGCCGGCTGAGGGGAGGAAGATTAAGCCTCTACATTTCCTGGTTTTTAAACATCAACTGAAGGAGTCCCACCGTAAAGCCTTGAGACCATGACCAAACTGGTTTTAATTGATCAGGACATTCTATGGTCTGGCCTCCGGTCACCATCACTATTGTTAGCCTGTTTTCATTTGAAGCTGAAAAGTTTGGATGCATGTCTAAAGCTTCGATATATAATGTCACATATTTGCACAGTCAGAATGGCAGAAACTGAAACAAATACACTAATGCCGGCCGCCTGTCTTAGTAGCAGTAGGGTTACTGCTAAGCGGTGCTGGTGACTGAATTCAGGCAATATCAGTTCATTAGTCGAAAGCTGATTTTGGACAGCGACTACGCCATTTGGCACCACAAGTGCGAAAAACACATTTTGACCAGGATGTGAAAAATGACAGCTGTACTGTTCATGGGGAGGTGTAAAATGGCAGTGGTAAAACCGAGTGAAAATATAAAAAACTGGTGAAGTCACGAGTGTGCATAGAAACTGCTAATGCGCACTCATAATGTAATTAGTTTGGGGATTTTTACAGCAGATTGTGAACACAGGCATTTTGGGATCTCTGCTCAAGAACAGTGTCACTGTAATTTTCTTAATCTGACCCAAACACCGATTTCCCAAAGCGACCATGCATTTCTGCGTGGAAGTGCGAAACACATTTCAACCAGGGTGTGAAAATGTCAGCTGTACTGTTCATAAGGAGGTGTGGAAAAATGCAAGAGTTGAAAATCTGGACTGAAAATATTACAGATTCATGAACCCCGAGGGTGCATGGAAACTACGCAATGCACGCCGTAACACAGTCATTTACAGACTTTGTCACAAAATTTTAACATCACCATTTTAAACCTCTGCTCACTGTGATTTTAGTAATCTGTCCCAAACATTGATTTCACACAACGACGCGCCATTGTGCACTACATGTGAAAACACATTTTGGGCAAGATGTGAAAAATGACAGCTATACTAGTCATAAGGAGGTATGGCAAAATGGCAATTTTGTAAATCTGGAGTGAAAATAATAAAAATTCTAGAAGTTACGAGTGCGTGAGGAACTGTTCAATCGCAACATAAAACAGTCATTTTGGGAATTTTTTCACCAGATTTTAACACAGGGTTTTGGGGCCTACTTCATGAATTGTGACACTGTTGTTTCATTACTCGGCCCTGAAAGGTGATTCCACGCAGTGACCATGAAATCACCTTTCCGGAACGAATAACAAAATGACAGTGGCTGAGTTCATGAGGTGGGGTCCCAAGAACCCATGTTGAAAATTTGTGAAGAAATTCCCCAAATGGCCGAGATATGCACCAAAGTTGAAAAAAACATTTATGTCATTATACAGTTTACCGGCATTTCTTCAGTTTGCGGTCGGCTTTGAAGAGTGCAGACGTGTTCCCAGTCCACCGAAGATCGTCAAGCTGGCCTCTGGAGGTAAGTATAGGGTGAGGGTGTGTGAGGTGGGGTACACAGAGGGTGGGTGCGGGTTGGGTTGAGGGGCAAGAGAGTCAACGAGGGAATTGTTTTCTTTGTTCTATTTTTTTTTTTTTAAGACGATGTGGGACTTTTGTCACACTGGGGTGAGCTTCCAAGCGAGCACCTGCAAGTTTGTTGGGGGTGGGGGCAGTGGAGCTGACGGGGATTGGGCACCCTGTGGTCAAGACTTGACCGTGCTGGGGTGGGCTCCCAGCGTGGCACCAGGAAGTTTGTTTTTGGGGGCAGTGAAGCCAATGGGGATTGGGCACCCTGTTGGTCACACAGCATGCGGGGTGGAGGAGTGCATGAGCACACTGGGGTGGACTCCCAGCATGTACAGGACGTGGGACTTTTGCAACACTGGGGTGGGCACCCAGCGTGTCACCAGAAAGTTTGCTCTTGGGGGGCAATGGAGCTGATGGGGGTTGGGTACCCCGTCGGTCATACAGTGTGCGGGGGTGGAGGGAGCGCATGAGCATGCTGGAGTGGGCTCCCAGCATGCTACTGTATGTAGGTGTCCTTGGGGAACGAACTGTCTATGACAGTTCAGATGCAGTGCTGATGTGTCAGCAATTTCCATACTACCGACGACAGTATGCAAATTGCCTGCACGCTACCACCGCTAACTGTAGCAGTGTTTTTCTCAGAACTGTATACCACAGCATCTGAATGGCTGTCATAGACAGCTCGGACATTCATTGGTGTGATGCAGCCACGCCTGCAAAAAGGAGCAGGGCATTGGAAGTGGGGAGGCACACCACTAAAACTCATATGGTGGCATTACGCTTCTTGCACATGCATGCAAGCAAATATACAAATGAAGCAGCTGGCAACTGACAGTCATATGTAGTGTAGCCCCCACCTCTCCGTGGAAGTGTTACACTGAGATGCATTTTACATAGCGGTTTTCCTATCAGTGTAGCACAAAAGCTTTACAGGTTAATAATAAAAGCAGAAATGCATACAAATACTGGAAAAACAGTAACATACAA
The DNA here is from genome assembly GCA_016271365.2 of Neoceratodus forsteri. Classification (NCBI taxonomy): domain Eukaryota; kingdom Metazoa; phylum Chordata; order Ceratodontiformes; family Ceratodontidae; genus Neoceratodus; species Neoceratodus forsteri. Next base: position 117,720,187 of record JADMNL010000024.1, on the reverse strand, counting down.
TACTAATAATAAAACATTGAGACTGTACAGTACATTTATTAAAATACAGTAAATACTGATGAGCAGGTAATCTAAACTAACTGAATTACTATTATCGCCAGCCAAAATAGAGATAATTATGACAAGCAATGATAGGCAAGAGGGATGAGGAATGTTTTGATTTACAAATGATTACACAGGGTCACTGCCTACCATCCTCCACAGGGGCAAACCTTCTGAGCAGACACTGGTTCTCCTCCTTCCAGCTGATCTTGGGGCAGTTATAGAAGCAGCCCCGCTGACACTGTGCAATCAGCTCTTTACTTAAACATCAGTATAGTAATCCACCATAAGCAACCATGGGGAGAAGAAAGCAGTCAACCCCTGACCGTCTAGACGATTAAACTGCATTAGGGGCTTTAACAGTATTTTTAAACACCAAATCATACACAAAGAAAGGAAAGACAAAGGAATACTTCAAGTCCATTGAGTTTGCCCTGGGGCTGTACCTTACGCTTATTCTCAGCTCTTTTCTCATCTCCATGCAGTACCTTCCCTCCACTGTTTACCCTCCACCCGCTGATGATCCCTTAAAGTTGTCCCATTGCGATTTGAAACCTTTTATGGTCTCTGCTTTAACTGCCTTGCTGGGCATGCTGTTCCATTTGCCCACCACCCCTCTGTACATTACTGGGCAGGCTGTTCAGTTTGTCCACTACCCCTCTGTACATTGCTGGGTGGGTTGTACCATTTGACCAGCACTCTCTGTATATTGCTAGGCAGACTGTTTCATTTGTTGACCAGCCTCTGTACATTTTATTATTATTAGTCTTTGGTAACTGGGTAGGCGCACTGGGCACAAGTGCCTGTTTTCAGGGCGACCTGGGAACACTGGGTGGTTAGTGATTTGCTCAGAGTCACACAGTATGCAAGTGGAGGTTGTGAGAATCAAACTCAGGTCTGGTCTGCTGGATGTATCAAGCTCATTCACACCTCGTCCTCTAACCTCTAGGCTATACTGCTGTTCCATTTTTCCGCTGCCTCCTCTGTACATTGCTGGGCAGACTGTTCCATTTATCCACCATCCCTCTATATATTGCTGGGTTGTTCCATATGTCCACCATCCCTCTATATATTGCTGGGCAGGCTGTTCCATTTGTCCACCATCCCCTCTGTATATTGCTGGGCAGGCTGTTCCATTTGTCCACTGCCACTCGCCACTTTGTTCCGTTCATCGCTATCACATCCCTCCACCCCTAGCTCCAGTGAGTTTGTATTAAGGTCTCCAGTTCTCTTCGTGAGGGCTTATCCTGCTTTCATTTGGATCATTTTGTCACCTTCCCTGGAATTTCTCTCATTTGCCCCAGTTCTTCTTCAGGTGTGATCTCCAGGCTGCATGCAGTGCTCCAGGTGTGGCCTAACCTGTGACCTGTACAGTGGCAGAATCACCTCACACCTACGACTTGTGAAACCCTGCCTGATGCAACCCAGCTTCCTCTTTGCCTTCCGTGAAAGCTTTGCTACACTGAGAGTTGAATTGTGGACTGTTAATAATTATCACCCCAGATCCCTTTCCTTTCTGAAGTGCTATCTCTTACCACATTGATCTGGTACTCTGTCTGTGGAGTTCTGCACATAACATGCATCACCTTGTGTTTTTTACCATTAAACTTTTGTTGCCAAGTGTCGGGCAACTTTTGCAGTCTTGCCACACCTCTCGTCATATCACTTACTCCCTGTCCAGTCTTCAGTAAAGCTTGGGTATCAACTACAAAGAAACTATTTTCCTCTTAAAGCCCAACCCCAGTGTCACTGATGTACAGTTTGAAAAGAACTGGCTCCAAGACAGACCCTCGAGTACCTCACGGGTCATGACCTTTACCCTGAGAATTTTCCATTAAGGACCACTGTGCTGAATTTTTACAAAATATTATATTCTTTTTATTTGTAATTTTACATTAGGAAAGGCACACTGAACCATGACAGCTCATTCCAGGTGTGTCATGGGGTGGTTTACGTGGACCTGCTTTACTGATGGGAATGCTAGCCATGACACTGGGAAGCCCCTGCCTCTTCGATAAGTGCCATTGGATCAGTAGCAAACAAAACCCACTAGAAGTGGGGTAAGGTCAGTACTAATTGTTTCAATGGACAGAGGCTGAAACGAGAAATGAGCGACTATTTACACCTATCAAAATCTACAGCTTACCCAACTAGCATAGTGTAAATAATTGTATTAATATTGGTTTGGATATATATGTATAACGAGTGTGGGTAAGCTGTATTTTCTTTGATAGGTGTAAATAAAGCCATTCATTTCTGCGTTGGCTTTCGGGTCTCACTGAAAGAATTGGTGTTGACCTTTACCCCACTTCTAGTGGGTTTTGTTTGCTGCTGTAACTGTCTCCCTGGTATGTGCACACAGCTACTATCTGAGCGAGAGCCCCTTGCTTGAGTCATTTTAAGTGCCACGGGATCTTTAACTTCCACTTGGTCAGTGGCCAGAGAGGCAGAAGAGATCTTGGTTTATCGTCCATCCAAAGGATGGCGCTTCAGTGGTTTCAACCCCTTGTACTGTGCTGCAGTGTCACTTATAGGTATTACCCTAAGTACTTGGTGTGGAGCTAGACACCTGGCCTTTGATCTTTCAGCCCAGAGTTGAATCACTGACAATGTCTTATTGAGTCACAGTGCCATTTTTGTGGGTGATACCAGACAACTAGTAAGGGTATGAGTTGTTCTGTTTTGTGCTCCCATCATATAAACACTGTCAGACATAGGCTATTTTATTATTAAAAGGGTCTCAGAAATCCTCCATTCTGATTGGCTGTCAGCATTCTGACAGCCTTACATTAATCTCTGTTACACTGTCATATACAGCCTGATCACAATGGTGCATGAATTCTTCCTGTGAGCAGTCCATTCTTTAGCACTGCTGAATGAATGCAGTCTTGCTTTCTGATTCTTAAACAGTTAGTTAATTAACTATTTTATGAAAATCTCCTCTCAATGAGGAAAACATTCAAAAGGTACACTTCTAACACTTCTTTTGGAATGATTTTTTTTATAATAGCAATAAGCACTCCATGAGCTAGATTAACAATCAGTAAATCTCCTCTAAGTGTAATATGGCACTCGGCTGCATCTTATGCCACAGTATGCCTCTAGGAGGTGATTAACAGACTGTTACTGTAACCCCTGGTCATACCTTATTGCTTAAATAATCAGTTTTGCAGAAAAAGAATATGCTGAAAATCTCATCGAACACCAAGTTTTAGTTCAGGGCATGCTTGGAGAAGCACAGTTAATAGCATTCATGGACAGACTAGGTGGGCCCATGGCCCTTATCTACTGACAACATCTATGTCTCTATGTGTGCTACACCCACATTTTTGTCTGCGTTTGTCTCTCTCTGCCATTGACCTCCATCTGGCTGGCCAATCCTGTCATCCACCATACCCTGGGACATACCCCATCTGCTGTTTTCTACTACCCTGGGTAGTGTGGGACCTGCAGAGTCGCTGGCATCATCCTGCTGCTGGTGGTGTTTTCTCCTTAGTTTCTCCTCAACCCTGGGCTGGAACACATGCAAGACATGCATGTACGTGTGAAGCCACAGCACATTTGTGCCTGCTCTAGCCAACAGGGAACCTGACCACTGCCTTAGTACCTAGCCTTCGTTAGGTGATAATCAAGCGATGGTTCACACTGTCCTCCCTGCCTGAAGGAGACAAGCCACCAGTGAATTCCAAATCCTCCTTCCTCAGCCAGTCCTCAAGCAACTCTGGTCCGTTCTTGAGCCTGGGTCACTCAGGGCAAGATGTAAGGTGTCCAGTACCTCAGCCCTCCCTGCCACTGGGCAGCTGAGCTACAGCTGATTTTGAAATAATTTTGTTGATATCTTGCAGTCTGACAGCCACCATGATTGATGAGACATTGATGACATGGGAAGGTAATTGGGATAGTTTCTTGTCTACCTATCAAAATTACAGTGTTGGCAAATAGGCATTCACGGACTGATTTTTCTGTTCGTCTGCAAGACTATCTTTCTGTGGATATTCAGGAAATCTCTGGTATCCTATTTAAGTCGTTTCTCCTTTTATCAACAGAATCTGCAAGTCGAACACAGAGTTCTTCGGTCAAGCTATCAATGACACCTCCTCGCTCCGACCTGAGGGAAAATTTGCTGAAGCGTAAGTCTTCCTTTGCAGTTTTTATGGAAACATTCTTTGTTGTTATACAACTTTTCAGAAGGGATTGGTGGTACTGGAGTTTAAAACTGGAACTGGAGAAATTGATGATGCTGAAGACTACAGTCAGCAGGGAGGGACTGATGGTGCTGGAGTCTAAAGTCATCAGGAAAGTGACTAATGATATTGGAGACTAAAGCTAGCAGGGAGGGATTGATAGTGCTGGAGAATAAAGCCAGCAGAAGCGGACTGGTGGTTCTGGAGACTAAAGCCAGCTGCAGCGGCATCAATGGTGCTGGAGACTAAAGCCAGCTGTTGAGGTACTAACAGTGCTGGAGATGAAAGGCAGCTGTGAAGGTATTGATAAGCTGAAGAATAAAGCCAACTTTGGAGGATAATAGGGGATGGAGACTAAAGCCAGCTGCGGAGGTATTAATGAGCTGAAGAAAAAGCCAACTCTGGAGGGATAATATGCAATGAAGTCTAAAGCCATCTGTAGAGGGATTGTAGGTGATAGAGACTAAAACCAGCTGTTGAGGTATTGATGATCTGAAGACTAAACCCAGCTGTGAAGGTATTGAAAGTGATAAAGGCTATAGTCAGCTGTGGAGGTATCAATGGTACTGGAGACTAAAGCCAGCTGTAGAGGTATTGCTTGTGCTCAGGGCTGGATTAAGGCAACCTGGGCCTCAGGACATTTTGAAGCTGAAGGCCCCTCTGCCATCACCCTTGTAGACTTCCGTGCTACCTTCCTCTGCAGAAACATTTTTTTATACTTGCTTGGCTCCTCAGCTTCAGAGAGGGCCTTGTACCCCCCACCCATCTGCAAGGTCCTGCCACCAGGAACCCCGGGTTCATATTGCTCGCTCAGCCAGAGGTGTATTCATTTTCCCCATTTTCTCCCTATCCCTGAGGATGCCAGTGCAGAGGATGTTTGTCTAGATGAACAACGTGCTGGCGCACAGTGTCGTCAAGCACTCACAATATCCTCCCTACCCTGACTCCAGAGAGCCATGTGCCCCTGCTGCCCGTGCTTCCACAGGCAGAGGAGCTACGGGTTCTTTGTGCTACCCGTAACCCACCTGTGGAGGAGGAGAGCATCCATTGGAATGCTCAGCCTCCTCGCCTTAATTCTAATCCCCGTGGCTCAGGTCCGCTCCCGAACCCAGGTCACCGCGTAACGTGAGGTGTGGCGCTCCAGCACCTCAGCGCCACGGGCTGGCTCCACTGCAAAAGTGAATGAGGTTTTGAGAAATAATTATAATCGTGGACATCATTTTTTTAGTAACGTAATTGACCACCACTTCTAAAATGCTCTTGCTGTCATCTAGACAAAAATTACTTACCTCTAATGTCATCTGTTTTGAAACGTGAAAATCCAAGAGTGACTTAACTGAATGCCTACATGTGGGAAACAGTTGCATGTAAAAGAAAATGATCCCCTGCAGGAGAAGGAACTAATCTGTAGAGTTTGGACAAAACAGGGAACATTAGGGACAGGAGCTCTTATATCATGTCATGGCATTACACTTCATGAGCTTTGGGAACCATGGGGTCCTTATCCTTAAAGACTGCTCCTATCCATTACATCAAATAAATTCCTGTGTTGCATGATCCACACAAACATCAGAACTATAAAGGCAGAACAGGTTTGTGCCTTCTTCCCCAATAATTCCATGCTTTCCAATGCAGAGAATATGAGAGTCATATTGGGTTTGAAAGTTTTGCAAAACTTTCAGTGTAGCTTTATAAATTACATTAAATAATAAAAGGAAGTGCCTGTTCAAGTGTCTGACCTTTCTGAAAGTAGATTATGTTGTGAGTATAAATCACAGTGTTATGTGCCTTTGCGAATAAATTAGTGCTTGGCAAAGCTTAGAAAATTCTCCTTTTCTGAATTTTCAAAAATCTACACACTTTGCAAGATTTCTTGGAATTTTGTGATGTGTTGCAAAATGTATTTTTCATCATAACTCAATGATTCTAATAGCAGGGAGTCCTAAGACAATGCTGCATGTCATATCTGATTGAGTAGTCTTGAACTTGTAGGGCATAAAATCTGGTAATTTATTTTATGCAAACATTTTTAAACATATTTCTCTGCTTACTACTCAGCCCCTTTGGAGTTAGATACCTGGAGATGTTCATGCATGACCTTCTTGTAAGGGTCTTAAAACAGCTAAATATGGAGAGATTTGGTTAGGTACCGTTTAAGTTAAAGGGGCTCATACATTTGCAGTTTAATTATTTGTGAAATTTTATGATCATTTTACAAAACGTGATGTTTGTAGCTCAGCTCCTATTGCAGGTAGACTCCTGAAATTTGTCATGCACACACCCAGTTGGTCCTGGAATCTAAAAAGCTGGAGAAATTTAGTTTAGTAGTTTAAAATGTACAGTGAAAATAATGCAAATTACAGATATGTAAAATATTCTAATAAATTCATGGTAGTGTGATAGATAATGTCACTTTTATTTTACAGAGAATGCATCATTATTGAATCTACTACACTAAGCCAAGCTGTTTGCAGTCCTTGAGTTCCTTCCTGTGCGATTGTTTTACCCCACCCCTTATCTCTTGATCAGATGGATTCTGTGGAACTGCTTGGCTTCCTGATACCTTCTTTGTGTATCACAGTGATGAACTCCTTTAAAAGCATGCTACCTGAACCGCCCAGTGGTAGGTGGGCTCAGGTACTGGTTGCCACACTGGCAAGCCGGGTTCAGGAATGGACCAGGGTCACTCGCGGTCCAGCCAGTTCCATCACTTCTCAGAGCACCGGCATTTGTGTGCCGGGTCATACAGTGCCAAGCAGTAATGTTGTCCTCCTCTTTTTCTGTTGGGGGCTGTGACCACACACACTTTCTATTTATTCTAACTCCGGGGAGCGAACCTTGGGGAGGAGGTGGCAAATCGGAAAATGGCGCTGTAATGTGCCAGTGCTCTAATGCCTGCATTCTACAGATGTGCAAGCAGTCCAGCCAGGGAAGCAGGACTGAGCATCCCTAGATAACTCTCCTGTTTTGGGAAAGGGGACAGCATGTGATGTTGCTTGGCTGCCACCTATCAGAGGCTAGGTTGTATGGCAGTAGCCACCTCTCAGAGGGCCAGTTGCAAGCGCTGAGTGTGTGTGGCATCTTCATACCGCGTCTGTACCATGGCATGTGTGCTGGACATGGAGAAAGTGGGTAAAACAAGTTGGAAAACCCTGTAGGATGGGATGGTGCCTCCAGCTCCACCACGTACAGGTACTGGCTTGAACCAGATATGTCCCAGAGACAGTGGATGATGGGACTTGTGTGGTGCAAACCAAAGGGGAGGGCACGGTGGTGAAACCAAGGACACAGACACAGGATGAAAAAGGGAGCCACCAACTCCTTTCCCTGTTAGACAGGAATAGCTGGAATTCATCTTTCTTGATGCCCAAGCCATTTTCTTTCCTCATTAGATCTCTGAGCATCGTTAAGTCCTGTTCATCTAAGTGCTTCAGGGTCTCCAACTAGTCAATTGTGCTGGGTGGGATTCTTATATGATCTGCCCTCAGGTCAGAACTGTTGCTGCTCTGTGCTTCCTAACTCCCGCTTAGGGCCTGCTGTTCCTAGCTGAACCAATGCATCCAAGCCTGCTACTGGTAACCTCTACACTGGATGCCTTCCCAGCCCCAGTCTTTGTTTAGACCACTCCCTTGACTGCCCTGTCACTTGACTTGAGCAGTACCTGTCACCTTAGCACACATACAACCCATCTTGAGCACCCATGCTTTCCTTGCCCCATAGTATAGGCAAAATACATGTTAGCATGTCTGATTTCTGTCACTGTCATTCCACACAGGCCCCAGGACCATGAGGACCATTGAGAAGATCCTTCTCAATACCTTTCCTTTAGGAACATCCCTAACACAATAAATGAGCTCATCATGTCCTCAGAATGTGTACTCTATATCACAGTGCAAATAACAAACCATCCCTCTAGTGGCAGTGCCTAACTGGATCACATTCATTTGACCCATTAAGCAGACAGGTAGATCACTTTACCTGCACTAGCACAGTGGTCCTACAATGTCCCTTTAACTCTCCTGCTACTTTTATATTGGCATCATCTGTGAATCCAACTTTATTATTGCTCTATCCATCTTTTTTTCCATTTTTCTAAATGGCATGTCAGGTGTGTGGCTGGACAAAATTAATGGAAATGGCTCCCAGAAAATTATCACAAAATGCCACAATTTTCATGGCAACTCATGAAATCTGACTTTAAGTATTGATGTTATTTTGCAGTTTTGGCTGCTTATAACATGGGCTTCCTTTAAGCAAGAGACTGAAAAGCTAGTCCACATAGCTTCATTTTAGGGTCCATAAACCAGATATATTGGGGAATACTGTGTTCTCCAGTTTTAAATTGCTGGGGATTATAAATAATTTAGCAGTTTTGAACTTGCCAGTTTTAAACCATTCTAAATATTTGCATCTTTATAACTCAGCCCCTTTAAAGTTAGAGATCTGAAACATGGCACACATACACAGTATATGTGGTAGGAGCTGCAAATACGCTTGGATTTTGTAGCATGGATGAGTAGTTTTAAAATTAGATGGAAATAACTGAAAATTATATTTTGGTGAAATTCCACAAAATTTAACAGAGGCAGAATCATAATTTGCCTGCATTCCACCTTTACATACACCTTATTCACACCTTTAATAGCCCTAATTTTTCAGTCAGTAACAGGTGTCCGACTAACAACAGCTGGTCATGATGGTGCTGGAGACTAATGCCTGCTGTGGAGGGACTGCTGGTGCTGGAGACTAAATACAGCTGTCGAGGGACTTGATGATGCTTGAGACTTAAGCCATCTGTGGCAGTATTGATGGTTCTGGAGACTAAAGCCAACAGGGAGGTGCTGATGGTCCTGGAGACTAAATCCAGCTGTGGAATTATCAATAGTGATGGAGACTAAAGCTGTTTGAGGAGGGATTGATGGTGCTGGAGATGTAAGTAGATGTGGAGGTACTTATGAGTTGGCGACTAAAACTAGCTAAGTGGAGGCATTGATAGTTGTGGAGACTAAAGACAGCTGTGGAGGCATCAATGGTGCTGGAGACTGATGCCAGCTGTAGACGATCAGTGGAGCTGGAGACTAAAGCCAGCTAGAGATATTGACTGTGCTGGAGACAAAGGCCTGCTGTGGAGGGATTGATGGTGTTGGAGACTAAAGCCAGTTATGGAGTGATTGACCAGCTGTGGGGCATTGATGAGCGGAAGACTACAGGTAGCTGTGAAGGTATTGATATTGATAGTGATGGAGACTAATATAGCCGTGGAGGCACTAATAGTGCTGGAGACTAAAGTCAGCTGCAGAACTGTTGATAGCACTAGACACTAAGCCAGTTGTGGAGGTGCTGACGAGCTGAGACTAGAGCCAACTCTGGACCTGTTGAAGAGTTGGAGACTAAAGCCTGTTGTGGGGATATTGATGATCTAGGACTAAATGTAGCTGTGGAGGTATTGATGCTCTAAAGACTAAAGCCACCTGTGGAGGTATTGCTAAGTAGGAGACTAAAACCTGCTGTGGGGTATTGATGAGCTGAAGAATGAACTGAAGACTAAAGTCAGCTGTGGCGGTATTGGTAGCACTTGAAACATAAGCCAGTGTGGAGGTAATGATTGTGCTGGAGAGTAAAGTCAGCGCAGAGGGACTGAAGATGATGGAGATTAAAACAAGCAGTGGAGGGATTGAAGGTGATGGAGACTAAAGTCAGCAGGTGAAGGGACTGGTGGTATAGATTAAAGCCAGCAATGTAGGGATTTAAGGTGATAGAGACTAAAGTCAACAATGCAGGTATTAAAGAAGTGCAAAGTAATGCACCTGGGAAACAAACCCAGGGTAAGATTACACAATGGGGTGGAGGTAGTGACAACAACAAAAAGGAAAGGGACCTGGGGGTAACTCATATCAGATGACCTTAAGGTTGGATGCAATGTGAGAAGGCAGTAGGGAGGGCTGGGGATACTGGATGTATAGGAGAGGTATCACCAGCAGAAAACAGGAAGTTGTTATCCCCTGTACAGACAGTTGGTGAGACCCCATCTGGAGTACTGCGTCCAGTTCTGGAGACCCCATCTCTGCAAGGACATAGACAGGATGGAGGCAGTTCAGAGGAGGGCAACTAAAATGGGCAGGGTCTGCAAGAGAAGCTACACGAGGAGAGACTAAAGGAGCTTAATATGTATACCCTTGAGGAAAGAAGGAGGGGGACATGATAGAAATGTTTAAGTACCTCAGTGGAATCAACAAAGTCCAAGAGGGTAGCATCTTTCAGAAAAGAGATGTGCAAGAACAAGGGACACAATTTGAAGATGGGGAACGGCTCAGGGGCAATGTGAGAAGTATTTTTTCACAGAGAGGGTAGACACGTGGAACAGCCTTCCTGAGGAGGTTGTGGTGTCTAAAACTGGGAGAATTCAAGAATGCATGGGACAGACATAAGGCAATTTTGTGGGGGTAGGAAGAAATAGGCTGTTGGTTAAATAGGATCTGCAGCTTATCCTCTAGACAGGAAATGGGCAGGCAGAGTGGGCCAAGCGGTCCTTATCTGCCGTCAAAGTCTATGTTTCTATGTTTCTATGTAAGGTGATGTAAGACTAAAACCAGTCAGTAAGGTAGTAGCAGTAAAAGATATATTTTTATTCAGGATAAGTTCTTTCTTTACATCTTAGGTCAAGCCTCTTTTCAAGATGGTCCTGACAATAGGACTTTAAAATTGTTCAAATACAAACACAATACAAACATCACTTTCAATCTCTAAGACCTTATAAACATATAATAAATATACTTATATTCCAACAAGACTTGTACAACTCATTTCACAACATGAAATACCAATTAAAAATCCAAGATATTTCTTATTCATCCATTGCACATACATCTAACTTTCAATTCCTCTGTCAGAAACTTGATAATCAGAGATGGTTTATAACCTGATTTACTTTTTATATCATTCAGCAGTTGACTGTTTGAGGCATATTCAGATGTAAATGTAATTTTAGTAAAACAATTTTTACCCTAAGTCTATAGGGAGTTGCCCATTATCTCTTAATTTATATTTATGCTTAACATTTTCTCCTCTATTTTATCCCTAAGATATTTTGGTTCTCCTGTCATTTGTAATCTATGCATTTGTAGGTCCCTTATCATTTTTCTCCTATTTTCGAGTGTTAATCAATCCGGTGTCAAATATAAATTACAATGGTGGGTTTTATAATCACATTGTAAAAGAATCTGACTAAATTATTATAAATAACTTCAAGCTTTCTTAAGAGAAAGCCTGAGGCCTTTCCATATACAGTATATGACTGCTATAATCTTTTACAGGAATTAATAACTCATTTACTATTGATTTCCATATACTAATATCTGTACAAAACCTATTTTTTCTAAAAGCCCATAGTTTTCCATTTACTTTCCCACCAATTCTTCTATATGTATATCAAATTTCAGTCCCTGGTCAACCCAAACTCCTAAGTATTTATAAAAGAAACCTGCTGTAATGTTTCATATCTTAATGTTTTATATTCAAATCCTGTTTATGATTTATTCTGTCCTTCTGTATTGAAAAAGAAGAGTTTTCATTTTTTACTGTTTAATACTAATTTTGAATTTGCTAACCATTTTCTAACCCTGTGAAATCTTCCTGAAGTCCCTTTTCTATCTCATTAATATTTGTACCACACACTAGTAAAACTATATCATCCATGTATAATTAAATTTTGGTGTTAATAGCTACTTTTACCAAATCATTAACATAAATCAAAAAAGAGTCTGGCCCAAACTGGACCCCTGTGGTACCCCTCTATCAACTTTAAGCTGTTTTGAGGTTACATCATCAAGTTGAACCAGTTGTGTTCTTTCAAATAAGTAGGAAGAAAACCCTGTGTTCCATGGTGTTGAAGACTCTGGATAGGTCCACGAACACGGCACCACCTCCTCCACAAGCTGAGAGGAGACAAGATCTATTAGGTCGGTGAGCACAGTGTCCGTGGAATGCCCATTTTGGAAACCTGATTGTGAATCAAAAGTAAGGGGTATTTCTCAAATAACTACTTAACTGGTTTGTACCAGTTTTCCATTACCATTGACACCGTGGACAACAGGGCATTTGGCCTATAGTTCAAAGGGTCAGTTGGATCATCCTTTAAAAACTGGGACTAGCTTTGTTTTTCAACTAGAAGGAAACCTCCTTTCTATCAAACTCCAGTTAAATAGCTTGGTCAATATTGGGCCAAAATTCCACAGCATCCTGTAAAAATCTCTTTTCTATATTGTCTAACCCATATGCTTTGTTAACTTTTAATTTATTTAATTCTTTCTGAACCTCATTACAATTAATCTTCCTAAATCTAAATTTTGGAATTTCCGAGTAGATCTGATGGAAAATCTAGTGATAAATGATATTCTGGAATATCTATACCAGGTAAATCTGTAAAATATGCATTCAGAAAATCTGCAGAATTTACTTTATACTATACCATTTTGTTGAATTTGTACAGGGGTTTGTAACTGTTTTCTCCAAGGATTGTATCAAGGACCAGTATTTCCAGGGATCAACTGTGTCAGCAATTTTGTTTTATAATATTGCTTTTTAGTGTTCTTTACCCTTGTGCTCATTCTGTTACAATATTTTTTATACTCTTCCCAATCAACTCTACTTAAGATTTATTAGCCTTCTTCCATAATCGATGTTTTATCCTTATTTCTTTTTTAACTTTTCTGTCATCCATGAGGTTGCTTTATCCTTGCTATGGTTGTTTTAAAGGGAGCAACCTTTTACAAGCCTCTAAAAACATTTTTGTAAACTCGTTCACAGCTAAATCCAGATCAGGAATAAGGAAAATCCTATACCACTCTAGGCTTGCCAATGTATCAAAATAATTATTTACTGTAACTTTTGAAATACCTCTTCTTATGACTTCTGATTGTATTTCTTTACCTTCAATATTTAATTCACAGTTACATACAATTGAACAGTGATCTCCCAAAACAGGTTGATTTACCTGTACCTTTTGAACTTTTATACTTTCTGTTACAAAACATAAATCTAATACATTTCCTTTACTATTCAAATCTGTCTTTCGGGTGTCATCACAACCTGGGTCAGGCCAAGGTAGTAGAAATTAAAGCCAGAAATGAATCTGAGTCTAAAGCCAGAATTAAGACATAGAAAGTAATGGAGACTAAAGCCAGCAGTGAAGGAACTGAATGTAATGGAGACTAAAGACAGCTGTGGAAGTGTTGAACTGGAGACTAAAATCAGCTGTGAAGGTATTTATGATGCTATAGACTAAAACCATCTGTGGAATGATTTAAAGTGGTGGAGACTAAAGTCAGCAATGGATCTGAGTCTTAAGCCAGAAGTGAGGCATAGAAGATAATGGAGACTGAAGCCAGCAGTGGAGGTACTGAGCTGGAGATGAAAGTCAGTTGTAGAGGATTTATGATGCTGGAGACTAAATCCATCTGTGTAGGGATGGAAGATGATATAAACTAAAGCTGGCAGTGGAGGGACTGAATGTGATGGAGACTAAAGGCAGCAGTGGAGGGATTGAAGATGATGGAGGCTAAAGCCAGCAATGCAGGGACTGAAAGTGATGGAGACTAAAGTGGCAGTGGAGGATTTGAAAGTGATGGAGACTAAAGCCAGCAGTGAAGGGATTGATGAAACTAAAGCCAGCAATGGGGGATTAAAGGTGATGGAGACCAAAGATGACAGTGGAAGGATTGAAACCTAGAAATTGTCAACAGATAAGGGACTTCTGCCCACCTAGTCTACCCTGTTACCATTAACAATTGCACTCCTATCATGCAGTGCTGGCATTAGGTTGTATCCCTGACTACCAGCAATTCTCTATTCCTACCCAAAGCGTGTTTAAAATCTTTAATCATTTCTGCCCCCACCTCCTCTGACAGGCTGTTTCACTTGTCCACCACCTTCTCTGTAAAAATGCTTCTTCATGTTCCCTCTGAACCTCCTTCCTTCCCTCCAGTTTCATCTTGTGCCCTCTTGTCCTTGGGCATCTTTTTTTTGGAATATAGTATTCTCCAGTACTTTATTCTTCCCTGTGAGGTACTTAAATATTTCAGTCATATCTCCATTCTCCCTCCTCTCCACCAGGGAGTTCATATTTAATTCCCTCAGCCTGTCCTCTAAGGGCTTGTGATGTAGTCCCTGTATAATTTTGGTTGCCTCCTCTGAACCACCTTCACCCTATTTTTTTTAATTCAGATTTTATTGGTTTTGAACAATACAATCACAGTATTTCAATCCATTAAAAGGCTAGATACATACAGTATCCAGAAAATCAAGAAAACAAAAAGGAAAACAAAAGGGTTCAAGCAGTAAAGCTGGTTGTACTGAAACAAAACGTAACAGTTCAAGCAAATGAGACAGTGAAACATTGGTAAAATAATGTGGAATAACAGAACAATATGTATCTGTATACGATAACAGATAAGATGATATGCTTTTCAAGATGTCAACTCTAGGAAGGTGACCATGTTTTGAGGAACTTAGCCATCTGGTTAAGCAACAGATAGCAAATGTTCTCATTCTGTGCTAAGACTGTCATGTTATTGTACCATTCAGTCAGAGAAGGCATAGACTGTACGCTCCAATTTGAAAGTAATAGTCTCTTAAGGGCAAAGGAATCCAGTTGATCTGCCTTTAGAGAAAGATCCTAGTTGAGAGGAAAGACTCAATATAAAAGTCAGTGGAAACAACAACATTTTGACCAGTGCGTTCTCACTAATCCCATGTAGTTGGCCCCACAATTTAAACACCTGAGGACAGCCCCATAACATGTGCAGGAGGTCAACATTTGGCTCACTGCACTTCCAGCAGTTACCACCAGGACAGAATCCCATCTTTTCCAGCATACATGGAGAGTAATAGTAGTGGTGTAGAATTCTGAACTGCATAACCCTACTTTGAACCTCCTTGCATGCATGGTAGGCATTCTTCCAAGCAGATGTTCAATCTTTTGCTGAAATACTCTGACCCAGGGTAGTTTCCCATTTTAATGCCTCACTCCAAGGGGTTTTCAGTACAATTGCACAGCACCTTATACAGCTTAGATGTTCCCCTTCGGAGCTAACAGCTTTACAGATCGGGTTCCAATCCAGACCCCACTAGGTAATTTCAAATTCGGGCCCAGTATTGTATCCGCTAAGACCTCTCTAATATGCAGATAGGAAAACAAAATTAAATTTTGGAGCTTGAATTCCTGTCTAGGCTTCTCAGAAGACTTTAGGATCTTAGTATCTGGATCAATCAAGTCTCCAACATTGAAATACACAGTTCATGCCACTCAGGGTTTGTCAGGGTTTACCTCCCATCTGTATATTAGAATTAAGTAGGATTGAGCCAGAGACCCTCCAGTTAAGGTGGGAGATTGACAACGGAGAATTTAGTTTGGAGCAACTTAATAGTTTTGGGAGAACTGAGAATACAAGGATTAGGTCCTGTTTGTGACTGGCCTCGCCATGAATAGGAGATCAGAAGGCTTATCAGGCCTACATAGCTGATGCTTCACCTCAAACCATATAGGTAAGTTAGTGGATGGGGGCAAAAGCTAGCATACAGATTGTTTGAAAAGAAAGGCCAGTTGGTACATTTCCCACCTGGGTAGTCCAAAGCCACCCTGGGTCCAGTGAGCCCTCAATTTGGATAAAGACAGTCTAGGTGCCTTGGAGCCGCTAAGGAAACTCCTAACCATAGTTGTGATTCTCCTGAATTTAGAAGTGTCAAAAAGCAAGGGGATATTCTGAAGATGCAAAGTCTGGTCCAGCATCTTAACAGAATTTACTTTCCCCAGAAGGACAAGGATAAATTAGTTCATTTTCCAAGATCGGCACTTATTTCTTTTATAAGGGAGCCAGATTAATGCCCACCATAGTGTGAGTATTGCTCAGGATCTTCCATTCCAGGTAGAGAATCAAGTTCTTCTGCCAGCACTCCTTCTCCAAGGGACTGTTACTCACGCCACCTCCCCCATCAAATACCTGTAATGCCTGCATTTTTTTCTGGTTAACTGATAGGCCTGAGATACTACAGAACTGTTGTAGCACAGTTCTTAACACCCTGAGGGAATTACTAAAATGAGATAAGGTGAACAGCAGATCATCTGCATATGCAAGCGTCTTGTTCATTACCGTTCCTGTTTTAACACCATGAATACAAGTGAAAGTTTGAATATTCCTAGTAAGTGACTCAGTGCCAAAATGAACAAATATGGAAAGTGGGCACCCTTGCCTTATCCTTTGTATAATCTAAACTGAGGGCAACTTTCCCATTTGGTAGTACTTCTGCAGAAGGGAACTGTATGTGGTTCTAATCAACTGAATATATCCCTGTCCATATTATATTCCTCTACTACTTTAAATAGGTAGACCCACTTGAGGGTGTCAAAGGCTTTGAAGAAATCTATGGATAGGACAGCTAGGGTTTTATTTGGCCATCTGAGCCAAGTACATTACATTCAGAAGGCGCCTAACATTCTCCATACCTGACCTACCTGGAACAAACCCTACCCATTCCCAACCTGCAATTTTAGTTACTAAGTTCCAAATTCTGAGGATAGGACCTTTGCCAGAATCTTGTAATCTTCATTCAACAATGATATTGGGACTTCGGTTCCGGTTGCCTGAAGATGGAAGCCAAAGTGGAAAGCTCTCGACAGAACAACAATCGATCCTTCAGAATCCAGCTCACAGTTGTAAATACCTTGTCAGGACTTTGAGCAAAGGAAAGCTTACAATGCCTCCTAAATTGAAATATAAGGCGGGCTCGATTCTCATCTAAAGCTGAAATTCCCATCCTAGAAGCGTACTGCCAATGGCGCGCTACGCCGAGATAAGGCTAATTAACCAAACCCTGCAGCTACACAGTACAGAAGGTGCATTCACAATCATGTCAAAACTCTGTGCAGCACCTTACAACAAATGAAGCGATACACTCACCAGACTACAGCAGAAAGCCAAAGAAGACAGGCAGAGTATAACCGACCTGGCAGAGCACACAGGAACATCTTGAGGAGTCAGTGATGGAGTATACTACTGTTTCAGACATCCACAATGCGGCCTTGAGAGACCTTCATCACAAAGAACTGCTTCTACAACAACAATTAGAGGATCTTGAAAATCAGAACAGATGCAACAACCTCGCTTACATGGCCTCCCAGAGAGCACTGAATCGGGTCCCATGTTACATTCATGGACAGTTTTCTAAAGGAGCTCCTGGACTTAGAAAAGGTAGAGATCTAGGTATCATCCGCTCATAGGTCCTTGGTGGCTAAACCTAAAGACCCTAAAGCATGCCCGTTCAATAATTATGGCCTTAGTGGATTTTAAGATCAAGGAAGAAGTTATCAGGGTGGCCTGGTCTAGAAGCAAGGTCTATTGGTGACACTTGCCTTTTCTTTGAGCAGGACTATGCCCCACAAACATTAGCACACAGGCAAGCGCTTATAATGTTGTCAAACTGATTAGGCAAGCGGTTACCCTTCACAGCTCGAATATCCAGCAAAATTAAAAGTCAATAACCCTGAAGGCTGGCAAAGGTTCCAAGAAGTGGCTGAAGCAATCACTTGGGCTAAAGCACAGGAATATCTATCCCAATAGAGGGCACTAAAGTTACAGATAGAGCTCTTCTGAAGAAATCCCGGCAAGTGAAAGGAACAAAGAACACCAAGGCACCGTGAGCAGGGGGTCTAATTCTGTGTGGGACAGTGTGTATAAAAAACAGCCCCAGCTCACTTTACCTTGTGCAGTCCAGCCCACAGAACTGTCTCCCAATGAAGCAACAGCTTCTAACGGCTGAGTACACTTTGTTGTATATGCTTACTAATTTTTTGACAAAGACAGAGTTAAGCTGCACTCGGGACCAAGGACACAAGACACAGGACCTAAAACAGGGTCCAGGGGCCGATTTTTGGGATCTGTCCTGGATTCGGTTCATACTAGGGAGGAGTTAGAAACATGGATCTGAAACCAGCAGCTTACATGTCTCTACCGTCCAAGGACTCAGTTGTGTTTTCATTCTCGGTTTTGTTTAGACCTTAGGGCCCTTTTACAAGCAGGCCGAATGTACATAGGGTTTAAGATCATTTTGGTCTGGTGGTCTGCTAAATAATTTCAGTCATTAATGGTGTTTAAACAAATTGTAATCCATATGTTCTTTTCACAAGGTACAGATTTTGAACTAATTCTAATTGTTGGGGAACAGAGCTGGTTCCGATGGGTTGAATAAGTGGGAAAGGGGTGGCGGGGCTCCTTTGGCCCTCGAGAGGACTCCTGGTGGGGGCGGACCAAGCCTGAGGTAACAGCTGGGGCTAGGGTTGTTGGTTCTGGCCATGCAGTTGGCACTGTTGTTGATCCCTAGTGAGGGGCCTGCACCTTCCCTCGTGGTCCCTACGTGGGGCCTCTCAGGTGGACACACATAGCGTCAACTGGGGAAGGCAGCATCCAGAGGACATCGTCGTCCTCATCACATAAGATTGCACAGTTTTAAGTGTGAGCTTTTTATTTCAGGTTAAAGAAGTCAATACATGGGAATATTTTAGGTGGGACGGAAAGGGTGGGCTGAAGGGGCCCCGCCGTCTCTCAAGACTAAACATGGAGATAACTGATTGGCCAGAGAAAGCTAGGTAGCAAAGTCAAGGATCTGTCACCCCTTTGGGCTATGGCATTCAGTAATGATTAGTATATTCAACAAAGAGTGTGTCTGGGAGGAGAGTCTTCAGGGACTTAGCGGGGTAGAGGAGGATTATTGGTCTCTCCTTGAGGGTCTGACGATGAGTGGCTTGGTATGCCAGGGACAGATGATCACCCGGCTAGATGGAACCCCTTTTGGTTTTAAGAACATAGGGAAAATTTGAAATGTTTCCCCGGAAAGGTAAGGGGTTTGTGCCTTGGGCCAGCCCGTGGCGCCGAGTGGCTCCCATCTTCCGGTGGGGGAGGCGGGCTGCTTGTCCCAACTCCTAACAGTACCACAATATTAATATAATCTAACCAAATTATCTAGTCAAACCTCCCCAATGGGTGGACATATAGTTCAAGGACAACTAGACACAACTCAGTTGGGACATCCCACCAATTTCACAGTTCAGATTAGTTCTGACAGGGGACTAGAAAGGTAGTCCCTGCCACCCCGTAGATGTGTCCTGAGGTGTGGACTAGGGTATATACACACCAGAAGTTATCTTAATGTTTTTGTGCTGCTCAAGAGGCAGTTTGTACATAGTTCTGTTTTGTTCAAGTTGTATGATGTTACGTCCAACCAGTTTGAACATTTTCAAAAGCATCTAGGGAGTTGAAGAAGATTCTATATTGTATTAGCTTGTTAACATGGCAGATCTTAAAATAACCTCTTGGAGGAGGAGGCTTCCTCTAAACTTCACTGCCAGACTGGGACTAATTAAAATGAACCTTCTGCCTCGATTGCTGTACCCGATTTGTCTTTCTCCCTATATTATCCTGAAGGAAGGTTCAATAGTATTCAAAGTTATTTCAAATTCCTATAAGTTCTAAACCTCCAAGGAGGAAACATGCCGTTTCGCCTCCCCATCTGAAGGAGGCATGAAGCTTCAGACTTAATGTTATACTATGTAGCAGGGCAACTAGGGTATATGGGGCGTTGGGATAGGCATCGGGAGGCGAGGCATACCGCCAATGTGGCTTCGAATTGAACAACTTATCTTAGAAGACATAAAACTTTCCCCAACTGCATTATTATTTGTAGATCCGGAGACTTTGCCTGGCATAGGAAAGCACTCTCCGATATATAAAGCAGTTAAAGCGTGGTGGGAGTGGTTAACCCCAGGGCAGAAGAGAGCACAAGGGGGCAAGGGAACAGCCCACAGTAGGAAACCCTAATTTTCACCTGGAAATCGAATACTGAGAGGTCAGTGGACATCACTACTGTCGGAATTCAAAGTGTCGGACTTTATAACTGCAGACAGGGTGCTCTTGCCAACTCAGACTAGGGACTGGGATTTTTTAAAAGATCCAGATTACCAAGCTGTTACAGAAGTTCATGCGAGATAATAAAGATGGGGAAAAATTTGTTTCATGGGATCATTTAAGGAGTTGGACCTTTTACAGCATCCCCTTTCAAAAGTATACAAGGTCCTGTTAGACTATGTTTGCACAGAACCTGAAAATCAGATAATATATTGGAAAAAGCATTATCCCCCTGAGACCGAACTGGACAGAAGTTTGGAAACACATGAAAGCTTTGCCTATACGAAGTATAATACTATGCAATTTTTATCTGTACAAATATCTACTACACCCTGCCAAGTTGTGTTCTAGAAAACTCAGACAGACAGATCGGTGTTTTCACTGTGGCATAGAACCAGGAGACCTATTACATGTATTGTGGACATGCTCTCGAATTCAGCCATTATGGGGTCAGATTGAAAAAGAAATGGACCCGATATTAAACTACTCGGAGTACATTAGCCCAGAGATATGTATATTAGGAGACATGAGAAGGGTACCGACGGGCTCAGCTAAATATCATGTGTCCCTCATGTCAGCTGTAGTTAAAGCATTTGTCCTAAGACACTGGAAGGAGGATAGAATTTATGGCTATGATCAATGGGTTGAGGGACCTCCTACAGGTCTTGGAGAGACTTAAACAGCATATGCTGACGGAAGGAAAATAAATTATATGACAGAAGGTGGGGACCCTAGAGGCAGTGTACTCAATACAGTTGAAAGGTCCTCGGGCTCAGATCTGTCTGTCTGGAGAAAGTAGCTGGTTAAATTCTCTTATGAGAAAGTCTGAGGGTTTGAAAGTGAATGGAATTATATGACTGTTATTAGATAGATTCTATATCGTATAGTCATAACTCTCACATAAACTTGTTTGCCCTAGGTCACAAGATATGCTTTTACTTGGTTGAGCACATGGGATCCTCTCTCCTTCCTAGGGACACAGTTATTCAAGGATAGTCCGAATAGGTACACCTAGGGATTGGGTGACAACCCGATATAATAAGTCGGACTATAGTTAGCAGCTAGACAAATACCGAACTTCGAAAAAATGGATTTGAAGGTTACTTTAAGAGGAATGGAGTAAACTGTTTGGGGATAATAAAATTTAACTGTGATTGTATATAGTTTGGGGGTTATATATAGTTTCCATATCCAGTTTAGGGATGTGGGCCTGGGTGTGTATCCTGGGATGTATGTATATACGTTATTGTGTTGGAAACAATAAAACCTTAATAAAGAGGTTAAAAAAAAATAACCTCTTGGAATGTTAGGGGTATAAACAGTCCTGTTAAGAGGGCCAGAATTATACAAGAGCTGCAGCGACAACGTGCCGCTGTAGCTTTGCTACAGGAGACACATTTAAGTCAGACCGAACACAGAAAGTTATGAAGGAGTGGGTGGGAGAGGTACATACTGCTGAGTACCAGCAACAGACCAATCGAGGAACAACCATATTGATTAGAAAAGATACCTCTTACGGTCTCTTGGACCGACCTGGACCCTGAGGGAGATTTGTGAGACTAGTGGGTCAGAAATGTATTTTTCTAAATCTTTATGCCCCGAATGAGGAACAAGATAGGATACCCTTCCTAACCAAAACATTTGCAGACTCCATAATGGATTCTAACAGTTTAATTTTCATAGGGGGACTTTAACTCGGTACTAGATCTTAGTTTAGACAGGGTAGGCTCTAAGACCGCAGGCCCTGCTAGATCCAGTAGAACCTCATTAGATTATGCTTGGAGTTATCTTTGGTTGATGCCTGGAGGTTTATAAATCCCAAAACAGAGACTACAATTCTATTCCCTAAGTACAAAATGTACTCCAGGATAGACTTTTGTTGGTATCAACACATTTTATCTTATCTACTGGGGCAAACATAGACAACATCTCTGTATCTGATCATGCTAATCACAACCCTGGAGATAGCACTGACACGAAACCCCTGAATCCATATGGCCTTAATGTTAGTCTACTGAATCATGAAAATTTAAACATTTAATACAGCAATCAATTAAACAATACTTAGAAGTGAACTTAGCAGGAGACACAGAAGCGAGGATCAGGTGGGATGCTCTTAAATGTAACTTAAGGGGCATTATAATTTCATACGCCTCAAGGTATAAGAAAGTTAAATTTAAGGAACATCTGGATTTAGAAAAAAGATCTCTCAATTAGAGACAATTCATAAAAGCACTATGGATCATCATACCGGGAGGAGTTAGATAGGGCCAAAGCCAAATTAAATGTAATTTTAGACATGCGTGGAGGACAACTCCACTAGCTAAACAAAAATACTATGAACAAGGTAATAGAGTGGGGAAACTCTTGGTGTGGCAACTCCACAAGGAGAGGGCTTCTCGGGTCCCAAGCTTAGATCTGAAGTGGATAAAGCTTCACTCTGGTCCCTCCTCTGATCACTGCTCAGTTTCAAAAATTTACACTGCCTTATACCAAGCAGAGAGGTCCAGAACATCATGAAAGAATTTCCACTTTTCTCAACAATATCCAGTTCCTCACTTTATCGTTGAACAGAGACTGGGCCTGGAAGCCCCATCTCTAACACAGAGATAATTCAAAAATTAAACAATTAAAAATGGGAAGGCCCCAGGGATGTGGTAGAATTTTACAGGCATTCCTAGATCTTCTTTGCCAGTAATGTCTCACATACAATGAGTTATGGGAGGAGAGGGGCGGCTCCCGATCCTGGAATCAGCCCAAATCTCCATTATCCTTAAACCTGGCAAGGACCCGGAGGACTGTAGATCCTATCGTCCCATCTCCTACTCCGGTAGACTTAAAAATTTTCACAGAATTATGACCAACCAGCTACAATTGGTAGCCGTTCCCTAGTTCATAGAGACCAAGCGGGCTTCATTTCAGGCCAATACTTGCAGGATAATATTCAACACCTGTTAAATATAATCTCAGCCCACAAAATACTAAACAGTTGCAACTGGCCATCAGTATGGATGCTGAGAAAGCTTTCAACAGGGTCGATTGGGTGTTCCTATGGGAGACCTGAAAAGGTTTGGACTAGAGACAAATTTACAGACAGCATAAGGCGTCGTACAGTGCTCCAGAAACCAGAGTAAAAGTAAATGGCCATCTTTGGAGAGTTTCCCTATTGCAGGGAACAAGGCAGAGCTGCCCCTTTCCCTTTCTCTTGCCTATCCCTTGAACCATTGGTGATAGATATTAGGACAAACCTCAATTTTGAGGGGTTGAGGTAGAGGCACTAAAAATTCTCTTATATGCAGATGATTCCCTTTTTTCATCTGCCACCCGGAGACTTCAGTCCCAGCTCTTCTTCAGACATTTGACATTTATGGTGCTCTGGCTGGTTACACAATTAACTTTTCTAAATCAGAAACCCTTATCTTGAGTGGATCCTCACCTGATGCATTCAAAAAGCCTTCCCTGCTAGCGTAAGAAGAATATGGTTCGCTATCTTGGCATCACAGTTTCAATAGATCAGTCCCTACTATACAAAACAACTATTTAAAACTACTCCAAACTCTTCAGGTGGATATGGCTAGATGGTTATTACTCCTAACATTGTATGGGAGAACACAGGTCCTTAAAATGAATGCCTTATTTAGGTTTCTCTTTTATTTCAGACTCTCCCAGTACAACCTCCCATAGAGTTCTGGGCAAATCTCCAAAAGGAGACACAGAGATTAATTTGGAATGGGAAAAAAATGAGGCTGGCCAGAAGTATACTGCAAGCACCCAGGGAAAAGGGTGGACTAGCCCTCCCACATTTTTTTTCTGGCAGCCAGAGGGCTCAATTGTGCACCTGGGCCAAATGCAGAGAGGACTCGGTGGTATCACTTAGAGGAAGCTTCATTTAGAAATTGGGCTCTTTGGGTTCTCCTGACTAATAGTATACATTTAAGTGTGTCAGGGTCAGCAACAAACCCATGGATCTGTCATTCTTTGCTAGTTCTCAAG
Source organism: Neoceratodus forsteri (assembly GCA_016271365.2). Taxonomy (NCBI): domain Eukaryota; kingdom Metazoa; phylum Chordata; order Ceratodontiformes; family Ceratodontidae; genus Neoceratodus; species Neoceratodus forsteri. Next base: position 117,696,015 of record JADMNL010000024.1, on the reverse strand, counting down.
AAACTTAGAAGGATCACCCAAACTCCAGAGGGTCCAGGTCCCCTGTCATTATCACGTTTTGAACCATCGTTCATCCCACCCAGGTCAGACTCAGGTTACAGGTCTTGGGCTGCATACTGCCTTTCTACATTTTGTACAGTGTATAAACAATAATTACTGTTGGTTGTTTGCACAGTTAACTGAACATTTTCAGCTCCATAAGGAAAATCAATTTAGATATTTTCAATTCCGACATTATATCCTCTCTGACAATAGATTACAAAACATAAGCAGAGAAAAACACAGCTTGAAAATAATTTTATTTTAACATTACAATTAAAGAGCGGTTTAGTCCCTCTCCAGCTTTACAAGTATTGTCCAGTACCAACAAAACTGGTTTGGATTTGATGAAGCAGAGATGGGAAGAAGAAGAACTATCCATTTCAATTTCTCAAAATATTTGGGACAAGAGATTAAACAGAGGATGGCAAGTATCCAGTTCTCCAACCTGGCGAGAATTTCACTGGAAGATACTTTTAAGATACTTCCTTACCCTTCACAACACAACATTTTGGATCAAATCAGTCTGACTTATGTTGGAGGGGCTGTCAGGTTAAGGGTCTCAATCACATATTTTCTGGGAATGCCCTGTTTTGCTTCCATTCTGGAGGGAGGTACACGATCATATACAAACCATTACAGGTCAACGGGTCCCTTTCACTGGGGAAGACCTGATCCTGGGCCTTCCAACTTTACTTACAGGATCAAGACAATCCAGGAAACTGTCCCATCATGATAAGGGTGGTGGCTCTGAAATCAATCACATCAAGGTAGCTTTCCTCTCCCCACAGTTGAGGACTGGAAGTCCAGAATGAATCAGTTAGAATCAATGGAACAAATCACCTACACCCTGAGGAAGTGTAAGGAGAATTTTATTAATATTTGGTCACCCTGGCATCAACACTCACAGGATCTATAAGTTTCCCCATAAAGAAATCTGTGAGGGTTTGATAGAAAGCTAGTAAACTAGGGTAGAAGCTAAGAGTCCTAGGATGCCTAAGTTTATTCGGTTTGTTTAAAGTTGGACGCATACTACATATTAATTTGTTTACTTTAAACTGGTTGACAGAAAGTGTGATTTAGAATGAGTAGGTACAGTGTCAGAGGTTGGTTCTTGATAATGTACTATTTGTAATTTTGGAAAGACAATCTGTACAGTAACTGTATCTTCTGAACATGTTGATATGTTTTGCTAATCAGATGATAAGCTTGTATTTTGGACATTTGAACAGATGTTACTGTCATCTGATATATAATAAACTTGAAGTTAAAAAACAATGATATTGGTCTGTAATTCTCACAGGTTATGGGTTCCTTCTCTTTCTTAAGAATCTGGTTGATGTAGGTCCTGCTGAATGAATCAGGTTTTTTTCTGAAAAGCTTCTGCAAACACTATACAAATATATTTTGGAATTAAAGGACCCATAGCCTTGTATAGCTCTCCAGGGATGCCATCCAGGCCTGGAGCCTTGTTACTGGGAGAGTCTCTAATAACCTGAGTTATTTCTTCAGCTGTCAACGGTCTAGCTGGGGCATCCCTATCCATCTCTTTTAAAGGTGGCAGGCTAGAGAGCCCACAATTCAAGTAACAAATCATTATTACTGTGGCTGAGCTGCAGTATAGTTCTTCATAGAACTCCATGAAGACCTTGTTGATGTCCCTATTTGCTACCTTAACTCATTATACACTGGGCAGCCATTTTGTATCAGGAGAATCAATGGATGGTTCAGACTTCATGCCACCCTGCTTGTCCTAATCCCTGCAATCAAGTTTTGATTAGACCTTTTCTTGAGTCTATAGGCTAGTAGTCTGCCTGATTTTCACCTGACTCTCAAATTTCTGCTCATAACTGCCAGAGAAAATTTGGCCTTTGCAGAGAATATCTTACTAATATCAAGCTTTTTGCAATTTAAATTTTTATTTTAAAACAAAATTACATAAAGCATTTACCCATGAAACAGTTTAACACTGAGTCATTATATAGTCAGGATACAAAGTACAAACATGTCACTATTATATCATCGAAAAAGGTATAAATATGTAACCCCTGCAAATGGGGTTCCCAAAAATCTTCAAAGAGCTTGCCTATTTATCAGAGCCTAGTTGGTGTTTGGCGATAAACCCGTTTAACTGCTGATTGGCAGTGAGTGCTTTTAAAGCCTCCAAGTACTGTCTCTTTAAGGGCTGCCTGCTTGCAGTCATAATTAATTTGGATGGGGTCTGTGTGTTTCCTGCTTAAGTTCACATAAAGGAGCTACTGACAAATCGCTCCATTTCTGCCGTTCTAAAATGAGAGGAGCTCACTGAAAGATGTAACTGTTGTGGGAAGTATGCAGAGTAGCAGTGAAAGTGAGTTTGTCTAACCTGCCTTTCTTGCAGCACAGACTATTTCTGTTTCCTCCACCATTTTGGTCCCGAACTGTTGAATTGGACCAATGGGGTTGTGAAGACTCTAAAATGGAGCCTGATAAAGTGGATCTGTGTGGTGCCTGACTCTGGAAATGTAGTTTTGGACCATTGGCGCCTTTTGCACCAACAGGGGGATTGTGTTGTGACTGACAGCCGAACCAGCCAATTAGACTGTGTGGATTCTGGAAATGCCTCGAACTGTCTGCTGGCAAAGCCTGATCTGTTTGGGAGGTTGAGAGAAGGAGCTATGAGTGTTTGTGCAGCCGTTGTGGCGTAGTTAGATGCTGGAGAACCGTGGAAGGCCTGATTCCTGGCCTACTAGCCTGCTATCTGCCCTGAGAGGGAAGGACTTTTCAGACTGAATCCAATTTTCAGAGAGCGAAGCAAGTTGCCAAATTATAATCAGGCTCACTCTGTACAAGACCGAAGATTTTGCTAAAGTGATCAGCCTGTCAGGACTCTAGCTACTGAAGTGCTCCCGGGTTTAGCAGTGATTTTTGTGATCGGGACCGAGGGTACGCCTGCCTGGTACAGTAAACTTTCTTTACATATGAATGTGCTATGTGCTGGAAGGGGATCAGATCGGATCCCCTCGCTGTAAACTGTGCTAATTGCTGTAAGCTGCTCACAGCTGCATCGGACTGAATCCGCTTGCATTCACACATTGTTGAGGCCCTGCCACGAGGGTTTTTGTACTGCTACCCTGCTCCCTCTGGCATTCCAGAAAGTTCATCCATCAGCCCTCCTGTGTTTAGCCTGAGTACCGTGAGTAATGATTAGGTAACTCCCTGCAACTGTTGTTAAATCAAAGTGTGTCATCTGATTTAATTGTTTTGCCTAAATCGTCATGAACTGAGCCTCCTGGCTCCGGATTACAAATTTGGTGTGTGTGCTTGCATGGTCTTTTACTATCACAGGGCCCCAACCAGCTGCATCGCTGGCCTACCCTGGGCAATGGTCCTGGCTAGCCACTTTCCCCATCCTGGGTACCCAGAGAGTGTGATTGAGTTGAACTATTTCTGCATGCACAGCACTGTGATCATCAATGTGTCTAAGCCAATTAACCTGATTCTCCTCCTCCTTGTTACAGCCCTTAATAAATCAGATCTGTTGTTTGTGAAATATACCTTGCTTGTGGTGTCAGTAGATGCTGAAAGTATTGCATTATAGCTGTGTGCATTGCATAACCTTATTTTACAGGTGGTCCCAGAGTGGCACTGCAGGAATCAGCCCTGGGGGTAAGTGAGACGTTTATGTGTATGGGTTTTGCATATCTGGGGCCTTGGGAAGTTATACATTGTGTACAGTGTGGGTCACTAGGAGGAGAAAAGGGGGTCACAGTGTCTCAGAGAGGCTGTGGCAGTTAATCAGACCAATACCAACCCAGACCTTTGGGTGGAGGCACCTGTAAGCAACCCAAGGCCCCTTAACCTGTTACTATCCAAGCAGGCAGGGTAGTAGCCCAAGGATAGTGCTACCTAGGGGTTACAAATATATATTACTTAACATGCAATTTGCATTTAAAACAGCATTCAAAGATTTAAGCTAAGAAACAGATTCCACGTTTCATAATATACTTCTATTTTATTAGACAACAAATAACAGATTATTTCATTATTTGCTAATATTGCCATATTATCAAACCATTCAGTAAGGGTTGGAGGCCTTGGATTCTTCCATTTGGTAAGAAGTAAGTGTTTTAAAACTGAAGCAGTTGCTAGAACCCAATTAAGCTTTTAGTTTCGGAAGGTTTAAAAGGTGAGAGGAGAGGCCTAGTATGTGGTCAGGGGTGAAAACACAATTGTCTTGACTACCTCTATGCATAATTTGTAGATTTCTACCCACATACAGTGCATACAATGCAAGGGCAATCCCAGAGCATGTGTAGGAGGTTTGCATGTGAATTCCACATCTCCAGCAGTTTCCCCTGTATGCTAGCCCATTTCTTCTAGCCTAAGTGGTGAATAGTAATAATAGTGTAGAATTTTGAACTGTACAGTTCTGCCTTGCACCTCTCTATAGGAGTAATGAGCATGAGACCAAGTGGTCATCCAGTTGTCTGCAGATATATTCGAACCAATATCCTTTTCCCATTTAAACCCTAAAGTTCCACAAACCCGGTGTCCTTCGTTATTAGCTAAATATTTATAAACCCACGAGGCGCCCCTTAAGATTTGCTAATTTTCTAACTGTAATCCACTCTTGGTCCATAGACAGTAACTTGAATATCAAACTTGAGTGCCATAATCTCATGAAGCCTAGGCTGGGTCCTATTTTTCCCCTTGTTTAAACTCAATATCTAACTCTTTGAGCTTCTTGTCGTTTACTGCTAGCTTTTTTTTAAAACGTTATTTATTAAAGAGTCGGTAGACAGGAACAGGCAAGTCCAGTATACCAATATAATCAAATACATTTACAGACTCAGGAACAATGAATTAATCATTCAATACAGATATCACAAATTCTGAATCTCCAAGGAGTCAACCGGAGGCATTAGCCCACATGCTGCATAAGGAAGAAGGGAATAAACAGAACATCCATCTCACTTTAGAATGAAGGATGGGTTTATCTTGTGACACAGCTCAGGGATAGTTCTCCAAGTCTGGACAACTAATATATAATAATTAAACTATCACTGCAGTAAGTCTTCTTCTTAAAAGAGTGGAAACCATGATTCTCCAAGGGTCCTTTAACTGGGGACCACAGCTGTTCATATCTGTTAAGAAGTCCCATGACCTTGTATTGAATATGTTCTAGTTTCCTGTTGTTCAACAGTGTTCTAATCCACTGAGAGATAGTGGGCGAGGACTGGGTCATCCAGTTCTGTGCCAGTGTCTGTTTGCCCACCCCCAAGGCCAATCTTCTCAGAGGATGTGAGACTTTTGTTGGGCCGTTACCACCTTTATGTACCCCCAGCAGAATATCCACTGGCTCTAGTGGGATATCACATTCAAGACCTTCTTTAGAAGAAAATTTATCTCATCCCAAAATGCCAGTACCCTTGGGCAGGCCCACACCTGGTGGAAGAAAGAACACCCTGAGAAAAGCATTTGGGACACTGATCAGGAACCTGAGGGTTTATTTTATGTGCCAATGCAGGAGTGAAGTAAGCTCTATGGATAATATTATAGTGTATGATTCTAAGTTTATTATTGACCGAGCTAGACAAGCTTCTCCCCAGAGCCAAGTTCAATCACCCCTAGACAAGGTATCTCCCTGTAAATCTACTTCCCACCTATCTCTCAGTTTCTGTAACACATCCGGATGGGACAACGCAAGGGCATTATAGATGGATCTTAGTGGTTTAACATTTCTGTGTGCTTTACAGTATTGGAGGACCTCTTCCAGGGATGTTCTAGTCAAAGGGACCAACCCTCCCAGACCTCATGGACCTAACCAGCCTGAATTTACCTGGAGATATATAAAATAATGAGAAGGGTGAATCCTGTAGATTTGTACTAGGTCGGAAAATTGTAGGAGGGAGTCAGTCCGAAATAAATGTGAGAGGAGGAAAGTCCCTTCCTCTCCCACTCAGCTGGGGCTCTTTAACTGGGAGGGGCCTCTCCGTCTTCCCATAGACTATAGAGAATGAATCCTCTGTGACATACCACCCACCTCCCCATAATCTGCAAAGCCCGCTTCCAGGATTTAAGAGTAGTTTTAGTGAATGGGTCCCGAGGTTGCCCTCATCCCGCCTCCCCAGTACTCAGTAGGGCAAAGATATTGAGCAAGAGGTGAGACCCTGGAGGATTGCACTCCATGTATACCCAAGCCCGGATCTTTCACCCTCATCCAGACAGTTCAGAACATGTGATAGCTGTGATGCAAGGACGAGAGCTTCAGGTTGGGAGGGCCAGGCCCTTCGAATTGGAAGCTACAAGATATCTTTCCTAATTCTGGGTCTGCGGTTTGCCCAGAGGAGGGAGGTTATAGAGCCCTCCAATGACCATAGATAACAGGAGGGAACCACAACTGGCAACACCTGGAAGAGATAAAGACATTGAGGCAATATTTGCATCTTTACCAAGTTCACCTTCCTAAGAGTGTTAGGGGAGTGATTTCCATCTGCCACATTGCTCCTTAATTTTAACTGCTTATAATTTATATGGTCCACTTCTGTTAATTTGCTAGGAAGTTGTACCCTAGGTATTTTATCACTGTTGTGGGGCTATGTCTACTCCAGCAATATGGATTGGTTGGTAGACATTTCCCAGAGGAGCCACTCACTTTTACTCCAGTTGATTTTATGCCCAGACAAGGGGCCATAACTATTAAAGAGAGAGGTCAGGCGGGCATAGCTGTCTTCAGGTCAGCCAAGAACAGCAAGCCATCGTCTGCAAAAGTGAAATAGCATGTTCCATCCTTTGATCATAAAACCACTGATCTCCTGATGACTTCTTATAGCGGCCTCCAGCACCTCAATAGTGAGGACATATACAGGCGAGAGGGGCATCTCTGACGAGTACCCCTGGAGAGCTGGACAGGATTCTAAAGAGTATTGTTAGTTAATATTTGAGCCTGAGGGGACTGATACAGGCAGGCCACCCACCGGCAAAAGGACAGATGGAGACAGAATTTTTAGTACAGCAAACATAAATGGCCATTCGACACAATCAAAGGCCTTCTCTGCATCAAGGGCCAGGAGACCTTTGAGACCACCCCTTTTCGACCATGCGACATGATATTCAAACCCGCCTTAAATTGCGCTTAGCCTGCCTGCCCTTGACAAATCCCCGGTCTGGGTGGATAACCCGGGCAGGATACCTTCAGTCTCCTTGCCAGGATCTTTGCTATGATTTTATAGTCTGTGTTAAGCAGTGAAATAGGGTGATAGGAACCACACTTTTGGATCCTTATCTGGCTTTGAGAGAATTGTTATGGTGGCCAGCTGTTGAGATGAAGTCAACCCGCCCCCAGCACCTCCCAAGCATGCCCATAAAAGCGTGCCCAGCCCTCACCAGAATGTCTTGTAAAACTCCAGGGGTAGTCTGTCAGGACCAGGGCCTTACCTGATTTTGATGCCCAAATCACCTTCTTGACCTCGGGGTGTAGGTTTCCAACCAAGTGTCTCATTGTCCGCTTGAGTGGGGTGGGCAGGAAACACTATCCAGAAAGTACATCGGATTCCTGTCTTGAGGGGATTCAGAGGTGTACAACTTTTTATAAAATATTTGAAAGACACTATTTATCTCTTGGGTATTGGTGGTACATTCCCCATTTTCTTTCTGAATGGCTATGATGGATCGTCCGCCCTTTGTTTCTTAATTATCCATGCCAACCACCTCCCCGATTTATCCCCTCAAAGTACTGCCCTGCATTAGACAACATTATATCTCTCTCTCTATGCGCTTGGAGCTAATTTGGATATACTCTCCTTCAGCCTTTTCAGCAGCGCCACATCTCTAGTGGAGTGTGAATGCATGATCTGCTTCTCAAGTGTCAAAATCGGACCACCAATTCTCACTCCTTTACCCCATCCTGTTTCTTTTAAACTCAACGTAGGAAATGGACCCCCCTCACATATGCCTTAAGGGCTTCCATGTGGTTTTGCTGAAGTATCTTCAACTTTATTAGCTTCTAAAACTCCATAAGATTCCTGGACATCTGATGAACATATTGAGGGTCATTCAGGAGGGTGGGGTCCAGTCTCCACCCTGCTCCGACCTCATTCATCCCTTGCTCCAGCTTCAGGTAAAGAGAGGCATGGTCTGAGATAAGGATGTGACCATACTGTATCTCAACTATGGCTCAGGAATTCTGGGAGGCCCGAAAATAACCTAGCCTGGTATAAGTTTATGGGTGTGGGAGTAGAAGGAAAACTCTGAATCGGATGTTTAAATCGCCACACCTCCTGTAAGGCCTCTTACTTTTGCTAGATTTCTTGAGAGCCGTCACACTGTTGGGAAGCACCTGAACTGAGGCTTAGAATGGTCTAACAGAAGATCCCAATAGGTGTTAAAGCCCTCCTATAATCAGCCTACTGGGAACACTGATAGTGTGAGGGCTAGATGCTCAAAAATGCAACACAGTCAAAAGCAGGGCAATAAAGGGACACCAGCACTAATTTTCTTCCTCCACAGTGGCCTGAACTACCACATATCTCCCCTGCCCATTAACTTGGGAGGAGTGAACTTGGACCCTGACCCTGGGTGAAACCAGACACACGTACCTGTAGCCTTGGAGGTAAAGTGCGCAGGCTATCAGAGTGCCCCCATGAGTTTCCCACCTTAGTCGCCTCCTCTTGAGTCAAATGAAGTTTCTGCACCATAACCACATCTGCCTTCATCTTTCTAACATAAGATCAGACTTGTTTCGTTTTGTGACCGTTTAAGCCATTCACATTCTAGTATAGCAGGCCTTTAAACTAGCTATCTTGGAGCACAAGTCCATGCTCTTGTTCTCAACCCCCGCCCTGCACCCAGGACACATACATGTGTCATTCCCATCACACACAACCCTTGTACATTTTTATTTTAAACCAACTATAAAACAACCCTCGATTCCCCCAACCCTGAGCAACCCCAAACCCCAATAAACACTTGTCTCCCCCTTCCCTCGAGGCATTTAAAACCTCAAAGAACTATGTACTAAGCGCAACAGGCACTGAAACTCTATTAACCCCTAAAGAACTAGGTGTAATGACACCAATTACTCCCTCACCTCCGTAACCCTCCTCCTTGATTAGTAATCGACAGGAACCCTTTACTTTCATGGATTAGCCTCCTGGCCTACTGTCTCTGTCAGCATATAAAGCCAGGTTCCAGTAGCAGCGCCCCCACAAGACTGACCTACTTCAGGAGTGTAAAAAGGAAGATGTCTTGTATTTAGATAAAAAAATAAGAGTTATTTTTCTGTGAGAAAGCACCGAGACAGGATCTGCCCAGGAACCCCCAGACTGAGTACCCCAAAGGGCAGAAAACTGCCTCGGACACATAAGTATTACAGAACAACTCAGTAAGTGCTCAGACATCCGTCCAAACATTTGGTGCTCCCCAAATCATTCAAGGCAGTTCAAGATATACAATAAGAGAGATCAAGCCTCCTGAGGGACCCGGACTCAGCACATATTTTTCCACCCCCAGGACCCCCGGTGCCATTAACAGCTAATGTAGCTAAGTCAAAAACAATTATTGCAGTCTTATATCAGGTATTAAAACATGCAAAAATGTGTCCATAACAGAAGCTGAGATTTCAAATAATGGGCATGCAGCTGATTCCCTGTAATGAAAATATAGTAGCTAATACAATATGATTGGAAAAAAAGTCATATAGTAGTAGGCCCATTAAGCAGTCCATATTCGAACCACATGGAGCTCAGGGTTAAGGTGGATAAAACCCGAGCAAATCAAGCATGCGATATTCAAGGGACGAGAGGCCACCTGGTCCAGCCCTGCCAGACGCCTATTGAGTTATGGACCCAGTCAGGTGTAACCTCACTCCCCGACCTCCACCACCCAGTGTCCCGAGAGCAAAACCTCAATCCTCACATAGTACCTGGCAAGTTCTGTCTCCGCATAAAGTAGTTCATCTGACAGCTATTTCTGTGCAGGAGCCTCCTGCTTAATATATTGCAGCGCAGCATCTGGGCTTGTGAATGTTCTTGGAGCTACACCTTTCCTCCTGATAATAAGGCGGGCCAGATAAACTAACATAAAGGGCCAGTCAAGCTGATGCAATCTTCTTTTACTGGCATAAAAGCATTCGCTCAAGTTGCAGTGTCGGAGAAGTCTTGGAAGATGTTAATGGTCTGTGAATCAACTCGAATAGGACCCGCCTTCTCGCAGCCTCCAACATCATTATCCTATCGTGATAACGGAGAAACTTCAGGATAATATGTCTGGGTCTTTCGTTGGGGGCTGGGCAGCGGATGGGGATCTATGTGCCCATTGAATTTCCAGGTGCACTGGGCGGTAAATTCAGGTGAGTTTTAACCAAGCTTGGCAGAAAGTGGCACAGTCACGGCCCTGTGCTCCCTCAGCCAAGCCCACTATGCTGAATATTCGTATGCCTCTCCGTTTTCGTGAGCATCAGCTACAGCCTTTCAAATTTTCTATCTCAGCCAATGCATTCTGTATCTGGGGATTTGGCTGAGAATAGCGATCCTCCTGAGAACTGACCCGCTCCTCCACCTCCAATAGCCTGTTAGAGTGCTGCTCCACCATCTCCCCAGTGTATTGACTGTTGTTTGAGGTGCCAATTGAGCAGAGACATTTTTGAACCCTGCATTCATTTTACAAGTTAAGTCGTATTTTAAGTCATTGAACATCTTCTCCAGAGCTAATAATAGTGGGCTAACACTGCTTCTGTCGAGCTGGAGGATTGCCGTGAAGACTCCAAGGCCACCATGGTATCAGCTCTTGGCAGCAGGGCCTCAGAACCTGATGCTTTAGAGCCACTGCTGTTACTTTTAAAATTCAGTTGCCCTTGTTTTTTGATATCTTAGGCAGCATAACACAATTTTCTGTGAGAATATCAGTTCTTGCACCATAAAGGGTCCCAGGAGCCAGATATTTAATATATTTGATAGATTAGGCACAGAGCTCCAGGATTATGCTACCATCCTGGATGCTGGCTTGGCCACGCCCACCACTAGCTTTTAAGGGCAGTCTTTTTCTTATTTATTGTGAATTAAATTATTTTCCCTGAGATAAGCCTTAAAGGCATCCCATAAAATTGCATATGACATTTGACCTTCCTCATTCACCTCAAAGTACTCGGACACAGCTCCTCTAGAAACTCCTTAAAGTTTTTCTTGTAAGAGAAGTATTAAACTTCCAATGTCTATCAATCGCTGAAATACCAATCTATGGCAAGGTGTGCTGTGACCATACCATGATCAGAGATCATGCTGATTTTGATGTCTGCTGAGGTCAAGGCAAAACTCAACTGCTTTGAGACCAGTATATAATCTAGTAGTCTGCTGTAGGAGAGATGTCTGCTGGAATAGAAGGAATAATCCTTCCTAGCTGGGTGAAGTGTTCGCCATGTATCTACAGACTGAGGTCCACCTTCAAATTAACCAAGGCTGTTCTGGGACTTGGCATCAGGCACTGGCTACATGCATTAGTTCCGTCAAGAAATGGGTCAGATACCTCATTGAAATCAACACCATATACTGTATGATTTCAGAATTAGAATACATGCTCAACTGAATGGCAATTTTATCAAAAAATCGACTCTGATCCCTACTGGGAGCATAAACATTGTGAATGGTTATTGCTTCCTATTGAGTTTAACCTCCAAGAACTGGAGGTGTCTCTCTGGTCTGCAACATGGTTACTCTTACAAAAGTGAATGTCTTTCTGAATTAGTATTGAACCCCTCATTTCTTTGAGGAGAAAGAGCTATACTCAGTTTGCCAATCTATTCCTAGCAATTTTGCTGCTTTGTCTGGCAAAAGGTGCATTTCTTGGAGGCTATATCCTCTTGCTCCTTTTGAAGATAATTAAGGATTGTCTTCCTTTTAATGGGGATACTAGATGTTTCACATTCCTGGAGGCGATACATAGGGTATTGGAAGACATGGTGTGAGGGTTCACCAGGGGCAAAGTAAAGAAGCAGTTACAGATATAAATATTCTGCAGTAATACCGTACATTGCACACAGTCAAATCAAGAAGTAAACCACCTACAGTAAAAATGGCAATTTAACTGAATTGCTATATTAATAACTCGTTGGTATGAACCATATAAAATGCACAGCCTTTAAATATTAACATTGCAACCAAAAACAAAGCACACTGTAAAAGTGTTCACCAGGGTAAGGGGAATAAGCAGCCAAGGAACACAGCAACTGTGTTTGACTGAGGTGCTGTTGTGCCAGTAGACACCCATGTGCCAGCAAGAAGTGCAAACTAAAAAGGTAACAGTAATATGAGCTGAGTCTTTTGCCACTAATGTGTTTCTGCATCAGATCAGGACTGAGAAGCTGCTTATTATTAGAATGAACCAAAGAAAGGAAGAAACGAGAGAAGGAAAAAAGGAAAGAGGTAGGGTATTAGTAAAGGATATATAAAGTACAATCAAAAGGATATCCACCAGTTTAGTGGGTGGAACCCTGTATCTTAACTACCTAGAATTCTAGGTATTCTGTTCTGTTTTGTTTAATCAAGGCTCTTGTTCATACAACCCGAGGCACCCATATTCCATTTCAGAGGGGACATCACCAGGAATCATACTGCTTAGCTCCTAGGTCAGATCGATCTAGAAATCCATTAGCCTCAACAGGCAAGGCTTAATGTCAGCTGCTCATCGCCTAGCGAATGAGAATAAGAACATCTGGTCGACTGACTTACCTGTTGCTGGTGTCCAGGCCCCACATCCTACATCAGGTCCCTGGGTTAGCATGTCTGCCAAATAGGAAAACCAATTGCCAAAAATAGGGCTGCTTTTCTGGAGCAATAACTTACATTTGGAGCAATAAAAGTACATTTTATTCTGTGAACTTTAAACCCAGCATGTTGCTTCTCCATCTACCGTAGGCCAGGTTGTCACAGATGTGATAGAAATTATGGAGACTAAAGCCAGGAGTGGAGAGTTGAAGGTGATGTCGACTAAAGTCAGCCATGGAGGGATTGAATGTATGGAAGACTTAAACCAACTGTTTATTTATTTAAGTTTCACCAGGAAAGGCATACTGAGATACTGCTCATTTCAGATGTGTCCTGGGGAGGGACAGTGGTATTACAATAACAGAACATATCATGACAACAAGGAAGAATAACAAGGTATCATAACAAAGAGTACAATGCTAGTGTAACATAGACCAATCAATACATGGCAAGAAGCTTTACAAGGTTCCAAGTGCATTTGATGAGAGGCATAATCTCATAATGTTCAAATTTAAAATGTTAAATACCAGGGTTAAAATTCAGGAACTTGCATAGGTGAAGGTAAAGGATAAGGAGGGTACACATTAAGGGTAGCTACAGGAAGAGGAGGTGAAGTCATAGAGTAATGTGGAAAGGGCATGAGAGGAGGTGGCGTTCTGAATGGAAGGGTGTTCCAGAGTTTGGTAAATTGGTGGCTGGAAGCAGTTTGGCCAGGAATGGTAGAAGTTGAGGTATAGCCACAGTGCAAGGGTCAAAGCTTCTCAGGGAGTGAGAGGAGGGAGTAGATAGGAAAAAAGAGGCTGAGAGGTGGGGGAGGTTATTGAGCTGGAGACCAAAGTCCGCTGTGGAGGAATTTATGATGCTGGAATCTAAATCCATCTGTGGAGGAATTTAAGTAATGGAGACTAAAGTCATCAGTGGAATAACTGAATGTAAAGGAGACCAAAGCCAGCTGTGGAGGTACTGAGCTGGAGACCAAAGTCAGCTGTAGAGGTATTGAGCTGGAGACTAGTCATCAGTGGAGGTATTGAGCTGGAGACTAAAGTCAGCTGTGGAGGGATTTATGATGCTGGAGACTAAATTCATCAGTGGAGGATTTAAGTAATGGAAGTAAAGTCATCAGTGGAGGAACTGAATGTAATGGAGGCGACATCGGTCATAATAGCGCAACAAAAAGTGCCAGCATTTAGCATTCTTAATGGCGTGGCATAAATTAGTGACTCAGACATTACAGCATCTTACATCTTTGCTGCGAATGTGAAGCTTCACTCAGTGCTTACTATTTCAGTGCTTCTGTGAAGCTACATATTGTCAGGAGTTCCCAAGCCAGTGCAGTTCATTGTTGAATCAAACCCTGTCCCTGCTAGTTCTAGTCTCAGGGTGAGGTGGAGTCTGTCGGTTCTGCTACCCTGAGCAAAGACCCTACTGCAGACTTCAGTGCACTCAAAAGAAAGTAATAAAGCGTGTTGGAGTGTGGCAGCAAGAGGTTAGGCTGCAGGCATAGTGGGTAGATTCAGGAATGGAGTTAGACAATGTTGGTGAAGAGGACAACAGATTGGAAGGAGGCACTGTCAAAGCATCTGGGAGTGTCTGAGGTGTGACCTGCTTGTAGGGGCTTCTAGTTGAGTATGGAGAGTCCTAGAGCAGCTTGCTGACTGCATGTTGGTGAGTCAGATCCTGACCTTCTGCCACTGCCTAATATAGCCTCTGAGTTATTTTATAAAGATGGCTGCTGTGTGAATGGGATTTGGGGCATTCTGGCAGGGCAATGGTACCTACAGGGAGAGGCATTGTAGCTGTGATTGCCCAGATATTGCTTATACATACCAGTGACCACAAGCGCTTTTATGCCCCTGAGCGCTTTTCACAAGCACTGCATTTGACACATGCTGAATTATCAGCTGTGGAGGGATTTATGATGCTGGAGACTAAATTCATCAGGGAGGATTTAACTAATGGAGACTAAAGTCAACAGTGGTGGGATTGAATGTAATGGAGACTGCAGCCAGCTGTGGCGGAATTGAATGTAATGGTGATGAAAGCAAACTGTGGAGGAATTGAATGTAATGGAGACTAAAGTCAGCTGTGGAGGAATTGAATGTGATGGAGACTAAAGTCAGCTGTGGAGGAATTGAATGTGATGGAGACTAAAGTCAGCTGTGGATGGATTTATGATACTGGAGACTAAATTCATTAGTAGAGGATTTAAGTAATGGCAACTAAAGTCAGCAGGGTGGGACTAAAGGTAATGGAGATTAAAAGCCAGCTGTGGAGGAATTTAATGTGATGGAAACTAAAAGCCAGCTGTGGAAAAATTGTACTGGAGACTAAAGTCAGCTGTGGAGGAACCTATAATGCTGGAGACTGTGGGCGGATATTCAAACACACCCAAAATGTGCGCAATAGCAGGAGCAAGAACAAGTCCATTAGCACATGCGCAATGAGCGTGATATTCAAGCATGGAGCAAGAATCAGAATTGCGCATCCAGCCAGCGTCCTGAATATCGCACAACCTGCCCCATAGCGCAACCAGGAAGGGGAAGCTTGAGCAAATATGATGCGCTATAGCGCAACAAGCCAGCCCAGCTGAGCAGTCCAGAGGCGCCATAGCACAAGCAGAAGCCCCCAGCAGCAAAGCAATGGAACTGCACAACCAGGGAGGTAGGCAGGGGCCCACCACCCATGCCACAGATGGGCACAGGAACACACTGCAGAACTAACAATGCACCCCACACCCCAAGCACAGCATCACTGGGGAGGGACGAATATCCACGGCCCATGGGGACAAGCCAACAAAGCACAGCTGGGCTATGGTGCCCCAGCACACCCACTGGCAAGCTGAGACTGCCACACAAAGGGGCAGACAACCCCAGTGCACATCAGCCCCCTGTGCACAGACACCCTGCACTGTTACCCCAAGACACCACCCATGAGCAGTGACTGTCACTGCAGAAATCCCCATGCATCCCCGTCACACTGCAACCTCGTGTACCACAGAACCATACAAGCCAGATCCACCGGAGCACCCAGCAGTGGCGCGCAGCAGCAGATCGAGCTGAAAGCCACTACCACACCAGAGACACCTCCCCGCAGCGCACACACACATACCCAGGACAATACCACCCCAGATGCCATGCACACCACTGCAACTGAGCACCTATAGCCAGCTGCAAATCAGAGACCACCACAGTATTCATATCAAAATAGATTTATCTAATTAACATATTAACAATAACAACATGAACAGACAGAACTATATACAATACAAGGGTGGGAATGCGGGTACAAGGTAGGGGTGGGTAAGGGGCAGGGTGAACAACTGGGAGAGGAAGGCAGGGTGTGAGGGATGGGTAAAGGGGAGGTGATGGTCAGCTACTGCCCACCAGCCTGCTCGTCAGCTGGCGCTGCTGGTCAGGGCCTCCTCCTGCGCCTGATTCCACGGCGCTGCAGGTCCCTCAGGATCTCGAGGACTCCATGGACACGTCAAGGAGCTGGTGGACTGCCCACTCGATTCTCCACAGGATCAGGACACCTAGGACAAGGGATCAGAATCAATGTCTGTGACTGTCCATATCCCTGAAGCCCACCCAACATGCATGGCATACAGCCAAGTGCCCGCTCCTGTGATGGAGTGCACCCACCCACAGTGACCGTGCACAAGACAAGCCCAACCAGGCAGCAACAGCCATGTGTGCCCACTGCACACACACACCACCCATGTCCAGCACAGCACAACCAAGGCTGTACAGTGACGTGGCTATACAGTGGAAGGCAGTGCCACAGCCATGTGCCCAGTGCATGCATGGGCCACCATTGGCGCACTCCTAGACATGCAGTGCCACTGGACAGTGCTGACTGTCACATGTCGCGTGCATGGCAGTGTTGTCCATGGATGGTGGCCATGCCCTGCTCCCCCACAGCATGCAATAGCATACACGATGTCATGACACTCACCCTCATCATACTGCTGCGGCTGCTGCTGCTGCCGTGGTTTGACTCACCACCACCACCAACATGTACAGCCACCGCTGCCACCTGCTGCGGTTCAGCCTGGGCACACCTCGCGCCCACCACGCCTGTAGGGAAGCAAAGGTGAGAAACACATCAGTGAAATCCCAAAGCAGACAGCCCCTGCTCCAATAGAGTGTCTGCCACCCAGCCAGACCCATACATCACACATATCCTGTAAACACCGCCACGCCAACCATAGACCAACCCTCCCCATGTGCTGGTCACAATACACAGTGTTACCCATATGGACAATACAGGTGCATAGACGGCTCACCCACCTGGCCTAGGCACCATGCCCCTCCTGGCATGTGAGCGTGAGTCGCGCCAGTAGTGCCTGCTCCTCCTCCGCGGGTCACCGTGCAGGTGCCTGCACTGCTCTGCTGGCGCTGCCAGCCAGTGGCCTCCTCCAGTGCAGTGGCCACCTGCTGCCACACATGTGTGCATGCCACGTTCAGGGTTCATCCCCAAACAGTGGCCATGGTGAGGCTCCACTATGGCCACCAGGTGGCAAGCTCCATCGCACTCCATTGTGGGGTTCTCCGCGTGCCATCCCTGCATGTATAGTAGGCAATATGGCGCCCGCAGCACGGCAACCCTATCGCGGAAATGTTGCGCAATGCAACTTCATTAGTCCTTATCATGCTGTTTGTATAGCGCCGCCAGTCCGTATCGTGCTGTTACCGAGCGGGCGATAGAGCTTCAGGCATGCCATCGTGCAGCGAAGGGGCAAGGTCGGGCACAGGGTCATGGGTCTCTGGCGCAGGGCCACGCCGTAGCCAGCATCTATGTCCATGCGATTGGTACGCCTGTAGTGCCAATGCCACAGTGGAGTATTGCGCAGTTGTGCCACTGCCACGTGGTGCTACTGTCGTAGCACCACTGGCACAATGGTGGCCATGTCCGAATTGCCTATCGCACACGCACGTCATCAGCGCAGCAATGCCTGCGAAACTACCTGGGCATGCGCGAGTGCGCTGTACTACGCGGTCACAGAACTCGCCATTGGCTCAAGCTGGTTCAACCGTATTGCACAAAGTGCAACAGCGATATTCAACCGTCGTATGCAAATCATCCAATCAGCCATTCAATGGCTCAGTGGGCCTGATTGCATCTCATTAAAGTTGCTCCAGTCCTAATTTGCATGCATTGCGCTATAAATCTGCGACACTGTTCTGCAGTGGCCAGATTCGATTACTGCAGTTGATAGGTGAGTTGCATGCATTGTGCTGTTCTGGACCATGGCCCCAAAGATGCTGTGTACTGCACAGCCACAGGTGACCACTGTCACCCATACAGGCTGTGAAATGTCCGGCGAGGACTGGGTGAGGAGGATGATGGTGGGCGGAAGAGGAGGCCCAACTACGAAGGCGGAGACAGAGGCACTGTTTGGAGGCCTACCTGGCTGAGGAGCCACTTCTCCAGTGGACAGCGGGGCACCCCTCAGGCCCGTGCTGCTGCATGGGAGGGGGTGGCCGTGCCGTCAACCTGCACGGCAGCCACCAGCGCTCTGTGCAGGAGTGTAAAAAGAAGATGAGGACCAACAGGAGGAGGTGAAGGAGGCGGGTTGCAGCCATCAGGCGACACGTGCTGCAACAGGCGGTGGACAGCTGACCCTGGCGGAGGACATGCTGCTGCAAGCATGCAGCGCAGTGCCGTGAGGTGTACCTGGAGGTGGCTTCCAGACAGGTGGTAGCCCATCACTGCATGGTATGTCATGGTTGGGGGAAGGTAATCACATTCACTAACGTGTCCTTCCTTTCTGTTACAGATCCTGTGCGTCTGCAGGGGTCAGCAGTGGAGGTCCTGTCCACTGTGGACAGCCACCAGTTGGGAGGGACCATCCACCTCCACAGATTGCCGCGTGCACTGCGGCAGTGTGCACACCCAGCTACCTTCACTGATGTTGAGACAGGTGTGGGAGTGCCCTTCCTGTGTCCCAGCGATCTGGCATGCAAGCATGCCAGCATGCTGCGGCTGTGGTTGTGGCACAGACCTGCACCATCGATGATGCACCGACCACTATGGGCATTGAAATGTGTGTGTCACAGAATGGACACACAGCAGGCCAACTCAACCATGGATCTAGCTGGTTCCAACATGTGTGCCCAGCATGTCAGCACAGTCCCAGGCTGTGCCTGTCAGCACCAGTGGGGCAGCACCAGTGGCTGTGCAGGTCACTGGCACTGTTGTGGCTACAGAAGTGGAACCACTGATCCCGTGGGCACAGCAGGTGGGCCGGGCAGCAGCAGTCACCCAGCGACTGGAAGCACAGGGCTCAGCGGTGCTGTAGGTACACCACCTGTGGACATGCCCATATCTGGTCCTGGTGAGCAGGTGCCCACCCTCAAGGGGTGCTGTACATCAGGCCCTTCCAGACCTTGAGGACAGGTTGCCGATGTGGCAGACAACCTCTTTGATGAGCACACCCACCTGCTGCAGGCATCAGTACAGCAGCAGATGCGGGCTGCAACATCCGTGGAGGCACTGTGTGTGGCTCTGGAACGGGTAGAGGAGCAACACAGCAGGGACACTGAGAGGATCCTGTCTCGGATTGACCATTTGCGGGTAGATGTGACTACTGCCATCGACAGGCTGACATAGGCAGTGGTCGGGTGCGTGCCACAGTGGGCACACAGTCAGGTGCCCCTGTGCGCTCACACCACGCAGTACGCTATCCACCCCCATTCCCGGCGTCAGGCGACACCCACCCTGTCGACGCCGGGTTCAGCTGTGGGCATCCCGAGCACCCCTGATACAGGTATGTTTGGTATGCTGCAGACCCCTGTGCGGACAAGGTCGCGTTCGCAGTGGGACCCCTGGTGGTCCATCTGTGCCACCCATGTGGCCCTATCTCAGCCTGCCAGTGCTGCTGGGTCCCGGCGGGCTGCCCATGCATCCGGTGGCAGTGGCACTGTGCCGCGACACTGAGCTGTCTCCCAGTGCGGGCCCTGTCTGGTGCTGCCCTGTGTGCAATGTGTGTTTTGGTGGGCAGTGCACCAGTGGGTGCCCTCCCCTACGCCGACACCACGGACAATCTGCACACCCTCCCGACTGCTGTCCACAGGTGCATGTGCATGATGATGCCTGCATTGCGCTGTACACCACAGTGCAAGGGTGCCAAGCATCTGACACACCTACATGGACAGTACAGGTGGTGGTGGTGGCCTGTACGATGTGTGTGTATTTGTCTGTTCCTGCTCTGTTGTGCACTGACCCTGTGCACTTTGTGCCTGGTGTGTGTGTGTGTGTCTGTAGTCTGTCCATGTGGCGTGTTACTGTTCATCCCTCCTGGTTTGTGTGTGTGTGCTTCTGTGCCCTGCCACTTCCCTCGCCGTCCTGCACCCCTGGTGTGTTTCCCTGTGTGTGTATGTGGGTTGTACCCTAGCCACTGTTGGTTGCACATGGCCCCATGACTTACCTGTGTTGGGAAGTGCTCCTCTGTGATGGTGTCCGGTGCAGCTGGGCCAGCTGGATCAGTCGGGGGTCACGCCCGTCCAGGGGGCTGCTCATCCCCATCATCACCGGGCGTCACCAGTGTCCCCATCGCTGTCCCCTCCTCGACCTGTATGGCTATCCCACAGTCTTTGGCCATGTTGTGCTGGATACAACAGGCCAGGAATATCCACAGGCCTTTGAGGGCTGTACTGTAGGGCACCGCTGGAGGTTTCTAGGCATCGGAGTGTGCCTTCAGCATCCCAAACACCCGCTCGATGATGTTGTGTGTGGCGGCATGTGCCTCATTAAGCGCTGCTGCGATGGGAGTGGCCGGTAGGGTGTGAGCAGCTAGGGACGAGTGGGTATCCACTGTCACCTGTGTGGAGATAGTGGAGGTTAGTGTCATGTTCAGGCTCATATTGCCCCTAACCCTGTGTGCCACTCCCATGGCACCTGTGGCTTACCCACCCTTGCCCCATTTGCCAATCCTACATGCATACTCACCCACTAGATGTCCTGTGGGGATGTCCCCACTTCAATTGATGGCACAGTGATGATTGGTACCATATGAATGAATCGTGTGCTCCGCCAGGGTGCGTGGCACAGATATTGATGATGTGCCCATGGGCATCACACACCACCTTGCAGTTGACACTGGAAAACCCCTTCCGATTACGATGAAGGCAGCCCCATCAGGGCCAGGTGGCGTCTGAATGGCCACATGGGTGCAATCTATCGCCTCATCCGCCAGATCATCGTGCTACCCTGGAACTCCTGTTATGTTTGCTGTACGCCTGCCGCAGTGCTGGGGAAATGGATGTACTCCGCAGCATGTGGCAGCAGTGTGCTGAGCAATTGGGTGAGGATGCGTGATGTGGCCGACTGTGTTATGCTTGTGGTGTCCCCTGTTGGCCTCTGGAAGGTACCCGTAGTGAGCAAGCACATGCAGGCTGTTACCTTTGTCTCCACTGACAGAGGCGTGACTCCGTCGTGAGGGTGCCTGCATCACATCACTGCACAGCTCACAGAGCCTCCAGTATTGCCCTGTTCAGGCGGTACCAGCCCACAATCTCTACATCTGAATACAGCTCAAAGCTGATGTGGGCACGGTACTGCCTGTTGGGGCGTATCAGCTGACGGGCCTCTTCCACGGCCACGCCCCCTGCAGCATGCCTTCCACCCCTCATTACAGCTTCCATGTGGAAGCTGGCACTGTCCATCTCCTGGCTTGTGTTCCCCGGCTGTTGGTGATCTGTTACCCCGCTGTCCTGACTGCTACCCACTGCACGGTACACCTACTGGCCTCTGCACTCTGTGGCCCCACACACCTTCACTTGCCCCTCTTCTGTCCTGTGCACTCCCTGGCCTGCACTGTTTCCTGCTCTGGCCTGCTCTGTCTCCCTGCCTCATGTGACTTCCTGTCGTTCTTGCCTCTTCCTTAAGCCTTTTATTTTGGCTCATTTCCGCCATGGCACAACTTCCACCTGATCCACTGTTGCGCATTCGCAAGCCTTTGAATATCGCATTGATGCATTTTATGCATGGTTTCACCCTTCCGGGTTGCGCGAATACCTTCATTAGCATTGCGCCTGTTGCTCAGCATGTTTTCTGTGGCACAACTGCCTCCTGCTGAATATCGCATAATGGTGCACCCAGACTTGCGCTTGAGCAAGAACCCTATGCGCAGCAACCCTTTTAAATATCCCACCCTAAATCTATAGTGCAGGGATTGAATGTGATGGAGACTAAACCCATCTGTGGAGGGACTGAATGTGATGGAGACCAAAGTCAGCTGTGGAGGAATCTACAATGTTGGAGACTAAATCCATCAGTGCAGGGATTGAATGTGATGGAAATTAAAGCCAGCAATGGAGGGACTGAAGGTGATGAAGACTAAAATCAGCAGTGGAGGGACTGAAGGTGATGAAGACTAAAGTCAGCAGTGACAGGATTAAAAGTGATGGAGACTAAAGTTGAGAGTGGGGGATTGGAGGTGATGGAGACTAAAGCCAGTCGTGAGGAATTTAAGGTATTGGAAACTAAAGCCAGCAATGGATCTGGAGTCTAAAGCCAGCAGTGAGGCATAGACATTAATGGAGACTAAAGCCAGCAGTGAAGGGATTGAAGTAACGGAGACAAAAATCAGCTGTGGAGGAGCTGAATGTACAGTAGGCAGGCTAAAGCCAGTTGTGGAAGTGTTGAGCTGGAGACTAAAGTGAGCTGTGGAGGAATTTATGTTGCTAGAGACAAAAACATCTTTGGAAAGCTTTAAGGTGGTGGAGACTAAAGCCAGCAATAGATCTGAGTCTAAAGCCAGCAGTGAGGCATAGAGATTAATGAAGACTAAAGCCAGCAGTGGAAGGATTGAAGGTAATGGATACTAAAGTCAGCAGTGGGGGATTAAAGGTGATGGAGACTAAAGTCTGTGATGGAGGGACTGATTGTGATGAAAACCAAAGCCAGCCATGGAGGGACTGAATGTACGAGGAGACATGGAGGGATTTAATGTGCGGAGACTTAAGCCAGCTGTGGAGGAATTTATGATGTTGGAGACTAAATTTATAGTAGAGGGATTTAATTAATGGAGTCCAAATTCATCAGCGGAGGAATTGAATGTAATGGAGATTAAAGCCAGCTGTGGAGGCACTGACCTGGAGTCTAAGGTCAGTTGTTTGAAGAATCTGTGATGCTGGAGACTAAATCCATCTGGGAGGGATTGAAGGTGATGGAGACTAAAGCCAGCTGTGGAGATATGGAAGATGATGGAGACTAAAGCCAGTGGTGGTATATCTAAAGGGATTGAGACTAAATTCAGCAATGCTCTTGTGATGTTGACAGTGCAAGATTGTTTTTCACATAGTACATCTGTAATTGTTATATTTAAAAACATGCACTGGATCCCTATTAGTTGCCCACAAATATAAGCTGAAGCTGTTAAAATCATGACAATATTTCATATTGATAGAGGGAAATGTTATTGCCATCATTCTGGTCTCTGAAGTCTTTAAATATTTAGTCACTACTCACCCTGGAGTGTGTTATTAGGCTTATGAGATGGCGTTGGTTTGTAAAAATACATATACACACATATATATGTATTTATACAGCATATGTTTTGGGATAAATGCAGGGATAAAAAGTTGTATCTACGGCAGGCAGTGGCGATATTACTTATATCTCCATTTTCCTATATGTTGTAGTGATATCTTCAGTGTTCCTACACGTCACGGTGATATCTCTATGTTCCTATACATCATTCTGATATCTTCTGAGTTCCTATATGTCATCCTGAGGAAATTATGAATAAACAAACTTACAAAATTTGCCAACAGATAAAGGCCTAGAGGTCTATCAAGTCTGCTTGAATGTGCAGCTAGCACCCCTATTCTGCAGCTGCCTTCCCTCCCACCCTTCCCTTGCCCTGTCCCAGCCCCTTTGAAGAAGTCTGCTGTTCTACTGGTTACTACTTCTGTCGTAACGATTCTACCCAGCTACCACCGCCTCTGTAAAAAGTGTCTCTTCATCTCCCTCCTGAACCTTCCTCTCTCCAGTCTCATATCATGGCCCTGGGTGTCTCTCCCTCTACTCTATACCTGTCTTGTTTATTCCTTTCATGTACTTAAAGGTTTCAATCATGTCCCTCTGTCCTTCCTCTCCTCCAGTGAGTCGTTCCAACTCCCTCAGCCTCCTCCATATGATAAGTCCCCAGCCCCTTGATCATCTTTGTCGCCCTGCACTGCATCCTCCAGTAACTTAATGTCCCTCTTCAGATATGGGTGCCAGTACTGCACTCAGTACTCCAGGTGTGGTCTAACTAATGACCTATACAGTGACAGAATCACCTCCTCCCTCCTCGAGGATATTCCCTTGCAATGCGCTCCTATCATGGTATCATCAGCAAACAGACTGATCTTGCTCTTGATGTCCAATGATATGTCTGCAATGAATATCCCAAATAACACTGGTCCCGACACTGAGCCCTGTGGAACACCGCATCACTACCCTTGGGAATGAGATCTCCCCACACCACCACCCTGTGTTGCCTTCCCTGAAGCCAATTCCTACCCATCTCACCAGCTTTGCACCTGCCCCTGTGCCTTCTAACTTACTTCCCAGCCTCCCATGTGGCACTGGAGTTGAATGCCTTACTGAAGTCCAGATACAGGACATCCACTGCATGGCCTCATCCAGTTGCCTAGTTACCCAGGCATAGAACTCCACCAGGTTGGTTTGGCGGGATCTGCCAAGTATAAAAGCCCTGCTGTCTGCTGCCATGTAGTCTTTTGGCCTGGAAAGTGAAAGTGTTTTCTTTCAAACTTGCGGTTCTAACAAGGGCAGCCTGCTCTGCAGCTCTCACTGTACATACCTGCAACCCCTCTCCACACCCACACCCACAGGGTTCTGATATCTGGTTCATCCTGCACAAGTCCCAAACAAATCTTTTCAAAAACTTATCTGGTTGATTCTGCCATTTTCTCTGGGTTAGGGAAGAAGCAGTTTCACTTTCCATATGGTAAACTTGTAGTGACAGAGCACTATCTATACTGTATAAACTTAGGATATCCCAGAGACTTAAAATAAGGCACTCTGCCTGTAAAATGTTAGAAATCTGTCTTTTTTCTTAGTTTCCTAATGTTTCTTTAAAAGAAGCTGCTGACAGTAGAAAGAGGACAGAGAATGAATCAGCAGCTTTGGAAAAGTGAATGCAAGCCTGAGTGAGCGTTGCTATAGTAACACTTGCTGACGCTTGCATCCACTTTTCTGAAGCTGCCGACTCACTCGCCTCCTCTTTCTACTGTTGGCAGCTTCTTTAAACAAACTTTAGGAAACTAAGAAATAAGCCAGAGTTCTAACATTTTACAGGCAGAGTGCCTTTATTTTAAAATCTCTGGATGTCATAATTTACACAGTATAGATAGTGCTTGGTCACACTACAAATTTAATTACAGCATGGAAAATGAAACTGCTTCTTCCCTAACACCCTGAGAAAATGGCAGGATCAACCAGATAAGTTTTGTTAAAAAAATATATATATATATATATATATATATATATATATATATGTATATTTCTTTAGCAATTATGGCAGCATCAACCAGATACCTTTTTTAAATAAGTATTTCTTTAGCAATTATGGCAGGATCTACCATATAGCAGAACCATTTTTGAGGGGAGGGGCTGCAGTTGTGGAGCCGCCTACTGTGCCAACTGTACTAAAGGGGAATGATAAGATTTTTTAATAAATACTGCATTTCTTGACCAACTATTAAAGGATCAACCAAATGGCAGAGCTGCATGGGATGGGGGTGCAGCTGCCTAATAAATCAGATATGTGGGGGATGATGTTAAAGTGGGAGGGTGGGGTTGTCTTGGGGCCCAAAACATATGTTATATAACAGAACATAACATGACCTGACTGAAGATATCATATGTCTTCCTCGAGGTCAATGGCATCAAGATATCTCACTCGTGGCTTCCGCAACTTGTGAGATATCATGATATCATTGACCTCTTATGAGGATAAATAGATATCTTCAGTCAGGCCATGTCATATATATATATATATATATTCATGGCAACATCAGTTAGTTTGTTCACAGTGACAAAGCGGGAATCGATGTTAGGGTTGCCACCTTCCACCCCACCCACCCCGCCCCCACCAACAGGCATCGGGGTGCGTTAGGGTCATCGCCTTTAACTCTCACCCCATCTCATGTGTAAACAAGCTGAGGTGGTGCAGTATAGGAGAATGGGGTGAAAGTTGAGACCGATGACCCCAACACACACCTGATGCCTGTTGGTGTGGTGGAAGAGGTGGCAACCCTAACATCCAATTTCCTCGCTTTTGTCACTGTGGAACAACCCTAACTGATGCATTAAACTGAGTTTCTTTGCCATGAATTTCCTTCTTTGAGAATGTGCACTATAAATAGTGAAGTAACGGTAACGAAACAGTTAAACGGTAATGCACATCGTGATACAAATGTTAACAGTAACGCAAATGGTAATAGAAATGCAGTGCAAACATTACTGAAAACAGAAATGCAAACACAAGCGTGTATGCAAGCAAATCGTAATCGCGATAGTCACAGTAATGCAATTGAAATGCAAACGCTGATGGTAACACCAACGATGACGCCAAAGGAAACAGAAACGTAAATGGAAACACAAACAGAAGTGCGACGCAACACAAATGGTAATGCACACGGTGATGCAAACATAAATGATAACGCAAATGGTACTAGAAACGCAAGCACAAATGATAATGGAAAAGAAACGCAAACGCAGTGGGTACAGAAATGCAAACCGAATGCGACGGTTACAGTAATGCAATTGGAAATGCAAAATGGTAACGTAACAGCAATGATGACGCCTAAGGAAAGACAAACACAAATGCAAACTGAATCGCATACGCAAACGCAAATGGTAATGCACATAGTGACGCAAAATGAAACACAAACAGAAACAGTAGTGGAAACACAAATGGTAACAATAATGCAAGCATAAATGAAAAGCATAATGAAAGCTGCACTGAGTGGCATACACAGGAGCAGCTAAGCAAATGGGTACAGAACGCTAAGTGGGAATGCTATCTGTTAACCGTAATGGAAGTGCACACCTGTTTTTGCCTAAACAGCTGCATAGAGAAACACAGTGAGTACAAAGAGTATGCATAATAATGGGTCTCTGAACAGAAAATTGCTTATATCTCAGGAACCGTGATGAAGTAGAAATAAAATGAAAATGAAAATTTCATATGATCTATGACTTTCCTGGCTAGTTTTGCACTTAGTCCTCTAGGGCTAAGCGATTTTCTGATGAAAGTCCATATCTCAGCCGCTTCCGAGATACGGGCCTCGAATAGCATGGCAGACGCCGCAGTGTTAGTCTATGGGAAAATCATCACTTTCAGAGTACCATACTTTTGCATCCCTGCAATATTTTGTCACCAAACTACCATAAGCACATCTGTGGATGTTGGCTTTCTTCCCTCAAATTTCAGCCCAAAGACCAAACCGTTCTTTTGCAGCAGGATGGCAAAGAATTCCTGTTATTTTGGCCATAGTGTGCACAACTCACAACACTTTCACAAAAAAATCATGAAAGTGTTTCCAAGTTCGACACTACTTTGTGACATTACAGATTACAAAAATTTGAAAAACATTTCTGGGGTGTTTAACCCCCAAAAAGACATGGCTAGCATCCTCAGGGCTCGACTAGGTGAACACAAAAATAATTATGTCCTCAGAGGTCTCAAATTTAAATGGCAACCATTTCTGTGACCACTAACTGAAAAAAAAAATGGCTCACTCACGACACTACAGGGTAATTTGCGACACTAAAACTGCATTTGCGACACTGTCGAACTTTTTGTTAACTTTTCCCATTGAGTATAATGGGAAACTTGTTTTTGAATAACTTTTGAACCATGTAATATTTTTCACAAAATCTTCAAAAGGCACATCAGGGACCCTGGCTGCATTTTCCCTGAAGGTTTCGGACGGTCGCACAAACCATGCGACCTGTAGGCATGAGCAAAGAATCGCCAAAAGCGTAAATGTGCTATGGAATGTCGCTTTATAACTCCACAACGTATATCCGACTGGTACGAAACTTGGTGGATCCAGAGGTATATGGCACTGCTCAGCGCCTGCCAAATTTCAAATATATCTGTCATACAGTGGCAAAGTTATTAAGCTGCAAAGTTTCACACTTTAACCTTAAATGGGCTACTCAACCCTAACTATAGTGGCACGGTATATAGATATAGATATATATACATATACATACATACAGATGTGACAGCCAGGATGCAGCACAGAAATGCTGCAGAATATCACCAAATGCTGCAGTTTACTGCAGGGGCTGTCATAAGTCAATGGCAATTAAGCCCTTTTGTCATGCAGGATTTTGACATGTCATTAGTGCAAGTTACTGCACTTCACTGTGCTGACTCTAACGTGCATATGTGTGTATATATGTGTGTGTATATATATATTATATATATATATATATTACATATATCATTCAGGTAAGCTGTGTGACTGTAAGACAATAGATGATGGTCATATGATGTGTTTTGCAGATTCAGGTTACAAGACTTGCAGCTCATTTTATAGTACTGTATCAATTAGTAAGATTTTGTTCTGGAACTTTTTATAGAATTAATTTTTGGTACAAAATTGTCCAATTTGCCTATTTAGATTATTTGAATTCAACATTACTTGGACTTACCATATATGCTTTTGTAAGCAAACTTTTTCTTTCTTTTCTGAAAAGTTGCATAGAGTATAACAATATGAAATGAGCTCAAGCAAAGGAGACATGGCGTGGCAAATGTATCATGATTTATGCATTTTATTTTTCCTGCCCCTTTAATGTTTTAATGCATGATGTTCACAGGCATGTATTAAACCACTCTCCTGCTCATACTTTACAGATTACTGCCATCTGACCTTCGACCCAAACACAGCACATCGGCATCTGCCGTCTGCAAAGAGAACCGAAAGGTTAAGCACGAGTCTTCTGAGTCCTCTCTGCCCCAGACCACCCCGATAGGTTTGAGTCCATTTGGCAGGTGTTGTGCACACAGGGCCTATGTGAGGGTCAGTATTATTGGGAGATCAAGGTCTCAAACCACTGGGTCGATCTTGGGGTAGCCTACATCGGATAAAGCGGAAGTTGAATGACAAGCACTGGTTCATTGGAATGAACGAGGATTCATGGAGCCTGCAGCTGCATGACAATCGATACTCAGTCTGGCACAAGGGCAAGGAGGTGAAACTTGAGCCTGTAACATATAGCGAGTTGGAGTGCACCTGGACTACCCTGGTGGTACTCTCACCTTCTATGGGATAGGGAAGAGATGACACGCTATACACTCTGCTGCTGCAGAGCCCTATACCCAGCTTTCTGGATCGGTGAAGATGTCACTGTTGCCCTTTGTCGGCAAACACCAAATAATGCCTTGAGAGTCATTGAATGCTGAGGTCATGGTATGCCTTTGCCTAGCCATATCACCCACAACCATGGAACAGGAATTTGCATTTTCTGTTAACACCTGCTCCTTCTGTTGATGGGCTCTCTATTTGCACAGCTTTGTATGGAGCTGTATAAAAGCCAATACATTGACTCCGTTTTGATGCATACTGCTTCCTCATTACTAATATCATAAACATTACGATTCCAAAGGAAATGTGCTGGTAAGATCGGGGCTCTGCACAGGGTGGGTGCAGGTAGCCCTCATTAGAAAAATCAGTGCTCTGTATTCAGCAGTATGTACTGGAAGTTTTTTTTGGGGGTTGTTACTTATTGGTTCAGAGATGTCTTCATCACAAGAATGATCTGAACAGGAAAAGAATGATTCAAAGGAAATGTGCTGGAAAGATCTGGGTTGCTATGTTTTGTAGGGTGGGTGCTGAAGCCCTTAGTGAAAATCAGGGCTATGTGTTTATCAGTGCAGAGAACTCTCAGTTGAAAGCTTGGGGCTCTAGTGTTTAGCAGGGTAGGTGCAGGGAACTCTTAATTGAAAATTTAGGGCTGTTTTCTACAGAATGGGTGCATGAACACCCTCAGTATAACATCGGGCTCTGCAGGGGTGGGTACAGGTAGCTCAGTGGAAAGATCAGTGCTCTGTGTTTAGCAGTGTTCTGGGAACTGTTTTTTTCTTCTTAGGCCCGTTAAGCACTACAGCACGGTTGTGCAAACTGTTTTAAAAGTGGATTAGTACTTACCATGCTGTAGCGTTCATACTGCAGCCCCTTCCTGTGATCCACATCAGGCAATGCATTTTACAGTGTTCACACTGTGGAGAGATCTGTGCCCACTATGAACTGAATTCAGCAGCATGGAAAAGCTGCTTACCGTGATCTTGGTCAGCTTGCTTGAAGTGCATTAAAATGGATATGAGCTGGCGTTTGCACTCTAGGTAAATAACTGCACTTTTAAAACAGATTTCTGGAAGCATGTCTCAAGCAGGTCTCATCAGGGTTTGAGCACGCCCAAAATTCCTATCTAAAAGCGAAGTTATGTGCGAACGCCGATCCAGGCCAGAACGCATTTGAAACGGTTCAAGCGCTGAGAACCATTTCAAATGCCCCAGTGTGAACGGGCCATATGGGTTCAAAGGTGCCTTTATTATAATGAATGGATTGGACAGGAAAAAGATGAACATCTCCTGGTGTCTTCATGCCCATTCACCTAAGGAGACACAATCATCACCTCCCAAAATTAGACAGGTGACTGGGATCTGTATGGCCAAGGCTAGATGAGGAAAGTTAGAGAAGTGAGGAGGGAAGGTAAATTGACTAACTATGTTTGACCTGGATACAAAGCTGTCTAGAATGGAGCCATATTTTTCTAATTTATCTATATTTCCAGTCATGTAATAATGCACTTATTACATTTTAGATGATTTAATCATCGTATTTATTCATGTCTCAAAACTGGGTGATTTGGGTCTTTCCAATGTTGAAGGATTCCTTTTTCTGCATTGTGGAGTAGCACATACCGTAATTGTTGTGACTGTTCAGCTAGATTTATAATATTTACAACCCAAGCATAATCATTCCAGAGTTGAGTGGGATTTTTTTTTTAATACTTTGAAATAAATCCACAAATGTTCTTCCAATATTGAGAGAGCAAAGGAAAAATATGATCATATGAAGAAGTGAGCCCTTTGTATTAGGCTTCCAGGCAGGGGTCTGAAATGGAGTGATTAATTTTATTTAATCTTTCAGGGGTGTAATGAACTCTATGTAAAATATTAAATTTAATCTGTCTTACTTTCTTATTTTGTGACCCTGAGGTGAACAATGTTAGAAAAGTGCTCCATTCTTGGTCAGTGAAGATAATACCTAAATCTCTCTCATGCCTATTTTAAGGAGGATAAATCTATAGGAATGCCATCCCTTAACAAGGGTATATTTTCCTATAAGCTTATGTGGAGAATTAATCACTGAAATAATAGCTATAGATGAGTTTGTAATCAAAGATCCAGATTTCTTATACATTACTTAATGATTTCACTAAGATATAAATATTTCATAAAGTTACCACCGTAAGTGCAAGTAAATTACTGAAATACTCAAAAGCGATAAATATGTAATTTACATGAAGTTATTGCAAGTCCATGGGCGGATTCACAAAAGGCAATTGAGGTGCAAGGCAGCTTACATAAACAAAATGGTGCAACTAGCTTGTGTCATGAGTTGAGTTGTGTTGGGCTTCAGAAAGGCAGCCTGTAACATGCTGCAGGCTCCGACTCGAAGAGTTGTGCATCAGTGGTATAAGGGCAGGGTGCAGAAATAGGCTGCCGTCTCAGATGTCATGAACATAAGAAAAATCTGCACTCCACAGGTTCTCGAACATTAAATCCCTTAAGAAAAAAAATCTGTAGACTTTTGAAAGTTTTCAAATGGTTCAGATACCTTCTTTTATTTTGCTTTTCCACAAATACCGTGACCACAAGCGTAACTCCTGTGCTTTGCTCTTTCAAGCTTCCTTAGGGAGTATCACATACAAAACATTCTGGGCTTTATACAAATAAAAAAGTGACATCATCAATTACATCATATGTTATCAGCATATTGTTTGCTTCATGCTTTATCATGTCAGCCCTCTTTGAATGTTATATATTTATGTGAAAGGGTTTTATTATAAAAAAGATAAAAATAACAACAAAAAATATAAATTATTTAAAAATGAGAATTTAGTGTAATAAGCTAAGCAATTTATAGTTTTATTTTTCTATTGCCACATACTACAGCTAAATTTATAAACAAGATTCATTTCAAATAGGATGACTGTTTTAATACAAAAATAAAGAAATGTGTGTCTCAGAAATATATTTAGAAACAATCTTACGAACTTCTGTATACATACAGAGCTCAGTCGGCAGTGGGCTACTGTGGTGAGAGGTGGGCTGTGCCAATCGCCTGACAGGTATGGGTGTGGGGGGCAAGGTGGTCTGGCACTTCAGGGTGGAGGGTGGGGGCCACTAGACCACAAGGTCTACTGTACTGAATAGAGACTTGGGGTGTGGAAGATATGTACATACCATTAATATACAGCAATTCTGCGATCGGGGTTCATGGCTGGGGGCTGACATATAACATATTAGTGTAGTTTGGGGATCAGGGGCTGGGTTGGGGATTGACTACTGCATCACCAGGAAATTGTATGTACAGTACATGCTGGCATGTTCTGGTGGATCGAGACTGGGGAGGTACCACTGCAGTCGTGCCTCCTGACAACCCCTGCGACTTCTGGCACACCCAATGGTTATGCCATTTCTGTGTGGCAGTACCACTGCTGCCACAAGCCACAGGATGCAGACTCATGACCCTGTCTGATACTGAATTGGGTGCAGAGCCCTGATGTAGGGTTGTTGGTGCAAGCTGCCAATGTCACAGCTTGCATCTGACTTTATGAATCCGGCCCATAAGTCTGTCTTTCATTCATATGTTGGGAATTGAAGCAATGGAGATGTGTGGATTGAAGAAAATTGAAAAGAGACAAGACAGATTACTTTTAAATTCTAATAAAACATTTGCCCATTGCCAAGCAAGGCTAGTGTTTTAAAGCAAAACTATTTTGATGTGGTCCTTTTACAGAGTCAGTTCTAAGAAAGTACTTATCTTTTAAAAGGTACTATATGGGCTTCTAGAGGTTCTCTGTTATAAAGGTGAGGAAAATGGGCAGAACAAATAGCATAGCCACATAGGATGAGTGGCCAACCACAACAATTGCCAAAAGCGACAACAACAGTGCCACAGTGACTTTTGGCAGGGGCTTTTCCCGTGCAGCCCCCTTGCCACTCCTTACTAAATATAATCATCTCTGGGGGATGCAACTTGGGGAGGATGAGAAAAAACATAGTAATTCTCCATTTTGGCGATCGCTGTTTTTCCACTAGCCCAATATTAGCCACTCTTTTCCATTGCCCTTGTTGTTGTTGCCCTTTTCTGATCACCATCTTCATGGGATGTCCTTCTAGAGAGAGCCATGATGGGGGAGAGGTCAAATCATTAAGCCAGAAATAAGCAGAATCAATTTGGGCAGTCAGGTAATACAGTATTGGTTTGGGAGACTAAGCCAGCCACGTTCATGAGAGGGATATCATTTGTCTACTGAGAGTCTTAAGTTAGTGAAAAACAGTGCATTTGTTTGATAGGAAGGACTTGGAAATAGAATATGATTCTCGGCAGAATATTTTCTTATTGATGTTGTTTCTTCCCATCAAAGAGTGGGGAAAAGGGACCATCTGTTAAGATCTGTTTTTTTCAATTGTTTAACCAGGTGAGAGATACTAAGCTGAAAGCTTGTTTACAGGTGCCACCTGGGAGCATAGGGAAGTTAAATGACTTGCTTAGGGTTACACAGTATGCAAGTGGGGACTGTGGGATTCAAACCCAGGTCTCCAGATTTGCAGCCCAGGGCATTAAACCACTGCACTATAATGCCTCCTATTAAGATCTGTGAAGACCTTCTTCATTATTGGAGCAAAGTTTTACTCATATGCTGTAGTTTTCTGTATCCCTATTTAACATAATTACTAAATAATGGATTTTCAAACTGAAATGTCCAATAGAGGAATGGTAAATATTATTAACTTAGAAAATGGGCTTTTTATTCCCTGGACTCTGATTCACTGTTACCCATTCTGCAGGGGGTACATTAATTTCAGTAGGTGCCCAAGAAATAAAAGTTCTACCTGGCATGCCCCAAGGCCAAACTGGTGTCCTTGCACCAGTTG
The DNA here is from genome assembly GCA_016271365.2 of Neoceratodus forsteri. Taxonomy (NCBI): domain Eukaryota; kingdom Metazoa; phylum Chordata; order Ceratodontiformes; family Ceratodontidae; genus Neoceratodus; species Neoceratodus forsteri. The sequence goes on along the minus strand of JADMNL010000024.1, from coordinate 117,662,034 downwards.
AAATTTCAGAATTCATTAGACCCCATTTTTCTGCTCGCTAAGCGGATGACTGATGTGCCACCCCACCCCCTGGATTAGAGAGGCCTCTGAAGCATGATTCCTCAAATACCTTTTGAAATCACTCAACTGCTAGTAACTCTCCAAAAACAATGACTTAAAAAAGTAACCCTTCGTGACAGTACAGACCATTCTCACCTCTGACCTAGCTCAGTCTCCCCTTAGCCAAGCAACTTGAATGCCACAGCCCTGCAATGCATCTCCATCAGTGGGAGACAAAATGAAGAGCGCCACTCCTGTCATCGTGGAGGCGGTAGTGACCTGGAATACACTCTCCCAGCTGAACCACAGTTCTCCTTAAAAAGTTTTCTTTTTAAATTAGTAAGCGCCACCACATTGCAGCTCAGTGCTACTTGTGAGACAGTGGTTCTGTTTTTTGGACAGTACGTTCCTTCCTTTTCCAAACAGTCCTATCTTGATCGACTGACTGATCCCTAGCATGACATCTCCAGACATTGCGCTGCAGCTGACGGCAAAGTACTGACCCTTTTGGAAGGCTGGGCCTGTAGTTCAATGGACGAGCAGCCAGCCATTCCACTTCCTGATCTATATAAGCAGTTCCTCTCAGCCTCTTTCTGAAGTATTTGTTCTTTGTGGCTGGAGGCTTTGTCAGTTGTCCTCTGCTGCTGGCTAGGACCTACCTCCCCTCCCCACCTTGCTTATTTGGCTTCTGCTTGTTTCTGCTAGACTTTTGTTGTCTGTTCTCCTGCATTTAGTTTGTATTTTGCCTCAGCTGTTTGCTTCTTTGTGTTGTTTGTTTCTCTGTTCCTCTGTGTTTGTCTATCTTTTGTTTTACCTTTTGGGGGCTTCTGTTTCTAACACACTTTGTATATTGCTAATCCAGAGCTCATGCTACTTGCTCTCATGTACTTTCGCAGTACATCATTATCTGTGTGTTTTAACTCAAACTACATAGCTGCTCTCCATGTTCTGCACCTTAATTATTTTCATCTGGTTCAGGCTCACACTAAACCCTAGCTATATAGCAATCCTGCTTCCTCAATTCCTACCACATACCTCATTGCTGCAGTTTCACTGCACTGCCTAATGTTAGCTTCTTTCAGCACTGCATTTCTTTAATCTATGTTCATCAAATCCTACAACTCAGTTGCTCCATACAGCTGCTTCTCTCTGTGTTTGTACACTGCTATTATACTCTTGAGGTCAGCTAAGCTACCAGTGATGCTATAAACTAGTTTTATATCTGCATGTGGGTCTTGGCCCCTTCTATGACTTTCTTGTTTTCCCTATGGCGGAGACTTGGAGGTGTTGGAAGTAAATGGCCCCATGTGGCATACTTAATGTTCTAGTCCTGCCTCCACCACCTGAAATCCTCAGAGTATTTGTCAGTTTCATTGGCTTCCTTGAATGCCTGGCTGGCTTACCCCACTATTCATATTTGATGTTTCTCTGACCTCCGTGAAGGTCCAACCATTGCTACTCTGTTTTACAGACCTACATGCAAGTCCGACTATTGCTGCTTTGCTTACTGACCTACGTGCGGGTCCGACTATTGCTACTCTGCTTAATAACCTATGTGCAGGTCCACTTATTGCTTATCCAATCATTTCTCAATGTTCACTACTACCATCTGACCTCCGTGTGGTTCCAACAATCACCACTCATTCAACTCCTCTTCAGTTTCTGGGGCATACCAGCCATACCATTCCTGGTGCAGGGCCTCCCTGCAGCCAGTGTACTGCTCTACACCCAGAGTCCACAGCTTGAGCATGCAAAGCAGGGCGGATCCTTCTCACCTGGCCCATAGCTGGGAATGCCTCACTCGAGTGGAATTCATTCATCAACAACTGATGACACCTCAAGTTGTAGAATTTATGACTCAGTAGTGAAGGGGATTAACTGCCCAAAGTGGATTCGGAGGCACCCTTCAAAGCTATTCTCCCCATGACCTGGTTTGTTTTAGGGCGAGTAGGTCAGGTGAGTGCCTCAGCAGTTGTTGCTGTCCTCCTGCCTTGGTTGCCCATGATGTTGCAGAGCACTCTCAACCTTCCATGGTGTTCCCATTAGAGAATTGAGCGAGATCTTTCCTCTAAATTGGAATCTTCCACACCCATTTTTATTGGGTTTCTAAATTGCAGCAGCAGAGCCATCACAAAATAAACATCCCAAACCTGGAGGAGGCGATCTAGGCCTTGGATCCCAGAGATTTCCTCCTCAAAGGTTTTTCTCTCTTCCATGCTTCAGGTCATAACGTTAGTTAGCCGTAGTTAGTGTTCCCTAGTTCGTTTAGGTAGGTTTCGCTGGAAGTGGATGGTGTCCCTACTTGCCGTTCCCTCTCTCCATAGGAGGTCCCTCAATCTCTAATGCAATCCATCAAACTCATGCCATTGCTAACCGCATCTCCTCATGTTATCATGCTGCCTCATGCCTTGTCTACTATGCCTCACAGCTACTGAATGCTAACATGCTTCGTACTTCTATGATTCTTTTGGGGCTCCTTCCTAAGGTACCTTTAGCCAAGGGAATAGTCACAGCACTTTAGGGGTGGAACCCTCTTCAAGGGTTCCTTGCCTTTGGTACCCCTACGGGGTGGTAATTCCTCTGGAATAGAGAGTGTAAATGGCCAAAACCAAAGCAACACAGTTGCACAAGCATATACTGGCTGTGTGGGACATTGAATTGTAAGACTGGGCTTGTAGTTCAATGGACAAGCAGCCAGCCACTCCTACTCTTGACCTATATAAGCAGTTCCTCTCAACTTCTTTCTGAAGCATTTTTTCTTTGCCCACCATCCTCCCTCCTCCTCCTCCTTCCCAGTACCTCTCTCCTCGGGTTCCTTCCTAAGGTACCTTTAGCCAAGGGAATCATCCACGGCACCTCTAGATGTGGAACCCTCTTGAAGGTTCCTTGCCTTTGTTACCCCTACAGGGTGGTAATTCCTCTGGAACAGAGAGTACAGGACCAAGACCAAAGCAACACAGTTGCATAAGCATAACACTATACTGCCTCGTGGGACATTGAATCATATGCGTGCCGTTAAATCAACACTTTAGTATTGTTTCAGCAATTCAGCATATGTGTCAAACACTCTAATTTTGGGCACACAAGTTGTGCAAGGCCTCACAGAACTGTTTCTGCTCTGCCTCCCTCTTTCAGCTAGCTGGTCACTCACTGTCAGTCCATAATCAATTTATAATAAAAACGAAATAAATAAATTGAATGAATGAAAATAAATTAAAAGAAACTGTTCTTTTGCTGGTGGTGGTGTGGAGGAGGATCAGTAGGAGGGAGGAAACAGCATGCAGTATACACACAGCACTATCTAGTGGACAAAACAGAAAGTACAGACTTATTTTGTAAACATATACCTACACACAGCAAAATTAAAGAAAAAAATTAAAAATATATTTCTAGGGACATGGATATGTTGTTCATCCACACTGTCTGGCAGGTTCCTTACTGCTTTAAATCTTGCGGAAGGTCTTCAAGCTGGCTCCTCCCACCCACCGGGTGGTAAAACTCTCGGCTCCGCCCCATGACACAGATCTTCCCTTACCGCTTGGAAGCTCAGGTTCCCTCTTAAACTCTCGTATAAGACTAGTTCTAATTCTTGAATTTTCGAAATTAAAAGTTTATTGCTAAAAGACTTTGGTCTTCTCTCCCTCTCGGCTGCGATGGACCGATCGACTCCCGGTTTCCGGAGATGCCCTTGCGGGCAGAAGATGTCTTGGGCGGATCCGCACTCCACGTCGTTTACTGCTTAGGCCTTGAGAGCGACCCGCGGGCCTGCGACCTGTGCTCTTCCCTTTTAGCCTCGTCCTCGGAACCGTGCTGCCCGTTTACAACTGGGCGTCCAAGAAGAATTTCCTCGGTTAAGTCAAAGAGGCCTGGTCGGCGGTGTCTGCGGGCGGCAGCTCGGCAGATCAACTTCGAGCAGATGATAGCCCTCGAAGGAGGCGGCCGCGAACCACTTCTACCTCGGCTGCGGCATTTGTCCTGCTATCTCTGGTGCCTCTTATTCGACTTCTTAAGAGCTTTGTCTGACCCTCTCGACAAAGGTGAGGGTCCAACTTCTTCTGGACCGTTTTCTCGGTCCAAAACAGAGACAAAAGTAAGTCTCACCGTCCGACCTCTTGGGGCGGAAAGATCCCTCTCCCCTAGTTGTCGACCGGTCGACTTGATCGACCCTCGGCCCGGCCACTGGTTTCGGTGTCCCCATCAGGCCAGTTGACCGAGACTCCCGTCGGCAGCGGTCGAATTTTCTCGACCCGTTGGACCGAGTTGTCGACTGGAAAGCCAGAATCCCCTCTCCCTGTTCCCCGGTGGGAGTTGAGGATCCCGTCGGCTCGTCTGTGCCTCCGGTTCCGGAGCCTTCGGTGGAATCGTCCGAACCGAGGAGTGCGATTCCAGCGACACCTCCCGCACCGTCCTCGGCCTAGCCGAGGTTCTTAGTCTCGGTCTCGGACGTCTTGGCGGATCCAGCCGATCCCGCCGTCATAAGGCGGTCTCGATCTCGGCACCGTGGCAAGCCGGCCGCCGCTCATCCTCCTCCTCCTCCCCGGATGAGGAGGCTTGGCGCAGTTGCGTCGGAGGTATGAGAACTCATGTGGCAACAGCTTCTTCTGACCGGGAATAAGCCGCGCTGTCGTCTTCCCCAGCCATTAAGTGGCTGTCACTGGAGCGGCGAAACAACCCCTCGTTTTAGCCGAGGCCTGTTCCCAGGCGGTTGTTTTGCCAATTCCAGCTGCCCCCCAATTCCAGTGGAACCTCCGCCTCCACAGCCGTTAGTTGGGGCTCCGACCAAAAATTCCTGGTCGGCTCAGGGACTGCCCATAGGCTGTCTGTCACCCACCCCGATAGACCTCGGCAGGTGGAGGTGACTCAGGCCAGGCGGCTCTTGAGGACTCTTCGAGTCCGAGGATGATTCCTCCCTTTTCTCCAAGCGAATGGACTTGGAGTCCTCAGGAGGACAGTCGGTGGGCGATAGCCCTTACGTCCTTCCTAGGATTGCTCGGCTCATCTCGGAGTCCTCTAAGCAGGCCAGGTATCCCTCAAGGAGATTCTGGACGAGGGATTCCTACGAGCCTTTCTGGTGGCGAGGCCATAGTGAGTCTGGCCTTGGAGCTCTGGCAGCCCTAGCTTCCTGTCCTGCGCCTTGACCAGGATGGCCAGGAAGTATCGGTCCCTACCGGTTCCCTGTCAGTTTTGGAACACCCCTCGGCTGAGGGTTGGTTACCGACAGCGTTTTCCGGCGTGCGAGGCGCTAGGGATATGGACAAACCTCCCGACAAGGGTCCAAGAAATTGGACTATGCCGGGAGAAAAGTCTATCTACGTCCTCTCTCGGCCTTCGCCAGGCCAGTTCGGCCGTCCTCATGGCACATTTTCTCATGCCCTGTTGGGCTCCCTGGATAAGGTCGTCCCTCATCTTCCCACGGATCTGCAGACTACGGTCAGGCAGGTGCAGGACCAGGGCAGGGCAGTGGCCAAACAGCAGCTCCAGACTGCTTTAGACATTGGGGACTCCATGCCAGGTCTGTGGCGGCCGCAGTGGCTATGCATCGTCGGGGCTTGGCTGAGGATATCCACCTTTGCCGGATACCCAGCACAAGTTGGCGGATGTTCCTTTTGGGGACTGACCTCTTCAGCCCTGGGGTGGAAGGTCACCTGCAGAGGATCGAGAAGTCCAATGCTACCTTGGACTCGGTCTCTTCCACTCAGAAGGACAAAGGCCTTAAACCACAGCCTAAGCCCCTTCGGGTCCTTCTCGCCCACAGCCGCGCCCAGCAACGTCAGGGCCAGCAGGCTCGGGCTTGGCATCCCAAACCCAAGCCGCGGGCTTCCTCCAACAGGAAGCAGGAGGTAAGGTCCAGGAGGTCCTCGGCGGTCCCTCCTCCAAGCCTGCCCAGTGACAGGCTGAGGGTGTCGCCCCCAACCCCGTCCACCTCACCCAGGTCCCCCTAGGGCGAGCTCAGCACTTCCTTTCCGCCTGGTCCATATTACCACGGACAGGTGGGTACTGAGGTGGTAGGGAAAGGCCTGCCTCTAGGATTCGAGCAGGCCCGCCCTTCAGAGCCGTCACACTCGGGGGCCTCGGGTCCGCAGCCTCACTGTCGGCTCGCCGGGCCGACACGCCTCCTCCTCCTCCAAGCGGAGGTGATCAGGAGGGTGGCGGACCCTCCCTCAGACCCGGGGTTTGTGTCCAGGGTACTTCCTGGTTCAAGCGACGGGGGCTGGCGCCCATTCTCGACCTACACGACCTGAACAAGTTCCTAAGGTCTTGAACCTTCAGGATGGTCACTCTGGCTCAGATAATACCATCCCTGGAACACGGCATGTGGTTCTGCTCTCTGGACCTGCAGGACGCATTCTTTCACGTCTCTATCCGTCCGTCACGCCGAGATTCCTTCGCTTTCGAGCGGAGGGATCCCTCTTCGAGTTCGAGCCATGCCCTTGGCCTGTCTCCAGCTCCCAGGGTCTTCACCAAATGCATTGCAGTGGTGACAGCTTTCCTGTGGCGGCTGAGGGGTCTGGGTGTACCTCACCTGGATGATTGGCTGATAGCAGCCTCCTCCAGACAGGAGGTGGAGCGGTCCAGAGATCTGGCCCTCCAGGTTTGCTCTCAAGTCGGCCTTCTCATCAATGAGGCCAAGTGGAACTCTAGTCGAAGCAGGTGATTCTGTTTATCGGGCAGAGCTTGACTCTCTTCGAGCCAGAGCATGGCTCCGGCGGACAGGGCCGAGGTTCTTACCTCCTTTGCCCAATCATTTCTGGTTGGGCAATCGCGCCTGCCGGGACTTCCTCGCCTCCTGGGTCTCATGGCGGCCTGTACCAGCGTGGTCCGTTGGGCACGCTGGCACATCCCCCTTCAGTGGGGACTGGCCAGCCAGTGGTCCTGGCAGCTGCGATCCATTGGACCAGCTAGTGATGGTGACCCAGGAGATGTGGAATGCTCTCTGGTGGTGGACGTTCCATCTCATCTGCAGGAGGGCATCCCGTTTGTCCGCCCGAGCCGATGGTCTCTCTATCGACCGATGCCTCTCTGATGGGTTGGGGTGCCCATCTGGGGAACACCGGGCGCCGACGCCTCTGGTCCCCATGGAGTCTCGATGCCACATCAACCTGCTGGAACTCCGGCGGTCCACCTAGCTCTCACCGCCTTTGCTCCGTTTCTCCAGGGTCAAGTGGTCCGAGTCCAGGCGGACAATACTACGACCATGTACTACCTAAACCGCCAGGGCGGGACACGTTCCATGCTTCTATGCAAGAAGCTCTCGCATTTGGTCACTTGTGTGCAGCCTGGAGGCGGATCTCCTAGCCATTCATGTGGCAGGAGCCTCCAACACCCTGGCCGATGCCCTGAGCCGGATAGGGGCTGCATCTCACGAGTGGTCTCTCCTGCCGGAGGTAGTACAAGATCTGTTCTCCCATTGGGGCACACCTCAGGTGGACCTGTTTGCCTCAGGAGGCACGAGCTGAGGCTGTTTCATGCCCACCCCCTCAGCAGGGCTCGCTGCAGGGGATGCCTTCTCGAGGCTGTGGACCCGGCCTCTTCTCGCCTTCCCCCATTTCCCTTGATTCACAAGGTGCTTCTCAAAGCAAGGAGGGACAAGGCGCAGGTGATTCTGATAGCCCCAGACTGGCCCGCCAGTTTGGTACCCAGATCTCCTCAGCCTCAGCTCCAGGCCCTCGAGGCAGCTTCCAGCTCGCCTCGGCCTGCTCTCAGTCAATCAGGGAAGGTGTTCCATCCAGACCTTCAATCCCTGCACCTGACAGCCTGGTTCCTGGCCGGCTAGAGTTCCAGGCCTTGGGTCTTCCGACGAGGTCCTCAATGTAGTTGGAGTCGACCAGGAAATGCTATGCCTTCAAATGGAAGAGATTTTCCATTTGGTGTTAGGGCAAGGGCTTGGACCCTTCCTCCTGTCCTTTGGCAAGCATCTTGGACTATTTATGGTCCCTTTCTAGTCAAGGGCTTAGGTCGACGACCCTAAGGGTGACCTGGCAGCCATCTCTGCTTACCGGCACGGGCCGGGGAGCAGTCGGTGGCGCAGGAGGAAGGTGGTCTGGCGCTTTTTCAAAGGCCTTGATCACATTTCCCTCTGGTGCGAGAACCTCCACCTCCGTGGGATTTACTGCTGGTACTGGCAAAGCTCATGGACAAGCCATTCGAACCAATGCACAGGTGTGAACTCTCACCAGTCGTGGAAAACCACCTTCTTGGTGGCTATCACGTCAGCCAGAAGGATGGGAGAACTCCAGGCGCTCTGTATGGAGTCTCCTCACCTGGTCTTCCACAGGGACAAGGTTGTCCTGCGCCCCACCGAAATTCCTTCCGAAGGTGGTGTGGGAGTTTCACCTTAACCAGGTGTTGACTCTGCGGTGTTCTACCCCAATCACACCTCGGAGACCGAATACAGGCTCCATACTTTGGACCCTAGAGGGTGCTCGCTTATTATAAGGGCGCACAGCTGGAAGTCAGGAGAGGTTCGCCAGCTGTTTGTCACCCTCGCTGAGCAGCACCTGGCAGACCTGCAGCCAAGCAGACGATAAGCAGGTGGGTCACCTCCTGCATAGATCTCTGCTACAAGTTGGCGGGCATGGAGCCTCCCAGAAGGATAAGAGCTCATTCTACCTGTCATACTGCTGCATCGGCTGCTTCCAGGGCGTCCCTATCCAGAAATCTGCAGGGCTGCTACCCTGAAGTCAGCACATACCTTTATTACCATTACCACATTGACCTTGAGTCACGCGGATGCTGGTTTTGGGGCCTCGGTTCTCAGTCTTTATTCCCTAAGTAGGGGTGTCGCCTTGCCTCCCTCCTCCCGGAGAACTGCTAGGAGTCTGCCAGACAGTGTGGATGAACAACATATCCATGTCTCTAGAAATACAGGTTACTCACCTGTAACAGGAGTTCTAGAATGGTATATGTTGTTCATCCCACTTACCGAACCTCCCGGCTTCGACGCTGCAACCTGAGCTTCCAGCGGGCCAGATCTGGCGTCATGGGCGGAGCCGAGTTTTACCACCGGGTGGGTGGGAGGAGCCAGCTTGAAGACCTTCCGGCAAGATTTAAGCGGCAAGGAACCTGCCAGACAGTGTGGATGAACAACATATACCATTCCTAGAACTCCTGCTACAGGTGAGTAACCTGTATTTTTTTAATCTTCAACTTCTCTTTAGTAGCACATTTTCTAAGCTCAATAATACCCTCCAGGGTGGATGGTATGTGCAATACGGACCTTCCAATGACTATAAGGCCCTCTTCCTGTGGTGTCAGGCCTCACTACCCCCTAGGTGGTCCAATATTGCCCAATACCCCCACTCTGTGGGTATTATGCTTACATTTTGTTTGGGATCTGAAGACAGTTCTTCATATTTCTGCTAGTTAATTCTATAAGCTGATAATTTACGAATTTGTTGATCAACTCTAGGAGACTAGGTAATGAATTTTAGCATCTTGTAAATTCAAAAGAATGGATCAACTAAGCTATTGAAATAGGTAATGAATTTCTGGTGCCTTATGATATGTTGGGGCACAGAAAAACAAAAAACACTGCAGCAGAGAAGAATGCTGGAATTACAGGGAGGGAGGAGGGCTAGGGTAACAGTGGTGATTAACAGCGGAATCAACAGTGGTGAAAAGAATTTCACACCTACTCAAGTGTGAGAAAGGGTTAGTGAGTGATCAGTGAGAAACTGTTTGGGTCTGTGAAGGATTAGTGAGGAACAAAACTGGTTAGATTGTCCCAATTAGGCTGCAGGGCATTCCATTTAAGCAGAACTACCTCCCATTGGATAGCATTGCCAGTTAACGGTGCCCAGTGGGACGTCCCAATAAAGCAGATGTCCTGATTATCCATGTCCCAGTTAAGTGGCTTATACTGTAATATGTTTCTTACCATTCATCATAGCAATACATTTGATATTCTGCTCTTCTTAAATGGCAGTTGCAAGAGGTTAGATATAAATTGCAAACAGTAGAAGGCGATAGGGGACAACCATGTCTATTGTGATGTAGGTCCCCCCAGTTTCCTCTCTGACCTAACCTGCCTGTTGTTCTAATTTCTATGTACTTGATTGTAATATCTGTATTACTCCATTTGCTTCAAATTGTTCTTGCTGTTTTCTTTTCCTTGATGTATGTAATTAATCCTGGGTCCCCTAAAAGGGACTGCAATGGTCTCAATGGGCCTACCGATTACCAAAATTTAAATAAATAAATAAATACACCTCCTGATAACTGAATTTGATTTGAGAGTTTCCTTTTGTATTGACTTTAGCTTTTGCAGAATTGTATGTTAATCCACCCAGTTTAGGAACTGACTTTGAAAACCAAACTTAGCGTCACCTTCAAAAATGCCAATCAACCCTATTGAATGCTTTTCCAGCATTGAGTGCCAAAATGCGGAATCATTAGCAGGGGTTTGTTGGATAATATTGAGTGTTCTCCTTATGTTGTAGATAAGTCTTCCTGCTACAAACCCTGTCTGGCCATCATTAATGATTTTATGAATGCGTTACAATTCTTTTAGTCAATACTTTTGTAAAGATTTTGTAATCGTTGTTCACTAATGAGATAGGGCAGTAGGACCCACAAAATGTAGGGTCTTTATCTTTTTTTTTAACATTTGTGGCATTTTGGTGTTGGTCTGCCACTAAGGATCCTTACCTTCTCTCTGTTCTGCCAGGCCCATCTCTTGCTGCTGTTGTGGGCCTTGCTGCTGGACCGTATAAAATACTGAGACGGAAATAAATGAATAAAATGATGTTTATTCTGTACAGCAGGATGTGTTCTCTTCATCAGGTCTAGCCCCAGACTGACAGGTTTCTCTGATTGACAGGACTTACATGGCTCTGCTAGGCAGTGCAACAAATGGTAACATGCAGGTTCTAGGTGCTCTTAAAGGGTGGAATCTAACATTAAGCCCCATGCTTAATGTATACTTCCACATCACTCCCGAGGTCATGAAAGTGAGTACTACTCGAACAAGCAATAACACTATAAACAGTTTTAAAAAATAGTGACCCTCCTGCATCAGCACCATGGCTCACCTCCCACCTCACTGCAACAGCTCTCCTCTGCCCCTGCAGCCATGGAGCAACCAAAACAGCCTCGGGACCCTCAGCTTGCTCCCCAAATGTGTTTCCATACTTCAAGCGGCCCTCCTCAACAGCCGCTTCAGACCACCACTCTGCCTCTTCCAAACTGTCAGCTATTGCCAGCACAGAGTGCACCTCTCCCCACTTGGCCATGCTAGTGTAACCCCCTGCCAAATTCGGGGCTTACCTGTAGCCCTGTCCTGCTTCTCTGCCAAGCACCTCCAGGAATAGCCTGCATTTTATTTTCTGGTCCCCTGGTCCTCCTGTGACCTTGTGTGCTCCAGCTTAGCCCCAGTACTGATTCAGCGCTGTGGGGCTCCAAGAACTAGAAATGTGATCACCTGCCTCAGGCATACACTCTGGTGCAGTGGGGATCACGAGGTGTGAGTGGCACCTTTGATCTTACAACCGCTTGAATTTGTGATCATTCTGAGAGGTGCTCCATGAGTCCCGGATCCCCATCAGTTAAGTGGGACCTGGTTACCATGAACAGAGGAGAGAGACCGCTTTCTTTAATTTAAAGAGATCCAAGAGGGAGCACGATCCGGGCTCTTGAATATTAATGAGCCAGGCTTGATCAGATATAAATATTCATGTGGGTCTGTGTCTGCCCTCGGGACAGCTTGTTCTCAGCTGTAGCCGAAAAAGGGAAAAATGTAAAAATAATATTGCAACTGCAATGTATGTTTGGGGAAAAGTGTGTTACAGGGGAAAGTGTTTAAAATAAACAAATGCTTAACTTCTGGCTGCACCAGCAACATTTGGGACTCAGGGCAACAGCCTGTCTGCTGCAAGCCATCCTTAAATATTGGCAAAGCAACAGGAAAATGGACTGAGCAATTTAGTGAAACTGTGCAGTGACAGCAAGTACACACTCAGGGCTAATGGACTGTGGGCACTGCAGCAAATAGCTAACTATTTCTGGCTGCACCAGGAGTTTGATTTGAGACTGTACTTGATCTGCTAAGGGGCTGTGTGTTTTAGCAGCCATTGCAAGCAGCCACAACCAATTGGAAGGCCAGTATAACAAAGCCAGGACTTGTGGGACATTAGCCAAAGCTCATGGGAAAACACCAAGTACTTATGGGGAAATGCAGGGACCTAATTCTAGGTGCCAAAACAGCAAACCAGCAGTGCATCAGTGAGGTTCATGCATAATTCATTTCTTGACTGACAGGCCCTCCAGCCAATCAGAGGCTTTGCAAATAAAACTATCAGCCAATCAGGAACCTCAGGAGAGCCCTATAAGAGACTGTGTTTTCCAGCATTTTGGCAGATTCGGCGAGGAACACCATGGGGTGGGGGCTCTGGCTCCCAGCCATGTAGCCAAGCCTGGAGATCCAGCTAATCCTCTCCATCAAGGAGGAGGTATTGCCTTCTTTAGTAGTTTAAAGTTAAGCGACTTATCAAGTTCTGTCTCAAAGTGGAAGCAGCATCATGTTCTCCTTCTTAGTCCAATCAAAGCTGAATGCCAGCCAGTTTTATAGTATTGTGCCAAAATGCAAATTTAAGTTAATTCCATCCGCATGTGTCTGGCAAGTTTTTTCTTTGTGTGTGAGTTCGTGCATGTGCAATCAATCGGGATCCGTGAGTGATGTCAGCTCAGGGAAGGCATCCCCTGCACTCACTAGTCAGCTGTTCATTCAGCATTGAGGCACCAGCTGAAGCGGGTCTTCTTCAATGAAAATATCTCATGTACCGATACTTCAATCAAAATTTAAAATCAAAACACCGCGTTGAGTTAGCACTTACATTGTGTGATGAGGCAGAGCATTTCTGAAGGATTGGCATAAGTGACTTTTAATTCTTGTTCTGCAATACATCTAATGTGTTTCATAGATCCGTGTTCTGTGTCGGGGATCCTGCTAACATTTGTGACCTGCTTAGCCAGAGTAATCAAAATACAAACTTCAATTGCTACATTTGAGCAACACAGTATTCTGGCCCACTAGAGTAGGATTGTAAAGGTGCAGTAAAGAGCGCCCTCAGTACAACTGTACAGTGCTGTATGCACCTGTATAAGCTGTGCTGTGTTGGCACATGGAGTCCATTTTAAAACGACTTACATTCTTGAAAACCTATATATTCCAATGCGTTGTGCATAGCACTGATTAGATGCCTGGTGCAGGAGATCAGAACAACAGGGTGCAATTATTGGGTGTGTTTGTGAACAGACAAGAACTGGGGCAATAACTGGTAAAGGTTCCCGGATTGCATTTCAGTAAGCAGATTCTGCTTCACATGTGATCACTTTTCACAGCCAGTAAGCCTTCGCTACAGCAGTTCTCTGTCTTTATTACAAAACCCATTAATATATCTACCTTCACTCTTGTGCTTCTCTGTAAGTAACTATTGAGGAGCACGCTAATCAGGCCAGGGCCCATTGATTATTTCTCCAGCTTGCAAACTCTCATGCTGTTTGTGACGATTTATAAATAGTTATAATTATTCTGTATAAAGTTGCTAGTATGCCTGGCCAAGACATATAGTCAGAATATACTGTTCATTGCACAACAGTTTTTATGACACTGCGGCTGTGCAATACAGTCTCCTTTTGTGTGTGTGCTCATGTAACCCTGTGCTTGACATCCTCATATTATATACTAATGCCTGGCTGTTACCAGTATCCCCAAATTTGCAACACTGTGGCATTGCTTCTATCACTGTCATTTACTGTATATATTGCTGTTTGGTTTTTAAATTTAATTTCCACAGTGGTTAATTATTGTGTTGTTGGAGGCTGCAGTATCTCCCTCTGGTGATATACTAGGAGTAATACTAAGAATTGTTAGAACAGCAGAAGGCCTAGGCCCGTATGAACTGTTCCCACTGTATAGTAACATAGAAACATAGATTTTGATGGCAGATAAGGACCGATTGGCCCACCTAGTCTGCCCATTTCCTACCTAGAGGATAAGTTGCAGATCCTAGTTAACCAACAGCCTATTTCTTCCTAGCCCCCCACAAGAATTGCCTTATGTCTGTACCATGCATTCTTGAATTCTCCCACAGTTTTAGACCCCACGACCTCCTCAGGAAGGCTGTTCCATGCGCCCACCACCCTCTCTGTGAAAAATACTTCCTCACATTGCCCCTGAGCCGTCCCCCTCTATCTTTAAATTGTGTCCCCTTGTTCTTGCACATCTCTTTTCTGAAAGATGCTACTCTCTGGACTTTGTTGATTCCACTGAGGTACTTGAGCGTTTCTATCATGTCCCCCCTCTCCTCCTTTCCTCAAGGGTATACATATTAAGCTCCTTTAGTCTCTCCTCGTATGGCTTCTCTTGCAGACCCTGCACCATTTTAGTTGCCCTCCTCTAAACTGCCTCCATCCTGTCTATGTCCTTGCGGAGATGGGGTCTCCAGAACTGGACTGATACTCCAAATGGGTCTCACCAACTGTCTGTACAGGGGATAACAACTTCCTGTTTTCTGCTGGTGATATCTCTCCTATACATCCCAGTATCCCCAGCCTCCCTACGCCTTCTCACATTGTTTGCCAACCTTGGGTCATCTGATATGATTACCCCCAGGTCCTTTCCATTTTATGTTTGCTTGCGCATGTGCAAGAAACATAATGCCATCATCGGAGATTTGGGTTGTGTCACCTCCTCCTCCTCCAATTCAGTCAGTGTGCTGGCGAACCCGGCCTGACAAGCCGATGCATTCTGGAGCTGTCTATGACACGCTCCAAAATGCAGTGGCATACGTTGAAAGAGACTACACTTGAGTGAGCAGCGATAAGATATCCCTGCTCATGCGCAGCTCCTCCCCACACACACACACACGCGCGCCATCCGCAGGCATCCGCCCCCGCACTGTATACCTGACGGGTGCCCAATCCCGTCGGCTGTGCTCGTTCCCCTACCTCCCCAAAAGGCTTCCAAAATGCCATGCTGGGTGCCCACCCAGCGTGGCAATAATAGCCAGCAGGGGTGCCCAATCCCTAATGACTGAACGCCCCCACAACCGTTCTTGTGCCATGCTGAGAGCCCACCCAGTGTGGCAAATGTCAACGTCATCCATTTTTTTCTTTTCTGCCTGTAAAGAAAAAAAGCGGTCCAAGCGTAGTCTCCGCCCCTCCCACAGCCCGCACCCTTCACTCGCATTCCAGCCTCCCCACCACCCCTCTCACCCATACTTACCTCCAGAGCTCAAGCAAGCAGATCTTCGTGGACCAGTAACACGTCTGCACTCTTCAAAGCCGACCCACGAACTGAAATGCGGTAAGCTGTATAATGGGCAAGATAGGGGTTTCAACTTTGTTGCATATCTCAGGCATTTTGGAATTTTTGCGCAAATTTTCAACATGGGGTTTGGGACCCCTTCTCATGAATGATGTCACTGTCCAGGCGTTGACGGGCCAGAAGGGTGATTTGCAATCACTACACAGTCACTGCGCAAATCACCCTTCAGGCCTGAATAACGCCATGACATGACATAATTCATGAGAAGAAGTCTAACCCATCATTAAGTAATTACTAGAAATCAAAATAAAACTATTTCTGGCGTCTGCGTGCGATTCCTCATGCAGCTGCGTAAGTTCGCCGAATTTTCAATATTTTCACTCCAGATTTTCAACATTGCCATTTTACCACCTTCTTATGAGTAGTACAGCTGCCATTTTCACATCTCACTCAAAATGTGTTTCCGCCTCATGTAGCGCACAATGGCGAGTCGTGTCTGCAAATCAATGTGCAGGACAAATTAAGAAAATCACAGTGACACTGTTCAAGGCAGATGTCTTAAAATGGCTATGTTGAAACTTTGGTGAAAAAAGTCCTAAAATGACGTATTTCTGGCGTGCATTTAGCAGTTCCTCATGCCTTTCGTTAGTTCAAATTTTCAATATTTTCACTCCAGATTTTCAACATTGCCATTTTACCACACCTTCTTATGAACAGTACAGCTGTTATTTTCATATCTCACCTAAAACGTGTTTCGCCCATGTAGAGCACAATGGCGCAGTCGGTTAAAGAAATCAATGAACAGGACATATTAAGAAAATCACAGTGACACTGTTCATGAGCAGAGGTCTTAAAATGGCTATGTTGAAAATTCGTGAAAAAATTCCTAAAATGACTTTTTCTGAGCGTGCATTGCACAGTTCCTATGCATGCTCGTAAGTTTGCAAATTTAATATTTTTCTCTCCAGATTTTCAACATTGCCATTTTATTAAACTTCCTTATGAACAGTACAGCTGCAATTTTCATATGTCACCCAAAATGTGTTTCACATATGTAGCATACAATGGTGCTGTTGGTGTGCGAAAGCAATGTTTAGGACAGATTAAGAAAATCATAGTTACACTTGTTCATGAGCAGAGGTCTTAAATGGCTATGTTGAAAATTTGGTGACAAAAGTCCATAAAATGACTGTGATTAGTGAGCATTGTGCAGTTTCCACGCACCGTTAGTTCATGACTTTGTAATATTTTCAGTCCAGATTTTACCAGTGACATTTTTCCACACTTCCTTATGAACAGTACAGCTGTCATTTTTCACAACATGGCTGAAGTGTGTTTTCACACTTTCAGTGCAGAGATGCGTGGTCACTGTGGGAAATCATTGTTCGCCACAGATAAAGAAAATCACAGTGACACTGTTCATGATCGGAGGCACCAAAATGCCTGAGTTGACAATCTGCTGTAAAAATCCCCAACCTAATTATATTACAGGTGCTGATCACAGTTTCTATGTACGCTCATGACTTCACCACTTTTTTAATATTTTTACCACAGATTTTGCAACATAGCCATTTTTCACCTCCCCATGAAAGAGTACAGCTGTCATTTTTACATCCTGTTCGAATGTTTTTGCACCTGTGGTGCTAAATGCTTAGTCACTGTGCATCAGCAGCTTTCAGCTAACAAACTGATATTCCCCCTGTTCATGAGGTGGGGTCACAAAACAAACATGTTGAAAATTTGGAGTGAAAATACCAACGAATGCCTGAGGTATTAGGGTTTTCAACTATAACGCCCAACCCTATAGAGAATGACAGGCAGAGGGGACAGTGAAAAGCAGGGATACTGAACGAATATTTCTGCTCAGTATTCACAAAGAGGAGGGAAGTGCCTAATCCAATTAACAGAAGCACTCTTGATAGGGGGTCGATCCCAGTCCTTTCAGAAGAAAGGGTTCTGCAAGAACTCCTAAAACTGAAGGTGGACAAAGCAATGGGTCCTGATGGAATTCACCCAGAATTCTAAAAATTAAGGAGGAACTAGTGAAACCACTGGCTACTCTTTTTAATAAATCATGGGAGGATGGTGTGGTACCCGAGGACTGGAGGAAGGTGGATGTGATTCCCTTCACAAAAGTGGGACCAAGACAGAGGCAGAAAACTACAGACCTGTCAGTCTGACCTCTGTGGTAGGGAAAGTGATGGAGTCACTTCTGAAGGAAAGAATAGTTGAGTACCTAGAGGACAGTGGAGCACAGGACCCAAGGCAGCATGGTCTCACAGCGGAAGGTCATGTCAGACGTAATCTAATAGATTTCTTTGACTGGGTGACCAAAGTAGTAGACCAGGGAGGGCTGCACATGGCCTACCTAGACTTTAGCAAGGCATTTGACACAGTCCCACACAAAGATTAATAGTCAAATTAACCAGCCTGGGAGTGGGGTCCCAGGGTGGTAGCCTGGGTAAAACATTGGCTGCACAACAGGACACAGAAGGTAATTGTAAATGGAGTCCACTCTGAAGAAGAGGGGTTACTAGTGGGATACCGGGATTCAGTATTGGTCCAGTCCTTTTAATGTCTTCATCAGCGACATTGCAGAGGGACTGGAAGGAAAAGTATGCCTTTTGCAGATGACACAAAGATCTGCAACAGGGTTGATACACAAGGAGGTGTGGAAAGGATGAAAAGGGACTTGGCAAGGTTGGAGGAATGGTCAGAAGTATGGCAGCTAGGATTCAATGCAAAGAAGTGCAAAATAATGCACCTGGGAAACAAGAACCCAGAGGAAGAATACACAATGGGTGGGGAGGTAGTAACAACAATAAAAAGGAAAGGGACCTGGGGTAATCATATCAGATGACCTTAAGGTTAGCAAGCAATGTGAGAAGGCAGTAGGGAGGGCTGGGGATACTGGGATGTATAGGAGAGGCATCAGCAGCAGAAAACAGGAAGTTGTTATCCCTCTGTACAGACAGTTGGTGAGACCCCATCTGGAGCACTGTGTCCAGTTCTGAGACCCCATCTCCGCAAGGACATAGACAGGATAGAGGTAGTCCAGAGGAGGGCAACTAAAATGGTGCAGAGTCTGCAAGAGAAGCCATATGAGGAGAGACTAAAGGAGCTTAATATGTATACCCTAGAGGAAAGAAGGAGAGGGGGACATGATAGAAACTTTAAGTACCTCAGTGGAATCAACAAAGTCCAAGAGGGTAACATCTTTCAGAAAAGAGAGACTTGCAAGAACAAGGGACACAATTTAAAGATAGAAGGAGGCGGTTCAGGGGCAATGTGAGGAAGTATTATTTCACAGAGAGGGTAGTGGATGCATGGAACAGCCTTCCTGAGGAGGTATGGGTCTAAAACTGTGGGAGAATTCAAGAATGCATGGGACAGACATAAGGCAATTCTTGTGGGGTAGGAAGAAATAGGCTGTTGGTTAACTAGGATCTGCAGCCTATCCTGTAAGTAGGAAATGGGCAGACTAGATGGGCCTAGCGGTCTTTATCTGCCGTCAAAGTCTATGTTTCTATGTTTCTATCAGGGTGTGACTTGGGATTCTTGCCTGTGATGCTCATACCATTCCACACCCTGCAGTCAGTGAGAGGCATTGAGGTATACCTTGGACTCTTCGCCCCAAACTTCACCCCATTCTCCTATATCGCACCCATCTCACCATATTTCCTAATGAAATGGGGTGCGCGCAAAACCAAAGACCACAAGGAACACTGTGACACTTGTCAGTCTCTGCAGGGTGGGGTGTGGTGAAATGGCGTGGCCGCTATGCCTGACGGCACTCCACACGCTGGACCCCTAATGCTTGTCACTCTCTGCAGGGGTGGTGGTGGGGTTGGCTTCAGTTCAATACTTCACTGCCATTCCTATTACGCAGCTCTGTAACTTCTACACTAACACTGCCAATGCCAGCAAGCAAACATTCGGCATTGACAAATGCTTGTTGTTGTTACTACCTCCCCATTGTGTAATCTTCCCTGGGTTTTGTTTCCCAGGTGCATTACTTTGCACTTCTTTGCATTGAATCCAAGCTGCCATACTTCTGACCATTCCTCCAAACTTGCCAAGTCCCTTCTCATCCTTTCCACGCCTCCTTGTGTATCAACCCTGTTGAAAATCTTTGTGTCATCTGCAAAAGGCATACTTTTCCTTCCAGTCCCTCTGCAATGTCACTTATAAAGACATTAAAAAGGACTGGTGGTTATACGCTCACTGGCTCTGGAGAGGCTCACATGGATAGTCAGAGATAGAGAGGAGGTGTTTTTGAGGGACTGGGCCCCTTTTTGGTGACCTTGAGCATGTCCGAAACTTAATGCTCCACATGGGTTTGAATATCTAGGTCCCAGAGTGCTGGATAGGTCTAGGGAACACCTCTCCTGTGTGTGAGTGTGTGGAAAATCAACAGTCAACCTATGGTTTAGTGGGTATTTATGGCCCTGATCTCCCGGCAAAATATGAATAGTAGTGGATTAGCTGATTGCTCTCTGTGCTTTATGCTATAATGTATGGTTAACTAGGAATACTTAAACATAGCTAAGTTTATGGGCGATTTTGCACACTCAACTGCACCTTTGTAAATGGAATATGTGTGATATATTAATGATATAACTGGATTTTTATGTGTTTGTATTAGTATTTGTCTCTTGTCATATGTAGTATGAATAAGTCTTTGTGTTACAAAACTTTTAATAAACAGAATATTCAAAAAAAGAAAATAAATAAAAGGACTGGACCCAGTACTGAACCCTACGGTATCCCACTAGTAACCCCTCTTTCTTAGTGAAGGCATTTAAGATGCCAACCGAGAAGTGTTTATCCAATCTTACCTTAAAGATACTAAAACTTTCTGCCTCCACTACATCCTGTGGCAACTTATTCCATTCTCTAATAGTTCTAATCTGAAAACTATTTGTTCTTAGTTCAGTTCTGTACTTATCCTCCATCAATTGGAGCTCATGTCTCTAAGATTATAGTTTGTGTCCTACATTGCAGCTTCAGCTGTTGTCTGAGTTCTTCATTATGTAATATTTTATAAAGCAACAACAAATCTCTTCTCCGTCTTCAAAGCTCCGTAGAGCCATAATTGGAGATTCCTTAACCTTTCCTCATAGGGTACATTTGTTAATTCTGAAATTAATTTGGTAAGAGCCCGCTGTTGCCTTTCCACCAGGATCTTGTCCTTCCTTAGGAATGGGCTCCAGCTTGCCGAACAGTAGTCCACAATTGGCTTATGTATGTTTTGTACAATGGCAATAATATTCTACTGTCGTGAGAACAAAAACTCCTACAGATGCAATGCACCAAGTTCATTGCTTTTTTAGATGCCTCACAGTGCATCCTACTCTTTAAACTGTTGGAAATGTAAACCCACAGGTCCCTTTCCTCAGTTGACTTTCTCATTCTACTTCTCTGTAGATAATAATCTTGGTAAATGTTATTCCTTCCCATGTGTAATATTCCACATTTCTCCAAGCTCAGTGTCATTCCATTCATAGTTGCCCAGTCCCCAATGGTTAATAAATCCTGACCTAAAACAAGCCTCTCTTCAAAAGTATCCACAACTCCCCAATCTTAACATCATCTGCAAACTTACTAATTTTGTTGGAACTACTAATATTTAAATCCCTTATAAAGATATCAAACAATATGGGGCCCAGAATGGACCCTAAGCACCTCATCACCTCAACTCACCGGACAAAAGGCCATTTACCCTTACCACCTGTATCGATCTGTTAGCCATTTCATAATCCATCTCATTATGTTAATATTTATTCCTAATTCCACTAACTTAGTTATCAATATTCCATGGGGACCCTATCAAACGCCCTAGTGAAATCCAGCAGTGCCACATCCACAGACCACAGCGCTGCCGTAATCAATTTCTCTGCCACATAATCATAAAAAGTAGCTAAATTGGTGTCACATGATCTATTCTTTACAAATCCATGCTGCATTCTGTCATATAGTTTGTTTTGTTCCAAATAGTCACTTATTTCATCCACTATTATTCCTTCAACTATTTTCCCTACCACCGATGTCAAGCTGACTGGTCTGTAATTGGCCACATCCATCCTTGTTCCTTTTAAAAATAGGCACCACAATTGCTGCTCTCAATCCCTTAGCACATGTCCATCAGACAATGACCTCCTTCAATGTCTGCTGTTATTGGAGCAATTTCTTCTCCCACCTTATGTACAAATCTGGACATGGCCCATCATACCCAGCTGACTTGTCCACTTTAAGTTTTTTATTTTAATCGAAACTTTCTCCGGGGTAGTGATTAGCTAGGTTATTTTCAATATGTGGTAACTCCTTCACCTGTCCTAACTGATCTTAGATTAAACATACACAGAAGAAATTGTTGAATTCTCTAACCATATCTTCAGGTTTTGATATATGTTCCCCTTCTACATTAATTGGCCGTACCTGTCTATTATTATTTCTTTTATTACTGACATAGGCAAAAATACTTTAGTATTGGTTTTAGAATTTGCTAGCTTGAGCTCTACTTGTATCTTTGCTTTCCTAATTTCCTTTTTAGATGACATACGATTTTTCTATATTTTTCCTATTCTCATTTGTTTGTTTGCTTCTTCATTTTCTTATACTGTTTCTTCTTTTTCTAATTAGGCCAATAAAAATCTTATTTAGCCAAATTGTTTTCCTCTATTATTGTACATCTTTTTGTTGGAACATACCTCTCCACCAAACTATTAATTATCTGTATAAACAAATTCCAAGATTCCACCACGATAATTCTCTAGTTAAATCTACCCAGTCCATACCCTTAGTTCTTCTTTAATTGCTATATAGTTTGCCTTATTATAAAGTACATGGATTGTGTTTCCTCTTATTCTCTTCTTCTGGCTATCCAGCTGAAATGTTATTATATCATGGTCACTTGATCCTAGGAGGGCATTATGTCAACAGTATTAATATTCTCACTTATATTTGTTAAGATGACATCAAGATGTTACTACAGTGTCTCTGGTTACTACATGAACACACTGTTCTACTCCACTGCTGTTAACTCGCTATATATTACACTTGCCCTAGTATCGATATTCTCACCTTCCCAGTTGATCTCTATGATATTTAAATCCCCATAACTATAGTATCCTCTCTTTGTGCCATATCAACTATATATTTTATAAATGTATCTGTATCAGTATTGTTAGTATCCAGTGGTCTATGAAAAGTTATTAATTTAACCTGATATTCCGAGGATATCTAACTCAATAGTCTCTATATTACCATAGTCAGTTTCAACCTCTATCTGTTGATGTTCAATATCTTCCTTTATGTATATGGCCTCCTCCACCCCTTCTCTCCAGCCTATCTCTAGTCATCAAATGATACCCCTCTATATGTTTATTCTAGCTAATATCCTTGTTCCACCATGTCTCAACCACTCCAATAATGTCATACTGACCCCTACTCCTTAAAATTTCCAAATCTGCCATATTTTCCTTATTAAGGCTCCTGGCATTAAGAAATACCATTTTCACCTTGTCCTTCTTCTTTAACACATGTTTTGACCTGTTGCATTTCTCAACAGAATTTTGACAATCTATAGATCTCATCATCATCCCCATACTAGTTTAAATGTTTCTGAATTTCGGCTTTAATTCTATTAACCAATATCCTGCTACCCTGAAAATTCAAATGCAAACCATCCCTACTATATAAGTTATGTTTGCCATAAAAAGTATCCCAATGCCTTAAGAAGTGGTAACCATACTCCTGGGTCCACCTTTTAAGCCATGCATTTGTTAATATTGTCTTTTCTGTTTGTATATTGAGGCTCTGAGTTCAGGAGAATCTCAGAAAAATCACTTCCCATCTTTCTTTTTCAACTTATTCCCTAATTGATAAACTCCTGTTGTATTTCTGATTGTTGTTTCATAGAAACATAGAAACATAGAAGCTGACGCGAGATAAGGACTGCAAGGCCCATCCAGTCTGCCCATTTCTTTTCTACCTTATAAATGTGTCATCGGACTTTGCTCTGTCAATGGCCTATCTATTCATACTCATCTGTATTGCTCCCTTATGCCTATCCCATGCCTGTTTGAAGCCTGCACTGTATTCATATCCACCACTTCCTGAGGTAGGCCGCTCCATGCATCCACCACCCTTTCTGTGAAAATAACTTCCCACATTACCCCTTAATCGGCCTTCTTCTAATCTCATGCTGTGTCCTCTTGCCCTGCTGTTTTTCTTATATTAAAACATGTTAGACTCTTTCACCTTGTTAATGCCCTTAAGGTGTTTGAATGTTTCGATCATATCACCTCTCTCTCTCCTCCTTTGCTCTAGGGTATACATATTGAGCTCCGTTAATCTGTCCTCATATGTTTTCTGATGCAGTCCCTGCACCATTTTGGTTGCCCTTCTCTGGACTGTGTCAGTTTGGTTATGTCCTTGTGAGGTGTGGCCTCCAGTACTGCCAGTACTCCAGATGAGGCCTAACCAGTGTCTTGTAAAGAGATTATTACCTCCCTCTTACGACTTTTGATACCCTACTAATACACTAACATCCCCTAGCCTTACCTACTGCTTTAGTGGTCTGCTTGGATGATTTCAGGTCATCAGCGATGATGATGCTCAAGTCTCTTTCTTCCCTTGTGACTGCGGCAACTCTCCTCCCAGCCTATAGGTGGCTTCAAGGTTTCTTTCCCTATGTGCATGATCTTGCACCTCTTTGCATTAAACCCCAGTTGCCACTCTTCTGATCATTTTGCTAGTTTATCCAGCTCTTTTCTTATTCTGCCCACCCCATCTGGATCATCTACTCTGTTGCAGATCTTGGTGTCATCTGCAAACAGGCAAACCTACGCTCCAGTCCATCTGTAATGTCACTGATGATGAAATTGAAGAGGACTGGCCCAGGACTGATCCCTGAGGTACCCCACTTGTGACTTGCATCTCTTCTGACTGTATACCGTTTACCACCACTCTCTGTTTTCTGCCTGTCAACCAGTTTGCTACTCAGTTGACCAACTCTCAGCCCACCCCAAGCCTACCCAGCTTGTTAATCAATCTTCTATGTGGAACAGTATCGAAAGCTTTGCTGAAGTCAAAGTAGGCGACATCAACTGCTCCCCTTGGTCCACCACTCTGGTTACCAAGTCAAAGAAATCTATGAGATTAGTTTGACAGGACCTTCCTTCTGTAAACCCATGCTGTCTTAGATCCTGTGCTCCTATGGATTCCAGGTGTTGCATTATCCTTTCCTTAAAGTGCCTCCATAATCTTGCCCACTACTGAGGTAAGACTGTCTGGTCTGTAGTTCCTTGCCTCCTCCCTGCTACCACTCTTGTGGAGCAGGATCACATAAACCCTTCTCCAGTCTTCTGGGACCTCTCCTGTGTTCAGAGACTCACTAAACAGTTCTGATAATGGCTGTGCTAGTTCCACCCTTAGCTCCTTTAGTACCCTGGGATGTATGCCATCAGGTCCCATTGCCTAGTCCACCCTGAGCTTATCGAGCTCTTGTAGGATCCTTTCTTTTGTGAAGGGACTGAGTGCTCATCTCCCCCGTGTCCATGGTGCTAAGCTGTGGGCCCTGCCTCTACCTTCTCTTCTGTAAACACTGAGCAGAAGTATCTATTTAGGATAGATGCTTTTACATGGTCCTCCTCCTCCTCCTCACCGCCCCTATCTCCTTTGATCTTAGCAATACCCCTCTGGACTTTCTCCTTTCACTAATATATCTATAGAAAGTCTTGTCACCTTCTTTTACTGTTTGTGCTAGTGTTTCCTCAGTTTGGGCCTTTGCTTGTCTTACTGCCTTCCTGCTTCCCTTAGGGAAGTTTGGTATGCCTCCTATCTTCATCCCGCTGCATTGCCTTATATTTCCTGAAGGCCAGCCTTTTGGCTCTGATCTATTCTGCTACTGTTTTGGAGAACCAAAGTGGTTTCCTTCTTCTTTTGCACTTCCTTTCTCTCTAACACAGTGGGACGTTGCTTCAAGTATTGCATCCTTAATGCATGCCCACTTTGCCTGTACTCCCTCACCTGTATTTCTTTTTGCCAGGGCTAGCTTAACTTTGTTGGCCATCTTATCAAAGTCAGCTCCTCTGAAGTCCCATATTTTGCCTTGGAATGGGATGATTTAGTTGTAGTGGCCAAACTGAACCATACCATGTGATGGTCACTGGCACCCAGGTGACCTTCTACCTGGATATCTGTGATCCTTTCCCTGTTAGTCAGTACTAGATCTAGGATAGCGCTGTCTCTTGTGGGTTGTTGTACCAGTTGTTTGAGGCCCTCCCCTCCAGGGAATCCACCATGTGTCTAGTTCTGCAGATGTTCCTGCTGGTATTGACCAATCTGTATCTGGCATGTTGAAGTCTCCCATTATCAGAACCTCCTCTTTAGCTGTCATGTTTTGTATATCTTCTAACAGTAATGTGTCTATGTCCTCCCCTGAACAGTACATAGCCAGGTACTGAAGTCTCCCAAGTATGGTTACTGGTAAACCACATCTCGCTAATTGCTACTATGTCCAGTTTAGCCTCTGTCATTGTGCCTGCAGGTCTGGGATCTTGTTTCCAGACTTGAGCATTTGTGTACATGATTTCCATTGGCCAGATTGGTGTGTAGTTGTTGGGTGAGGTCTGGCGCTTTCCCCTGTGCATCGTATGGGAGTCGGACCTTTTTCTTACCTGGTGATGCAAATGAACTGCAAACATGCTGAACTACTGTTTGACAACTAGCTGAGGGAGGGGTGTTCTTCCCATTCAACGTATGGGGTGCTGCACCCTCTCCTCATTTGCTAGTTTAAATATTCTGCAAAGATGTCAAACTTCTGCCCCAATGCACTGACTCCTCCTTAGTCAGATGCAGTCCATCAGATTTAAAGAACTTTTGCTCCCAAAACTGTTGCCAGTTCCTAAAGATTTGTGTCCTTTTCCTGGCACCAGCCCTTGAGCCACATGTTTAGCTCCCTGTCTCCCCTTCTCTGACCTTTCATCCATCTGCCCCCCCCCAGACTGGCAGGATCTCAGAGAAGAAGATGCTGGATGAAATGGATGATAGTTTGTCACCCAGCCTGGTCAGGTGTTCCTTGGTCTCCACAACTGACTGGCTGGCGAGATCATAGTCCCTATGTGTACCAGGACGTCAATGTTTCCCCTGCTTCCTGAACAATTTTAGCAATGCAGTCAGTGTCTCACCACGCTGATGTACCTCGGAGACATCTGACCATTACCCCTGGCTGGAGATAGGTATCAACTCCTGAATCATGGAGTCTCCTATGATCTGAAGTTTTTGGATTTCCTTTTGCTTTTTGTTTTGGTTCCTGTTTTGGGTCAGTTTTGATGTGCTAGTTCCTGTCCTGTTTCCTACTTAAATCATTTATTCCAGCATACTACGCTAGCTGGTCGCACTCCTGCTCCTTTAAATATATTGTCCACCATGTTACATAAATCTTGAACCCCTGCCCTGAAAACTGCTCATCATTATGTTTTCCTTATCATGTCTGCAAATGTATCTATCAGTGTATTTAATGATTGAATCCTAGTATTATTATCTGATGATTGCTAGTCCTTCCTAGGGGGTATGCAGGGTTTCCTCCACTTGATTCACATCTTCTTGTACAGAGGTATATTGTGTTAATGTTTGGAAAGTATTTGTTAACTGGATGTCCCTTGTCTAGGAGACATACTCTTTAAAGGTTCTTTCTCATTTTTTCTTTTCACTGATGTGACTTTACACCAGTCACTATCATTCCCTTCATTTTCTATATCTATCCGTTTTATCCTACTCTTGTTTCCGTTCACCCATTCTCCGCTGAACCGCTAACACGCGCCCTCTGCCGTGTCTTCACATGCTTGAGCTTCGAGGCACACCCTCCTGCCCTTGCTTTTATGTTCCGTGACCCGAAATGAAACCGGGTCACTCACCCACTGCCAGAGACAATAGCCCCAAAACTAAGTTTCTTAAGTTAAAAGAAATACTGTTCTACTCTCCGGTTCCTGATTAGTTAACAGGCAACCCTTTATTTAAAAACACTTATTTGTGGCATCCTTGACTGTGTTGTAGTTCTCTGCTAAGGCACCAGAACTACAACTCCACGTAACTTCCTGTCTCAGCCTCTCACACACCAACTGTTACCTCGAGGCACAGACAGTAACTAATAGCAAGGAATATCCTTCTGAAGTAAGCACCATGATATTTGAAGCACACCACCTGTCCCTCACTTTTGGCCGACACAGTTTAATATGCACTTCAATCTGGCCACTCCTGCTCCTTATGTTCCGTAAGGATCCGAAATTAAACTCGGTCACTACCACTACCAGAGAATGGCCTCAAAACTAAGTTTCTAAGTCAAAAGAAATACTGTTCTGCTGTTCCGGGTTCCTGATTAGTTAACAGGCAACCCCTATTTTAAAACACACTTATTTGTGGCATGTCTGGCAGTGTTGTAGTTCTCTACTAAGGCACCAGAACTACAATTCCACGTAGCTTCCTGTCTTAGCCTCTACACACACCAATTATTACCTCGAGGAAGAGACAGTAACTAATAGCAGGAATATCTTTCCGAAAGTGAGCACCACAGTATATTGGAAGCACACCACCTGTCCCTCGGCTTTTGGGCAACACACAGTTTAATTTCACTATTTGAATTTCTAAAATGTGATAGGTCACCCACACATTTTAAAGTGGGTGTCCTTTATTCTGAACATCTGAGAATTGCCAGCAGATAAAGGCCTAGAGGTCTATCAAGTCTGCTCAAATGTGCAGCTAGCACCCTTATTCTGCAGCTGCCCTCCCTTCCACCCTTCCTTCATTAACCCTTCCCTTGTCTTGTCCCATCCTCATTTGAAGCAGTCCACTGTTCTACTGCATACCACTTCAGCAGGTAACGCATTCCACCCAGCCACCACTCTCTCTGTAAAAGTGTCTCCTCATCTCTCCTGAACCTTCCTCACCCAGTCTCATATCATGGCCCCTGGTGGCCCTCCCTCCTTACTTTGAACAGCCCCTCTGTACCCATCTTGTTTATTCCTTTCATGTATTTAAAGGTTTCAATCATGTCACCCTGTCTCTCCTCTCCTCCAGTGAGTACATGTTCAACTCCTTCAACCTCCTCTCATTGAGAAGTCCCCAGCCCCTTGATCATCTTTGTCACTCTCGCCTGCACCCTCCAGTAACTTAATGTCCTCTTCAGATATGGGACGCCAGTACTGCACGCAGTACTCAGGTGTGGTCTAACTAATGACCTATACAGTGGCAGAATCACCTCCTCCTCCTCGAGGATATACCCTTGCAATACAACCCAGCATTTGTTGGCCTTTGCAGCTGCCTTCCTACATTGTGCCGAGTTGTTCATTGACCCTGTAATGAGCACACCCAGATCCTTTTCCTCCTCTGTCTGGGCTAGCTGCACTCCCCTAGCTGGTAACTCCTCCTTGGGTTCTTCATCTCAAAATGCAGCACCTTGCACTTTTGGCATTAAAGCCCAGTTGCCAGGTGTCTGACAGTCTGAAGGAAGTTAGTAGGCACAGGGGCAGGTACAAAAGCTTTGCCAAATCATCCTGCAACCCCTGCCATCCCCCTAGGTCATCCACCACCGCCTACCTTGGTATCATCAGCAAACAGACTGATCTTGCTCTTGATGTCCCATGATATGTCTGCAATGAATATCCCAAACAACACTGGTCCCAACACTGAGCCCTGTGGAACACCGCTCTTCACTGCCCTTGGGTGTGAGAGCTCCCCACCACCACCACCCTCTGTTGCCTTCCCTGCAGCCAGTTTCCTACCCATCTCACCAGTTTTGCACCCGCCCCTGTGCCTACTAACTTCCTTCCCAGCCTTCCATGTGGCACTGAGTCGAATGCCTTACTGAAGTCCAGATACAGGACATCCACTGCATGGCCCCTGTCCAGTTGCCTAGTTACCCAGTCATAGAACTCGACCAGGTTGGTTTGGCAGGATCTGCCACGTATGAAGCCATGCTGTCTGCTGTCCTGTAGTCCTTTGGCCTCTAGGGAGGCCACCAGCCTCTCCTTCAGGAGACTGTTCTTCTAGACTGCAGTGGGATTGGCACTGCTGTTACCCTCACAATTTGTTCTGCCCATTTTGCCTCTGAATGCTTTACCAATGCCATGCAATTTGAATTCAAGTTTTGTAAGTCACTAAAATTAGCCAAAGGGCAATCCCAACAGTATGTCCTCGCATTGCACTGAAACAGTTGTTGTCGTCTAACCCATATAAATGTGTTTGTGACAAAAGAACGAAAGCATAAGGAAAACAAAATGCCGCAGTTGAGCAACAGAGAAATTGATGGCTCCAGGGTATGTATGATGCTATTATTATCAGTGTGCCCTTGTCATGTTGTTGTGATCTGTTATGTTACCATGTACACATTGTGTTTGTCATGTCTGCCAACATCCATGGTGGTGTGTAGTTTGTCAGCCATGGCATGTCTGTTCCACATCGTGTCCATGTCCTGTTTTAAAACTGTTTGTTCTGTTCCCTATCTGGAGGTTGTTCCTGTAACCTCCCCCCACACACACACATGTCATGCTGTCATCCAATAAGTCATGATCTGAGCCTGCACTCAACATGTGAGATATAGAACCACCCAAGATGATGGCAGATTATACTATGTATACCCTTGCCGATATTTGCTGTTTGATCGTATCGATCATATTGCCTGGCCTCCTTTCTCTGCGCCACTGTATAGATCTTGTTGTTTCCCAGTCATTACAGACCTTAATGTACCAATCACCCTTCAAAGGCAGTGTTCCTGGTCTTGGACCACCCACCCAAGACCAGGATTTATATCTGTCAATCCTTGGTTATTAAATTCACTGGAAGGATAAAGCGGCAGTGAGATGGGTAGGTGTGGCACTTTATGTGTGATTGATGAGTGATGCATGAGAGATGTGGAGCTGGAGGAAGGCAAGATGGGGACAAGACTGTGGCTTAGTGGATGCAACTCAGGACTCCAACTGTACAAAGCAGAGACTGGGTGTGGTGTTCCGACCATCTGCACAGTCTGAGCGCTGTGCCTGTAGTTCTCAGATCATATTACGGTGGTGCATAGGAAGGGATTGTGGTAATCTGTGGGAGCTTGTGCTTCTGGACATCGTCTAGGATTGTCTCCTGACACGGTCAGCTGGGCAACTCAGCTAGGTAAGATATTGTATCCTGTGCTTGAATCGGAGTCATTGATCAGTCTAGGGTGTAAGACCTACTAGATGTAAATGACTGCTAAACAGTATAGTTTGCTTTCCGCTTGAGTGTGAGATTGGTGTGGTGCTTCAAGCGGCAGACCTTGTGAGGATGATGGGAATACTTCATGGTTGATTACATGGATCCAAAACAGAGATGGATGGCCAGCAAAAGTTAGATACTTTAGAACTCGAGCTGTATCTCTGTTACTGTATATTTTTGTTCATGCTTGAACATGTCACGGATCCCTTTCATTGTTCTTTTTAATTCTTTTTCCATTTTCTACATAGTTTCTTCATGATCATGCCAGTGAAGCTCGCCCAGCCACAATGATCGCTTCAGTGCATCTACTGTTGTAGCAGCCATGGTGCCCTTTGCAACCTAGCATGGATGCTGATATCATGGTCATTCGGCCATACATGTGAAACACAATTTTTCAATGCTTTTTCTCCACACTGTGCTTCAGGGCAATACAGTCCATTTGTTCTGCATCTCATATTTGTTCTCTGTCTCTTTATTTGCAGGCCTCCATAGAGGCAGAAATTACAGAGGTTGTTGACACAACACCAGAAAAGCCATACATTTTGCTTCTCACTCCAGGATGGCAGCAGCCACCCTGATACAAGCCATGTGACTTTAAGGCATAGTCATCATGATGCCTAGACAGTCACAAATAAGTCTGTGAGTGCGGCGACCAGACAGCCATGCACAAGAAAGCCAAAGGTGAGTCCTTTGTTGCGCAGTCTGCAGTTTCTATAGTGGTTGACATGTCAAATGGTTGTAGGTCTATACCGTGTTGTTGCCACTCATGCTGTTGGTTGCTTCTGTTCAGAACATCAATGTCAGAATGACTCTCTCTGCTACATGCGTTGCAGCGCCATGATATATGGTGCCATACTTTATGTTTGTAATTTATAGTGTTAAACACAGGAATGCCTTGCTAATAGGGTCTGTATGGCCCTATGGTGTAATATTTGTTTGTATGAATATTTTATGTATAAATCAGGTCTTTCTACTACTACTACTACTACTACTACTACTACTACTACTATTTATTTATTTATTTAGCAAATCGAATTACAACCCTTTGAGTCATTGACTCATTTCCAAAGGCTCCACGCAGAATAAAACATAGACATTCATACAGTACATATATAGAATAAATGTGAGTGGGAAGTCATACAGAATACAAGTACAATGAGCACTGGTTAATGCCTCTACATTTGGTAGCTAAAACAGGGCAGAGCTATAGACATATTTACCTAATAAGTGGTTAAGACCTATACAATTGTTAGCTAAAGCAATGCATGATGTGAGCTGATAGTAAGCCAGCATCAGGAGGCCTTGCCTTATACATAATACAATGCATTCATAGTCCAGTACAACTATATGATAACCAAGGGAGGTAAGGGTCTGTAGGCTTGAAATAGTGAGGTTCTCCACTGCCAGGCCAAGGCGGTGCGTGGCCTAGCTGTGTGGTGCAGGATCCGAGGTTACCAAATTTCAATCGATTTCTTTGCCTGGGTGACCACAGTAGTAGACTGGGAGGGGCTGTGGACATGGCCGACCTAGATTTAACAAGGCATTTACACATTCCTCACAAAAGATTAATAAACAAATTTGCCATCCTGAGACGTGGGTACCAGGGTGGATCCTTGGTAAAACATTGGCTGGACAACAGGACAGAAGGTAATAGTAAAACGGAGTCCACTCTGAAGAAAGGGGTTTCTAGTGGTGGGGCCACAGTTTTCAGTACTGGGTACATTCCTTTTAAGGTCTTTATAAGTGTCATTGCAGCACCAGTGACCCGGGTTTGGGAATGGACTTGGATCGCTGGCGGGCCGGCGGGGAGAGGGATGGAGCATCCATGGACTGCTCTCCTTCTCTGGGGAAGGGTTGGGACTCCGTCTGCACTTGAAAACCCTGGCAGAGGCCAGGGATACCACAGCTACCGTACATAGTAGAACTCCAGGGGCGGGCGGACACAGGACATCATTGCATGTCCCGTGCCTCAGAAAAGCAGGAAAAATGGAGGAGCTGCCAGCCGCTTAGATGATGCTTGTCACAGGCTTCAGTTAGCCCCCAGGCCAGCCCTCTGACCAATCCCAAGTCTGCAGTGCTAAGCCGGGGTGCCACAGCCCCACCCGAGGGCAATCCGGGGGCATCAGAGGATTGTGGCTGTTGTGGAGGGTGGAAGCCCTGCAGTCCATGACTGAGCTGAGGTAATGGGTGGCAGGCGGCTCAGGAAGAAAGAGACAAAAAAAAAAAAAAAGTGTCATTGCAGAGGGACAGGAAGGAAAGGTATGCCTTTTGCAGATGGCACAAAGATCTGAAACAGAGTTGACACACGGGGGGCTGGGGGTGGAAAGGATGAGAAGTGATTTGGTAAGGTTTGAGGGAATGGTCAGAAGTATGGCACCTTGGATTCAATGCAAAGAAGTGCAAAGTAATGCATCTGGTAAACAAAAACCCAGGGAATTGTACATGAAGCGGGCTTAATCTGCCGTCAAAGTCTGTTTCTGTAATTCTCCTTCATTTAACAGGTGTCATGGCGAAGCTGAAAACTGTTTCCATTGGTATTCAGTGTGACTTGCTCAATGGTCAGACCATGCAGCTGCACAAACAACCACAGCACTGCAGTGCCTGCTGCTCAACATCTATCAACGCATCCTTGTCATCATTCCGGTTACCAAGAATGCAGACAATGAATCGAATACATTCCTGGTGATGACTCCATCCTTGAAGCCGAGAACTAATAATCAGGGAACATTGATAGGTTAGTATTGCATCACAGCTTCACAGGCATTGTACTCATTCTAAAATGTTCAGACTTAGAGCATTATTTTGAGTGTCTGCTTGATTATTCAGCGATGCTTCTATGACTGTGCTGCTGGCTCACTACCCACACCAGTGTAGTATGGACCTACCACTTCTGCCTGTTCCAACACTTCCATCCAATGATTGCTCACATGACCCCTGCATTTCACTGCATACACAACTAATTTGTTTCATTGGTGTCCAATGGAGACATACTACATGCACAGCCCTATGCTCATACTGTTACATTCTTTTTCATCTTTTGGGTCTGGCAGACATCTACTTCCGTGTGTCTCAGCCGTCTGTAATTGAGTGGCTCTATCACATTCTGCCTCTCCATCTTTTTCTGGTTCTATGTATACTACGGTTTCTACGTGTCAGAGTTACGTGTTCATTTTGTATCTTTTTTGTCGTTTCATCTCTTCTTCACAACATTGATTCTCCCAATGTCACTCAGAAAATGTGTGTGTATTGCACATGACACATTGGTCATTATGTTGTGGAACTGTGGCATGCAGAATTCCTATGTTCTAGTGTTGCTGAATGTCTTTCAGTGTGGTTTCATGCCTCATGCATTTCCACTTCCATCCTTCATTGATGGGCTTCTTTCCCATTGTTTGTTACTATTTTGTCCATTTTCGTAGTTTGATTGTGTTTTGTGTGCCATGTTTCAATGCAATATCATCTTTTTTTCTCCATGATTCCAGTGATGACAGTGCATGCATTTTAAAGAGAGCAGGCACCCGCTGTCAGGAGCCCAGTGCCCCCACAAATATATAATAACCAAACAGCCACACTGTTATGGGTCTTAAAGGAAACACTGGAAAAGGCATAGCTTTACCAAGGCACTACACAAATTCCTGATTAGTGCTTTCAGACAGTAACATTTAAAAAATACTCTTAATTGATTTTTAGTCATCTAAACAGTGGTCTTCAACTTTTAGTTTCTGTTACTGGCGGCCACCATTTCATGAGTAGCAGAGAGCTTCCTGAGCCCACTTTAGCTAATGTGTCCTGCCAACCAATAGCTGAGGTCAAACAGGCATATTTATTTATTTGCTTTTGTTTACCGGGTAAGTCACACTAGACATCCATGTGCCTATTTTCGTGGTGCCACCCGGGAGAGTTGTTAGACTTGACATTTTTTACAGGTACAATCGACTTATACAACTTTTGCATACAGTGAAGTGACTAATACAGTGTCTACATACAATGGGGCAACTAGTATGGTTTTTACATACAGTGAGGTATCAGTATACATAGAGGAATGACAGTCAGTAGTAAAACAAACAACATATGAGCCCAAGGAGGTTCCGGGTGGCCTTGGGGAATCATGTGCAAGGCCATACATAAACAAGTGAATTGAGTCAGATTTAACGTGCAATGGGAGTGCAGGCAAAATAGGTCACCAGAAAGAAAGTGCAGTGGTCCCAGAGGGAGCGGCTGAGGTCCAGCCGTGCCGACATAGTGAGGGGAGAGGCTAAAGTGCAATGGCAGGTAGAGGAATCCTCAGGAAGTTCTAGAGGGAAGTTCTAAATACAGTGTGGGAGGGTGGCCCGTGTGGGAAGGAATTCCATAGTTTTGGGCGTTGGCGAAGGCCCGATCTCCGTGAGGGAGTGTGTCCTAGGAACTGGGCGGGAGAGGGCGCCTCGTGATCTAAGATGGTAGGTAGCAGGTCTGGGTGGAGTGGAAGGGCAAGGCAGCGGGGTGGATGTTCTGACTATGTTGTCGATGAGGTTACCTATGACAAAAGTACTGAAGATGCTCCTGGGGGGTTTTCACCAAGACGAGAGTAGAGGTCACAGCTATGTGTAAGGGGGAGCAGAAAGCAAAGCAGCAGATGCTGTTGTAGGTCGATTCCATTTTGAGAGGATTGTCTTTGGCATGGGGGCAAAGGTCACGAGCCCGTAGCAGAGGGAGGGGAGGAGAACACTCCTGGCTAGGGGCCACCCGAGCAGCTGGAGTGAGACAGTTTTATCTCTATAGGCTTGTGGCCGAGTTTAGCATTCTGTGGCTCTTACAGATGTTGGGACATGTTGGGAGAGGTCCAGCTGGGAGTCCAGAGGACGCCAAGATACTTGCTGACTGGAACCATCTGCAGGAGCAAGCCATCAGCCCCGAGGATTAGAAGGGGACAGAGCAGGATTTTGTTCTACTTCAAGGAGCCGAATAGCATGGCATGTGTTTTCTAAGGTTGGTGGTGAGTTTGTGTGCTGTCAACCAGGATTGGATCCGCTTGAAGTCAGAGTTTAGTTGGACGTGATGGTGCCAATGTCACGATCACTGTTTAGGATGACTAGGTTGTCAGCGATAAGTAATTTGCCCATAAGTGGGGACAGACGGCAGTTTGTTAATAAAAGGGAGAAGAGCGCCGGACCGAGGACAGACCCTTGGGGACCCCGCGATTGGACAGTGGAGAGGTGTGAATGGGTCTGGTTGAAATTAGTGTATTGCTTCCTACCAGAAAGGTAATTGAGGAACCAGGCGGGCAGAGTTAGAGAGTCCAAGGTCAAGGAGAGTGGAGCTGAGGAGGGAGTGGTCTACCCTGTCAAAGGCCTTGGAGATCCACGAAGATTGCACCTGTGAGGTTGCCCTGGTCGGTAGCCAATGTGATCTCGCGAGGTAACCACAGAGGCGGTGGCCATACTGTGCCTCTTCCTAAACTTGATGGCTGGGCCGGAGAGAGGAGGTTGTGTTCCTGCAGATATACACTTAACTGAGAAGCCACAATTTTTCTAGGAGTTTGGAGGCGGCTGACAGGATGGCAATAGGGTCGTAGTTAGAGGGGTCTTTGGGGTTACCTTGTTTGAAGACAGGGGTAATTTTGGCTACCTTCCAGAGTTCTGGGACGACACCAGCTGTTAACGAGGAGTTAAAGATGTGAGTTAGGGGCCAGGCAAGGAGATGGGCACCCAACCTGAGAATTCACTGCCCCAGATTATCGTGTCCTGCACCAGTGTGAGGGAGGAGGGTGGCAAGCAGCCTCTTTGTCTCTGCAGTGGATACTAGTTGAAGGAAGAAGAAGGAGGCGGGCCTCAGGTCGGGTTAGGAAGGAAGCTGTTGGGGAGGGGTTTGGGTGGGTGTCGTTTTGGGGGTGCGGGCAGCTGGGGCAGGGGAGTGGGAGGGGGCAGCTGGTAGAACATTGTGTTAAGGTATTAGAGATAGTGCGAGGATTGTTGCAGCTAACCCCATCTATTAGGAAGGTCCGTGGTTTGTGTTTGGCAGAGCCCCCACTGCACTTCTAATGTTCTGTCAAAACTCCTCGAGCTCAGGAAGCTCACTGCTGCTCATGAAATGCTGCTGCCAGCAACAGGAAGTGGAAGTTGTGGGTAGCTGTTCTAAATCATTAAATAAAGTTGTTACTGTCTGAAAGCACTAACTGACAGTTTCTGTAGTGTCTTGGAAAGCTGTGTCTTTCCATTATTTCCTTTAAAATCCATGCAGATCCTCCAGTAACACAGAATATGCATCCCCATAACAATAGAGTCATGTCTGACACTTCCACAGTCAGGTACCCCAAGGTCCTTTTTGACAGCAGAAAATGAAGGCTGTGTGTGTGCTCCATACATCTGTACTTGTGTCATTTTTCAGTGACTTGTAGTACTATTTGTCTGCCACTTGGGAAAATGCCAGCAACCCTCCAGTAAACAGGGACAGTAACTGCAGTAGCTGTTGTGATATTTCTACATGGGAACTCTAACTAGTACTAAATGCCATAGAAATATTGCATACATACAGGTGAATGGAATGCACACTCTGCATTTAGTTTCAGCCTTCACAAAATGGGCGGTGGGCGCTATAACTTTTAACTGGGTGATGCATGGAATTTATACTACCACTCAACAGTGTATGAAGTCTGCTATTATATCTGTTTGAGGGTGCTGTGTACCTGATAGTGGCTAACTGCTCTGTAAGCTGCTACCACAGTTTTGCCTGGTGACCTTGCGTGAGCAACAGTTATTAGGTTTGGCTCTGAGCAGCCACATTATTGTGCCCATGATTGTTATATTAATGGAGTTTCGCTTGCTGCATCCATCTTCCTCCCAGTTTGTTGTGGTAGTACCGATGTTCCCAACTCTATTCCCATCACACTGATACGCCCACAAAACAGTTGCTGCATCCTGCATCTGCCGGGTTATCAGACTGGATTGTATGCCAGTGCTCCACTTGTACGCTACTGAGAAGTAATTATTCAATTGAACATTGTGGTGGTGGGGCCTGATGTAAATAATGGACTGTATTTACATCATATATATACATGCTTGTGTGAACTGTTGTTTTGCATCAGTGTACCACACAGGGTGCAAGCAGCAATACAGGAGCGTTTACAGGTGAGAGCAACCTTTATTGTACATGTGTATTCACACACATGGAGATGCTAGTATTTATTTTACTGCTACGCACACTGTATTCTGGTATACAAGTTTGGTAACTATTCAGTTTCCAGACCTTACGGTACCTTTGCACTTGCAACACTCAGTTTTACCACTGCTCATGCCTGTGTGCCTCTGTGGTTTCCAACCCGTTCTCCTTTCTTATCTGTGTTGTGCAATCCAAAAGGCAACACTATATGTGAATTATTTTATATACCGACCAACAGGTGTTACTGCATGCTCCTGTTCGTTTCTAAGGTGGCACATAGCCCTGCTCTGTGCTATTGTCCTGCTCCTGAGATTCACTTTTACCACCAATCTACAACATCTGCAGTGTGATTACAGGTGTTTGTGCTGCCATGGTACTGCAACACACCTTGTTACAGATATGTATCCCAGCTTAAAAAGGATACATTGCACGCCCCACTGGTAGTAACATTGTCTTTTGTTAGCAATGTTTGTTTCACTGTGTTCTGGTGACACTCAGAGATATGTTGTTCTTAGTGACACTGTGTATGTGGGTGTTTTGATAAACAGTAACAAGCATTGACTGCTGTTTCAGCGCAGTGTCTGTTGATGCACATCACGACATCAAGCTTCATAGGGTCGCTATACTGAAAGTATATGCACAACGCAACTGGATGGAAGCTCTCACATGTTCCTTTCATCCTTGTTTGTTGCATACATGCGCTTGTTTTGCCACATGCAAACCACCATTGCATTTAAATTGCTCAGTGACACTGTATGGGTCTACTTGACATGTTATACCTTGTGTAACTTTTGCCGTACATCACTGAAATACAACTAATGAGTCTTTCCAATCCTCTTGTAACAACATGCAGCGCTCCAGTGTAGGCACCAAATCCAGATGCAGAGGCCCCAAAGTTTTTTGTTTTCTGTTCCAGTCTACACAAACTGTTTGCGAATGCCTAGTTGTAGCGGCAAATACCACAGTGCATTACTCTGCAGATGAAGTAAAGTGGAGGCTTGGCACCCTTCTCATTGTAACGGTTACATGTCTGGACTGTGGTTATGGCCGTAATATGGTGAAATCAACCATCACTGGGACATATTCCACCAATGAACATGATACTATCATCTGCTATTCTAATATCTGGATGCCCCATTTCTAAAGCACCGCGCCTATTCAAACTGATGAATGTTGCTTCCATTTGCCACACGACATTCGAGAACCACCAGCGTTATGTCCTTCTCACAATTATCGAGAGCTTCTGGATTCAGAAACAGAAAAGACTGATTGAACAATTATCAGCAATGGGGTGGACTCTGCTCGTGCTGACAGGTCATTGTGATAGTCCCTGGGCCTGTGCAAAAGTATGGATCATACAACATGCTGGAGCAGCACATCAACAAAATTATCACTTTCTTAGGTCCAGGTGAGTAAACAAATTGTGAGACAGCATTGTGCTTATTCTTTTGTCCCCACAGTGTGTACTATGTCTGTAATTCCTAATGCTCTCTACTTAGAGCAGTGAGGTGAAGAATTCTACATGGATGGAGCTGGAGGGACTTTAGCGTGTTCTTTCATTCCTTATGTGTGCAAGGTAGTGTAGCATTACTTGTCCTCTTGTTCTTCATTTTCATTGTTAAAAATATTAGTTATCATACTTTTGTCTTGAATGTGCAAGAATCAATTTTTTCTTCCTTTCAGTTCTACAGAAAAATTAGATGCCTTGTCAAAGCAAAACATTGTGAGACAATCAACCCATGGAAGAGGACCATCAACAATCACATTTATTGGATTGCTGCCTGATGTCAGACTGTGATCCCACTCTCAGAAAGCGAAATGGCAGTGCATGATGAATCACATGCAAAACATCCATGAGGGCCACAGTGACCAGATCTTACTTGAGAAACAGCTCTGGGACAGGTTACACCATGAGGACTGAAGCCGCAGGCACCAGGAACCCATGGAAAATTTCTAGCTAGCAGTATTCAGCAGGGACCGCTCTAATGTCGGTCCCACCCCGACGTCAGGCATAGTACAGAGAAGGGGCGTTCCCCAGAATCCCAGTTCTTTTCCAGCCGCCGACTCAGCATCAGCCTCTTTGGTCTCTACCTAGTGCACAATGACTTAGAACTTCAAGAGTTTCTCCAAACTGATGTCCTCTCCAACTCCTTCACTGAGGGACACCTTTCCAAGTGTGCCTGTGGAAAACAGATCCCTTTTAAGGATCCCTCATTCCTCCTGTCTCATGTGCTTAGGCCTGGACCATGACACCAAGGCCTGCACTTTCTGCCAAGGGTTCAACAGCCGTATAGGATCTCTGCCAGAAGGCACTTCAGGCTTACCTGCTGGAAGAAAGACTTAGTAGGATGGACCAAGAACCTTCCTCCAGGGGTGATTCTTCTTCCAAGGCCCATAAACGCTGGATAAACACCAGAGAAAGCAAGGTCCAGATCCCCAAACTGGCCTCAGACTCCTGTAGCTCAGGGCTCCACGAGGTCAGACCACTCTCCCTCCAGGGCTTATTCTCAGCCCCTCCGGTCAAAGTCCAAGCCTCAGGCAGCCTTCTACTCTCCAACCCATCAAGACTTCAAGGCCCTCGGCTTCCTCTACTCCTCTTGGGCCTCTTCCAAGTCTTCAGAATGCCACAAGTCTTCCTCATTGACTCGATATCGGGACCCCAAGTCAGGTCAGTCTCCCAGCCTCCCAGAGGTCTGGATCCACCACCAGGAAGACTAAGGACCTGGCGTCCCTAAAGCAGGCTGACAGACCTGGCGTATGCAAGCGCCTAAATTGGCCAGGTGTTTGCTGGAGCCATGACACCAGCCAGGTGCCAGACGCCAGTCGGCATTTACTGACCTAAAGACATTGGCCAAGGACTGACGTCGGCCTCGTATTCACTGGAGCTAAAGACTGCCTTTAGTCACCGATGGACACTGTCACAGGAACTCCATGGAGGAGGACACAACGCTGCCCAAAGACCAGGTGGGCAACCCTGAGGATGCTGGGCCCCGAGGGAACCTCGCCACCCTCGAGACACCCACGGACCTGATGCCTGACCCCAGTGACAGACCACTGACCAGGCCCATCGCCGGGCATGAACCTGCAAGAAGTAAGGACCTCTTATTTTCTGGTGGGACACTATCCAAAAGATGTGGTTCCTGTAAAACCCCATCCACCTCCTCCTCCTCCTCCTCCTACTCCTTCACCTCCCAGCCCTTCCTCCACCACAGGCCAGCAGGATGGCCACCAACCCCTAAGGAGCAGACTCCACCTCCCAGGGTAGATCCAAGGATCAGAGAAGGCCTCCCTCAAGATCTCCATCAGGGTCTTCCAGCCCCAGCGACCCAGACATCGGCGGTATACTCCATCAGGGAGGACTCCAGATCAGATACCTCAGATTATTCAGATCTCCTTCTCCTTCTCCACTCGGCATTCCATCACCTGACCCACATCACCTGCCCAGGTCTCCTCCGGATGATCCCTCTTCTCTGAGATCATGAGGCACATCCAGGACAACATGGGATGGGGCGCTGAAGACCTCGACCCAAGACAGTGCCTTGCCCGTTATCCCAAAGCCTGTAGGTGCCACCCTGGTGGACACCTTTGTGGATGTCACCAGGCTAGCGTGGAAGCATCCGCGACTCCAATCTTGTGGTGCCAAAGAAAGCTGACTGCCTGTACAAGGCCCCAGAGAGGACCAGTACTTGGCTCAACTACCTCTGGCAGACTCACTGGTCATTACGGCCTCACATGACCAGTCCCAAATACCGCAACTCATGAGCACACAGCCACCAGACCAGGAATCCAAACAATTGGATGCCTGGGGGATGCATGTATGGCTGCTACATGCTCCATCAGGTCCCTGAACTACCTAACCACATGGTACAGTTTCAGAACGCCTTATGGGAACAGGGCCAGGACCTGGTGGATAAGCTTCGGATGGCAATCAAAAGGCAGAGCTCCTAAACCCTTCCTTGGCACAGGGTCTGATGTATGTACCCTAGTACTATGAGCCATACGATTCTGCAAACTCGTCGCCAGAGCTGCAGCTTCAGGCATCTGTCTGCGTGACACTCTTGGCTCCATGTCTCCGACTTCACCCCGGATGTACAGAAAACATTCTTGACGCCCTACAATGGTGAAGTACTTTTGGTGAACCCTCGGAGAAGGTTATCACCAAACTCCAGGATGCTGGGAAGGCAGTCAGGTCTGTACAGGCCATGTATAGATCCAGGCCCGCCCTTTTATAGGAACCAGAGCCATTTTCGCAGCCAGCAACAAAGGCAGCAGCCACATTCCAGTCAGCAACAAAGCCCAGGCTGTCGCCCCAGGCAGAGCCCAACGCTTACACTAAACTGGCTCAGCCTGTAGGGACCAGTGCTGTCACAGCATGACTCTTCCTGCCCCCACCCTCCTCTGGATCAATGGGCACAAAGGTCAGGGGTCGTATTGCTCGCCACTTTTTAGGGTGGCAGTCAATTACCACCGACCGTGGATTCTCCAATTGGTCAAGAAAGGTCACTTCATAGAATTTCTTGACCACCCACCAGCAAAACCTCCCTGCTTTCCTGTTACTCGGTCAGCATGTCCTGCTCATACAGCAGGAGGTGCTCTTGCTCCTGGGAAAGAAGCAATGCAAAGACGCACTACGGAACCAGAAGAGTGCAGGGTATTATTCTCACTTCTTTCTGGTTCCTTAAGAAAACAGGGGACCTCCGTCCGATACTGGACCACAGTGACCTAATCGAGTCGATCCTGTACAAACGCCCACATGGTGACCCTCCCAGGTCTGATTCCCATGCTCAAGCAGGGTGCCTTTCTAGTGTCCTTGGACATGCAGGATGCTTACTTGCATATACCCATTGCTCAAGCGCACAGGAAGTTTCTGTGCTTCGAGTTCCAGGGCCACCATTATCAGTTCCGGAGCCCTCCCTTCGGACTGTCATCGGCACCTCGGTATTCACGGCGATATGGCAACTCTGAGGAGACAAGGCCACTACGTGTTCCCCTACCTGGACAACTGGCTTCTCATGGCACCCTCTCGAGAGGCCTTGATGCTGCCATCATGCACTTAGTCTCTGTTCGAGACGTTGGGTATCATGATCAATCACGAAGTCATGCCTGGTTCCGTCACAGACTCTGCAGTTCATAGGCACAGTTCTGGACACCATCCAGTGGAAAGTTTTTCTTCCCAGGACACAGCGGAACACATCAGATCCCCATCAGGGACATTTCGACGAAGAAGACCGCTCCTGCCAGATTGGTCCTTTGCCTGCTTGGACACATGGCGCTGCCATTGCAACAGTCCTGCTTGCTCATCTCCACATGCAGATCACCCAGTGGATGTTATGGGTCCACTGGGATCAAAAGCAAGACCATCTTCAGCTTCCAAT
Organism: Neoceratodus forsteri; assembly: GCA_016271365.2. NCBI lineage: Eukaryota > Metazoa > Chordata > Ceratodontiformes > Ceratodontidae > Neoceratodus > Neoceratodus forsteri. The sequence continues at coordinate 117,618,975 of JADMNL010000024.1, read as the reverse complement.
CCAGATCATGAAGACCGTAATCCGGATTGGCAATGGTGGCTAGATTCAAGAATCTATCAGCAGGGGTCCCTTCATTGCGCCATCTCCGTTGTGACACTCTCCACAGATGCCTCAGGGCTCAGATGGGAGCACACCGACGGTGTCCGGTCTCAGGGCCTGTGGACAGCCCAAGAGACTCATCTCCACATAAATATCCTGAAATGAGAGCAGTTCTTTATGCCCTGCAGGCCTTCTAGTCGGAGAGTCCACCGCTACCCTTCTGCTACAAACAGACAATTCTGTGGTGATGTATTACCCCAACAAACAAGGAGGCACCCATTCCTACCCACTTTGCAGGAGGCCATGAGGGTGTGGGATTGGGGTTTGCAACATGGCGCAAACCTCATTGCTGTTCATGTCCCAGGAGTGGACAGCGCCATTGCAGATGGCCTGAGTCACTCTCAGGCCAGAGTCCATGAGTGGGAACTACTCCAGGAGGTAGTAGAGGATTTGTTTCACAGATGGGGTACACCAGAGTTAGACCTATTCGTGCCTCCATCCAACAAAAACTGCCCAATTTTTGCTCGCTAGATCCAGGGCCTGGTGTTTTCTGATGAGATGCGTTGTCCCTCTCCTGGGCAGGCAGATTTCTCTATGCCTTCCCCCTTTCCGTTGATCCAGAGGGTTCTTCTGAAACTGCAGAGAGGAAGCGATGCTGATACTCATTGAGCGTTCTGGCCCAGGCAGATCTGGTTCCCCTACTACATCAGCTATCCTGGGAACCTCTGGTGCCTCTGCCAATCAGCTCTCACTTGTTGTCTCAGGAGGAGGGCTCTTGGTCCTTCCGACCTTCGCTCGCTGAGCCTGCATGCTTGGCTCCTAGAGACATAGCCATTTTAGACACGGGTCTCAGGTGAGGTAGCTGATGTTCTAGTGGCCTTGAGAAAACCAGCCACTATGCTACTTACGCCATGAAATGGCATTGTTTTTGCCTATGGGCTCAAGCTGGGGGTTTCGCCTCTAGATTGACCAGAAAGTCAGTCTTGGACTACCTCCTGTCTCTTTTTCAGACAGGCTTGGCCTATTCCTCAGATCAAAGTACACCTCAGTGCCATCTCAGCCTATCATTGTCCCATAGGCCAACGTACCATATCTAAGTTGGACATGGCACGAGCCTTCCTGAGAGGTATTCTCCACCTTAGACCTCCAATTAAGGATCCGATTCCACCATGGGCTCTACTTTTGTCCTGGAGCAGCTTACACTGCCACCCTTTGAACTAGCCGTGGATTGTGAGCTATGTCTTCTTACTTGGAAGATGTTGTTTTTAGTTGTCATACCTCAGCCAGAAGAATTTCTGAACTTCACGCCTCATGTGCAAAGAGCCTTATTTGGTTTTCACCAAGACAGGGTATCCCTATGGACTAATCTCAACTTTCTGCCTAAGGTGGTCTCAGCTCTCACCCTTAATAAGGACATCGATATACCAGTGTACTTTCCTAAATATTCAAATCGAGGAGAGGCCCTGTTGCACACCCTAGATGTGCATAGGTGTCTTCGATACTACCTGACCAGAACCAAACACCACCGGCTCGGACCAGCTTTTATCTCTTTGTACAGGATGATGGGAGCTCCTGTTTCCAAGCAGTTGCTATCCAGGTGGCTCATTTAATGTATTACGCTCTGTTACCAGAAGTGCAACAAACCCTCACTGGGTGCAGTCAGGGTCATTCCACAAGGGGTGGCGACCTCCTTTGTGGACCTAAAGAATGTGTCCACCTCGGCCATTTGTGCTGCAGCTACTTGGAGCTCCGCACACTTTCATCAGGCATTATAGCCTGGATATTGCATTGAGGCGTAAGAGCAGGTTTTGGTCTAGCAGTCCTTCAAGGGCTCTGTCCTAGGCTTTGGTTCCATTAAGGATTTCTACCTTCCCTCCTTCCAATGGTGTGATATTTCCATTATTGCCTGGGAATCAGACCTAATGGTGTAACCTGCTGCAAGAGCTGTTTCTTGAAGTAAGATAGTACAGTTACATAAGAACTACTATAACAGTAGCTCTTCGAGAACAGCTCTTGCAGCAGGTACTTTCCTCCCACCATCCCTGCTGGAGGTAGATTCTAGTTCCAACATCCTTCTCCTAGGATCAGGTGTGTTCGCATCTCTCTGACTGCCATTTGATGGTGGATCCTCAGTCTCTCTTCTGATGTCATCCAGTGGCCGGGAGTCTCCAGTGGGAGAACTGGGGATTCTGGGGACCTCCCTCTATGTACTATGCCTGACGTCGGTGGACCGACATCGGTGGTCCCCATTGAATACTGCTAGCTGTAAATTTTCCTCCGGGGTCCTGCCGCCTCTGACAGTCCTAATGGTGTAGCCTGTTGCAAGAGCTGTTCTTGAAGATCTACTGTTACGTAAGTTCTTACGTAACTGTATTTTTCCACGCTGCCTGCATCCACCTCTTGTGGGCTGAGAGCAGAACAACAAATGGTTGTAGCCGAGTCTGTATTCACCAAGTAATACAGAAGGTATCCTTTAATTTCTGTCAAATTCATTTTGGTGTCTGAGTTTGTGTTTTCTGTCAACAGGTGATAAAGGGTCCGAGAAACTTTTGAAATTCTAGAGAACAAGCGTCTTCTAGACAACATTTGCCACCTGTCTCCGCAGACACACAAACATCAGCTGTACAGGCATTTCACAGCACCATTCTGAACTTTGCTCTGAAACACACTTCCTATTCTTTTCATGGGATGCAGTGCAGGTGAGTTTCTGTAAGTTAATTGAGCTATGGTGGGGACACCACAGATGAATACTCTGGTGCATCAACATTTACAAGCAGAACAATAATACTACTTGTTCATACTTGCAAAGCTATTGTCAATGGGACTGTCAAGAGTTAGGCATAACGCATGATGGTCAATCTCAAGAGTGCATGTATTACTCTCCTTCTGTCATTTTATTGGCGGTAAATTCACAAGACTGTGCATAGGGAAGCACTGTTGTTTTCACTAATTCTTTTATTTTCAGATTGTATTTGTCCCTGTGTAGTGATTTATGGCTTTGGCCATATATCGAGTGCAGTGCGCATCATCTAATGATGGGCAATTCCCTCCTCCTCCACACTGACACAGTGTTGTGTAGTTCCACTGTGTTTGATCCTTGCATCAATGCTGTTCATGACTCCATGGTTAGCAGGCTGTGACATCATTCTGCACTACGGCTTTACAGCTATGCAGTTGATGCCCGCTGTCTCCGGCCATTAGTACAGCACCCCATGACCGCTTTTGATGCTCATACCGATGGCCACCAGGATGTTCTCTGCAATGCCACCAATGAAGACATTGAACAGGACTGGTCCTAGTACTGTTCCCTGTGGTACCCCACTGATCACCCCCTCACCAGATTGTACCCCATTTACCACCACCCTTTGTCTCCTGTCTGTTAACCAGTTCCTCATTCAGTTCACTACCTTGTCTCTGATGCCCAGACTAACATAGAAACATAGAATTTGACGGCAGATAAGGACCGCTTGGCCCACCTAGTCTGCCCATTTTCCTACCTATTAGATAAGCTGCAGATCCTAATTAACCAACAGCTTACTTCCTCCTACCCCAACTAGGACTGCCTTATGTCTGTCCCATGCATTCTTGAATTCCCCCGCTGTTCTTAACTCCACGACCTCCTCAGGGAGGCTGTTCCATGCATCCACACACCTCTCTGTGAAAAAATACTTCCTCACATTACCTCTGAGCCGTCCCTCTATCTTCAAATTGTGCCCTTGTTCTTGCACATCTCTTTCTGAAAGATGCAACCCTCTTGGACTTTGTTGATTCCCTTGAGGTACTTGAAAGTTTCTATCATGTCCGCCTCCTCCTTTCCTCAAGGGTATACATATTAAGCTCCTTAGTCTTTTTTCAGATGTCTTCTGGTGCAGACCCTGCACCATTTTGGTTACCCTCCTGACAGCCTCCACTCTGTCTATGTCTTTATGGAGATGGGGTCTCCAGAACTGCACACAGTACTCAGATGGGGTCTCACCAACTGTCTGTACAGAGGGATAACAACTTAATGTTTTCTACTATTGATGCCTCCTCTATGCATCCCAATATCCCCCAGCCTTTCTTACTGCCTTCTCGCATTGCTTGCCCACCTTTAGGTCATCTGATATAATTACCCCAGGTCCCTTTCCATTTTTACTGTTGTCAGTATCTCACCCCCCATTGTGTACTCTTGCTCTGTGTTTTTGTTTCCCAGGTGCATTAACTGCACTTCTTTGCATTGAATCTGAGCTGCCATACATTTGACCATTCCTCCAACCTTGCCAAGTCCCTTCTCATCCTTTCCACTCCATCTGGTGCATCAACCCTGTTGCAGATCTTTGTGTCATCTGCAAAGAGACATACTTTTCCTTCCAGTTCCTCTGCAATGTCACTTATAAAGACATTAAAAAGGACCGGTCCCAGTACTGAACCCTGCGGTACCCGCTAAGTAACCCTCCTTTCTTCACTGTGGACTCCATTTACTACACACGCTAAATCCCTGTTGTCTAGTCAATTTTATCCAGGCTGCCACCTTGGGACCCACTCCAAGGCTGGCTAACTTGTGTATTAATCTTTGTGTGGGACTGTATCAAATGCCTTGCTAAAATCTAGTTAAGCCATGTCCACAGCCCTCCCCTGGTCTACTACTTTGGCCACCCAATCAAAAGAAATCTATTAGATCTGCCTGACACGACCCTTCCCATCATCAAATTCATGCTGCCTTGGGTCCCTGCCCCACTGGCCTCTAGGTACTCAACAGTTCTTTCCTTCAGAAGTGATTCCATCATTTTACCTACCACTGAGGTCAAACTAACTGGTCTGTAGTTTCCCTCTGTCCTGCTCCCACTTTTGTGAAGAGGAATCACATCCACCCTCCTCTAGTCCTCAGGTACCACCCCATCCTCCCATGATTTGTTAAAGAGAGTAGTCAGCGGTGTCATTAGTTCTACCCTTAGTTCTTTTAGAATTCTTGGGTGAATCCCATCAGGCCCCATTGCTTTGTTCACCTTCAATTTTATTTAGTTCTTTCAGAGCCCTTTTCTTTGTAAATGGACTGGTATCGACCCTCACCTTCAGAGTGTTTCTTTGTTTGGTTTAGGTACCTCCCTCCTCTTCTTTTGTGAATACTGAGCAGAAATATTCGTTCAGTATCCCTGCTTTTCATTGTCACCCTCTACCCACATTTCCTCCCCTTTATTAAGCCTCAGTATCCCTCCTTGGGTCTTTCTTTGCTCCCTAATGTACCTATAAAGGTCTTATCCCCCTTCTTAACAGAGTTGGCTATCCTTTCCTCAGTTTGGCCTTTGCTATTCTGACTGCCTTCCCAGCCTCTTTCTGCTTTAACTGATAAAGTTCTCTGTCCTTCTCCTTCTGTATTTCCTTATATTTCCTGAATGCTATCCTTTTCTCCTTAACCTTCCCTGCCACCTCTTTTGAGAAACATAGTGTTTTTCCTTCATTGTGTTTTGTTGATTTGCTTTACACAAAGGCTTGTTGCCTCTGTTTTGATTACTCTCCATTGTTCCTCCACCCTCCTTCTTGCCTGTTTGCTAGTGCTTTTCTGAGGCACTCTCTCATTTTCCCAAAGTCAGCCCTCCTAAAGTCCAATACTCTTGCTTTGTATGGCTTGATTGTATGGCTGTGTTTATCATGAACCACACATGAACCACACATGCCATAATCTTAGTCAATGACAACCTCAAGCAATATATTTTTGTAAGTAGTGTTTGTTATATTCTGCTGTTCACACCATGGTTTTATCTATTGTTCCTGTAAATCTTAACAACTTCATACACTGCTGACAGTAAGCCATAGTATTGACTGACATGATGAAACAGAAAAGTACATCTATATTCACTGACAAGAGTGCGCACACAATCCTATTTTGGCAAGCATATTTTTCCTTTGATTTGACAGTGTTTCTATGATCCCCTGATTTGCAAGTTGTATTTCTGAGGCCTGCCACGGACCAGTGGCTACTGCCCTCCTAACTAAAAAATGATATCTAGACTCACAACCATAGGTGTCACTACAAACAATCTTTGTCACTTTCATGAGATGCTGATGCTCTTCTGTGTTATGTGGTGGCAAGATACAGCATTCCCATATGTGTCGACAGACTTTGATTGCACCACCATCATGTGTATGCTTACATCTCTGTCCTAGATATTTAGTGGCATTCTCATTTTCCTTTCTTTTTCAGATTGTATCTGTCAGCACTTCATTTCAATGAAAACACAGGGAGAGACACACTAACAGACAAGGATGGGAAGGAAAAGTTTGATGTCTACTTCTCAAAGGCAAGAAGAGGCGAGCTCTCTGTGCGGCCATGGAAACAACCATCCACATATGGTATGCAAAATCAAAATGCCCTTTCTTGTAGCCAACATATGAGTAGTTAGTGCATGTTCTTAGAAAATTGTATACAGCTGGTGAGTCCAAATGGAACAGTACAGCACCCCCACTCCTGTTCCAACAATAAAAGCCCACAAGATATCTTAATCTCACCAAAGATATCTTTTTTTTACCACAGTAAAGGCTGTTTGGTTGAACCATTACAGACTCTATGTGGACCACTGTTCTGTTATTTTTTATTTTTTTTACTATCTGTTTATACACCTCCCTCCCGTGGCACTCCTCCCTTGGGAGATGCCTGTGGATGTTCTAGTCCCCACCTTCTACCTGTATCCGGTGGTGGTCCATCCTTCATGTAGCCTTGGCTTACCCCCAGGTGGAGTTGGGGTGGGGAGCAAGCTCTCCCAATTCCTGTCTCGTCAGGATGCGGTCATTGGGGCAGGTAGGGGTATTGGGGATCGAGGCCTGGCGCTCCGTCCTACTTGGGAGTGCCATGGGTGATTCTTTTCTATGTTCTGGGGAGTGGCTATACCCGATGTCATGGCATCTCCACCAAAGTCTGCCACTTCCCAACCCCTCTGTGCGCTCATGTGTCTGCAATGCCTCCATCTTCTGCCAGAGGCCAGTCAGGCACTGAGCATGGTCCCCCCTCCTCCTGGTAGAGAGAGCTGTCCTCGGATGCTCAATCCTCTCCCTCCCTGCTGACACCCAATGTCCGGCCTTGTTCCGAACCCAGGTCGCTGATGTGCACAGGTGTGGCATCCAGTGCCTCAACCCTCAGCGCCACTGGCTGGCTCTGTTCTTTTACTTTTAACGTGGATGTAATAAAAGATATTTGTGCGATTAAGATATTTTGTTGCCTTTTATTGATGGGACAGGAGTTTGGAGTGCGACTGTTTTCCATTTCTATGTATTGACTGTGCGCTGAGCACCCATAGCTTGGTCAGCAGCTCTTTTGGTTTGCTGCTACGTCCACTCGACAAACTTGACCAATTTGCAACTATGACTTAGGGTGTATGGGGATACACACAGATGCTAAATCCAACAGTAAATGAGATGAAGCTGTTTGTGTTACTGATACTTTTAGTCTGCCCGGTTTCCATGGTCATTTTTCCCACATGGATGTACAAATGGGAAGCTTGTTTCATTATTCACTGCTTTGTTGTCCTGGTATGTAGGGTGTGTCCCCATGGCCACCACATGGAGCCTCATGGTATGTGTCATTGACCTTTCCACACCCGTTAAAACTTCACATCCATCCCCAGTGCTTCATCCGTCGAGTGCCATATCTGTGCAGTGTCATCTCTGGTTCTCCATCTCTAACTCCCCACAGCACATTTGTAAATGTTTCCACTACTATTTCTCCCTTTTCCCATTGCAAACCATCGTTACAGTATAGTATGTTGCTCATTTCACAGCATCTGCTCTTCCCCTGAAGCATGAAGCCATAATTAGAAACTGATTTAAGTTTAGTTGGCTGCCTAAGCAGAGCACCATCTTATCATGGATGGCTACTAAAGTGTCCAAATCACGTTGTACGATGTAACCATGTATGTGCTCACTGTGATTGCAATAAAAACATTACTGAACATGGTGAATATCACAAACAGTGCATAGTTCAGCAACAAAGGCGCAAATGGTGCCATGCAGTTTCTTGTGCAATTATGTTATTTCAGTATATCCACATGACACTTGTCCTTTACAACTATGTTTTGTTTCCAGAGTATGCACATGCGGCCATGCGAGAGGCCATACTGCCACTGAGTGATCCAGTAAATCATGGAGAAACTAAATAAATCTGCTGGATCCAAGCAACAGCCTGAGCACCTGTCTGCAGCATTCAAGGACGTTGCCTGTGCGAATGCAGTCCAGCAGTACAACTAGGTTGCCACCTCTGAATAAGGCAAAACCGACCTTAAGCTCCACCCCATTTCGCCCTAAACCTCACCCCCTTTTGGGCCCTTTAAAAACTCATGACCAACTGAAACCACCACATAAAATTTACTGATCGGTTCGGTGGACATTAAGGAACTGCACCACAACACCACTTATGAATTAATAATATAATAGTTTATTGCACTTTAATGCAGTTTGAAAGTTAGACAATTAAAGATTTAAAGTAAACACACTTTCACATGGGACACATGCACTACCAGACAATGAGTGCACATATATGATTTTTATTTTAAACTGGCAGAATTGAATTGGCAGTTGTTTGGCACCTATTGTCTCATCAGTTCATTGGCACTGTACTTTGAATTTGTATTTTGTATTTGATTTGCTGCATCTAACAACTTTATATTGTTTTTATAAAGGCATGGAACTGTGAGCAGCTATGCTGAAAGTTCAGTTTAACCTGCTGTTCAGCCTTTACTAAACTGACAGACATAGGTTCCTCTCATCTGTCCAGCAGTTCCCCATGATAGAAAAAACTCTTTCTACAAAGCTGTTGCTGACAGGTATTGACAACACAGACTGTACAAGCTGTAGAAGAGTTTTACATTCTGGTGCCTTTGCAAAAATGTTACCCATTTGTCTGTCACAGACCCTATCATACCACTAAGTACTGGCAGTGCATTACTCAGCAGACAGTATTCTGAATAAAGTTCATCCATGTCCAAAATGTTCGTAAGCTGCAGAATTTCTGCACAGTGGAGCAGTTCATTCCATACCATTTCTGGCTTGCTAAGCGCCATGATCTGCATCCCTGAAGAGGACTTGTTTCAAATTTGAACCATTTGTTTAAATACATAATGGCTAGACTGTAAAATCCACAGAACTCTTTTAAAATTCTGTCTCTGATGTTTCCAGGAAATGTCTGCAGTGCTGCATTCACTTTGTAGCCAACTAAGTTGTCCTCCAATCTTTCCTCCAGTTCCTGCTTTAGGTTATGCATTATGCCATACACCTCTGTACTTGTCACAGTTTTGCTCTCCAACAGTGCTATTGATTTGTGGAAAATGGCCATTGTATACTGCATAAAATGGATATAGCACTCTCCCTCAGTAAGTTCATCGCTGCTGCTATACCCATCTTCATTTTCTCGATGAACCTCCAAATGGCAGGATGGCATTCATCTGAACCCTGGCTGATGAAGTATGATTTAACTGCAGGCCAACACTGGAGGACCTGTTTATTGCTGGCAGGAGGAAAGCCAGCGGTGACCACATGGCGTAGCAGATCCTTCCATTTCAACTCAACAAAGGCAAACATGTCTTTTAGCTCATTCATATTCTTAGCAGAGCTGGAAAACTGATTATATACTTTTATTACTATTTTCCACATCATACCTAGCCAGAGCCTTACTGGCATTCCTGGCACAGTTATGGATGACATGGCATAGGCAGTTGGCGAGACACAAGGCGGGCAACTTTTGATCTTAAGTTTTGAAAAACTGAATTATGTTTCCCATAATTTACAGAGGCATTGTCCGCAGCATAGCTTGATAAGTGTGCAAGCTTTAAACCTCTGATGGTCAGGGATTCAATAATTTTTGCTGTGACAGCATCTGCAGTTTCATTGTGATCTTCATAAAGTCCAACAGTTTCTGCTGGATCCCTTTTGGGATCAAAGTACTGCACAGCAACTGGAAACATTTTTTATTGCCTTTATTAGAAACATCTGATGCAACAGAGTAAAATGAATTGCCCATTTCTTGTAACAGCAGCTCCTCCCCAAAATGTGCCAGGACATTGGTGACAATGCTCTCAGCCTTTGTTCATCCGCAACTCATTTTGGATGCAATACTTGAGTCTGTGTAGATCTGCTGGGCAATCCTCATTCCACAGTCTATGGACGGTAGGAGTGATGATGCTGGACTCCATGGTATAGTTCTGTAAGTTCGGCTTCCATCACCTTATTGCTTTCAGAACTATTTTCTGCAACAAAAATGTCTTCATGATATGATTTTCTTTTTGCAGGTGTGTTAGCTGTTGGTGTTTTTCACTTTTTCATGATTCTTTACTGCAGCCTCAGCATCCCACTTCACTGTAAAAGCAGAGCCACAGACAGTGCATTTGGCAGAATGTTCCATTCCTGGTCCTGCAGATCTGATCCAGGAATACTTGCTTTCCCAAGCCTTGTTGTAGCAGCAAAATATTTTGGCCTTCTTAGCAGGAGGACTGCTACTCCTTTCTTCATCACGAATGGGTTGGAATCTTTTCCACTAAGACTCATGTTTCTGTTAAGCAGAGAGAGAGGTTGAGGTAAGAGTCAAAAGAGCTACAAAACAGTGTCGCGATGGCCACTGACGGAAGTTCCAGGACAGCAGGATGTCACAGGCTCAGTCCGTTGGCAGCACAATATGAACATTTTACTGTAATATTTTTCAGAGATTGCAGTGAGACACACATGCAGTTGTGGTGGAGCTCAGACTGACTGAAAATAGTGTCCAGTCCTCCTTGACTTGGCAGTATCAATAACACAGAGCAAATACAAGTTGCCACAGCATCTCAGAAGAAGAAGAATCAGCATTTATGTAGCACCTTTCATACACAGTGTACCCTAAAGTGCTTTTTACAAGCAATGCTAAACTGGTAGTGAAGTGACTGAATGTGTAGTGGCAGCCATATCACACATCATCACCACACACAGCCTGCCCTGGATAATTGCATGAACCGGTTTTGTGGGAAGGGAATGTTGGTCAGGACACCTGGAATATCCCCTACTCTTTGTGAAGAATGCCTTAGGTTCTTTTACTTCCACCTGGACACCCACCAGGACAGCACCAGGATGAGTAGAAAGGACCTTGGTTTAACATCTCATCTGAAGGACAGCACTTCCCAACATACACTATGCCCCCAATACAGACAGTATGCAGAATAATGCATAATACTGACACCATACTAATTGGTGAGCCAGCCTTACAACAGCGTCCCTGTTAAATTAAGTACTTTTAAAGCTATAAAATGCTGTCATTATGAAACATAATGTCTGTTTGCCATTTTGTTACTAAAGTTCTTTTGGTTGGACTTGAAACTGCATTCTGTAGTTTCAAGTCCAGTCAAAAGAACTTCAGTAACAAAAGTGGCAAATAGAAATTATGTTTCATGCTTCATGATGACAGAATTTTATAACTTTAAAAATACAATATAAATAATATAACACACTATTCAAATTGGTGAGCCAGCTGGCCTAGTTCAATTGGGCCCCTACAGCAAGCATTCCTGTGAAAACTAAGTACTGTAATTTTTCAAGCCTGTCCACAGTTCACTCCAGCCAAAAGAACTGCAGTACTTGTTGCTATGATATATACATTTAAAATGTATAGTTCTGAGCATACACTCACTATAGTGATGGGATTCAGTCAGAATTATTGAATTCTGATCACATACTGTACCCCCACCCCAAGTAAAAAAAACATGAACAGAATGGCAGCAGGACATTCAAGAAACAGCCAATCTGTGAGCCCTGAAATTCACTATTTAAATGATTAATTTAATCTACTTTAAAAAAGGCAAGCGTACCACAAAGGTGATCCTAGGGAGATCAGACAGTTGCAGCAGCAGGATATCGTAGATTGCACCGTGAGAAGTGGTGGTCGTCGAGCGGGATTGAGCAGTCAGTCATTCAGCCAGCCAGCAGAGCAGGTTGTCCGAGGACAGATGAGATAAGGCAGCTAAAAGCTAAGGTATTTATAGCCAGGGTAGAGGTGCCCTGCTTTTGTTTTTAAATTCCGCTGCATATTCATATTTTCCAGGGCCAGATGATTGGTCCCTTTTTAGGACCAATAAAAATCTATGAATTTCAGTGGGTGGTTACTGCAAGTCGGACAGCAACCCGATTGGTAGAAAATTAGCTAGTCAGTACAGAAGCCACTGATTGGTAGGACTTTCAATGCCGACTGCTACTGTGAAAAACAGACCGAACTCCTGGAAGTCTAGTTGGGCAGGACTCAGGAGGAAAGCGGCAGGGACTAGGTAGGGTCGGGTGGGGGATTAACAGACTGAGAGTGACTGTAGGATTCTCAGCACAGTACAAGTCTGTGCATCACTCTCATTCCAGGCTGCAGCTCTACTGCCGGTCCTCCAGTCTCGCCTCAGGCTTCGCTTCAGTCACAGAGTCAGTCACACAGCACAGTATATCCATCCAACTGAATGAAGAACACAGACATCACTATTCTCTTTCTCTACATAACAACGGCAAACAGCGAACAGACGTGGGTAAAAATAATTATTATATTATTTAGCGAATTAACGCTTTGCTGTGCATGCGCTACTATCACCTAGCCTAACGAAGTGCCTGGTGCCTGCCTAATAAATAATCTGGGGCTCAGAAAGGAAAAATTAGTCTTTTTCCTTCTCACTCAGCCTCACCTCACAGTGACAAGACAAGTTGGACTCGAGTCGGACGGACTCATCTCAGACAGTCAGGCGGGCAGGCAGCAGCATTGTAGACCAAGGATTAATTTTAAATTAAATACATTTTGCAGCCTTGCAGGATTAAAAGGTAACGTGCGCTTCAGACCGTTCATTGAATGAAGCAGAAATCCTAAGAGGAGACAAGTTTATTCCCAAATGTAAAGGTGATGAGATGACAACATGACACCGTAGTAATTGGAGAGTAGGTACATCTTTGTAGGTGTAGTTGTTATTTGCTGCCTGTTAGTGTGGTGTAGAGCATGGGAGCGGAGCAAGCGAATTTGAAGGAGCTTTTTATGCTGTCAGCCAGTCGCCTGTCTTAGCAAAAATGTTCAGGTACATGATCCAGCAAGGATTCTGACCTTTCCATGCAGTGCAGTCCTGACAAAGCCGTTGTTTGCGCAGCTTACCTAGCCTGATACTGACAGTTTTCAACTTGGCAGATTCCTTGCAGTTCCTGATCACAGCCAATACATCAGAGAGAGAGGTAGGCCCTGACACAGGGTGTCCTCCAGCTCCAGCAGCAGCTCGCCTTCAGTTAATTTCCCAGCACTGTAAAGCACCTTCTCCTCACCCAGTAAGGTAGGACAAACAAAAAAAGCATAAAAATAACATCTGTATTTAGTTGCACATCACCCGCAGGTATTGTTGACTTGAGGTTCCAGGACTGAACGTTCCGATTTTGATTTTTTGGGTCGGTGGGGACGATTTCTAGTCTAGATAGCATCATAGCTGAATCAACTAGCTTTCAAGCAGCGGCTTTTTATCTTGGCAGGTGGAGGAAAATTGGAAAACCCAGACCCGAACAGCCAGATTGATTAGCTCAAAGAACGAAGACTCGGTCGCAACCTTTACCTAGCTGCACTGATTGCAGTCAGGGGCGGTGTTCGGGGCTCCCACTTAAAGAAAAGCTGCCCTGTGGGTTAGTTGCTGGGTGGCAGCTCGTACGCCTGTATGTGGAGTTCCTTGTAGATCACTTATACAGGTATTATGTCGGGTAGCTGCCACAGCAGAGTGGCAAACCGGAGCAGATGAGGAGGAACTGGAGAACCGACAAATAAGTAAAAACCAGGCGATCCGTCAAAACCAGACAGGTGGCAACCCTAAGTACAACACTTGATTTCAAAATAAGACTTAACATTTACGTGTACAGTCCCACACAGTTGCAGCATTTGATGCAAATTCAATTGTATGACTACTTGAGTGGAACAGTTAATGGATTTTCAGTCCCTTGACGCTCACTGATGCTGTAAATAACTCCATTGTGCTATTGGCTGAACACTTTTGTGAACTAAACAGTCAATATGGCACTGTGACCAATCAGTGATTTGTAGTGCGGACAGTCGAATGGTTCCTGTTAGAGTAGGATGATAGTCATGCCTGTCATGAGTGCACATAGACCAAAAAATCCCTATGTTGCACAGACTCTGATTTAGCAAACGTGCAGCCTTAATAGACAGTTTGTGCGCTCACATAAGGGCAGCATCAAGGAAAACCATTGTGAAACAATCTGCCAAATTTGATCAGATTGACTGGGGAAAGGAACCAGAATTGTCACAATTGACAGCATAGGAGACTGCTCACTCATCAATGCTGGATGAGAACTATGAACATTAACTTTGAGACTTGAAGCATGGCAGTGGGTTCACATTACCTGTTCACAATTAATAAATGCCCAGTGTATTGTTGGTCTTGGGAATATAAAGGAATAGCCCCACCACAGGGCACTAATGTCTTTTAATCAAGCTTTCCATGATGCTTATAAATGTATATACTGCTATGCACAGTGTTGTTTTAGAAATCATGCATGAGTCATAATTTTACTTGGGATGTGTGACTTATGCAGAACTGTTGTGATTCGACATACCCAGTGGTGTTTTAGATATTGGTTGGATGTGCATGTGATAATCCCAGAATCATGCTAAGGTTGTTGAAATGGTCTGTATCTGAGGCATAATGACAGCTGTCAGGAAAAGAAAAGAAAAAAATTCAAGAATATCCCTGGTAATCTAGTGTTACCCCACCCTCCGATGCTCCTAACCACCTAAAATAACATAATCGTGATTCCATGGTAGTGTGGTTGACTCACACCCTCCTGCAACACCGATCAATGGTCATTGGTGAATGTGACCTCTTAGGTGGTCCACAGCTCCCCCTTCCTTTGGGGCCCCTGCCTAGCGCTCACCCCACAGTCATCGGCCTGGCATGCAGCAGCAAACCCACCCGCATACCACCGCAGCTGTTCACAAAATGACAGCGTACAGTATGGGCTGCAATCCAATTTGGCTGCCAGCTGCAGAGGTATGTGGGTGTGATTGCTGTGAGTTTCTTGCAGATGACTGTTGGGGAGCTGGGTGGGCAGTGGGTCCTGTGGAGTGGGGGTGTTGGGTGCCACTGGACAACCGGGGACGTCCACGGTATCTGATGATCAGTGGATTGTTTTAAACAATATCTGAACATAGAATGCCTTGATTACTGAATACCCAGAATACAACACCAAATAATTAAAGTATTCCCGAATTTGCACTTACAGTATGCTGACTTCCACAGAACTGTAGCCCCATGAGACGATGTTGTCTTTGCACCATCACCTCAAAACCTATTAGCTATGTTAAACTGGTTGACCCACTGTCAAGTGGTGAAGTTTTCCATTTCAAAAAAGCATGAAACTTAGGAACTCACTGTTGAAAAGACAAGACATGATACGGTGCATCGCACATCCGTATATATTGGCGCATATCAATTATTTGAAGTGTCTTTTCTGGGCGATCTTACTATAGTATAGCCTTCCAATTTGAAGAGAAACAGTTCCTCCACTAAACAATTGTTCAAGCAGTAAAAATATTGTTTTACTTGTATGGTGATGGTGCAAGCAGTCTAGCATAGGTCATGCCGTGTTTTGCAACTCACTTGTGTTTCCAGATACAATTGCAGTGGCAGTATAAGTCAATATTTGTCTATTTGTAGGCAATGCCTCAGTAGTGACATAGAAATATTTGTCCTGTGGTGTAATAATAAATTATATAAACATACTTTTACCAGGCCAATATATTGGTTTTGTTTTGTATGTTTTTTTTAATATAAATAGCAATTGTATAATGCAATAATACATGACAGAGTGTGAGTCAAGCGGTGATTGAATCTCACCTGGTGAGATTTGTTAGTCCGCTGGCAGCCTCATGACAAAACCACACCAGGCGTGAGCAAATCACAGCATTACACAAACCCTGTTGGGGATTATTGCCTATTCTCTTTATGTAATGCTTACCACCTCTTGGCTGCTGACTTGCTATATGTTCATTTAATAGCATGATGTAAATTAAAATATACATCAAATACATGGATCAATTTTTCTGAGTAATAGCTCAATAAATGTGTTGCTGACTGCCTTGTGAAAAAGCATCCTGCCTAGTCTCTGTTTTGCATGCTATGGAAGACTGTCACAATTTAGATCAAGCAGAAAATCAGACGAACTTGCACAGGCAGTGATATAGTGAAAAATGCCTTTATTACAGCATTCTGTGTCAAAAGTTGTTGTAAAAAGCAATGCAATACAGAGAGCAAAATATTTATATGGTAGGATGATGTATTCCAGCTTTAAATGACATTATGCAGGCCATCTTCATTGAGATACTGTTGGCGTATCTTGAGAATGCTACAGGAGCAGTGCAACTCTGGCGTCCTTACTGAGGTAGCCTCAGCACCAGCGTACCAACTGCCTGTGCAGGTGTATCTTTACTTCCTGGATATGGGAACAAAAAGCAAAGGTTTGAATTTGTAGGCAAAGTGTCACACACGCAAGTGTGCCTTTGGTTCTCATACTTTCATAGCAAGGTGTGGTCTGGGAGCTGTCAATGTAATATGGGACCAGTGTATGATAATATAGGTGTGACCAAGCACTGAGCACGTGGAACTCCAGTTGTGCTGGGGTGGGGGCAGAGATTGAGTCCTGGATCTTGACTGATTGCGTTCTGTCCATCAGGTAGGCTGAGGAGGAGCAGATAGGCCAGCAACTGCAAAGGAGTCAGAATAAGGGCATGGGAGGCTTTATTTAAAGCCTTGGATAGTCGACAAAATAGCAGAGGTGATGAGGCCATTGTCCATCCCGGTAAGGATTGATGAGGAAGGCAAAGGTAGAGGTGGAGTGAGAGGTGGTAACAGTAGGGAAAGAGCAGTGGAAATGATAAAAGGAGCACTAAAGGTGAAGCTGAATGATGTAAGGGTAGAGCTGTGCATCCCCGAATATCATTTCGAATACCGAATAATGGGCTATCGAATATTCGGGCCCAAATACCGATAACCCACTATTCGGCTATTCGGTATTTAGCCAGAGGATTACCTAAAATGAAAAAAAAAAAAAAGCCTTTTGGCTTCCTCTCCTCCTGGTTAACAGTAGAACAAAAACTATAATCCCTGGTGTCTAGTTGTCCCACCCCCACCCATGAGCCCTCTCCTCCTGGTTAACAGTAGAACAAAAACTATAATCCCTGGTGTCTAGTTGTCCCACCCCACCCCGCCATCACCTGCCCAAACTGAAGACCGCGCACACACCCCCACCAAGATTGCCATCAATTTCCCAGACCCCATTGTCAATAAATAAAAACATTTCCTGTCTCCCTGGTGTCCAGTGGACCCCCCCCCTCACACCCTGCCAACAAATATAATCCCAGTTGTCTAGTGGTCCCACCCCCAGCTGATCACCGGCCCAAACTTAAGAATCCCCCGACCGAGATTGCCATCAATTTCCGGTCCCCATTGTCTACAAATAAAAACAATTCCTGTCTCCCTGGTGTCCAGTGAACCCCCACCCTCATCCTACCAACAAATATTTATTTATTTATTTTTTGATAACTGGGTAAGTCACGCTGAACACGAGTGACTATTTTCAGGCATGACCGGAGGTCAACAACAAAGGGAGATAACAGATTACAAAGATTACAATGTCAGGAGCTCGTATACATTTCAGGCAGACCTGGGGTCAGAACAACATAGAGATGACATTTACATAGAATACAGGGTCATGAGCCATACAATACATCGCAAGCATAAGGTGAGATAATTTTAGGACAAAATAATGATACAAGGCATAAAGGTTTACAATTAAGCAACTGTGGATAAGTGCACACATGTGGATTAACATAGTAATAGCAAGGATATGAGGTACATAAAGAAGAAATCAAATTGAGCGGTGGCATTATACAAGGTACTAGAGGTGATAGGGTATTAGATTGGAAGGGACAGGAAGGAAAGGTAAGGATGAGATAAGTAGTGGGGCTAGGAGAGAGGTGTGATCGAACACTGTAGAGGTGTAACCAAGGTGGTCAGGGCAGGCTGTCTGGACCTAAGGAGGGTTGAAGCAGGTACATTGAGCACAGTGGTAAGGAGGGCGGTGTAATTTCTTAAACATGGCATGATTAGGTGTAAAGGCAAACATCAAAGGGCAGCAAGTTCCAGTAGGAGGGGCCTATATATGAAGCCTGATTTCCCTTTGGTAGTTCTACATCTGGGAATGCAAAACAAGGAAAGTTCAGTAGAATGGAGACCATAGGAGATGGGCTGAGGGATTAGCAGGGAGGCTAGGTAGGTGGGCATACTTGATCAAAGTACACTATCAGGTTCCCAAGAGAGGAGACGTTGAGCAGTAGGAAAAGCCAATTGAGATCATAGTACAGCAAGCAGTGATGTTTTAGCCTGGAGGAAGCAGAGCTGGCGGCATATATTGTTGTAAGTAGTGTCCCACCTATGAAGATTGGCTTTAGATGTATTTGTATAGAGTATGGATCCGTAAGAAAGTGATGGAAGAAGGATACCTGTAGCAATGGCAGTCTAGCAGTGGGGTAAGAATATAGCTTGTTTTGTAGGCTAAGCCCAGTCTGGCATTCACAGCCTTACAGGTGGAGGTAATATGGGCATCATAGGTGAGGATTCATGAGTAAGACCCTAGATAATTGAAAGAAGTTACCATCTCCAGTGGGAGCTGTCCCCAGGTGACCTGGAAGGATTTACGGTGTTTTAATTTAATAGAGGAACCAAAGAGCATGGCCTTGGTCTTAGCAACATTTATGACAAGTTTGTTTTGGTGATCCAGGATTGAATATTTTGTAGGTCCATGGAGGCTTATGATTAATAGAGTGGACATTATCTGAGTTTGTATAAGGGCGAAGATCATCAGCATAAAGCAAGCGATGAACAGGAGGACACCACTTGAGGAATATTGTTAACAAATATTGTGAAAAGCAGGGGTCGAGGATAGATCCTCGTGTACACCAATATTGATGAGAGCTTTTTCTGAGGTGGCGAATTGAATTTCACGGTTTGATGCCTGTTTGATAGGTAGCTATGGAACCAAGTTATAACATTGTCACGAAAAACCCAGGGGTGGAATTGGCAAAGCAGAAGAGGGTGGTTGACTAGATCAAGGCTTTTGTCAAGTCGATAAAACTGCACCAGTTAGGTGACCCTGGTCCATAGTTTGAAGAATATCATTAGTCAGCTGCAGAAGAGCAGTTTGAGTACTATGACCTTTTGGAGAACTGTGCTGGTTTGGGTGCAGTAGGTTATATTTTGTGAGATGTTCTGAGATCTGTGCTGAGATGAGCTTCTCAAGGATTTTATCAAGTGTTGACAATATTGCATATTGGTCTATAGTTGGCTATGACTTTTTTGTCGCCTTTTTGAATACTGGCGTGATTCTGGTTAGTTTTCATACCGGGCACCATGCCTTCACTCAGGGACAGGTTGAATATACAAGCCAGAGGTCCTGAGATGAAAGGTGCCGACAGTTTGAGGAGTCTGGGCTCAAGCGGTCAGCCCCAACAGCAGCACTGTCTGATATGGAGTTAGATGTTTGAGGATGTCATTTTTGATATAGCTTTAAAGTAGAAGGTAGGCGTTTGTGTAGTTACTTTTGGATGGGGGCTTCTGGTATTAAGTTAGGGAGGAGGAAGTATTTGTGTAGCTCGAGAGGTCAGAGAGTAAGAGTTAAAAGCATTGGCAATGGTGCCTGGGTCATTGCAATGGACACCTTTTAATATCAATGGTTATTTAGTGGCCTTTTGTTTGAGCCGAGAAAGTCTTGACATGAGACCAACATTTCTTGGGGTCCCCTGATGAATCCAGCAGGAGGCCTTTGCAGTACTGACTTTTGCAAGTCTAATTTGTGATTTGCATTTTGATCGCTGTTCTCTATAGTTGTTATAGTCAGCAGGGAGACCAGATGCTTTGAACTTACTCCATCATTTATCCCTGTTTTGAGGGCAGTGAGGAGGGTCTTTGTGTAGCCATCTGGTTTGAGTACCGACACGCCGGAGTGAGCGCTGGGGTATGCTTATCCTGAAGGAGGATGAACCTGCTCAGGAAGGCATGCAGGGCATCTTCAGCACTAGTAGAGTGGAAGACAGGGGACCAGTCAGTGTGGGACATCATAAAAATACCTTGATTTAAGTTACCATAATTTCTGAAGCATATATAGTTTTGGTGGGACGTGGAGTGTGTGGAGGTGCTCCATATGCAAAAGGCGGGGTGGTCACTGATATTGTCTGGCATGGTTCCAGATTTTGCAATTCAATCCAGCGATTCGTTAATACCCAGTCAATAAGGGTGCTAGAGTCTGTGTTAGCTGATACCCTTGTGTATTCAGTAATGATTTGGTGCAAATTGTAGCTCTGTACCAGGGACTGAAGTGAGTCGTGAGCTTTGCCAAACCAGTTTAGATTTATATCCCCAAGAATGATGAGCTAATTTTTCCCCAAAGTTCAGCTGTTTGAACCAGCAAATCAGCTAGGCCTTGTTTCACTGGTAGGTGGGTTGTGAAGCACTTACAATGTGGAGTTTTTCTCTCAGAGTCTAAGAATAGCATGGATATATTCACATGAGGAGTTTTTGTTATTAGTTAACATAGTCATATTCAGGTCACTTTTTGTAATAGATTACGACACCCCACGTGTTTGGGAGTTTGGTCTGTCGCACCTGATAAGGAGTAGTTTGGAAGCAGGCAAGGGAATCAGGGATCGAGGCCTAACCATGTCTCAGATAGCAGAGCACATCAGGTTGGTGGTTAACCACCCAGGCTTCAAGATCTGCCTGATTGCGGAGGAGCTCCTGATATTAAGGTGGACTATCAGAAGGCCTTTTAAATTATGTTTAGAAATTAAAGGTGATTTTATACCTGTTGCAGGACCTGGGTTCAATTCTATGTCACCAGACAGCATAAAGGGCCAATATAGGTACCTTAAGTTATGCAGTACCGTTTTGGTGCTAGCTCCGCCAATCAGTCCGCCATTGCTTGGTGGTGGATGCCGATGGCATTGTAGATGAGTAGTTTAGGGAGGAGAGCAGGGTAGTGTCTGTGTAATATTTAATTAATATTAGCATATTGGAGTAGGTATAGTTGTTTAGAGGCTAAAACTGCTTTGAGTGTAATCTTTGGTGTGAGGTACAGTAAGGAAGCTGAGTAGCATCAGAGACAAGAGTAGAGAGGTCATAGCTAGCAGTGACCAGGATAAGCTATAGCATTTAGTGATAGGCATATTTTAAAGGGAGCAGGACTGAGGGAACACAGGAAGGAGCCGAGGTGGGGGCTGTGAAAGAGCAGCACAGTGCGCAGAGGCTTGCCTAGCGTATAAGTTATAAGGGATTTGAAGATGCTGAGATTTTGTCAGCAGGGTGGTGGAGCAAGGAAGCTGAGAGAGACTGTTATAGGCAAGAGGCAGAGGACCTAACAAGAATGCAAGGAGAGCTGCACAAATATAGAGGGAAGGGAGGCGGGTTTAGACAGCCAGTTATAGTATATGAGAGATCAGAGTTATTCTGGCTGACAGACTATGGAAAAAAGTTCAGGGCAGTCTAGAAGCTTTAAGTGGTGAACACTAGAAAGTTAAAATAATGCTCGAGAGAGAGAAAAAAAAAGGAAAGGTTTGAGTGTCGCCCCTGTGGCTAGTTAATATAATGAGCCAATGGGAAAGTGGGAGATAGAAAAAATAACCTGATTGGTTACCACAGCCTATAAAAGTAGAGGGCCGAACACGTGGGGGTGGGGAGACGCGTGGCATCGGGGCTAGCAGCAGCTAGGAGGCGAGAGCAGAGGCGGGCGGCGGTGCCAGGGAGCCCTGTTCTGAGTCAGCCTGAGCCCTGCTTCACTTCTGATTCCCGCCTGCTGCAGCACCAGTCACTTGCCCTGTTTCCAAAATGAGCAGGAACAGAGCTGAGCGATATAGAATCGGCAGCATCCAGTGCTCAGTCCGAAGTCCAGGAGTGAAGAGATGGTGCCAATTTTAAAATTCAAAGAGGTCCAGGCAGGGCAAGGTGCCACAGTAGTTTCGTACCTTGTGAAGTCCAAATAGCGATCCGAGCTGCTTCGGTCGGGCGGTAGCCAGGGCGACTGGGCCACCTGAGGGTGGAGAAGAGATAGAGTCAGTAGGAGGAGGAGACACAGGACAAAAGAAATGCCAGGGAACAGATTGGATTTGCTGCAAGGAAACAAAGAGGTATGAGTGATTCGCTGAGCCCGATGTGTACCTAGGTGGGGGTGGAGAATACAGCGGGGAGAGAGGCTTGTCTCGGTGGGCAGATAGCTAGACAGGAGGAAGGGCCAGGATACAGAGAAAAAGCAAGGAGGTATATGCAAAGGAACTATAAGCACAGTATGTATGGGCTAGCAAACTGTACAATCTTTACACAGCATCACAGGTATTTTAATCAGCATATATACTAGTTAGCAGTCAAAGCATTCTCTGATTACCCAAATTGCAGAGGCCAAAATAGACTGTAGCCACTTTTAAATTGCAGCCCGACAAGTAGTTAATTAATTAATCTGGGCTACTGTTCTTGCAGCAGCTAGGAGCAAGAGCAGAAGCGGCAGCGAGCGCCAGGAGACCTGTTACAGAGTCAGCCTGAGCCCTGCTTCACTTCTGATTCCCGCCTGCTGCAGCACCAGTCACTTGCCCTGTTTCCAAAATGAGCAGGAGCAGGCTGAGCGATATAGAATCGGCAGCTTCCAGTGCTCAGTCTGAAGTCCAGGAGTGAAGAGATGGCCCCAATTTTAAAATTCAAAAGAGGTCCAGGCAGGGCAAAGGTGCCACGAGTAGTTTCCGTACCTTGTGAAGTCCAAATAAGCGATCTGAAGAGCTGCTCCGGTCGGGCGGTAGCCAGGCGGCTGGGCCACCTTGTGAAGTCAAATCAGCGATCCAAGGGCTGCTCGGTCGAGGCGGTAGCAATCCCTGGTGTCTAGTGGTCCCACGCCCCCTCGGCTGATCACCAACCCAACCTTAAAATCCCCCTTGCGATTGCCATCAGTTTCTTGGTCCCACCTGTCTTAAAAAAAAAAAAAGTCCTGTTTCCCTGGTGTCCAGTGGACCCCACCACCTCCCACCCTGCCATTAGATAAGTTTCAGTGCACACACTCCCGCTCCTAGTACCCTGGTGGGCCACGGCACAGCCCTCCACTCACCTCCATGGCCAGCAGCTCAACTGACCACTTCAATGAATGAGCACGTTACCCTGTACCTGTCCCATCTCCTCTTAAACCTGTCCACAGTCTCTGCCTCTACTAGCTACATGGGCAGCGGATTACATGGTTCCACCGCCCTTTCAGTCAAATAACACCTCCTCCTCTCCCCTCTGAGCCTGCCGCTTCCAGTTTACACCGTTCACTCTCATTGCACCCTCCTTCTTCCTTTGGAGCACCCTCACTGGGCCCCTTTATTGATCCATTTGATATACTTAAAGACCTCTATCATGTGTCCCCCGTCCCTCCTCTCCTCCAGGGTGTACAGGTTGAGCTCCTTGAGCCTCTACTCATAGGTCCTCTCCCCAGGTCTCAGATCATTTGGTTGCCCTCCTTTGGACCCTTTCTAGGAGTGTAATGTTCCTCTTTAAATGTGTCTTCAAACTGCACACAATACTCAAGGTGTGGCCTAACCAAGCAGTTGTACAGGGAAGGATCACTACCACCTTTCTGGAGGTAATCTCTCTGGTGATGCATCCCAGCATCCTATTTGCTCTTGCCGCTGCCCTCCTACAGGTCTCTGAATTGTTCATTTTGACATATATCACTATCCCCAGGTTCCTCTCACCCTCTGTGATTTGAATTTTGTCTCCTCCCAGGGTATACCCCTGGGCTCGATTTCTGACTCCCTGATGCAGAACCTTGCACTTCTCCACATTGAATTTTAGTTGCCATTTTCTTGTCCACCTTTCCAGAGCCTCCAGATCCTCCTGCAAGGCCACCCACCCATCCTTTTCACCACCACTGCACCCAGCTTTGAGTCATCTTCAAAGAAACTCATTTCGCTCAAGATCCCTTCCTTATGTCTGAGATATCGGTGTTGAACAGCAGTGATCCCAGCACTGATCCCTGGACACCCCACTAGTAACCCACCCTGGGGATAAGGCTAACCCCAACCATCACCCTCTGAGTTCACTCAGAGGCCAATTCCTATCCATCTTAACTGTCTCCCTACCCTGTTTCCTTCAGTTTAGCCAGCAGGCCATTGTGGGTACTGAATCAAATGCCCTGCTGAAGTCCAAAAAGGGCGTCTACTGGGCCACCCTGGTCCAGGCCCTCATCACCCAGTCAGAGAACTCCACAAGGTTTGTCTAACATGATCTTGACAGGAGAAAGCCATGCTGCCTATCGTCCAAATATCCAGTTTGCTCCAGTAACCCCCTAGCCTTTCCTTGCTGATACCCCATCACCTTTCCGACCATCGGCGTCAGGCTAACGTGCCTGTAATTTCCCTCCTCCTCCTCCCTGAACCCCTTGCGGATTGGCATGATATGGCCATCCTCCAGTCTTGGGCACCCATCCATTCCTCAGAGAGATGTTAAGGAACTCCACCAGGGGACTGCCAGGACATGCACCAGTTCCTTCTGCACCCTTGGATGTATCTCGTCTGGTCCAGGTGCTTTCTCTGTCGAAGGGACCAGAGGGCTTCATTTACTCTCTCTACTGGGATATCAGTCTCAGCTCCTCTCCTTTGCACCCTGTACTGCAGGCCACCCTCACCTGTCTGTGGTGTCCCCTCCCTTTCTACAGACCCGTCAGACCCCTGATCTATACTGGTCCCATCCTTCAACAAGACATGTCATGTGGGGCATGACACCTCATAAAGACTGCGTGATGCATTTACTTGATTGTACTGCTGGATGTAGCCATAGTATGCAGTCTGCAGTACATCAGGTCAAGGACACATAGCCGAATGCAAGATTTTCTGTGATGCAATCCATGCTGCCATCTTCCCTCCTTTTGTCCTCCATTATCTGGCAATTGCCACAAGGCACCTAGAGATATGACAGCAGATGACAAAATTAAGCATGTTTTCCAAGGTTATGTGTGGTTCTTACGGTGGGACCACTAGACACCAGGGATTATATTTGTTAGCAGGGGTGGGGGTCCACTGGACACCAGGGAGACAGTTCATTTTGTTTATTTTTAAACAGTGGAGATCAGGAAATTGATGGCAATCTTGGCGGGGGTGTGTGATTCTTCAGTTTGGATTGGTGATTGGAAGGGGGTGGGACCACTAGACACCAGGGATTATATTTTGTTGTTCTTCTGTTGGCCAGGAAGGGGGAGTTTTTTACATTTAATCAACCTCCTTCCTGGCCATGAATACTGAATATTCTGGCCCCGAATACCAAATATTCGGCGAATTTTCGAAAAAGGTATTTGCACAGCCCTAGTAAGGAGTGAGGCAGCTAGATTCTGGTTGTAGTGGACACAGCTCACAGTGTATTAGGATTTGGATAAGAATGATAGGGGTACTGGTTCTGGGCAGCCATACTAAAGGGGATCAGATGAGGAGGAAGGGAAATGCACCATCATTTCTTGGTTGAGGCAATTCCGTGGGCTGCATGCAGGCAGGTCAGTGAAGACACTTTGCAAGTACAAAAGTACAGTTACTTAAGAACTTACTGTAACATTAGATCTTTGAGAGGAGCTGTTGCAGCAGGTGATACCATTAGGACTGAAGCCAGGCGTCAGGACCCATAAAACTTGTAGCTAGCAGTAGAGGCAGGGACCACCCGATGTCGGCTCCACCTGACATCAGTCGTGGTACAAGAAGGCGGTCCCCTGGTGCCACCCCAGTTCTCCCACCAGAGACCACTGATAGGAAAAAACAGGAGAACCGGCAAGAAATCCCCACTCTGGCTGGACCTCATGATCCCTGGTAAGAAGGATGCCGGGATGGAGGGTGGAAAGCCACCTGCTGCAAGAGCACCTCTCGAAGATCTACTGTCATGGCAAGTTCTTACGTAACAGTACTATCTGTCTTTGAGGGTGAAGCTCTTGCAGCAGGTAATACATAGGACTGAGTCCCTAGCAGTAGGAAGGATAGACCCAGGTCTGAAAGCGGCAGTAGGCAGGAAACCGAAGATAGGTGAAAACAAGACCTCCTCAGAGAGGAGGCCCTGAAGGACTGCCAGTCCAAAACCTGCCTCCTGGAAGCTATATCCAGACTGTAGTGTATGATGACGTATGGACTAAGGTCCATGTTGCGGCAACACAAATATCCACTGAGGAAACATTCCTGGCGCTGCTAAGGAAGAAGCCACTGCTCTGGTGGAGTGACCCTTAACAGCATCCGACGGGACCTCCCGTGGTGCTGCTGACAAAGGATATGCAGTCCACCAGCCAACGGGCTAGTGACTGCTTGGACACAGGAGTCCCTAACATGTGCTTAGCATAGGAGATGAACAACTGGTCCATCAACCTAGTGGAGCAAGTCCTGTGAAGGTAGAACCTAAGAACGTGATGAACATCCAAGGTGTGCAACAGTGCCTCACCTTGGTTTGAAGCTTAGGGGTAGTACATAGGAAGATTATGTCCTGATTGAGGGTCAGGGTGGACACCACCTTCAGCATGAACTTGGGATTGGTTCACAAGTTCACCCTATCCTGTGAAAAAATGATATAAGGTTCTTTGCACATCAGAGCCTGGAGCTCAGAAAACCTTCGAGTGGAGGTAATAGCTACCAGCAGTAGGGCCTTCCAGGAAAGGAAGCACAACTCGCACAAAGCTGTGGGCTTGAAGGGAGGAGAGTGAGCTTTTCCAAAACAAAAAGGAGATCCCAGGGTGGAGCAGCGTCCCTACTTGGGGGTCTGACGTGCAACACCCTGCAAAGAATGTCTTGTAGGCATCCAATTTTGCTAGAGACCTATCTCCTATAGGAGCATGATATGTGAGACTGCACACATGTGAAGCTTGATAGATGAGTAACTCAGGCCTAAATCTAGGAGGTGATGGAGATACTCTAGCACGTGCCTGACCGGACAACTCAAAGGATCCAGGGCTCGTGCTGAAGCCATAGGCAGAAGCGTTTCCATTTGAGAGTGTAGGTAACCCTAGTGGAAGGCTTCCTCACTGCTACCAGAATCTCTGCCACCCTGCTTGACACTCCTAGCCTCTCTTCCACTAGGACTGCAGGAGCCATGCATGCAGATGAAGAGAGTGAAGAGTCAGGTGAACAAGAGTTCCCGATCTTGGAGAGCAAGTGGGTGGAGAGAGGCAACTGCACTGGAGGCTCCTGAGACAGTTACTGGAGCAGCGGATACCAGATCTGTCGGGGATACAGAGGCGTCACCAGAATCATTCTGGCTCCCTCTGACTGCAATTTAAGCAGTACTGTCTGCACAAGTGGGAAGGGGTGGGAGGCGTGCAGAAACTTCCATGTCCAAGAGAGGGACAATGCATCTCACCAGAAAACACCAGGCCCTGGAGTGAGCGAGCACATAGTTTGGCGTCTGAATGGGGATGCAAAGAGGTCCAACTCTGGAAGGCTCCAATGGTTGAATAGGTCATCTGCAACCTCCTGGAGCAGCTCCCACTTATGGCTGAGACAAACGGAGTGACTGAGACTGTCGCCGAGAATGTTCTGGACCCCCAGGAGGTGAACCACCATGAGGTCCACGCCGTGTTCTACTGTCCAGTCCCACACTCTCATGGTCTCTCTGCAAGAGGGGTAAGAATGTGTCTTCCCCACTTGTTGATATAGAACACCACTGGTTTGTTGTCTGACTGCACAGAAGAGAACCCCGAGAAACTTGACTCTCGAATGCTGACAGAGCATTCAGAACCGCCTCTCATTTCAGGACATTGATGTGCAGAGGCGTTCTGTATCGGACCAAGTTCCTTGGGTCTTGTGAATCCTAGATGTGCCCCCCACCCTGACAGGGAGGCATCCGATATCAGGGTTTGGGATGGAGGTGGTCTGCAGAAAGAGACCCCCTTCCAGATTGTCCTGGTGAAGCCACCATCGAGAGAATGGTGGGCCACTTTTGAAAAGCCAGATCTGAAGATCCAGGTCGTCAAAGGCTTGGTCCCTGCGTTTTGAGGTG
This sequence comes from Neoceratodus forsteri, assembly GCA_016271365.2. Classification (NCBI taxonomy): domain Eukaryota; kingdom Metazoa; phylum Chordata; order Ceratodontiformes; family Ceratodontidae; genus Neoceratodus; species Neoceratodus forsteri. The sequence continues at coordinate 117,590,908 of JADMNL010000024.1, read as the reverse complement.
CCACTGTAGTGTCCTCATATGAAGCCTGGCTAACGGGACAGTGGCAACAGCCACTGCCATATGCCCCAACAGCTGCAGGACCATTCGGTGGTGGAAGAGGACCTTCTCGAAAGGTTCTCACCAGGTCCTGGAGGTGATCTATCATGTCCGAGGACAGGAAGGCACACCCTTCCTTGTATCCAGGATGGCTCCTATGAACTGTAGTCATTGAGATGGCTGTGGCGAGACTTCAGCCAGTTCACCATGATCCCCAGGGAAGAGAAAGAGCCTATGTTTGACTGAGGGTGATTGCTAGCTGTGCCTCTGACTGGGTAGAGAGGAGCCAATTGTCCAGATAGGGGTAGACAAAGAGGCCTCTCCTGCTGAGGGCTGCTGCTACCACTGCCAGGCACTTTGTAAAAAACCCTGGGGGCCAATGAAAGACCAAAAGGGAGGACCCTGAACTGGAAGTGCTCTTCTCCAAGGCGGGCGTAAGAACCTCTTGTGCTGTTTCTGGATTTTATATGCATGTAAGCGTCCTGCATGTTGAGAGAGCACAGCCAACCCCTGATTGGAGCAGCGTAAAGAGTCCTGTCAATATTAGCATGCGGAACCTCTGATACTTGAGCGAGAGGTTGAGCACGCTGAGGTCCAGGATAGGATGAAGGTCTCACGCGTTTTGGGACTAGGGAAAACAGGAGTAGAAGCCCTTGCCTATCTGGGTCAGTAGAACCTTTGAATCGCTCTCTTTTCCAGGAGTAGCGAGACCTCTGCCTGAAGGAGGCTGAGGTGGTCTGGTGGACATCGGGACATAGGGGATGGTGGGTTGTCCAGAGGTATAGAGAGGAACTCTATGGCATACCCTAACTGAATGGTTTCCAGCACCATTGAGGTGATGCTGGACCACTGAAGTGGGTATAGTCTTAGCCTCCTACCTGCTCGTTCCACCTGTCCCCGATGGGAAGAGGGCTGGGGGAGACAGGAAGGAGGACAGAAGGGGCAGGGCCCTGGGTGCCTTGGATTGCTTAGGGCCCTGGGAACCTTGGGAGGGGCTGACCCCATTACGAAATCCCTTCCTTGGGGCTGCTTGCCAGACTGGCCTTGGCCTTGGCTGCAAAGGATGCCGGGCGACTACCCTGCAGTTGGAACTTGTACATACGATGTACATCTGCTACCGCCTTGCCTGATTCTTGAAGGTCCTGACCATTTGCACCACCTCTGGACCGAAAAGCATCAGACCCTGAAATGGTGAGTCCAGGATAGAGTCCTGGAGGTCTTGTTGGAAGCCAGTCAGTCTGAGCCAGGACTGTCTCCTCATGCAAATACCTGATGCCGCAGTCTTGGAAGTCATGTCCACCGCATCATAGGAGCATCAAAGTGCGTGTTTGTCGACATCTAGACCAGACTGGGAGCAAGCCAGAATCTCCTGCTTGTCTTCCGAGTCTGGGAGGGTCTCTGCCAACTCCGTGGTTTTCTCCACAAGGACTGCTGGTAGGAGAGCATGTGGGCCATGAAGCTAAGGGATCTGATAGATCCAGTAGCAGAGGAGAAGACTTTCCTTCCCCAGTTGTCTAATTTCTTTCAGACGAGGTCGGGAGGTTGCGAGCTGAGGTGCTTGGGCTTGGTCTCTCTCCGGGCGGCCGATAGAACCAAGGAAATTCACCTTGGCTTCCTCCGCCAGGAATGTCTCTGACCTGGGAGGCTTATATAACCTATCTGCCTTCCTTGGAACAGTGGGAACTGAGGAAGGAGTCCTCCAGGTAAGCAGGGCGGTGGCGTCTGGAAGGGCTCAATAAATGGGGAATGACCCGGTGACTTGAGCTCCTTTTCCCCTAGGAACTTAGCTAACCGCTGGCGCCGGGTTGAGAGCCTCCTTTTCCACTGGTAAATAGTCTGGATATGCCTCATTATATCGAGGAATGAGGGATCATCTGGGGAGGAGCGTGGCGAGTCTCTGGGCTGAGGGGTTGGCGGCAGAAAACCATCTCCTGAATAATCCGAATCTGAACCTGCATCATCACCTGAAAAAGACAAACGGGAGATGATGGAGACAGGGAAGAGGACCTTTTCTGGGCTTCTTCTAAGGAGGAGGAGGGTGATCTCCTGACTGATCTTTGTCTGGAGTGGGGAGGACCCATAGGTGGAGGTGTGGGGACCTTATCTGGCGGCTGTAAAGGAGGTCCCTTGACCGTATTCCACTAAGAGGTGACTAAATTCCCAATATCTGCCACTGGTATCACAGCCGGGCTGGCACCGGCCAGACAGCCTGGGCGCCTGACTGTCAGGGGCGGATCTGGGGATCGGGTACCCATCTGGAGTGTCTAGCATCGGTCGGAAGACCGGGTTCTGAAGACTGATGTCTGGTGCCCGACGGTCACTGGCTGGCATCTGGATGGCAACGGCGTCTGGTGGACGTCAGCTGGTGTCTGTCCTTGGGGGTGCAGACTGCTGATCGTCATCACCGCGACCTTTCCTATGTCTGGTGTCGGGAATGAGTCATCGAGGTTGGTGACCAGCTGGTAGGTCTGGTGTCAGGAGTAGGACGCATTTTGCTGGTGGAGAGGAGTCCTAGCCGGCCATCCCCATGCCTACCAGAGCTTTCCTCCATCTGTTTCTCTTCTTGGAGGAACTAGGCCTGTCCAGGACCCTGGGCAGGCCTTCCTGGGCTGACCCTGTAGATTTGTGAGGTCAGTGAGCCAGGGAGGAGGATCGATGTCCCTTCGAGGCCAACTGCTTTTGGGCACCCTGAAAAGAGGTGTTAGTGGCCTTGGAAGAGTGGGAAGACTCAACAGCCGCAGGTACTGAGCCTGACCTCTGCGAGGAAGATGATGACGGTGCTGGTTTGGCGGGTAAACGGTAGGGATTCAGATCTGGCCCTATCCTTCTGCTTATGATGCTTTTCACCAGAGGCCTTAGCTCTGGAGGGGACTCTCTGGCGGGAGAGGAGGAGCTGGCTCCAGAACCTCTCTGCATCGCTGCAAGCTGCTTCTCTAATAGGTTTTAGGGCTTGAGCTCTCCTTGAAGTGTTGGCAGTGTCTACAGGAATCCGGCTGGTGGTCTGGGACCAGACAGATGAAGCAGGCCATGTGGCCATCTTTGTGGGGATCTGCTTCCACAGGAACACATAGACTTATGTCGCAGTGGAGAAGGCGACGACATAAACGCTGTGTACGATCAGATAAAGAAAAATAAATGAAGTGACTTATCTTTGGCATTCGATGCTATTGACTGCAAGCGGTGCCCGTGGAGCCGAACACGTGGGTCAGTGGCGGAAAAGAATTGGGTGGTGCCAGGGACCGCCCCTTGTTCCATCGACGTCCAGGCAGAGCCGACATCGGGATGGTCACTTGCCTCAGATTGCTAGCTACAAGTTTTCTGTGGGTCCTGATGCCTGGCGGCTTCAGTCCTAATGGTATTACCTGCTGCAAGAACTCCACCCTTGAAGACAGATCCTGTGTTTGAAGACCACAGCCACCACTTGCATAATGAGTCACAACATGTGTACCCAGGCACACCAGGAACCAAGCTTCAGCTTACACTGGTTATACACTTTTCAGTTCACTTTCCTAGTGGTTACTGTGATTCTTGGCCAGCTGGTTATGATTGTTCTATGATAATTGTAATATAAAATATAGTAGGTGATTTGTCTCACATAAGACAGCCTATGCTATGGGTGCTCCCCCGCAGGTTTCAGAGAAGCTACAGGATATATTAACTTGAAACCAGGAGGTAATTAAAAGATCAGAGAGACTTAATTATGGTTCTCCTGTTTTTCCGTCTTAATTAGAATTGACCCAGCTGCCAGGATATAGGGCTTGTAAGTTTTATGATACTTATAGGAAGAACATGTTATACCACCATGGTGCTAAGGGTTATAAAACCCTTTGATATGCCTTGGGAATAGGAACTGCTCAAGATCAAAAAGAAAATGTGTAATTACGGAGTCATATTTGGGAAATAAGTTTTTGCTGATGTCACCTCATTTAATATACTCCTGATAGAAACATAGAAGTTGATTGCAAGATAAGGACCCCAAGGCCCATCCAGTCTGCCCATTTTTTCTACCTTATAAATGTGCCATTGGCCTTTGCTCTGTCAGTGGTCTATCTATTCTTACTCATCTGTATTGCTCCTTATGCCTATCCCATGCCTGTTTGAAACCCTGCACTGTATTCATAGCCACCACTTCCTGAGGTAGGCCGCTCCATGCATCCACCACCCTTTCTGTGAAAAAGTATTTCTCACATTCCCCTTAATCGGCCTCCCTCTAATCTCATGCTGTGTCCTCTTGTCCTGATATTTTTCTTATATTTAAACATGTTAGACTCTTTCACCTTGTTAATGCCCTTAAGGTGTTTGAATGTCTTGATCATATCACCTCTCTCCTTCTTTGCTCAAGGGTACACATATTGAGCTCGGTTAACCTGTCCTCATATGTCTTCTGATGCAGTCCTGCACCATTTTGGTTGCCCTTCTGGCCTGCCTCAATTTGGTTAATGTCCTTGTGAAGGTGTGGCCTCCAGTACTGCCGAGTACTCCAGATGGGGCTCAACCAGTGTCTTGTAAAGAGGGATTATTACCTCTCTCTTACGATTTGTGATACCCCTACTTATACACCCTAACATCCCCTAGCCTTACCTACTGCTTTAGAGGTCTGCTTGATGATTTCAGGTCATCAGTGATGATGATGACCAAGTCTCTTTCTTCTTTGTGACTGCCAGCAACTCCCTCCTAGCCTATAGGTGGCTTCAGGGTTTCTCTTCCTATGTGCATGATCTTGCACTTCTTGCATTAAATCCCAGTTGCCACTCTTCTGACCATTTTGCTAGTTTATCCAGATCTCTTCTCATTCTGCCCACCCCATCTGGATCATCTACTCTGTTGCAGATCTTGGTGTCATCTGCAAACAGACAAGCCTTACCCTCTAGTCCATCTGCAAGGTCACTAATGAAGATATTGAAGAGGACTGGCCCCAGGACTGATCCCTGAGGTACCCCACTTGTGACTTGCATCTCTTCTGACTGTATACCATTTACCACCACTCTCTGTTTCTGCCCACAACCAGTTTGCCACCCAGTTGGCTAACTTCTGACCACCCCGAGCCTACCCAGCTTATTTATCAATCTTCTGTGGAACAGTGTCAAAGCTTTGCTGAAGTCAAGGTAGGCTACATCAACTGCTCCCTCGGTCCACCACTCTGGTTACCCAGTCAAAGAAATCTATGAGATTAGTTTGACAGGACCTTCCCTTTGTAAACCCATGCTGTCCTGGATCCTGTGCCCTATAGTTCAGGTGTTTATATCCTTTCATAAGGAGTGCCTCCATAATCTTGCCCACTACTGAGGCGACTGACTGGTCTGTAAGTTCCTGCCTCCTCCCTGCTACCACTTTTGTGGAGCGGGATCACATGAGCCCTTCTCCAGTCTTCTGGGACCTCTCCTGTGCTCAGAGACTCACTAAACAGTTCTGCTAATGGCTCTGCTAGTTCCACCCTTAGCTCCTTAAGTACCCTGGGATGTATGCCATCAGGTCCCATTGCCATATCCACCTGAGCTTAGCGAGCTCTTGTAGGACCCTTCTTTTGTGAAGGGAGTAGTGCTCACCTCCCTCCCCTGTGTCCATGGTGCTGAGCTGTGGGCCCTGCTCTACCTTCTCTTCAGTAAATACTGAGCAAAAGTATCTATTTAGGATAGATGCTTCTACAGGGTCCTCCTCCTCACACATGTCCCCTTTTCTCCATTGAGCTTAGCAATATCTCTGGACTTCTCTCCTTTCACTAATGTATCTAGAGAAAGTCTTGTCACCTTCTTTACTGTTCATGCTAGTGTTTCCTCAGTTTGGGACTTTGCCTGCCTTACTGCCTTCCCTGCTTCCCCTTAGGGCAGTTTGGTATGCCTCCTATCTTCATCCCACTGTGTTCCCCTATATTTCCTGAAGGCCAGCCTTTGGCTCTGACCTTTTCTGCTACTGTATTTGAGAACCAAAGTGGTTTCCTTCTTCTTTGCACTTCCTTTCTCTCTAACACAATGGGATGTTGCTTCAAGTATTGCATCCTTAATTTTGCCCACTTTGCCTGTATCCCCTCATCTGTGTTTCTTTTGCCAGAGCTAGCTTAACTCTGTTGGCCATCTTATCAAAGTCAGCTCCTCTGAAGTCCCATATTTTTGCCTTGGAATGGTGATTGATGTAGTAGCCAAATTGAACCATACCATGTGATGGTCACTGGCCCCAGCTGTCCTTCTACCTGGAGATCTGTGATCCCTTCCCTGTTAGTCAGTACTAGATCTAGGATAGCCCTGTCTCTTGTGGGTTGTTGTACCAGTTGTTTGAGGCCCTCCCTGCAGGAATCCACCATGTGTCTAGTTCTGGCAGATGTTCCTGCTGGTATTGACCAATCTGTATCCGCATGTTGAAGTCTCCCATTATCAGAACCTCCTTTAGCTGTCATGTTTTGTATATCTTCTAACAGTAATGTGTCTTTGTCCTCCCCTGGTCTGGGGCCTGTAGACAACCCGGTTCTTATGGCTGTCCCATTTCCTGTTTCCAGCGTGACCCACAGTTCTTCTGGCTCCTTATGTGTATTCTGAATTTCTGTAGCTTTGATATTTTCATTGACATACAGGGCCACTCCACCCCCTTTTTGCACCTCGGTCTCTTCTGAACAATACATAGCCAGGTACTGAAGTCTCCTATGTGGTTACTGGTAAACCATGTCTCACTAATTGCTACTATGTCCAGTTTAGCCTCTGACATTATTGCCTGCAGGTCTGGGATCTTATTTCCCAGGCTGTGAGCATTGTGTACATGATTTTCCATTGGCCAGATTCCGGTGTGTTAGTTGTTGGGTGAGGTTTGGCATTTCCAAAGCGCCGTATGGGAGACGGACCTTTTTCTTACCTGGTGATGCAAATGAACTGCAAACATGTTGAATCCCTGTTTGACCACTAGCTGAGGGGAGGGGTGTTCTTCCATTCGACGTGTAGGGTGCTGCACCCTCTCCCCATTTGCTAGTTTAAATATTCTGCAAAGACATAAAACTTCTGCCCCAATGCACTGACTCCTCCTTAGTCAGATGCAGTCCATCAAATTAAAGAACTTTCGCTCCCAGAACTGTTGCCAGTTCCCTACAAATCTGTGTCCTTTTCCTGGCACCAGCTCTTGAGCCACATGTTTAGCTCCCTATCTCCCCTTCTCTGACCTTCCGTCCATCTGTCCCCTCTCCCAGACTGGCAGGATCTCAGAGAAGGAGATGCCGGATGAAATGGATGATAGTTTGTCACCCAGCCTGGTCATGTGTTCCTTGGTCTCCACAACTGACCGGGTTGGCGAGATCATTAGTCCCTATGTGTACCAGGAGGCCAATGTTTTCTCCTGCTTTGTGAACAATTTAGTAATGCGGTCAGTGTCTCTCCACGCTGATGTACCTGGGAGACATCTGACTATTACCCCTGGCTGGAGATGGGTATCAACTCCTCAAATCATGGAGTCTCCTATGATCAGAAGTTTTTTGATTTCCTTTTTGCTTTTTTGTTTTGGTTCATGATTTGGGTGGAGTTTTGTTGTTAGCTCCTGTGCTGCAGTGTCCTGCTCTGCAGTGTCCTCTGCCCTTTGTTTGATTTCAGAGATAGAAGCAGATACCTGTTTGTAGTGTTTATATGGTTTTGGAGGTAATATGTTGGGTCAGTGGTGGGAAAAGAATTGGGATATCCTGTTTGTAATTTTTTTTATATTCTAAAAGAGAAGCTAGATGACTCACAAAAGGGGAGTGGAGACACAGTTTAAACTGAATAGTGTGTCTGAACTTTGTGGACATATCTTTTTTGGGGACTCTAGAAACCACAGATCTAACTAAGGCACTTATAGAGGTAATACAGTAGATAGAAAAGTCTAACTGTATGTTGGTAGGAGTTTGTCTGTAGTTTCTTTGCTTTTCTTTTAAGTGATTGTATGCTCTTTGATATTTATTTATTTTATTATTTATTTATTAAATTTTGGTGACTGGGTAGGCCCACTGAGCCCAGGTCCCTTTTCAAGGGGCGACCGGATAACAATACAAGTTATAAGAATGAACAAGGACATAAGGAACATTTGATGCATTGTGAGTTACATCATGAGGTGGTTACAGTAAAGAAGAATAGTGGATACAGGTGTGGTTACAAGCATGGTAAAGAAAAGCAATGGATACAGGCACGGCTTACAGGCACGGTAAAGAAAAGCAGTGGATGCAGGCATGGGTACAGGCATGGTTATCATCATGACATGTAAGCAATTGGTAGTACTTTGCATATAGTTTATTCAGGGGTTACACATGGCCTCTGGCGACAGCAGTCTGTATAAGGCAGGTAGTAGGAAGGTTAAGCTAGGAGATGGGAGTTGAGAGGAGGGAGTACCTTAGAGCTTTAAGTGCCATGACAGTGGCATGCACTTGAGGTCAGCAGATGGGACGTGTGGAAGTTCATGAGGAGGAGGAGGCCTGGACCTGGGAGGAGCTTGTTCCATTGGCAGGCTGCTTGGGAGGAGTAGGATCTTCCAGCATTTGTCTCTTACCTAGGAACTTCTAATAGCATTCTCTCTGAGGTCCTTAGGTTCCTTGGGTTGTATTTGAGGTTATCATCCCAGCAATGCTTGGCGAGCATGGGGTATGAGAAGCTTGTAGGCATGGACAAGCAAGGGGTGTTTGGAGGCTGGCAATCAATGTGGGCCAACGAAGATTGGCCAAAGTGTCACAGTGGTGATGTCTCGGGTGGTCTAAGGTTGCTAAATGAACTATTTTATTATATAGGGTTTGCATCCTGGTAATCTCTTTGTTTAGTCATGCCCTGTATAATAGGGGCCGCAAAGGTCAGGTTTGTAGAACGACGCTGGTAGCTATGGAGAGCCTGGATTCAGGGATGCGTTGGTCCCTGAGTCAGTACAGGTGCCAAGTTTCCATGTAGGGTCCTGGTGACCTGGTCCATGTGTTCCTTGTATGTGGTATTCTGATCCAATGTGAGGCCTAACTATTTAAGGGAGGGACTATGTTAATGGCTTTACCAGAGAGTGAGGTTAAGGAGAGGATGAGGACCTGTCAAATCCCAGGGATCTTGGCCCGAATAGCATTGCCTTGGTCTTGTCGGCATTTAGTACCATTCTGTTCTTACATAGCCAAGTCTCTAGTGAAGTGAGATCCTTTTGGAGTAGAGGGCCTAGGGCAACCATCGCTCATGCAGGATTCGAGAAGATGACAGTATCATTACGCATTGCACAACCGAGCTCTCCCCAGTGGGTACACAGGTTGTTGGTAAACAAGGTGTGTTCTGTGTTTACATTTTACATATGTTTAGCCATTTTAGTAAACCTTTTATTCAAAAGACTGCCTCAGTGTCGCAAGTGCTTTTTTTGCATGTGACGTATAGATGGTTAAGTTTGACAACTGTTCAAAACCTTGATGGTGTTACTAAACTTGGAAAGGTAAGAAGATACCTAAGGTCTTTTATAGAGTTTAAAGGGTTCATTTTGGATACCTGGTTAGGTGCCTTAGGTGACAAATATATTGCACAACCTGAAGAGAATATTATCTGAGCCTGTACATTTGGGTACACTAGCATAAGTTCACAGTTTGAATCCCCGAATTTAAGACCAAAGGTGATTTGGACCCACAAGCAGACAGGAGGGTTACCCTGTCTGTTACCTATTCTAATATTGCGCTTGAAGGTTGGCACTGTGGGAGCAGAGGGCCTGAACTGCTGAGTGCATTTGTGACAGACTTGGTTGGCAGTGGTGAGGATAAAATTGGTAACACAAGCTTTAACTGTTCAGTGTGTCAGCTTAATACTGTAAAGCTCACTTGCAACATAAGGCAGTGATTTATTTTTAACAAGGAAACAGAACTATATCATTTGTTTACAGTCAAGTTCCTACCTGTTTTATTTTTTTCTAAAGTGCAAGTTAGAGTAGCCGTAGTTAGGAAGAAGATGGCTTCCAACTACAGTGGATACACTACGACTACTTGAAGTAGTTGTGCAAGGAGAGAGGAGTCCTGCACGAGGTGAGAGCCACCAAGAAGAACCTCGTGGATGCCCTGATGGCAGAAGATGCCCAGGAGCATCGCGTCACAGACTATGACAGTAAAGGACCAAACTTTGGGCATGGAGAGGCTAGCAGCCAGTGCAGTGTCCAGATCTGATGAGGATGGCAGCAGGGTCAGTGCAAGTGAAGGGCCACAGCAGCAAGGGAAGGTCAGCAGCATTCTGGAGCCAGAAGCAATCAGGCTGCAGATTGAGTTGCGTAGAATGGAGCTGGAGTTCCAGAGAGATGCTGAGCAAGACAAGCAGTCGCAGAGGAGAAGAGGGAGGAGAACAGCGAGAAGCTGAATGTGAACAGCAAGAGGCAGACCGTGAGGAGTGGAGTGTCGAGGTGACATGAACTGGAGAAGTTACATCTCCAACCACCAGCACCAGAGCAGGTAAGTGGTTTGGGTTTAACTGGAACTACAGGACTGGGTTACAAATTGAATTCCATTGATAGCTAAATTTAAAGAGGGAGGATATGGATGCCTTTTTAAATTCCTTTAAAAAGTTTGTATTAAGGCTAAAATTCTAGAGGGTCCTGGAGCTTCCAGCTATCCCGCTATTTAATGGGAAATCTCAGGATGCATTGGGTCAAATGGACAATGAGGACAGTAATGCTTACAGCAAACTTAATGCTGTACTTTATAAAAGTTTGATTTAACTGCAGAAGCATACAGAGGTAAATTCCGTAAACTCAGGAGAAGCCCTGATATGAGCTACAGTAGCTAGCCACAAAACAACGTCAGGTTTTAAAGCGTTGGTGGGAAGGAATTGAAGCAAACTCTGTAGATAAAATTGAAAATGCTATTTTGTTAAAAGAGTTTTTGGGCATGCCCAGCAGAGCTGAAAACCTGGCTTTGGGACCGAGATCCCAAAACAGTACAAGAGGCTGCTGAACTCTCAGACTGCTTTGCCAGGAACAGATCTGCTCTGAGAGCATAATGGGTGGGCGGCTGTGCACAAAGGAAAAATCGCATTTTCAGGGCAGCTAAAACCCTTACTGCCTCCACTGAAACAAGTTAACCCCAGGTTTAAAAGAAAAGATTTCTCTGAGAAAAGAAACAAATGTTGGGTTGTGAAGAAACTGGGCATATTGCCAGACAGTGTCCCAAACACATGAGCAATATGCAGAATGGGCCTCAGAAAGAAGTGGGTTGTTTATGTGTCCCTGGAAGCATGCCTGTGAACATGAGGGAACACATGCACCCGGTCATGGTGAATGGTGTACAGACACAAGGGTTAATGGACACAGGGGCATCCCTGACATTGGTAAAAGGGGATCTGGTAGAGCCTGGTCAGCTTATACCCAATGAATTTGTAACTGTGCAAGGGTTCACTGGTGGGAGACCACATTGCCACTCACTTGTGTTCTCCTAGACTGGGGTGAAACTGGAGGAACTGTACAACAGGTGGCTGTAGTCAAAATGTTAGCAGTTGACATCATCCTTGGCAACAATCTCAAACAGGGGATGGCATGTGCGTTACCTGTAGCCAAGCAGGATGGGAAATTGTAGTTTCCTGGACCCCACAGAAGCCATTGTGAAACCACTGGGAAGCTGGTTTCCCAGCCTCTGTTCCTGATATGGAGACTAATGGAAGAGGATAGAAATTTCACCAGTAGCAGTTAACCACACAGCTACAGAGGTTACTCCAAAGAGGAGGGTTTGCCATTGTCAGAGGGTTAGGATGACAGTGATCCTCAGTGCCCTGGACGCTTGTGCTAGGGACCCTAGTTTAGAGACTGAAGGGGTACCCGTCCCATACCTCGGGAATGTGTAAGGAGTTTACAGCTGCTCAGAAAAGTGACCCTAGTCTAGAGAAGCTGAGGGTTGGGCAGATTCTGACAGAGCACAGGGAGGTGACAGTAAATATAAAGTTTATTCGGAAAATGGACTGGTGCATACTCAGGCTGTGAAGGCAGAGGGAGGGGCGATGGGCTGGCAGCTTGTCATTCCCCAGGGGTACCGTGAGCAGTTGCTCAAGATTGCATATGATATTCCCTAGTCCTGGTCCATTTGGAATCATGTGCACTATGCAGCGGTTGACCCAGAATTTCTATTGGCTAACTTCACCCAGCAGGTGAAGGAGTATTGCAGGTCTTGTCACCAGTACCAAGAAATAGGGAAGGCAGGATGAAACCCAAGCCACCATAATTCCATTGCCCATAGTGGAGGAGCCATTCCAGAGGTGGGAATGAATATTGTGGGCTTTAAAACCCCAGCTCCTCCGGGAAGAGGTTCATCCTGACTGTGGTGGATTGTGCCACCTGGTATCCCGAGGCAGTCACCCTATCCTCACTGAGGACAGACAAAGTGACAGATGCCTTACTTCAGATTTTCTCCATGTTGGGTTTCCACAGGAGGTTTTCACTGATTGAGGGGTTCCTTCGTGTCGGACCTGATGAAATGTTTGTGGGAGAAGTGTGGGGTGGTGCAGAGGCACACAACACCTTATCATCTGCAAGCCAATGGGCTTGTGTAAAAATTTAATGGTACCCTGAAGTCAATACTCCAAGTGTTTGCTGAACAGCATAGAGGGACTGGGAGAAATACCTTCCCCTCCTGTTGTTTGCATAGTAGGAGGTGCCCCAAGAATCGATAAGATTTTCCCCTTGAGCTTTTACGAACATATGAACATCGAGATTTGCCATCAGATAAAGGCCTAGAGGTCTATCAAGTCTGCTCAAATGTGCAGCTAGCACCTCTTATTCTGAAGCTGCCTCTCCTTCCACCTCTCCCTTCATTAACCCTCCCTTGTCCTGTCCATCCTTGTTTGAAGCAGTCCACTGTTCTACTGCATACCACTTCAGCAGGTAACGCATTCACCCAGCCACCCACTTCTGTAGAAAAGTGTCTCCCTTGTCTCCTCCTGAACCTTCCTCGCCCAGTCTCATATCATGGCCCCTGGTGGCCCTCCCTCCCTTACTTGAACAGCCCCTCTGTACCGTCTTGTTTATTCCTTTCATGTATTTAAAGGTTTCAATCATGTCACCCTGTCTCTCCTCTCCTCCAGTGAGTACATGTTCAACTCCTTCAACCTCCTCCGTATGATAAGTCCCCAGCCCCTTGATCATCTTTGTCGCTCTGCACTGCACCCTCCAGTAACTTGTCCCTCTTCAGATACGGACACCAGTACTGCACGCAGTACTCCAGGTGTGGTCTAACTAATGACCTATACAGTGGCAGAATCACCTCCTCCTCCTCGAGGATATACCTCTGCAATACAACCCAGCATTTTGTTGGCCTTTGCAGCTGCCTTCCTACATTGTGCCGAGTTGTTCATTGACCCTGTAATGAGCACACCCAGATCCTTCTCCTCCTCTGTCTGGTCTAGCTGCACTCCCCTAACTGGTAACTCCTCCTTGGGTTCTTCACCCAAAATGCAGCACCTTGCACTTTTGGCATTAAGCCCAGTTGCCAGGTGTCTGACCAGGTTTCAAGCTTTGCCAGATCATCCTGCAACCCCTGCCATCCCCCTAGGTCATCCACCACAGCGCCTACCTTGGTATCATCAGCAAACAGACTGATCTTGCTCTTGATGTCCCATGATATGTCTGCAATGAATATCCCAAACAACACTGGTCCCAACACTGAGTCCTGTGGAACACCGCTCGTCACTGCCCTTGGGTGTGAGGCTCCCACCCACCACCACCTTCTGTTGCCTTCCCTGCAGCCAGTTTCCCACCCATCTCACCAGTTTGCACCCGCCCCTGTGCCTACTAACTTCCTTCCAGCCTTCCATGTGGCACTGAGTCGAATGCCTTACTGAAGTCCAGATACAGGACATCCACTGCATGGCCCCTGTCCAGTTGCCTAGTTACCCAGTCATAGAACTCGATCAGGTTGGTTTGGCAGGATCTGCCACGTGTGAAGCCATGCTGTCTGCTGTCCTGTAGTCCTTTGGCCTCTAGAAGGGCCACCAGCCTCTCCTTCAGGATAGTCTCCATTAGCTTATCCACGATGGATGTGAGGCTCACTGGTCTGTAGTTTCCCGGTTCATCCTTGGGGCCACTCTTGTGGAGGGCACCACATGAGCATCCTCCAGTCCTGAGGTACACACCTCAATGTAGTGAGGCATTAAATAGTCTGCACAAAGGTCCTGCAAGGACCTCTGCCAGCTCCTTCAGTACCCTGGGGTGGATGCCATCTGGGCCTGGCGCTTGTCCACCCTCAGTGCCTTCAAACCCTCTTGAACTCTGCTCTCCATGATTTCCCATCTGTCACCACTTCCCTGCTTCTGCCATTTCTCCCACCTTGGGTGTCACCCCCTCTTCTCTTTAGTAAATACTGAGCAGAAGTACTCATTTAGTGCTTCCACTTTATCACACCCTGCTTCCACCCAACCCCCTCCTCCTAATCCTTACTATGTGGTCCTTACAGCTCCTTTTCTCCCTGATGTACTTAAAGAGTCCTTCTCCCCTTCTTAATGCCTTGTGCCAGCCTGAGTTCGTAGATGCTTTGGCTCCCCACTGCCCTTGTCACCTCCTTCGATTCTGTCAAGTACTCCTCCCTGTCCTCCCCTTCCTGTTTTCTTGTGCTTCCTAAAGGAAGCTCTTTCCTCATTACCTTTCCATGACCTCCTTGCTCAACCAGATTGGTTTCTTAGCCCTAGCCTTCTTGCTGTGGGCTTTGTAGCAGGTTTGGTTGCCTCCACTATCCCCAGCTTTATGAGCTCCCACCTCTGGTTAATGTCCATACTAGATTGAATTCTGGCCAGGTACCCTTTCACCACTTCCCATCCTCTCAAAGTCGGCCCTCCTGAAGTCCAGCACTATTCGTGCCAGATTCCACCCTTCCTTGCCCATATCCAGTGTGAGCTATACTGAGTGTGGTCACTCCCTGACAATGGTTCCTCCACTGTAAGTTCTCTCACAAAGTCCCCATTTGCCAGCACAAGGTCAAGGGTATTTTCTAACCTGGTTGGTTCACTGACCATTTGCAGCAGGAAGCTGTCCTGGAGGCATCCAGCAGTACCTGCTCCCTTCTGTTCCTGGTTGTTGGTGTGCTCCAGTCCACTCCTGGCATGTTGAGTCCCCACACAATCACCACACTACCCTTCTCGCAGGTCCTCCTGATCTGTCCCGCTAGTTCCTGTCTAACTCCTCCGTCTGAGATGGTGGCCTATACACCACTCCCATTCTAAAAATCCTATTTATATGGACGGCAAGAACGGGGCCCCTAGACTTGATCCGAGTACTGGGAAGGCAAGCACACCACCCAGGGAACTCCCATAGTGATTATGTCCTTAGGTTTAGAGAAAGGCTGAAGGAGCTTATGGGGACGGCCAGAGCAACCTGAAGCTGCCCAACAGAAACAAAAGTGTGATGCGACTGCGGGCCAGAGCTTGCTTTCGAACATGGTGGGTCAAGAAGTCATGGTCCTTATATTGGTCCAGAAAGACAAGCTGCAGGCTGAGTGGGCAGGACTGCAAAGTAGTTAGGAAGGTAAATGACATGAACTGTATCATAGAGTTACCTGACAGAAGACAGACAGAAAGAATGTACCATGCCAACATGATGAAGCCATATGCTGATTGGGCTGACTATGGTGTTTGCAGGATGTAGTCCTGGGGAGGGATAGATGAAGGAGACCCCTTCTGGACTTGCTGGAAGAAAGCAAGTGGGAGTCCTCTGTGAGGCAGTTAAATTGTCTCCCCAGCTGGCCCGGACAAGATCCAGGAAGTAAGGGAGGTTTTAGCAAAGTTTGTTCCACTGTTTAGCACCAAGGCTGGACTAACCACCTTAGCGACGCATCGATGTGGAGACAGGGACACAGACGCCATATGGCGACAGTATATTGATGTCAGAGGCTGTCCAAAAGACATTAGCAGGAGGTGGAGGAAATGCTGGATTTAGAGTAATCCAAATATCCCACAGCCCCTGGGTCTCACCCATAGTCCTTGTGCCCAAACCAAATGGCTCTACTCATTTCTGTGTGGACTATTGTGGACTGAATGCAGTCACAAAGTCATCTGCCCACCCGATGACCTGGATGGATGAACTCCTGGACAAGTTGGGAGAAGCGACCTACCTATTTACTATTGACCTGACAAAGGGTATTTGCAGGTAGAGTTAACTGACGATCTAGGGAGATGTCGGCCTCATCACTCCGATAGGCGTATTTGAATTTAAAGTAATGCCTTTTGGAATGAAGAATGCCCCAGCCACTTTCCAAAGGTTGGTGAACCAGGTGTTAAATGGTGCTGAGGAGTTCACCCTGGTGTACCTGGATGACATTGCCATCTTTAGTGCCAGCTGGGAGGAACACCTGTCCCACCTTAGAAAATGCTGGGTGGATACAGAGGGCTGAGCTCACTGTCAAAGCTGAGATGTGCCTGGTGGCCATGGCTGAAGTGGCATACCTCGGCATGTTGTAGGCCGGGACAGCTCTGTCCTAACCAAGTAAAATAGAGGTGATCAAGGCATGGCCCAGACCAGAAATGCAGAAGCAGGTCCGGAGTTTTCTAGGAACAGCAGGGTACTATAGGAAATTTGTACCCGATTACAGTACCTGGCTGCTCCCTATCTGACCTGATAAAGAAAAGATGCCTAAGAAAATTACCTGGGAACCAGCCTGTGAAAAGCCTTACCAGACTGAAGGAGGCACTGTGCAGTGCTCCTGTATTGACAAGTCCTGACTATAGCAGACCCTTTATAGTCTAGACAGATGCCTTAGATGTGGGTATTGGGGCAGTACTGAGTCAGACATCCAACCAAGGGAAAGATAACCCTGTAGAGTACCTGAGTAAAAGTTACTTCCCAGGGAGCAGGCTTACTCCACTGTGGAAAAAGAGTGTCTTGCCATAGTGTGGGCCTTAAAGAAGTTAGAGCCATACTTATATGGGCAGCATTTTGAGGTACAGACTGATCACATCCCTGGCTTGGCTGACACAAATGGGAAAAATTAATGGTAGACTATTAAGATGGAGTCTTGCTTGCACGGGTATGACATGATGATCTTATATAGGGCTGAACGACTAATCAGAACACACAGATGTTTGTCGATTCAGAAGGAGTGAACTGATTTGGGAAGCTCATCCAATGCAGGTGATAGAGCCCCAAATTCAGTCTAGGTGGGGAGGATTGTGATGCTTGGCCAGCTGGTTATGATTGTTCTATGATACTTGTAATATAACAATATAGTAGGTGATTTGTCTCACATATGACAGCCTGTGCTATTAGTGCCCCCTCCCTAGGTTTCAGAGAAGCTACAGGATATAGTAACCTGAAACCAGGAGGTAATTAAAAGACCAGAGATATTTAATTATGGGTCTCCTGTTTTTCTGTCTTAATTAGAACTGACCCAGCTGCCAGGATATAGGGCTCGTAGTTTTATGATACCTATAGGAAGAACATGTTATGCCACCATGGTGCTAAAGGTTATAAAACCCTTTGATATACCTTGGGAATAGGAACTGCTCAAGATAAAAGAGAAAATGTTTAATTACAGAGTCATATTTGGGAAATGAGTGTTTGCTGATGTCACCTTATTTAATATACCTCCTGTTAGGACATCCTGTTTGTAATTTTTTTATATTCTAAAAGGAGGAGCTAGACGACTCACAAAAGGAGTGGAGAGACACAGTTTAAACTGAATACTGTGTCTGAACTTTGTGGACATATCTTTTGGGGACTCTAGAAACCACATATCTAACTGAGGCACTTGTAGAGGTAATACATTAGATAGAAAAGTCTAATTGTATGTTGGCAGGAGTTTGTCTGTAGTTTCTTTGCTTTTCTTTTAAGTGATTGTATGCTCTTTGATATAGTGTTCTGTGTTTACATTTTACATACTTTTATCCATTTTAGTAAACCTTTTATTCAAAAGACTGCCTCGGTGTCCGCAAGTTCTTTTCTGCATGTGACGTGTAGATGGTTAGATTTGACAACTGTTCAAAACCTTGATGGTGTTACTAAACTGGGAAAAGGTAAGAAGATACCCAAGGTTTTTATAGAGTTTAAAGGGTTGATTTTGGATACCTGGTTAGGTGCCCTTAGGCAAAAGATATATTGCACCCTCCAAAGAGAATATTATCTGAGCCTGTATATTTAGTAAGCTAGCATAGGTTCACAGTTTGAATCCCCCAGAACTTGAGACCAAAGGTGATTCGGACCCACAAGCAGAGAGGAAGGTTACCTGTCTGTTATCTGTTCCCATTACTGCTTCGGAGGTTGGCACTATGGGAGCAGAGGGCCTGACGTGCTGAGTGCGTTTGTGACAGTTACCATGGTGGTAGAATGGCTAACAGATTCCTTGATAACAGGATGCAGGATGCAGGACAACAGAAACAGTCATCCAAATGGAGATAAATGGGATCAGGACACAGTTGCACAAAGCCTGTGTGGTCATCATTGTACACCGTGTCGGAAACCATGTAGTGGCACAATGTCAATGACAATAATACTATATGCAGGTAAGGACTTACTAACAGACTAACATACTAAAATGCCAGCAGAATAGGCATAACAGTCTTTCGAGTATGCTTATTTTCAGCACCTGCACTGCAGGCCGATTTTGATATCCTCTCCTCTGCCTTGGGTGATATTGTCCCCAGTACCAGATGTGCCACCTGCATTGATACTGTCAGATTTACCCTCCCCTTTACCTGTCCCATCCCCTCTTAAACCCGCTCACAGTCTCCGCCTCTACTAGCTCCTGGGCAGCAGATTACATGGTTCCACCTACCCTTCCAGTCAAATAACACCTCCTCCTCTCCTTCTGAGCCTGCCCCTTCCAGTTTACACCCTGCTCACTCTCGTTGCACCCTCCTTCTTCCTTTGGAGCACCCTCACTGGGCCCCCTTATCAATCCATTTGATGTACTTAAAGACTTCTATCATGTCCCCCTGTCCCTCCTCTCCTCCAGGGTGTACAGGTCAAGCTCCTTGAGCCTCTACTCATAGGTCCTCTCCCCAGGTCCCAGATAATTGTAGTTGCCCTCCTTTGGACCCTTTCTAGGAGTGTAATGTCCCTCTTTAAATGTGATCTTCAAAACTGCACACAATACTCGAGGTGTGGCCTGACCAACCAGTTGTACAGAGAAGGATCACTACCACCTTTCTGGAGGTAATCTCCCATGCATGCATCCCAGCATCCTATTTGCCCTTGCCACTGCCCTCCTACAGGTCTCTGAATTATTCACTTTGACATATACTACTTCACCCAGGTCCCTGTTACCCTCTGTGACTTGAATTTTGTCTCCTCCCAGGTATACCCCTAGGCTTGATTTCTGACTCACAGGTGCAGAACCTTGCTCTTCCATGCATTGAATTTTAGTTGCCATTTTCCTGTCCACCTTTAGAGAGCCCCAGATCCTCCTGCAAGGCCACCCACCCGTCCTTTTCATCTACCACTGCACCCAGCTTTGAGTCATCTGCAGAGAGACTCATTTCACTCAAGATCTCCTTCCTTTGTCTGAGATATTGGCGTTGAACAGGAGTGATCTTATCACTGACCCTTGGGCACCCACTAGTAACCCACCTTGGGGATGAGGCTAACCCCAACCATCACCCTCTGAGTACACTCAGAGAGCAAATTTTCTGTCCATCTTTAACTCGTCTCTACCCCATTTCCTTCAGTTTAGCCAGCAGGCCATTGTGGGGTACTAAATCAAACACCTTGCTGAAGTCCAGGAAAGAGGACATCTACTGGGCCACCCTGGTCCAAGGCCCTCATCATCCAGTCAGAGAACTCCACAAGGTTTGTCTGGCATGATCTTGACAGGACAAAGCCATGCTGCCTATCGTCCAAATACCCAGTTTGCTCCATTAACCCCCAGCCTTTCCTTGCTGATACCCCATCACCTTTCCGACCATCAACGTCAGGCTAACGTGCCTGTAATTTCCCGCCTCCTCCCTGAACCCCTTGCGGATTGGCATGATATGGGCCATCCTCCAGTCTTGGGGCATCCATCCAGTCCTCAGAGAGATGTTAAAGAGTTCCAACAGGGTACTGCCAGGACATCCGCCAGTTCCTTCTGCACCCTTGGATGTATCTCATCTGACCCAGGTACTTTCTCTGTCCAAAGGGACGGAGGGCTTCCCTTACTCTCTCTACCGGGATATCAGTCTCCAGCTCCTCCCTTTGCACCCTGTACTGCAGACCACCCCCACCTGTCTGTGGTGGCCCTTCCCTTTCCACAGACCCATTAGGGCCCTGATCTCTACCGTTCCATTCCTTCAACAAGTCATGTCACATGGGACATGACACTTCCATAAAGACTGCGTGGTGCATTTACTTGATTGTACTGCTGGACGTAGCCATAGTATGCAGTCTGCAGTACATCAGGTCAATGACTACTTAGTTGAATGCAGGATTTTCTGTGATGCAATCAACGCTGCCATCTTCCCTCCTCCAAGCCATGCAATCAATTTCCTTGCAGCATAAGCACCCAGTTTGTCCTCCATTATCTGGCATGGCACACAAAGGCACCTAGAGATATGACAGCAGATGACAAAATTAAGCATGTTTTCCAAGGTTGTGTGTGGTTCTTATGCAACAGTGTCATCTGAAGGAGCTGTACTGCAATTGTAACACAATGGTTACACTGGCAATAGTAATAGTGCAGGTTTCGAGGTGGAGAAAGACCTCCTGGTGGTGGTGGATGTCAAAATGAACAACTCAGAGTGCAGAAGGGTTGCGCATAAGCAAATGAAATGCTGGGGTGCCTTAACAGGGAATGACCACACGGAGTAGTGACGACCCCTTCCACTGTGCAATAGCCTGGGTTAGACCACACCTTGAATACTGCATGCACTTTTTGCATTACTGGAGAGGGTAAGAGGTGAGCAGCCATGACCCATGGAGGGAAAGACCCTATGTGGAGCAACAGGTGGAGCTCAACTGGTACTCATTGGAGGACAGAAGAGACAGAGGGCTATATGATAGAGGTCTTCAAGTATCTCAAGGGGATTAATATGGTAGCCTTGAGGGTGGCCCTTCAGCTGAGGGAACAGGCAACCAGGGAAACACACGTGAACCTGGAGGGGGTGAGACTGAGGGTGGGGAAACATGAAGATGTTACTCACCGAGAGAGTATGCCCTTCAATGCACTCTCTATGGAACTTTTGGCTGCTACTACTGTGGAAGCAATTGCAGTGAGGTACTGGAATGTAAAGCTCTCTTTATGACATCTCACACAGACATTATGTGGCATAGTGTCCATAGTGAACCCAGTATGCTGCAGCAAGCTTGATTATTATTATTATGGGCAATGAGATTTGACTTCACATGTGACTGCTGTATTGCATAAACTGTTGATTGGGAAATAGGAGCAGTGCTGTGATATGCACATACAGAGTAAGACTACATGGAACAGGTGCTGCATCAAAGATCATGGAGGACAAAAATGTGAAGTTACAACATGATGACAAACAAATGGTGTAGTTGCCGCACAGATCCAGAAACACATGATTTGACACCTTTTATTGGACCAACATAGATGTTGCACAAAAGAACAAGTGTTGTAGCTGTCAGATTAGCTAGGTCCTTCTTCAGAAGAAAACAAAGTTTTGAAGAAGGACCTGGTTGGTCCGAAGCTAGAGCAATTATTTTTTGTGTGTGTGTGTGTAACATCTACAGTATGTTGGTCCAACAAAAGGCATCAAATCTTTGTTTCAAGATACAACATGAAACGTTTATGTCTCCACACCCATTTGAATATGAATATGTCTAACCCTCCACCAACAACACATGACAGTCACTAATGTTGCACCTGGAAACACGATTCGTCTTATTTCCTTAACTTTCCAAAGTGTTACACTCAGATTGGGGCTGAGGGGGCTGCAGACCAAAATGGTACATTTAGTGATGGAATTGTCTCACAACCCCCACCCCACCCCAGGACAATGGATAGGATGGCAATGGTTTGGTAGTGGAAAGGCGGGAGCCATGCAACATCTGGCACATCTGATTTTCTTTGAGTACATCAGTTACCCCGTATGAGCATAGACTCCTAAGTCCATCAACATCCTCCCCAGGATGAGGCTGAAAATAGGCAGAATTGTCTAGTCCTCCTTTCCTGGTCAACAAAAATGAATTAAAATAAATAAATCCTGAGGGGCATGAAAAACAAACTGTGGAAAAACCCCAGTGTGAGGCAGGCTAACATGGCACACTCAAGCTCTGCCTGACTAATGAGCCACCCAACCATGGAGGACCTAAATGGGAGGGTAACTACTGTGCTTGGAGGGCCAGCCAGGCCCCAGGGGCACACGGTGGGGTTGAAAAGGATATGTTCGGAGAAGGTCGGACATGGGGCTGGTTGGTAGTCACCATGTGAGAACAGTACTGAACAGAAAGGAGACAACCAATAAGTTATTAAAGAAATGAAGTCTTTCGTCAGTATGAAATCTGCCCACTGTTGCAGCAGCATTGTGGCTCATCGTAGCAGTAACTCGGGTCCAGGAACAAGCCTAGGACAATGGTAGTGACGAAGGCTTGAGGGTCCCAGTGGATTCATGCCTCCTTGAGGTGTGTGGCTGTCAATTCCCTGACAAGCTGGCAACACCAAGGGCCACATGTGGAGTAAGGAAGATGGGGATGCGAGAGGAGGGAGCCTCAGGGTTCTGCAGCATGCATGAGTGCTGCATGTTTACATCATGCATTCGGTACAGCACCTCTGACTCCATGTTTAGTGTTTGAGTACTACAAAGGCCCACTTCCACCAGATTCAGAATACGGCAGTGCCAAATCTAAGTCAGGGTGAATGGATTCTAGGTATGTGTTTGGCAAGGAGGTTGGAGGGTAGAGCAGAACTCTTTATATGGGATTGGGCTGGCAGAGGGATATAATAAGTAAATTAAAACAAGCATTTGTCAATGATGAATGTTTGGCTGCTGATATTAGCATTGCACATGCAGGACGTATGCAGTTGCACCACGGCGATGCATTCTTGCAGGTGCAAGACCAGTTACTAAATAAGCTAAATTTGATGCTGTTTCAGGATCCAGTGACTCGAGTAAAGAAGGAATACAACATGGAATAATGAGGCCAGCATTTGATTAAAAAATAAGTATTCAATAGGCGAATACAAATAAGGCTCGACAACACCACCACAACCCCACCCACTCCCCACCCCAATCCAGGGGCTGCTGAAAAGAATCTGGGAGGAAAGGACAAGTCAGATGAGTCTCAAGTCCATCAAATGGCAGTGGGTGATACCAGCTCATGGGGTGTTACAACATGAGCTGGGAGCCAGGACAACAGTCACCGCTTTGTGCACTCCAGGACTCCAGCACTACCACCACCCTGCTACACTCCCCCACCAAAACCTGACAGGTGATACAGCAAAGCATCACGAGAGACCATGCTGAGTCAGATGAGACCACCAAGACCATCAAGTGGCATAGAATGAGACCAGCTCAACGGATGGCACAACACTAGCTGGTGGACAGGGACACTACCAACTATGGGCCCCATGGGGAATTGAGCACTGACACACACAGCTACCACCACCACCCTCCCTCTTTCAGATGGTGGAACAAAGAAAGCATGTGGAACCCATGACAAGACAGGTGAGACCACCTTTGTAGTGTGCATAGCAAATGCCCAGATTACCCATTATTGGGGTAGCATGTTTGTTGTGTGCTCTGGGTGGACACAATACATTGACAAACACTTGCCAAACAGTACTGTAACACCTTATTTGCGAAAGAGAGTGCTAGACACTTGGGGGCACTTCACTGGGTAGTCCACACAGAAATATGCATTCAGTAGCATAACAGCAGGCCATAATAATTACATATGTGGCATGGCTGGGCAGGTATGACAAGGTATTTGCAGCAGTCCAGGGAGCACACAAGAATAGGAATGGTGTTATGTACCTTCTGACCTTCGACACATGATCCGCATTTGGGCACGATTTACAAAGTGAGCCACATACTGTAGGTTGTTTCTGCCTGAAAAGGTTCATGTCATGTACAGTCATTTGTAGTGCTTGAACAAGTGGGATACTGACATAAAGTATGCCCGGCAATGCACTAGGCCCTGCAGGTGTGGTTAGGGAGGCATTATAATATTTGGGTTGGGGGTTGGGTGGAGTTTGGCATCTGTGTGGACTCACTCAATCAGGAACAACAACAAAGGGAGGTAATAACGCACCCACACCACCACAAACAAATGAAAATGTTAGCCACCTTTGAACAGCAATAAGGATACCTGGTAAATGTGTATGATACACTATCAGTAGCAGGTGTAGTGGTGGGTCTGGGGTGGGGTCGTGAGAAGGTACAGCCTTACTTCACATCTGAGTTCCAAAAATAAGAGTGACAGGGCGGCTGACCCACATAAAGTGAGGATCGCACGGATTGCTCGGACGGAGATTGCTGACAGTTTATATAATTTCATTTATGCAATATAGTGCATTCAGTACCAAGCACTGATCAAAGTGATCATCACTTTAAGAGTAGCTGTAGCAACCAAGGACTCAATCGGGTTATTGTCCGGCTCAAGGATAGCCACAATAATAAGTAAAAAATAAGTGCACTAAACAACCTGCTGTTGTCAAAATCAGAAAGTATTTTTTAGCAGTAGTATGGCAGCATGGCAAAATGACTGTCTGGATATGTTATTCCAAATGAACCTTCAGAAATAGATATTGCCAATAACAGCGACTCGGATGAGGTGAAAATGACTTGTTTGTGAATCTGCGGGCAACATTTTTGGCCGATGGCTTTCCTCCTGTCTTCCAGCAGTGGATGCCTGCACAAGCCAGCCAGGGTCCTAAAAAGTGTTTTATGATGAGCATGCCAGCACAGGAGCATTGTCTGCATCATCCCCTTGGCCAAGCCCTGCTGGAGTAAACACTGTGGCAGAGGGAGGAGGACCCCAGGAGTTGGGCGCTACTGTAGCTGTTGAGGTAATAACTCTGCCCGTGAAAGGAGCAGCATGATGACACCTTGTACCAGCACAGCAAGACACTGTCAATTATTGATGGGCTGCTCACGAAATTTATGTCACATACACCTGGGGCACCATAAGTGCGATGGACAGTGTGGACAGTACACTGAAGCCTCCAGCTCTGATGCTTTCCTGGAAAGGAGCAATTGGGATCCAGGTTCCTCCAAGAACTGCAGGAGAAACAAACCCAAAGGCACCAGATCAAATATCTAGCGGAGAAGGTTAGGTGACATACAATTGATACTGAAAGTTATATCTGATTAAAAAAACACTAACAATGTGTAGGCATTGTAGTTAGTGAAGAGTAATGCAACGAGTTAGTATTTGGTCCCAAGTGGTAGGCAACGTCCTATCACTGAGTTGTATTGTAATTTGTTACATCTTTCACATAATATGTTGTGTAGTTTGGTGACAGATAATACTGTGAGGATGATGTCTGGCTTAAAGTAGTGGATGACTTATGTTACTGCGATTTGAGTCAGCTTGTTCAATAGGTCAGGACTGCTACTGCGGCTGCCAGAGGGGCTGCCTGGATCGCTATTACTGGTGGCATAAGGGTCACCATTATAGGGATCCACTCAATAGGGAACAACAACAAAGGGTAAAGTAACAGTGCTAGATGATCAGCTAGATTATCAGTAGCTGGTGTATGTGGCCATTTAGAAAATCAGGCACTTTTGCTATCGCTAGCAGCCTGCACACACCACAGTGGCAGTAAATGATGGGAATGACGAGATATAGAAATGACAAAATATACAGTAAATACCATGCAGTACTGCCGTATTCCTACTCCTCTGTAGGCGAATGGGTCTGGGCTACTGCTGCGGGCCAGAGGGCTGCCCACATTGCTATCACTGGAGGCATAAGGGTCATCCCTATAGGGATCCATTATGCAGTGGCTGTCAATAACTGGCACTGTATCAGTGTCAGAGTAGTCACTGTCACTGCTGGACAAAATAACACTGCTCTTGTCCAAGCTGGAAAATGACATGCCTGCAAAAGAACTTGCCATGCTGATCGCTCAGCACACAAACTCTGTGACCGAGAATGGCTTTGCTGTGGCCAAGAAGTGATTGCTGTTAATGAACGGCATGCAGATCCCTGTCATGACAAGCTAAGGAAATGAATGGCAAAGGTCACAGAATGCAGGCTACAATACACATAATTAGACTTCAGGCTTAGCGAGCGAGAAAACATGTATAAATGTTCATAAAACAGGCAATACATATGATAAAACACATTGCAACTGACATCACTATGCAATGAACACACGCTAGGAACATTCATATATAGAAAGTTGGTAAATCGCTTTTAAAGTTATTTAGTTTTTGTAGTTCTGCTAGCCTGGGGATTGCCAGAATGTCCCCAGGTGTTAGCCTCCCTTCCATATCGGGGAGAGATATGGACCTGAACCAGATGACATCAAGCAGCTGTGAGAGAGCTGAAAATTCTCAGTTGTGAGAGAACTGGCGCGCCGAGAGCCTTCATTGCGGAAGATCGACCAGAGGAGCCTGAGTGAGTACTCTTGTACCCCCATGCAATAAAGAAAGAAATCTTGCCAAATTGGGGCAGCATTGCCCAAGTAACTGTTCGATTGAAGATGGTTCTTTGGTCTGCACTTACTGCTGCTTATAACCTTAGCTCAACGTGGGTGGACCGCTATTGAATTGTTTCTGCTGATCTTTTTTTTTGCTTCAAAAAGTTTTATTGAAAAACCGCAATACAGCACATATTCAGTCAAAATGCATTGTACATGTTCAACACTTACAAAGGAGAGAGCATTGAAATAAGTATTCCCATTTTATATGCCATAGATTACAATAGTATATAAATAATAGTTTCAAACTCCTATATTTATTATATCATATTCTTGTAGTCATTTGCAAATATTGCCTAAATAAGAGAAACAGTAAATATCAAGGAATGAAAAAGTATTAGGCACTGGATTAGGGCTGGGAAGAAGTCCTTTATATCTGTTGAAATAGATTCCGTAATATGTAGAGTACTGGCTGATACATTCAAATAGCATGAGAAGGGTCTCATATGTGTTCAAACACTGTACTCTTACTCATGACTTGGAATGCTAATCTTCCATTATTAATCACTTTGCTCAGTTTATTGCTCCATTCATCAGGGGAAGAAGGAGATTTCTAGTGAGAAAGCAAAACCCTTTTAAGAGTTAAAGCAGCTGACCATATCACAGAATTCTGATATTTGGAATCCTTAACAGAGTCTGCCTTAATCCCCAGGATGAGATATTTAGGGGTAAAGGAGATTGTCAATCCTAAAGCTGCTTCACATTGTGACAGGGTGGACTAGGACCCTGTCCCAGTTGTTATGGAAAGAGTTTGAATGCAATGATCCGTTCTGTTCCTTTCCTGTCTCCTGTCTGTCTGGTTGTGCAACCAAATTTTCCTGTGAGATTTAGGATTTGATCACCACGACAGTCTCGCAATTCTTTGCCTCTCACTGTCCCTCCGTCTCCCTTGCTGTCTGTCTTTTCTCCCTTGCATATCTGCTGATATACAATATGTGCAAATCATTGTATATGGAAATGTAACTGATATTGGGATCCCTTTTGTTTAGAAAGTATATAGTGTTAATTATAGTTTGAGATTATTGCAAAAAGTTATTGTAAACTCAAGAGGTTCCTGAGTGCAAGTTTTAATTTTTTGCAGAAGAACTGTGAAAAGGGGCTCAGCTCAGGGGCATTCTGTTCTAGCAGCACCTGCCTGAAACATACAAGAACAGGATGCTTGTTAAGAATGGGAGTTGGAAGGACTTATAAGAGAGCTGAGCTGCACTTGCATGAAAGATGGACACAGAGATTAAAGAAAACTCAGATGGAGCTTCTGTTTATTTGGCCTTTGTAAATAGTTATACTGAACAATTTTTATTTTTATGCCACTGCTAGTGTAAATAAATATTTTGGTGAATTCTACAACTGCTCCTGGTTTTCCCATGCTCCTTGATGAAAGATGGTGTCAGTCTAAGTGGGATTTCACTGTGCATACTCTAAGCAAAGGAGTTTTGTGCGTGAAAATTAGACCCCATACCAGGAAAGCACAGAGGAAGGTATGGATTCTGCAGCAGCAAGTGCAGTAGTGGTTACCAGAATGGTAGCCAAACTAGCAAAGCCAAAAGTCCAAGTTCAGATTGTACAGCCAGCACAAGTTATGGAAAATGAACAGGCAGTGACAGAACCTGAAAGCCTGATGGACTTTTTCAAATGGTGGGCTATATAACAAACAGAGATGGAGAAGCAGAGAGAGAAAAAGAGATTCAATGTTTAGAAGCACAGAGGAGAGAAGAGATGCAGCGACAGGAGCAGTGATGGCTGGATGTCTTGCAAGCTATCGAAGGCAGAGGATCTGGCACAGATCCAGATGAGCAACAAAACACAAGCAAATTAAAAGCCATTAAACTTACAAAGTTGTGTCCCTCGGATGATGTAGAGGCATACCTGACAACTTTTGAAAAGAGTTGCCACAGTCTGCTAATGGCCAAAACAGCAATGGACAATCAGACTGGTACCCTTCCTGACAGGGAAAGCCCAACTTGCCTACAGCACATGGACACTGCACAGTCAGAAAACTATGACCAGGTGAAAAGTGAAATCCTGAAAAGGTATGACTTCTCCAGAGAGACCTACAGGCAGAGATTTCAGTCTCTGAGGTGCAACTCAGTCCACAATCCTCGAGAAGCCTTCACCCGACTCAGAGAATATGGAAGATATTATCCAAATAAACAAAGAGTGCTTGATGCAGATGTCAATCCTGTAATATGTACTTAATATCTGAGATAAACAACTTCACCTTGCCCTTTACCTGTGTTAAATGTAAAGTTAACCATGATTTAACTGCGAATTGGAATTGTTTAACAATAGGCTAAGCTTTTAGAGACCAGCCAACAGGAAATGTCTAGTAGATTTAAAAATCAAATTAGTGATATTTCCCAACCCACCAAAGTACATGTGGTAGGCAAAAACCCAAGCGTCAGGAAAAAACTTAGACCATTATCAAAATGCCAGAAGGCAAATGAAATTATCGCCACTTGTCAAGAACCTATTGAAATACCCCTGCACAAAAAGAAAAGAAAAAGTTAATGTTAAGAGAACAAGGAAGAAGATCCATCTGATAATGCAGATGAAGATTGGTACACTTTACAAATTCAAAAATCCAAAAGGGCAGAAAAGCAGACCAATTTACGGTTTCTACTTTCAATTCCTTTGATCCCTTAACATATATCTCGGATACAAGCCATGATTCAGAAACAATAAGTGTCCCCATTTCTGAAAATTTTGAAAATATAGAAAACCCAATATTTACTATAACAAATATGAATCTTTCAAATGCAGAGTTTAATTCTTCACCTCTTTTCCCAGCAATCTACAAAATGTTACTGACACCAGAGAGGCCAAAAATGACCAAGTTGATGTAAACCTTGATTTCACTAGAAAATTGTGACAACTTGGACCTAAATCAAGATGATGTTTGCAAAAAAGACAGGTTATAGTGATAGGAGACTCTATCATCAAACATATTGATAGAATCATTTGCAATCCTGACAACACAAATACAACTCTTTCAAGCTTCAGGGTGCTGGCATTACTGACATCACAGAGATGTCCAGCAACATCTTACAAAACTCAGGTTTTAAACCTTTGGTAATAGTTCACATAGGAGCCAACAATGTTCTAAAAGATTCTTCTCAAAAACTAAAAGAAGATTATGTTGCATTAACAAATTATTGGATTTAGGATGTGAGGTAGTCCTATCTAAAATCTTGCTATTCCAAGAGCAAATATTTCCCAACAATGTAAAATGAGAGAAATAAATAATTGGTTGAGATGTTGGTGTCTTAAACAAGATATACAATGTATAACTCACTGGGAGGACTTCTATGGTAAATCAAACCTCTGTTGTTGGGATCTCACCCTCCATCTCAGCAGGAGGGGTAGTAGGCTATTGGGTGAAAGCATAGTGCATTCTATCAATAGTTGTTTAAACTTCCAGCAAGGGAGAGTTGTATGTTCTAGATACAACTCTTGAACCTCAATTTTCAACTATTCTTCAAACCCTGCACCCATAATCAACCTTAAATTCCCCAAACGAACACACTGCTGGTGTCTTCTAAACCAAATATAAATATTATATTAACTAATGCCAGAAGTCTACGCAACAAAAAGAAGAACTTACTTGCATCCTTCAAGCACAAAAATATCAATTTGTGGAGTTACTGAAACTTGGTATAAGGATGAAGACTGGAACACTGACATAAAGGGATATAATAAGTTTTACAAAACCAAAATGAAAATAAAAGGAGGAGGTGTATTATACATTGATGAACACTTGAAAGCAAACACAATTAAAACTAAAACAAGTAATAATGAGAGCTTATGGGTCAAAATTTTTCTCCCCATAGTCCACTAGTAATTAGGCTAATATATAGATCTCCTAGTTTAACTAATGATGAAAATCAAAGTTTAATAGAAGAAATATCTGAGGTACACATTGATACTCCCTATATACTGATGGGTGATTTCAATCTTCCAACTGTCAACTGGGACAATTACATCAGCTTCAAATACTGAAAAGATGTTTATGGATACTTTTCTTGAATCTAACCTAGAACAAATAGTTAATAAACCTACCCGTGGTAACAATATCCTTGACATTGTACTCGCCAATGTTAATGAGAAAATTGATAATATCAAAATACTTCTTCCTCTGGGTGATAGTGATCATTGCATGGTCAATTATGAATACATAGCAGACTTTCCAAGCACAAATGGCATTACTAAAATCAAAAACTTTAATAAAGCAAACTATAAAAAATAAATGATTTTTATCTAAATGGAATTGGGAGACAGAACTAAACCTAAATTTATTACAAATTTGGGATTTAATTAATAACAAAATCAGTATTTGTCTCTCAAATTGGGTTCCTTATAGAATGAAGTACTGCAACAATAAACGTGTCCCTCTTTGGTGGTCCTCAAAATTAAGAAACAATTACAAAAAAAAGAAACTATATAGAAAATATAAAAAGTTAATTCCAACAGTCTCCTGGAAAATACAAATTGCAGCCAAAAATTAAAACACATGATTAAATCATCTAAATCTAAAATTGAATTCAACTTAGTTACTAAAGTTAAAGACAACAAAAACAATTTTATAATTATATTGGTTCCATGAAAGAAAGAAATCATACAATTGGACCCTTTAACATCAATGATATACCTATTTTAGATGAAACAACTACTGCTACAATTCTAAATGAGACATTTCTAAAAGTTTTCAAACTAAGGAAGCTGCAAATACACCTCTTCTAGTAAATAATTCTAGTTTTCCTGTTTTACAAAATGGAGGTTGCAAAACAAATTAAATCTTTAAAAGCAAACAGCTCTCCTGGTCCTGATGGTATTCCACCCAGATTTTTACAAAAATTAATCATTCAATTTCTGGTCCTCTAGCTGTGTTATTTAATTCATCAATCAGAGAAGGTAAAGTTGTTCAGGCTTGGAGGAGGCTATAGTTACACCCATATATAAGGGTGGATCCAGACATGACCCTAACAATTATCGCCCATAAGCCTGACTTCCATCAAAGGCAGAATTATGGAAAGATTGTTAAAGCCCATATTATAGATCATTTAGAAAGAAATAAAATAGTAGATATCTTTCAACATGGTTTTGTGACTGAAAGATCAGTTTTGACCAACCTACTACATTTTTTTGAACCAGTAAGCTCTGCCTTGGACTTGGGTATTCCGTAGATGTGATATTTTGGATTTTTCCAAAGCTTTTGATAAAGTATCACATAAAGTTTTACTACAGGAATTGGTCAAAATTAAGTTGCAACCTAATATTATAAACTGGATACAGTCATGGTTGGAAAACAGAACTCAACAGGTATCAGTCAAGGGTCACCTGTCTCGGCGACGTGTGGTGACTAGTGGTGTTCCCCAGGGCTCCGTTCCGGTCCGATACTGTTTAATATTATGGTCTCTACACTGCCTACCACTGATAAGATATGGGTCACAAAATATGCTAATAACTGTAAAATGGGTAGTTTGGTAAGCACCTTTCATGATAAATGCTCCATACAAAATCATTTAAACAACCTATCAAACTGGGCAAAGGCTTATGGTATGTTTTTTATGTTGACAAATGTAAAGTCTTACATTTGGGCAAAAATAACATCCCTTCAATTATTCCTTAAACAATGTTTATCTAAAAGTATTTTGGAAGAAAAGGATTTGGTGTCATAATCTCAGATAACTTAACTTTGAAAAATAATATAATTAAAGTAAAAATGTAATAAAATAATTGGCTCTATTTTAAGAAATATCAAAAGTAGAGACTCAAGGTTATTATGCCACTCTACACCAGTCTGGTATGTCCCCACTTGGAATACTGCTCTCAATTTTGTGCACTAACTTCTATAAGGGTTTAAAACCCGCTGAGGTGTTCAGCGTAAATTCACCAAAAAGTATCATCTTTACATAGTAATAGTTACGAAGATAGATTAAAAACTTAACCTATTTTCTGTAAAATACAGACAAATAAGGGGTGACTTAATATTGGTATATCAAACCTTAAAAATGATTATTTATGAACCACAATTGGACTTACTACTGCCTCAACGTCAAATCAACTAGGAGTCATGGTTATAAACTCATTGGAGAAAATGTATGTCCACTAGAAGGAGTCTATTTTCACACAGCCTGTTGTGGGTTTGTGGAATAACTTACCTGTAAGTGTCGTTAATAGTGATAATTTAAATACCTTTTAAGCAAAGATTGGATAAACATATGGAAACAAAAATTTGATTTCACCACAGGACATATGGTGGCGAGCATACAATGGGCATCCTTACATACGCCTTCATTGCTCGTACACTTCTATGAACCTATGAACCTAATAAAATGACTCCAACCAGAGAGCAAAACAGTCCCACAGATCATCGACACATTTGCAATGGAGCAATTCAGCAACATCCTGCCTACAGATGTGCAGCTTTGGGTAAAGGAACACTGACCAGAGAGTGGGGAAAAGGTTGTTTCTTTGGCGAGGACTACAAATGGCCAGACAGATGCCAAAGCAGCAAGATAACAGCCAAGTACTGGTAAGACACTTTTTTTAATTTAAACTCTAAGCCTGATAAGAACTCTGCTGGGGGGTAACAGATCTGTGCCCAAAGACGTTATTTGCTATAACTGTAATAAGCCAGGCCATATTGCAAAAACTGTCATAGTAAGGAGAGTGGCACTGGAGCAGATTTGTCCTTGGCAAATTGGGACAAGTACAGATGTGAAGGTGGGGATAAAACTGTAAAGTGACTTATTGATTCGGAAAGCAGACAGACCTAGTGCATGTTGAGGTGCTGGGAAAACACTGTGCAAAAGGACCAGGTACTGGTGTCATCTGCATCCACAGAGACACTTGATACTATCCTACCGCCCAAGTGGCTCTGACCAATAAGGGTGTGTCTCATCAAATGAAAGTGTGGGTAGTACCTAAGTTGCCTGTACCTGTGATTATTAGAAATGACTTTACAGGATTTACTGAGTTAATCTCAAATAAACTGAGCCCTGCAATTTCAGCAGCAGTGGTGACAAGAGCCCAGGTAAAGAAAATCTCGTTGATGGTGGGGACACTTTTCTTTCAGTGATTTTGATTCGACTTGTTTGAGCACAGCTCCAAGATCTGGAAATCCAGGAAAGAAAGACGATGCCTGAAGAAACTGGCAAAAATTGATTGATGGACAAAAGGGTTAGCAGATGAAAATGCTGAAACTAAATTGATAACTGATTGTGATTTTCTTTCAGAGCAAGCTAATGATGTTTCTCTCCAGGGTTATTTCAAGCAGCTAGGGGTAAAACCAAAACAGGGTGGACCAATGTTAAAAATGTAATGGATTACTGTACAGAGTTTGGGTTAAACCTCAGACACAGGAACAGACAGAACAATTGGTTATACCACAGAAGTATAGAACAGAATTGTTACAGATAGCACATGATAATCCTATGGCTGGTCACTAGGGAGGATAGCACCTTGCCAGATTGCTGTATAGATTTTACTGGCCAGGAATTCATGAAGATGTTGTTACCTATTGTAATTCCTGTGCTGAGTGTCAGAAAGTAGCCCCAGTCACTAGAAAAGACAAGGTGCCCTGGTTCCCTACCCTTAATAGATGTGCCTTTTAGAGAATTGCAATGGATGTGGTTGGTCATTTAGACAAAAGTAAAAAGGGTATTAGATTTATCCTGGTAGTACAGTGCAGTCCACTTATAACAGACCGCATTATACCGGAAACTCGGTTTTACTGTTTGTTTTTCTGTTTCCAATTGCCGCTGACATTTTCTGTAATAATAAAAATGCTGTTTACAACTAATTAAGCAGCCCATGTATAGCTAATGTCTGCCAGCAGCATTCTGAGTGCACTAAGTGCTCTTTTACAGCTCTGCACATTGCTTTTAAATACAGTTTTAGGTCACTGAGTCTCTGAGTTAGTTGAGGTAACCCATGGTCACTTGTGTGCAACCTTTTTAACCTCTGTTAATGAGGTGTTAATTACTGTGTCAGGTGATTAGCTCAGTTACTGCTTGGCTTTTCCAGTTAAGTGTGTGGTTGACTGACAAGCACATTGTGATTCACAATCCTATTCTGACTCCTACAGGATGGCCGCTAAGCGGAATGCACTTTCAGTTGCCAGAAAAGTAGAAATTCTGACTGAGATAGACAGCATGCCGAAATGAGTTTCTGGGAGCTGTCTATACACTTGAATGTCAAAGTCCATGCTTCGATCTGCAGCGAGACAAGGAGAAGATTTTCACCGCATGGCATGGAAACCAAAACCCTGAATGCAAATGCAAGCGAGATGGGAATGATAGTGAAATTGAAGACGCTTTGCTAAGGTGGTTTTTTAATGCCAGAGGCTGAGATGCCATGATAAACGACCTCTTTGCTTGAGAAAGCAGCAAACATTGTGACTGCACTAGGCACGACTGACTTTGTTCCCTCCACGGGCTGGCTACACCGATGGAAAGTTCACAACATCGATTTTAAAAGGGCCCATGGAGAGAAGCAAAGTGCTGATGTTGCCAGTGCAGATCAGTGGCTCACAGTTGTGCTGCCTGGTATTCTCACTGAATATGATCCCAACGACATCTATAATTGTGA
Source organism: Neoceratodus forsteri (assembly GCA_016271365.2). NCBI lineage: Eukaryota > Metazoa > Chordata > Ceratodontiformes > Ceratodontidae > Neoceratodus > Neoceratodus forsteri. Next base: position 117,555,798 of record JADMNL010000024.1, on the reverse strand, counting down.
TAAGATGGGCTTTTTTAGATGTGTTGGCTCAGGACACTAACTTTAAAAACGAGCTCCCAGTGGGGGTGAAAAGCAAAAGAAAGGCTTAGTGTGCTTTACTGCTGTAACATGACTCAATCGGACAAACTGCAACTTTTTGTGATTGGCAAATCTGCCATGTTATGCTATTTTTGTGGGGTGAGGCATTTTGCTGTTCTTTACAGAGCAAACTGCTCTGCTTGGATGACTGGTAATCTTTCACCGAGTGGCTAAAGATATGGGACCGCAAACTTAGGCCGAGAAAGATCCTGCTGCTTCTTGACAATTTTTCCAGTCATCCACAGGTCCTTGGTTTAAGGTACATCAAAATGCTTTTCCTTTCCACAAACACAACATGTTTGATTCAGCCCCTAGATCAGGGATCATTTACTCATTTAAACGGCACTATGTTTGGGCGATGAGATCCAAATTAGTGGAGCTCCTGGATGACAGTGAACTGTCCGCTTTGACTGTGTCAAACGCATAAACTTACTGGATGTAGTCCGAATGATGAACACTGCATAGGATGCAGTGTCATCACAGACAATTGCCCCTGTTTTGCAAAAGCAGGATTCAAACACCCAAATGAAACAGTGCCAGATAGTGAGCTGGAGTCCGAGCCTGATGAATCCATCCCACCTGGACTCACTGAGCAGGAGTTTGATGAACTGGGCCACCTGGTTGATAACATCATGGTAGAATCAGAAGAGGATGACATCAAAGCTGCAGTTCCTTCCATTTCTCTAGTTGCTGCAGAAGACAAGGATGAGGAAGAGGATGATGAAATAGAGGGAAGTGAAGCAAGAATCGCTGGTAACACCAAGGATGTCAGAGATGCTCTTCTGACTTTATGCTGTCCCATGGAGCAAAACAAGGATATCACACCAGATTGGAACATTATTGCCAGCACTGAGCACCAGTGGGCTAGGTACAGCTTGAGTAGACCAAGGCAAACTACAATAAATGGCTACTTCAGCAGTGGAGCAAATAAATAAAATGTGTTTCACAAGCACTCCAATATTGGGTATAGGTCACATGGGTGTAACAAACAAAAAAAGAAATAAAAACAGTCTACAAAAGCACTGAATACAACACAAACACAGCACAAAGAAACCTGAAGCTCTGTATAATAGAGTGCTTAGAACTGAAGGGAACACACTTGCATTGTATAATGAAGTGCTTAGAACCACCGCACTTAAGGAATTAATGTAGCACTAGTGGCTGAGCTGCACAATTGCTACCGAATGTGGGTAACACTAGGTAAATTAATTGAATGGAGTTATAGGTGCAAAATGATAAAAACAGACAATGGCTATAATGGAAGAGAATACCATGCAGGAAGATACCTGCCATAAGCGGGTTGCACTGCATGCGACTATGCTACTCGATACCCAGAAGCAGTTCCAATGCGTACTGTCACAGCTTCAAAAGTGGCAGCAGAGCCTGCAAAATTTTCAGCAGAGTGGGCTTACCTAAAGAAATTATTACCATCAGGGTAGTAATTTTGGTGTTGCATTACTTAAGGAGCTGTACATGCTACTAGGTATCACTGCCATAAGAACCTCACCCTATCACCCTCAGACAGATGGTCATGTTGAGCATTTTAACCAAACCCTGAAACACATGTTAAAAGGTTTGTAAAGGGTAAGGGAAAGATTGGGACCAATACTTTCCTTACCTACTTTTGCTTACAGAGTAAGTGCCACAGGCATCAACGGAGTTTCTACCATTTGAAATGCTGTATGGTAGGCAGTCACTGGATGTGGTAAAAAACGTGGAGGGTAACCCCACTCAAAACAATCTATAACGTCTTATATGTGTGCCCTAAGAAAGGCGCTGGCAAAATATGTTGAGACTGCCCATAGTAATCAGGAAGAGGCCCAAAACCAGCAGAAGGCATATTATGACCATGGCATAAAAGAAAAAGTTTTGAGCTAGGTGAAAAGGTTTTGCTACTATTACCCACAACAGAAAATAAACTGTTAATGAAGTGGCAAGGGTCCTTATAGAGTACTTAGGCGCATTGGCACCGTTAACTATCAGACTGAGACCCCTGATAGGAAAATCCTACTAAAATATGCCATGCTAACCTCCTCAAGAAATGGGTTGAAAATGCTGAAAGCTGCTTTGCTAGTTTTACCAGAAACCAATAAGGAAGATATTGATGTAGTTTATGATAAACTGGAACAAACTGTAACTGCTGATGCTGTAAAGGTAGGGTTACCAGATGTCCTCTTTTACGAGGACATGTTCTCTTCCAGCTGCCAAATATTCTTCATGTACCTTCTCTATCCTGTTGTATTATTATGATTTTATAATTTTTTACTCTTTCCTACCCAGGACCTCCCTGTAAATGAGCTGTGAAGGCAGTGGAGACTTTAACATAGAAACATAGACTTTGACGGAGATAAGGACACTTGGCCCACCAAGTCTGCCCATTTCCTATCTACTGGATAAGCTGAAGATTCTAGTTAACCAACAGCCTACTTCCTGCCACCCCCCACTACAATTGCCTTGTCTGTCCTTTAAACCTATTTCCTCGGGTCTAGCACAAGGGCTCATCGGGGAGGGACTAAGTGTCCTCTTTTGTCATCCCAAAATCTGGTACCTCTATGTAAAGGTGAATGTTTCCTTAACCTCAGAACAAACTGCAGACATTCGTAATCTGCTAAAGACATTTAACAGTACTTTTACCATAGTACCAGGCTGAGCAAAGAGGTTGAGCACGTAATAGTGACAAGGAAACACTACCTATTAGGCAAAAGATGTACAGGTTACCAGAGTGGTTAAGAGCTGATGTGGTTAAGGAAATAAAAAAATGAAAGAGTTGGGTATCATAGAGGAGTCGAGGAGTGCTTGGCCATCTCCAATGGTAATTGTAAACAAAAAGAAGGGGTGCTAGAATCTGCCTTGATTTTAGGAAACTTAATCAAGTGTCAGAATTTGAGTTATCCTATGCCCAGAATAGATGATTTGGTGGACAGACTGGGGAGTGAGAAGTATATCAGTACCCTCAATCTCACCAAGGGTTACTGGCAAATACCTTTAGCTAAAGAATCCAGAGATAAAACTGCATTTGCCACTCCTGTTGGTTCTATCAGTTCACCACCATGCCATTTGGTTTACATGGTGTGCCAGCTACATTCCAGCGTACATGGATGTAATTTTATCACCTCACACTGCTTATTGTATTGCATACTTGGATGATGTTGTAGTTTACAGTCCAGACTGGAAAAGCCACCTGAACACCTACAGTAGCAGCCACTGACACTGTAGCTATTTTCCGAAATTTCTGTGATATTTCCAGAAGCAAATGATTTGATACCTTTTAATGGACCAACATAGATGTACAACAAGAACAAAGTGCTCTAGCTTTTGGACAACCAGTCCTTCTTCTGAAGAAGGACCGATTGGTCCGGTGTTAGAGCACTTTGTTCTTGTTGTTACATCTATGTTGGTCCATTAAAAGGTATCAAATCATTTGCTTCTGGATCTATTCTTGCAAGGACCAATACGGCAACTACTAAATCTAGATTGTGATATTTCCAGAAATATCTCCTGCTTTCTGCATTTCCACAGTAGGGGCAGGAGAGAAACTCTTCAGAAATTTCGCAAAATATCTGGAAATAGCTGGCAATGTCTGTGGCTACTACTGTATGAGCAGTTGTCCAAGCTATCAAAAATGCAAGTCTGACTATCAGTCCTACTAAATGTGCATTGGGCATGCAGGAAACCAGATATTTGGGCTATATGTTGGGAAATGGAGAAGTTAAGCCAGAAGTTTCTAAAATAGAAGATGTAGCTAACATCCCTGTCCCTCAAACAAAGAAACATGTCAAGTCATTTTTAGGGCTTGCTGGTTATTAATCGGAGTTTTGTTCCCAACTTTGCAGAGTTAGCTACTCTCCTCACTGAACTCACAAAAAATGGTTCCAAATAATGTGAAATGGACCCTGGGTGTGATGAAGCTTTTGTGCCATTAAGGCTGCATTATGTTCAGCCCCTGTTTTGAGAAGCCAGATTTTGAGAAACATTTTTGTTACAAACAGACGATCAGAGGTAGGTCTAGGTGCAGTCAGCTTTCAACATGGTGGCTGCAATGAGCCTGCCAGCGCGTTTAGTCTGCCTTAGCCCGCTTTTAGCTCCGCTTTGTTCGTTTCTTGTTTGTGTTTTATTTGTATCTTGTTCATTTTAAGTTATTTTTATTATTTTGTGTATATTTAGACAGTTATGGCTGAAGAAGTGAGATATCTAGTGTTTCTGGCTTATGTGCTGAGTTGTTTTCTGGTTTTGTTTTTGTTCTGACTAGAACTGTAGGCTCCATTACGCTGGGTGCTTAGGAGTGGGTTTTGCACCCCCTGCTGCTTCTCTTGATTTGTTTTAGCCTTGGGAAGAAGTCTGGATATTACCATCAGTCCTCGTGGATGTATTACGTTTTCCTATTTGGATGGAACCTATTGGTCTGGATTTATTGGGATGTCTGACCTCGGACTCATAGGATTTTCCAGGCAATAATTTATGCCATTAGAGGGATGAAGAGGTCTGTGACTTCTTAATCTTCGATTGCCAATTATTGCAGCTGAAGTTGTGAGTTATTGGGCTGAGACTTTGTTGGGGGTGTATTGGGAGATGGTAGGGGTTTTGTTTTGCAGTCCTTGGGGCCTCCTGGTTCCTGCCCTAGGCTCCAGTCGGAGGATTGGGGCTAGGTAGCGAGGCGTGGACTGTGGCGGTCAGTGGACGGCAAGGCCATCTGTGTTGGCTAGGGGCTCTGGGGCTGAGCTGACTTACCCCTCCTTTTCTCTCTTTTCCCCAAACATTGGATTTGCTACTGCTCTACATCTTGCTGTGCTGCATCAGCTGATTTTTACTCATTCTGTGCCTGGACCTTGAATTCGAGGTTTTTGTTAAAAATTCTGTGGACTTTTGTCGTGACATTGTGAGGCCTCCATATGGAAGTTGGCTGTCTGATTCTGCTTTCACTTGGGAGAATGGAGTTAGCCAGCCAGGTAGCTGGTTGATGAGCCCTAGTATCCTAGGCTCTCTGCGGGTATCGGCAGGTGGGCCGTTGCTGGTAGGAGTCGTGTTAGTGGGGCAGATTTGTTCGGGTGGTGTGTTGCATGAAGAGAGCCTAATGATTTACCATCTTGAATTTGGACCACTGTTCGAGGATTTCCTTGCAGGAAGGAAGCTATATTAAGAGGAGAATATATACTAAGTTTGATCTTTACATGAACACCTAAACAGCTATTGATTTGGGCAGTGAGAGTGTCTGTACCTCAGAAGGCCTAATGACGGTACTGGACCTCTCGAATTCCAGGATAGCACTTATCCAGGGCCTCTTGTGTCAGCCTATAATAAGGCTGTTACTGAGGCACTGGATATCATTCTCCTCGTGTTTGCCCTATTACCTCTCATCCAGGTGCCCCATGATTTAATGGGAGATCTGTGAATTAAAGAGGTAGGGGTGAAGGTTGGAAAGACACTGGCGGAAAACTCACCTGGAGGTGGACAGACTTAGACTGATAGACCATTACGAAGTCTATCAATCAGCTATTTCCTGTAAGAAGGCAGAATTCCTGTCCAGGGAAATTGCTACAGCAAGGAACAGACCAGCCAAGTCTTCCGGACTGTAGACAGGCTGTACAATCCAACCTGTCTCCACTCTGGTCAAGCATTATCACAAAAACAGTGTGAGGAGTTTGCGCAGTTCTTGTCTGATAAGGTGTCCACCATCAGAAATGAGATCAGTCAGTGCCTTCCCATTGGTCCTTGCATTAATCAACCGGGTGATACTAACACCCAGTTGACCTGGTGCAACTTTAGCCAACCAGTAGTCGTAGATATAGTGAGGATCATCCAGACTCTGTGGCCAACCTATTGTAGTTTGGATCTGGGCCCTACACACCTACTAGTGGGGTGTGTGAGTCATCAGCCCAGTCGGACGTGGTTGGAGTTCCGCATGCAACACCGGTGACCGGGTTCGGAATGGACCAGGGTTGCTGGAGGGCCGGCCGGGGAGAAGGATGGAGTGTCCCAGGGACTGCTCTCCTTCTCCGGGGAGGGTGAGGAAGTGCTCAGAGCATTGATGACCTCTGGCGGAGGCCAGAGTCACATAGCTACCGGCACTGGCACGAGTAGGGAGGCGAAGGCGACGAGGTGTCATTGCACCCACCCCCGCCCCGGAAAAATGGAAAAGTCAGCTGTCAGCTAATGAAGCTTGCCATGGCTTCGATTTACTCCCCAGGCCAGCCTCCGACCTAGTTTGAAGACTGCGGCATGTGAAAGTGCTGCAGCCCCTACCGTGGGGGGAGCCATGGGTATCGGGCCTGAGGCCCGGTTGGGAGTAGAAGCCTGTGGCCCGTGGCCCGTGACTAGGCTGACAAACACATCAAGCTGTAGCAGCTAAATGAGAAAAAGATTAAATAGAAAAAAAAAAAAAGTATCAGCCCAGTCCTTGCTGGGATACTGGGAGTTTCATTGGAGATAGGGATTTTTCAGATCCCTAAAGGAGGCAGTAGTTCACCCCTTAAAAAAAAAACCTCCTTGGCCCTGACTGCCCAACTAACTACAGACCAATCTCGAACTTACCTTTGTTGGGAAAGTTATTGAGAAGGTGTCACACTGCAATGGAGGATCATTTGACCAGCCACAATATCTATGACCCTCTCAGTCTGGCTTCAGAAAAAGGCATAGCACTGAAACGGCCCTGGTGAGGTTACTTAATGATCTCCTGACGGAGAGATTGGAGAGCCTGCTCGATCTTGGTTCTCCTCGATCTCAGCAGCATTTGACACTGTGGATCATGGGGTGCTGCTCGAGCACCTGTGTTTTTATCTGTGGACTGAGGGAGGCAGTCCACAACTGGTTAGAATCCTTCCTCAAGGGTAGATCTCAGAGAGTGGTGTCGGGAATTTATTCCTCGGCCTCTCATGGACTACCCTACGGGGTTCAACAGGGCTCGTGCTGTCCCCCATATTATCTGCTTCCGGTTGGGGACATTATAAGGTGGTACAGGTTGAATTTTCATTGCTATGCTGATGATTCCCAACTGTACATTTCCTTTGTACCTGATCAGGAATTAGATGCCATTAGGTGTTTAACAACTGCCTACTGGAGATTCAGAGCTGGTTGAGTGCCAGTAGGCTTGGTTGAACTTCGGAAAAAACGAGGTATTGAGTTGTGGACCTGGTTATAGGATGAAAGGGACATGGGCAGGAAAACCATCAGGATTAAGTCTTGGTGGAATCCCGCTTGTGCCTCTGGCCAGGTGCGGAACCTGGGTGTTGTTTTGATGAAGGCCTGACCCTGAGGGTGCAGGTTTCGCTGTAGTCAAATCTTCCTACTACCATCTTAGGAACATAGCTTGGGTGAAGCACCTGGTTCCTCCCAAGATCTTCCAACCTTGGTCCATGCCTTTGTCACCAGTTGTCTTGATTATTGCAACGCCTCTACCAAGGGCTACCGGGAAGATATCCATGCACTCAACTAGTGCAGAACACAGCGGCCAGGTTGCTGACTGGGGCTTCTAGGTCTAGTCATATTACACCTGTGCCACGTGATTTGCACTGGTTGCCAATACAGTGGTGGATTTACCTCAAGGTCACTTTGCTGACCTATAAGGCCCTACACAAGCAGGGTCCCTACTACCTGAAAGAGTTCCTGCACCCTTACTGTCCCTCCCGCTTGCTCCACTCCTCTGGTGAGGGATTGCTAGAGATTCCCAGGGTATCCCTTAAAACATCGGGAGGAAGATCTTTGCCTTTGTGGCTCCTACCCTGTGGAATTCTCTACCTCACCAGATATGAGATAGCCAGACCGTAGATGGTTTTAAAATTGTCTGAAGACATACTTGTTTAACCAGGCCTTTTCAGGGATATTTTGAGTTCAAACAGATATGGTTGTTTTAGTATGTTTTACATGTTTTATGATGTATGGTGATTCTAATATTATAGTGTAAAGGCACCCTGAGCTTTGGAAGGGTGCCTTATATAAATAAAACTTGCTTTATTTATATATTTATTTATTTAGCTTTTGTTGACCAGGTAGGTACACTAGACAAGCTGTATGCCTATTTTCAGGTATGACCCAGGAGAGTACAGTGAAAATAGGTTCAATACAGTGAAAATACAGGTTCGAACAAGGTACATTTATTTATTTTTTTTATTTATTATTTTGGTGACGGGTAGGCCCACTGAGCCACTAAGGTCCCTTTCTCAGGGGCGCACCGGGATAACATACAAGTTATGATACAGAACAAGGACATAAAGAGCTTATGAAAACATTTTCTGTTACATCATGAGGTAGTTACAGGAGGACAGTGGATACAGGCATGGTTATCATCATGACACTGGTTCAAATAGATATACTTTACATATATTTTATTCAGGAGGTAGCTTGTGGCCACAGGTGAAACAGACAATTTGAGGCAGGTAGTAGGTAAGCTCCACTGGAGAAGGCTTGATGGAGAGGAGGGAGTACCATAGGAGCCTTATGTATCATGGCAGTGGCATGCACTTGAGGTCAGCATATAGGACTTGAGCCTGGTGCGGAAGTTCATGAGTGAGGAGGAGGCCTGGACAGGGTGGGGAGCTTATTCCATTGACAGGGTGCTTGCGAGAAAAGAATCTGCCGCCAGCATTTGTCCCTAACCCTAGGGACTTCAATAGTGTTCTTTCTGGCGTCCTTAAGTCCTTGGGATTATGTTTGAGGGTTACGGTCCGTCTATACTAGGCGGAGCGTGGGGTTTGAGGACTTGTAGGCCTGGACAAGCAAAGGGTATTGGAGGCGAGCAACAAGTGTGGGGCCGTCTGAACTGGGCCAGAGTGTCACAGTGGTGACGTCGTGGTGTCTGAGGTGCGAAGAGAGCAATTTTATTATACAGGGTTTGCATCCTGGTTGTCTCTTGCTTGGCCATGCCATGTATTATCGGAGCCGCAAAGGTCAGGTTAGGTAGAAGGACACTAGTAGCAATGGAGAGCCTGGCCTCAGGGATGAGCTGGTCCCTGAGTTGGTACAAGGTGCTGAGTTTTTGAAGTAGGGTCCTAGTGACCTGGTCCACGTGTTCCTTATATGTGAGATTCTGGTCTAGCATGAGGCCTAAGTATTTAAGGAGGAACTACATTGATGGCTTTGCCAGACAGTGTTGTTAAACTGAGGGATGAGGACCTGTCAAGTCCCAGGGATCTTGGCCTGAATAGGATTGCCTTGGTCTTATCAGCATTAAGTACCATTCCGTTCTCACATAGCCAAGTTTCTAGGGATGTGAGATCCTTTTGGAGGAGAGGGCCAAGTGAAGCCACGTCTCGTAGGGGCTGGAAGATAACAGTATCATCAGCATACTGAATGACCAAGCTTTTCCATGATATGTACTTAAGTCATTGGTAAACAGGAAAATAGGAGGGGCCTAGTATTGACCCCTGAGGCACTCCCTGTTTTAGGGGTAGCAGGTCAGACATGACCCCTTTCCATGTGACCCTCTGTGCCCGGCCTGATAAGTAGCTCCCAAACCACTTAAGGGCATGATTGTCTAGGCCAACATTTTGCAGCTTCTGTAGCAGCAAGTTGTGATTGACAGTCGAGCATGTGGATAAGTCTATAAAGACTGCACCAGTGGGAATCCCTTTATCCATTGCCTGAGCACTTCATCCAAGAAGTTAATGAGGGCAGTGTCAGTACCATGGTTTGTTCTGAATCCATGTTGGAGGGGCCAGGAGCTGATGGGCCTAAGGTAGTCTCTGAGTTGATTATAGATTACCCTTTCTTGTACCTTAGCGAGTGTGCAGAGGAAGGAGATTGGCCTATAGTTGTTTAGTTTTTCCCTGAGTCCCCTTTGTGGATAGGGACAACATTGGCATGTTTCCACTGGTCAGGGACTGCTCCTTCTCCAGTGATCTGTCGAGGAGCATGGTTATGGGCCAGGATAAGGAGGTAGCTCCTGCCTTGAGTAACCGAGGGTTGATACCATCCGTCCTCCGGACCCTTTGGGTTTAGGTTCCTAACATAACAACAAGAGGGCAGTGTACATAGTTACAAGAGAGCTAGATTAACATAGATAGTCTACAATGCACAGTAATAGGTACATATACAGACAGAATAAATAGACTAAGACATTCGATGGTGATTACATTGCTTGAGTGACCCTTTGCAGGGCCACATACTTCATAAGCAGGTAGCAAGCAGTCACATACTTCCCAGAGTTGAAGGACAGTGAGCAGGGGGTGGGATAAGACTAATTTGGAGACATGTTTAAGGTGGTTTAGGGCACCTACACACCAAGGACAGTTCAGGTGCCCCACAGAATTCTGGAGACTCAGGTGGAGAGGGAGGCTCGAACATGGTTTGTAAGGAAGTTCCATAGCCTCGGAGCACACGTGAAAGTTCCTCTCCCCATAGGGTTCAGTATAAGAAACCTTGAGCACCCCAGGTCCTAGAGACCTGAGGGAGTAGGAGGAGGTTTCAACAGGCTTGAGGAGCTGTGCCAGCCCTGAGGGGTTCTGGTTTTGAGTACCTTTCCTACAAAGCAGCCCAGCCCATATTTCAAGTGATTAGCTGGGGAAAGCCAGTCCAGTGTGTCATATAATTTGCAATAATTGTGTGAGGCGTGGGTCTGCCAGAGGCAAAGCGACGAGATATTGTATGAGATCGTATATCATCGAGGCAAGGTGTACTTTGGATGTGCTAGCGAACAGGGAAGGCCATAGCTAAGTGAGGGGAGCAGCACACCTCTGGCCAGCGCAAGCGAAGCTGCAGATGTCAAATTGTTCTTTGCCCTGTAGGCAAGAGACCCAGTTTGTTGTTTACGCTCTGCAAACATTTAGGATGTGACACCCATGTCGAGTTGGGGATCAAGTGTCACACCCAGGTATTTATTGAGACTGAGGTTAGGAGGGAGGCCATCAATGCCACTAACATGCAAGGGATGGGAGGCCTTGATCTTGGCAGCTGACCCAAAAGCATGGCCTGAGTTTTCTTTAGATTGAGGACCAGCTTGTGAGGCGTTACCCAAGATTGAATATTCTTAAAGGCCTCACTCAGCTGAAGGTTGAGAACCCCAATCTCCTGGGGTGTGCAAGGATGACAAGATCATCAGCATAAAGGGTGGCACTACAATTTGGAAGCAGCAGCAGGAGGTTGTTAACAAATGCCGAGAAGAGGCCCAAAACTGATCCTGTGGGACACCAGAGGTCACCAGAGTGGGGTCAGAGAAGACCTTGTTGAATTTTGTCAGTTGTGTTCTGCCTTGGAGATAGTTACTGAGCCAATTCAAGGCCGGTGGGGACAGGTTGAGGGACTGCATCTGTGAACAAAGTAAGGCATGGTCCACAAGGTCAAAAGCCTTAGATAAGTCAATGAATATGGCCCCAGAGAGTTAGCCCTGGTCCATGGCCGCCCTGATGCTTGTAGAGACAGAGACCAGGGCAGTAGACATGCCATACCATACCGATAGCCGTGCTGCACAGGTGACAGCAACTTATGAGAGTGAATGTACTCCGAGAGCTGTTCAACCACAGCTTTCTCCAGGAGTTTGCTAATGGCCGATAGGATGGTGACTGGATGATAGTTTTCCAGGACTTTGGGATTACCTTGCTTCAGAATGGGGACAATCTCACAACTTTCCAAATGCCAGGATAATGCCCGTGGCAAGGACAGAGTTGAAGATATGTGCCAGTGGGGTGGCAATGTAGGGATCCCAGGTTCAGAAACTTGGGCTCCATGTTATCATGGCCTGCGCTTGAGTGTGGGGAGAGACAAGAGAGGTCTCTGCATCTCCATGACAGACACAGCCCTGAGATAAAACAATGGGCGAGAGGAGGAACCTCCTGGGGAACAGAGGCCGAGGGCGCTGATGTTCTCTACAGCAGAGAAAAGGGAGTAAGTGCAGTCAAGTCAGAAAAGTGGAAATTTAAAGAATTAGCAATCGTAAGAGGATTATTACAGATCAACCCACCAATGATCATATCAGACACCCCAGAGTTGGTGGGGACACAGACCAAGTTTTTATGTTCATCCAGAACCTATGTGGGCCTTTAGCAGAGATAAGCAGGGCGGTTTACAGTAGTCACTTTTGCCACCCTAATGGCTTTTTGAACTCATTTCTGAGCCTTCTATACTGTTGGAAAATGGACTGGTCCAACGTGCTTGGGTCATGGGCACTGAGCACTCCTGACCAGCCAGCAATCCTCAGATCCTCATGAAATGCCCCCAGATCAAACTTTGAAATCCCTAACATGAATGATCTTGTGGGAATTTTTTGGTGAAGGAACTTTCCACACACAAAACACGGGGTGTGATCCGAGATGGAGTCAGGAAGGGTTCCAGTGCTGCTGATCCTATCTGGATGGTTTGATAGGACCCAGTCCAGTAGGGAGTTAGTTCCACCATTAGCAGACCATCTAGTGGGCTCATGGATAAGTTGAGACAGGGCAAGACTTGCCAACAGAGGTTCAAATTGTTTGAGTTACCACCTGTCCAGTTTAGGTTCAAATCTCCCAGGATCAAAAATTCATTGTCCCCAGCATTAAGACCAATAGCGTCCAGGAGGTGGGCCATCCCAGCAGACCACCTTTGGGGGATTGTAGTGCACACAACATGCAACTTCTTTGTATTTCCAAGTAGCAACACAGTGTGCAGCCTCACAGGAAGACAAGGAGGGCTGCTGATGGATTACCTCAGATACTTTCAGATGACTCTTGTAGTAAATTAGGATACCACCCCTCACTTTTTCCTGGCTGATCATGTCTAATAAACTCATAGCCAGGAAGTAACACAGGCAGAGTTTGGTATTGAGGGTTTTAGCCAGGATTCAGTAATGCCTAGTATGTCAGGCTTACAGTGGATGACCCAGCGGATATTTCATCCAGGTTGGGTAGTAGACTCGAATGTTAAGGTGAGCAATTTTTAACCCTTTCCCAGTTTCCAACTTTCCAGGAGTGAAGGGCCTGATAGTCAGGACCAGGGTTTAGCTCAATGTCACCAGCAAGGACCATTAGCACTAGGAAAAGCCAGGAGAGAAGGCACCAGGAGCAAAGTTTTATGGGGGAGGGGTACCAATGCGGGACTTCGGCCCGAACATCGTCTACTCACAGTGGCAGTACCCAGCAGACATTTGAGGTCAAGACAGCTGGTGGGACAGGAGGCAGTCTATCATGATCTAGAAGGTTAGAAAGTGAAATCAAACCCCTCTGAGGGCAATCATTCCCCAGTGGTCACCATTCAACCAAGAAGGGTCAATAGCCAGTGTGGAGAGAAACAGGCTAGCGAGGAGACCGATGGAGAGGGCAGTATGAGGCAAGGAGGAAAGGACACCTGCCATAGTAGGCCTGGGGTCCCCATTTCATATTTTAGTCAGCAGTGATGACTGTGGCCCTGCAATTTAAACTGCTGCAGTAGTTCAGTCTTTGCACCTTATCTTTCTATGCCTCTCTCTCTTCTCTGCGGTCTCATCTCCACAAGCAAGGAGTTCCATGGGATGGTTCAAAGGTCATCCGGAGTCCTAAGTGGTGAAGGAGGCGGGTCCCAAATACCAATTTTCCCAGTTGGTGTTGTAGCCGTATGACATAAACTGCTCCAGACAATTACATTTTACTAGGAGTAGTTCTTCTGCCAGCAGCAAGTGACTTTAGGCGAGGTGGAGGGTGAAGTGCAGGATATTGTGAACAGTGGCCACTGGTGGCGGATTCAATAAACTGCAAATGGCAAAAGTACAGTGATTGTTTTTAGCTCATGTGATTTCAGATGTGGTATAAATTGCACTGTCGACCAAGGGTGGTGGTGGGGGTGGTGGGGGGCAGTGCGCAGCACGCAGGATCAACTTTCTCTGTCCCTGTAGCCATTGGAGCTGTTGGAAACTGTTGAATTACCTCTGGGGTGTCTGTGAGGTGCTGCACTTGAAACTGAAGATTTTTGGGGGATTCGGGAGGCTCCTCCACCTGAAGGCACCCTTGAGACCCTCTCAATCATTGGAACAGCTACAAGGAAAAAGAACAGAATTTTACCCTAAGGTAGGTGGAGGAGGGTTGAGGACAAAGAAGGGGTGGACAGAACATCCTATTCTGTACATAAGTAGGAAGTTGCATGAGAGAGAGAAATGTACTCCATTCCTCATTGAAAAGGAATGTTTAGCAACAAAGTGGGCCATGCAGTCCTTAAGTTTTATTTGCTAGGAGCGGACTTTGTACTTATGACAGATCATAATCCTCTCTATTGGCTTAACAAATAAAAGATAATTCCAGAATCACAAGGTGGTACCTGGCACTACAGCCATTTTAAATTCACGCGATACACAAATCTAGTAAAGAGCATAGCAATGCTGATTTTCTGTCAAGAGATGGATCAAGAATTGAGGGTTCTGAAGGCTGAAAACAAATGTATGAGTTTGACCTTTACTGTTTGCTGTACTGTTATAGAAAAACAGATAATGCACATGTGCTTAATTGCTGAAAGCAACAAATACTATTAGAGAATTAATAGAAAGTTTTGGAAACCTGTTTAATAAAACAGGTTCCCTCTTAAGGAGAAGTGTATGTATTAAGGGTGGAATAGTACCCTGTCCCAGTTGTTATGGAAAGAGCATGAATGCAAGGATCTGTTCTGTTCTATTCTATTTCTTTCCTGTTTCTTGTCTGTCTGGTTGTGCAACCAGATTTTCCTGAAGACTTATAGGAGAGCTGAGCTGCAAATACATTAAAGATGGACACAGAGACTGAAGAAAAACTCATATTGCTCTTCTGTTTATTTGGCCTTTGTAAATAGTTATACTGAACAAGTTTATTTTGTTATGTTACAGCTAGTGTAAATAAATATTTTGGTGAATTCTACACCTGCTCTTGGTTTTCCTGCTTCCTGACCTGTGCCTTGATGACACACATACCTTATGAACACCATTCCAAATTTCCCTAATACAGGGGCAGGACCAGGGCATGTGAAGTTAACCCGCATTGTCCTTCTGACATCTCCAGCATTTTCCATCTGGGTGGAGACCCATGGTAGCCAATCTTTGTGATGGATAATAATAATAGTGTAGACTTTTATATTGAATTGCCTACCCTGAACTGCCTTATTTATTACTGCAATAAGTTTTATCCCATGTAGGGGCCCATTCTAAATCTGAGATATCTTCTCTAGTCTCACCCTCACCTTGATTTGGCTGCAGCAGTCAATATAAGGGGTCCTGAGTATTCATTAGAAGCCTATAAGTTAGACTCATCCCTTTCCTCAGTTTGGCCACTTTTACAGCTGAAGTCCATTCAGGCTCCTCTTCTAATTGTAAATTAGGGCCCAGAACTGAGTCCTTGAGGCATTTCTTACCTGAGTGTTTGCAAAGTGAAATTTCAGTATTTTGTAACAAAACCTAAGAAGTTCAAATGATAGCAGCTTCCCTGGGCCCTAAGAGATCCTGGAGGTTTGTGATTCCCGACTTATTCCACCCAAATTTTGCAAAGGAATATGATTATGTAACAGTTTAGAGTTGTTCACAGTGCCATCAAATGGCAAGGTAAGTCCACAAACAGTAAAAACTGCTGTACTCTTTTAATGACCCAAACAGACATGCTAATACACACATTATCTTGAAGAGTCTGGGGTAGTTTGACAAAAGATAGACATTTTGAAAGGTAATAATAGCTGTTTCTCAACTCTAATCCAAATAGGCAGATTTTCTAACTCTGGACTTAAACACCAGTAACACTGTTTGAAATGGAAGGCAAACTAGTATTTTTCCCAGTTTGGTAGCCCAAAGCCTCCTTCTGACCTACTGTACTGTGCCTTGAGTTTTGGTAATGATAGTCTTGGGGTGCGACATTCCATAAAAACCTAGTCATTTTATTTAACAAGACAAAAACATTTTACTCACTTTAATAGGTATATTTGGAAAAGATAAAATAATTTCTTACCCCAGGAGTCCTTTAGCATCAGTAACTTTTTGCACTTAGCTGGCTAGGTGCAACTGCCTCAGAGATGTGCCGTTAAGAGATATTTAAATGAGTGTAGGGCCAAGCCAATCAAAAGACAGGAGGGGTTTGAATTGAATGAGAGCTGTTGAATGCTTCAGAATTTTTCTCCGCTGGACTGAGCAATATTGCCTCTGAGGTGTCTCCAACTTTCCTTGTTGACAGACTCCTAGTGTTTATCTGGGTAAAGTTTTCCTCATAAATTATTTCTTTTTTTTTTTGAAATTTAACATCTTTATTGACTTTTAAACTGATAAAATCTGACGAATAATGGAAGCATGAACCAGTATACATGACAGTAAGTACACAATGGTTACAGAAAAACCTACAGGATTCTTCAGGGATCATTAAATCCAAGTAAAGTAATAGGAAACCACAACTAAAAAAAATCCTCCCCTCCCCAAACCCTCTATCCCTATAACCCCTTCACCCCGCCCCAGGATGTGCCTTATTGAAAGAGAGCAAAAACCTATTTCACAAAACATGTATTGAAGTATTATCCATATAAAGTAAATAATTAGGTATAAAATAATACCAACCAAGCAGCCAGAGGTGTACACATATGAACATTAGTTCAAGTATAGAGCATACAATTTGCCCCATTTTCGATCAAATGAAGTCAAGCGGTTCCGGGAGCTTGCTATTAATCTTTCAGTCTTAAAGCAAAGAGATATTTCTTTAATCCATTCTGCATACAATATAACCAGTTGGTCCATCCAATGTCTGAGAACCAACCTTTTAACAGCTATAGAAATTAAAAGCCACGTGGAATCTCGCTCCAAAACCTGTATATTGGAGAACATCCTAAAATACAAACTTCTATAGTAAATAAATCTCTCAATCCCAAAAGAGGGTCTAGATTGGACTGGATGGACTGCCATAATGGAGCCACTTTATCACAGTGCCAAAAAATGTACCAGGTTCCTTCAACTATACCACACCTTGTACAAATATTTGAAGATAATCTATCTAATTTGGCCAACTTGACGAGTATAGTACAAGTTGTTCAAAATATGATACTGGATAAGCCTATGCCTATCTTGACGAGGTATCTGTGCATATCCACCCAAATCTGTCCCAAACTAAAAGAGAATCTGGCAGAAGAGAGGACCAAATTTTGGAACCAGTAAGGGATTAGGAAATTTAGTGTCTAATAGGAAGGTATATCTTGGAAATGCCATGGGCCTTGTTTGCATATTCTTGTATCTGGTCTAGAAAGGCTTAACTTGGAACAGTGTACAAGTAGAACCAAAACTGGAGACCATTAGGTGTCTTAACTGGAAGACTTTAAAAATATGCTTCTGAGGAATGTTGTATTTAGCATAACATCCCGAGGATAAAAGAAAATTATTAGGAACAAACCTTCAACGCAGCAATCCTGCAACTGAGGAAGCCAATCCAGAGAGAGCGGAGAGCCACCGATCTTAATGTTCGGGTTTAAAGTAAGAGATTGGGTTATATCTTCTTAGGAGAGATGTTAAAAAGTTCCAGCATTGAGTCAACACCTTAATGGAGGTACCTATAACACTACTTTGTAAGGGGAGGTAATGTGGAAAGGTATAGTAAAGATTCTAAATGACTGGAGACTATGTTCATTTAAAATCTTTCTCTCGAGTTGTAACCAAATTGGGAGATAATCATCTGGTCTCAGTCATGTCACCTCCCATTTTCGACATATGACTTGCCCAGTAATACAACATAAAGTTGGGAAGATGAAGCCCACCTTTCTCCTTAGGTAAGGTAAGCTAAGCTTTAAAAAGGCCTTCCTGGGCTGCTTGCCTTGCCAAATGAACTGAAAATGAACATATGGAGGTGTTGAAAATAGGACATAGGGAGACAGATGTTCAGTAAATTTAGTGGGCAAAAAAACAGAGGCAAAACATTCATCTTGACAATATTTATATGACCCCACAAAGATAAAGGGAGAGCGGACCATCTCTGGAGGTCCTGTTGTATTTTAGACAACAAATCATCCAGGTTAAGCTTCCTGAAAGCTTCAGGGTCCTTGGTAAGGTATATACCTAAGTATTTAAAGAGGAGGGGCCATTTCATGCCAAACTGGGTAAAATTAGCATGGGGTGTGTTGGCATTTAAGCGGGAATATGATTGATTTAGCCAAATTCAATTTATAATTGTACCTGACCGAACGATCGATAATTTGTAATATCGTGTTAGAGATGATTCGGGTTAGCTAGATGTAAGAGAATATCATCAGCATAAGCGAAAGAACCAGAGATTGTTGGTGAACTAAACATCCTGTAACCTGGGGTGAGTTCTTAATGCTAAGAAGGAGAGGTTCCAAATATAAATTAAACAGAAAAGGAGACAGGGGACACCCTTGTCGAGTGCCTGTAAATAACGGAAATCGAAAGAAAACCCATTGCAATAAATTCTAGCAGTAGGAGATTTGTAAACCATCTTAATCCATTGAATGAAAGTATCTGGGAAGCCCATCCTCCCAAGTATAATCCAGAGAAACTCCCAGTGAACTCTGTCAAAGGCTTTCTCCGCATCTAATGATACTAAAGCCATAGGAGCTTGGGATTCTTGAGCAGCCTGAAAAATATGTGAAATAGTGTGCAGATGGTCAGCTGAGGATCTGCCTTGAACAAATCCCACCTGTTAGGGGCTCAACAGATTAAACCAAATCCATTTAATTCTAAGGGTTAGAATTTTGTTAAAATCTTGATGTCGTAATTTAGTAATGAAATTGGACGGTAACTAGATGGGTCCGTCTGAGGCTTATCTGGTTTCAATATCAAAACAATAGTGGTCTCTAGCAGAGTGGGGTCCAAAGTATCGGAAGTAAACATGTAATCGAACAGTTTCAGAAGGAGGGAGCAAGTTCTTTACAGAAGACATTATAAAATTGGAAGGAAACCATCAGCCCCGGGGCCTTGTCCAAGCTAAGCCTCTAATCACTTCCTCTACCTCGCCACAATAATAAGAGCAATCAAAGACTCACCTTGATGGGCCTGCAGGAGGGAAGAGGAAGGCCATCTAGAAATTGGTCAATATAGAAATGAGAAGGTTGGGAGGAACCACTACTATAAAGCTCCCTATAGAAGGGCTCGAAAACTTGTGAGATGTCCCTAGGAGAAGTTTGACTAACTATCAGAGGAAGATAAGGAAGGATCCATCTTGATCCTTCCACTTCCCTCAAATGAAGGCCAGCATCCTACCTGATTTCTCCCTTGATCAAAACAGTAGCCTTGGTTTTGAGGAGAGCGTACTCTGCCTTATCTTTTACCAGATCGGAATACTCATTTCTAAGTTTCAGCAGGGTTTCCAAATCTGTTTGGGAAGATGAGGAGGATAATTTGTTTTCTGCCAACCTGATTTGATTCGACAATGATTTGACATGATCTTAGCCTCCCTCTGCTTTTCCTTCTGGATGCTAGTTTAATAAATTCCCCGATGAAACATTTAAGGAGCACCAGATCAAATCTTTCCTCCCAGTTGAGCCTGAATTGGTATCCATGAAAGAAGAGATTAGAGATCTGATATGAGAGACTATCGCTCTTCTTTTAAAAGCTGAGTGTTTAGTTTCCAGAAGGTGTCTCTTTGCACCTGCGTGATCAGGAAACCGAGATCCATGCCACGGAGTGATCTAATATCTGATTGGCTCGATTCCCGACTGCAGCACCCTAGACAAAAGTTATTGCTGACCAGAATTAAGTCAATTCTGGACCATGACCAGTGAACCTGAGAATAGTAAGAAAAAAGCTGTCTGGAGGGATTAAATAGACACCATGGGTCGCATAAACCCAATAGGTCCATACAATTCCTCAGGGCAAGCGGTGAAGGAGAAAGTGGTTTCAATGGCCTATAGGATTTATCCAAATCTTGAGATGAAGCAATATTCCAGTACCCCCCCAGTATTAACAATGAGGGCAAGAACCCACTCAGTTTGTCAGCTAAGGTCATAAGAAAATCTGGGTCTCCTCCACTGGGCCATTAATTGCCCCTATTACTACCCTAACATTATGTAGCAAGCCCTTAACAATAGTAAATCTGCCTTAGGTCCGTTAGACACTCTTCTGCCAGAAAGGGTATATGTTTCCTAACCAATATGGCTACCCCTCTGCTAGAGGATGTCCCACATGAAGCAAAAATTTGGAGCATATCCCTGCCGCGAAGCCATTAACTTCTATGACACAAGATGGGTCTCTTGCATCAAGAGAATATTGACATTCAAAAGAGCACAGTTTTTGAGAACCCAGTACCTTAGCTAGGTCTCTGACACTCTGACATTCCACGTTGTAATTTTAGTTAATGTCATACTCATGTGATTAAACAAAATGACAATAAGATGTATAACAATGGAAAAGTAAACCACCCCAAAAGGCACATCCTACCCACCCCTACCACACTT
The DNA here is from genome assembly GCA_016271365.2 of Neoceratodus forsteri. Classification (NCBI taxonomy): domain Eukaryota; kingdom Metazoa; phylum Chordata; order Ceratodontiformes; family Ceratodontidae; genus Neoceratodus; species Neoceratodus forsteri. Next base: position 117,535,458 of record JADMNL010000024.1, on the reverse strand, counting down.
GAGAATTGCCACCTCCATAACCCACCCGTCTCCCCACCCACAACAGTACCCCTGAGAAATAACTGGAGTAACATAATCTTCGACCATAATACTACTGCCCGTACTGAAACCAATACTAAGAAGGGCAACTGTAACCCCCCCATCCCACCCTTCCCCCAACTATATACAAAGGTTCTCCTGACTACCCCAGAGAATTATTAAGAGTTCTAACTCTTGAATTGGGGCAGAACCCCAAAAGCAGCCTCTTGTTGGGAGGCAAAGGCTATATCAAAGGACCAGTACTGAAAGGAAGTAACCCCATTAATCCTGGTTTTATTACCTGTGACGACTGGAACCCCTGACTAAGGTGTCTCCCAAGAAGGGTGCTTCCCCTCCCTGGTGCGCTTTGCAGTCCCTCCAGAGCCAGCTCAGTCGTGGAGCTCCCCCACCCTCTGGAAAGCCCAAGTGAACCCTCACAGAGTGTTCAAAGAGTGAGAACACAACAGACCATGAGGACACCTCAGTCTATAAAATGCCGGACTCTCTCAGCGTTGCAAAAGTGTAGTACCCCTTATAAAGTAAGTAAAATAAATTATTTGGGAGGTGCACCATTGCATCCCAAGCTAGCGCCCTTATAATCCAACGTGGCCTGTCAGAACTGTAGTAGAGGTGGGACCACCAAAACCCCCCCTAAAAGGTATCACCCCACTAGAATCCGGACAATAACCATGGGGAAAACTGACCTCCGGCCTCAGTGCTTGGCGTCTACATTACCTCACAACTCAAACACTAAACTGCAAGCCGATCCACCTTTCGCTCAAAATCATGGACCTGTAAATCAAAAGCAATGCAAATTTAAGGCTGGCTAAACCAGGAATAAAATCCTTGATATCCTAGTAGCATCTATAATAACGCCTGTTGGCTCATCTAAACCAAAATCGAACACCAGAATTAGCCACTACCTCTGTCATTTCCTATTGAGGGGCCATACTCCAAATTGTATGAATATATTAGGTGATGGGAAATGAAATGACACTGTCATCCAGCAGTCACATCCCAGAAATGCCAACAGAGCATTACCTGTGGACAATGCCCCATATTAATCAGATGATCTCCCAACCCACTTCCCGAAATGGCGTCCCACTCTAATCAGACCTAAAGACCAATCCTACCCAGCAGGTAGCTTGAGCTTCCAAACAACCTCCCTCAATTATATTGCTTGTGGAAGATCTCTATATTAAATTTACCTGCTCCAGGGAAATAAGGAAGGGACGGGGAACCTTAAAGCTGAGGGGACCGAAGGTCCATCAAACCAGCAATGTGTAGAAACCCCAGCTGGACAAGGGTTCCACCCTGTCAACCAACAAGCAGACCACACGATCGATCGCAGAGACTAGGCCTAACAGGCGCACTCTGGCCTATTCACTACCCCCATCAACAGAAAACCAGAGAGAAAAAGGGAAAAAGGAAACTCTAACAAACAGGTGAGAGCCAAATAATGTAATTATAGCAGAAGGTATCTTCTTGGCACATCGGTGGGTGCTCAGTCCGATTTGAACAAGTTAGGTAGCTTGAGAGAGAGATCTGATGCAGCTTGATCTGGAGACTCATAGGAGTACCAAGATCCTTTGATGGCTACTTGTAGCCTGACTGGGTAGGTCATTCTGTAGCGAGATACCACGGCAATCAGCTTACTAACTGTAGAATGGAAAGCTGAACGTTTCTGCCTCGGCCTCATAGGGAAGATCTTGCGTTATTCAGTACTTTGTACCACTCCATAAGATTACTTGCAGCTCTCTCACCTTAAGTAGTACATGTTGCTTCTCCAGAAAGCTTAAAACTTGATAATGATGGGCCTTATGGTGCACCAGCTGCAGGTTTCAGCCTAAGAGATCGATGAGCATGTTCTATATGATATTGTGGATTAAGGAGATGGCCCAACAACCTTGCTCAGAAACTTCTGGAGAAAGAAGATAATGTAGGAGCCTTCCTCGGCTTCAGGGAGGCCCAAAAGCACCAAGTTGTTTCTCCGACTCCTTCCTTCTAAATCCTCTGTTTTGAGTTGAAGTTTGCTGATCTGCTGCCTAAGATGGACAATCTCTGGGTCCGTCTTCTCTCTCCAGTTCTCCAGGGAGGAGGTTCTTGCCTCCGAGTCCCCATTCTGGTTGTTAGGGTGCTGAGGTCCCTCTTAGCGATTTCAGCTCAGAGAGATGTCATCTAACGTTTCCTTAAATGGTAACAATTCCTGAAGTAAGCGATCTTCAGTGAGAGGGACTGATGGAGCATTAGGCAGGGTTAATTTAGTTGCAGACCCCAAGCTTTGATGTTTAGATTTTTGGAGGATTTTTGGGGAGTGGATGGTGGGTGTGCCTCATACCAGCTGGTTTCATCTCGCTTCATCTAGTTCTTCACCGAATGCGATAGTGTGCTGGGACCTGCCAACTTCTGTAGATATAGCAGTGTTACCAAGACTCTAGATGTAAATTTAACCTTTAAATGCTGATATTTGTAAGGTAAAAGTAGTTTGAAGAGGGTGGTATACGGAGCTCCATAAAACGCTGCCTCTAGCTGCTCTGCATCACGTGACGCTTCCCTCATAAATTATTTCTTTTAATGTGCTGAATGAAAGTTTTACTTTTCATTAACACTGTGCAAATTTTATTTTTTAGTGCGCGGTGCTATTTTGACTTTATTTTTACCATGCTATTTAGTTTAAAGCCTAATTTTATCAAGAGGTGCTTATTTTCTACAGTTCCTTCTTTTGGGGGCAAATTCTTGTGGGAACCATTGAATTAGGGACAGTTGCTTTGTTTTTACCTCAGACCTCAGGGGTTTACCATGAGGCACCTGCAGTAGATTTCAAATTTAAATAGTGCCTGGGGGTTTCTCTCTAGATTGGCAATTACGAGGAAACCTTTTGTTATATTACTGATTACTGGACCTTGGTATCATCTGTGTCAGGACTGTCTGTGAGGGTCCAGCAGCCACCTGTCTTGATTGAGTACTACAAGTTTCTATTAAGATTGGCACTGTATAGATCCCAGTTTTCCAACCAAAATAAAAAAGGCACTAGTAATAGAGTTTATTAACTGGGCAGGACTGGCTGGTAGGTTACCACCTTTTAAGAAGCCCAAAGTGGGACATTTCTTACTGAAACATAATTTTTCGCAGGACAGTACATAACCTTGACCAATGCAACAGACTTGTTTCTCTATATAATCAGAATTAAGGCTAAGTTGGTAGTTTCCTAGTTGCTTTCATTGTTTCTTATCATTTTAAGGTGTTTTAGTTAAAGTATTGTAGTTTTCTGCAACATTTAGTGGAAATTTAGAAAATATTTTTCTTCTATAAAATCAGGACATTTAGTATTTTTCATGTTTTGCAGGACACAGCTGCCCAAATCAGGACTGTCCCTTGAAAATCAGGACAGGTCCTACTGGTTCGGTGGCATTTTCACAAAAACCTGCACTCAGTTCAATAGGTCCAGAACTGGTTTGCTTTGCTTAAATTGGCAAACTTAGCAGACAAACCTTTGATTATTGTGGCTGAGGATAAATCAAAGGCTTCCAACGAAAGGCCATTCAAAAGTACTAATTCCAAAAGCAGAGGTGCTGAGGAACCCTCCAGATCCCAGTCAAAAATTAAGCTTCCAAAGATGAAGTTCCTCACAAATTGAAAAATAATAAGAGTGATGAAAAAGGAAGCTTGATCAAGCCTCTGATAAAGTGGCTAAAAGAAACTCTGTCAAGACAGATATACTCCCGTTGCTCCTGGGAAAGCCAATAGCGAGACAACAGGCAGCTTAAAGCATACAGAAATAACAAAACACTTACAAACTGTGCAGGTTCTTCCATCAGTGCAAGATATGGAAAAAGCATGGCAACTGTTTCAGCCCCTTCAAAAGATGGGTCCTCAATTTACTGGGGCTGGCAAGGACTCTTCTACAGTTCTCTCTTCTGTAGACTGTGAGGATGCCAGATGATGATCAATTTTATGATGCCCCTGACATGGATTTTGAGGGCCTTGAGCTCCAGGAGTCCTAGGACCCTCACCTTGGGGATACCCTGGGTGACCAACGAGATCCTTCCTCTATGTTTACATTTATACAAATGTGCTGGATACCCTGGACCTCCCTACACAGGAGCCCAACCAGGATGTCGATGAAGATGAAGATTATAGGAGCTGAAGGGTCTTTCATTCTCAAAGACCCTGGTCATCTCTAACTATAATGCATTTAGAAAAATACCATGAAGGTGCTTCAGCACCCCACTTCAATATCAGGGTCGATAAGCAGCTTGAGAAAACCTAAATTGTCTAAAAATGGTACGAATTCCTGTCTGCACACCTAGCCATGAAAGTATAGTGCAGCAAGCAGCTTGAGAAAGCTGGAGTCTCCTTATCGCCTCTTCCCCTGACAAGATTCCAAGAAATACTTTATAGCAAAGGAAAATGTATACCACAGCTTCCTGCTTCTCAGGCTTTCTTCTTACATGGCATTCACAGCCAAATATCAGAAAGCCCTTTGGAAATCTGTCCAAGCTATCATCCATAGCGGATCAGATTCTATGGTGCAGGAGCTGGTGGATATGTCAAAAGCTGCCCTGGAAGCTGCTATATACCAATTCCACATGGCAGATGACAACAATGATGCAGCCTCTAGGGCAATGGCCCATGCCATCTCTCTCTGAGATGCTTGGCATCGCTTAGAACAACCAATCTGACCACAGACACTCAGAACAAGGCCATGGATTTTCCTGTGATCAAAATATGTTGTTTGATTACAGAACCACTGACTACATGAAAAAGTTGATGAGTACAAGGCCTCCTGGCAACCACTCATCCAAGCCTAAACCCACCACCCCTCAGAGATCCTGTCCCAGGGGCGGTAGGGGCAGAGATTATGTTTCCAGGCCTACAATCCCTATCTTCAATCTGACTTTAGCCAGTACAGTGGGTCTTTCAGAGGCAGGGACAGAAGGGGCCAAATGAGAGCCACCTCTACCCAGCCATCTGCTTCTCAGTCTAAGTCCTGATGTGAGTGTCCAGGTCACCTCTCCATTTCCGGTTGGAGGCAGACTCTCTCACTATCTTCAGCACTGGTCCCCTTATCATGTCGGACAAGTGGGTGCTGGAGATAATGGAGAAGGTCTGCCATTGCAATTCAAGTAGCTGCCAGACCTCAGGCATAGCCAGGTGTCAAGACATCTGTCTCCAACACAGATACTGCTGTTGGAAATGGAGGTACAAAACCTTCTGACTTTACAAGCAGTGGAGGGTCCCACCCATGAGAAGGGCAAGGGCCTCTACTCCAGGTATTTTCTGACACAAAGAAAACTGGGGATTGGCAACCTATCTTAGATCTCAGATATTTAAACAAACATTTGAAAAACAGCAAGCCTGGGGTTGATAGGAACCGGAGGTCGTGAGGGACCATAGGGCTGCCCTCCCCACCCTCCGAATTGCAAGCATGGACTGCAGGTGGCAGATTTGTTCGCTCCATATTCAAGAATGCTGTGTGTTCTCCCGCTGGCGCGGAAGCGTCGGCTCTTCACCACCCACCACCACCCTTGGTGGGCTCTTAACTATATAGCTCAGCTAACCCCTCCCACTCGTGTATAAACCAATCAGCTGACTTTTCCATATGCAGGTTATATTTTTCACCACCAGAGGTCATACCATCTCCTAGGATCTCTCTCATTATCCGTTCAAGCCATAATCTTCTACCTCTCTCGCTCCCTGCTTCTAAAGCTAATTTCACCTCCCCAGTCCAACATGCTACTGCCCTCTCATCTCTATCACTATGCTGCTCTCCTCCCTCCCCCGACAAGTGAGACCCACACGTGCTCTACATCTGCAAACAGACTGGCACTCTCCCTCCTGCCCTGCCCTCCCTGTTTACCCTTGAGTGCAGAGTTGTCACAATGGCTGACAGGTACCCCTCTACCCTCACCCCCACAAAACCGCAACCTTAAAACTCCCTACCGTCTTCCTCTCTATCAATTGGCATCATTATGGGCACTGGACTCTATCTAGCCCTGCTCTCTCCTGCCTCCCTCCCCCATTCGCTCTCCCACAACGCTCCCCTCCCCTGCCCCCAAACCCTGAAACTTCCAATACCCACCTACCATCCAGCCAAAGGGTATATCCTACGTAAATGTCACCAACTATATACCCTAACAAGAAACAACTGCCTCAGGTCACGCCCTATTACTACTACTACGGGCAATGTCCACCCCAACCCTGGCCCGAATATTGCCACCCAGCCCACCTCCTCCCTCCAAGGGTTTGTGCATCGTCTCTCTAACATCTGCAGCCTACAAAAAAATGGGACCCCTTCCAGGGTGGGTACTCAAGCACCACCCTGGCATCATCGGACTGAGGTGAAACCTGGCTCTCCCTCTGTACCAGACTCTGCTGTTAACCTCCCCAATTACATCTCTATCGCTCTGATAGAGTGGGTAACAAGGTGGTGGCTGCGAGCCTACCTTAAAGACTAGCTGTCAGGCCAACTGCTCCCCTACTCCGCAGTTAGCATCGAGGCACAGGCTCTAACATTAAAATTAGTTCTCACGCAGGTCCACTGCCCCTCCTACTCACCATTGTCTACATTCCACCCAATGAACACAAACTAGCCTTTCAGGCCATTCTGAGCTATATCGTGTCTCTGCCTCCCCAATATGAAAAAATAGTCATGGGTGACTTCAACACAAATTGGTTGGCAAAGAAAACTACCCCATATACTGAAGATGCCCCAGCGCCAACCTCACTCAGGTTGTCACCTCACCCACCAGGTTAATGCCCATACAGGGACATCCTGCCTCCTGGATCTGGTCTTCACAAACTACCCTCACAGAATAACCAACACCCAGGTACTCCCCAATGCTCTAAGTGATTATTCCCTGTGCTCTCCTCTTGGTCCTGCAGGGTTCCCAAACACCCCAAAATTACCTTACAAGCCAAACTTGGCCTAGCAAACTCTCCCAACTCAAGGCCTTCCTTAGAAACTGGGATTGGACACACCTAAACACCCCAGACCCCGATCAGGCGCTTGATCTATTTATTCACGCATTCAATAGAATCTGTGATAAATTCACCCCCTTACCAAGAAAATGTCCAAAGGCAACCAGGTACCCTGGTTCTCTGATCACCTCCTGGGCCTAATGCAACAGTGTGACTCCTTTGGCATGTGCTAATGAATCCAAGTGGCCAGCTGACATGCAACACTATAGGAGATTTACAACAAATGCAGCGTTGGCCCTCTGCACCGCCAAAGCGGACTATTACAAAGCGTCCTTAACATCCACCTGGGTAATGGGCAAATTCTGGAATAATATTAAGGAACCTGCGGTAGAACCTCCAAACCAGCCCTCAGACCAATTAGAAATAGACGGTAACATCTCCACGGATCCCCTCAGCACAACCTCAGCCCTAAACTCCACTTTCACAAATCTCAACCATATTCTCCCTTAACTCTTTGACCTTCTGCCGCCCGGCCCACCCATCTTCCTTGCTCCTCTCTTTGCCTCCACGTTCTCACCCTTGTGGATGCCAATCCCTACCTAGCCAAAGCCCTTAGCCACTTAATTAACTGCAGTGATTCCCTAGACCTGAAACTTCTTTGAATCACACCCTGAAGTCCTATACCCTCTCACTCATATCCTAAATTGCTCCTTTGTCAAGGGAAATTTCCCACCATTGGAAGATGGCCAACATTATCCCTATCTTAAGAGTGGGGACCGCACTCCACCAACAACTACCACCCTATATCCATTCTCCCCATCTCCAAAGCCTTAGAGCATATCGCTGTTGACCAAATCACTGACCACCTCACAAAATACAATCTTCTCTGCAACCAACAACATGGCTTCGTAAGGGCATAGTACCACCACCGCCTCCTTGCTTTCACCTCGCATGCCCACTCCACTTGGATCATGGCCACCTCACAGGTGCTATCTTCGTGGACCTCTAAAGCTTTTGACACTGTCAACCACGCCCTACTGCTAACCACTCCTCCAGTGGCTTCTCCAACAATACTTTAAACTGGTTCGCCTCGCACTTGTTGGGTAGAATGCAACAGGTCAAGGTAGCACTGTCATGTCCCCTTGCCTCCCGGTCCGCGTTGGTGTTCCACAGGGATCAATTCTTAGCCCCTACTTTTCAGCCTATACCTAAACTCCCTCCCATCGGCAGTCTCCGGAAACCTGCTCCTCTATGTGGATGACGCGCAGTGCCCGCCTCTGACCGACCCACTCAAACTCACCAAACACTCCAACATAGCTTCCATGAAGCAGAACATTGGTTCTCCACCCAGCATCTAACAATTAACTACAAGAAAACAAAAGTCATGATCTTCTCCCACCTGCAGAACCCACGCAAGAACCTCTGTCCCCATTTCACTGCCAACCACAACCCCAAAAGCAAGTTAGCAACTTTAAATACCTTGGGATCACTCTAGACCCGGCCCTCAACTATAAACAACACATTCTCCTCCTTGCCTCGGCCCTAAACTCGAGATTAGGAGTGCTATATAGGTACAAACATTGCCTCACCCTGGAGGCCCTACAGTTCACCGTTAATTCCTCCGACCTCGCCCTCCTTGACTATGGTATTATCATAAGTGCAGCCCCCACCTTCATGCTAAACAGACTCCGCCTTGTACTCAACAAAGTCTGCCGTCTCATCCTAGGCTGTGATCGCCTCACCCACACCTGTACACTCTACAACTTCTCAAAATGGCTAAATCTAGATAGCAGAATCCGTATCATACATGCCTAATGACAAAAAGATACTCTTAGGTCTCGCCTCCTCTCTTTCCTCTATTATTCACCAAGCAGCCCTAGCCAACCCACACAAAACTCAAACAAGCCACTTCTATGGGTACCCAGCCCTACCGCCCAACTTCAAAGGACTTTGAGCTACCAAGCCCCTAATTGGACTAACTCTCCCCATCCAAATAGCCAACGAAACAAGGCTAGGTCCTATTAAAGCTATACTAAGGGAACTTCCAAGGCTCTAACGTATGTGACTGCCCTGACTTAGTCCAGCAGAATGTTGTTCTATTAGCGCCCATAACTTTCTCTGTTTCTGGTACAAAATTCTCCTATCTCACTATTTGACTATCAGCCGGTTACAGTCTTTTCTGCAACCATGTGGCTGTGCTTAAATGCGACTCAATTACTACACTGACCTAGGCCTCCCCTGATCTACCCTTGACTGCCATGTAATGCAAATGTAATGTAATCTTCATTATGTACTATACTGTACTGTCATCTCCGTTAGCAAATGTTTGCTCTGTACCTTAATGTATGACATGGAACTTTATAAATGAGTCTCTGACTCAAGGTCTTTCTGAATATTTACCAATAAACAAAATAAACAAACAAAACCCAAATTCAAAATTGGTCACTCTGTTACTGCTCATACAGTCCTTATAGCAGGAGACTGGCTAGCCTCCCTCGACTTAAAGGACGCCTACTCCACATACCCATAAGGAGATCTCAAAAAGTTTCTTAGGTTCAAACTTCCTTCGGGTCACTATCAGTTCACCTGAATGCCCTTCGGGTCTGTCCTCAGCCCCAAGAGTCTTTACTAAGTGTCTCACAGTGGTAGCAGCACATTTCAGGAGACCGGTGTCGCTCTCTAACTCTATCTGGATGACTGGCTCATAGTAGCAAAGTCTCCTTGCCAGGTCAAGAAATCTCTTTCCCTCACAGAACATGCTCTGGAGTCTCTGGGTTTCCTGGTAAATATAAAGAAATCTCACCCGAACCCACCCAGCTCTCACCTTCATAGGGCCCAGCTCGACACTCAGAATGGATATGTTTTCCTCCACGGGAAAGAATTCAGAGTTTCCTTTCAGTGGCAGATTCTTTCACCCAGGGGCAGCCAAGACCAGTTAGATATTTCCTCAAACTCTGGGACATATGGCCTCTATGACTGCAGTAGTCACAGGGGTCAGGTACAGGATGAGACTCCTGCAAGCCTACCTCAGAGCTCGCTGGTCTCAGAGAAGCAACATATTTTCAAAGTTGATACCTGTGTCGGAACAGTTACTCCAAAACTTGCTGTGGTGGAAGAACCCTGCAAATTTGCAGCCAGGGTTCCCTTTCAAGCATCTCTTCCCACAAAGGTGATCACCACATGACCACAGATCCCTCCCTTTTGGGCTGGGGAGCTCATTTAGACAGTGCCTCAGTAGCGGCAACTGGACTCGAAGAGTCATAGTTACACATAAATTATTGGAACTCAGAGCAGTCTTACTAGCTGTCAAAGCTTTTGCTCCCAGCATAGAAGGGCAAGCAGTCCAAATTGAACAAACAACACCACTGCAATGTTCTACATAAACAAGCAGGGTGGTACCAGATCAGGAATACTCTGTTTGGAAGCTCTAAGCTCTGGTCTCTAGCATTCTCCCTGGGAGTCAGCCTCTCAGCTATTCACCTCCCAGGCAAACTTAATACTCTGGTGGATGCTGTAATCGCATCATTCAAGGTCAGAGTGAATGGACACTGAACAAGCAAGTACTAACCAGTGTTCAGGTGGTGAGGCACACCAGACATGGATCTGTTTGCCTCTTCTCTCAATTTTAGCTTCCTTAGTACTGTTGCAGGCTCCCAGTTCCGGGAACACTTCCTCTGGATGTCCTGATCCTGGACTGGTCAGGGAGGTTCCATACGCGTTTCCTCTCTTTCCCCTGATATTCAGAGTTTGCTGAAACTCAAACAGCAGCCTGCATCAATGGGCCTAGTGGCTCCGGACTGGCCCAGCAATCCTGGTACCTCTCCTTCTCTCAATGTCCTGCAACAGGCCCATTTGCCTGCCTCCCACTCACTCCCTGCTGACCCTTCCTCAGACGGGAGTGCAGTACCAGACACACACTCTCTTCACCTCAAGGCCTGGTTCTTGAGGAGTTAGAGTTTCCATCCTCACAGAACTCTGAACAGGTCCTTAAGATCACGAGGATTGCTAAAAAAATTAACACTAAGAAGACTCATGCAGCCAAATGGAAAAGGTTTTCCTTCTGGTGCAAGAGTGAAAAGGTCGAACCCCTATCAGCTTCAGACCCTCAGCTGCTAGACTACCTGGTACTCCTACAGGCATCAGGCTTGAAACTATCTTCACTCAAACTACACCTGGCAGCAATTTCAGCCTACCTTCGGTGGGAAAGAAGAAATCATTTTTTCCCACAACATTTGTAAACAGTTTTCAAAGGCCTTTGCATCTCCAGCCTCCACTCAGGAGCCTGTTCCTCCCTGGAGCCTGAACCTTTGCATAGATGGGCTCATGAATCCACCTTTTGAGCCTATGTCCATGGCCCACATCAAGTTTGTAACTTGGAAGACCGTCTTCCTAGTAGCCATGTCATCTGCCAGGAGGATTTCAGAACTACAGGCCCTGTGCACTGAGCCAAATTACATCATCCCTCACAAAGATAAGTTGAGTTCAGGACAAACAGAAATTTCTGCCAAAGGTGGTTTCAGAGTTTCACTTGAACCAGTCCATTATCTGCTTGTCTTCTTTACTGAGCCATCCACTCCTGGCGAGCAAAAGCTCCACAGCTTGGATGTCAAAGAGCCATCTTTCACTACCTAGAGCATACCAGACAGTCCAGAGGCCCTTCCACTCAGTTGTTCCTCACCTACAGGGATGTAGGCAAGGAAGACCAGCTACCAAGAGAACTATTTCTCATTGGTTGGTCTCTTGTATTAGATTCTGCTATGAAAGCTGGTTAACAACCTCCAGTGGGGCTCAGGGCCCATTCCACCAGGGGCACTGCAGCCTCGCTTGCAGCAGCAAGGATATTCCACTACTGGATGTCTGCAATCAGCTACCTGAAAATCTGTAGCACACCTTTGTGAAACACTATAGTTTGGATGCGCTGACCAGGTCTGATGCCAGATTTACAGGGCAGTTCTGCAGAACCTCTTTCCTAAGTAGGTTCTCTGCCTGCCTCCCACTTGGTACTGCTGGGTAGTCTGCAAAAGTTACTGATGCTAAAGGGTTTCTGGGGTAAGAAGAAAAATTACTCACTGCAGTAATCTTCTTTCTTCCAAGGGGTCCTTTAGCATCAGTAAGCTCCCACCTTCCTCCCAGTTCACCTGTCGGAGAAGGCTCTTACGTCACCTTTACCAAATTGGAGTTTCTTATTGATGAGTTTTAGCTTGTGTTGCTGTTGTTTCTATTTCCACTTTTGTGGACATTTGCATCTTTTTTTGAATCCTGTTGATTCTTTTTGGGCATTGCCTCATTTTCCTCAAAAACTTCTGAGCATTCAACAGCTCTCCTCAGTTTAAACCCTCTCTTGTCTTTTGATTGGCTTGGCATACGTGCATTTAAATATCTCTTAAAGGCACACTTCTGGGGCAGTTGCACATAGTCAGCTAAGTGCAAAAGTTACTGATGCTAAAGAACCCTTGAAAGAAAGAAGATTACAGCGGTGAGTAATTTTTTCTTAGGCACCACTATCATCTTAAGTGAGTTTATCTTCCCGATATGGACAAATTAAGCCCTTACCATTTTGCAAATCTGCCTCTATCTCTTATTAATGGAAGCAGATTGATGTCCTCAATTTTATGGATATCTATTGAAAGAACAATGCCTAGTTAGGTCAGGTACTCTTGAGCACATAAGTTCTGATTGCATTACCTTCAGTTCATCTCCAGGCCTCATATAGGAATTTAAAACAGAATTTGACTCTTACTCCAGTTCAGGCTGAGACCTGAGAAGGAGGCAAATGCATCAAAAATATTTCCTAACTGAACTATTGACTTCTTAGGGTTTGAAATGGTGACTAGCAGGTCATCAGCATAAGCAAATACCTTATCATTTATCTTGCCTGTCTTTATTTACAAACATACGAAATTTGCCAGCATATAAAGGCCTAAAGGTCTATCAAGTCTGCTCGAATGTGCAGCTAGCACCATATCTGCAGCTGCCCTCCTTCCACCCTTCCCTTCATTGACCCTCCCTTGTCCTGTCCCATCCCTTTTGAAGCAGTCCACTGTTCTACTGGATACCACTTCTGCAGGTACGCATTCCACCCAGCCACCACCCTCTCTGTAAAAAGTCTCCTCATCTCCCTCCTGAACCTTCCTCCCTACAGTCTCATATCATGGCCTCTGGTGTCCCTCCCTCCCTTACTTTGAACAGCCCCTCTGTACCTGTCTTGTTTATTCCTTTCAGGTACTTAAAGGTTTCAATCATGTCCCCCTGTCCCTCCTCTACTCCAGCAGTACATATTCAACTCCCTCAGCCTCCTCTCGTATGATAAGTCCCCAGCCCCTTGATCATCTTTGTCACCCTGCACTGCACCCTTTCCAGTAACTTAATGTCCCTCTTCAGATCACGGGCGCCAGTACTGTACGGAGTATTCCAGGTGCGGTCTAACTAATGACCTATACAGTGGCAGAATCACCTCCTCCTCCACGAGGATATACCCTTGCAATACAACCCAGCATTTTGTTGGCCTTTGCAGCTGCCCTCCTACATTGTGCCGAGTTGTTCATTGACCCTGTAATGAGCACCCCAGATCCTTCTCCTCCTCCTCCTCTGTCTGGGCTAGCTGCACTCCCCCAGCTGGTAACTCCTCCTTGGGTTCTTCATCCCAAAATGCAGCACCTTGCACTTTTTGGCATTAAACCCCAGTTGCCAGGTGTCTGACCAGGTTTCAAGCTTGCCAGATCATCCTGCAACCACTGCCATCCCCTAGGTCATCCACCGCTGCTCCTACCTGGTATCATCAGCAAACAGACTGATCTTGTTCTTGATGTCCAGTGATATGTCTGCAATGAATATCCCAAACAACACTGGTCTCAACACCGAGTCCTGTGGAACACCACTTGTCCCCACTCACCACCACCGCCTTCCCTGAAGCCAGTTCCTACCCATCTCACCAGCTTTGCACCTGCCCTGTGCCTACTAACTTACTTCCCAGCCTTCCATGTGGTACCAAGTCGAATGCCTTACTGAAGTCCAGATACAGGACATCCACTGCATGGCCCCTGTCCAGTTGCCTACTTACCCAGTCATAGAACTCCACCAGGTTGGTTTGTCAGGATCTGCCCCTATGAAGCCATGCTGTCTGCTGTCCTGTAGTCCTTTGGCCTCTAGGAGGGCCACCAGCCTTTCCTTCAGGATAGTCTCCATTAGCTTACCCACGATGAATGTGAGGCTCACTGGTCTGTAGTTTCCTGGTTCATCCTTGGGGCCACTCTTGTGGAGGGCACCACATGAAGCCATCCTCCAGTCCTGAGGCACACCCGAATGTAGTGAGGCATTAAATAGGTCTGCCAAACGTCCTGCAAGGACCTCTGTCAAGCTCCTTCAGTACCTGGGGTGGATGCCATCTGGGCCTGGTGCCTTATCCACCCTCAGTGCCTTCAAACCCTCCCAAACTCTGCCTCCATGATTTCCCATCTGTCACCCCCTCTCCCTGTTTCTGCCACTTCTCCCCTTGGGTGTCACCCCTCTTCTCTTTAGTAAATACTGAGCAGAACTCATTTAGTGCTTCCCTTATCACCCTGCTTCCACCCAACCCCTCCTCCTAATCCTTACTATGTGGTCCTTACAGCTCCTTTTTCTCCCTGATGTACTTAAAGAAGTCCTTCTCCCTTCTTAATGCCTTGTGCCAGCCTGAGTCCCTTAGATGCCTTGGCTCCCCTTACTGCCCTTGTCACCTCCTTGATTCCATCAAGTACTCCTCCTGTCCTCCCGCCCCTGTTTTCTTGTACTTCCTAAAGGCAGCTCTTTTCCTCCTTACCTTTCCATGACCTCCTTGCTCAACCAGCTCAGTTTCTTAGCCCTAGCCTTCTTGCTCTGGGCCTTGCAGCAGGTTTTGCCTCTACTCCCCAGCTTTAGAGCTGCCACCTCTGGTTAGTGTCCATACGAGATTGAATTCTGGCCAGGTACCCTTTACCACTTCCCCATCCTCCCAAAGTAGGCCCTCCTGAAGTCCAGCACTCTTGTGCCAGATTCCACTCCTTCCTTGCTCATATCCAATGTGAGCCATACTGAGTGGTGGTCACTCCCTGACAGCGGTTCCTCCCTGTAAGTTCTCTCACAAAGTCCCCATTTGCCAGCACAAAGGTCAAGGGTATTCCCTAACTTGGTTGATTCACTGACCATTTGCAGCAGGAAGCTGTCCTGGAAGGCATCCGTAGTACCTGCTCCCTTCTGTTCCTGGTTGTTGGGGTACTCAGTCCACTCTGGCATGTTAAAGTCCCCCACAATCACCACACTATCCTTCATGAGTCCTCCTGATCTGTCTCACTAGTTCCCTGTCTAACTCCTCCGTCTGAGATGGCAGCCTGTACACCACTCCCATTCTAAGAATCCTATTCTTGGAATCCTGGATTTACATCCAAATTGACTCTGTACTACTCTCCTCCTTCCTCCTTACACACTTCAGTCCTTCCTTCACATCTAGTGCCACCCCCCTTCCCAATCACCCTGTCCCTACGAAATAACCTGTACCCTGGTACAGACAGGTCCCAGTCATTGTATTGGGTGGCCCATGTTTCTGTGATGGCTGCAATGTCCACCTCTCCCTCTTCCATGGCACCTGTAACTCTGCAGTTTTCCTCCCAAGGTTCCTAGCATTAAGGGAAACCACCTTCCACCCCATCCTGCCCTCCTTTACTAGCATCACCAATAGTACTTGCCATTTGTCCTTTGTCACTGTTATGGGGTAAGCTCATATGGTTTCCCAACCTGTGGTCTCTGCATGTCTCCTGCCCAAGTGCCACCCCGCTCCTAGTTTAAATTACCAACTTCCTCTATGTACTCTCCACCTCTGTTTCAACACTTTCTTTCCCTCCTCACTCAAGTGTAGTCTGTCCTTGGCATAGAGACTACTGTCCTCCCAGGTTCCTCCCCACCTCCCCAACAGCCCATACCCTTTAGCACAATTTATTTAACCTCTTGACAGTCTGAGATCTTTCTTATTAGAGGCTTGATAGCTAATATAACAAGCTTTTCTCAATGCCGAATGTTTGCTTGCTGACATTGGCATTGGTGGTGTAGGAGTTAGAGCTGCATAATAGGAATGGCAGTGAAGTATTGAACTGAAGCCAACCCCACCACCACCCTGCAGAGACTGACAGGCATTGGGGTGTGCCTTTGGGTCGTCAGGCATAACAGCCATGCCATTTCACCACACCTACCCTGCAGGCGCCGACAGGTGTCACGGTGTGCCTTGGGGTCTTTGGCCCTTATGCTCACCCCATTCCATCAGGAAATATGGTGAGATAGGTGCTGTACAGCAGAATGGGGTGAACTTTGGGGCCAAGAGTCCAAGGCACACCTCGATGCCTCTCACTGGCTGCAGGGTGTGGAATGGTATGAGACATTACAGGAGAATCCCAAGTCACACCCCTGATGCTTGTCAAGCTCTACAGGGTGGGGTGTTATGGTCGAAACCCTAACGCCTCAGGCGTTCATTGCATTTTCCTCAAATTTTCAACGCCGTTTTTGTGACCCCCACCTTATGAACAGTGGCAATATCAGTTCGTTGGCAGCTGATTTTGCACAGCGACTCGCCATTTGGCACCATAGGTGCGAAAACACATTCGAACAGGATGTGAAAATGACAGCTGTACTGTTCCATGGGAAGGTGCAAAAATGGCAATGTTGAAAATCTGCAGTGAAATATTAAAAAACTAGGTGAATTCACGAGTGTGCGTAGAAAATGCTTAACACACACCTGTAATGCAATTAGTTTGGGGATTTTTACAGCAGATTGTCAACACAGGCATTTTGGAACCTCCACTCATGAACAGTGTCACTGTGATTTTCTTATTCTGTCCCGAACAGTGATTTCCCACAGCGACCAAGCATTTCTGCACTGGAAGTTCGAAAACACATTTTGGCCATGGTGTGAAAAATTACAGCTATACTGTTCATAAGGAAGTGTGGAAAATGCCAGTGGTGAAAATCTGGACTGAAAATATTAGAAATCCATGAACTTCAAGGGTGCATGGAAACTGCACAATAGTCGTCAACACAGTCATTTTATGGACTTTTTCACAAATTTTTAACATAGTCATTTTACCACCTCTGCACATGAACAGTGTCACTGTGATTTTCTTAATCTATCCCGAACATTAATTTGCATACCGACTGCTCATTATGCGCTACATGCGATGGAAACACGTTTGGGCGAGATGTGAAAATGACAGTTGTACTGTTCATAGGAGGTGTGGTAAAATGGCAATGTTGAAAATCTAGATGAAAATTTGCGAACTTACGAGCGTGCGTAGGAACAGTGCAACGCATACTCATTAAACAGTCATTTTGGGAACTGTTTCTGCAAATTTTCAATGAGGTTTGCTAGGAGCCTACCTCATGAACTGTGACACTGTCATTTTATAAATTGGTCACACGAGGATGGTTCCACGTAGTGACACGCGAAATCACCTTTGGGACCGATTAACAAAATGACAGTGACAGAATTCATGGTGGGGTCAAAAATCCCATGTTGAAAATTTGGTGAAAAATTCCAAAATGCCTAAGATATGCATCAAAATTGAAAAACATATTTATTCCATTATACAGCTTACAGGCATTTCCTCGGTTCTCAGTGGCTTTGAAAGAGTGCAGGCGTGTTCCGGTCCACCAAAGATCATCGCGCCAGACTCCGGAGGTAAGTATGGGGTGAGATGGGGGTAGGGAGGCAGGGTGCGCAGAGGGTGGGTGTGGAGTAGGGGAGGGTCAGGACATTCAGCGAGGGAAGTTTTTTTCTTGCAGGTTTTTCCTTAGGCAGCGCAGGACTTGTGCCACACTGGGTGGGCTCCAGCATGACAGCTGGAAGACTGTTTGGGGGACAGTGGAGCCGGCAGGGATTGTTCACCAGTCGACCATACAGACTGTTGTCATGCTGGGTGGGCTCTCAGCGTGGCACCTGGAACTCTGTTGTGGGAGCACAGCAGAGCCAACAGGGATTGGGCACCCCGTCGGCCATACAGAGTGTGTGTGGGGGACGCATGATCACGCATTATGCGTGTGTGTGTGTGGGGGGCGCGCTGAGCACACTATCTTATCGCTGCTCACTGAAGCAGAGCTCTCCTATTCAACTGTATGGCACTACATTTTCAACTGCTGTCATAGACAGCTGCAGCATTCATTGGTGAACCGTGACTGCGCCTGAAAACACACTGACTGAATTGGAAGACAGGGTGCCACACCTCACGAAAACTCGGATGATGGCACTAAGTTTCTTGCACATGCGTGCAAGCAAACATAAAAGGTATGGAGAGGTGACAGCCATGCCTAGCTCCTTTAGAAAGAGGAAAAGAATTTGATAGAACACCATTGGAGATTACTCTAGCAGTAGGTTTCTTATACAAGGTTTTTAACCAGGAGATAAAGTTCCCCTAACGAATTTAGAAATGCTTGGAAAAGGTAACCCACACTCCAAGAGAATTAAATGCTTTGCGGAAATCAAACGCTAGATCTACAGCTGGGTTCTGCTTCTTTTTGCCTTTCACATTATATTTAGGAGTCTTAGACAGTCAGCTCCACTCCTACGGGTACAAAACCCACCTGTTCCTCACTCAATAGCCTGATGAAGCAGGACTTGAGCCTAGCAGCTAAAAATTGAACAAGAATCTTATAATCCACATTAAGTAAAGAAATCGGCCTATAGGTCTCACATTGTATGGGGGCCTTCTTAACTTTTAGAATTAAGGAGATATATGCCTGATACATAGATTCAGGTAAATTATCTGTACTACCTGTAAATGCAGTACTGGAGGCCACATGTTCACAAGGACATTAACCAAATTGAGGAAGTCCAGAAAGGCAACAAAATGGTGCAGGGACTGCATCAGAAAACATATGTGGACAGATTAGCAGAGCTCAATATGTGTACCCTAGAGCAAAGGAGGGAGAGAGAGTGATGTGATTAAACATTCAAACATCTTAAGGGCATTAACAAGGTGAGCAGTCTAACATGTTTCAATATAAGAAAATAGCAGGACAAGAGGACACAGCATGAGATTAGAGGAGGCCGATTAAGGGTAATGTGAGGAAGTTCTTTTTCACAGAAAGGGTGGTGGATGCATGGAACAGCCTACCTCAGGAAGTGGTGGATATGAATACAGTGCAGGGCTTCAAACAGGCATGGGATAGGCATAAGGGAGCAATACAGATGAGTATGAATAGATAGACCATTGACAGAGCAAAGGCCGATGGCACATTCATAAGGCAGAAAAAGAAATGGGCAGACTGGATGGGCCTTGCGGTCCTTATCTGCAATCAATGTCTATGTTTCTATTAAGTGAACCTAATAAGACCCTAAAGAGAAAAGCTGTACCTTTTGAGCTTATGATCTTATAAAATTCCCTGAAGGCCATCTGGACCTGGAGTTTTATTCAGAAGAAGATTTTTGATGATGGTATCAAATTCTGGCCTAGAAAAGGGAGTTCAAAGTTTATTTGTCAGTCTCATTTAGAATTGGCAGAGTTACTGGCCTAGATAATCAGACTGCACCTGGCAGGGGTGTAAGCCTGGGCGCCAGCGCGGTGGGATGCGCTGGGGCCAGGAACCAGGCAATATTCAATGGTCATGCACCATGGCGCAATACCATTGAATATGGCAAGGTTGGTGCACATACTGTGCCTGGCGCAGTGGCACTGCCCAGCACAAGCCACAGATAGGGAGCATGGGGATGTGCCAGCACAAGTGTAGTTGCGCTAGGTGCATCACTGTTGATATTCAGCAGGGGCATGCAAATGAGGGCCATAATATATGCTAGGCACAAATGGGGCCATTTGCACGTCATTATAGCCCCATTTGCATGCCTTGCACGAGGGCAGGCTGGCGACTTGTGCCTAGCGCTCTGCACAGCATGACATGTGCTGTGGGATCCCAGGGCATCCCCATCCCCGTGATCACGAGTCGCAAGGTCAAGCGAAGATAGCCCTGGTAGTCTAGTGGCCTCCCGCCTACCCGATTCCCTAATAACTGCTATGTGAGACTGTCCCTGGTAGTCCAGTGGCCCCTCCCTCCCTCCCGTGTCCCTGATCACAGAATATTACCATTACCCATGTCCCTGGTAGTCTAGTGGTACCCCCGCCTGTTGCCGTGCACCACATCATCTATCCCTGGTGATCCAGTGGCACTCCCCACCCTCCACCCACACAGCACCCTTGCCCACCCTGCTCCCCCCATCATCGTCGGGTGGCTGTAACCCGCCCGCATACCGCTTGACCACCCACGAATGGCACTTACAGTATGGGCTGTAGCCCATTGGTCCACAGTGAACCAAAGGGCTTGCAGGCGTACTGCACTAGACAGTCCACATATGTGAATGAAGACTAAAATTTTATTCTAGGTATTGCAAGTACTGAGTCTTAAATTAAGATCATTAAAGAAAACCGCTTGATCTGAGTTGGAGCATAGACATTACAGATGATAATACCTCTACCATCAATTGCACCTTCCGGGACCTGGAATATGCCCTCTGGATCACAGCATAGTGGGCGCTTTTAACAAAATGTATTCCTCTCTAATCAGAATAGCTGCCTCTTTTTGGAATTAAAAGAGCAAAATTCTACTAGCTTACCCAGAAATGGGCTGATTTTTTAGTTTAACCTCCTCTAAATGGGTTTCTTGTAACAGGACAATATCAAGCATATTTCTGTTTAAATACGTGAGATTTTTATTGGGAACCCAACCCATTAACATTCCATGTACCTATGTTGAAATTAAACATTCCTCAACTACAAAACAAAGTTAGAGACCACTTTAGGAATAAGTAAGGTAAAATAGATGATAAAGTAGATTATCAAGGTAAGAAAGATGAAGTATTACAACTGTAAACTAAAAATTAAAACTTCTGTATGTAGATACAAAATAAGTTGACATTAAAAGAAAAATAGCCTCAAGGCTAAACACAGATGCACCAGAGCTATAAAAAGAGAACCTCTATACCTCCAAGGTGCCTGCTAAGTTCTCCTAGCCAGAGACGTAACTCTCGCCAGTAAGAGAAAAACCAATAACCTCAGATGCCATATAGTAATGGTTAAAATCTGAACCCTATAGAACTCTAACCTAATAGGACAGTTAGCCCTTTTGTATAAATGTAGTGTATTTCATATATATTGAACAAACTTTAACAAGGTACCATTATATCAGTAAGAGGTATCTGAAACACCTGTATTTTCTGACTGCTGTATTAATCCAAAACAATATCAGGCTTTACATCCCGCCCTGCATGCAGGTCACTCCCTCATTGCAGCGGATGGCTTCGCTGCAATGACGAGGCGGTCCCTGATTGCAGCAGCTGTTTTTTCACTGTGTTGGTGGCACGCTGACTGAACTAGTGTCAGCAGCAGCGTGTCACCGTGCATTGGGGATGCTGGACCAAGCCTTTGCATGCTGTGGGGCATTGGCCACAACGGTACCACGTCTCCACAACCTGCTTGTAGAAAGCTGCCACAATATGTTTCTTGCATGCACTAATCAGCATAAAAAGGAGAGGGGACAGTAAAGCAAGAAAATTTCAAGCAAAACATTTTTAGAACAACCCTTCCCAGTCCTCAGTCTGCATCAGAAGAAAAAATGTTGCAAAATAAAGTCCCTGAAGCACTTACAGTGTGTGTATTCAGACTGCTCCCACTAGCTCCAGAGTGCTCAGTATTATTGCACAGAGAGCCCATCTAACAAGTTTCAAACCACCATCTTGGAGGACTTACCTCATTGAAGACTACTCCTAGTCTCCCAAGGCAAGACGGAAGGTGTAGCAAATCTGAGCCGCTTTCTGCAGGGGCAGCAGCCCATAGTTTCAAAGGGAGGTAGTCATTACACACAATAGCTGTCACAGCAGAACTGGGACCACATCCATCAGATATAGAAAGAGCCCAGTAATTGGTTGCAAAGTATACAGACAGAGGAATGTAAGGCTTAAAGGTATGAACCTATAGATACTAAAATAAAACTCCAGTCCCCATTCATTTAATGGCCAGAAGGAAAGACACTTAAAACCACAACCCAATTGGACAACTACTTATGAAGAAGTAACAGACAGCAAAGCATACCTACCCCAAACAACAGCAGATGTCCAGGGGTCCTAATCATAATATTGGCTCAGGTTAGCTACAAGAGATGACACAGGGAAACATTCTGCAGACTCAAACTCCCTAGGCACAAGGTGAATCAGATATAAAACACCCACCATAATGTAAGTACTGAAACAGTAAAAAAAAAAAAAAAGTAAAACAGTAAGATGCAAATCCTTTTATAAAATAGTACCACTAGATGGCATCAGACAACGACATAAACAGTTCAAACACATAAGCTGGTCAAGCAGCAAAAACAAACAAATTCAAATCACAGAACCAGCTTTCTACTTAGACAGTAATAGTATTTTCAATATTTTCTTCCACAAAATTATTTCATGTGCTAATCTTAGCCACCCCAGGGGCAGCTATAAATAAACAGTAAGGAACAGATTACTTCACAGCAGCAGCTGTGCCTTTAAAACCAGAAGAGTTTTCCGGTATGAAGATAAATACTTGCAGGAAGATAAGTGTAACCCCCTAGGTGGCGCTATCCCCTAGGGCTACTACCCTGCCTGCTTGGCTAGTGGCAGGTTAAAGGGCCTGAGTTCTGAAATGGGTGCCTGCCATACCTCTCAACCTCTTGCCTCATAAATTCGGGACAAGGCTTAAAAATCAGGGACAAAGACCCACAACCAGGACACATCTTAAAAATTGGAATATTTACTCAGAAAGTTGATAGAATAAGGGGATTAGTGTAAGAAGCATTTTCTGATGAAGAATAAGTCTGTAACTTTAATGTTTGACATTATTTTTGTGCTTACAGTTCCCTCTGTTTAGTCACAAAAACACAAATTTTATGAGAGACAGAGGAAAATTCTGAGCCAAAATCAGGGGCGTCCTGAAATCAGGGACAGTTGAGAGGTCAGGGTTGGTAGTGGTCCAAGCTAACCTGGGCACAGCCCTCCGGGACCTGTAATCCCCTCTTTCCTTACTAGTGGCAGAACAATATACAGTAATCACTTTCACAATACCCTGATACACCACATAAGTACCCACACTGTTTGCACTTACCACCAGGGCTTTCCTCTGGTTCAGCCCTGGGGACCCCTGTAAAACAAGGTTATACACAGCAAATAACAGCAGTACAATACTCTTGCACAGACTAGAACCACAGTCCAGAGTAACTGCAAAAAGATTTAGATCTGATTTATTTAAGGGACTTGAACAAGGGAAGGCGTAATCAGTTTAATTTGCTTAAAGGCTCTATCAATCAAACAGTTATACATGCACTTCAGGGTCCATAAACAGTCACACACTCTGGGTACCCAGATGAAGAATGGTGAGCTAGCCAGAACATTGCAGCTGGTAGGGGCCCTGTGATGGAAGAAAACAACATGCACAACACACACTATTTGTAATCCGGGCGGAGGGCTCAGTTTGTGAAAAGAAAACAACAAGACAATCAGATGACACACTTTTAGATTAGGATGTTGTTGTAGGGTGCTACCCTGATGATTACTCACGATACCAAGACTGGATACAGACTGGACAAAAATCGAGACAGCAGGTGGTTAATCTGGAGTGCCAGGAGGAAGCAGGGCCCACATGATTCACCGTGGCGTCGTTCCTGTTCAGGCGTGGAGCAGGGGGATGATCCCCAGGCAAGTATTTCATCAATGGCTTTCTCTGTACAGTGAGGTAGTCTGGCAGGGCCAAGCATGGCATGGCCCAGGCCGAATGGACATGAATGTGGATTAACATACTAACATACTAAAATGCCAGCAGAACAGGCCTAATGGTCTCTTGACTCTGCTCAATTTTCAGCACCTGCACTGAGGGTCGATTTTGGTGTCCCCCTCCCCTGGGTTATACTGTTCCCAGTCCCAGATGTTCCACTGTACTGGGCCTGGTCAGTTACTCTCTCCCCTGTACCTGTCCCATCCCATTTAAACCCGTCCACAGTCTCCACATCTACCAGCTCCCTGGGCAGTGCATTCCATGACTCCACCACCCTTTCAGTGAAATAACATCTCCTCCTCTCCCCTCTGAGCCTGCCCCTTCCAGCTTACACCCATGACCTCTCGTTGCCCCACCCTCCTTCCTTTGGAGCACCCTGAGTGGGCCTCCTTTATTGATCCCTTTCATGTTCTTAAAGACCTCTATCATGTCCTCCTGTCCCTCCTCTCCTCCAGGGTGTACATGTCGAGCTCCTGAGCCTCTCCTCATAGGTCCTCTCCACAGACCCCAGATCATTTTGGTTGCCTCTTTTGGACCCTCTCTAGGACTGTAATGTCCCTTTTTAAATGTGGTCTCAAAACTGGACACAATACTCGAGGTGTGGCCCTAACCAAGCAGTTGTACAATGGAAGGATACTTCCCTTTCTGGAGAGTAATCCCCTGGCGATGTATCCCAGCATCCTATTTGCCCTTGCGCTGCCCTCCTACAGGTCTCTGAGTTGTTCATTTTGACATCTACCACTACTCCCAAGTCGCTCTCACTCTCCGTGACTTGAATCATGTCTCCTCCCAGGGTATACCCTGGTCTGGATTTCTGACTCCCAGGTGCAGAACCTTGCACTTCCCACATTGAATTTTAGTTTCCATTTCTCGACCACCTTTCCAGAGCCTCAGGTCCTCCTGCAAGGCCACCCTGCCCTCCTCCTCATCCACCACTGTACCCAGCTTTGAGTCATCTGCAAGAGACTCGTCTCTCCTGATCCCCTCCTGATGTCGAGACATAGGCATTAAACAGGAGTGGCTCCAGCACTGACCCTGAGGAACCCCACTAGTAACCCACATTAGGGATGAGGCTAACCCTCCAACCACCACCTTCTGAGTACGCCAGAGCCAATTTCCTATCCATCTTAACAACTGTCTCCCTACCCCATTTCCTTCAGCTTAGTCAGCAGGCCACTGTGGGATACTGAATCAAATGCCTTGCTAAAGTCCAGAAAGAGGACGTCCACTGGCCTACCCTGGTCCAGGGCCCTCGTCACCAGTCATAGAACTCAACAAGGTTTGTCTGGCAGGATCGTCCATTGACAAAGCCATGCTGCCTCGTCCAAGTACCCAGTTTGCTCCAGTAACCCCCCCAGCCTTTCCTTGACAATAACCTCCATCACATTGCCGACCACGATGTCAGGCTAACGGGCCTGTAATTTCCTGCCTCCGCTCTTGATCCCCCCTGTGGATCAGCACAACATGGGCCACCCTCACAGACTGGATTCAGTCCAATTAGGCTGGATAAAGCTTCAGCAAGCAGAACACAGTTCACACAGTGGGGAACCAAATCATGACCCACTTTCAATACACAACATTTACATGTAAAAGTTCTATGGTACCCAGCAAGCAGAATACAGTTCCTGAGTGGGGAACCAAATCACGACCCACTTTCAATACAGAACATTTAACATGTAAGGAAATTCTATTGTACCAGGCAACCTGCTCTCTGGTCATGATCACAAAGTCTCTGCACAAGCGGGATTCAAAGCGACTGAATCTGACAGGTCGATCGCATTCAGCAAAATCTTTGGTCTTCTTCAGGTTGATCCTGGTCACAGTCCAGTGGCTTAAATAGTCCTCACAACTCGGTTTCAGTCCGAATAAACTCCATTTTCCCTCTCAGGGACAGCAGGCAGACAGGCAGGCCAAAACTCAGCCCTTTCACATTTCTTGAAGTGCCTGTCCACAGACTCATTCAAGGCAGCTTTGAAAACCTATTTATTTGAACAAACTTTTGCTGGATAGGTTACTCTGCTATTTTTAACTGATTTTAGGATTTATATTTATGCTGCTGATTGTTTTTGTTATGTATCAGCTCTTTGATTTTGAAAAGCGCAATATAAATAAACTTGACTTGTCTTGACTTGTTCTCCCATGCAAAACTACACATAACTGCTGCTCAAAATAACCAGCTGTTACTTCTTCACTTCTCATCTCAAAACTGAAACTAGCTGCAGTATAAACTGGGAAATTCCCCAAGATCCAAAGGTTTGGTTGCTGATCCTACTGTCAGTCACAGCAAAGGCTTCCCTTCAGGTGCAAAAAGGTGCAAAAGCCCAAAACTACAGTTCCTACAGATTTTGACTCAGACAGCTCCTGTAGTCCAGCTCCATTTTAGGTCCCACCAGAACTGATTGGTCCAATTGCAGTCGAGGACCAAGATAGTGGAGATAAACAAAACAGTCCTTGCTGCAAAGAAGGCAGGTTTGACAAACTACATTATCACTCTAAATGATTTTCAGCAAATAGCTACATCTTTCAACAGAGCTCCCTCTCAGATTACTTATGACTGCAATCCAGGCAGCTCTTCAAGAGACAGTACACAGAGGCTATACAGACACTCTCTGGCACTCACATTTAAACTGCTAAAATGCAGGACACCAGCCTGGCAGTGAGCATTTAGGCAAACTGAGGAAGACTTTTGGGAACCCCCATTTGTAGGGGGTTACATAAGAATACATTCCCTGCTGCACACGTGTGCTGTCATATAGATAGAGACAGTCATTTCAGTTAGTCTGCAGCCTTTGTGTTTATCGTTGATCTGCTTTGGAGCTTCACTGAGTAGACAGAAACAAGTTCAGTTCTTTGGGAGGTAAGAGGGATCGTGTGAGTCGCTTCTCAAATCTAAGTTTGGAGGCATTCGTATGGGGTTGAGTGAAGCCTGAGTACTGTGAAGAGCATTTAGTACATCCTCCTTTGAATTGAGCAGGGGTCCAGGGTTTTGGGAACACTTCCAGAGCACGATATCTATTCTTTGTGTAACCCCCGTTACCGGGGTTACTAGAATCCAGTTAGACCTAGTGGTAGGCAGGGTAGGCAGCTTGTGAAACTCCAGTTACATGGATTCACATTGTCCCCTCTGTTCTGAGTCTCAGCTGAGACTGAGGATGACATCATTTTAGAACTGTCGTAGCTGCATAGCCACACTGGAATGTTGCAGTTGGAGGTTAGAGTAGAATGTTGGGGAATTTGAAGTCAGTCTGTAAGAGTCTGTTGCAGTCTGTAGTAGAGGAAGGAGGTGCTCTGCTGTAAGCAGGCCCTCAGAGCTCTAAGCTCTGTCAAAGAGCTATATTTTTTGTATAGGTGTGCGTTCTCACCTGAAGAGGACACAAGAAGAGCCCAGTGAACTGGTAGAGACCGCTTTCAGTGGTTCAGGGCCCCATCCCTGCAGGGATGGGGAAGAGAATCAGCCTGCTTCCAGGGCAGCCACCTGGTCCGGCTAGGGAAGAAGAAGCTCCCTGAGTTAAGTTGGTGCTGAGGCACCAGAAGTTCTGGACGAGATTTCTTTGAGGAGAAAATGCCTGTGGGGCACCTGCAACCAAGGGTGAGTTCGCTCTGCTAAAGGGCCAATGTGTTTTCACCTGAAACAAGATGAAACTAAAGTGACTGTTACTGTGGGGTCAGGAAAAGACAGCCAAGTACAGTTTGGAAGATGTGAGGATTGGACTGCTTAACTCTGTGGGGGTCTAGAGTAATGGACACAGCCACTTATTAAGTATGTTCAAGTTCAGCACAAATGGGATGTAAAGACAGTAGACTGAATGTGAGTACATTTAAGAGTATCTACATGTAAAGTGTTTTCTAGGATGAGGTGTTACAGTCCAGAGAAATGGCCAGGTATGAATTATGGATCGAGGTGGGAAAACCCCCATCAGTAGTAACAGATTCACCTCTATGGGTTTGCTTTGGGACACGTGTTGCTTTCTCTCAGAATTGCCAGCCAGTGCCTGAGGAAAGTATCAGGCGATGGGATTGATGAGGAAAATTCCCGTATGGAGCCAGGCGTGCTCATAGGTGGTTTAGGAGCCACCAGTAAATGTTTCATGCTATATGGAAAGTGCCCAAAGGGCTGGCAAGGAGCTAAGCCAGGGAAACCCAAAGCAGTGTACAAGTTTGGGCTGTGTGCCCAGTGTGTTTCAGAGCCTGAGGGCTAAAGTGAATGAGGAGTGTTGTGATCTCCATAAATCTGCATTACCAGGAGTGTAGCCCCGTGTGGGTTCATCTATGCTTTGTTTAATCTGTTGGATGTGAATAAAAGCCACACTTTAGAATCCACTTCTGGTATTGGACATTACAGTTTTGCTTCTTTGTCCAGAGTTACTTGGGTGCCCCTGTTGCAGAGTAGCCAAACCTAGCCAATGTGCCGAGTGACATATTTCTCTCCCAAACCCAGCCCACCAGGTAAACATAGAAACATAGAAACATAGATTTTGTTGGCAGATAAGGACCGCTTGGCCCACCCAGTCTGCCCATTTCCCTACCTATTGGATAAGCTGCAGATCCTAGTTAACCAGCAGCCTACTTCTTCCTACCCCACCCCTAAATTGCCTTATGACTGTCCCATGCATGGCAGATTCCACCACTGTTTTGACTCCACAACCTCCTCCGGAAGGCCGTTCCATGTATCCACAACCCTCTCTGTGAAAAAATACTTTCTTAAATTACCTCTGAGCCGCCCCCTTCTATCTTCACATTGTGCCTTGTTCTTGCACACCTCTTTTTTAAAAGATGCTACCCTCTTGGACTTTGTTGATTCCTTGAGATACTTGAAAGTTTCTATCATGTCCCTCCTCTCTCTCCTTTCCTCGAGGCTATACATATTCAGCTCCTTAAGTCTGTCTTCATATATATTTCCGGTGCAGGCCCTGCACCATTTGAATGCCTCCTCTGGACAGCCTCCATCCTGTCTATATCCTTGCGGAGATTGGGTCTCCAGAACTGCACGCAGTACTCAGATGGGGTCTCACCAACTGTCTGTACAGAGGGATAATAACTTCCTGTTTTCTGCTGGTGATGCCTCTCCTATGCATCCCAGTACCCCCCAACCCTCCTTGCTGCCCTCTCCATTGCTTTCCCACCTTTAGGTCATCTGATATGACCACCCCCAGGTCCCTTTCCATTTTGTTGTTGTTAGTATCTCACCCCCATTGTGTACTCTTCCCTGGGTTTTGTTTCCCAGGTGCATTACCTGCACTTCTTAGCATTGAATCTAAGCTGCCATACATTTGACCATTCCTCTAACCTTGCCAAGTCCCTTCTCATCCTTTCCACCCCACCTTGTGCATCAACTCTGTTGCAGATCTTTGTGTCATCTGCAAAGAGACATACTTTCTTCCAGTCCTCTGCAATATCACTTATAAAGACATTGAAGAGGACCGGTCCTAATACTGACCCTGTGGTACCCACTAGTAACCCCCTTTCTTCAGAGTGGACTCCATTTTACTTACTCTCTGTGTCCTATTCTCCAGCCAATTCTTTACCCAGGCTGTCATCTTGGGACCCACTCCCAGGCTGGCTAACTTGTATATTAATCTTTTGTGTGGGACTGTGTCAAATGCCTTGCTGAAGTCTAGGTAGGCCATGTCCACAGCCCCTTCCTGATCTACTACTTTGGTCACCCAGTCAAGAAATCTATCAGATTTGTCTGGCATGACCTTCCGCTGTGAATCCATGCTGCCTTGGGTCCTGGGCCCCTCTGGCCTCTAGATACTCAACAATCCTTTCCTTCAAGTGATTCCATCATTTTCCCTACCACTGAGGTTAAACTAACAGGTCTGTAGTTTTCTGCTTCTGCCTTGCTCCCACTTTTGTGAAGGGGAACCACATCTGCCCTTCTCCAGTCCTCGAGTACCACCCCATCCTCCCATGATTTGTTAAGAGGGTAGTCAGTGGTGTCATTAGTTCTACCCTTAGTTCTTTTAGAATTCTGGGATGAATCCATCAGGCCCATTGCTTTGTCCACCTTCAGTTTTAAGAGTTCTTTCAGAACCCTTTCTTCTGTAAATGGGCTGGTATCAACTTCTGTATCCAGAGTGTTTCTACTGTTTGTTTTAGGTACCTCTCCACTTCCTTTGTAAATACTGAGCAAAAATATTTGATTAGTATCTCTGCCTTTTCACAGTCACCCTCTGCCCACCCTCCTCCTCTTTATTAAGCCTTACTAGCCCTCCTTGGTCTTCCTTCACTCCCTGATGTACCTATAAAGGTTTTATCCCCTTCTTAACAGAGTTGGCTATCTTTTCCTCGGTTTGGGCCTTTGCTGTTCTGACTGCCTTCCCAGCTTCCTTTTGCTTTAACTGATACAGTTCCCTGTCCTGCTCCTTCTGTGATTCCTTGTACTTCCTGAATGCTTTCTTTTCTCTTGAACCTTCACTGCCACTTCCTTTGAGAACCATAGTGGTTTCTTACATTGTTCGTTTTAATTTGCTTCACACAAAGGCTTGTTACCTCTGTGATGGCAGTTTTAATATTCCCATTGTTCTTCACCCTCCTTCCTGCCCATTTGCTAGTGCATTCCTTAGGCACTCACCCATTTTAGCAAAGTCAGCCCTCCTAAAGTCCAGAACTTTTGCCTTTGTATGGCTTGACTCTATTGCTGTGTTTATTGTGACCATACTGTTCGATGGTCGCTAGTTCCCAGATGGCTACCACTTCTACATCTGTGATCCTCTCTTCATCTCCATTTGAGAGAACCAGGTCTAAGATTGCTCCCTCTCAAGTGGGCTCAATACTAGTTGTCTCAAGACATGCCCTTGTAGGGCATCTAGAATAACCCACTCTTTGAAGTGGCTGCTGCAACTGCATTCCAGTTAACATCTGGCATATTCAGATCACCCATCAGCAATATCTCCCTTTTCTGCCATTCTAAGTATTCTTTCTATCATTTCCTTGTCCATTTCCTCCCCTGAGAAGAGGTCTGTATCTAACCCTGCGGATTGTGGTGCCATTGCGGTCTCCAAATTTACCCACAGTGCTTCTTCTCCTCCCTGTTTTCCCTTTTGTTCTGTTGCCTTGATTCCTTCCCTTATGTAAAGAGCTACTCCTCCTCCTCTTTTACCCTCCCTGTCCCTCCTGTAGATAGTGTATCCTGGTATGTTTATGTCCCAGTCATGGTTTGTGTGTACCATGTTTCTGTGACTGCCACTATATCAGATGTTCCTCCTCCATCAAGGTCACTAATTCAGGAAGCTTGTTACTCAGACTACGGGCATTGGTACTCATTGCTTTCCATTTTGATGGCTTTTACCTTCTTTGCAGCATCCCCACTGACCTGTCTACTTCAGTCTTTTCTCATTTAGTACCCTGTTTTGTAGGGAGACTGGGATTTTCCTGCTGTTTATCAGTGCCTCCTTCTTGACTAGTTTAAAAGCTTGCCAATGAAGCCTTTAAACAGATTGCTCAAAAGACTTGTTCCTTCCTGGACAGATGCAGACCATCCTGCCAGTATAGGTAGTGCTGTCAAGATGGAAATGGCATACCTGGGTGGGGTTACAAAATGGAGAGCACCACTCAGGATTTGGGTTTGGAATTTAGGGAGGAATGTAAGAAAGGTCACTCGGACAATGGCTAGCATTTTGGTTATCTGGCAGTGGGTAGCCCAAAACAACTGAAGCAACGTTTAACTAATGTGCCGCTGTGTGCTGTTATCCATGTGCTGCTATTAAAATGCTAACTGTTTACCAAGGAGCAGTAAAGTCTGAGAGTATGCCCTTGTCCTACATCAAATTACAGTGTTTGCCAGCTTTTAAAAGTGTTTGTGGCACAGAAAAGTGTGGAAAACTGTGGGTAGAAAAGGAAAATTGTGCCCTCGACATTGGAAATGCTTTCTGTGTGAACTGAGAGACTTGTTGTGTTTAATGGCCATGATAAATGGTTGAAACGGGGCTCCCCTGAGGAGTTTCAGTGAAAAAAAGAAGTGTGGTTTTGCAGTTTAACTTTGCCTGCTCGACGATCGCTGTGAGGAGAAGAGCATGAGAGGAAAGAGGCTCATTTGCATGGCGTCAAGTGATTGGTGAGACTGTAATCAGTCCGCCCTCAAGCCAGCTCTGAGCGACTACAGCATTTGAGAGGGAGAGAGAATGGAGTGTGCGAACTGGCTTACCAGAAGGAACATCACGGTGACTGAAAGCACTGTAAAGTTTACAAAAATGGACTTTTCTGTTTATATTGGGCTCAACTCGCATCTCGATCAACGGACTGTGAGTGTGGTGTTCAGAGGACAATCGGCAGGACTGCCAACCCGCTTCTTTCCAGAGGCCTCCAAGACTGGCTGCAGGCCATTTTCCATTACAGCAAACAGCTACTGATAACAGTGAGTACCAACAGAAATAATTACTCAAGCGGTGTGATTTCACCAAAAGCCAGCTGAATCTGTGTGTAGCAGTGTAATCGCTTTGCAAAGAAGTACTGTGTTAAGTTTACCAGCAAAGCAAGAATTCAAAGCAATTGACTGTGAACATAATTATAGGTTCAGCATCAGTATAATTTTCAAAGTCATGTGAGAGACTGTGAGTTGTATCAGATATGCAGCAAAAATACAGGCAATCCTGTGCTATGAAATACTGAGGCTTTAAGGGACTGTAAGCTAGAGCAATGTCTTCAGCAAGTAAAAGTCTGTGGTAAATCATATAAATGTGCTAGGAAAAAGAACAGTGCAAGTTTGTGCAGTTTGAGCAAAGTTATCAGTAGAGTATTAAATCGGATGCGAAGTGGCTTGACCCAATTACAGAATGTTGATGTGTAGAGTGCTGCCGCTGCCATTACAGGGTGGGATAGTAATATAAACACAGCAGCAGAGAGCCATTTTGAAAGAGAAAGAATTTTTCAATGATGTGGGACTTGAAATGACAGTGAGCGTTGTTTGTTTTTCTCTGCAGTCATGGCTTCAGGTCCAGCCCTACCGGATCATGCCGGGCTGTGATAGAGTAGAAGTTAACAAGTTAAGGGACATTGAGAGATGTTAATATGGCGGATGACTGCCTCCTCATGTGGCAATTCCTGTATATCCAGTGCAGTCGTGTGATGTGCTTAAATGCTGGAAGGGACGTCTTCATGGTACCTCACTGTTCTGGGTGCCTAGAGAAATATGGTTTGTTTAAAATGCCCAAAATTCATTTGGCTCCCACATGGACAAAAGTTCAAGAATCTGCAGTTGGCAACACACAGCACCAGGCGGAGCCTGTTGGAGAAGCCCCTTGGAGTGTGGCACAAAGCAGGAGGGTGCAGATTTACAGACAGAACAATGTGCTGATATTTCAGAGTCTGAGTCTCAGACAGACATTTCAGGAAGAGCATCAGTAGACCATTGGCAAGAGGGCCTAGCCCAAGTCTCATAGGTGAAGACGAGATGAGGCGTTTGAATGGGAGGTTTCGATCTCCGTGCCCAGCGAAGAGTGGACAGTCTCAGGAGTGAGGACGACTGCTCACTCCTGGGCACAGATTCTCAGTGAAGAAGAATAAGAAGGGGAACCTATATGGCCTTGTGAAAAGGAACTGGTACACAGCCTCAAGCTCTTTCCTCAGAGGAACGCATGGAAGAAAGTGGTGATTCCACTGCCCTGGCTGTACAAGAAGAAGCCAGGGATCCATTTTTGTGTTGTTAAGAATGCGTAGCTGGCAGAACCAGGACTGGCCACCCCAAGCCAGGCCAGAGGTCTCAGGTTGACCAAAGCTAGTAAAGAGGAAAGACTGGTTCATAGGAAAGCGAATGAAATTTATGAGATGTCCTTCCTACCTTTCCTCGGGAGTCTGGGAGGAGATTGAAAAAGCAGGAAATTCTGGATTTGGGAAAAGCAATAAAATATGTGCATCCTGGTGCAAACAAGCATGTCAAGAACAGAATGTTTCAAGAAAACACAGCCAGTGGAAAAGAGGCAGGACACTGTTTGAATTGTGGATGGAGAGGGACATGAAACCTTTACAGTATGAATTATGAATGCCCAGATGGGGTGATAATTCCAGCACCTGACCCATTGTGCTACTGGCCACAATGCAAAGATCTTCCTGCAAATGTGCCCATGCCTACAAATGGAAAGCAGAGCAGTGGTAGCCAGTGCTACCACTCCAGCTGTTGCTGTACCTATGTTGTTCCGCCAGTCTGACTTCCAGAACCCAGGTGCCCACATTCATCATCCCTGCAGTGTACTGGCTTTCCAGAATCCATCGACTGGCCCACCAGATGACTTCAGATCCAGAGAGGACACCAGCCCAGCTGTATCCTGATTCATCGCCTGGGTATCGGATGACTTCAGACCAGCTGTTTTCCTTTTGTTACTGTTCCAAGGTTCCATCTCCAGAGATGACATCAGCCCAGCAGTTTCCAGATGTACCCTCTTGTCGTTTCCGGAGATATCCACCCAGCTGTATCGGAAGAATGCTGCCAGGAGAGTCTTCGACTGTGGACCAGGTGTGGTATCGTGTTGTTCTACAAGGGACTGGTAAGTCCAGACTTTTCTATTCTTATGACATTGCAGTACACACCCTACACTAGTGAGACTCAGATGTTTTAACTGTCCTCAAAGACTCTCCCTTTGGGACTTTGGCCTGCTAGAACTGTGCTTCACTGGGCTCCGCCCAGGAGGGACTCTTAATGGACTTGCCTTCGGTACTGTGGCCACTAGATGGGACTTTTAGGCACTCCATCCCCCAAATATTGTGTATTGTAAATAATGTTATTGTTTTCTACTGTTTTCTAATGTTTATACTGTTTTTTACTTTTCTAAAAAAATATTTTTGGGATTCTTCAGTGTTCAGATTGTAGGAGTTTTGATAGACTGTGTATGCAGATTAGAGAGTGTGTGTTGTCTTTCTCTTCTTGCAGGTGTTCCTGAAGAAGATAGTTCATCAGTAGTACTTTAGAGTATAGTGTTTAAAGTACTGTTGTTGTTGTTGTTACTGTGTGTAACTTTTCCTTCCACAGGTATGGTTGTGGGGAATGTGGGAATAATGCATTGTGTATAGTATTAGCTCCTGGTGTGTGGTTGCATGGTGTCCCAGGTTGGGGAGGTCCCCTGTTTGTTTTGTTTTGGGAATTTTGAGTTATAGGCAGACAGGTTTTCCCTAGAGGGCTGGGGGATATACAGGCTGTGGTTCTGAACAGCCGTAGGGGTTGCAGCATTGATCTATTAGGGCTGTGCTCTGGACAGTTCTTCCAGAGCCACTGGGTACCCATAGTCAGTGGGTAGAGTAGAGGTTGATGCATCAGCCAATGGCCTCTGGCCCTTAGCGTTGCCTGCCTGTGCTTAGCATGGTAGGAGGGACCTGATCACCCCTCTCCATAGGTAGCATAGGGTGGATGGCTCAGTCGGGTAACCAATGACTACGGACAGTCATTTTCCTGGCCCAGGGTGAGTGTAACCCCTGTTACCCGGGGTTACTAGAATCCCAGTTAGACCTAGTGGTAGGCAGGGTAGTGCAGCTTGTGAAACTCCAGTTAAATGGATTTCACACTGTCTCACTCTGTTCTCAGTCTCAGCTGAGACTGAGGGATGACATCATTTAGAACTGTCGCAGCTGCATAAGCCACACTGGAATGTTGCAGTTGGAGGTTACAGTAGAACATTGAGGAATTTGAAGTCAGTCTGTAAGAGTCTATTGCAGTCTGTAGTAGAGCAGACCCTCAGAGCTCTAAGCTCTGTCAAAAACTATATTTTTTTGTATAGGTGTGTGTTCTCACCTGAAGAGGAACACAAGAGGAGCCCAGTGAAGTGGTAGAGACCGCTTCAGTGGTTCAGGGCCCCAATCCCACGGGGATGGGTGGAAGGAATCAGTGTGCTTCCAGGGCAACCTCCTGGTCCCGGCTAGGGAAGAAAGAAGCTGCCTGATCTAAGTTTGTGCTGAAGCAACAGAAGTTCTGGACGAGATTTCTTTGAGAAGAAAACACCTGTGGGGCACCTGCAACCAAGGGGTGAGTTCTGCTATAGGCCAATGTGTTTTCACCTGAAACAAGATGAAACTAAAGTGACTGTTTACTGTGGGGTCAGGAAAAGACAGCCAAGTACAGTTTGGAAAATGTGGGATTGGACTGCTTAACTCTGTGGGGGTCTAGAGTAATAGACACAGCCACTTATTATATGTTCAAGTTCAGCCCAAGTGGATGTAAAGACAGTAGATTGAATGTGAGTACATTTGAAGAGAATCTACATAGCAAAGTGTTTTCAAGGATGAGGTGTACAGTCCAGAGAAATGGCGGGTATGAATTATCGAGGCGAGAGGTGGAGACCTCCCCCATCAGTAGCAACCAAATTCACTCACGGGTTTGCTTTGGGACACCTGTTGCTTTCTCTCAGGTACTTGGCCAGTGCCTGAGGAAAGTATCCAGACGTGGGATTGATGAGGAAGATTCCTCGTATGGAGTCAGAAGTGCTCATAGGTGGTTTAGGGCCACCAGTAAATGTTCCATGCTATATGGAAAGTGTCCAAAGGGCTGGCAAGGGAGCCGAGCCAGGAAGACCCAGAGCAGCATACAAGTTCGGGCTGTGTGCCCAGTGTGTTTCAGAGCCTGAGGGCTAAAGTGAATGAGGATGTGTTCTGATCTCCATAAATCTGCATGACCAGGAGTGTAGCCCCGTGGGTTCATCTATGCTTTGTTTATTCTGTTGGATGTGAATAAAAGCCACACTTTAGAATCCCACTTCTGGTATTGGACATTACAGTTATTGCTTCCTTTGTCCGGAGTTACTTGGTGCCCCTGTTGCAGAGTAGCCAAACCTAGCCAATGTGCAGAGTGACATATTTCTTCCGAACCCAGCCCACCAGGTAGTGCTGTCAAGATGGAAACAGCATACCTGGGTGGGGGTTACATTGAGATAGGGATTGCTTTTCAATAGGATGTAACAGATCAAACTAGGGACTTTGGTGCAGATTTTGAGGTTATTGAGAGGCATGGATGTTGATTTGACAGTGTTTTTGCTTATTACAGTTTGTTTGTTTGTTTAATGAGAGGTTGATCTTTTTGCACATGCTCTACTGGGCAATCTCCATGTTGGCTCCGGGTTTCTCGAGTTTGAAAAGAGTGAGGGAGACAGTTGAGGGCCTTTACTCCTGGGGGCAGATTTCTGACTAAAACAGCAGGCCAGTTTCTATGAATACAGTTCCATGCCTCTTGACAGTTTGTACAGCATGTACCCCCCACCACCACCACCACCACTTCTGGATCATTAAACCAGCAGGGTACTTAATGAAATATTTTACATTTAAACTCTATAACATAGTTCTGACTGGGGCAAACAGCTTCCACTTTTCCATGATCTCTGAGGAGAAATCCTGAAGAATGAATATATGCTCCCTGTTCCAATTTAGGCTGTTTCCTCTCTGGCTACTCTAAGCAGTTCATCCTTCACAGACTTGGACAGAAAGTAAGCAATGATGGGTCTGGGTCTTTGTCCCGGAGCTGGCTTAGATGACAGAGTTCTGTGGGCATGCTCAATTTCAAGAGCCCAATTCCACTGATAGTTAAGAAAAGTAGGAATAAATCCCTGAAGAAAACATTATGTCCTCCTTCAAACCCCTCCGCACAGCAACAATTCTCAGATTATTTCTTCACCCTTTATTCTCTAAGTCATCTAACTTTTCTGAGACCGACCAAGCTGCCTTGCCTCACCCTCCACAAAATCTTCCAATTTAGAGACTCTTCCATGAAAACTAACCATTCCTCCAAAGCGTCCATATGAGATGAAACTTTATCAGTTTTATGTTTGCTTGCATGCATGTGCAAGAAACATAGTGCCATCATCAAGTTTTTCGGAAGTGTGTCAGCGTCTTCCAATTCAGTCAGTGTGTTTGCAGGCACGGTTGCAGTTCTCCAATCACTGCTGGAGCTGTCTATGACAGCAGTTGAAAGTGCAGTGGCATACAGTTGAAGGGGAGTTACGCTTCAGTGAGCGGCGATAAGATATCGCCTGCTCATGCGTGCCCCCTACACACACCATGCTACCCGCCCACACCCACGGCATACTGTGTGCCCGCCCCCCCACGCACACACTGTATAGGCGACGCGGGTGCCCAACTCGTCGGCGCTGGGCGCCTCCCCCAAACAGCTCCAGATGCCACGCCAGGCCCACCCCAGCGTGGCAACACTTCCAGAGCATGCACGGGGTGCCCAACTCGCTGGCTCCAGACCCCCAAACAGCCTTACAGCTGCCACGCTGGGAGCCCACACCAGTGTGGCACAAGTCTGTATGGCCGACAGGGTGCCCAATCCCTGCTGGCTCCAGCCC
Organism: Neoceratodus forsteri; assembly: GCA_016271365.2. Lineage (NCBI taxonomy): Eukaryota > Metazoa > Chordata > Ceratodontiformes > Ceratodontidae > Neoceratodus > Neoceratodus forsteri. The sequence goes on along the minus strand of JADMNL010000024.1, from coordinate 117,497,483 downwards.
CCCAAACAGCCTTCTAGCTGCCATGCTGGGAGCCCACCCCAGCGTGGCAAGCGTCCCTTCATCTTCCTGTTTAAAAAAACAACCTGTAAACAAGAAAATGTTCCCTCGGCGTTCACCCAGCCCACCCGCGCCCACCCACTGCACACCCTGCCTCCCCACACCCCATCCCATTACCTCCGGACTCCAGCGATGATCTTTGGTGGACCGGAACACGTCTGCACTCTTCAAAGCCGACCGCGAACTGAAGAAATGCCGGTAAGCTGTATAATGGGATAGATAGGGTTTTTCAACTTTGCTGCATATCTCAGGCATTTTTGGAATTTTGCACCAAATTTTCAACATGGGGTTTTGGGACCCCTTCTCATGAATACTCTCACTGTCATGGCGTTAACTGGCCCGAAGGGTGATTTCGCAGTCACCTACGAAATCACCTTCGGGATTGAGTAATGAAACAACACTGCCACTGTTCGTAAGGTGGGCTCTCAAAAGTCTATGTTGAAAATTTGTTGGAAAAATTCCTAAAATGACTGTTTCTACGAACATGCATTGCGCAGTTCCTCGCGATGCTCATACGTTCGTGAATTTTCAATATTTTCACTCCAGATTTTCAACATTGCCATTTTACCACACCTCCTTATGAGCAGTATAGCTGTCATTTTTCACATCTTGCCCAGCGATGTTTCTGCCCATGTAGCGCACAATACTAACAGAGTCGGTGTCGAAATCAATGTATGGGACACATTAAGAAAATCACAGTGGCACTGTTCATGAGCAGAGATCTTAAAATGGCTATGTTGAAAATTTGGTGAAAAAAATTCTAAAATGACTTCTTTTGATGAGCGTATGCTAAGTAGTTCCTACGACGCTCATAAGTTTGCAAATTTCAATATTGTCACCCAGATTTTAAACATTGCCATTTTATTACATTTTCTTATGAGCAGTACATCTGTAATTTTAACAGCTTGCCCAAAACTTGTTTCCCGCCATGTAGCGCACAATGGCTTGATCGGTGTGCAAAATCAATGTATGGGACATTAAGAAAATCACAGTGACACTGTTCATGAGCAGAGGTCTTAAAATGGCTATGTTGAACATTTGGTGAAAAAATTCCTAAAAATGACTGTTTTACGAAGCATGCATTGCTCAGTTCCTACCATCGTAAGTTTGTGAATTTTCAATATTTTCACGCCAGATTTTCAACATTGCCATTTTATTACACTTCTTATGAACAGTACAGCTGCCATTTTTCATGTTGCCCAAAACGTGTTTCTGCCCATGTAGCACACAATGGCGCAGTCGAAAAGTAAAGCAATGTTTGGGACACATTAAGAAAATCAGTTACACTGTTCATGAGCAGAGGTCTTAAAATGTCTATGTTGAAAATTTGGTGACAAAGTCCATAAAATGACTGTGTTACGAGTGAGCATTGCACAGTTTCCACGCACCCTCGTAAGTTCATGACTTTGTAATATTTTCAGTCCAGATTTCCACCAGTGGCATTTTCCACACTTCCTTATGAACAGTACAGCTGTCATTTTTCACAACATGGCAAATGTGTTTTCACACTTTCAGCGCAGAGATGTGTGGTCGCTGTGGAAATCATTGTTCGGGACAGATAAAGAAAATCACAGTGACACTGTTCATGATCGGGGTCCCAAAATGCCTGTGTTGACAATCTGCTGTAAAAAATCCCAAACTAATTACATTATGGGTGTGTGTTGCACAGTTTCTATGCGCGTTCGTGACTTCACCAGTTTTTAATATTTTTACTGCAGATTTGCAACATTGCCATTTTACACCTCCTCATGAACAGTACAGCTGTCATTATTCACATCTTGTTCGGAATGTGTTTTACCTGTGGTGCTAAATGCCGTAGTCGCTGTGCATAAGCAGCTTTCGGCTAACAAACTGATATTGCCACTGTTCATGAGGTGGGGTCACAAAAAACCATGTTGAAGATTTGGAGTGAATATACCAGCGACTGCCTGAGGTGTTAGGGTTTCCAACCAATGCCCACCCTGTAAGAATGACAGGCATCAGGGGTGTGACTTGGGATTCTTGCCTGTAATGCTCATACCATTCCACACCTGCAGCCAGTGAGAGGCATCGAGGTATGCCTTGTACTCTTCGCCCCAAAGTTCACCCCATTCTCCTATACCGCACCCTTCTCACTGTATTTCCTGATGGAATGGGATGCACATAAGGGCCAAAGACCCCAAGGCACACCGTGACACTTGTCAGTGTCTGCAGGGTAGGGTGTGGTGAAATGGCATGGCCGTTATGCCTGACGACCCAAAGGCACACCCCAATGCCTGTCACTCTCTGCAGGGTAGTGGTGGGGTTGGCTTCAGTTCAGTACTTCACTGCCATTCCTATTATACAGCTCTGTAACTTCTACACTACCAATGCCAATGACAGCAAGCAGAAATTCGGCACTGACAAATGCTTGTTTTTCTGTGACTGAGTCTTTTATTTTCAGGTCCATTATCTCATCCTTAATTGACATTAGTATGTCTTTAATGAAACCATTTTTCTTTTTATTATGATTACCTGAGCTTGTAAAATTTTCATTAGATGGTGCTGAGGAGGCGGTGGTGCCTCCCCACGAGGCAATTGCTGTGCCCGTGTTAAGCTTACCATTGCTGGAGAAAACTTGATCTGTTCCTCTGCATTTTCAGAGGCAAGTAAAACTCAGATACTGTTAATTAACTACCTGAATGTGCAATTTCCAGGACCAGAATAGATTTAGCAACAGGATAGTCTTGGCTGAAGTTCACAACGTAAAGCAATTTTAAATTTATTCAGTCAGGATAAAGATTGGCATCGGAACCCTGACGTTAAGCTGGCATCTTTACTGATGCGCATGCCTGTTCCTCGTTTCTGCTGATTTGTGACATCCATTAGGTTTGCACCCTACTGCTGCATATAACCTTAGCAGTGGGGTGGACCCCTATAGGAAAACTGTTTCCTGATATGTGTGTTCTGGGGTCATCTATTGTGAAACCAGGACAGGCTAGTAATGTACTAATATGTACTCTTGCTAACCATCTGTTTGAGATGTCCATGAGCCACCAGCCATAGTTGCACTGCCACATTAATGGATTGAGAACCCAAAGTTAATCTGGACTGTCCTCTATAACCTGGAAATGACAGCTTTCCACTTTGTTAATGTAACCAGGTGGCCCTCTGTGCCCTGGTGGAAGGCATTCTTCTGTGACTGTACCTGATTATGTCATGAAATATAAATGTGCTGGATGTGACAGACATATAAATATGTTGAGTATTCAGGATTGCTAATCCAAGGTCCAACCAGCATAGCCAGCTATTTACCTCCACCTGAATAGTTCAGTCTGCCAGCGCATGGCAACCCCTACACTACTACTAGAGTCAAACGTTGTTGTTTGTTAAAGTGCTTTCAAGTTAAAAACCTCTTTTAAATCAAAGCCGGCCAATGCCACAGCTGCAACGCCCACCAGGCCTGCAACCATCCAGGCCTTTGGTAGCTGGTACCCAGGGTATAGTGTGAGATTGCGTGGTTTCATACATGTCTGGGAACTGGTACCAATGGTGGGGAAATGAAATGTGTAACATCTGATTGGTCAGCAGCTAGCTAGCCAGGGCTCTGGATATCATTCTGGTTGTTAAATGTGATTCCTCTTTTCTGCTTATCTGGTATTTACCCAGCTGGAGGTTGTCACCCACAAACCGAAAAATCAATCACACCAACCATTGTACATTTTGTAAATAATATAATCATTGCATAACCTCTACTCCTCCTGTTTCCTATTCCTAATGCCTATGTCCACCTAAATAAATATTGTGATTGCTGTTTTGAAATGGTTTTCATGAGCATATTATTATAGAGAGTCTTTAATTAGAGAAATGTCTTTGATGTTTGAAATGTGGTGTACTGTGTTGGGATGGCTAAGGTAATTGTGGATGGTATGACATCTCAGGGGGTTGTACAGGTAACATCAAGCCCACTTAAAATTATACTCTGAGTGGAGGCACTGCGCATTATGTAACAGCATGGAAAGAACCAGTCTAAAGTAAGTTTTGGGAACCCAGGCCCTCAACTTTGTCTAGGCCAGGCAAGACAGGGGTGTAACTCTAGGAGTACCGCTGCCTAGGGGTTACACAATGGAGGCACCACTGGGATTGTACTGTAAGCCGCACCCCAACCCAGCATGGGACCTCCCCATTTGTATGTATTGGGACCCTTAAATGGCTGCCATCGCCTAGCTGCTAGAAATGTATTTTATTGCCAAAACTGCTGTAAGCCTGTTCACTGTTTGCTCAGTGAATGTTAGTGGTGTCACCCCTACTGGCCCTATATGGAATTGCACTGAAAATGTTTTATTAAGGGTGCCCTAGTATGTAAGAACTGATTAATGCTCAGAACAAATGAGAAGTGTTCTTCTTGTTAAAATATGATGCATTTGTCTAGAACAGGATGTATGCTAACCACTACTAGTTAGGAAGCCATATGCCTAGAGAAGACAGTGTATTAAAATGTTTGGTGTTATTGCAAACTGCTTAGATAGTACCCAAGTGTGCCAGAATTGGCACACCCTTGGCGGAGGCCAAGATTCATTGTCTTGGGAGAGTGTAAGGCCCCTGCCAAATCAGGGGCTTACCTGTAGCTCTGTAGCTCTGTCCTGCTTCTCTGCCAAGTGCCTTCAGGAATAGCCTACATTTTGTTTTGGTCCCTTGGTTATCCTGTGCCCTTGTGTGCTCCAGCTTAGTCCCCAGTACTGATCCAGCCCTATGGGGCTCCAAGAACTAGAAACATGATTACTTGCACAGGCATGTACTTCAGTATGACAGGGATCACGTGAACACAAGCGGTGCCTTGATTTTACAACTGCTCGCATTTGTGGTCATTCCGAGAGACTCGTCGGTCCCGGATCCCCATCAGTTAAGTGGGATCCGTGACCATGGGCAGGGTGGAAAGAGACCACTTTCTTTAGAATTTAAAGAGATCCATGAGGGATCAATGATGGGGCTCATGAATATTAATGAACCAGATCCCCGCTCAGATATGAATATTCATGAGGGTCTGTGTCTGCCCTCAGGGCAGCTTGTTCTCGGCTGTGGGAGAAAAAAGGAAAGAAGTGTAAAATAATATTGTAACTGCAATGTATGTTTGGGGAAAAGTGTATTACAGGTGGGAAAGTGTTTAAAATAAACAAATAACTTCTGGCTGCACCCAGCAAGATTTGGGACTGGATCAACTGCCTGTCTGCTGCTGCAAGGCATCCTTATATATTGTCAACAGCAACAGGAAAACAGACTGATCAATTTAGTGAACTGTGCTGCAACTGCAAGTACACACTCAGGGTTGATGGAATGTGGGGCACTGGAGTAAATAGTTAACTATTTCTGGCTGCACCAGAACTTTGATTTGAGGCTGTACTTTATTTGTTAAGGGACTGTGTTTCAGCAGCCATTGCAAGCAGCCACAGCCAATAGGAAGGCCAGAATAACAAAGCCAGGAGGGACATTAGCCAAAGCTCTGGAAAACACAAGTACTCATGGGGAACTGCAGGGACCCAATTCTAAGTTCCAAACAGCAAACCAAAAGTGCATCGAGTAAGGTTCATGAAAATTTATTTTCTTGACTGACAGGCCCTCCAGCCAATCAGAGGCTTTACAACCAAAACTCTCAACCAATCAGGAGCCTCATGAGAACCCTATAAGAGACTGTGTTTCCATGATTTTGGCAGATTCAGCGGAACCCCATGGGGTGGGGGCTCTGGTCCCAGTCATGCAGCCAAGCCTTGAGATCCAGCTAATCCTCTCCATTCAGGAGGCAGTGTTGCCTTCTTTAGTAGTTTAAAGTTGAAGTTACTTAGTTTTTGTAGTTCTGCTAGCCTGGGGTTGCCAGAATGTCCCCAGGTGCTAGCCCTCCCTTCCATGTCAGGAAAGATGAGGACTTGAACCCAGATGACACGAAGCCAGTTGTGAGAGAGATAAAAATCCTCTGTTGTGAGAGAACTGAAGCAGTCAAGTCGCGCTCATTGCAGAAGATCGACCGTGAGGAGCCTGAGTGAGTACTGTTGTACACCCTGGCACAAGAAAGAAAGAAATATTGCCAATTGGGGCAGCATTGCCCAAGTAACTGTTCAATTGAAGATAATTTTTGGTCTGCACCCTACTGCTGCATGTAACCTTAGCCCAACGAGGGTGGACCTCTGTTGAATTGTTTCTGCTGATTTGTGACTGCCCATTGGGTCTGCACCCTACTCCTGTGTACAACCTTAGCCCAGCAGGGCTGGACCCCTATAGAAAAACTGTTTGCTGATTGTGTCTGTTCTGGGCGTGCCCATCGAGAGCCCTGGATAGGCTAGTAATGTGCTGATATGTATTTGTGCTATCTGGTCAACATATCCCGTGGAGCTGCCAGCCATAGCCACACTGCCACATTAATGGACTGATACCCTGAAGTTAATTCAGACTGTCCCATATAATCTGGAAATTAGCCTTACACTTTGTTTAATGTAACCAGGGTGGCATTCCTGGACCCTGGTGGAAGACATTCCCTTCTGTGACTGTATCTGATTATGTCATGAAATATAAATGTGCTGGATGTGACAGATGTATAAATGTGTTAAATATTCAGGATTGCTAATCCAAGTTCCAACCAATGTAACTGTCTGGTTACCTCCACCTGAATTGTTCAGTCTGCAGCGATGGCAACCCCTGCACTACTGCTAGATTCAAAGATTTTTGTTAAAGTGCTTTAAAGTTAAAAACTCTTTTTCTTTTTAAATCAAAGCCGCCAATGCCACAGCTGCAACATCCACCAGGCCTGCAACCATCCAGGCCTTTGTAACTGGGTACCCAGGTACAGCGTGAGATTGCGGGTTCATACGTGTCTGGGAACTGGTACCAGTGGTGGGGAAATGAAATGTAACATCTGATTGGTCAGCAGCTAGATAGCCAGGGCTCTGGATATCATTCTGGTTGTTAAATGTGATTCTCTTCTCTGCTTATCCGGTATTTACCCAGCTGGAGGGTTCTCACTAGCAAACCAAAACCAATCAAACTAATCACTTTACATTTTGTAAATAATATAATCATTGCCTAACCTCTACTCCTCCTCTTTCCCCATTCCTAATGCCTATGTCCACCTAAATAAATATTGTGATTGCTGTTTTGAAATGGTTGTCTTGAGCATATTATTAGAGAGAGTCTTTAATTGAGAAATGTCTTTGATGTTTGAAATGTGGTGTACTGTGTTGGGGTGGCTAAGGTAATTGTGGATGGCATGACATCTCAGGGGTTGTACCAGGTAACATGAAGCCCACTTAAAATTATACTCTGCGTGGAGGCACTGCACATTATGTAACAGCATGGAAAGAACCAGCCTAAAGTAAGTTTTGGGAACCCAGGCCCTCAACCTTGTTTAGGCCAGGCAAGGCAGGGTGTAACTCTAGGAGTACCACTGCCTAGAGGCAACACAATGGAGGCACCACTAGGATTGTACTGTAAGCCATGCTCCAACCCAGAATGCCCCCCTCATTTTCTATGTATTGGGACCCTTAAGATGGCTGCCATCGAGTAGCTGCTAGAAATGTATTTTAGTGCCAAAACTGCTGTAAGCCTGCTCACTGCTTGCTCAGTGAATGTTAGTGGGTGTCGCCCGCCTCCTAGTGGCCATATAGGAATTACGCGAAAATGTTTTTCAGCTTAAAATCTTGTTTTATTAAGGGTCCCCTAGTATGTAAGAACTGATTAATGCTCAGAACTAATGAGAAGTGTTTTTGCTGTTAGAATACGATGCATTTGTCTAGAACAGGATGTATGGTAACCAATACTAGTTAGGAAGCCATATGCCTAGACAAGACAGTGTATTAAAATGTTTGGTGTTATTGCAAACTGCCTAGATGGTACCCAAGTGTGCCAGAATTGACACACCCTTGGCGCGGACGCCGAGATTCATTGCCTCAGAAGGGTGTAAACCCCTGACAAACAGAGGCTTACCTGCAGCTCTGTAGCCCTGTCCTGCTTCTCTGCCAAGTACCTCCAGGAATAGCCTGCATTTTGTTTTGGTCCCCTGGCCCTCCTGTGCCTTGTGTGCTCCAGCTTAGCCCCAGTACTTGATTCAGCCCTATGGGGCTCCAAGAACTAGAAACATGATTACCAGCCACAGGCATGTACTCCAGTACAGGGGATCACGAGGTGCGAGCGGCGCCTTTGATTTTAATGACGGTCGATTTGGCGGTCATTCCGAGAGGTGTTCTGTCAGTCCCAGGATCCCCGCCAGTTAAGTGGGACCTGGTGACCACAGACAGGGTGGAGAACCTGCTTTGTTTAGAATTTAAAGAGATCAATGAGGGAGTAATGACTGGGGCTCATGCATATTAATGAACCAGATCCCCACCCAGATATGAATATTTATGAGGGTCTGTGTCTGCCCTCGGGTAGCTTGTTCTTGGCTGTGGCAGAAAAGGGAAAGAAATGTAAAATAATATTGTAACTGCAATGTATATTTGGGGAAAATGTGTTACGGGGAAAGTGTTTAAAATAAACAAATGCTCAACTTCTGGCTGCTTCAGCAAGATTTGGGATTCAGATCAACTGCCTGTCTACTGCTGCAAGGCATCCTTATATATTGTCAGCAGCAACAGAAAAACAGACTGAGCAATTTAGTGAAACTGTGCTGTGACAGCAAGTACACATCGGTTAATGAACTGTGGGGCACTGGAGCAAATATCTAACTATTTCTGGCTGCACCAGGACTTTGATTTGAGACTGTACTTTATCTGTTAAGGGACTGTGTTTCAGCAACCATTGCAAGCAGCTACAGCCTATCGGAAGGCCAGGACAACAAAGCCAGGAGGAACGTTAGCCAAAGCTCATGGGACAACACCAAGTACTCATGGGAACTGCAGGAACCTAATTCTAGGTGACAAAACAGCAAACCAACAGTGCATCAAGTGAGGTTCATGCATAATTAGTTTTCTTGACTGACAGGTCCTCCCGCCAATCAGAGGCCTTGCAACCAAAACTCTCAGCCAATCAGGAGCCTCAGGAGAACCCTATAAGAAACTGTGTTTTCCAGCATTTTGGCAGATTCGAGAGGGAACCCCCATGGGGTGGGGCTCTGGCCCCAGCCATGCAGCCAAGCCTGGAGATCCAGCTAATTCTTTTCATCCAGGATGTGGGTGTTGCCTTCTTTAGTAGCTTAAAGTTGAAGTTACTTAGTTTTTGTAGTTCTGCTAGCCTGGGGTTGCCAGAATGTCCCCAGGTGCTAGCCTCCCTTCCATGTCAGGGAAAGATGAGGACTTGAACCCAGATGACATGAAGCCAGTTGTGAGAGAGCTGAAAATCCTCAGTTATGAGAGAACTGAAGCATTCGGGAACCTTCATGGCAAAAGATCGACTGTGAGGAGCCTGAGTAAGTACTCTTGTGCACCCTGGCACAAGAAAGAAAGAAATCTTGCAAAATTGGGGCAGCACTGCCCAAGTAACTCTTTGATTGAAGATAGTTCTTTGGTCTGCACCCTACTGCTGGCAGACACTAGCCCAGCGTGGTGGACCTCTGTTAAATGTTTCTACTGATTTGTGACTGTCCATTGAGTGTGCACCCTACTGCTGCAGTATAACCTTAGTTCAGCAGAGCTGGACCCTGTAGAAAACTGTTTGCTGATTGTGTCTGTTCTGGGGTACTCACTTTGAGGCCTGGACAGGCTAGTAATATGCTGATATGTACTCGTGCTAACTGGCCGAGATGTCCTGTGGAGCTGCCAGCCATATCCGCACTGCCACATTAATGGACTGACACCCGAAGTTAATTTGGACTGCCCCATATAACCTGGAAATGACAGTTTTCCACTTTGTTTACTGTCACCAGCGTGGCCTCCTGGCCCCTGGTGGAAGGCGTTCCTTTGTGACTGTACCTGATTATGTCATGAAATATAAATGTGCTGGATGTGACAGATGTATTAATGTGCTAAGTATTCAGGATTGCTAATCCATGTTCCAACCAGCGTAACTGTCTGGTTACATCCACCTGAATTGTTCAGTCTGCAAAGCACATGGCAACCCCTGCACTACTGCTAGATTCAAAAGTTGTTTGTTAAAATGCTTTAAAGTTAAAACCTCTTTCCTCTTTTTAATCAAAAGCTGGCCAATGCCACAGCTGCAACGTCCACCAGGCCTGCAACCATCCAGGACTTTGGTAACTGGGTACCCAGGGTATAGTGTGAGATTGTGGGTTCATACATGTCTGGGAACTGGTACCAGTGGTGGGGAAATGAAATGTGTAACATCTGATTGGTCAGCAGCTAGCTAGCCAGGGCTCTGGATATCATTCTGGTTGTTAAATGTGATTCCTCTTTTCTGCTTATCTGGTATTTACCCAGCTGGAGGGTTGTCACCCGCAAACCGAAAAACCAATCAAACCAACCGTTGTACATTTTGTAAATAATATAATCATTGCATAACCTCTGCTCCTCCTATTTTCCCATTCCTAATGCCTATGTCCCCTAAATAAATATTGTGATTGCTGTTTTTGAAATGGTTTTCATGAGCATATTATTATAGAGAGTCTTTAATTAGAGAAATGTCTTTGATGTTTGAAATGTGGTGTACTGTGTTGGGTGGCTAAGGTAATTGTGGATGGTATGAAATCTCAGGGGTTGTACCAGGTAACATCAAGTCCACTTAAAATTATACTCTGAGTTGAGGCACTGCGCATTATGTAACAGCATGGAAAGAACCAGTCTAAAGTAAGTTTTGGGAACCCAGGTCCCTCAACTTTGTTTAGACCAGGCAAGACAGGGGTGTAACTTTAGGAGTACCACTGCCTAGGGGTTACACAATGGAGGCACCACTGGGATTGTACTGTAAGTCACACCCCAACCCAGCATGGGCCCCCATTCTGTATGTATTGGGACCCTTAAGATGGCTGCCATCGCCTAGCTGCTAGAAATGTATTTTATTGCCAAAACTACTATAAGCCTGCTCGCTGTTTGCTCAGTGAATGTTAGTGGGTGTGCACCCCTACTGGCCATATATGGAAATACACTGAAAATGTGTTATTAAGGGTCCCCTAGTATGTAGAACTGATTAATGCTCAGAACTAATGAGAAGTGTTTTTGTTGTTAAAATATGATGCATTTGTCTAGAACAGGATGTATGCTAACCACTACTAGTTAGGAAGCCATATGCCTAGAGAAGACAGTATATTAAAATGTTTGGTGTTGTTGCAAACTGCTTAGATGGTACCCAAATGTGCCAGAATTGGCACACCCTTAGCATGAGGCCAAGATTCATTGCCTTGGGAGAGTGTAACCCTCCTGCCAAATAGGGGCTTACCTGTAGCCCTGTAGCCCTGTCCTGCTTCTCTGCCAAGTGCCTTCAGGAATAGCCTACATTTTGTTTTGGTCCCCCTGATTATCCTGTGCCCTTGTGTGCTCCAGCTTAGCCCTAGTACTGATACAGCCCTATGGGGCTCCAAGAACTAGAAACATGATTACTTGTCACAGGCATGTACCCAGTATGACAGGGATCACGTAGACACAAGCGGTGCTTTTGATTTTACAACTGCTCGGATTTGTGGTCATTCCAGAGGTATTCCGCGGTCCCGGATCCCTATTAGTTATGGGATCCGTGACCATGGACAGGGTGGAGAGAGCCCACTTTCTTTAGAATTTAAAGAGATCCATGAGGGATTAATGGCTGGAGCTCATGAACATTAATGAACCAGATCCCCGCTCAGATATGAATATTCATGAGGGTCTGTGTCTGCCCTTGGGGCCGCTTTGTTCTTGGCTGTGGCAGAAAAAGGGAAAGAAGTGTAAAATAATATTGTAACTGTAATGTATGTTTGGGAAAAGCGACATAGGTGGGAAAGTGTTTAAAAATAAAAAATAACTTCTGGCTACACCAGCAAGATTTGGGACTCAGATCAACTACCTGTCTGCTGCTGCAAGGCATCCTTATATATTGTCAACAGGAAAACAGACTGATCAATTTAGTGAAACTGTGCTGCAACTGCAAGTACACACTCAGGGTTGATGGAATGTGGGGCACTGGAGTAAATAGCTAACTATTTCTGGCTGCACCAGAACTTTGATTTGAGGCTGTACTTTATCTGTTAAGGGACTGTGTTTCAGCAGCCATTGCAAGCAGCCACAGCCAATCAGAAGGCCAGAATAACAAAGCCAGGAGGGACGTTAGCCAAAGCTCATGGGAAAACACCAAGTACTCATGGGGAACTGCAGGGACCCAATTCTAAGTTCCAAAACAGCAAACCAAAAGTGCATCAGTAAGGTTCATGAAAATTTATTTTCTTGACTGACATGCCCTCCAGCCAATCAGAAGCTTTGCAACAAAACTCTCAGCCAATCAGGAGCCTCATGAGAACCCTATAAGAGACTGTGTTTTCCATGATTTTGGCAGATTCGAGCGGAACCCCATGGGGTGGGGCTCTGGTCCCAGCCATGCAGCCAAGCCTTGAGATCCAGCTAATCCTCTCCATTCAGGAGGCAGTGTTGCCTTCTTTAGTAGTTTAAAGTTAAAGTTATTTAGTTTTTGTAGTTCTACTAGGCTGGGGTTGCCAGAATGTCCCCAGGTACAACACTCCCTTCCATGTCGGGAAGGATGTGGACCTGAAGCCAGATGACACCAAGCCAGCTGTGAGAGAGCTAAAATCCTCCGCTAGAGAGAACTGAAGCAGTCAAGTGCGCTCATTGCAGAAGATTGACCGTGAGGAGCCTGAGTGAGTACTGTTGTACACCCTGGCACAAGAAAGAAAAAAATATTGCCAAATTGGGGCAGCATTGCCCAAGTAACTGTTCAATTGAAGATAATTCTTTGGTCTGCACCCTACTGCTGCATCGTAACCTTAGCCCAGCGTGGGTGGACCTCTGTTGAATTGTTTCTGCTGATTTGTGACTGTCCACTGGGTCTGCACCCTACTCCTGGATAACCTTAGCTCAGCAGGGCTGGACCCTATAGAAAAACTGTTTGCTGATTGTGTCTGTTCTGGGGTGCCCATCGAGAGCCCTGACAGGCTAGTAATGTGTTGATATGTATTTGCTAACTATCTGGTCAAGATATCCTGTGGAGCTGCCAGCCATAGCCGCACTGCCACATTAATGGACTGATACCCTAAGTTAATTCAGACTGTCCCATATAATCTGGAAATGACAGCTTTACACTTTGTTTAATGAACCAGGGTGGCCCTCCTGGCCCCTGGTGGAAGACATTCCCTTTGTGACTGTACCTGATTATGTCATGAAATATAAATGTGCTAAGTATTCAGGATTGCTAATCCAAGTTCAAACCAGCGTAACTGTTTGGTTACCTCCACCTGTATTGTTCAGTCTGCAAAGCGATGGCAACCCCTGCACTACTGCTAGATTTAAAAGTTGTTTGTTAAAGTGCTTTAAAGTAAAAAACTATTTTGTCTTTTAAATCAAAGCCGCCAATGCCACAGCTGCAATATCCACCAGGCCTGCAACCATCCAGGCCTTTGGTAACTGGGTACCCAGGGTATAGAGTGAGATTGCGTGGGTTCATACATGTCTGGGAACTGGTACCAGCGGTGGGGAAATTAGATGTGTAACATCTGATTGGTCAGCAGCTAGCTAGGGCTCTGGATATCATTCTAGTTGTTAAATGTGATTCCTCTTTTCTGCTTATCTGGTATTTACCCAGCTGGAGGGTTGTTACCTGCAAACCGAAAACCAGTCAAACCAATGAAACCAACTATTGTACATTTTGTAAATAATATAATCATTGCCTAACCTCTACTCCTTCTATTTCCCATTCCTAACACATATGTCCCCCTAAATAAATATTTTGATTGTTGTTTTCAAATGGTTGTTGGAGCATATTATTAGAGTCTTTAATTAGAGAAATGTCTTTGATGTTTGAAACGGGGTAATGTGTTGGGGTGGCTAATGTAATTGTGGGTGGTTTGACATCTCATGGGGTAGTACCAGGTAACAGCAAGCCCACTTAAAATTATACTCTGAGTGGAAGCACTGCACATTATGTAACAGCATGGAAAGAAGCAGTCTAAAGTACGTTTTGGCAACCCAGGCCCCTCAACCTTGTTTAGACCAGGCAAGGCAGGGTGTAACACTAGGAGTAGTGCCAGCTTTGGGTTACACTACAAAATGGCCAAATAAATAAATTAATGGGGCAAACAACTGAGAGAGAGAGAGAGAGAGAGAAAGGGAGGAGCAGAGAGGAAAAATAATATATATACCTGGGGCCATAAATAAATACACAGCCAGCCTGGGGCCCAGAAAGAAAAAAAAAAAGGAAAGAACAAATAAATCAGAAAATCAGGACGCAACTGTAATGGAGCCATCTGCTACCTGACTCTTCATGCTACACAGCTGCCGCTCAGCCACCCATCACAGAGCCCCTTGTCAAAGTATAAATACATAACATGGGGCAGGGGAAACGAGAAGAAAAGGAACAATAAATAAATTAGAAGCAGAGAAAACAAAGCTCAAGCAGGGCACAGAATAAATAAATAAATCGGACAGTGAATGAAATAGAGGGCCATCCAGACAAAAAGCAGCACAATACACAAAACATCTTGGTACAGCAAAACAAGTACCTTAATTCCCTTGCCACTCCCAAAAATCAGAAAGCCCGCTATTTTCGTTGGGGAAGAAGGACTGCAATGTGGCAATTGCCATTTTGTCACTCGTAGCAGCTACAGTCAACCTCATGGCACCAAGCAGCCATCTTTGTATACATAAAACAGCAAGAAAGGAAGTGACCCTTTACCCATCTGCTGGTGGCCTTCTTGTTACAGTCAAACCACAGGAACTGTATGTCATGGTTCAGTGGCCATCTTGTGAAGGGCACTAGAATTACCTCACTCCATAGAAATCAATGACAAACCTATTGAAATAAATGGACACTGCAACAAGTATGATTTTTGCAACAAAACCTTTAGTTAAATAACAGACAACACACAATTGAGTGGAATTGTTTATTAAAATGTCATTTGATGAACTTTGCTTACAAATAATTGTACTTTTGTCTACAAAATATTTTCTTCTCGGCACTTCATCTACTCCATGATGTCCTGTCTCCTGCATGATGGCAACTCCTTCTCATCTGTACAACCATCGCTCAGTGAAACAAAGCTCTTCTCCAACTACATTGTCTGATGAAGATGCAGATGTGGCGCTGGAGTGTCCGGAATTCCACCTTCACTCACCTCAAGGATGTGGGGCTACAAAATAGAAACCATCCTGCATGACATCCAGTCTTCCTCCTCAGCTCAAGGAGCACCGGCTAAGCAAGCCATTCAAGATGACCCGGCCTACATTAAGGCTATTTCACCACAGTTCATGATCCATACCAGCCTACAGTCAGTATCCTTCTCAGCCTTGCCTCATGAAAACACTGTTGACTGGCTCGTATAATTTCGAGTCTGGATTTTGGTTAATGGTTGGACTGATGTTGTGTGTATTTCCAATACCTTGCACTTGCTTCTAATAGGGACTGCCATTTCCTGGTTCGACACACTTCCAGAACAAGTCAAAGGGACACTGCCACTCTGTATGCAACCTTCAAAGACCATTTTGTCCAAGCATATCCACCCTGGTTATTGGAACAACAGCTGTGGGAACACACCATGCAACCCTCTAAATCTCTAGAAGCATTCATAGTGGACATTGAGTCACACTGCAAATGTCTGCAGAAAACAGAAAAAATCAAATCATAGCCTTTGTCCGACTGCTTCCTCAATTCCATACTTATGTAATTCAGCAAAGCCCACAACCCGGATGGACACAATCCAAGGTGACGATTGCACAAGAGTCCATCTCAATGTTCCAGTCCACCAGTGTACAAGCACCTCAGTCCTCACAAATGGCTGCACTTGTAACATGTATCCAGCCACAACAAGCAATGATTGACAAGCTCATTACAACTGTCAATAACTTATACCTCATCTCAACTGCTTCTTCTGCAGCCTCTGTCAATGCTCTGCAACCACATCGACAGTCACCTGATCCACCTCTGCCTTTACGAGAGCCTGTGACCTGCCAGTGGTGTGGATTCAGAGGACACACTGCTGCTGTCTGCCAAACAGAAAGCAGGCGAACCAAAGATGCCCACTGCAGCATAATCAGCAGGATAATCACGACTACTCCCAGGATCAGGAAACAAGCACTGCCCAACATACTAGGGACTTTATTGGGCAGGGGAACACAGCAACTGACCACTCCTCTGAGTCTAGCAGTTCAAAAAAAAATGCATCCTCTAACTGCTAACTCTGTCACACTCTTGCTTCCAAGGGCAAAGTTACCTGTCATCAGATCACCACCATAGTGAACTATGTCCTTGTTACCATCAGAGATTGGTCCACACATGCTTTGGTCGACACTGGAGCAGAAATCTCAGTTATCAACAACAGTGTTCTGAACAACCAAGCTAGTTGTCATTTACCCAATGCCTCTCTGGCCTTTGAAACCTTGAAAGAAAAACTAATCTCTTCTCCAGTATTGTCCTACAGGTTCAACCAACCATTCAAACTCTACTCAGATGCTAGTTCCTTTGTAGTAGGTACTGTGCTATGTCAGATACAAAATGGAACAGAACGAGTTGTTTCCTATGCTGGTTGCTCCTTTCTTCAGCTGAACAGAACTATAGAATCACAGAAAAGAATGTCTAGCCATGGTATTTGCTGTAAAGAAATTTGACCGTTACCTGCACTACTCCTCCCTTACAGCTGCTGTTGATCACGCTGCCCTCATATGGTTATTCGAAATGAAGAAACCAGTTGGCAAGTTCACCCAATGGATCGCCGGCTGCAAACTGCAACTTTGAAATTCAGCACCGACCAGGTCGAGTTCACTCAATGCTGATGCTGTAAGCCAGAGATGGTATCCCTCTGCATCATCCTCAACAGAAGAAGAATCCTGCTTACAAGCTGTTCCATTCCTTGCCACAGATGTGTTCCTGTGGACACTCCTGTGGCCCCTCAAGTTACTTTGCTGCTACTGCTACCACCTGCTTCTACAGAAAAAGCACAAATCCTCACTTACTGCAAGCAGCAGAAGAGCTTCTCAGCTCCTCTACTTCAGATATCTCACTGACACATAATCTCATACTTAGAGTCTGAACCTTACTAACCTTCCCATGACAAAAGCAACATCGCCAGAGTGAACTTTACCGTGCTTTTCAATACTTACTCAATGACAGCGTGCTTTTCTGCATTTGGACCAGGGAAGGCAAGGGCCATTGCATGGCTAGAACTCATGTTCAGTTAGTTGTGCCAGCCTCTCTAGTCAACAAAGTTATTTTCTTCACTCATGCCTCTCCACTTACTGGAGGTCATATGGAATTCACAGAACTGTCGAAAATACAAGGCTTCACTTCTTCTGGCCTCATATGAACAAGGACATTGTTTGATTTGTCAAATCCTCCCAGCTCTGCTCCCAAAGAAAGCCTTCTGCCAAACTAATCAAGGCACACATCATTCCAATGCCTGCAGCCGCTGAACCATTCCAAAGAGTCAGCACAGACATTCTTGGGCCTTTACCTACATTCTCTGACTCCGCAACAAATACATTCTTGTTTTTGTGGACTACCTTACAAAGTATTAGGAACTAATCCCTAAAAGACATCAAAGTGGCCATGGTAGCAAATGCTTTCCTCAACACTGTCATTTGTCATCAAGTACCCCTTGTACCTGCATTCTGACAGAGGCACTAACTACCTTTCAACCATTGTGCAAGAACCATGCAAACTTCTCGACATCAAAAGACTCACACAACAAGTTATCATCCACAATGCAATGGACAAAGTGAAAGAATGATGTCTGCCATTTTCAACACACTCTCAAGTACCTGGGTGAAACTCACGATACCAGGGACTGCTTTGTTCCAACCGTTCAATTCGCCTACAACACCAGTCCTTGTGCCGACAGTACAGAGTATACTCCATTTTTCTTAGTCCATGGACACCATCCAAAACTCCATTGGACAGGGATCTCTCACTGCTAGAGGTTCCAAAGTCAGCTTCTTCCTTCATTATTCCTATACTGAAACAGCTTGAACTTGCCAGACGTGTTGCAATCACCACATTGGGCCAGATAAAATCTGCAATGCAGAAAATGTCAGCATCCAAGTCGCATGAGCCTTCATTTTCTGTTGGAGAGATTGTCCACTTGTACGACCTGTCTTAGTTCTGGGTGCCACCAAGAAACTGCTTTGCCCTTGGACTGGTCTCTTCTACATCATAGAAAAGCTTCCTCCTGTTCACATGTATTTGCGATAAGTCCAATGAGAAACTGATACACAACAAAGTCCACATCAATTGACTGAAACATGGGTACTCTGAGTAACACCTCCTAGATGATCCTAGTCTCCTCAACAATGAAGCTGCACTTGAACCTTCCATACTCTCTGAAGCTGAAATTCCTTCAAACAACTTGTAACCAGTTTCTTCAGATCTTCTCGCTCCTGACACTCTCCAGCCAGATTCTGCTTTGCCTGATCAGCCAGATGAACTTCATGGGACTATGGGTACCACTACTACGACATACTACTACGACTATGACTACTATGACTACTACTACTACTTCTTCTTCTTCCTCTTCCTCTTCCTCCTCTTCCTCTTCTTCTTCCTCTTCTTCCTCTCACGTACACACACTGGTGTACCAGATTGAAAATCTTAAGAAAGAAGTTCACCAATGGATCCTGGACTCATCGTGTCAAGTGGTGTGACTTTGACAGCACAGAACTCCTGGGTCGCTTTTAGCGACCTGACACCGTCTTGTCAGGAACTGGTTCAAGTCACATGCCTCCATTCCACTGACCAGAAAAGTCAATGGGGTTTTGAATTTTGTGTAACCAGACTCATTGGAGTTGGACTAATTCTTCTAGTGCCTGTGGTATTTTCTGTGTTTAAGTGTTTTGCAGTAAATGTCATCTTGTACCTCTCATTGCACCTGTTGCTATAGTACTGCATGACCTACACTAACAAATTTCTTCCAGGAATGCCTTTCAAATGGACAGTTCCATATGTTTTATGATTGTCCTGCAACTGTTATTGCAAATTTCATTCTGTGTTCCTGGGTATCCTCCAGCTGCTACCCTTCCTCTCTTAACCTCTCCCTTCCCTGCACTGTGGCACTTGTCGCCTGACCAAGCTTCAGATTGCTATGGTGTTTCTCTTCTCCTGATACTACTCTGACTGGTCACCATTGTAGTCCAGATCCTTTCCTCTCCACTCCCCCGCAGTGGAGTAATGTTTCTAAAGGTTGTCATAATGTTGGGTGAATTGTTTTTGTTTCATGCATACATTTTTTTTAGAAACAATTTTTTTTTTACATTTGAACTTTATTCACTTTTTACATTACAAGTAGACAAGAAACCACAATAGTATACAGAAATCACAGATTATACAAATGGATGTTGGATTTCTTGTCCCCCACACTCCCCTTGACCCCCTACCTCCCACCTCCCCCATACCCACTATGCTCTGGATACTCAGCACACAGAGAGTTATAGATAGAGAAGGAGTACACCCACGGGAACCTTTGTCTTGATGAGGCCACCTACCCTTGGACATCAGAGGGGAAACCTGCTGATGCCCCTGTTTGCAGTAGGTAAAGGGAGTATAAGCTTTCCCAGATTATCTTGTACCTTTTGGGTTACTATACAAATTAGCATTGATGAGTTCCACTCTCAGATTGAAAAGCAGTTCCTGCAACCATTCAGTATACATGGGGCATATTCCCCAGCCAATGGCACAGGACCACCTTTTTAAGAGACAGAAAGATCAAGGCCACATGATATCTCCATATTTTAACTGATATTCCACTAAATGGCCAATAAGGCAAACTTCAGGTGAAAAGCAATTATCTAGTCCCAAAAGTGGGTCTGCCTTATTGCATATAAGGTCCCATAAAGTTTAATAGTGGAGCAATCCCAGAATATGTGCAACAGGGTACCCTCTTCCTTTACTGCACCTGTTACACACCTTCCCCATCTTGTACAAAGAATAGGGGTCCAGTACATATTACTGAGGATTTGGTACTGAGTTAACCTCAGCCTATCCTGTGAAATGCATCAGTGAGTGTCTTTCCATATCCTGGACCAGGTAGTGTTTAAGGAGGAACTTATCACTCCAGTATTTAGGCTGCTCACTCAAATCTCTAAAGACTCTTTCTACTAAGGAGCAATAGATCCGAGAAATGGCATGGGGTGATTGAGTGAGTGGGGACAGGTCCTGAACAAGCCCCTAGTGTCATTGTCTAAAGTAAGCAGTTCTTGATTTTTGGTTAGCAAGTGGCGTAGTTGAAAAACCTTAAAAACATGGCCCAGAGGGATCTTGAAGCTATTAAGAATGTCCACAACTGAACTGCAGATTTTGTCTCTAAAGAACTCTTTCACCTTGGTAGCCTGTATTTTGGGGAGCCAGGACCTTGATATGACTTTCCTGCCTATCTTTAGGTTGGATTACGACTATGGGCTGGATGGAGTCCTTCCGATGTTCATATTTCAGAAAGACACACACCTGCCCATGGATCCTGACTGAGGTCTTGATGGGGGTATCCTTAAGCGTCATGGCGATATGTAATATGGCATCAGGTGTAAGACCAGCTGATGCAATCAGATCATGCTCTATGCTAACCAGGTTGGGACGTAGAGGAGGGAAGCCAAATCTCTCGGTCATTTAGCCACCGTAAATACTTGCTCGCATGGTTAGCCCAGTAATATAATCTGAGGTGGGGCAGTCGAATCCACCTTTTCTTTGGGGACCAGGTTTATTAAAGGCTCTTCTTGGAGATTTGCCTAACCAGATGAAGTCTATTATCCAGGACTGGACCCCTGAAACCACTTCCTTGGCAACCACAGGTTAAGCATACTCAGGGGTAGAAATTCGGTTAGCACATTCATTTTAATTAGGTTAACCCGCCCCACAATGAAATCGGAAGGGCTTTCCAGCATGCCAAGTCTTGCTGAATCTCCCTTACTAGGGCATCAAGATTTAACTTGCACATACTGGCCTCTCTTCTGGTTAGACAAATCCCAGATATTTTAGACTTTTGGAGACCATTGAACCCTAACTGGGCCATATCGTGCTTGAGTAGTCGGGTATTTTTTTTTTAGTTACTATTTTCTCCCCTCAGAGTCCTCTGTGCCCTCTGATGTCCCCGCAGACACAGGGTATGAAGCCCCTCCCCGAACCCCATGACTTACCCTTTGTGGCAGGGTGGGAGCGCACTCAACCCACCAGACTGGATGAGTATTCGGGAGGTGCCTTCCTGGGCCATTGTGGTTGGGGACTATCATCATCCTGCAGAGGACTCCCATTTTTTTCCCGTTCTTTCCCCGAGAGGCTGTGGCGTGCAATGGTGCCAGTGGCATTAGCGCCAATGTTCCCGTGTGCACCCTCACAAGCCGCCTGCCCTCAGTCCCCTCCCCACATTCTTTAGAGCTAACGTGCCACCTCCCAGCCTCCGCTAGGCAGGCAATCGCTGGGCCCTACTAACCCCCCTCTCTGGAGATGGAGAGCAGTCCTGGGAATGCTCAATCTTCCCCCTCCTACCAACCCCTGGTGACCCATGTCCGTTCCGAACAAGAGTCGCAGTGCACAGTGATGAGTAAGGCATCCAGCGCCTCAGCCCTCAGCACCACCGGGCCGGCATGAGTAGCAGTTATTGTGGGGAAATACGATAGTTTTGTCCAGGTTGATTTTATAGTTAGAAAAGTGGCTATACTTATGAATAGTTGTAAGAGCAGCTGGAAAGGATTCTCAGGGATGGGATAGGTGGAGGAGGATGTCGTCTCATGAGCTGAAAGTTTGAGTTCATGAGAACCAATTTGAATTCCCATGACTGTAGGGTTCTCCCACAGTTGTGGCAGAAGAGGCTCTAGGTAAATATTAAACAATAGTGGGGACAGGGGCAGCCTTGCTGGGTTCCTGATGAGAGGAAAGGGATCCAAGAGTACCCATTACAGAACAGGTGTCGCACAGATTAAAATATACAGCGCAGTCCAGTTCACAAATAAAGGGGGTTGAATTTATGCATAGTCTGAAACAGGAACTGCCAATCCACCCTATCAAACTCCTTCTCTGCATCCAAGGATAGCAGCCCTCAAGGTAGTCTGCATCCCTGGATGCAGAGAAGATATGAATAAGTTCGCGATGGTCCCAGGAATTTCTACCTGTCATAAAACCAGCTTGTTCACGTTGGATAATCCCAGGCAGGATTGTAGCCATCCTGGTCACAAGAAGTTTGGCTAAAACCTTGACATTGTAATTAAGGAGTGAAATAGGTCTATAGCTGGAGATTAAGTTTCATCTTTCCCTTGCTTGTGGAGTACAATAATAATGGCTTCCAGTAGTCTCGTCTACTGCTTCATCTGCTGGAAGCCAATTGAAGAGCTTCTGTAACCAGGCAGCCAGTTGCTTGGCAAATGTTTTAAAAGTTAGGTGAGAACCCATCAGGTCCCAGTGCTTTATCCAGGGGCACGGAGCCAATGGCAGCCAAAATTTGTGTCCCACTTAGGAAGCAGTGAGAGTAGCAGCCTGTTCCTCTTTTAATGACAGTAAGGGATAGTCTTAAGGTACTCACCTACCTATGATACAGTGGATATACTGTAAACATGACACTCGATATGTTGGCGCTCGGCATGTCGGTAACCCTGCTCGGAAGACACTGTCTTGAATCACTGAAATGCCTGGCACACAAATTATGGGCATTTCAGTGATATTAACTATAAATACGGTGGGCTTTGCCACCGCACTCCCCATGTGGGGGTTTCTTCCCAACACCCTGTAATTAAAATATCCAACTCCGAGGGGAGCGGACCCCGAGTAAAGTTATAATAGTTAATGGGGGTGCAATGTGTAAAATGACATGACCGGACCAGAACCTTGGTCACGCACAGTATGCCGCTGAGCACCTGGTGGTATTCCCTCCACACCACTGGGGCAGCTCGGCCAGCAACCCCATCCAGCTGTCCTTTCCTGAAGCTCTGACGGGTCCATCACATTCACTTCCTTACTCTGGGCTGAGCATCTAGCATCGGGCATAGTAGCGCTGGGTTACCACCGCATTCAGGAAAGCTGACTGGTTTAATGCATGTCGGGCTGCACAGGTTCCAGCAAATGTAAGTATACTAGTACAGTTGGGCGTTAGGCATTGTGTTGTATAAGGTTCAATAGTAGTGTACAAATTCGTTATTGATATCTTTAGGGTAAAGCTTAGTGGAGTTATCTGTTAAAGAGCGAATGCTTTTCACTAGTCTTGAAGCCTCATGGCTCTGAAGCCTCAAGGCCAGCAATCTGCCCACTTTCTCCCTTGATCAATATAATGAGACCTAGTTTTGATCAGCACATATTCAGCTTTCTCCTTAAGAGTTCACCACGTTGTTCTTGAAGTCCAATAAGTCAGTGATGGTTCTCCTCAGAAGTATGAGGGATATCCCTGCCTCTAGCTGCCTAATTTCACTCAGGAGATCCAAAGCTTTCTTGTCTCTGGATTTCTTCCAATGAGATGCAATTCAGACTAGGTCCCCCTAACAACATACTTCAGTGTCCCTCACTCCATGTTGATCAGACCAGTAGAGTGTAAGTTAGTCATTGTGAACTGATCAATCATGCCAGCTATATGCTGCACAGTCTCGTCATCTTTAAGAAGCTGGCTGTTAATCTTCCAGAGCGAGTCTCTTGAAGGTTAGAGGATAGGTCCAATGTGCAGCATGCGCCGAGTGGTCAGAGATTACTTCAGGTTCAGTACTGCAGTTGAGTAAACCTGATAGAAGGGCGTGACTAAGGAGGAAGTAATCAATCCTGACGAGGAGTTGTGAACCAGTGACTGGAAGGTGAACTCCTTGTGGTAGGGTATAAAACCCACCATGGATCACATAGTCCCAGGCCATCAGATGTATCCCTTTGGCTCTCTGAGCCGGGGACAAGCCACCCCCGTGCCTCAGATTTATCCATGTCTGGGGAGAAGGAAGATTCCAATCCCCAGTATCATCGGGAGAGTAGTGTAAGGCACTAGAGTGGTCATTAACTCCATAAAGAAGGCCGGGAATTGGTGTTGGGACCATAAATATTTCCCAGGACAAGCTTGGTTCAATCCAGGATGCCTTTACAAAAACCAACCTCCCACCAGGGTCACTAATGATATGCTCACATTGGAAGGAGGTACCCTAGAGACCAGTATAGCCACACCACAGCTATTTGTGCAGTCCCCAGCTCCAAAAACTTGACCCATTTGTTGCCAACAAAATAAATTAATTTCCCTCAAGTAGATGGGTCTCTGGTAGAAAGGATACTCCCTTTAAGTAATTGTACATGTTTTAAGATCTCGATTTTTAGTTTTGTATGGGCTACTTTGTTGTTCCATGAAATGATTCTCTGATTAGCCATGATGTAACTTAACCTTAGGATTGCTCATCATATTCCAGTTATGTTTCTTTGCCCACGGGTCACTGTGCAGAGGTAACAGACAAGTAACCAGCATTGACAACCCTATTATATCGAGTGCAAGTAAGCCAGAGCCCCTTCCTCCATTTAGCCCATTTAACATCCAACATCCAGTCCCCAAACCAACCCCACTCCTTAAACTTACCCCAAACGACCAACAACCCAAAACATTCCCAACATCCAAATAGAACCCTCCACCCGCCAACCAAAACTGTTCACAGTGCGTGATAGAAGCTCAGCCACAGTAACCAAACCCACCCTCCCGACCCTTGATATAATAATTGAAAACTGAGTTATTCTATGTTATTGCTCCATAATGTAGCCTACCCAATGCTCATCAGGCAGCGTTAAGCCCCTGGTTACCACCTTTGAACAGTGTTCTGATAGTTTCATGAGCGGTGACTCACAGCTCAACTATCGAGACCGAATCCAGTCCCTCTCATCTTTATCCCTGCCATCAATTTGGCATAAGACTGCTGTACCTATTCGGTTGTGCCCTCTTTCTGTTGCAGAACCTGCTACACATGAACCAGCTGAGTATGTCACGAGCCCATTAGTCCTCGCCGACAGTCAGGAATGCACCTCTAAGTGAAGCAGTGTACTAGGAACTGCTATTTGGACTAGCTAGACATTATTCTGATTAGGACGATTGCCCTGGGGATGGGGGATGGTGTCAAGATTGTCCCAGAACAAATCAATTTCTTAATTAACTAGAACCCCCAAGGTAAACTTAAAGTTCTTTTCGGCCTATCTGCCCAGCCCCAAGTAATAGGTTCTGACCCTTACAACCAGGATTTGTAACAAACAAATAACCCACCATTTTGTGACTAAGACCATGATGAACAGTCCCCAAACAAAATAGTGTCCATGGTGTTCAGAACCAGCAGAATAAACTTACTGTTCTCTATGCCTATCCAGCCCAATCCTAATTAACAGTCTTTGACCTTGACTACCAGAGTATGCACCAGATGGCTAGCCCTCTAGTTAGTGACCAAATTCACAGTGAAAGACCTATACTGTCCATCCCTTAACTGTAGGCCACAGACATCACCCTGGGCATCTCAGCGATCTTTAAAGAGGCAGGAAATGCTGACTTGAGCACCACTTCTGCCATCTTCAGATCTTCATTATGTTTCCAGGCCCTAATTACGAACACCTGGAGGCGGGCCGGTACTCCATTTAAACTTAATCCCAGCTTGGATGAGTTTTGACACCAGTGGATTAAAAGCAGTGCATTTCTGTCGAATGGAGAGCAGTAAATCTTGTGCCACCCTTAGCTTCGCCCCTCCCATGAGATCTCCTGCAGCTCCTTCACCTTGGTAAGAAAATGTTGTTTTCTTGAAAATTTAAGAAGCGGAATATTAACGCATGAGGTGGCACTCCGGGGTGGGGGTGGGGCATGGGAGTCTCAGAGCCTGGTGAGATTGCTCCAAGGTGTAGGCCAATCCAAATGGAGAGGGCCAGCCAGTTTAGCGATCAGCTTTTTGTATAAACAGCAGCGTGTCTGAACCCTCAGCCTTCTCAGGAGACCAATTATAATGGCGCTGTTCCGTTAGCTCCTTCCCTCGAGGTCTTGATTTTGTTTTCCAATTTAGTGATGCATTGCTTTGTGGCTATTAGATCTTGTGCACACAGTCCTCTTTCTTTTCCAACAAGATCACTCTTTCCTCCACATCCTCGGTGCATTTAGTGAGCTCCTCCATTGCACCAGCTATAGTTTTAACTTCAGCTGTTAGAGATCTGAGCTCATCTCTGAAAGGACGAAATTCATCCAGAAAGTGCTCCAATGTGAGGATGTTTTGGTCCGGAAGTAAGGAAACGGCCTTTGGGATTGGAGTTTGTTGAGCCTGGGTCTTTTGGCTGCCTTCTTGGGTGGGTGGTGGAGTGTGTTGGGGTAAAGTTGCAGCATCTCCGATTCCATTCTGGTTTGCAGGAGGCTCCAAAAATCACTTCTGTAGTTGACACGACCCTGAGACAGCAGTATTCTACAAACGTAAAATGATGGGCTTTTAAAAACTCAGTGATATTGAAGTTAAATGAGCAGGGATAACGGAGCACTGCTACGAGCTGCTACTCAGTGTGCCTCATCATGTGATCTCCTAGAAACTATTTCTTGTTATAATGTTAAATGTTATCGCTGTTCTAGTGGTGCTCACATTCACTGTCTGTCAGGTGATGTGAAGTACACATTAAGCATGGGGCTTAATGATAGCAGCTGCCCTTTAAGCACTTAGAATTGCATGTTGCAAATTGTTGCACTGCCTGGCAGTGCCATGTGATCCAGGAACAATCTGGGCATCTGTCAGTCTGGGCTAGACCTCATGAAGTGTACAGTGTCTAGCAGCTGTATTGAATAAACATTTTCTACAGTTATTTTATCGTCCGCCAGTTTATTTACATGGTCCAGCAAGGTGTCAACAGACAAAACAGCAGCAAAAGATGGGCCTGGCAGAATACAAAGAAGGTAAGGGTCCTTAGTGGAAGATAAACACCAAAACGCCACATATTTAGGAAATAGTGACATTGTTAAAGATGGACAGGTATTCAGATTTTGTGATTGTTGGAATATAATCCATAATGTCGTAGCCATGTTGTCTAGAAGTGCATAGAAAGTCAGTTTCAATCCTTTGTGTAATTTCTGAGTGAAACTAATGAGTGTTTGTAATTTACAGTGAAGTCCAGCCAGCAATGCATTCAGTATCTTAATATGTTGATCACTAAAAGATGGGCTGATGGTGTACACACATATTTAGAAAGGAAACGAACTGCCATGCTGCATTACGGTTTGACAGTTGTTAACCATATCATAGGGCTAACCTCTGTTGTCTCTGAAATCCTGACTTCATCTCCTCTCATGCCCCTCTGGTAAGCTTCTCATTCTGGGCAACATTAACAGAAACTGGCTATCCCACCCAACTCCAAACTTTCTCAAAGGTAAGGTTCTTTCAGCTTACTCAACTCATCTCAGTTCCTACTGGACTAAATTCTAAATCCCATATTCACTTCTCTCTTGGACTGGATCTTTGCCAATCACCCACACTGCATCATTGATGTTGGCACCCTCCCTGACACACTCAACAAACCCCATATGATATACTTCATGTGCAAAATCCATCGCCCAAGAGTGTCCCCAAAATTATCTAAATCTGTTCCTTCCATTCAATAGGCCTATCTTCACTGCATGCAGATCTGCAGTCAACTGACTGATCCCCTATCTGTAAAGCCACAAACATAAACCAAGGCCTCAGCTACTTCCTCCCCAAATTTATGTTAATCTGGGATCAACAGCTTCCTATGGAAAACCAGGGTCAGAGGTTCACACCTCCCTGGATCTCAGTTAACCTTCTGGCTTGCCACCAAGCATGCAACCTGGTTTGGAAATCATACAAGTCCTCCAGTACACCTGGAGACCTTAACAGGTACTGCACCCTGAGGAACTCCTATACTAGAGCCACCAGGCTAGTGAAGGCTAAGTTATTTTCTTCCGCTTTCTAGAAGAATCTAAGCCACCTCCAAGTTCTGGAAAGTTATTCATGCCTCTTCTCCCTCCTACCCAGTCCACCCCTCCTGTCTTAAAGCTAGGCGGCTCCACCATCTCTGACCCTCCTTCTGTGGCCTCAGCCTCCAACACATACTTTACCACCTGTGCTTCCAGTCTCCTATCCTCTTCCCCCCCCACATTCCTCCCCTCCCTCCACTCCAGCATTTCCCTTCTTCTCACTGGTTAGCCCCATCCCCCTCTCTGAAAGCCCTTCTAGCTCTCAACCCCATGCAGGGTGGGAGCCCAGATGAGCTAGACTCTAAGCTCCTTCACCTCTCTTCCCTCCCATTGCCTCTCCCATCGCCTCCTCCTAAACCTATCCTTCTCTCTCTTGCTTCCGTCTCCAGACTCCTGAAAGCATGCTAAGTTATTCCCCCAAAAAGAGGTGACTCCTCTCTCCAACCAATTTCCATGCTATCTCCTCCTCTCAACTCTTGTCAAACTCCAAGAACACATAGTTATATGTCAACTCTCCCCTTCCTAGACACATCTTCCTTCTTCACACCTTTCCAGTTTATCTTTTGCAAACACCACTCCACCACTTCTTCCCTCCTCCGACTCACTGATGCCATTCACACAGCTATGGATAAGGGCCTTCTCACTGCCACCATCTTTGTTGACCTAGTGAAAGCTTTCAACACTGTCTCAACCCCTTCTTCTGCACAACTGAGGTCTGCGGCCTCTCAGACCCATAATAAACTAGTTTAGTCGCTACCTCTCCGGTAGATCGCAGGCACTGAAACTTGGAGGTTCCTTGTCCCTGCCCCTCCCATTATCACTCAGCATCCCCAAGGCTTCATCCTTGGCCCTTTACTTTAATCCATCTTTCTAAATGACCCTCCTTCTGCCTGCCCATCTGCGTCCATCCACATGTATGCAGATTACACAGCCCTGTTGGTCTCTGGATCTTCACCTGCAGAGTTAAGAATCAGACTCCAACCTGATTTCCACTCGGTCCAGAGATGGTTCAGATCAAATCAGCTATCACTAAATGCAAAACAAAAATAGTATCTATGTGCTTTGGCACTAGGCCAAGGATTTCTAATCTCCCATCCTCCCTCCTTCCACATGCTAGACAGGGACACAATTGATGACATGCCCTCATTCAAGTACCTCAGTATCTGGCTTGACCATCATGTTAACTTCTCTCTGCACATAGATGCCATATACAATAAACTCCACCCAAAGCTTGGTGCCGCTACAGGAACAAAAGCTGCATCCTCTCCGACTGCCATGACATCCTTACAGAGATGATCTCTCTATCTTTGATTTTGGTGACATAGTCAATGGGCTGCCGCTAGGTCTACCCTGGCCAGACTGGACCCCTTCTATTCCTTCTGCCGCTTTTGCTCTGAACTGTTCTCCCACATCCACCACTGTTCTCTTTACTCTTCTCTCTCCTTCCATTCCCTAGAGGACTGACACCTAATCCCCTGCATCACCTTCATTTCCAAGTTCTGGCTGTCCTCCCTTCATCCTTATCTGAGCTCCCTTCTCTCACGTACCCCTCCTCCTCCAAACCCCTCTGCAATCCTGGCTATCGCTCCTTCATGCTCCCTCTCATAAACCCTTGATGGTCAAGCTGCTTTTTCATTCTGTTTTCCTAAACTTTGGACCCTCTCCACCTTTCCATTCACTCTGCTTTCTCTAAACATCCACCAACTTCACAACTTCACACCTACACCACCTCCTCCTGTGACTGTCCCTAGTTACCAGGTCCTTTTTTTCACTCAACTCCTTGCTCCTGCTGCTCCCCACCTTCTGCTGTCCTTTCTATCCCTCTTCTCTCTCTCTCTCTCTCTCTCTTTCTCTCTCCTCTCCCTTTCACCCCTTTTTCCTCACTTCTCTCTCTCTCTCTCCCCATCTCTCTCCTCTCCTCTCCTCTCCCCTTATCCCTCTGCTCCTCCCTCCCTCCCCATTTCCCTCCCTTACCTGCTCCTAATCCTCCCCTCTGCCCCTCTCTACCCTCTCTCTGCTCCCTTTACCCCTCATCCCCCCTTCCTTTATCTCCTCCTTGATTCCTGACCAAATTCTCTTATCAATTACCCTGCATTGGGCCTCTACTAACTACCCACGAGGACTCATCTGTACTATTACCTTTTATCTTATTTGTATATGACTGATAATGCAGTAATTTTTACAAGTGGAACTACTGTTCTGTATTGTGCTGTATATACACTGGTATTCTTGTATCAATCCCTCCCCTTCCCCCAGGACACATCTGGAAATCAGCTGATGCAAAGCTTAGTATGTCTTCCTGGTGGAATGCTTTAATAAATAAATAAATAATATTTTGTTCAGCCAGTTCCATAGAGTAATATAGAATAATTAATCCCCTTTGGGAGAACAAGTTGATTCTCAACCCCAAGTTAGGTCGCTGACATCAGTGGCACAAGAGCGAAACTCAAGTGCCTTACTGATGTCAGTGATCTAATGAGTAGTAGAATCAGCTTGTTCTCAATGAAGGTGGTTCTGTTATTTTTTATAATGCAATATAAGCTTGCTGTCTAAAATTTCTTCTACCTAACAGTGTTTCTTATTCTAATGGTTCGGCTGAGTGAAAAAGGGGTAATCCTGAGGCTTTTGCCGCTGATACAGTATGGATTAGTGATTACATTTGCAATAACCAATTTTGAATTAGCCACTGCAACTGGAATTTAGTGGTCCACGAAAGCTCTGCTCATGTTTATGCAATGCGGAAAGGGTATCGCTATTGTCATTAGCTGCAGATCAACCCTTTCGCTTCACGTTCCAAAGCGTGAAGAACAATAGGTTCAGCATTCCCAAATGTGAAGAACACGATCTGGAAAACATATGGGAAACAGGCTTTAGAGTGTATTATAATAGAATTTGCACTGATGTTATAGATAGAGCTGAATGAAATGAAGAAATGGCTAGCACATTTCAGGAACGAGGTTACCCACAGAGGGTTATCAATAAAGGGAAGCAAAAGCAGATTAGATATGCACACATACCTGGAGTGTCTCACAGAGAAAATCAGAATATTGAGGAAATGTATCGAATGTTGCAGGTTTCAGTTGAAAGTGTATCTATTAATGTGATTTTGTTTCCCAGTTGCACAATGGGACCAACTAAACTTTACTACCTTTTCTTCCACTACACAGGGGTTAGAAATATTACCAAAAGGAATGGGCATTCTGGGCTGGATATTCAGACTGCGCCTGGCAGTGGCGGAACCTGGGTGCAGCACAACTGGGCTGCACCAGAGCCAAGACTAGGCAATATTCAATGGTGATGCACCATGGCTCAGCACTGTTGAATATGGCAGGGGCGGTGCACATACTGCGCGATGGGCGGTGGCACTGCTCCAGTGCAAGCTACAGAGGGGAGCAGGGGATGCATCAGCACAAGACGGGTTGCATCAGGCCCATTACCCACGATATTCACCCTCCACAGTGGCACCAGCCACCCAGCACCCCCGTCATCGGCGGGCGGCAGCCAAATGACAGCATACAGAAGAAACTGTACGCCTATTGGGCCACTGTGTAGACCAATGGGCGGCAGACCATACTGTACCACACAGGTCCAGATCTGTGAATGGGGGGTGCTGGGTGGCTGGGGCCTCTGTGGGTGGGTGGGTGGGGAGGGGGTACCACCAGACCACCAGGTAGCCATTGGTTTGTACTTACGGCCCGCAACGGGCATTCAGGGTGGGTTCCACTAGACCACCAGGGATCTAATTCATTACACTGCAGCCCACGGTCAGGCATAGGATATTTCTTCAGCAGACAACTGCCTGCATCAGGCATACAGGAGGGGGGTCCACTAGACCACCAGGATGTATGTTTACATTACAGATGCCCGTAATTGGGCAATGGGGGGTCTGCTAGACCACCAGGTTATTTATCTTCATCACTGATGCCCGCGATCAGGCTTAAGGGGTGGGAGGGGGTCCACTAGACCATCAGGGGGTATGTGTGCTTCTTGGCGGTGTTCTGGGTGGAGTGGTGGCCACCACAGCTGGCGGCTGCTGTGTTGCCTGCATACAGCAGCCCACCTGTGAGTGGCCGGACTTGTTCCTACTTTCCAGGGCTCAACTTTGAGCCCCTATGTGGCACAATGCAGGGTTGCACCAGCATATGTGCCGCACATCCTGGGCTGAATATGCGGATGTGCCGGGCATGGGCACGCCTCGCTTCTGCACTGCATAAGATTACATTGCACCCCAGCGCATCGTGAGTTGTGCCACACTGGGCAGCCTTTTCAATATCCTGCCGGATTCAATGTGGGATTGCGCCAGTACATCTCTGTTGTGCCAGGTGCAACCCCTTTGAATATCCCGCCCTTGTATTTTACAAGCAGATTCAAATCTGGAACCATTTGCACAACAGAAACCTAGATTTGTCCATCATAAAGGTAAAGGTATGGGAGACTGGGTGACACATACAGTAGTTGTCAAAGACAAGAAGTCAAGGTATGCAGGAATTGGTTGCCTCTACACGCCAAGGGAAATTATACCTGTGGGCAGTGCAAGATTTTACTACAATTTGTAAAGAAAATAATTTTACTAGTACCTGTTCAGTAAAGGTGTTTAAGGTTAGGTACTTTTTTGACTGCAATACTAATAATTTGATCTGTTTGGTGAAATGTAATTGTTGTAGCCAATATGTTGGCAAAACATGCTGTAAGTTTAAAATAAGGGTGGGGAATCACTTATATAATATCAGCCATGGCGATTCTGATAATGCCCTTGCACACCATGTACAGGATTGTGGTACTTCTCATACTTTTAATTTATGGAAATAGACAAGGGCTGCCTGTCTAAACATGGAAGAGATTTTGAAAAGATATTTTAGGAAAGAGCCTATGTGGATGCTTAAATTAGAGATTTTAATGGCTCCAAAGGGTCTAAAGAGAAATACTTGATATTCTGCCTCACATTACATGAATTTAGCTTTGTGTTTTCTCTCCTTTGCCCAGTACTGATTTCTCAGATTGGATTGTCCACTAAACAAGCCATGTACATGATTGAGACTATGTGACAGAAACCATGGACTGCAAGAACAGAGCGAGATATCCAGCCATTTGAGACACAGATATATGGACTTGATATTTCAGATAGCTGTTACTTGACTGTCTTACCAGCACTTACAATTATTGAATTAGTACTATTGTCCATTTTGAGTATGTATGTAGGTAGTGCTGCTATATGGTTTTGTCTATGTATACAAATTCTATGCACTGTTTTTGGGTCTTTGTAGCTTTAAGGTTTTACACGTTTGCAGTAGCCACTTTAGTTAGTCATGTAATGCTGCACCTGCATATAATAAGTACATTAATCACTGATGAAGTATGCCTTAGGAAAGCACTTTGCATAAAACTGTTGGCTTTGCTTGGTCCGCCTACTGTTTGTAAGTAATGAATGCACTTTTGGCCCTTGCAATAAAAAGTATGTTTTAATTCGAAATATTGCTCAGTACTAGTTTTATGGCTGTGTAGGCAGTGATTGCAGTCGTTTATGGTAGCTCTAAAACAAGCTACTGGATTCAGGCCCTGGAACACTTCCATTTTGGAGCTTCAGAATGATCCTTCTGAAACACCAAAACAGTCGGAATCAGTCTGCCTTGGGGCAGTATTTGTTGCCTCCTCTGCAACTTCCACATTTTGTTGCAGAACTGCGTGATCAGCATGGGTCACACATTCGCCCTTCTGTTGGCGGCGCCATCTTGGGGCGACATATTATGCCATTTGACAGTACAGCGGAGGTTCATTTTAAACCTCTTGCATGAAATGTACTCTCCTCCTGCTAGTGACTGGCAGTTCAGTGCTCATCATTCACCACAGCTCCAAAATCTTACCTTATGCTGACTTTTTTAAGTCACAAGTTGCAGCCAGTTATACATTGCAGTAGCAGGTGCTGATGAACTGAATGGTCCCAAGTATTATACTGCGAACTGGATACACTGTTTCATAAGGGGCGTTATTCACTTGGTCGAAGCCCACTACTGCAACTTATGACTGGCTGCAACTCTGTGACTTAAAAGTCATATAAACCACGAGACCCGCATAAGATAAGATTCAGAAGCTGTGGTGAACTGAGTACTGAACTGCCATTGAATAGCAGCAAATGAGTATGGTCCATGCAAAAGTTTAAAATGAACCGCAAGGCACTCCTGTCTCAATGGCTCGAACTGAGTCACATCCAACCGAGTCGCGAGGGATTTCCAAACCAATTTCATATGGATGATATAATACTATGAAAAGTGCAGTCAGTC
This sequence comes from Neoceratodus forsteri, assembly GCA_016271365.2. Taxonomy (NCBI): domain Eukaryota; kingdom Metazoa; phylum Chordata; order Ceratodontiformes; family Ceratodontidae; genus Neoceratodus; species Neoceratodus forsteri. The sequence goes on along the minus strand of JADMNL010000024.1, from coordinate 117,463,268 downwards.
TAAGGTTAACTGTTGGATGCTTCAGAACTGTTTACATATTGATAACACAATGGGTGTGATATTCAAAGGAGTTGCGCATGGTGCAACAGTGATGTGCCATCACGCAACCCACTGATGCTGCGATATTCAAAAGGGAATCTGCTCGTGCAAATCCAGATGCGCCTGGTGCACCAGTAATGTATCGCGGCGCAGGGGTGTGGGGCGTGCCCATGCATATTCAACACATCCGATATTTAGCCTGGGATGTGCGGGCGCATGCAGGCACACACCCATCTTGGTGGCACGCATAGGGGGCGCAAAGATGTGCCCCAAAAACAGGAGTAGTGATCACATCATAGCTGGCTGCCATATTGCTGGGTGCAACATGGCAGCTGCCAGCTGTGGTGGCCACCCGAGCTCCTGGCGGCATCGTCCGGTGGCATAGCGCCCCCAATGTCCGATCATGGACTGTAGCAGAGACAGAGGCTGGTAGTCCAGTGGATTTCAACTCCTGTTCAGCCGGGCTGTATTGTTTCATCTCCCTGGTGGTCCAGTGACTCAACTTCAGCCAGATCGCTGGCCGTATTATTTTCAATTGCGGTCCAGTGATACCTGCATTTCTCCCACTCCGCCCACCTGCTCGTTACCCCACTCCCTCCCAGTCAGCAGTGGTGGCATCACCCCATCCGCAGCTGCCTGGCTATTTCTGTGACTGATAGCGATAGGCACGGTTCAAGATTGCCACAGCGGGCCAATGGGCGTAGATGCATTGAAGTTAGTCCCGATATGTGAATGATTCATTCACATATCGGGACTGTGTAGTACAGAGCTTAGACGCCCATTGGCTCACGCCTGTGGACCAATGGGCGACAGCCGCACTGTATGCTGTCAGTTGGCGGCAGCTGGGCGGCTTATGGTGGTCTGCCACCCGCTGGACTGGGGAGCGTTGCATGGGTATGAGTGGCAGGTTGGGGGTACAGGTACCACTGACCACTAGGGAGTTAAGAAAATATTACAGCCCGCAATCGGGCAAGGAGTTAAGTCCACTGGACCACCAGGGAGTTAAAATATGTTACAGCCCACAATCGGCAAGGAGTTAGGTCCACTGACCACCAGGGAGTTAAATATGTTACAGCCTGCAATTGGGCAAGGAGTTAGGTCCACTGGACCACCAGGAGTTAAAATATATTACAGCCCATGATCGGGCAAGGAGTTAGGTCCACTGGACTATCAGGAAGGTAACATCTTATTACAGCCCGCGATCGGGCAATGGGCGTGTTGCTGGTGAGGGGCAGGGGCATTGGTCCTCGACAGCTGCAGCCTGGCAGGGCGCCAGGCACATGTTGCAGGGATCAGTGCACCACATGCAAATGGGGCCATAATGACATGCAAATGACTCCATTTGCACCTTGCATACATCATGGACCCATGCATGTCCACAGCTGATTATCATGGTTGATGCACCTAGCACAACGGCACTTGCACTAGGTATCCCCTGCTCCTCTCTGGCCACTCTGGCGCTGGCACAGTGCCACTGTGCCATGACGCGGTGGCTGATGTGCCATATTCAATGGTGCGGAGCCACATGGCGCAGCACCATTGAATATCGCCCAGACCACACCCTGGTGCATCCCAGTTGGCGCTGGCGCCCAGCTTGCCTCTGCCTGGCGAGTTCTGAATATCCCACCCAATGTATGCATGGAAAACATTTATGCCAATGTCAGCAAAAATATAATTAATGAGCAACTGGTCTTTAATGCTTCTCAACTGACAGCGTGAATAGGTAACAATAAACAAACTTTGTAGGTCCCATGTGTGCAAACCAAAATGCAGAGGGACTGACTGTCTGAAGGCACTCATAATGCAGATAGGTGGTTGATCTGCCCCAATTAGCATAAGTGTAGCTACCCGTGAATGTAGTGTCTGCATTTTAATTCCACCGCTGTCAGTTTCATATAAATTTACTTATGTTACTGTTCAAATCTTTACATGCTGGTGGAGGTAAAATAATGACAAGATAGCAAATTTTCATTTTCTTCTGTTCACCCCCCACCCTGCCCATGCACCCATTTCCTGACTTGATGTACACTATCATTTTTATTTTTATTTCATGGTGATGTGGGATATCGAGGTAGCTGTAGACAAGATGAGAAAGAGTGAGATGGAAGTGCAATAACAGTCACGAAAGGAGCATAGCAGTGGCATCAGGGATCTCAATCAGGAATATTAACTCTTGCAACCAGGCGAGATTTGGAAAGAAATCGTAGATGGGGCATTGGATTATTTTGTATATATTGCTTTTGCTTGTGTAAACCAAGGCTCTCTAAGAGTTCCAATACAATGCTGTTAGAGTAAAAGAATTAGCATGGTGACCTACAGAAATATACACACTTGGCAAGATTACATGATCCCACTGTTATTGAATGGTTTGTTTGGTAGTGCTGTAAAATGCAGTATGGAATAGCAGAACATATTTACAAAAGACAACGCCCTACGCTCAAGATAATGTTAGGATGTAAAAATAATGCAACCTAAAGCAAGTCAGCACAACATTTTTATTTGTGAATATAAATAGTCACATTAAACATGGACTCAGATTTCTGTGAAGAATGTGCAGCTAGTACATTACACAAGGGAAGACATGTCAGGAAAAACAATTCATTTACAACATGATTTATCTATAGTATTTATTTACAGTTTTCTATGTATTCAATTGATTTTATTGCACATGGAGATCACTATAATAGACTTGGGACATTGGGAACAGGTAACAGTAGACAAACTTTGGGGGTCTGATGTGCAAACCAAAATTAAGAGGGACTGTCTGCAGGCACTCATAGCATAACAGGTGGTTGATCTGGCACAATTAGCATAACGGTAACCACTGTTGAATGTAGTGTCTGCATTTCGATTCCACCACTGTCAGTTTCATATAAATTTACTTATGTTACTGTTCAAATCTTTACATGCTGGGGAGGTTAGGTAGGCAGTGTGATTGATTAACTGACTTTTATGTTTGCTTGTGCACATGCGCAAGAAACATGTTTCGACAGCTTTCTGGAAGCAGGTTGTGGAGGTGCGGCACTGTTGTGGCCAATGCCCTGCTGCCTTTTAAGGCTTGGCCTGCTTTCCCCAATGCAGTGGCACGCTGCTGCTGCTGACACTAGTTCAGCCTAGCGTGCCACCACCTTCATTGTTTGCCGCTGCTGTCCAGGGGCCACCTCGTCGTGCAGCATCAATGACTGCGCGGCAATTAGGGCGACCCGTCATTGTAGGGGCGGTACCTTGCATGCCCGACCCAGTTTGCTGATGGGGAGCCCAGTCTCCATCGGCATAATGTCCCCACCCCAAGTTTCTGTTGTATGCCAAGGAGGCGCCCAATGCCGCTCGGCATCATGTACCCCATCTTTCTTTGCTGACGAAGTGCCCAATCCCATCAGCTTCAGTGCCCCTTCCCAGTTGAATTTGCGATGGGGAGCCCTCCCATTGGCATAATGTCCCCAATGAATGTGTGCCAAGGGGGTTCCTAACCCTCGGCTCTTCCCCTTATGTGCCCAGTCCCTCGTCAGCTATAGCCCCAAAACACTCAGGTGGCATGCTAGGAACCCACACCAGTGTGCCAAATGTCCCTTTAAAAGAAAAACCATCCTGCTGTGTTTCTTTTTTAAACCTGTAAACAGAAAACGGTCCCTCGTTGCATTTCGTGGCCCCTCCCCAACCTGTGCCCACCTCTGCCCATCCTGCCTCATCACACACCCCTCACCCCATACTTACCTCCGGCCTGGCGCAATGATCTTCGGTGGACCGGGAACACTTCTGCACTCTTCAAAGCTGACCGCAAACTGAAGAAATGCCGGTAAGCTGTATAATGGCATAAATAGGGTTTTTCAACTTAGGTGCATATCTCAGGCATTTTGGGAATTTTGGCACCAGATTTTCAACATGGAGTTATTGGGACCCTCCTCATGAATTCAGCCACTAGTATGGTGTTATTCGTCCCGAAGGTGATTTTATGTCACTGTGCGGAATTACCTTTCAGGGCAGTTAACCAAATGACAGTGCCACTGTTCATGAGGTGGGCTCTCAAAAAGCCTATGTTGCAAATTTGGTGAAAAAATCAAAAATGACTGTTTCACTAATTTGTAATATTTTCACTCCAGATTTTCAACATTGCCATTTTTCCACACCTCCTTATGAACAGTACAGCTGTCATTTTACATCCTGGCCAAAATGTGTTTCGCACTTTCGTGCCATATGGCTAGTTGCTGTGGGAAATCAGTTTTCAGGATAGATTGAGAAATGACAGTGACACTATTCATGAGCAGAGGTTCTAAATGCCTATGTTGAAAATTTGGTGATGAAAGTCCATAATGATCAGGTTACAAGTGTGCATTGGCGTGCTTCCGCACCCTTGTAACTTCACAAATTTGTAATATTTTCACACCAAATTTTCAACACTGGCATTTTTTCACACCTCCTTATGAACAGTACAGCTGTCATTTTCACATCCTGGCCAAAATGTGTTTTAGCACTTCTGGCGCAGAATAGCGTGTGGCTTTGGGAAATTAATGTTTGGGACAGATTAAGATCGAGCGAGTGAGAGAGAGGAGAAGTGAGCAAGCTCAACTGAGCTCTATTGGGACTGCTGCAGATTTCTTTGTGGGCAGAAAAAGGTGCCAAGGCAGGCAGGAGTCCAGTACAAAGGGCAGCCTGCAGTGCCAGGAGAAACAGAATGAGCGAGTGAGTGGGGGGGTGAGCGAGCTCAGCGGAGGTCTGTTGGGACTGCTGTGGATTTCTTTGTGGGCAGAAAAGGTGCCAATGCCGGCAGGAGTCCAGTACAAAGGGCAGCCTGCAGCGGTGGGAGAAACAGAATGAGCAAGTGAGAGAGGGGAGGAGCGAGCTCAACGGAGCTCTATCGGGACTGCTGTGGATTTCTTTGTGGGCAGAAAAGGTGACAACACATGCAGGAGCCCAGTACAAAAGGGCAGCCTGCAGCACCGGGAGAAACGGAGTGAGTGAGAGAGAGGAGGAGGAGTGAGCTCAACGGAGCTGTATCGACTGCTGCAGATTTTTGTGGGCAGAAAAGGTGCCAACGCAGGCAAGAGCTCAGTACAAAAGGTCAGCCTGCAAGAGGAAGAGTCGGGGGGAGGGAAGGGCAGCGGGAGGAACTGAGGGGAGGAGGCTGGGGCAGCTGCAATCTAGGTGCCAGCTGCACACTTGTGCAGACTTACATAGACTGATTGGTGTGTTCTGCTGGAAGATTCATATGTTCATATGTAAAATCACAGTGACTGTTCATGAGCAGAGATCCTAAAATGCCTATGTTGAAAATTTGGTGACAAATGTCCATAAAATGACTGTGTTACAAGCTTGCATTGTGCAGTTTCCACTTTCCTCGTAACCTTACCAAATCTGGTATTTTCCTCCAGATTTTCACCTTTGGCATTTTTCAGACCTCCTTATGAACAGTACAGCTGTCATTTTCATATCTGCCCGAAATATGCATTTACACATCTGGTGCAGAATACCGTGGTTGCTGTGGGAAATCAATGTTCGGACAGATTAAGAAAATCATAGTGACAGTGTTCATGAGCAGAGGTCACAAAATGCCTATGTTGAAAATTTGGTGAAATAATTCCACTAAATGACTATGTTATGCCAAGCTAGCAGTTTCCAATGCACGCCGGACGCTTGAGCATTTTTAATATTTTCACTACAGATTTTGATCATTGCTGTCTCTTCACACCTCCTCTGAATAGTACAGCTGTCATTCTTCACATCCTGCCCAATCTGTGTTTTCATACATCTGGCTACAATGGCACGGTTACTGTGGAAACTCAAATTTCGGGACACATTGACAAAATCACACTACCACTGTTCATGAGAAGAGGTCCCAAATGCTTTCATGAGGTGGAGGCCACAAAATGGCCATATTGAACATCTGTACTGCAAATACCAACAAATGCCTGGGGCGTTACGGTTTCTAACCATAACGTCCCACCCTGCCCCGAGCGACAGGCATCAGGGGTGTGCCTTTCGATTGCCGACTGTAATGCCCATCCCATCCAACCCACCCCTCACCCTGCAGCCAGTGACAGGCATCGAGGTGTGCCTTGGACTCTTCAGCCCCAGAGTTCACCCATTCTCCTATACTGCTGCACCTATTTCAGCATATGTCCTTATGGAGTGGGGTGACAGTAAAGCTGAACACCCCAAGGCACACCTCAACACTTCTCAGTGTCTGCAGGATAGGTGAGGTGAAATGGCATGAACGTTATGGGTGACAACCCAAAAGCACACCCCAATGCCTGTGCATCTCTGCAGGGTGGAGGTGGGGTTGGTGTGAAGTTCAATACTTCAATGCCATTAAAATTCTGCATCTGTCTAACTCCTGCACTTCCAATGCCAATACCAGCAAGTAAACATTCAGCATTGACAAATGCTTGTTTTTAATGGGTCTGTAAGTGTGATGGTTTAATGATGCATTGGGGCATGACATCAGATGACTGAAATAATGATCATCTAGATTTAATTAACATGTCCAGCTATTCCTTAAATATGACCAGCCACCCCACTACATACACACACCTGTCCCTGATGTTGAACCTCCATTTTGTTTTCTTTTTAATTTTGCCGAGAAAGGAACTCGGTGGACAATCAGCAAGGTGCTGCTCCACTTCTCATTGCTCTTTGCTCCCCAGAACCTCTGTGCTTCCTAAACCCCATTGCTGCTTTTTAAGACCCTTATATCCATCCCATTGCCACAGTTTTACCTGGCAGCCAGTTCCGACCCTCACGGAACAAAGGTGCTGCTCCACTCCCGATGCTCTTTGTCTCCAGAACCTCTGTGCCCCCTAAACCCAGTTACTGCTTTTGTTTTTAGACCGTTATATCCATTACATTGCCACAGTTTTCTGGTCATGTCCTCTCCTGACAATGATGAGCCCCAAACCAGAACACCTATCTACTCTATCAGTGGTGCAGAAGCATCCCTCATCTGGTGAATCACACTGCAGATGTTGTAGCCCCCACCCGAGAACATCACAATGTCCCCAACCATCTCTTTTCCTTTCTTGAATACCTCTATACAAAGTCTCCTGAAACAACTTGCAATTTGCTGTTTTCTTTTTAAAGCAAAGGACAACCTCGGTAGCTCATTACATTCCCTCTTTCTCTTATGTATTGCAAGTGGCTTCTTTAGCATCGTAATTGGGTAACGCACCTTCGTATACGAGGTCTTTGAAAATATAAATACACTTCTGATTCAGATCGAATTCATTTGGTTGCTTTTTTAATTATTATACGCATAATGCAATTTTAAACATTGCTTTGGGCAGCCACGACTCCCTATTGGACCTTATAATTTGATATGCCACATCACGAATGTGTGGGCAATTAATTTCTGTAGTGGCCATTGGTTTTACTGTGCCAAAGTTACATTTTGACACACTATTTGGCATCTATAACATTTCATTCAGGAATGGTATAAATATGCAGTGCATGGCTTTGATGACCTAACTAACTCTGTGACAGCTTGGGATGGAATTGTACACCATGCTGCATCCTGTGAGCCACTGTGATACATTAGTAACTGTGATTTCTGCAGTAAGGGATAATATTTTCTGTCCCTCCATGTGCTTGCTGTTTTATACATTTTGCACTGAAAAGAACACAGATGTGGTGGCTCAATTGTACATTAGCATATCAAGAGTCCCCACACCGTGAGTTGGAAATACTACTTATCAAAAATGCCACAACTGTAGGCAGCAGTAGGTCAGCACTTCTCAGAGATAGCTTTGATTAGATCATTTTAGGTAGCATATCCCATTTGCTGCTGACAAAACTCTTGAGTTAGTCAGTTCTGTGTAAATTTAATTTATAGAGTATAGCAGCAGTGTGACTTTAACCAACATCCACATTAGTCTAGGAAACACAATCCTGCTAGCCAGTCACTCAGTTTGCAGTTTTAAAGTACAAGAACATTGTGCTATTCAGTTCTCGTAGTCTAGACCGGCATCACACCTGAACCTGCTGTCCTGTCCATGTGTGTTGACAGTCTATGCCAGTTGAACAGCAAAACGTTTAGAACTTTAAAACTGCAAACGGAGTGACCACCCTAGCAAGACTGTTTTTCCTGGACTAATGTGGATGTGTTTAAGCACACTGCTGCTGTACGCTATAAAATGAATTTTACATGGAACTGGACTGACTCTAGAGTTTTGACAGAAGAGAACGGGATAAGCCACCTTGAAACATTCTAATTAAAGCTATTTGGAAGCAGAAATTGTTTAACCAGGAAAGGCACACTAAGCCAAAGCTTATTTCAGGTACGACTTGGAAGCACAAAGAAGTTAAGTGACTTGCTCAGGGTCACACAGTATGCAAATGGGGCTGTGGGATTCAAACCCAGTCTCGAGGTTTGCGGCTCAGAGCCCCAAATCACAACGCTACCCTCCCTATATTTCTGAGATGTGCTGACCTGTCCACAGTTGTGGTGTTTTTGCTGTATTTTAAACAATACAAATTTTCAATATAAAAAATAAATTCATACCATTAAGTACCTGAGGAAAAATATAGGAAAATCAGTAAAATAAAATGTAGCACACCGGTCGCATCACATTGTAACAAAGGCTAGAAATACAGTACTAGCCGAGGCACAACAATGGATTAGGACTGCCAGAGCCCTGAAGCTGAACTTGCAGTGTGTTTTGCAAGGTGGCTGTATGCACTGCAGCAAGGAAGCTATTCCAGAAATTCAGAAAACTATATTGGGGAGAACCTGGGCAGTTGATGGCAAAATAACAGAAAGAGCAGAGCACGAATGGCAAGGAGGTTTTCAGAGCAGCTGGGTAGATCATGTCACCAGAGTTAAAGCAGCAGTGCAACAATCTGGTGAAAATGTTGACCTTTACTTTTATCTATTTTTTAGATTGCCACTTACCTCCGGACTTGTATGATATCATTCTTTTCACAATTTGTGTCAGCTTTAGTATTTTTCTCATGTCTGAAAAAAAATAAAAGTATTCTCCTTTTAATATGGTTCGGACCTGGTTTCCATCAGTATTTGCAGTTGTTTTTGAACAAATATAGTTCTGTAAGGTCAGAGAACACAGCCTATTGCATAATTGTTAATTTAAGTCATAACAAGTGATATATATAATAAAAGCTGGGGAGGTGGTTATAACAAAATTTTAGACACCCCCAAGGTGTGGATGCCATATAAACCCAAGAGCAAAGCTCAAGGGGTTTGTACGAGGCATCTCACCAAGGGGTGTCCAAAATCAAGTTTCACACACCTCCCAGCTTTTATTTTATATAATTGCTGGGGATCACTTTTCGCCTCAGCAGTCATATAAAATAAAGAACATATGAACATCGAATGTGCCAGCAGAAACAGACCATCCGGTCTATCTAAGTCTGCTCGAGTGTGCAGCAAGCACCCCCTAGTTTGCAACTGCCCCACCCCTCCCTTTGTCATCCACTGCCACCCCACCTTCCCCACCTCAAAGAGAGCCCCCTGGCGCAGTGCACTTGATCGGCCTTCATGCAGTCCGCAGCTCGTGCTAAAAATCTCCTCATGGTAAAACATGTCATAATTTAGCCACTTTGGGAAGCGGTCCTTTCACAGTTTTTTGTTTCATAGTTTAAATTAACTTACCATTGATTCCAACTGGCTGAACTGCGACGTGCTGTCAATAAAGAGGACCGAAGAGCGGCTTTTTGCATGCTCAGACCTATTATAGCCCATGGGTTATAATGGGGAATTATAACCACTTTCCTATGGGAAAAAGCAGTCCCAGTTATTATACATAAACAATGGATGGACAAAACCAGCCGAAAATACTGATGAAGACCTGGTCCACACTGTATTAAAAGGAGAGCTCCTTTTATTATTTCAGACATAAAAGTACTAAAGCAGACTCAAATAGTGGAAAGAATGGTATCATACAAGTCTGGAGGTAAGTGGCAATGTAAAATAGCATAAAAGTATAGGTCAAAATGTCATCCGATTGTTGCACTGCTGCTTTAAACTCATTAGAGAGGATTTTCAAACCGGATCCATTTTATTATTACTTTGCATGTGCAAGGATTTCTTCTAACTTGTTTCTCATTAGGTGGTGTGGGTATCAGTGAGAATTTATTTTCTAGTAGGGCAGGGTCTGTGGCTACACATTGCAGGAGCCGTCCTCCGTTCTTCTGGCTCTAAGAGGAGTTTGCTACTGCTAGCATATACACTGTCCATTGTTAGTTTCTGAAAAGTCACTCAAGACTGTACAGAACTGAGTATCTTTCTCTTATCTATGGCCTTGTATCTTTGTACTTTGCACCTATTACTTTCAAGCATCAAATGATAGCTAATTGTTTTAACCACATAACTCTCGTAGCTCTTTTCTTTCCCTAGGGTAGTATATTACTAAGATACCCTCACACCTGCTTTTTGTAAACATTATTTAGTGGGCTGCATAAAAATAGCAGCAACTGGGTGTAACAGTGCAACGTGCACCTTACTATTAATTTTGTTTTAACCGCTAATTCTGTTTAAGTAGATGTGATCCATTTTTATGACTGGCTGCTTATTCTTGGATCCAAAGTCAGAAGATAATTACACGTCTTTTATACATTTTGTTTTAACCATAACTTTAATCTACCAAAGTTTTCTGTTTGTTGTGTAGCTTTATGCAACATTGTTCATGTAAGGAGTCCTATTACAAAAGCTTCTCCGAGGTTACATGATTTGTATGGTATGAGACAGGGCTCCTTGCTGCAGCACTGCATGATGCATTACTAAACACTTGCTCCAAGGACCGCAAGACAAGCAATTAAATCATTCTTTGGGGTTCTGTGTTATATGGTTCTATACTTGAATACACAGTGGTTGGTTTAGTTACTTTGATTTTTTAATTGACTGATGTAACAGTACTGGTGCTCATGCAGTTGATTCCTCTTTCCAGGGTTTTCCTGGCTGTAGAGCCCTAATTCTCAATGACAGGTGTTCTCACTGGTGCATGGAAATGAACTGCAGGCAGCATGTTAGTGGGGAGGGATGCAACACTGACAGGACAGTGGAAATGCAGCCTAATTTCTTCTGATGAAAGAAGTCCTGCTGAAACAATGGGTCAGGCAGCATATACTCCCCTGACATCTCATTGTATAGACAGTTGCTTAGCATGACTTAAACCTAAGTACATAAATGTAAGCAGGTTCTAGAAGATAACTGAAAATGGACTTTGGAAATACCTAGTACGTAATTGCACCTTAAGTTTTGTTTGTTTGTAATATAATGCAGTTGCTTTACTCTGCACTAACTCTGGAATCCAGCTAAGTGGTATAGTATCCCATATCTCAATCCTAAGATAAGGTGGATCTTTGAGTAGTAATATGTAAACATTTCTGTACAGAAAAGCCTGTAAAGCTCCATGAATTTAACAACGAGATTTTCTGGTTTCCAGCAAAACATTTCACAATTATCAGCCAAATTCAGTTGCATAAATTTCCCCAAATTTAGAAACTAAAGGCATGTTTACACTGCCAATGCAATGTCTCTGATCCTGAGTGCTGCTCTTTGCAGCACTACCCCAGATGATCCTGCAGAGTGTTTGCATGGCCCCTCCAGTGCTATTGCAAGCCACGATGGAGAGGGGATGTCCATCTCAGCGTAGTAGGCAGCATTGAGATGTGAGCATGTGCAGTGCACCTGAGCAAGTGGCACAGTTTGTCCACATGGCTACTTAAGCTCTTTTCTCCAGAATGCATCCCTACTTCTGTGCTGGTTGAGGAGAGGACCAGCAGACAACTTACCATGCTGTGGTAAGTGAGCACATGGCTGCTTTTGCACTGCTGCAGCCCGTATTGGTTGCAGTAGTGCAAAGGCAGCAGTGTAAGCTTGCCTATAAACAGTGATGGCAGAAAAGACCAAAGGTCCTTCTAGTCTGCCTAGAGTTCCCTGTCTGCCCTGGGGTCTATTGTCCATATGGGGTTTTATCCCTCCTAGGATACATTTCATGACCTTCCTTTTTTCCTATTACTACAGAGTACATTTAAAAAAAAAAAATTAGAAGGTCCAGAAATTAGAGTTTTATGGAATTAGTCCTGCCTATGTAAACAGTAATTTTTTTTTTTACAGAAACTTGGAAAATCACTTTAACATTTATTTATTGAAGATTTGGAACACTGATAGCTTTACCAGATATTTCTCACAGTTAGGTATGGCAGGTTTAGGTGAATTGTACAGAATATGGTGCACCCTATACAGATCGCCAAATTCTTTCTGTGCACAAGCACCAAACCTCCATAACAAAGGCTCTCAAGAATGCCATTGTTCACACCTCTAGAAGTTCCAGTTTGCAGTTCTTCAGCTCTGAGCCTCTTGAAATTTGTGTAATGCATGCTAGTGGATATACAGGCTACCTATTCTGTATTTCCTGCAACTTAATGATCTGTTGATATGTGGGCGAGGTCCGCGAGCGTTATGGCATCACTGGAGGTTTACTAGAGCACTGTGGAAGGGCGTGACCAGACTGCTATCCAGTGTGCTTCCACAGTGCTCTGTAAAATCCAGTGGTGCTGTTTATGCGGTCCTTCCCTTTGTGGGCACATAAAGACACACCCTTGGCCGGTGCTCTACTTTTGCTTAGACAACTGCTGAAGTGATGGCTGCCATGTCCGAGATGGCAGCTCCAACTAAAACTGTGCATGCGTGAGTACCACTCATGCACAGTTCTGTCCAATGCCACCATCTTGCAAACAGTGGACTCTGGTGTGGTGAGAGCTATGCATATTCTTTTACTTGCTCTCATTGCAGTCACTTAACTCTGAACAGCCGTATCAGCTCTGTCCAGAGTTTGTTTACCTCATTATTGGTGAGGTGTGTGTGTCACAACTCTCTTGGGTGGATTGGGTGCATAGACCCCACAGTGCAAGATTGGGGCTCTGCAGGTGGGTACAGGTAGCCTCAGTGGAAAGATCAGTGCTCTGTGTCTAACAGTATGTACTGGGAGTTGTTTTTATTTTCTGATGGATTCAGAGGTGTCTTCATCACAAGAAATGAACTGAACAGGAGAAGAATGAACATCTTCTGGTGTCTTCAGGCCCTTTCAGCTTATGTTGACACAATCATCATATCCCTAATTAAGCAGGTGACTGGGGTCTTTAAGGCCACGCCCAGATGAAGAACGTTAAAGGGAGCAGCGTGGGGAAGAAGATAAATGAACTAACTATGTCTGACCTGGAAGCAATGTGATCCAGAATGGATGTCACATTTTGTTTTCAATTTATCCATATCGCCAGTCATGCAGTAATGCACTTATTGAATTTTAGAGGCTTTAATCATCATATTCATTGATTTCTCATAAACTGGAGGATTTGGACCCTTCCAGTGTTGAAGGATTCATTTTTCCATTGATGAATAGCAAATACAGCAATTTTTGTGACTGCTCAGGTAGATAGCATGTGACAACCTGAGCATAATAATAATTCAGGGTAAAATTGGACATTTTTAGAAATAAATCCACAACGTTGTCACAAGTGTCATAGAGAGAAAGGTCAGGAAGCATAGATAGACTAGGATAAGTTTTAAATTTGCAAGTAGCATATGAACATACAGAATTTGCCAGCAGATAAAGACCTAGAGGTCTATCAAGTTTGCTCGAATGTGCAGCTAGCTTCCCTGATTCTGCAGCTGCCCTCCCTTCTACCCTTCCCCATATATTGTGCTTCTCCCCAGCCTCAAACCCTGCACCCTCCCACTGTAGCCAGCCACGCTCACCACCACACCACATGGCGAGCTCAAATATTGTGCCCTCCCAGCTCAAGCATTTTATTATTATTGATAACAATAAAATAAAAATAAAAATATATATTACAGTGGTACAGTTGCACCACCCAGGGGTGTCTCCGCTATATAGTCCTCTTTGGTCACATGACCTATCATGTGACCACTCCAGATTTTTCTAAGTCCCTGTTTTCACCTTTGCTCTTATACTGACTGACCACTAGGGTCACTGTTTCCCCTCCTTTTCCTGGCCCCTCCATCCTCTTGTCTTTCCCTCCTTTCAGTTGTCATTTCCTGCCCCTGCACCATCTACCTTAAGGAGACTCTCCATGGTCAGCTGCTCCCCAACTGGAACCCGGGTACAGGCTCTTACTTTAAAATAACGATTGGGTGATCACCTACCCCCTTCTCATCACTGCAGTCTACATCTCTCCCAGGGACCAGAAGCAGGCCTTTCACTCTGTCCTGTCCTATCTTTCCTCACTCCCTCCACAAAACAAAAATTGTCCTTGGCAATTTTAACATCAATTAGCTGGCCAAGACCGCTGCATCTTACATAGATGCTGCAGCCCATTGACCCTAACCCAGGTAGTCTCTTCCCTAAATGGCTAAACAACCATATGGGGTCCTCCTTCCTTCTTGACCTGGTCTTCACAAATGCCCCCACAGAATCATAAACACTGCAGTGCTTCCCAATGCACTTAGTGATCATTCTCCTGTTCTCTGCTCCTGGTCCTGCAAAGTCCCAAAGACCCCACCTAAAATAACTCTCCACTGCAAGATCGGACCTAGTAAACTCGCTCATCTAAAATTTTAGTTATTTTATTTATTTATTTAGTTTTTGTTGACGGGTAAGTACACTAGACAAATCCTGCCTATTTTCAGGCACGACCGGGGAGGGGATACAGATGAATGCCAACTGATCTTGAATCAGATTAAGCTGTTGGTGGTATTTTAAATCCCATCTCAGAACATGAAACTGGACCCTCTTAACTAATACCCTCGACCCTGGTCATGCTCTTCACCCTTTCATCTTCACTTTTAATGCAGCCGGTGACAAATTCGCCCCCCTGACTAAAAGGATGACTAGAGGTAACGCCCTTAGATCACCGACCACCTCCTTGATCTTATATGACATCGGACTCTCTATAGCATCTTTCCAATGAGACTGGCTGGTCAGCGGATAGGCAGTGTATACCATGAGGCCTAGAATAAGTGCACGTGGCCTTATGCAAAGTCAAAGCGAGTACTATAAAGCATCCCTAATGTCCGCCTGGGGCTCCAGCTGTAAATTTTGGAATACAAAGGAAATTTGTGGCAAGGTCCGCAATCCACCCCTGCTCAGACTGTTGTTGATGGCAGCCTCACCTCGGATCCCACCCTCACTCGCTAATGACTTTAACCTCCTTCACCGACTTCTGCCATGTCCTCCCTCAAACATTTTTGATACCCCACCTGCCTGGTCCCCCTTTCTCCCCCTTTTTCTCCTCCCTTTGTCTAAAATCTGTCACCCCGAGAAGGCCAAACCCTACCTTTAAAAGCCCTAAGTGGCTCCTACCAGTAGCAACTCCTTAGACCTGAGACTTCTCCACCTCACGCTACAGGATGTCCTTACCCACTTAATCACATTCTCAACTGCTCCATCTGTCTAGGAAATTCCCACCCACTGGAAATTTGCTTCCATTACCCCATCTTCAAGTGGGGACCACCCTGCAACAACAATTACCGGCCCCATCTCCATTCTTCCCCCATCTAAAGTGTTGGGGTGCATCGTCTCAGATCAGCTCACCAACCACCTCACTAAGGACAACCTCCTCTGTAAGCAACAGCATGGCTTCCGCTAGAGCCATAGCATCACTATGGTCCTCCTTGAGTTCACCTCTCATGTCCACTCCACCTTGGACAGAGGCCACATCACTGGCACCATCTTCATGGATCTCTCTTAAGGCTCTCGACACGTCAAACACTCCCTCTTACTGACCACTCTCTCCACCCTTGGTTTTTCCCAGGATGCTTAAACTGGTTCACCAACTATCTATCTGACCAGACACAGCAGGTCAAAATTGGTACCACCCTGTCCACCAGCCTCCCAGTTTGTTCTGCTATCCCACAGAGCTCTATTCTAGGCCCCTGTTATTTAGCCTTACCTCAGCTCCCTCCCTCCCTCCCTACAACCTGCTCTGGCAACTTACTCCTTCATGCGGATGACGCCATCCTTACTACTCTAGTCCAAATCCTTTCAACTCCACCAATCCCTCCAAACCTCCTTCACTGAAGCAGAAGGATGGTTCTCCACCCAGTGCCTAATACTAAACTATAAGAAGATCAAGGTCATGTTTTTTGCACCCTCAAGAACCTGTCTCCAAATTCTTAATGCTAACCAGTCTCCTCTCAAACAAGTGGAATCCTTTAAATATTTGGGCATCACCTTGACCTCCACCAGCACATCCATCTGCTGTCCACCACCCTTAACACCAGAATCAGCATACTCTACCGGTATAAACACTGCCTCCTCCCTACACCTTGACTTGCCATCACATCCTCGGTCCTCTCCTCCTGGACTATGGAATGCTTGTATATAGCGCGCGACCACCTCAGCCATCAGCAGACTCCGCTATCACTAAACAAAGCCTGGCGCATTATCCTTGGCTGTGACCATTACGCCATACCTGCTCCCTTTATAGGTCCACAAATTTGCTTAACCTGGACAACAGGATCGGGTTTTACACCTGCCTCAAAGGCGAAAAAGATCACCCTCGGTCTCCCCCGCCTCTCCTCAATCATACACCCAGCTTCAGTGTCAGAACCACTAGTAGTTCAAGACAAGTCCCTTCTACTGGTTTCCCATTGCCGGACCTCCCAGCTTCAAATAACTTTAGTTACAGGCCCCCTCCTGGATGAATGCCTCCCAGCTCTATAGCAAATGAAAAAGAATTGGCTCCTTCAAATCCTTGCTCAGGGAGCAGCTTTAGTCCTCAACTCCTGCTGCTGCCTCTGGACCCCAACTCTGACTCCCTCCTGTAACTGCCTGCCTCCTCCCCTTTTCTCCCCCCTCTGTGACAATGGCCCTTGGCCAGCCTCTTTTTCCCCATCCTTCTTTGAGTGGCTATATAGAACTGATTGTCAGCCTTTAAATGGAATTCTAATGAAATCAGATACTTGTCTTATTGTACTGAACCTATAATTATGTTGTCACTGTAATTTGGTAGTATGATGTGGAACCTTTGTAAATGAGTCCTTGACTCAAAGGTAGTTTCCAATCTTCAATAAATAAAAAAAATAAAAATTATAACATGGTCTCAAAATGCTGCAATCTGATTGGGCTGTTAGGATTTTAACAGCCTTACAATAATCCATGTTATACTGTCATGTGCAGCCTGATCACCCTGGCACATGGTTTCTTCCTGTCAGCATTCTGTCCTCTAGCACTGCTGAATTACTAGAATGTTGCATTCTGATTTTGAGCCAGCATTCTTTAACTGTTGGTGGAATAACTATTTGATTAAAAATCTCCTCTAAATGAGGAAAACATTCAAAAGTATACTTTTAACACTTTTCTTTTGGAATAATTGTTATAATAGCAATAAGGCACTCCTAGCAGTTAGATTAACAGTCAATCACTCCTAGGGCAATGTGGCACTCAGCTGTGCCTCGTGATACATTACACACCTAGGGGTGATTAACGAACTATTAATCTAACCTGTCATGCCTTATGTTGCTTAAATCTAAATGTTGCACTTTAATAACTTGCAACTGTTCAACAGATTTGCACAGAGGTTTTCATGTGCAGTCTTGTAGGGTAGATCTCTTAATGTGCCAACTTTCTTTCCGATCAGATATGCGGATTCTGAGATCTGGATAGTGAAAAAGTGATATTTTTCAGGATTGTTTGCTGTCTCTTTGTCCAATACTAGAGCCCAGGCAATGGGAATCTTGGTTTAAACTTTTCAGGTAGAAAGGGCTTGATCCATAGATGTGCCTTTTGCTGGTTTTGGGAAAAATATTATTTCATTCGAAGGTTATTAATTTTTAAAATTTCAGTTCTGAGCATGTTCAAAAGAGTTTTCAAGATGTTGGAAATGAAGAAAAGGATTAGGTCATACTAAAAAGGATCTTTTTCATATAGGTGAATACTTTTATGGTAGGGAAAATCCATTATCACTGCCTCCATCTTGTTTTCCATTTTTACAAAAAAATGTCAAAAGCCACAAAAATGATATGTTGCACAGTGACCATCACCTGTATCTTGCTCATCGGGACCCCGTTAGGTGAAGTTTATATTTAGTTTGTGTAAAAATGATCCCCAAAAAGTGTGTGTGTGTGTGTGTGTGTGTGTGTTTACATCCTTATTCATGACTTCGCTTCTACTTTTTCATATGGCCAAATGAAAAATAATTTAGCAATACAAAAAGGATCATAACATGTCCTTTTACCCTGGTATCTAGTGGTACCCCTCACCTTCCAATTGCTGTTCCAGTATTTCTGATCCTTTCCCTGTTGTCTAGTGGCACCCCTCAATCACCACCCTTGTGTTTTTCATTGTTTCCTGAGTGTCTAGTGGCACCCCACTGCTGCAATCACCATCCCCATATTACATTGCCCTGTAATAAGGAAAATCATCCTCGATGTCTTTTCCCTGTAAAAAGAAAGCTGTCCCTCACGATCGGATCCCCACCCTGACCTCCCACTGAGCACCCACCACCCTACACACCCCACACTCCACACACCCCTCACTCACCCTAACAGGTCTCAGGATGAAGATCCATTCTCTGATTGAAGACACGCCCTGCTGTTGGAACCATCAACTGCAATATGAGAAACTAAGGTACAGTAAGTGTGGTTCAAGGTATTTCAATGTTTTATTTTTAACTTTGATGCATAACTTTGTCATTTTGCATATTCTGATCCCAAAGTTTCAACATGTCTTTTGGGACCCCCTCATGAACAGTGGTGATGGAATTCTGCAAACCAGCCCAAAGGTGATTTTGTGGTTGATTGATGAAATCACCCTTTGGGCAGGATTTGAAAATGTTCACTGCCGAGTTCATGAGGTGGTGTCATTAGAAGGCTATGTTGAAAATTTGGGGTAAAATGTGTAAAATGCAAAGTTATGTTGTACACTTGAAATTTTACTACCGATCATAACATTAGTCATTTTAAATATTTAGACACCAAATTTTAAAGATAGCCATTTTAAACCACCTCAGGAACATGACAGTTGTCATTTTCAAATCCTAGTCAAACTGTGTTTTACACCTGTGGTGCAGAATGACGTTGTGGTAGCACAAAGAAAACATTTTGGTAGGGATTTGAAAATTTTCAATGCCAGGTTCTTGAGGTTGGGTAATAAGAAGGATATGCTATTTGGTTGCTATTTTGCTATAAATGCAAGCTCTGGGCCCTCTGGGCTCTGTGCTTCCACAGTAACATATATGTATGCATCTATGGAGGGATGGGCCCTGCACTCCCACAAGCAAATGAGGATATGATTACACTATTTCAAAAGTAAGAAATTCTTTGCAAAAAAAATGTTGTTAATGCATTAGTTAGGATTAAAGCACCAAAAGCAGGGAACCTCACCCCACCAAAAGCAGGGCATCCCCCCACACACTGCAATCAGCAACAGGAGAAACCATTATGGTTTGACCTCTCCTACATCTTCACAAATCAGGTATGGGATGTGTCTTGGGGCTGTCAACACTAACACCACACCATTCTCATGAATTCTGCACATTTCAGCTTCTTTAATGGTGGTATGGGTGAGCATTAGTGTTGACAACCCACGAGCAGGAAGAGGTCAAACCATAATGAGTTTCTCCTGATGCTCCTGAGTGGGTGGGGGATCTGTTAGGATTAGAAACCCTAACATTACATTTCCCTACTTTTGCAGTTTAACCCAAACTAGTGCATGAACAGTTTTTGCACATATATTTATAGGCAGTTCAAACAAAGTCCTCGTCTGAGATCATCTCTAAATCTAAATCTGGAAAACAAAAACATTGCTGTGGATGTCTTTGCCTGGCAGTTTTTAACTCTGCATCCTGTCCTCATTAGTTGTATCTTCTTTGTCATGCAGTGTAACAAAACTTTGTTACTGCCCTTCCAGTGACTAGCCTGAGGAGTCCATCTAGTCTGGACAGGTGAAAAAATAAATTTCTGTCCCAGACCTGGCCTCCTGTTGACAATTTTGTAAACAAGTTTGCAAAGGTCAAACTACATCTCAAGGTCAAATCATTTGTATTACAGATGGTCTTTCCTAATAAACCCAAAGATCTTAGACACCATGAACATATAGATTTGCAAACTCAGAGAAAGCAAGGGCAAAACAAGGAATAGAAACAGCAAGTGAAGAAAGGGAGATAGCAGGAGGAGACTGTGGGACCTTTGGAGTGGCCAGTATCTAGTGTCACAAGAATTAAATGTACTTGCACAATTAGACAGGCAAAGATAAACAAGTGGTAGAAATAAGATAGGAGTGAACAGATTCTCACTTTTAACTCTCTTTGCATAACAAGTGGGCAGAATGTTATCCAACCCTGTCACACCAATACTGAGAGAAGAAAGGACAAAATATGATCACATGGAGAATCAAGGCGTTGCATTAAGGCATGTTGGGCATGAGCTGGAAATGGACTGATTAAATTTCAGGGCATAATGAATTATTTGTTGTTGTTTTTTTGCTTTAAAGTTTTATTTGGTTATTGTAGAAAAGAAAAAACTAAATACATCAAGCAGGAACATACAGAGAAAAGAGCAGAGTTTAATAATTAAAAAACATGCTTATGCAATAACTGAAATTGTCAGATCTCATATAAGGAATTACATACAGTTAAACATACAAATTCACAGGTTCATTATAATGTAGGATCCATGTTAATAAATAAAAACAAAATGAGATTTTGACATTGGAAGCTGGATCAGGACTGAAAATAATAATAATTAGTTAATTATATAGTACTAAAATATGCAAGGAAAGGTGCCCAGTTTTTTTCAAATAAAGACATTTTTCAATAGCTTGATGTTAATCTCTCATTATTTATGATTTCACCCATCTTAGAGGTCCACACTGCATAGACAGGGAGGAAGGAGATTTCCAATGTGAGAGAGGATTGTCTTGAAAGTTAAAGCAGCTGACCAGATAACAGAGTTTTGGCCCTTACTTAAACTACTTTGGCCTGTATTTATTCCTAGGATGAAACATTTCGGATTAAAAGGAATCAATGAGTCAAAGGCAGATTCACACACCTTGTGAACCTTCTCCCAACTGTCTTTGATGGAGGGACAGGACCAAAGCATATGACCCAGATCAACATCTGCCTCTGACATCTCCAGCAGTTCCTATCTGTCTGAAAGCCCTTTGAAAATAGCTTTTATGGGACTAATTGCAATAATGAAGAATGTTATATTGCACTGCCCTAGCTTGGATCTTTCTGTTACTGCAGCAGGCATTATCCCAGACTGAGGCCCATTCCTCAGCAGTTATAGATTCCTCAGTGTTGCCCTCCCATTTACTTTTGGCTGAGGCTGATAATAAAGAGGGATCACTTGTGCTCATTAGGAGTTTATATAGTAGACACATTCCTTTTCTTAAGTTTGCTGTCTTAAAGACAGAATTCCACTCAGAATCCTCTCTAAGAGTTAGGCCTACTCCTAGAATTGAGTCCTGAAGAGTCTTTCTTAGCTGGAGAAAATAAGCAAAATGGAATTTTGAAATATTAAACTGTTTTTTGAGTAAGTTAAAGGAAAGTAGTTCCTCTTTTTCACCCAGTAGATCTTGCAGATTTGTAATACCTAGCTTCTGCCACTCAGTGTTTATTAATGGTGTTTGATTATATAATAACGTAGTATTATTCCTAAGTGCAGTCAAGCAAGCAGGTACATTTTTTTTTTTTTAGTTGTTTAACCAGGAGTGGCACATCTTTTACAGGTGCGACCTGGGAGCACAGGAAGTTAATTGACTTACTCAGGGTCACACAGTATGCAAGCAGGGCTGTGGATTCAAACCCAGGTCACCAGATTTGCAGCTCAGAGCCTTCAACCACTGCACTATACTGCCTTCAATGTGAAGCAAGTTCTTCATTTTTTGATTACCCAGATGACATTATTAATACATATATTATCATTCAGGTAGTAGGAACCTTGGTAAAGAGACAGTCAGACAGTTTACATTGTTGTAAGATTTGCATCTCAACCCTGAACCACAAGGGTAGATATTTGTCTCAGTGAGAAGTAAGGTACCAGGAACTTTGTTCAAAATGAAAAGCAAAATAGTATTTTCCCAGCGTGGAGTCTAAAACCACCGTCAGACTTATGAGCCCTAAGTTTTGCAACAGATAACCTAGAGTAGAGGAGTTCCAGAAAAACTCTAGTTACTTTATTTAGTGAATTCAAAGTTCCCTTGTCAATTTTCAGGGTAAGTTCTGAAAAGTAAAATAATTTAAGGGCTATAACCATTTTAATTGAGTTAATTTTATCCCATATAGATAAATTAAGGCCTTTCCATTTTGTAGGTCTGCTTCAATTTCTTTTACTAGAGGTAGGAGATTTAACTTTACAAAACTGTGGGTTTCTTGGGATAATTTGATACCTAAATATGCTAAATAGCTAGAGCATCTAAGTTCAGACTGTATCATCCTAGAGAGTCTGCTGGACATAAATCTGAGTTTTGAGATACAATCTGAGTCTTGGTCCAATTTAATTTAAGACCAGAGAAGTTGGCAAAGTCATAAAAAATTCTGCCTAAGTGTGCCACTGATTCCCTTGGATTTGTAAGAGAGACTAGCAAGTCATCTGCATAAGCAAATACTTTAATGTTGATTTTGCCTGTCCTGATTCCTTTGATCTCATGACAGTCAGAGATTTTTCTAATTAATGGCTCAATGGCCAAAACAAATAAATATGGGGAGAGAGGACAACCTTGTCTGGAGCCTTTACATAAACAGAAAGAGTCTGAGATAAAGTAATTGAGATCACGCTAGCAGAAGGCTTTGTAAAGAATTTTAGCCAAGATATCAGGGTATCTCCCAGGCATAATTTTTCAAGTACTTGAAAAATGTAGTTCCATTTAAGGAATCAAAAGCTTTGCAGAAACCAAAGGCTAGTACTGCAGCTGGATTGTGCATTTTTCTCTTTCCAAATTACATTTAAAAGCCTACGCATACTATCTGCTCCATTCCTGCCTGGTACAAAGCCCTCTTGCTCTTCCCCAACAGTTTAGTAAGGTAGGACTTCAGTCTAAAAGCTAAAATAAAGGCAATAATTTTATAGTCAGCATTAAGGAGAGAAATGGGCCTGTAATTCTCACTTTGCAAGGGATCCTTTCCATCCTTAAGAATTGAAGTGATTTATGCATGATACATAGAATCAGGTAAGGGATATGAGGTAGAAGATGAAATAAAAACTTTGAAAAGGTGATCTTTAGCTTTATCACCTACAGCTTTGTAGAATTCTCCTGGCAAACCATCTGGACCAGGTGGCTTATTTGGATGGAGGCCTTTAGTAATGCTATCAAATTCTGCTCAGGAAATAGGAGAATTCAGGACTTTCTATCTTTTCATCAAGACTTGGAAGGTTAGCTGAATCTAAAAAAACTGCAAGCTTCCCACATCCTTCTTACCTGAATCTGAGTACAATGTCTTGAAAAGATTCAAATTCAAGTTTATTTTAGAACTTGAAATCTCAGTGGTATCTAGAGCATTAGAAATACCTGGAATCAAATTCTGACCTACCCTCTTTTTAAGCTCGATGAGCCAAGAGCTTCCTGCCCTTTCGCCAGCTTCCCAAAAATTTTGCTTAGTCCTATATAAAGAATATTCTGCCCTAGCAGAATATATTTTATTGATATCACATTTTAGCTTAGTAATGTTATTTAGCAAAGTTCCTTCTCTTTTGCAGTTTGTTTATACTAATTTTGTAAGTCTAAGAGTTTCTGCTCCATTTGGGTTAATCATTTTCCTTTGCTTTTCTTAGAGGATGCAAAGCTAATAATCCTACCTCTCATGTAGGCTTTAAAGGAGTCCCACAGACAGCCTGGAGAGACTTCCTCATTGTCATTAATGACAATGAGACTATTGTCATTAATGCTAAAAAGTCTTCTGCTTCCTGATCTAACCAGGGTTTAAATTTTGGATCTTGCAGGAGAGAGATATTTAGCCTCCACCTAATGCAGTTACTCCTAGAACCTTCAAAGTGAATCACGTGTAACCCTTTGTTACCCGGGGTTACTAGAATCCCAGTAAGACCTAGTGGTAGGCAGGAAGGCACCTTGAGAAACTCCAGTTAAATGGGTTTCACACTGTCTCACTCTGTCCTCAGTCACAGCTGAGATTGGAGAGATGACATCATTATAGAATTGTTACAGCTGCATGAGCCACATTTGGAATCTTCAGCTCAGAGTAGTTCTAGAACCTTGGGAATTTGAAAAGCCAGTCTTCCGTTTGTCCTTGAGCAAGAAGGAAGCATCAGACTGTAGTTTGAGTTTTGCCTCCATACAGAAGGAAGTTTTTCTGTGTTTCACCATTCTTCAAGTGGTGGAGACTGTCCCTCGGTATCAGTGCCCCCTCCTCCGGGGTAGGAAAAGGTCTCTGTGGGTTCCAGGGGCAATCCCTTTTCCCACCAAGGAAAGAAGCTGCCTGAAATTACTTTGTCTGTTTGGGTATACAGAAAAGGTTAAAGGACTTCACCTGTGGGGCCCTGCAATGATTGGGTGAGTGTTTGGCTCCAGTGTAAGGGGCAAACAATGTTTTTTCAGTCAGGAAATGTTATTGGGGACTGCTGTTTGGAGGACTATATACGCTAGGAAGAACAAATGGAGCAGTCAGTTTAAAGTTTAAATGGATTTAGAGTTCACAGTAGAGGGGTGCATCAGTTCATCCACCATGCAATCTACATTTTACAGTCCTGAAGTTTCTGAGTGTTCAGAGAAATGGCTGGGTATGGGCTGTGGGAGCTGGAGGTGGATAGATCCCCATCTTTAGTAACCAGGTCCACCTCACGGATTTCTTCTGTTTTGCTACTTGCCTCATGCACTTGGCCAGTGATAGGGTGGGTACCAGATCGGGTCGCAACTTGAAAATTTCTCTAGAAGTCGCAGACTTCAAGTGTGTGGGAGCCACAGTTTGGGAGCTTCCTTGTTTGATGGGATGTCTTTCCAAGTAGAGTTTGGGTTCATTTGCCAAGTGGACCATCAGTAGAGTGGCTGGCAGGGGAGCCAGGCCAGTCGGACTGTGTATCCAATGCGCATGCAAAGTCTGGGCTGAGTGCCTGGTGGGTCCAAAGCCAGACAACTGTTGTAGTGTTCATTCCTCAAATGGACCGCTGTGTTTAACCTCTAATCTGCATTACAGTTACGTAGCCCTGTGGGACCATACAGAGCTTTGTTTATATTCAGTGAGTTAATAAATAAAGCCACACTGAAAAATCCCAATTCTGGTTCTGGACATTACAGTTATTGCTTCCTGTAGTTGGATTTACTTGGGTGCCCCTGTGCAGAGTAGTCAAACCTAGGCCTCTGTGCCAAGTAGCCTCATCCTTCCCCGACCGAGATATATACTCCCCACCAGGTATTGCTGTCAAATGCCAACAGCATGCCACCTGTCATTGTTTTGGTAAAAGGACAGGGTGGGAGGGTTACACACGGCCTGTATTAGTGCATGATCAGAGGGGATATCTCTTTAATATGTGATGACATGATATTCGATGCCAAATGGTTGGAAACAAAAATCATGTCAATCCTGCTGTAAGAAACATGCCTCACTGAATAAAAGGAATCATCTCTTACACTGGGATTTAATAAGTGACAGGCATCCACTAAATTTAGGTCAGACATAAGTTTTTGATAGCAAGCTGAGAAGCAAAATCTTAAGAGGACAGGGAGAAGAGCTTCTATGGATCAGATTATCTGAGACTTCATTAAAGTCTCCTCCCAAAATAAGGTTTTTGTGATTAATCATACTTAGATGTGTATTTCGGTCCCTGACAAAATAGCCTGTCCAGAATTGGGAGCATGAATGTTACAAAGGAGAGTTCCTCCCATCTATAACACCTTTAAGAATTTGAAATCTGCCTTCTGGGTCAGCATAATGTGGGCTTTTCACAAAGTTAATCCCTTTCCTAAAAAGAATAGCGTGCCCTTTTTAATTAAAATAAACTAAATTCCATTTGTGGAACCCAAGATCTAGCTAGTTCTTTTGCTTCATCTTCCTCCAGATGTGTTTCCTGGAGTAAAACAATATCAAGTTTATGTTTGTTTAAATATGCTTGAATTTTTTTGTCTTGACTTTAATATTCCATGAACCTATAGAAAAGTTTGACATTCCTAGAGATCTACAATAGTATGTGAATAAAATAGAATTAAAAGTTTAAACAGCAGCCAAACCTAAAATTACTTAATAGGCTATGAAGTGCTTTATACTTAAACTAAGAGCTATGAAAATGTATATTATTATAAATTGTAATAATAGAGTTCTATAACAACTATAAATAACAAATGGAGATTTAGAATGCAAAACAAAAGAAAAGCAGAAGTAGTCCAAAAGTCAGTAGAGTAGAATAGACTACTGATGGACCTCTAACCACTGAAGCTTGGTCCAAGATGGTGATGTAATCACTGGTCCAGAACTCTAATCTTAGTCTACCTGTGTACAACCTAGCTCTGCAATAGAAGTGCAGACATGTATGAACAGCAGCCAATGCAAGAAAATCTGTGGTAACAGTTTGAGTAAAACATAAATTACACAGTAATTGGGTTTAAAATTAGATTAGTTGCAGAAAATTTTAAAATATAATGTAATTTCCATTTTTTAATTAATTAAATATATAAAGCAGTATTCATTTATGAGAAACATAACACCCTATGAAGGCAAAAAGAGCAAACGAAGAACTTAGATAACAATGCATATGATAAAATTCAGAGCAAACCTCAGAGCAGACTGCATCGGGTGAAACAAAAATATAATGGAGCAAATAACATGTCTTCTGCAAAAGGGCCTTCTTCTAGCTCAACTCAGTGCTGGAACTACTAAGAAACTCCTTATCTTCCTCACAAATTAAACTCTTCTGTCTTCAGGAATTAGGAGAGTCAGGCATACTCACAAGCAAGACCACTCCCCTTACTCGTGGAAATCAACATCAGTAGTCACCGTATTTCCTCTCTAGATAGCTTATTAGACATGAACGGGGAGAAGAAAAGACAATCATAAAATCCATGTATCAGAAGAGAACAGAGTCACTCCATCAGTTGCACTTTTGCCACAAAAATTTAGGACCACAAACCCATCATACTGAGGTGATGTTACAATTTGAAAGACCCGTTTGTTATCCAGCGGCCCTCCTGTCCCCAAACACATAGTGGACATGAAGTAAAACAAATGATCAGTTCTCATGGAAAAGAAAGACTCACTCTCCCTTAGTTCACTATTCATATTTAAAAGAGAAGTGCAGAGCTAGTTGACTGAAAAACACTCCATAATCAGAACAGGAGAGTCTAATGAGGGATGCCATAAACGGATTAAAATTGTAAAATCACAACATTAGAAATGTCTAAAAGCTGTTCCACAATGAGGAGCTAACTGGTCCCTTGAGCACAGACTGTAAATGCATAATATTTTTAGTCTCACCATGTCCACAGCAGAGTTCAATGCCAATGCTGAGAAACACATTGCCCCCAAGAAAAAAAGGAGCAGCATAAAATCTTAGTACCTAAAATCTTAATCTAAGTGACTACTGTGCAAAACAATTGCTGCTTTTAAGGTTGATTGATGTTCACTACCTAGATAGATATCCAAAAGAGTCATTATATCTTAAACAAATGAAATGTTAAAAGAAGGCAAACAGCCCCCAGCCTCTATATAACATCAAGACCATTAGTTTCCCAACATAAGCAGAAAATTAAATTAGCACCATAGTTTGAATTCAGAATGGTACTGGTAAGGTTCCAAGAATATACAAGTGCAAGATTCATTTGGATTCCGCTTAAGCTCTTTCAGAGTACCAACAATTAGGACATCAGCATACATTTCTCACCCCTTTATGGTGAATAAATAGAAAGGCATAGAGCTGATGCAAAAAAAAAAAAAAGGAAGCTTTAGCATCCCACTGAAGCAATAAAATCTACGCCATCATAAGCTAGAGGCAAACAGAAGTCATGTGGCATTAGGAGGAAGAGGATCAGGTGTAGTAGTCTGTGCACAGATGGATCCTGAGCATTTGGGCCTCTAGTGTTTTCTAGTGGGAGTGCTCTGGGGTATTCATTTTCAGCAGACCAAGCAAAGGTTATTCCTCTTGCACTTCAAAAGAATTGTTAAAAGAGCCATGGACATGGGTGGAACTATTACAGCATCTGCTCCTACTCCTGCTTGTGTGCCTGGGGAGGATTGAGCAAACTGCCTTCCTTGTCTCAGGGAGGAAGTCGCAACCTTGGAGGTGGGTTTTACTTTCTGAGAATTTAATTTTGAGAGGTCCCCCTTCAGATTTAGTTTAGTAGCAGAGGAATACAAAAGGGGTGTTGAGGCTTTCACAGTAGGCCTCATTGATTGCAAAGAATCCACACGCCCTGTGGAGCATGAGCAGAATAAGACACAGTAGGAGCCATGATATGTGCTGGATTCTGAGCGCTGAAGTTGGATGGCAGTTATTTGAAGGGCCTGATTCAACAGACATATGAATATAAGCCCCAGCATCCTCAACAGAAGTACAAGACACCACTCCTCTGATTTGGAAGACAGCTGGACATTTAAAATTGTATAGAATTTCCAGCTTTTGACATTCTTGTTTCACCTCATGAAAGCATTTTCTTTTGTTCACTAACTCTGAAGAGAAGTCTTGAAAAGCAGAATTTTGTAACCCTGACACTGCATGAAGAGCCATGCCTCTTAGCAACTCTTAATATTTCCTCCTTAATAGGAACTTCAGAAAATAAGCTATAATTGGGTGAGGACATTTATTCTGAGAGTTTCTTGGACCCAGAATCCTATGGGCTCTTTCAGTTTCAAGAGGATATGGCCATTGATATTTTAACATTTCAGGAATAAATGACTTTAGGAAATTTGTCATGTTCCTTCTCATCCTCTGGAACTCCTATAATTCTGATGTTATTTCTTCATTTCTGTTTTCTAAGTCATCCACGTTTCCTCAGTAGAAATTAATTGCTTCTGCTTTAAAGTGACAGCACTTAGTTGAGAGACAGTTTCATTAAGAGAAGACAAGTGGTGCCCATAAGTGTTAAGGTTAGATCTCACCTCATCTGTTTCGGACTGTAAAAGACTTTTGGCTTGGTTGGCACTGGCAATATTGATTTTTAAGTCTGCAAGCATTTCTTTTCAGTTGCAAAATGTTATTTACTATTTTAGGAGGCATTGCAGTCATAGAAGAGCTTGCCAGAGAGCTTGCTCCTGGCCTGTGTGGATCTGAGGATCTCCTCGCAGCAGTAGTAGGCATTGGCAGTTTGAGGGAAATTAAGACACGCAAAAAAGAAAAACAGAATTAATGTCAGGTCACAAAGGATATTGGAAGGTAGCCTGAACACTTAGGTATCAACAACTGAGAGAAGTTGCTGCGTTGTTAGGGATTACTGCTGAATAAATTTAAAAGAAATAGTGGACTAGGTGAGTGCGAACTAACAGGCAACCATACTATTCAACCACCAGCATGCGCCCGTAATGAATTATTTATAAAATATTAAATTGAAGCTGTCTCAATTTGTTAATTTGTGATGCTGAGGTGAACAATGTTAAAATAGTGCTCCATTCTTGATCGGCAAAGATAACACCTAAATCTCTCTCTCCCATACCTACTTTAAGGGAATAAATCTGTGGGATGCCATCCCTTAACAGATAGCTCAAGAGGAAGTTGTAATGTAAGATCCAGATTTCTTACACTTTTCTTAATAATTTCCCTAAAGATGTAAATACTTCATAAACTTACCCACTGGAAGTGAAAGTAAACTACTGAAAGATTCAAAAGAAATACATATATTGGTTACATAAAGTCATTTCAAGACCATAAATCTATCTTGCATCCATATTTTAGGAATTGAGCAATGAGAGGTGTGGATTGAAGAAACTTGTACAGCAGGAAAGATTACTTAAAATTTTAATGAAACATTTGCCTGTTGCCAGGCCAGGGCAGTGTTTTTTTGTAAAGCAAGAACTATTTTGTTGTGGTCCTTTTTAAAGTCCAGTTCTAAGAAATTGTATTTTTACAAGGTACTAGGTGGACTTCTAGAGAGAGCTATGGTGGGGAGAGGTCAGATCCTTAAAGATGATAGGAAACAGTTTTAGACCTCTAGATACCCTCTAATTGTTCTTTATTGGCTACCCACTATTCTGATATATTTCTGATCTTTTTTGGTTAAGTACTAATCTAATTGTGTTGTCTTTGTAACTAGCCTGAATCCTCTATGCTCAGCAGTTGCTGCTCTCTGTTTCATACTGCTAGAACATTCTATGACACCAGAAGCACCGATTGCAGGCCATTCAGATGAACAGCATGGAATGGAGTTTCTGATGTCACAGAATGTCTTAGAAATATGAAAATCAAGAGCAGTAGCTGGTGAGGAGAGTGGAACTTAATATAGATCTGAAGGGACCCCAATGCTACAGTATTCATTTATCAAAGCATATCAGAATATATAACTGGCATGGAAGAGCAATTAACTATGTAAAATAATTTCCTATCTCCCTTTAAACCAGAAATAAGCAGATCAATTTGAGCAGCCAGATAATACCAGTATACGTTTGGGAGATTAAGCTCACCATGTTCATGAGAGCGATATAATTTGTTTAAAGAGAGTACTGGCTTTTTGTCCAGCCAGAGGAATTTCCTTAATTTTTTTTCAAAGTTATGGAAAACAGTGTGTCTATTTTGATAGGAAGGGCTTTGAAATAAAATTGGATTCCCAACAGAATATTCATCTTAGTGACTTTGACTCTTCCCATCAAAGAGATGTTGAGAAGGGACCATTTGTTAAGGTCCATGAAGACGGTCTCCATTACCGAGTGAAGTTTAATTCAGACAGTTTTTCTGTATCCCTATTTAACATACTATCTAAGTAATAGATTTTCAAAGTGAAATGTCCAATAGAGGGATGGAAAATATTATCAACATTTTGTTTGGGATACAAGAGGGCGCTTCACATTTCTGTCCAGTTAATTATATAACCTGTAAATTTACTTAATTTTTGATAAACACTAGGAGAATAGGTAATGAATTTTTGGTATATTGTTAAATAAAAAATATCATCCATGTATAATGGTATAATATGTGTCTTACAATTCATAGTAATACTTTTCGATACTCTGCTCTTTCTTAACTGGCAGTTGCAAGAGATTGGATACAAGTTGCCAATAGTAGAGGCAATAGGGACAACACTGTCTTTAACCTCTTGATAACTGAATTTGATTTGAGAGTTTTCCATTTGTATTGACTTTAGTTTTTGAAACATTGTATAGTAAATCCATCCTGTTTAAGACTTGACCTTGAAAACCAAACTTTGTGTCGCCTTCAAAATATGCCAGTCAGCACTATTGAATACTTTTTCAGCATCGAGTGCCGAGTACTGATTCATTGGCAAGAGCTTGTTGGATAATGCTGAGTCAGTCTTCTTCCTGCTACAAATTGTGTCTGGTCATCATTAATGATTTTATGAGTGATTTTGCCAAGTCTTTTCACCAATATTTTTATAAAGATTTTCTAAACACTATTTAATAATGGGATAGAGTGGTAGGTCCTACAAAATATGGGTATTTATCTTTTTAATATTATTGAAATAGTAGTAACATTAACAACGATGGCCAGGTATTCAAAGTTTATAATTGTTGGAATATAATCCATAGTATTGGAGCTATGTTATCTGAGAAGGTTTTGAAGAAGTCACAGGTGAAGCCAACTGGGCTTGAGATTTATCCTTAGGGAGATCCCCTGTACCCATTACTATTTCTGCCAATGATAGTTCCTCATTTAAAAGCTCAAGCCCTTCCTCCATTATTTGATGAAGTTGTCATTTCCCAAAATGAATTGCAAATTGACATCCTGAGCATTGATATAGAAAGTATACAAGATTTAATAGAAGTCTTTGAACACTTTCCCAACAATAAACTCAAATCCATCACCTCCATCCAAAATAATATAGGCACCACCTGGAATTAGTCCAGATGTTCAGATGTCTTGGGCTCACTCTTGACAGGTCCCTCTCTTACGTCTACCACGTTGACCATGTTGCAAAGGCAGTCAATACCTGATTAGGCCTACTACACCACCACAAGCAATGCCTGACTCCTAAGGCACACCCTGTTGTGGTATACAGTAGCATTATCCCCATCAAAGACTATGGTCTAGTTGTCTATAGTGCTGCCTCTGACACTACACTTAGAGTTAAAACTGCTCTAAACAAAGCCTGCAGATTAGTTACAGGTGCTCATCGACTCACACACACCTGCAACCTATACACCCAATCAAACTGGCTGCACCTCAGTGGGAGGGTTAAATACCAGACCTGCCTATTAGCCAAGAAAGTTGTTCTTGGGCTAACCCCTCAGCCCTCGGAAAACACTCAACCCAACATCAGACCCACATAGGACTAGGGGCATGACCAGTCATTCATACCAAGTCCCTTTCCACCACACTACAAAGGGACAGAGGGACTTTGAATACCATGTCCCTGCTGGTTTACTGGTCTACCCAGTGATATCACTGCTGAACTTAAGATTGGGCCTTTTAAAATAAACTCCAGGTACATATCACTATCACTAGTAGCTGTGACTGCAACCTATAGCCCTGTCCCCTCATACTCCAATTCCAGATCCACT
Organism: Neoceratodus forsteri; assembly: GCA_016271365.2. Taxonomy (NCBI): domain Eukaryota; kingdom Metazoa; phylum Chordata; order Ceratodontiformes; family Ceratodontidae; genus Neoceratodus; species Neoceratodus forsteri. Next base: position 117,430,715 of record JADMNL010000024.1, on the reverse strand, counting down.
AGTTCTATCTGCACCCACCCCACCCTCCCTACACCTAAATGCCCCCACCCCTCTTCACCTGTACCTGCCTCCCCTCCCCTAATTCCTCCTCACCTATAACTCCCACCCTCCTATCCAACCGACAAGACCTCTGGCTGCTTTAATGCCCTAATCACTTAGCTTACCTTCTCGATTTTGCTACTTAGAATGTTTTGTTTCTTTTTACATACCTGAAGTGTCTGTCTCTACCTCATCCTTTCTCTAATTTCTCTACTGCTAAATAACTTAGTTACCTGTTACCTGTACCTACCTTGCAATATTTCTATCTCCATTATTGATTGTACCATTCTTATCACTACAATGTTTGCCTTTCACACCACACTGTACCCTGATTTCTTCTTGTATTTTATTGTTTGTTAAGGTATGTTATCTTTTTCTGACGTGGAACCTTTTAAATGAGCTCACAGCTCAAAGGTATTGTTAATCTGAGATTTAAATAAATAAAAATAAACTTTCTATTTTCTTGGTTGTGGTTATACATACCTTTGAAACTGGATATTCAATGATGATTTTACTCACATTTTAGTTGAAATGCTAATCATTTGTCTGGCTTATCATTAAAAAATAATAATTCAGCCTTGCTCTCATCATGGCCCTCATTGCTTCTCCTTCAGCTCACCTGTAAAATATTATTCATAATCTATCAGACTGCCAGCATGTATGTGTTTTGCATCTTACACCAATAAATTCCTCTCTGATTCCCTCTTTTCTATTCTTTTGTTTTTTTAAACGTAATTTAGGGAATGAATAGGGCTCTGACACAGGTCTTCGTGGCATTCCACAGTATGCAAAAGGGGATATTTTGTTTACTAATTTACTCTTAAAATAAATTATTTTCTTTAATTATCTTCTCCACAAATATTTTATCTCTAAACATAAGTGGGTTCAGTCTTCAAATAAAGTCAGATGTAATGACTGATAGCACTATGGATAAACATAATGGAGCAGGGGCTGATATCTTACTAACATCATATTCAAGTCTCCTGATTTTATGAAAAAGTATCTTAGATTAGAGCAAAGTCAATTCAAGAATATGTGTTGTATACAGGAGAATAATAGGAGTATTTCTTTAGATTCAGAAATTTAGCATGGAATGGGTCAACTAGCACTAAATCATCCATGAAGCCAGAAATTACATTTACAGTTCTTGTTTTCATTTCTTTTCCTGATGATCAATCTATACTTTGTAATGCAGCACTGAAGTTATCTTCCACCATATGCAGGGCTAGAATTTGAGCTATTATTAAGAAAAGTCCACAAAGAAATGTGGGGCTTCCTCATTTGGAGTATATACAGTTACCAGCGTAAATAAGTAATTAGAGTTTCTGATTTTCAAAATTATAAATCTACCTTCTGGGTCTAATAATTTCTCTATTATCTAATGGAAGAGTTTTTTAAATATTATTGCTCCCCCTTCCCCCACTTGCTGATATAAAGTATGGGCATGATCCTAGTTCCTTGAAACAGATTTATGTATGTAAAATCTGCATCAGTAAAGTGGGTCTCTTTGTAACATAATAGAGTTTATGTGATTTTTCTTTGCAACCTATGCTTTTTTTCATTTTTATGTTCTTCCAGGCCCTCATGACATTCCAAATCATGCCATTCAGATTAACCATTTTAAAAATGTTGGGTCTGGGTGGGCTGCTGTGTGGGTTTGGGTGGTTTCTGAATGGGCTGAGTTTTAATCTTTCTGTTTTTGGCTCAGTTGAGGTTTCTGTTCGCTAGAAGACTCTGTGTTTGTAGCTAGCTGGAGAAGCTCTTTGAGGAGAACTGCTTTGGGACAGATTTTTGTAATACCCATCACATTGTATAGTCTGCTTCTCTAGGAGAGTTAAAAATATGTGCAGCCCTGATAACGAACCCCTAATTTGTTGGGATATTCAAGCAAACTTAACTTGATGTTCTCTTAGTAAGTTTAGCACAGGATTAAAGACATTCAGCCAAATTAATAACGTGGTGAAGAGAAAAGACATGGAATAAAGAGAGAAATATCTTACTTGCCACCATTCACCAGCATCCTGCTGAAAACAAGCCACATTTCACTAGTGTTATGTTTTTTATGTAATACTAGAAGTGTTGTGTCTACTTGTGTTAATCCACCTCATTACAACCTAGGTAAGATACCTTTAAGGACCTTGTAACTGACTTCAAGAACTTAAAATCCCAACGCTGAACCCCATTTTCAAGAGTACCTGTAATTGTAATCCCAAAAGGAAAAAATCCTCAATGCATCCAGTCTACCCTAACTCCTATCTGAATCCTGAACATATCCTTAATAAGAGTAGTCCCTATCTCTATGTACAGGAAACAGGTCACTGGCTCTGATCCCTGTAACCCCAGCATCTAAAAGTGAAATGCAGAAACAAAGACTCAGGCTGTAGAAAAGGCACTAACCCCTCTTTGTACACCTGCAAAGACAATTGAGCACCAGGGCGTGCTCCTGGATATGTCTGTCAATGGTCCAGAGCTCTTGCAGTATATCGATCCTGTCATCTAACGAAGAAATTAAAGATTCATAGGCATTGTTTACGCCACCTATTGTTTTTTTCTTCTTCTTCCTACATCCCACACCCTCCCAAAACCTTTCTTTTCATCTCTTTGTCTTCTTTATTTTGTTTCTTCCTGTCTTAATTTCTTCAATATCGAATGCATCATGTCTTGCAGTGGCTTGTTGCTCCTCTGTTTTTTGTACCCTGCATCTGCAGATTGCTGTTGTTGTTGTTGTTGGATCTGGGTGGGCTGCTGTGTGTTTTCTGAATGGCTGTGTTTTGATCTTTCTGTTTTTGGCTCAGTGGAGGCTTTTGCTTGCTTAGAAGAGTCTGTGCTTGTAGTTAACTGAAGAAGTTCTTGGAGGAGAACTGCTTGAGTCAGATTTTGTAATACCTGTCACATTGTACAGTCTGCTTCTCTAGCAGAGAAAAAATATGTGAAGCCCTGATAGTGAGCCCCAATTTGGTGGGAGGTATTCAGCAAATTTAACTTGATGTTCTCCTTAGTAAGTTTAGCGTAGTAATAAAACTTTCAGTTATTAAGTACTTTGGGGCCAAAGTCATGACAATCTTGAAGCATCATCCTATGAACATGAACACTCCCTTTCTGTTTGTGCTTTGTTCCAAATTTTCTGTCTGTCTTGAATGCGGTGAGGTTTTATATAGCCAGCCTAGATTGTTTCTGATAATTTGGGTTAAATGCTGCTCGACAGGTTTGACATTTTGCCCCCACCTGTATGGCTTAACTTAATCTTCATATCTAACACATGTCGAGTTTGTCTTGACCATATTCCACTAGAACTGTAAGGGAAGTCAGTGCTTTTGTGAATTTGTTCAAAGACTGATTAATCTTTGTGAAACCAGCCCTCATTTCTGAAAGGAGCTGAGAGCCATCTGTTTCCTTTCCAGTTTTCTTGTCACTTTTATTCTAAAGTTTACCACTAAGTATAATGGCAGAACTGCCCTAGAAGTGCCTCTCAGAGAACTCCAGAACTAACCTAAGAAAGCACTCCCTTTGGTGTCAGGGCAGCAAGCTGTAAGCCTCCCAGATATTGCCCAATTCAAAAACACTCTCAGCAGCAGCTCTCTCCTCCAACTGTACTTGCTTCCAGTACTCTATGAACTCATAATATATGTGATGAAACTCCACACTGTTTGGTTACTGTATGGCTTAACTTAATCTTCATATCTAACAAATTAAGAGTTTATCTTGAACATATTCCACTAGAACTGATGAAAATGTTTAAGTGTTTGTATGTAACAACATTTGAAATGGAACCTTTGTAAATGAGCATCTGTGCTCAAAGGTACTCTCGGAATAAAATACATATAATATAGATACCTTATCTGGAGTTACAAGGCAGCAATCCTATTGAGGTTCTGTGACACAGGGAACCCTTTAGAGCAAAGCTTAAGAGGTTCCATGTCCCAGAATGTCGAGATGGGATTACTGCCTTGTCATGCACACTAAGGTATCTGGTTTTTTTTAATATAGGAATGGAAGGTGAATTGACTCACCTCCAGTTCATGGGTCCATGTGCATGTCAGTGGTCTTCTTGTGAGCATCAGGCATATGGATCCAGTGGTGTGTGGGCTGTGTTTAGACCTATTTTTTTCCCATCAGTGGTGGTATCTGTTGGGCACAGCAGTGAGGAGCTGGTGAGAACAAAGATTTTTCATCAAGTAGTGCATTTCAAGAAAGGGAGATGCCCCAGAGTAGGAGGCAGAGGAAAATGTGCTGCTCCCAGCATCGCGATTTCTCTTGCTAATGAGAGGATGAACTGCCATGTTTTAGAGTTGTTCTGCCCGCCCACAGGAAAAGCAGCCAATTGGAAGGCACACTTAGGACGACGTTGGGAGGCAGACTTGCTCTTGCACTGCTGAGGTTTGTGATGATAGTTCATTCAGGTATGGAACGATGTATTACTGCACCTGAATGATACTATTATCAGTCAGAAGTGTGGTATTATCGCATTGGGAACAATCCTATTATCAAACATGTTTTGGTATACTTTAGAACGGTATTAATTTCAAGATCCACATATTAATACATAATAAATAAAATAAATAAATGCTAGATGCACATGTATTGCTGGTTCCAGGTACTGGATCAGAATCTGCCTGGAAGGTTTGAGAGCCTCTCATCAGGTTTTTATTGAGCTCTGTGGTTTGCTTTGTGTTTATATTTATCACAAACTATCTCACTAAAGTCTTGTGTACTACTAAATCCAGTATCTGGAGCAGGACCCATTTACCATGTTTTTCTGAGTCTGAATCTGAGTCCAGATTAGAGCGGGGATGAAGCGCTAGTGTCCGTATGTTGTGTGAGACTGTTTGTTTTCTTCCTGCTCAGCAGAGAACTCTCTGTAACAGCCTGAGTAAAAGAAACTGCAGATTCTATTTATTGCCCTGCAAAACGACTGTATTATCTCCCAAATTAGATTTATTTAGCACCGTAGTGCAAGTGTGCAGGTTGATTGGCTGTGGAACTCAAACCACAGCTAGCCTCCATGGGCATAATATTATTATTAGGGCGAAAATTGAGCCAGAGGCTTCTAGAATCATACTAGAAAATCCAAAGCTGAGAAGGCTAATAGCCTATTGGAAGCTTTATGGAGATTGTCTGTCATTATTTGAATGGCTACTCATAAGATGTACATCGCTTTTTAAAACTCGCTCCTTGTTTGTACTTGTATTTTCAGGCAGACTGTTCCATGGTTCTACAACTCTGAAGAATGATTTTTCTTGCTGTAGTTTGAAGAAGAAGCCCTGTACTTGTAATAGATGGCCTTTGGTATTAATGATGTTTTCTTTAAAATACAGATTTATTTCAGTCATCAGCTATGGCTTTTGCAAAATATCATATAGCAATAAGAGGGCACCCATTTTTTTGCCATAAATATAGTTATTTAAGATGTTTCATATAACAATGAAACAAAACTGTATAACGCTGAAGCCTGTGGTAACAACTAAATCATTACTGGCAAGACATTTTGACTAATGACTTATACATGAAAATATAAAAATATGTAAAGCTTCATTGCAATTACACAAGCAGATTATTTAACACAAACTTCAAAAATCTCATCTCCTAGTAATATTCCAGGAATGGACAAGTGTGATTCAATTGTAGAAGTAGAGACAGATAAGAGGGCACCCATTAAAGGTCTAATGTGCAGTGTCATTAACCTGAGTACATCTAGTCTGTCACAGTAAGAGACAGCATTAAGACCACTTATGGTTTTAGGTACCTTCTTTGAATATAGAAACATAGAAGTTGATGGCAGATAAGGACCCGCAAGGCCCATCCAGTCTGCCCATTTCTTTTTCTACCTTATAAATGTGCCATCGGCCTTTGCTCTGTCAGTGGCCTATCTATTCATAGTCATTTGTATTGCCCCTTATGCCTATCCCATGCCTGTTTGAAGCCCTGCACTGTATTCATAGCCACCACTTCTTGTGGTAAGCCATTCCATGCATCCACCACCCTTTCTGTGAAAAGAATTTCCTCACATTCCCCTTAATCGCCCCCTAATCTCATGCTGTGTCCTCTTGTCCTGCTATTTTTCTTATATTTAAACATGTTAGACTCTTTCACCTTGTTAATGCTCTTAAGGTGCTTGAATGCCTGATCATATCACCTCTCTCCTCCTTTGCTCAATGGTATACATACTGAGCTCTGTTAATCTGTCCTCATATGGCTTCTGATGCAGTCCCTGCACCATTTTGGCTGCCCTTCTCTGACTGCCTCAATTTGCTAATGTCCTTGTGAAGGTGTGGCCTCCAATACCGCATTTAATATTCCAGATGGGGCCTAACTAGTGTCTTGTAAAGAGGGATTAATACCTCCTCTATGACTTGTGATACTCCTACTAATACACCCTAACACTTCCTAGCCTTACCTACTGCTTTAGAGGTCTGCTTGGATGATTTCAGGTCATCAGTGATGATGAGCCCAAGTCTCTTTCTTCCTTTGTGTCCTAGCAACCCCTCCCAGCCTATAGGTGGCTTCAGGGTTTCTCTTCCTATGTGCATGATTTTGCATCTTTGCATTAAATCCCAGTTGCCACTCTTCTGACCATTTTGCTAGTTTATCCAGATCTCTTCTCATTCTGCCCACCCCATCTGGATCATCTGCTCTGTTGCAGATCTTGGTGTCATCTGCAAACAGACAAGCCTTATCCTCTAGTCCATCTGCAAGGTCACTAATGAAGATGTTGAAGAGGACTGGCCCCAGGACTGATCCCTGAGGTACCCACTTGGACTTGCATCTCTTCTGACTGTATACCATTTACCACCACTCTGTTTTCTGCCCGTCAACCAGTTTGCACACCCAGTTGACCAACTTCTGACCCACCCCGAGCCTACCCAGCTTATTTATCAATCTTCTATGTGGAACAGTGTCAAAAGCTTTGCTGAAGTCAAGGTAGGCGACATCAACTGCTCCCCTTGGTCCACCACTCTGGTTACCCAGTCAAAGAAATCTATGAGATTAGTTTGACAGGACCTTCCTTTGTAAATCCATGCTGTCTTGGATCCTGTGCCCTATGGATTCCAGGTGTTGCACTATCCTTTCCTTAAGGAGTGCCTCCATAATCTTGCCCACTACTGAGGTAAGACTTACTGGTCTGTAGTTCCCCGCCTCCTGCTACCACTCTTGTGGAGCGGGATCACATGAGCCCTTCTCCAGTCTTCTGGGACCTCTCCTGTGCTTAGAGACTCACTAAACAGTTCTGCTAATGGCTCTGCTAGTTCCACCTTTAGCTCCTTAAGTACCCCTGGAATGTATGCCATCAGGTCCCATTGCCTTATCCACCCTGAGCTTAGCAAGCTCTTGTAGGACCCTTTCTTTGTGAAGGGAGTAGTGCTCACCTCCCCTGTGTCCATGATGCTGAGCTGTGGGCCCTGCCCACCTCTCTTCAGTAAATACTGAGCAAAAGTATCTATTTAGGATAAATGCCTTTACAGGGTCCTCCTCCTCACATGCTCCTTTTCTCCATTAAGCTTAGCAATACTCTCTGGACTTTCTCCTTTCACTAATGTATCTATAGAAAGTCTTGTCACCTTCTTTTACTGTTCATGCTAGTTTTTCCTCAGTTTGGGACTTTGGCCTGCCTTACTGCCTCCCTGCTTTCCTTAGGGCAGTTTGGTATGTCTCCTATCTTCATCCCGCTGTGTTCCCTTATATTTCTTGAAGGCCAGCCTTTAGCTCTGACCTTTTCTGCTACTGTATTTGAGAACCAAAGTGGTTTCTTCTTCTTTGCACTTCCTTTTCTGTCTAACACAATGGGATGTTGCTTCAAGTATTGCATCCTTAATGCTTGCCCACTTTGCCTGTACCCCTCACCTGTGTTTCTCTTGCCAGGGCTAGCTTAACTCTGTTGGCCATCTTATCAAAGTCAGCCCTCTGAAGTCCCATATTTTTGCCTTGGAATGGGATGATTTAGATGTAGTAGCCAAATTGAACCATACCATGTGATGGTCACTGACCCCCAGGTGGCTTTCACCTGAGAATCTGTGATCCCTTCCTTGTTAGTCAGTACTAGATCTAGGATAGCCTCTGTCTCTCGTGAGGTTGCTTTACCAGTTGTTTGAGGCCCTCCACCTGCAGGAATCCACTATGTGTCTAGTTCTGGCAGATGTTCCTGCTGGTATTGACCAATCTGTATCCAGCATGTTGAAGTCTCCCATTATCAGAACCTCCCCTTTAGCTGTCATGTTTTGTGTATCTTCCAACAGTAATGTGTCTATGTTCTCCCCTGGTCTGGGGCCTGTAGACAACCCCAGTTCTTATGGCTGTCCCATTTCCTGTTTCCAGGGTGACCCACAGTTCTTCTGGCTCTTATGTGTATTCTGAATTTCTGTAGCTTTGATATTTTCATTGACATACAGGGCCACTCCTCCCTCTTTTGTACCTCGGTCTCTTCTGAACAATACATAGCCAGGTACTGAAGTCTCCCAAGTGTGGTTACTGGTAAACCACGTCTCACTAATTGCTAGTATGTCCAGTTTAGCCTCTGACATTATTGCCTGCAGGTCTGGGATCTTATTCCCAGGCTGTGAGCATTTGTACATGATTTTCCATTGGCCCGATTTTGGTGTGTTAGTTGTTGGGTGAGGTTTGGCATTACCCCAGTGCATCGATGGGGAGACAAACCTTTTTCTTAGCTGGTGATGCAAATGAACTGCAAACATGCTGAATCCCTGTTTGACCACTAGCTGGGGGGAGGGGTGTTCTTCCCATTCGACATATGGTGCTGCACCCTCCCATTTGCTAGTTTAAATATTCTGCAAAGACATCAAACTTCTGCCCCAATGCACTGACTCCTCCTTAGTTAGATGCAGTCCATCAAATTTAAAGAACTTCGCCTCCCAGAACTGTTGCCAGTTCCCTACAAATCTGTGTCCTTTTCCTGGCACCAGCCCTTGAGCCACGTGTTTAGCTCCCCTATCTCCCTTCTCTGACCTTCCGTCCATCTGCTCCCTCTCCCAGACTGGCAAGATCTCAGAGAGGAGATAGACAAAAATAGATGATAGTTTGTCACCCAGCCTGGTCAGGTTTTCTCTAGTCTCCACAACTGACCGGGTTGGCAAGATCATTAGTCCCTATGTGTACTAGGACATCAATGTTTTCTCCTGCTTTGTAAACAATTTTAGCAATGCAGTCAGTGTCTCCATGCTGATGTACCTGGGAGACATCTGACCATTACCCCTGGCTGGAGATGGGTATCAACTCCCCGAATCATGGAGTCTCCTATGATCAGAAGTTTTTGGATTTCCTTTTGCTTTTTTGTTTTGGTTCCTGATTTGGGTGAGTTTTGTTGTGCTAGCTCCTGTGCTGCAGTGTCCTGCTCTACAGTGTCTTCTGCCTCTTTGTTTGATTTCAGAGATGAGGCAGATACCTGTTTGTAGTGTTTATATAGGTTTTGGAGGTAATATGTTGGACAGCAGAGAGTGATGGGGCACCGATTTGCCCTCCTAACCACCTGCCAACCTCCTGACCAACTACCCTCTGCGGTCGAGGTTTTTCTGTTGGATGCTGGGGAAATGGCAGGTGGTTCTTATAATGTATTTCCTCTTGAATATGAAATTTGAGGCGTGCAATCTCTGCCCATGCTACCCGGAGCTGAGCCCTAAGATCTCCAAAGCCCAGCATGTGGGACAGCGTCCCTGAATCCTGTAAGACTGTCCTTCTGAAAATTGTTCCACAGTACCTGCAGTTAATTATATCCATTCCAGATAAGTTGCTGGGTTTATAACCTAGTCAGAGTAATTAGAAGGAAAAAAAAAAAAAAATGCAAGTAATGGTTTGATTAGTGTTTTGTTTAACTTGTTATAACAACAAGTTAAATTACTAGTGCCCTGTAAATGAGCTCACCTTGTGGAGGCCCACTGATCCACCCTTCCTGCTCTGCCACAGGAAATGTCACAACTGTGGTACCTTATAAAGGAGGTAGTGTGTGAGGTGGTTGGGGATGGGGTGGTGGTTGGGCCCTTCCCGCCGGAAAAGAAAAACCATGGACAAAGAACAAGGAGATAAGAGCAGAAACAATCAGTCAACAACAAATGCAGTAACCCTGAAAGCTTATCCTAATGTTAGATAAAACTGTAAAATCGGTAAAGCACCACCTGTAATAATTTCAGAGAAGATATCGCTGTAAGAAACACTTTGCTACAGAAAAAATAAAACAATGAAATGTTAGCAACAAACAGTAGCAATCCCTGTGAGTAAAAAATAAAACAACACACACACCACAGTAAATCCGCTTAGCCAAATAAGCCTTAATCCTTTTCCCTTGCTCTGGTAAGGTCTCTACTCTGCCTTTCAAGCAGTCTTAGAAGGAAAGAGCTCAGGTGAAGCTAGGTGCCTTGGCCAGCACACCAAGTCTTCTACCTCCAAGATATCAACTAACCTGACTTTTTAACCCTTCTTTCTGTTGGAAATTACTGACAGTTTGCCAGCTCCACCCCCCATACACACCTAATCCTTTGGAAGAGCTGTGGAGGAAAGCAATTAGCTCCTTCAATGTGAGAAGGAGACTGAAACACCTCTGAGACAACAAACCTTTTCAAAAAAAAAAAAGAATAAAATAAAACACAGTGTCAAACAGTAATTTTGCTTAGCCCAATGATAAAAAGTCACAAAATGTAAGCTCCACCTGTAATACAGTAATTTCAGAGAAGATATACCTGTAAGAAACACTTTGCTACAGCGAAAAGTAAAGCAGTAAGAGAAAATATACATTGCAAAAGACAATTTGAATCAGAAGATTACAGCAGTAATCTGTTAGCACACACCTGTAGCACACCTTGTAATAATGCAGAAGAAGGTATACCAGCAACAACAATTTGAATCAGAGAAAATAAAGCAATGAAATGTTAACAACAAACAGTAGCAATCCCTGTGAGTAAAAAAAAAAACAACACCACACAGTAAATCTGCTTAGCCAAAATAAGTCTTAATCCTTTTCCCTTGCTCTGGTAAGTTCTCTACTCTGCCTTTCAAGCAGTCTTAGAAGGAAAGAACTCAGGTGAAGCTAGGTGCCTTGGCCAGCACACCAAGTCTTCTACTGAATATGCTCAGTCTTTTATATTTTGCTGGTATAAGGTTTCCATACTTGACTGGTGTAATCCAGATGGGGGTGTAGGTGTGATCTGTTGATAAGTAAAAGTATGTCTGTTCCCTGCTTCATATGTGTTTCTTGATGGGCCATACTACTTATTTGCTTTGGAAATAGTTGTTGTACATTGTGTTCTCATGCAACCTTTTAGTGGTCTTGTTGGAGACTCGTGCTAGTCTTGGTTTCTCAACAGATCAAGCAGCTTGAAAAACAAAGCTGCTTTCAAGCAGCATGCTTCAAAGCCGTAGTTTTAGTAGTTTCTGAAAGTAAAGGAGCTTGTCGTCAGCTTTGAGCACGTGTGCATAGTGGGGTGGTGGGGTATCCAAGTGGCCTCTTAGTGAAAGTTTACTTTCGTTTTACCTTCTCCTCCCCACCTCCCCATTGCCAGGTTCCTTTTAAGCCATAGTAGCTGCAGTAGTGGCTTCTTCCCCTACCTGATAAAGTGACTTTGTTTGTGGTCTGAGCCAGGAGTCTGTAATTTTAACCTGCCTGCTAGCAGGATGTGGGTGAATCTGGTTCGGTGCTCTTGGACCTCTGCAGTCCAATGGAAGCTTTTAGACATTAATAGAGACACTGCTGAGGGTATCTGTAATTCTAACTAATTGAGAGCAGTGGTGGAGCAATGAGGAATCCAGAACTTACACAGGCAAAAGGTTTCCAAACAGTGAGTTATCACCAGAGAGGCATTGCAACTCCAGATTTCCACCTGGATAAAGCATTCACATTAACAATTTTAAGGCTGCACAGAGTTGGTGGAAGGAGGGATATTGCTAATATAAAAAGAAAAGGAGCGCAAAATGAAATGCTTTATCTGAGTATAACAACCCAGTCCCTGGGGTTACTAAAATCCCATCAATATTATTGTTAGGAAGGTAGCAGGCAGCTGGTAGGGAGTTCATTAGGGCTTCTTACATAATGGCATCATTATTTACTCTGCCAGCCTGAGGAAAGAATGATTAGGTCATTCAGAACTCTGCAGCAGCATAAGCCACACTGTTTGAACAGCTGCTCTGGGAATTTAGAATGTTGCATTCGGTGTCAGTCAGAGCTTGAGTGAGGAAGTGAGAGTGGCAGAAGGACTGCCAGTTGGGCTCTGAGGTCACGACCCAGCATTTATCGCCCTAGAGGAGTGTCATTTCCAGCTTCCAGTAAAGTGATGGATGTCACAAATGCACTCAGCAGGTCAGGCCCTCTGCTCCCACAGTGCCAACCTCCGAGTGCAGTATTGTGAACAGGTAACAGATAGGGTAACCTCATGTCTGCTTGTGGGTCCAAATCACCTTTAGTCTCAAGTTCTGGGGGATTCAAGCATTTCCAAATGTACAGGCTCAGATAATCTTCTCTCGGGATGCAAGATAGCCTCGCCTAAGAGCACCTAACCAGGTATCCAAATGAATCCTTAAAACTCTATAAAAGACCTTAGGTATATTCTTACCTTCTCAGTTTGGTAACACCATCAAGCCCTTCAGAACAGCTGTCAACTTAACCCTCTATCGTCACATGCAAAAAAAAGAACTTGAGCAGACACCCAGGCAGTCTTTTTAAATATAAAGGGTACTTTTACTTAAAGCTGATAAAAGCATGAAAATATAAACACAGAGCATACAAAGAACATACAATCACTTAAAAGAAAACAAGGAAAAGTACAAACAAAAACTCCTACCACAATACAATTAGACTTTTTCTATCTAATATATTACCTCTATAGTGTTTATAGTTAGATTTTGTTTCTTAAGAGCCCAAAAAGAAATGTAACAAGTTCAACCACAGTATACAGTTTAAAACTCTATGTTTCCACACCCCTTCTATGATGTCATCTAGCTCCTTCTTTAGGATATAAAAATATACAAACAATGATCTTCCTGTTAGGAGATATTTTAAATACTGTGACTTCAGCAAAACTAATTTCCCAAATTATGACAGTCATTAATGAAGCCTTTCCTCTGATCTTGTGTGGTTTCCTGTTCCCAAGGCAAGTCAAATATTTTACAACTTTTCACACCATGGTGGTATAAAATGTTTTCCTCTAAGATGTCGTAAAAGTTTATGAGCCCAATATCCTGGCAGCTGGGTCAGTTCTAATTAAGATAGAAAAACAGGAGACTTTTAATAAGTCTCTCTAGTCTTTAATTGCCTCCTGGTTTCAGGTCACTTGACTGTAACTGAAGCCTGGGGGCACCCATGGCACACTGTGACAATCACACACTGTTTTTATATTACAAATATCATCCAACAATCATAACCAGATGGCCAAGCGTCACAATCCTCCCCACCTAGACTGAATTTGGGGCTCTATGCCTGCATGGGATGAGCATCCCAAATCAGTTCACTTCTATACAGCCACAATAAGCCATCTGTGTTCTGATTAGTCGATCCAGCCCTATGTAAAATTGTCATGTCATGCCCTTGCAAGGTAAGACTCCATCTTAATAGTCTACCATTAGTTTTTCCCATTTGGGTCCGCCAAACCAGGGGGTTGTGGTCAGTTTGTACCACAAAATGCTGCCCATATAAGTATGGCTCTAACTTCTTTAGGGCCCACACTGGCCAAGACACTCTTTTTCCATAGTAGAGTAAGCCTGCTCCCTGGGAAGTAATATTTTACTCAGGTACACTACAGAGTGATCTTTCCTTGGTTGGATGTTTCACTCAGTACTGCCCCAATACCCCAGTCTAGACTATAAAGGGTCTGCTATAGTCAGGACTTGTCAATACAGGCACTGCACAGTGCCTTCTTCAGTCTGGTAAAGCCTTTTTCACAGGCTGGTTCCCAGGTAATTTATTTAGGCATCTTTTTCTTTATCAGGTCAGATAGCGGAGCAGCCAGGGCACTGTAATTGTGTACAAATTTTCTATAGTAACCTGCTGTCCCTAGAAAACTTCTGACCTGCTTCTACATTTCTGGTCTGGGCCATGCCTTGATCACCTCTATTTTTACTTGGTTAGGATGGAGCTGTCCCGACCTACAACATGCCTGAGGTATGCCACTTCAGCCATGGCCACCTGGCACTTCTCAGTTTTGACAGTGAGCCCTGCCCTCTGTATCCTGCCCAGCACTTCCCTAAGGTGGGACAGGTATTCTTCCCAGCAGACACTAAAATGGCAATGTCATCCAGGTATGCCACGGCATACTCCTCAGCACCATTTAACACCTGGTTCACCAACCTTTGGAAAGTGGCCGGGCATTCTTCATTCTGAGAGGCATTACTTTAAATTCAAATAAGTCTATCGGAGTGATGAAGGCTAACCTCTCTCTAGCTCTGTCCTAAAGTAGGTTGCCCTCCCAACTTGTCCAGAAGTTCTTCTGTCCGAGCATTGGGTGTCTGACTTCGTGACTGCATTCAGTCCATGATAGTGCACATAGAAATGAGTAGAGCCATCAGGCTTGGGCACAAGGACTACGGTGAGGCCCAGGGCTGTGGGATCTTTGGATTACCCCTAAATCCAGCATTTCCTCCACCTCCTTCCTAATGTCTTTTAGGACAGCCTCTGACACCCGATATGCTGTCCGCTGTATGGGCATCTGTGTCCCTGTCTCTACATCATGCATCACTAAGGGGTTAGTCCAGGCTTGGTGCTAAACAGTAGGGCAAAGTCTGCTAAAACCTCCCTTACTTCCTGGATCTTGTCTGGGGCCAGCTGGCGTGACAATTTAACTGCCTCCTCAGAGGACTCCCACTTGCTTTCTTCCAGCAAGTCCAGAAGGGGTCTCTCTTTGTCTGTCCTCCCAGGACTACATACTGCAAACACCATGTCAGCCCCATTAGCATATGGCTTCGTCATGTTAACATGGTACATTTTTTCTGTATGTCTTCTGTCAGGTAACTCTATGATATAGTTCCGTCATTTACCTTCCTAACTACTTTGTACGGTCCTGCCCACTCAGCCTGCAGCTTGTCTTTCTGGACCAGAATAAAGATCATGACTTCTAAACTCACCATGTATGAGTGAGCCCTGGCTCTGTGTAGTACCACAGTTTTTGCTTTTGTTGGGCAGTTGAGAGGTTGCTCTGGGCTGTCCCCATAAGCTCCTTCAGCCTTTCCTAAACCTAAGGACGTAATCCACTAAGAGAGTTCCTGGGTGGCATGCTTGCCTTCCCAGTCCTCCTGGATCAAGTCTGAGGCCAACTTACCCATGTTCATATAAGAGTTCAAGGAGAAAATCCTGTTGACTCTTGGGGCACCTCCTGTATGCAAACAATGGGTGGGGAAGGTATTTCTCCCAGTCCCTCCCATGCTGTTCAGCAAACATTTGAGCATTGACTTCAGGATACTGTTAAATCTTCCACAAGCCCATTGGCTTGTGGGTGATAAGTGTTGTATGCCTCTGCATCACCCAACACTTCTCCCACAAACATTTCATCAGGTCCGACATGAAGGAACCCCTCGATCGGTGATAACCTCCTGCAGAAACCCAACACAGGAGAAATCCCAAGTAAGGCATCTGCCACTTTGTCCTCAGTGAGGATAGGATGACTGCCTCAGGGTACTGGGTGGCATAATCCACCACAGTCAGGATGAACCTCTTCCCAGAGGAGCTGGGGTATTCTAAGGCCCCACAATATCCATTCCCACCCTCTGAATGGCTCCTTCACTATGGGCAATGGAATTAGGGTGGCTTGGGTTTTCTTACTTGCCTTCCCTATTTCCTGGCACCAGTGACAAGACCTGCAATACTCCTTCACCTGCTGGATGAAGTTGGGCCAATAGAAATTCTCGGCCAATTGCTGCATAGTGCGATGATTCCCAGATGATCAGACAAGGGAATATTGTGTGCAATCTTGTGCAACTGTTCACAATACCTCTGGGGAATGACAATCTGCCTGTTTATCACCCCTCCCTTTGTCTTCAGAGCCTGAGTATACATCAGTCCATTCTCCCAATAAACCTTATGTTTGCCGTCCCTCCCTGTGCTCTGTCAGAGTCTGCCAAATCCTCACCCTCTCTAGATTAGGGTCACTTTTCTGAGCAGCTGCAAACTCCTTACACATTCCCAAGGCATGGGACAGGTCCCCATCAGTCTCTAAACTATGGTCCCTAGCACTAGCGTCAAGGCAGTCAAGATCACTGTCATCCCTAACCCTCTGACAATGGGTCACCCCTCCTTCTTCAGAGTAACCCTCTGTAGCTGTGTGGTTAATGCTACTGGGAAATTTCTACCCTTTTCATTAGTCTCCATATCAGGAGACACAGGCTGGGAGTCAGCCTCCCAGTGATTTCCATAGTGGCTTCTGTGGGTCCAGGGAACTACAATTTTTCCTTCCTGCTTGGCTATGGCTAACTGCAACACCATCCCCTGTTTGAGATTGTTGCCAAAGATGACGTCAAATGCTAAAGTTTTGGCTACAACCACCTGTTGTACAGTTCCCCTGTTTCATCCCAGTCTAGGAGAACACTAGCAAGTGGCAATGTTTTCTCCCCCAATGAAGTCTTGTACAATTACAAATTCATTGGGTGTAAGTTGACCAGGCTCTACCAGATCCACTTTTACAATGTCAAGGATGCCCCTGTGTCCCTTAACCCATGTGTCTGTACACCATTCACTGTGACTGGATGCATGTGTTCCCTTATGTTCTAAGGCATACTTCAGGGACACATAAACAACCCACTTCTTTCCTAGCACAATGTTGCATATTGCTTGTCCTTTTGGGACACTGTCTGGCAATATACCCAGTTTCTTTACAAACCCACATTTGTTTTTATTTCTCAGAGAAATCTTTTCTCTGAAACCTGGGGCTAACTGGTTTCAGTGGAGGCAGTGAGGGTTTTAGCTGCCCTGAAGGTGTGCTTTTCCCTTTCTGCGCTGCCACATCCACCTCATTCACTCTTGGAGCAGGTCTGTTCTTGGCATAGCGGTCAGAGAGTTCAGCAGCTCCTTGCACTGTTTTGGGATCTCGGTCCTCCAGCCAAGTTTTCAGCTCTGCTGGGCATGCCCAAAAACTGTCCTAACAAAATAGCATTTTCAATTTTATCTACAGAGTTTGCTTCAGTTCCTCCCACCAATGTTTCAAACACTGACGTTGTTTCATGGCTACCTCCTCATAGCTCATGCCAGGGCTTCTCCTGAGCTTCCGGAATTTAGCCCTGTGGGCTTCTGCAGTTAAATCAAACTTTTTGAAAGTGTGTCTTTAAGTTTGCTGTAATCATTACTGTCCTCATTGTCCATTTGACCTAATGCATCCGAGCTTTCCCAGTAAGTAGCGGGGATAGCTGGAAGCTCAGAACCCTCTAGGAATTTGTGCCTGAATACAAACTTTTCAAAGGAATTTAAAAGGCATCCATATCCTTCCCTCTTTAAATTCAGCTATCAATTTGGAATTCAATGTGTAACCCAGTTCTGTAGTTCCAGTTAAACCCAAACCACTTACCTGCTCTGTTCTGGTGGCTGGAGTTGTAGCTTCTCAGTTCATGTTGCCTCTGGGCGCTCGCTCCTCTAGGTCTGCCCTGTCGCTGTTCCCGGTCAACCTCTCGCTGTTCTCCTCCCTCTTCTCCTCTGCAGCTTGCTTCTCTACTCCGCTTCTCTCTGTTCTTGCTCCCTTCTCACCGTTCTTGCTCCGCTTCTTGCCATTCCCACTCAGCCTTCCTCAGGAACTCCAGCTCCATTCTCGCAACTCAATCTGCAGCTGGATTGCTTCTGGCTCCAGAATGCTGGTGACCTTCCCCTGCTGTTGTGGCCCTTCGCTTGCACTGGCCCTGCTGCTCTCCTCACCGGATCTGGACACTGCAGTGACCGCTAGCCCCTCCATGCTCAAGGTTTGGTCTTTTATAGTCACAGTCTGTGACTAGATGCTGGGCATCTGGCGCCATCTGGGCATCCATGAGGTTCTGCTTGGTGGCTCTCACCTCATACTGGACTCGTCTGCCCTTGCACAACTGCTTCAAGCAGTCTGCAGTGTGCCTGCTGTAGTTGGAAGTCATCTTCTTCCCTAACTATGGCTACTCTAACTTGCACTTTGAAAAAAATAAAACAGGTTGGAACTTGACTGTAAGTCAAATGATATAGTTCTGTTTCCTTTTAAAATAAATCACTGCCTTTTTTGCAAGTTTGCTGTACAGTATTAAGCTGACACACTGAACAGTTAAAGCTTGTGTTAACAATTTTATCCACACCACTGCCAACCAAATCTGTCACAAATTCACTCAGCAGGTCAGGCCCTCTGCTCCCACAGTGCCAACCTCTGAGTGCAGTATTGTGAACAGGTAACAGACAGGTAACCCTCCTGTCTGCTTGTGGGTCCAATCACCTTTAGTCTCAAGTTCTGGGGGATTCAAACTGTGAACTTTATGCTAGCGTGCCCAAATGTACATGCTCAGATAATCATCTCTTCAGGGGATGCAAGATATCTTTTGCCTAAGGGCACCTAACCAGTATCCAAATGAATCCTTAAAACTCTATAAAAGACCTTAGGTATATTCTTACCTTCCCAGTTTGGTAACACCATCAAGCCCTTCAGAACAGCTGTCAACTTAACTCTCTATATGTCACATGCAAAAAAAAAGAACTTGAGCAGACACCCAGGCAGTCTTTTAAATATAAAAGGTACTTTACTTAAATATGATAAAAGCATGAAAATATAAACACATAACAATATCTCAAAGAGCATACAATCACTTAGAAGAAAACAAGAAAAGTACAAACAAAACTCCTACCACAATACAATTAGACTTTTCTATCTAATGTATTACCTCTATAGTGCTTATAGTTAGGTCTTATTTCTTAAGAGCCCAAAAGAAATGTCACAAGTTCAACCACTGTATACAGTTTAAAACTGTGTTTCCACACCCTTCTATGATGTCATCTTTAGAATATAAAAATATACAAACAATGATCTAATTAAGATAGAAAACAGGAGACTCTTAATTAAGTCTCTCTAGTCTTTAATTACCTCCTGGTTTCAGGTCACTTGACTGTAACTGAAACCGGGGACCTATGGCACACTGTGACAGTCACACACTATTTTTGTATTACAAATATCATCCAACAGTCATAACCAGCTGGCCAAGTGTCACAGTGGAGACCAAGGCTACAGCAGGACTTCTTGATTTCTACTCCCAATGAAGTGGAAGGAACTGTTTGTTCTCAGTGGACTCAAAGGGCAGTCCCTGATGGTTCAGTGTGTGTGTTTCAGCTGCCTTGGAAAAGAACTTTGAGAGACTGTTTGATCTGCTAGCCAGGAGAATGCCTTCTTTTGTTGTTCCATGCCCAGTGGATGGGACAACTAGTTATAATACTGTTCTAGGAGACAAGATCTCCACATATTTTAGGGGAATCATAGTCTGGGGGTGTCCTCAGATAGAGCTGGTCACACCTGTCAGTGCCCCTAGTTCACCCTGTCAGTGACCGATTCACCCCAGAGGCCTTCCTTGAGTCTGCAGCAGGCAGTATTACATCGACGATGGAAACCAGCTACTGCCTGTAAGTACCCTGTAAAAGTAAATGACTGTGATGCTAAGGTCAGAAAACTATGTAAGAACTTGAGCAAATGCAGCAAAAGTACTGAGAGAGTTTTGTGAACAGTTAAATCTTGGACTGTGTGTTATGAAAGTGCTGTTTTCAAAGAAAGTTAACTTTGAGACAAACAATCCTCTGGTCCAAGTGCCAGTAAAGTAATGGATTGAGAAAAAGTAAATTGAACTTATGCTTAGAGAAAATCAGTTGAAATGCAACAGACCAACCAGAATCCTAATAATTTTAAACTGAGTGTGATGCAAAGTTACAGTCACCATGTTGGGGTGTAGCCAGCAATGTAAACAAAGCGGCACCATTTTAGACCAGTGTTTTCAAATCCAAACAATGTTTCTAATGGTTTTCTTGCTAAGTGTTGTGGAATACAATTGCAGTAGCCAGGCAGTCTGTTAGCGCACGTTTCAGTGTGTTAAAACCAAATCTCAGAGTGATTACAAAAGCAGTAATTTAGGGGCTTGTGTGTTTAATTTGCAGAACATGGAGCAGCAACCCTCACTACCCACTCCACACCAGGGTGTGGGTAGCCCAACAGGAACAAGAACTAGCCAATTTTGAGAAATTGTGTTACTGTTAATCAGTACCTGCCATGGTGGCTTTGCTGAACTACCCAGTTAATATGTGTGTAGTATGCCTAAAGCCAAGAAGAGATGTTTTGCCAATTCCAGATTGTACAGATTGTAGAAATTGATTTAGGATGAGCATGTCAGGTGGCACATAGCGTAGCTAAAACAAAACGTATCTGTTTAGCCCAACTTGGACACAGGCAGGGGGTCCCTGTAGAACTGGAACAACAGCAACAGGCTGGGTGCCATCAGAAAGACTCCATAGAGGTTGTAAAGGAGTTCTTGGACATTGTCTGTGTTGATGCTTTGCAAGGCCCAGAGGGCGTTAAGTGTCCCATGCCACAGAGGGTGAAGTTGGACGCTGCAACTGCAGGTTCAGCAGATCCGTGGGTAGAAGGCTCAGGTCCATGCCTCGTGGGAGAGTCCGAGGTGGAGGAAACATATTGTTGGATGGCCAGTGCCACCGAGGACAGTGGAGAATGAACAGTATTGGTGGTTGGTGCAATCACCAGCTCTTGAGCAGAATGTGTGAGAGGAAGAAGCTGCAATGGCTGCAGTGGGACCCAGTGAGTTGTCATTGGCCTTGGCTATCAGAGAGCCTCCCAATGTCCATGTGGAGGAAGGCTCAAGAAATGTGCCTCTTAGTACAGAGGTGGACTGCTTTTGCCCTGCACTAAATGTTCATAACTGGCTCAACCAGGACTGGCCACCCCTAGCCATGCTTCTGGATTGGAGGTAGTTAAAAGCAGCAAGAAAAGAGAATTGTTCATAGGTGAGCTGTGGCCAAGTATGAACCTTCGTGCCCTTTCTTCTCCCACCAAATCTGGGAAGAAATTGAGGAAAACAAGCAGGCCTGGTTGTGGGACGAAGCATGTGCCAGCCTCACCCTAGAGTAAACCAGTGGGTTCGAACTAAAGTGTGCAATGATAGACTGCAATTCTGGAAGCTTGGCAGGACCTTGTTAATTGGGTCTATGAGAGCAGTTGACAAAACTAGCCAAGAGAAATTCTACAATGTTACCATGGTGCATCCAGATAGGGTGACAGTTTAAGTCCCAGATCCTGAGTAGTACTACCATTGAAATTGGTGCCATTCCTTGAAATTGTGCCCACTTGCCAAAAGAGGATGCAACTATGCCAACTCAGCCATCTGCCACTGAAGAGGCAGCAACCTAGGATGGAGGTGCCTTTCATCTGTGATCCAAGTTTGTCTGCAGCAGCATCCAGTTTCATCTGTGGCAACATCCAGGTTCATCAGCCCAGCAGCAGTTGGAGAAGAATTCCAGTCCAGGTCCAGTAGAAGGTCATGGAAGCATCTGATCTGAAGATTTCATCTGCCAAGCAGCCAAAGATTTCCAGGCTGCAGGTCCAGAGAGGTGACATTGGCATCCTTTGTCATCTAGAACCTGTAAGAAACTCTTTCATTTTTAATTTGACTGTTTTCCTGCCATTGAATATACACTTGGAACTTTAATTTCCAACAGAATATTGATCTAGACCGCAGTCCTAACAGGTCTCATGCCTATTCAGAACTGTGCTTCAGCATGCTGCAGCATAGAGAGACTCTTCTGTAGTGCCACAACACTCTGGACTCTTTCCTAGTTTTGGACATTGCAGGATTCCCCCAAAATGTTTTGCAAATGTTGTTTATGTTTCCTAATTTTGTACTTTTGTAGAAAATCCTTTTAAAAATGCTTTTGGGCTTGTGCAGTATTTAGTGGAAGGGTTTGTTTATTCACTGTGTTTTGGCTTTACAGGTTGTAGTAGTTGCAGAAAAGTGTTTTTGCAGGTGTTCCTGGAAGAAGACCTGAAGAGGATTTTTGGGACTCATCAGAGTCCTCCTTTGTGTACAGTTGTTAGGCTTGTGTAACTGTACAGTGCAGTCTCTAACCTTTGTCATTTTACAGGTGTGTTGGTGTAAAATGGGTTTGAAACTGGTAGGTAGCATAAATCAGATAGCTTTTCCTAGAGGGCTAGGGAAAGACAGGTTATGGTCCTGATTTATGATGGGGTCACCAATACTGTCTGTTAGAACATGCTTCAGGCAGTTTCTTGGAGCCACTGAAAATCCTAGATAGTACAGTAATAGGATAGGAACTGAAGTTTCTTCAGTGAGCCTCTGTCCTTTAGTGTTACCTGCCTGTGCCTGGCACACGGTGGGGAGGACTTGTGCAACCCTGCCCATAGGTAGCACAGAGGTAGGATGGTGTGGTACTAGGCCGTGTACTGGCCAGTGGACAGCCAGTGGTCTGGTTGTGGTGAGTGTAACCACCCAGTCCCCGGAGTTACTAGACTCTCATCAGTATTACAATTAGGAAAGTAGCAGGCAGCTGATAGTGAGCTGATTAGGGCTTCTTACACAATGACATCACTGTTTACTCAACTAGCCTGAGGAAGAATGATTAAGTCATTCAGATCTCTCACAGCAGCATAAGCGACACTGTATGGACAGCTGTTCTGGGAATTTAGAATGTAGTATTTGGTGTTTGCCAGGGCTTGAGTAGAGAAGATGAGAGTGGCAGAAGGACTGCCAGTTGGGCTCTGAGGTGAGGGCCCAGCATTCTGCCCTAGAGGTGTTATTTCCAGCTTTCAGTGAAGTGGTGAAGGCCAAGGCTACAGCAGGATTTCCTGATTTCTACTCCCAGTGAAGTGAAAGGGACTGCTTGCTCTCAGTGGACTCAAGGAGCAATCCCTGAAGGTTCTGTGTGTGTGTTTCAGCTACCTTGGAAAGGAAATTTGAGAGACTGATCTGCTACCCAGGTGAATGCTTTCTTTTTATTCCATGCCCAGTGGATGGGACAACCAGTTGTGAGTACTGTTTTGGGAGACAAGATCTCCACATATTTTAGGGAATTGTGGTCTGGGGTGTGTGTGCCCATAGATAAGTCTAGATTGCACCTGTCAGTGCCCCAAGTTCACTTAAGAGTGAATTTTGTGTTAAACTATTCAACCAGGAGAGTGCAGTTTGTTCTTTGGTCACCCCAGTGAGTGATGAATTTAAAGCATGAGACCTCTAGCATTTCAGTGGGAATGGGGTTTCAGTGGTGTAACCCTAAATAATGGCAGAGACTATCAGTTGGGGCAAAGGGTGGGAGGAACACCATCTAAGTGCTTACAAGGCAGGGCTTCCTGGTTTGTAAAGGGCACCAGTTGTACCTGAGCAAGGGCCAGTGCTACAGGTTAAAGTGTGTGACTGAGTTTCACATAATTTACCTATGTTCAAAGAAGAGCTGCAAGTATGTGGCTTAGATTCACGTAATTGCACTCATGGGAGGAAAGTGTTTGGGTGTGTGTGGCCAGGTGTCCACTAAATGCAGCATTGGAACATTGGGAAGAAGATGTTCTTTTGTGTGTTCATGAACTGTACTGCATGCAAGGAGAGGTTGTGAACTGCACTTGTCCTGCCTAGACCAACCCTTTGGCGTCCACTTCTGCTTTAATTTCCATCTGTTGAACAAAGCCATGCTGCACAATCCCAGTTACTATTCTGGATATTCTGATTATTGCTTCTGGTTGTTGGATTTACTGGGGCCCCTCAGCAGGTTTGATCTAGCATATGCCTTACAGCGTCCACCAAGGACCCAGGTTGTGATTTTTACACAAGGTTCAAGTTGTGTTGTTCTGGTACCCCACTCCTCTCTTCCTATAGAAGATGAGCCAAGTATACATCCTAACTCCAAGGGTGGCACCAACCTTTTTAAAGTAAATGGTATGCCAGTATGTGGGTACCAGTGTTCCAGATTTTAATGGGTGTGTGCTAGGTAGTAAAAAGAAGTAGCTGGGGGTTTACATGAGCATGTTGGCTTGAGTAACTGGAGTGATTGCAAAGGTTGTACAAACATGACAAACTGGCGGCTATCTTGGGTCAGTTACTGGGAGATCTTAATAAACAGATTAGAGATCTGTGTTTACTTGGGTGAGTGCAGGAGCCCTCAGAGGACAGACTGAGTGTCTGTGTTTATTTGGGTGATTGCTGGGGCCCTTGGTGGACAGATTGGGGCTCTGTGTTTATTTGGTTGAGGGCTGGGAGCTCTTGATAGATAGACTGGGGCTCTGCATTTATTTTGGTGAGTGCAGAGGGCCTCTGTGGACAGACTGGGGGTCAGTGTTTATTTGGGTGAGTGCAGAAAGCCCTCAGTGGACAGACTGAGCATCTGTGTTTATTTGGGTGAGAACAGGGAGCCCTCAGTGGACAGACTGGGGCTGTGTGTTTAGTTGGGTGAGTGCAGGGAGCCCTCAGTGGACAGACTGGGGCTCTACGTTTATTTGAGTGAGTGCCAGGATTCCTCAGTGGACAGATTTGGGCTCTGTGTTTGTTTGGGAGAGTGCAAGGGGCCCTCGGTGGACAGGTTGGAGCTCTGTGTTTAGTTGGGTGAGTGCAGGGAGTCCTCAGTGGAAAGATTTGGGCACTGTGTTTATTTTAGTGAATGCAGGGAGCCCTCAGTGGACAGACTGAGACTCTTTTTGGGGGTGAGTGCAGGGATCCCTGGGTGGACAAATTGGGGCTGTGTGTTTTTGATGATTGCAGGCAGCCCTCAGTGGACATACTGGGGCTCTATGTTTATTTGGGTGAGTGCATGGAGCCCTCAGTGGACAGTTTGTGGCTCTGTGTTTACTTGGGTGAGTGCAGGAACCCTCAGTGGACAGATTGGTGCTCTAGTGTTTAGCTAGGTGGGTACAAGGAGCCCTCAGTGGACAGACTGAAGTGGACAGATTGAGGTTCTAGTGTTTATCTGGGTGCACGTGAGGAGCACTCAGTGGACAGATTGGGGCTCTGGTGTTTAGCAGTGCATACAAGGAGCTTTTAGAGCTCTGTGTTTAGCAGGTCAGATACAGGGAGCCCTCAGTAGAAAGATCAGGGTTTTGTGTTTAGCAGGGCATGTGCAGGGAGGCCTTCATAGAAAGACTGGGACTCTGTGTTCGGCAGGGTGGGTGCAGAGAGCCCTAGGTGGGCACATCAGGGCTCTGTGTTTAGCAGGATGGATGGAGGGCACCATCAGTGGAAGGATAAGGGCTCTGTGCTTAGTGTGGATGCAGAAAGCCTTCACTAAAAATATATTTTCTTTAATTTGCCTTTTATTATGTATGTTACTGAGGAATACAGCAAAATACACACAATGTAACTTACAATAAATAAATAAAATCAAATCATTAACTAACAGTGGTTCAGCTTTTCAACCAATTTATGTCTTGGGCATCAAAGTCTGATGAAGAGTTTTGAATTTTAACTTATATAGTTGGGTAAGTGTTGTCCGGATCCAGCTGAACAAGTCCAAAGTTCTTTGTCCCGGTGAGGTGTACTCCCAGAAAATCTTCATCTCAGTTTCCTTAAAGGAACTCTTATCAACAAGGTTTCTTAATGTCTCAAAGTCCATAAAAGCTAACTTGAGTGAGTCATTGTGTTTACATGCAGTCTTTGCAGTCCAGAGTTATTCATTTGTAAATCAGCCTGTAATTAAGGGATGGGAGCAGTCATATGTTTCAGGCTCCTGACAGGAAATTATGTCACCAAGGAACTTGACCCTCCATTTACTGTAGGTTAAATAGGAAATCGTCTGTTTTATTAAGTGTGTTTTAAGGTGTTATTACAACCCTTTCTATATTTATAATTGCTTTGTATGTGCATTGAAACTAGTGAGTTATCACCTTAACATTTCAAACTGTTAGTAAAATAATCCATCTTTAGGATTGTTTTAACTTTTAGGCTATACTGCCAGTTGATCATTAAAACTACACATCTCAAGGCTGGCTCTGTGGTGCCAACAGGTATTGAGGCCCCATATCAGGATTTTTAAACCCTGGCTGTGTTCATGTCAGTACAGATTTCTGGGGTTGCAACAGCACCGACTTCTGTCTTATTCCATTCTCTCTCTTACAATTTCGGGTGTGAACTCAGGTCTACAAGATGCAAATATGGCTACGTGCCTATTGGCCTGCCATCATAGGGCCAGCCTTGAAATGTGTAGTTTTTGATTTACAGCTGGCAGTACAGCCTAGAGGTTAAAGCAAAGAGCTGTGAACAAGCTTCTTTCATCCAGCAGAATGGGTTTTGATTCAACATGCTCTTCTTGTATATTGTGTAACCAGAGCAAGTCACTTAACCTTCCTGTGGTCCCAAACACACTCAGAAACAAGCTGTATTTGTGTGCCTTCCCTGACAAAGACAGTAAAACTATCTGAGCATGTGTTATGATTCTGAAAATATTATGTTCTTTCTGTCCAGATTTGACTTGAAAAGAAAAAAATGACACCAATAATTGTTTATTAGTTGTAGAAAACAGAGATGGACAACATGGTGTCCTAATGTTTTCTTTTCAAGTCAACATGCTCAGACTGTCTTTGTCCGTAAAGGTACACAACTACAGTACAGCTTTTTCTGGGTGTGTTTTGGGACCACAGGAGGATAAGTGACTTGCTGTCATCACGCAATATATAAGTAGAGCATGTTGAAATCAAGACCAATTCTGCTTGATGAACTAGCTTGTTCATAGCTCTCTGCTTTAACCTTTAGGTTATGATGCCAGCTGTTAATCAAAACTACACATTTCAAGGCTGGCCCCATGATGGCAGGCCAGTAAGTATGTAGCCACATTTGCATCTTGTAGACCTGAGTTCACACTCAAAATTGTAAGACGAAAGGCTGTAGAGAGAGAATGGCATAAGATAGAAGTTGGTGCTGTGGCAGCCCCAGAAATCTGTACTGATATGAACACAGCCAGGTTTAGAAATCCTGATATGAGGCCCAATACCTGTTGACACCACAGAGCCAGCCTTGAGCTATGTAATTTTTAATGATCAGCTGGCAGTATAGCCTAAAGGTTAAAGCAATCCTAAAGACAGATTATTTTTACTAACTGTTTGAAATGTAAAGGTGATGACTCACTAGTTTCAATGCACATACAAAACAATTATTATAAATGTAGAAAGTGGTGTAATAACACCTTAAAACACACTTGATAAAACAGGCAATTTCCTATTTAACCTACAGTAGATGAAAGGCCAAGTTCTTGGTGACAATTTCCTGTCAGGAACCTGAAACACATGGCTGCCCCAGCCCTTAATTACAGGCTGATTTACATATGAATAACTTTGGACTGCAAAGACTCACAGATAAACACAATGGCTCACTCAAATTAGCTTTTATGAACTTTGAGACATTAAGAAACTCTGCTGATGACAGTTCCCCTTTAAGTTGGAAGGCAATTTGTATTTTTCCATGGGAGGGCCAGACTATCAGAACCAGACCCCTGATAAGACAAGAACATTAATACTTTAGCATTAAATGTGATCAAATTACTTACAGGAAATTAAATCTAAATGTAAAGAGCAAAATATTAGATTAAAATAAATACAACAACATCATTACAAAAGATAAAACAGAGAAAGAAATTCCAAAGTGGGTCACTGTTATAATGAGCGCCAATTCTGAATAATAAAGAGATAAAACCTTGAGGACTCTATTATAACACATAAGGCCCCTGCATTTAAGGGACAAAGCTTGGACAATATTCTAGTTGATATATTACCCACTTTTGCTACCTAAAGTTGAAGGTCTCTACTTGATCCTTCAACCTAGCAGACGTCCGTTCTAAGGCATAGCTTTCCTCGCCAGTGTACCCATGATTCCCAAGTTGGGATAGTTCTTGTGTGCCATAGCCTAGTAATAGCTTTCTGAGCTGCAAGAATAAGTATGGTTACCTTCCTGCAGGTGGTCGGGTCAACTCTGACCTCCTCTGGCTGTGTAAATGTCAAGATATATGTTGGAGTTAATAAGTCAGCACAGTCATAGATGGCTGTTAATTCTTGAAGTATCTCACCAGTAAGGGCTAGGGCTACACAGCTGTGTGATATGAGTCTGGTCTGTCTGTTATCATCCACAGTCCTCCACCACCTCCTGAGAACATACCCGAATACTTCACCACTATGTTTGGAGTACAGAAGAAGCAAGATCAAAGCTTCCATACTGTATGTACTCTTTCCAGTCTGGGGAGCTAGAGACTTTATAGGCCAGAAGGGCTGACTCATTCCACCGATGAACTGGTATTTCCTGCTGCAGCTCCTGTGACCATTTTACTCTCCTTCGCTGAAAAATTAGGACACTGCGTTTTGTTGTGTGTGTGTTCAGAAGTCTTCACTGAAGCATTAGGGCACTGTTTAGTAGGGTGGGTGCAAGGAGCCTTTGCTTAAAGATTAGGACACTGTGTTTAGTAGGGTGAGTACAGAAGTCTTCACTGAAACATTAGCATGCTGTTTAGTGGGGTGGGTGCAAGAGCTTCACTTAAAGATTAGGACACTGTGTTTAGTAGGGTGAGTGCAGAGATTTCAGTGGAAAGATTGAAGCTCTGTGATAAGGAGTGGGTGCAGGGTTGCCTTAGTGAAAGGACTGGGAGTTAGTTATTAGGTCTGTGCAGGGATCCCCATTGTAAGAGTAGGTCTCTTTGTTTAGGAAGGTGGATGCAGGAGCCCTCTGTGTAATATCAGGGCTTTCTGTTTATCAGGGTGATTACAGGGTTATCTCAGGTGCAGAGAGCCCTTGGTGGAAAGATCAGTGCTCACTGCATAGCATTGGGTCCAGGGTGCCCTCAGTGGCAAGACTGGGATCTCAATCGATTCTGGTATTTGGCAGGTCCAACAGTATAGTGGCTAGGGCAGCAACTTGCCAAGTAGGCAACTGCTTTCCATCCTAAGCCCATGTCATGTGCTGTGGGTTGGCAGGAGGAACTGTAGCCTCTGATTGTCATGATACTGAGCTGGTCCTCTTCTGTTAACCATTGCATCTCAATGTGCCTGATTTCTTGTTATGCTTTCAGTTGCTCAACAGTCACTAAAAAGAGTCCTGCCACACACCTCCTGCTGTACTTCTACATTCACTAAGTTTAGGTAACAAATCACTGTGCTCCAAATATGTAGCAGTGATATGCTGGCTGATTCAAAACATTGGTATATGTCATTTTGTAAAGGCTGATAACTTGTACAGTATATAACGAGGTTGTTTTTGTTAAATATGCCAAAGCTAATGAACCTAACCTTTTCATTTTGGTGGGAGGGATCCCCATGTGCCTAACTATCTAGATTCAGTTCACTATCCAAAGTTAAGTAGTGTTCAACTAAGCATGCTTGGTCACCAGAACTGTCTTCAAGTTTGACTTCTTCTTCCACCCAACCATGTGGTCTTCTGGCCCCACCCCTGTGCCCTCAGAACTTTTCCTCCACCGGAGGAACAGATCTCCTTACAGCTTCTAATAGTGATTGAGGGTCACAGCTCCTGATAGTGACTGAGGGTCACAGCTCCTGATAGTGACTGAGGTCACAGCTCCTGATAGTGATTGAGGGTCACAGCTCCTAATAGTGGTTGAGGGTTCACAGCTCCTGATAGTGATTGAGAGTCACAGCTCCTGATAGCGATCGAGGGCCACAGCTCCTGATAGTAATTGAGGGTTCACAGGTCCTGATAGTGATTCAGGGTCACAGCTCCTGATAGTGATTTAGGGTTCACAGCCCTGATAGTGATTGAGGTTCACAGCTCCTGATAGTGATCGAGGTCATAGCTCCTGACAGTGATTGAGAGTCATAGCTCCTGACAGTGATTGAGGGTTCACATTTCCTGATAGTAATTGAGGGTTCACAGCTCCTGATAGTAATTGAGGGTTCACAGCTCCTGATAGTGATTGAGGGTCACAGCTCCTGACAGTGATTGAGGGTCACAGCTCCAGATAGTGATTGAGGGTCACAGCTCCTGATAGTGATTGAGGGTCACAGCTTCTGATAGTGATCGAGGGTTCGGCTAGTTTTCAAGTGATTGTTGTGATTTTGTTTCAGAGTTCTACTTCAGTCTGCGACGTGTTTCTTCACTCTTTCTGTGACTCCTGCTCCTACATCACCATTTGCCATGGAACAGAAGAGAAAGTCAGGATTTAATATGTGTATTTTGTGCAGGTACCCCATGTTCACAACCAGCCACAATGCCTGCATTTGTTGTTTACATCAAACTCATGACGTGGCACCTTGCTCCTGGTATCAGGCCATGCATGCTTCAACCCTCAAGGAGCATAAGCAGTGTGATCTCAGGGTAAGACCATGAGATGCAAGCAGTCTGTGGCTACAGGGTTGGCAGTGCAGTTGCAGGCCATGGAGGTGGAGGGTGCCTGTGGGGATATGCCAGTCCTGGACCTTTTGTCGCTGAAGAAGGAGTATGTGCTGGACCTCTCTGCTCTTTAGGAGGATGAAGGGCTTAGGAATCTTCTGTCTCTCCACTCTTTCAAAGATAAGTCATCATCTCATTTGCATAAACATAATAAGAGTTGACATGGGTCGGGATTGCTGGTTAATCGAGGGACCACTCACACTCTGTTCGACTGAGGGTCCCTGAGGCCAGTCACCTTCAACTGAGATTGAGCTGCCAGTGGGGCCATCAGTCTTCCTGCATAATAGCCACTTGGCAACCAGCTGAGTCGATGCTGACCAGCTTGATGGTTGACCTCACTGAAGATGAGTTCAGCGTGTGAAGATTCTTCCTTACTCAGACACCAGTGCTGACCATCTCTCAACCCAGGGATCAGGTATGACTGAGCTCCCAGGTGAGCCTCCACTAGTTCAGCTAATGCTGGATGCATCGACTCTGGCATTCCCCATTTAAATCAGTACCGCTCCTTTGGGGTACCTGGAGCTAGAGGCACCAACTCTGTGTTGATCTCATAGTTGACGCTAGTTGAGGTCACTGTCACATTCTCAGTTTCATTCTCTATGTAGATGCCATCACAGCCACTGTCAGTCATCATCAAATTTGTGCTGCTTAACATTTAGCTCCACCATCGACACTGAGTTTATCACAGATGGGAAAGTATGGCCCTAGCAAGAGTGGGTCTATGGAGCCTTTCCCAGGGTCAGGCAGAACTACTTCCTGAACAGAGTTAGCCAGATCTGTAGTAGGTCCGTGATCTGGGGCTTTTCTTGATCAAGCACCAGTTGCAGGTGACATTGAACTCTGCTGATATAGAAGAAAAAAAAGACCATTGTGGTCCTCTAGAGAAGTGGCCAAGGTGGTGAGGGTGGTGAGGGAAAAAGTTGGCATTCAGGAGGTATAAGAAACAGAGGGAGAAACTCGGGGAGGTGTCCAATAAAACAGAGGGAAGCAGGAAAGGTAGTGAGAGGAGCAAAGGCACAGACAGAGGAAAGGATAGCCAAAGGGGTAGCTAAAGGGAATAATATTTCTTCAGGTACGCCAGTGAGAAGAGGAAAGCAAAGGGAGGGATAGTGAGGATAAGGAGGGTGGTAGGGGAGACTATGCAGAAGAGGATCAAAAATCAGACATCCTGAACAGGTACTTCAACTCAGTCTTCACAGTTGGGGAGGACAGCCCACCAAGGAGCTGCAGGAGCAAGGGGGGATGAAGTCCATTTTCAAAGGAAAAGTCCTGAAGAGACTTGCTGCTCAAAGTGGACTAGGCTATGGAACCAGACGGAATACCTAAGGGTACTAAAGGAACTCAGGAGTTGCTAGCTGCCCCACTGACAGCCTTATTCAACAGTCACTGGAAACAGGCATAGTTCTGGAGGACAAGAGGAGAACAGATGTGGTCCCTCCATAAGAGCAGCAACAGGAGCAGGCTAGCAACTATAGCCTGGTCAGTCTCACATTAGTGGTGGGTACAAAAGTGACCATTATGGTTCTGTAGAGAAATGGCTAAGGTGGTGAGGGAAAAAGGTGGTATTCAGGAGGTATAAGGAAACACAGAGGGAGTAAGACAGGTAGGTATACCAGGTAAAACACAGAAAAATAGGAAAGGCAGTGAGGTAGCAAAGGCCCAAACAGAGGAAAAGGTAGCCTAAAGGGTAGCTAAAGGGAAAATATATTCTTAGGTACATAAGTGAGAAGAGGAAAATAAGGGAGGAATAGTAAGGCTAAGGAGGGTGGCAAGGTGACACTGCAAAGAAGAAGATTAAGATAAAGCAGACATCATGAACAGGCACTTCAGCTCAGTCATCACAGTGGAGAGAGAGGTCAGATGACCAGGGAGCAGCAGGAGCAAGGGGAGGTGGACACAAGTACATTTCAGAGGAAAGAGTCTTGAAGAAACTTGAAGCTCTGAAAGTGGATAAGGTTATAGGAGTGGACAGGATACACTCAAGGGTGCTAAAGGAACTCAGGAAAGTGCTTGCTGCCCCACTGCTGGCCTTATTCAACAGTTCACTGGAAACCGCAAAGTTCTGGAAGATTGGAGGAGAGCAGACATGGCCCCGCTCCATAAGAGCAGAAGGAGGGAAGAGGCTAGCAAGTATAGGCTGCTCAGTCTCACATCAGTGGTGGGGAAATTAATGCAAACCCTGTTAAAGGAAAGGTTGGTAGAGTATCTTGAATCTTGTGGGCTACAAGACCAGTGGCAGCATGAATTCATGGGCAAGGCCTTTGACACTGTGCCACACAGGAGACTAATAAAGAAATTGAGTTTCCTTGTGAGATCCCACCTGGAGTAATGCGTGCAGATTTTCATCAAGAATATCTCCTCCATTAGGCCACACTTTGAAACTATAAGCCGATAGTGTCAGGACCACTCAGAAACTTTCTGCTAGCCTGGGAGGCCACCCACAATGATGTGAAGCATCGTCACCTATATAAGAT
The DNA here is from genome assembly GCA_016271365.2 of Neoceratodus forsteri. NCBI lineage: Eukaryota > Metazoa > Chordata > Ceratodontiformes > Ceratodontidae > Neoceratodus > Neoceratodus forsteri. The sequence goes on along the minus strand of JADMNL010000024.1, from coordinate 117,397,917 downwards.
GGGCAGACCTGTCCCTCCTCAGTTTATTTCTCCTGCTGTGAATCATTCTCATTGGACCTGATGAAGAAATGCCATCAACCAAGCTGTTGCTGCTTATTATTTTACTTTCATTTAGTTTATGCCAGTGTCAAAAGAGCTTTTGTTTCGATATTGTAAGTGCGAATATAACATTTACAAGGAAGGCATACACATTTTTTGTTTGCTGTCTGGGACTGTCTCACTACATGAGAACTTTGAGATTTGCCAGAGCTTCAACCAGGCTACAAGGTGATGCTGTAAGAAAGCTCTAAAAATGTCCTTGAAGTAAACGCACTGCAAGCCATGGAGAATAAAGAATCTGCTCTCCTTCATTGCTGGCTGAGAAACAATCATTGAAGTCTAAGGATAAGGATAAGGAAAATGAATAGTTGTCTCAAGCCTCCTCATTGTTCTGCCTAAGCAAAACACAGAGACAAGGACAAGTCTGCTTCACCAGTGAGGTCCTGGTCACTATTGAGAAATTCTACATCCTCGCCATGCCCGCCCAGTGGTGTCAACTGCAGACCCCCGATCGTCACTGAGCCACCAAGGTCAGGGCTTGGCTTAGACACTGCCATACCTACTATGAATGGTATGACACTATCGTCGTTGGGCTAAGGCCCATTGATTAGGTTGTCCTGGCTCCCTTTAAGGGTGCCATTGACTTGCGGCTATGCTGGCAACATTCTTTGAGAAGATTAGATGTATTCTGCCAGGGTTGCCATTGCAGGCAGTTATTCCGCCAATGAGGCCTTCTGGTGCTTGGCTCCCATTGATGGATTCCACTAGCCCACCACAGATTCCTGCCTCTTAGTCACCGCTGGCATTGTTGATCCATTCTGCAGCTCCATCATCGTTTGTGCTGATGACCAAAATAGTTCCATCCTCCCAGACTGTAATGAGGACTCAGTGGTTTATACCCTAAGATCTCCTCCTGAGGATCCATGTTTCCAAGTCATGATACAGCAAATGCAGTCTGTCATGAGCTTTGATGTGGAATAGGAAGATTCCACTAAACAGAATCTCATAGTAGTTTTGGAGGAGCCCTGCTCCACCTTCATTATCATTCCTTCTATATATCCTGCATTAGAAGATGCTACTTTTGCTATAAAGTACCGACCAAACTCACTGACTGCAGTCCCCAGAGAGGCTGATAAGCAGCATCCTGCACCAGTTGCTTAGCCTTATTATGCAAACCAGCCAGAAACGGACTCTGTGGTCACCATGGCTGCTCATTGCAGGTCTACAGTTCCTAAAAATATGAGTACTTTGCCTCCTGATAAGGAATCTAGGAGGCTGGATGTGTTGTTCAAGCATACTTATGCCTCTGCATCACTGAGCCTTAGGATTGCAAACTAACAGGCCCACATGATGAAGTATCAGAACAGCCTGTGGAAAGCTGTTCACACTGCTGTTCAGGCTTTGTCTGATGACTCTGCTAAGACTGATTTGCTTAAACATTATCTACTGGTGCAAAGAGGTGACTAATTGCTGGTAATCATTTAGAGTAGTAATAATAATGTGGTTTGTGCTAACCTGCCTTATTTGCAGCAAGGACTGTTCAGCTTAGCTCCACCATTTTAGTCCCGAACTGCGAATTGAACCAATCAGTATGGGAGGACTCTAAACGAGCCTGCTAAAGTGGGACCGTATGGTTTACCCATTGGGATTTGTAGTTTTGGACTGTTGGCACCTTTTGCAACAGAAGGGGAGCTCTTTACTAGGATTGACAGCTGAACCAGCCAACCGGACCTTTTGGATCTAAGGGAATGCACTGAGCTGTCTGCTGGCAAGCCAGATTCGAGTTGGAAGCTGAGCGAGAAAGGACTTGCATAGTTGACGGCCCGTGTTGTGCAGTATTTTGTGCTGGGAGAACCATGAAAGGCCTGAATTCTGACCTGTTTGCCATTTTCCGCCTAGAGAGAGAGAACTGGCTTGGACTGAATCCGATCTGTGTGCTGTGAAGCAAGCTACTGAATTGGGACCAGGCTTAACCTGTAGAAGACCAAAGATTTTGCTAAATGTGATCGGCCTTTCAGGAACTTTAGCTGCCTTTGTGCTCCCAGGTTTTTAGCAGTGACCTTGCGATCAGGATCAAGAGCTGTCTGCTTGGTACAGTAATTTTCTTTACATATAAATAGTGCTGTGAATTGGAGGGGTCGCGATATGGTTTTCCCCAAGCTGAGTTGTGTGCTGAAGGCTGGAAGTTATACCCAGCTTGAATCGGATTGAATCCACTGCTACTCAATGTGGTTGGGCCCTGCCATGAGGGCCTTGTCTCCCTACCCTGCTTCTTCTGGGAATCCAGAAAATCCAACTATTGTCTCACCATCATTGATCCTATGTTCAGCTTTGGGTATCGTGAGTAACCAACAGGGTAGTTCCTGCAACATATAGCTAAAATCAAAAGTATGTCACCTGATTGTCTGTCATTCCTTTTCCTTTGTACGAACTGAGCCTTCCGCCTCGGATTACAGTGAGGGTGTAGTGTATGTTGTTTCTTTCTTTCACAGGGCCCCAACCAGCTGCAATGCCGGCCTACCCTGAGCAACTGACCTGGCCAGCCCCTATTCCATCCACTGGGTACCCAGAGAGTGTAACTGTAGTGGGGACTGTAGATACCTGCATCATATGTTAATGATAGAGCGTGATTACCAATTATCCTGATTGTGCCCTCCCATGTTACTGGCCCTTGAATAAATCAGATCTACTTTTTCTGCAATTTACATTGACTGTGGTGTTGGTTTATGTGCAGTGGTATTGTACTGTTGTTTGTTGTATTGCCTCACCTTATTTTACAGGGGGTCCCAGAGCCTAGTGAGAGAAACCAATCCTGGGGTAAGTGCCAAATATATGTATATACAGAGCATGTCAGGGTATTGTGAAGATAAATATTGTGTATTGGGTGGGCCACTAGTAGGAGACGAGGGGGTCCCAGTGTCCCAGAGGTCTGTGGCCTGGTTAGTCTGACTAACACCAACTCTGACCTTTGGGTGGAGGACCGGTCACTGAACCTAGGCCCCTTAACCTGTTAATAGCCAAGCAGGCAGAGGTAGTAGCCCATGGGATAGCACCACCTAGGGGTTACATCTTGAGGCACCACTGGGATTAGCATCTCTAGTGGCCAAGGGAGGAAGTTACCCTAATATGTTTAGTTTTGGGAGAAAATGGAGATCTTGCTATGCCCAAGCTGAAAATTGCCCCCATAAGCTGCTAGTCCACTGTATGATGGGGTGGACTGAGGCTGAGGGTTAGACCTCCGACAGGCTTTCCTGTTACTGGATGTCCCATTAGGGATTACTAATGTTGATATTGTAACCACTGTGGAACATGTTAGGCGTGGGCAAAGTAGAGGTGAAGGGAAGAGATGCAGATTTGTTTGAACAGACTATGATAGTGTTGCTCTCCTGTAGCTCCCCAATAGATCCAGAAGGTACCCCTGTTATTCTGCAGGAAGGTACCCAGAAGGGGTGGAGGTCATTCACCTGCACAATGATCCAAATACCCGGGTGGGTCCCCCGTATAGAAGGGTTTAAGGATAAATTGCTCAGATTATTAGCGCCTGAAGGACAAACTGCCTAAGAGCTGCAGAAGGTGCTAGATCTTTCAGAGGAACACACGTCCCTGCACTCCCCAGCCACATCCCCAGCTTCTCCCAAGAGTTCTCCTGTAGCCCCTCCCCATCGTAATTCCCTCAATACAGCTGGATTCTTACTGAAAGCTCAGACTTTTTCAGGCACAGTCCCAGTGCCCACGGGAGGATGACTTGGAAATGTGGATGGACTATGCTACTCCTTAGTACAAGAATGGCAATGCTCAGAGGGGGAAAGAAAAGAGGCTGATGGAGAGTTTGAGGGCCCTGCACTGGAGGCCATCCGCTTCTTGTAAGCAACTAGCCCAGAGGCTACGGCAGCTGAATACCTCTCTGCACTGGAAGGAGTGTTTGGCAGTACTGAGTCAGTGGACGACTTGTTGTGGAAGTTCAAGTAAGCTAAGCAGTGAAAAATGAGAAATTGTCCACATTTGTTACCAGGATTGAGAGGGCTCTGCAGAGGGCCCACAGGAAAGGAGGCGCACCGTGAAGGAACTGAACTGGGACAGATTAGACCATATCCTAAAGTCAGCCAGATATTGAAACTCAGTTACAAGACAGGAAGGCTAACCTCCTGAGTACTATCTTATGAAGGAAATTTGTGAGATCGAGACTGATGAAGAGGGCTGGGTGCCCTATGCTGGGATGGTTGGTACCTGCCCGACCCCAGAGAGGAGTGATTTGGATGAGGCACAACAGCTGAGAGAGCTGATTAAAGAGTTGACCGAGCAGCCAGAGAACCTGAAGTGTATCAGGCATCCCCAGAGGCTAAAGGTGGAGTGGGTGCATGCTGTTTCTCCAGAACCCCAGGCTGAGGGTAACTTACTTGAAGAAGTGTGAGAGCTGAGAGCTCTAGTGACGGACATGTTGTGAACCACACCAAATCCTCACCCTGGTGGAGATCCCAAGGATCAAGGACTCAGAGCACGAGCCAAAGATGAGCCCTCCAATACCCCATGGTTCGTAAGTCGTGAGATGGCCTGCACCCTATGAGATCCCCGAGCCTACTTTTGCTATCGATGTGGAGAGGATGGACACACGCATTTCTTCTGCTGTTCACCAGAGAATTTGAGAAGAGTCACTGTCCGGTTATTAGCTGTGATTCGACTGAAATAATAACCAGCCACCAGGGGAGCTAAAGTAAAAAATTATGCTACCAAAGCCAATGCCAGATCAACACCCACATCAGTGCCACCTGAATAGTCCGACGTGGTGGGTCCTCCATGGAGACAACAGTGAAGGTGAATGGAGTGTCTACCAGGGCTGTGCTTGACAGTGGCTCCTAGTAACTATAATGTTTCAAGACTGGTATCGGAAGCACTTGCCTGATGTGCCCTTACAGCCTTTGGAAGGACTACATGTCTGGGGTCGAGTGAAAAGGCCTACCCCTACTCTGGGTATATCAGGATTTGGTTGTCTTTCCCTACTTCAGTGGCTGGAGTGGCGGGCAAGTGGAGACCGTAGCTTTGGTGTGTCTCCCTACTGGACTGTACGATAGGGTTCCTCTACTAATTGGGAAAATGCCCATATGTTTGGAAGGTTGGTGCAACTATGCTATGAGAAACAGGGCAATGAACCGGTAGGGCTCTGAGGATTCCTACATTGATTAAGAGGGCATATGAGTCACGCCAGAATGTCAAGAGGCGGATCAAGATGAACCAATTGGGGTTGTATGGAAGAAGGATCCTGGGTCAATGATCCTGGCTCCCAGCACTCAGTGTACCTACAAGGGAGGTCCGCTTACGGAAGATGTCAAGAATAAGATACTCATGCTGGACGCACCAGGCGATGGAAAATTGCGGAAGGATTGCTGATTAAGCCCAGTATTTTACCCACTTGTGCTCATGCCTATGCTCGACAGACAATGGTCCAGGTCCACAATGTGTCAGATCGAGAAATTTGGGTGAATAGAGGCTGCACTCTAGCTACCGTACAGTGCATAGACACTGCAGTGTTACCTAGTAACAAGCCCTCTGGAGTACTGACCAAGTGACGCCCGACTCATTTGACTTTGGTGACTCCCGTTGCCAGCTGAATGGAAGACTAGAATCAGCAAGAGAATTGCCCAGAGATTAAGGTGTTTTCGCTGAAGGAATGGGATGTGGGATGTGTCTGAGAGTGGAGCATCACATATGCCTGCATGATGAATGGCCATTCTGTGAGAGGTCTCGGTGCCTAGCACCAGCAGATATAGATGATGTAAGAAGACACCTGCAGGAGATGCTTGTGGCTGGTGTGATACAAGAATCTAGAAGCCCTTATGCTTCGCCTATTGTGGTGGTGAGGAAAAGAATGGGACAGTAAGAATGTATGTGGACTACAGGACCCTTAACAGGTGGACCATGCCGATCAATACACCATGCCTCGTATTCAGGATACTTGGACTGTCTGAATGGAAGCAAGTGGTTCTCGGTGTTGGATCTTCCCAGTGAGTACTACCAGATCCCTATGGCCCCAGAAGACCATGAGAAAACAGCCTTCATCTGTCCACTTGGGTTCTATGAGTTTATGAGGATGCTCCAGGGGATCTCAGGTGCCCCAGACACTTTTCAGCAACTTATGGAACGTGCAGTGGCGCACATGAACTTGTTGGAGTTCCTGGTATATTTAGACGATGTTATTGTGTTTGGAAGTCCATTGGAGGAACATGAGAGCGACTTTTAAAGTGTTGGACCAACTGGAAGATTTCGTCCTAATCTGTCCATCGACAAATGCCAGTTCTTTCAGACATCAGTGAAGTATGTGGGGCACATAGTGTCCACCGAGGGATAGAAACTGATCCTAGCAAAGTTGAGACCTTGACCACCTGACCCCAGCCCCACAATCTAAAAGAATTACAACGCCTTCTAGATTTTGTGGTTATTACTGGTGGTTCATAAGGACTACTTAAGGGTGATTCACCCACTTTTGAATCTTACCCAGGGTTACCCTCCCACAACAAAAATGCAAGAGAGTGGCCTGTACTGAAACAGAGAGATATACTTCCACCCAGGTGAACATTTTGGGTCCCGATGGACACCTGATCTGAAGCTGTTTTCCATGAAATCATATATCAGTTCACCCAAGCTCCTGTCCTTGTCTATGCTGATCCTGCTAAACCCTATGTGTTACACAACGATGCTAGCCTACAAGGTTTGGGGCTGTGTTATATCAGGAGCACGAGAATGGCCTGAGATCAGTGGTCTTTGCCAGTAGAAGTCTGACCCCATCAGAAAAAACTATCCTGTGCATAAATTGGAGTTCTTGGCATTGAAGTGGGCCAATGTTGACCAGTTTCATGAATACTTGTATGGAGCAAAGATACTGGTAAAGACAGATAATAATCCATTGACCTATGTGCAGACTTTGGTTAAATTAGATTCCACCGGTATTGGTGGCTCTCTGCGTTGTCTACCTGTGATTACACTGTTGAATACAGATTGGGCCTGAATTACATAGATGCTGATGCCCTCTCCGGAGGCCTACTTCCAGAGGTGATTGGGTCAGGCTGTCCGAACCTGACATTCAAGCACAGTGCCAAAAGTTTGACAAGGAGGAACAGATGTCCACAGACCCAGTGGACTGCCTGGTAGTTTGCTTAGGCCCCTCTGACACTTGTATACCAGCTGTATACTGCCACTTCTCTGCACTAGATATTAGTGCACTGTCTCAGTTTGATAATGACAGTATTCAGCGGGCTCAATCCTGATATCCTATGATCCGATCAGCACTTGAAGCCCCTACGAGGGGAAGATGTGTCCAAGTTGCACTCTTCTGATTTGAGAACTGCATTATTGTACAAAGAAAGTCCTAAATTGAAGCTAATTAGTCAGTTGCTGTACAGAGAGACAGTAGATGGGGGTCAAGTAGACAAGTAACAACTGGTCTTGCCCACAGCTTTCAGAGACTTGGTGCTGAGGTCCTACACAACCACATGGGCCACCTCGGTATTGACCAAACCTTGACCTAGTGCAGTCTCGATTCTACTGGCCTAAGATGGGGCCAATGTTGAACATCATCTACGGACTTGTAGTCACTGCCTACAGAGAAAGGCCTTGCCCCAGAGGGCTGCCCCCACCTTGTTAACATCACCACCAGCACACCCATAGAGTTAGTTTGCATTGACTTTTTAAGTTTGGAGCCTGATCAGCGGAACATCAGTAATGTGTTGGTGGTCACTGATCACTTTACAAGGTATGCCCAAGCCTTCCCCACTAAAGACCAAACGGCATCCACCGTGGCAAAGGTGCTGGTAGAGATTTCTTTGTTCACTATGGGCCCCCAAAGAATTCATTCTGATCAAGGCAGAGACTTTGAGAGTCACTTAATCAAGGAAATGCTCTCTCTATGGGGGTGCGAAGTCAAGAACCACCCTTTATCACCCGCAGGGAGACCCACAGCCAGAACGCTTTAATCGCACCTGCTTGACATGCTAGGCTCTTCCACCCGAAAGACAAGCCCAAATGGAGACAGCAGATTAACACCTTGGTACACGCCTATAATTGTACAAGAAATGATGCTACCGGTTCTCTTCCTATCGCCTCATGTTTGGGAGAGAGGCTTGGTTGCCAGTGGATGTTTATTTCGGGGTCTCTTCTGATGGGGTCCAAGAATTACCTACAGTACATACACAAACTGAAATCTCAATTGAACCATGCATACCAACTATCTTAGACAATGGCTGCAAAGAGAAACTTAGCTAATAAAGAAAGATACTGATAAAAAGTGAAGGCACAAGAGCTTCGAGCTGGAGAACATGTGTTACTGAAATCTGGGATTGCATGGCAAACACAAAATTGCTGATTGGTGGCACCATCTTCCCACATACTAGTATGCAATTGAATGATTTACCTGTGTACAAAGTGCGGCCTGAAACAACTCAAAAGATGTCAAGATCATGCACGTAACCATTTGTTGCCCATTGGCCAAATCATGATTGAAGCTGAGCCCCAGAGATTGTGCCCCTATACCAGTGACTCAGGCTGCTGCGAAACAAAGGCAGAGTAAACCTGCCCCAGTGGTCACTCAATTAAGGTTCTCTCCACAGCAAACCCAAAATGATAATGTTTGTTGTCCACTTCTGACAAGAGTGAGAGCAACTATGCTTATTGCCCCTGTTATGAACTGAGTCAACTGTTTCGGGTACCCCATGGTCAATTGTGGGGATGAAGCTGGGCCTTCTGGACTGCCTAACCCCCAGCTTTGTCCTGGAGCCAATGCTCCCTGAGAGGAAGTGCAGAGCATCAAGTCTGATGATGTTGAGTCACTGTGTATGGTGGAACTGTGTAATTTACCTGAGGAAGAGACAGATGATCTGAGACAGACTGGTGACATGCCAGAACCGAAGAGTACCTTGAGTGTGATGATGATTCCTTTCCAGTGCCAGAGTGCCTTCTCAGTGAGCAAAGTGTTGTAGAACCTGAAGTTACAGAGCCAGGGGCTGACAGTGCCCCAAGACCAAATTTTTCCACTCAGACAGAGGTCCCTCTTGCAAGTGAGGAAAGTGCAGAGATTGAGGTGAAAGGTACAGAGACTGTGGCTGTTCCCCAGGAAGACTGGATGAGCTTTCAAACCAATAGTGCGCTTCAGCTATGATTCCCCTGGGAGGCCAGTGGATTTGCCCTGATGTGTCCATAAGGAGTTTATGTGTCCCAGAGTTCACTGCCCAAACTGAGCCTAAGTGACAATTCCAGGTTGATTGTTCTGCCCTCAGGTATGGTGCCCTGCCCGTCTAGCCCCAAAGGTAGCTGATAGGAAAGGGCCCTTCTCATTGTTCCATGTGCAGGAAGTGATAACCTGATTCCAAACTGCAATGTGTATCTGAGTAATCTGTGCAACATGTGTGTAATGTGATTTAGGAAAAGTAGTGTACTGTGAAATACAGAGAATGTGTATGGTAAAGATCTAATATGTTGTGTAACGGTGTGGGAACTACAGATGGTCACAACTCAGAGATAGAGTGCAACCCACATGGTCAAGTGGGATGTTTATTAAATCTCAGCTTTCTTATTTTGGCACCTTGTTTAGCAGTCAGCTTTAAAGTGTTCAACTTAAACGAACAAAATTAGCTTACAACTGTAATAACAGAAAGAAAGGAAAAATTCAGTGTTCTTTATAGGAACCTTCTTCCTCCACTGATCAGCAACTACTGACCTCCTATCTCTGAGGCCTGTTCAGGTAGAGCCTTTATACCCTCCCACCTGATCAGGTGATTCAGCATCATCACTTGAAAATTACATTCTTTTAATAACTGTTTAAAGTGACTTTATATACACATTAGAATATTGCATAAGTACTTGAGTGCATTCTAACATCACTAATTGTGAATAACATTCTGGACACAAGGTTTATTATGTTGAGCACCTTTGCTTGTTTTTCACCAGTATAAAAAGCCCACAAGGGGCAGCTATTTAAGCAATAAGCCATGAGGGGTGTGGGTTATCGAGGATTTACCATGGCTGGAGTGGTTTGCCCATGAGGCGCAGCCGAGTGGGTAAATCCGGCACAGCCAGGGTAAATCTCCGATAACCCACACCCCGTGAGTGGCTTATTGCGATTATGCCATCAGTGAAATATTTAATTGATTTAAAAATGCATCTTTTAAAAAAAAAAACTATTAAGCTGTTTTTGTTACAAATAACCTTGCACAGTAAAAAGAAAAATAGTCCTGGCCAAGCTGGTATGAGGAGTACTGCGGGTTTGGTTTTGTACTGCTGGTGAAGGTTACCTTCTGCGTCGGCTTGGATTCGCACAGTGTTGGCAGGCTGAGGGACGGGGAGGCAGGAGCAGTTTGTTGAAGTAAGTGCTCTGCGACCTGAGTGCTGCTTTGTGGTTCGGTTTCGGGAACAGACCGAGATATTTATTTAATTTTGGCTGGGGCAATCGGCTTGAATGATGCGTCTTACTTTTTTCGTAACTGGGAGGCATGAGCGAGAAGTTGGGAGACTGGAAGCATACTTGTAGTGTGGCAGGCGATGGAATTGAGAGGAGCATTACCGGAACATTTTTCAAATGGTTTGTCACATGTTTTTAGGCTGCAGTTTCTTTTCGGAGAAACGCAGTATGGAATTAGTGTTTATGCCAGGCAGTTTTTTCCATGCTGATTTGCGCTTAGCGGGCAAACAAGATGGCAGTCGGCCATCAGTGATTTTGGAGTCGGATTTTTTTTAAACATGTGGCTGACTGGCACCTTTTGCGGTGATTATCAGAGGATTTGCAATGGTGGCAAGGTGCCAGTCAGCTGTTCTGATTCGTTGTTGTCTAAGGTCCATGGTATAATCCCCTATAGTCCACTGCCAGAAGACAACAGTCTCTCCTCACAACCAGACCTCAGGAAGGATCCTGTTCTCAGATTAACTGCCTCACCTAAGGTATATTCTATTGAGATTGCTTAAATTATTCCCTTTTATTTTGGTTCACAAGGGATTGTGTGGCAAAAGGAAAATAAATCCCAACTACAAGAGGTTTTAATCACATTAATTTGAGTAGCATAACAAATGCTAGAATATGAGCCTTTGTTAGGCTGAGCTATTTTGTCTGGCAATTGTACCAGTTTACAGGGAGCCAAGTCCTTCCTAGGTCTGGTCTAAACATGCAGAGACAAACATTAAAACCTCACCTTTTAAACCTGGCCACAGAAGATTCAGCTTAGCTTAGCACTAAAGCGTCCTGTGAGGGAAGGAGAATGTTGCTTTTCTGAAAGACTAAGCCATCAGCTAAACTTTTCAAGCCGTCGGGTTAGTGTTCTCCTCAGAAACAGTACAAACTTTAGAGAGCAACACCTCTCTCTAAAAGGGTTAGCATTGCGATTTGGGTGTACAACATCTCATGGGAGTTGACAAGTGACTCCTATCCTTTAAATTGAATTTAAAGAGGTGTTTTGAGTGCTGCCTGAGCGTCGCGCTGCAGCTCACTTACAACCAGCGGCTGCGAACGATGGATGCAGCTGCTTCTTTGCCTGCTAGCGCTCTTGGGAACACGTTTTCTCCAAACAACCACAGAAATGGAAACTCTTTTACAGGGTTCTCATTCTCCTAATGAAAGGGAGCTATTACACTTGCTCATTCTGGCTTGATTATATTTACTGAATGTACAAAGTAACATTAGATCTGCAATGCAGGAACCCTCTTGATACATGCTAGCTCTAATACAGAGAGCTTCTATTTTCTAACAAGAGCTACTAAAGGGGTCTCCTGAAGGAAACACCAGTTAATTTAGCTAATACTGGTTATTCCAACATGATATTTCTATGTACCCACTTAAAAATGAGAGAAAAATAAGCAGGAATTAGGAACAAGGTTCGGGGTTATGTAAAGAGGTGGCCTGCCTCCAAATGGAAAAATACAGGGATAGCCAGATAAGAGAGAGCAAGCTGGTTGCAACCAAAGAAAAAGAAGAAAAGAGATATATTAAGAAAGTGACAGGCGCTAACCCTGTCACATGTTGACTAATGCTTTAGAAGTTATAGGCATAATCTGCTAGTAGTGTAGATGTGTAAGATAATGTGCATTTGAAATTATTGTGATGGTACCCACTTGACGCGGATGCCAAGTTTTTCTAGGAAGGAAGGGGTAACCCCCACAAATGGGGTTCCCTAAAGGCTTCCGTGAGCTTGCCCCAAATACTCGTTGCCAGGCTGGTGTCCTGCGTTTAGCGTTTAAATGTATTCTCAGTGAGTGACCGTGTGGCCTCCATATACTGTCTCTTTAAGGGCTGCCTGTCTGCAGTCATAATTAATGAAAAGGGAGACTGTGTGTTTCCATGCACGAGTCCCGCCGGGCTGCTGACTACTCGTTCCGCTTCTGCCATTGCTACTTGTGCAGAGGTACCTTGCTAAAAGAGGTGACTAATTGCTGGTAATCGTTTAGAGTAGTAATATAATGTGGTTTGTGCTAACCTACCTTATTTGCAGCAAGGTCTGTTCAGTTTATCTCTACCATTTTGATCCCGAACTGCCGAATTGGACCAATTAGTACGGAGGACTCTAAAATGGAGCCTGCTAAAGTGGGACTGTATGGATTACCCATTGGGATTTGAAGTTTTGTACTGTTGGCACCTTTTTGTAACAGAAGGAGGAGCTCTTACTGTACTTGACAGCTTAACCAGCCAACTGGACCTTTGGATCTAAGGAAATGCACTGAGCTGTCTGCTGGCAAGCCAGATTCGAGGTGGAAGCTGAGTAGAAACAGCTCGCATAGTTTGAATGGTCAGTATGCAGTAGTTTGCGCGAGAACTGTGGAAGGCCGAATTCCAGCCTATTTGCCATTTTTGCCTAGAGAGAAAAATTGGCTCGGACTCAATCCGATCTGTGTGCTATGAAGCAAGCTACTGAATTGGGACCAGGCTTAAGCTGTAGAAAACGAAGATTTTGCTAAATGCAACTGGCCTGTTAGGAACTTTAGCTGCCTTTGCGATCCCGGTTTTTAACAGTGACCTTGCGATCAGGATTGAAGAGCTGTCTGCCGGGTACAGTAATTTTCTTTACATATAAATGTGCTGTGAGGTGAAGGGGGTCGCGATCTGGTTTTCCCCAAGCTGAGTTGTGTGCTGAGGGCTGGAAGTTACACCCAGCTCGAATCGGACTGAATCCACTGCTACTCAATGCGATTGGCCCTGCCATGAGGGCCTTGTCTCCCTACCCTGCTTCTTCTGGCAATCCAGAAAATCCAACTATAATCTCGGCCATTGTCCATCCTGTATTCAGCTTTGGGTATCGTGAGTAACCAACAGGGTAGCTCCTGCAACATATAGCTAAAATCAAAAGTGTGTCACCTGATTGTCTGTCATTCCTTTTCCTTTGTATGAACTGAGCTCTCTGGCTCTGGATTACAATTAGGGTGTGGTGTATGTTGTTTCTTTCTTTCACAGGGCCCCAACCCACTGCAACACCCGGCCTACCCCGGCAATGGACTCCAGCCCTATTCCATCCACTGGGTACCCAGAGAGTGTAACTGTAGTGGGGACTGTAGATACCTGCACCATATGTTAATGATAGGCGTACTCTACCAATTATCCTGATTGTGCCCCTCCCATGTTACTGCCCTTGAATAAATCAGATCTACTTTTATGCAATTTACATTTACTGTGGTGTCGGTTTATGTGCAGGTATTGTACTGTTGTTTGTTGTATTGCCTCACCTTATTTTACAGGGGGTCCCAGAGCCTAGCAAGAGAAACCAGTCCTGGGGGTAAATGCCAAATATATGTGTATGTACAGAGCATGTCAGGGGTATTGTGAAGGTAGATATTGTGTATTGGGTGGGCCACTAGTAGGAGACAAGGGGGTCCCAGTGTCCCAGAGGGCTGTGGCCTGGTTAGTCTGACTAACACCAACCCTGACCTTAGGGTGGAGGCACCTGTCACTGAACCAAGGCCTCTTAACCTATTAATAGCTAAGCAGGCAGAGGTAATAGCCTTGGGATAGTGCCACCTAGGGGTTACACAAGGAGTTCTAGTCCAGCTACTTCCTAGTCCTGAAATGGACAGGGATGTGCATCCCGATGAGCTCTCAGGATTTCAACATGTACATCAAATACAAAGTTTCAAATGGCATCCCTTATTCCCTTCTGTAAACAGGGGACTAGCTCTGTTCTTGGACATGAAGGATGCATACCTTTATGCAAAGATCAGAAATCTCACAGACAACGCTGCCACTTTGTGCTGGAGGTGATCACTATCAGTTCAAGGTATTGCCCATTGGCTTGTTTTCTGCATCATGGGTCTTTACCAAATGCTTGGCAGTAGCTGCAACAGCCCATCACAGGGAAGGCCTGTATGTTTTCCTTTTCTGGATGACAGGCTCAAGGCCAGCTCCAGGAAGCTCTGCTACATACCCTGTCTTGGACATGTCAGTTGCATTTGGAGCTGGAAGAAGCAGGAGCTACAGTGTGTGTTCCTGGAGACAAAATGGAAGTATTTATTCTTGTAGTTTGGTTAGCTTGTAGTTTGTTCTGGTTAGCTTGCACTGGGAGGAGGACTTGTGGCCTGGTTCTCCTCACCCCGCTATCACTATTAAATAGGTAAGTGGACCACTCCCGTAGTGGTTCCACCTATTAGGAAGGGGCAGGAGGCAGAGTAATTTAAAGCGGTGAAATCTGGTTTAAAGTCTTAAAGAAATACTGATACAAATGTATTGGTTCTGCATTTTCTATTTTGAGGTAAGGGCTATTCTGGGGACACTGTTTTGACAGAGATGCAGATTTACAATTCTTAAGTAATACAGATGCAATTGTAAGCTCTATGAAATATTTAGAGCCTAGGGAATACAGGGAAGATGTGGAGGCCAGGGCAAGGAGGCAGCTGGATGAATGGGAAGGAAGAGTGAGAGACAGGGATGACTGGGGTTGAGGGTGAGGCCGGGAGGATTGTGAGCTGCACCATTGTGGGGCAGCACTGTTTTAGGAGCCTAGTAGAAGGTGGGGGTGCCCAGTGTGCAGGCTGTTCAGATAGCTTATGCTGGAGTCAGAGAGCTTGAGATGGGAACTTGGGGAGGGACAGGAATGAGAGGGTGAGGAGGAGATGGGGCAAAGGAGCAGGAGGGCTCCATTGCAGGGCAGACCAGGCTGCCAAGGGCCAGAATGGGGGCTTGACCAGGGGACCAAGTCCACAGGCTCCTGGGAGCACTGAAAGGGGTGTTGGCAGGTGGTAGGGAACATGGGCAGACAGAAAGGAAGTAGAAAAGAGGTTCTGGGTAATCGGAGGCAATGAGGGATTACAGGGGAGGCTGGGGAAGGAGGTTGGTGACAACAAGCAGGTATGCAGTACTGGATGATGAAACAGAGCAGGAGATTGGGAAGGCACCATAGAACAACAGTCAGGGGATCAGGAGGAAGGAGGAAATACAGGATACAAGATGAGAGAAGACTGTTGGGTAGAAGTGGGAGTGGCAAGGAAGCAGGTTGAGTTGGCCTGAACACACTAGATAAAGGGGAGAAAGGCCAAAACATGTTTTTGGGGAGTCACAATGCAGGGGTCAGTGGAATGAGGTAGACATAGTGCAGGGAGGGGTTGTGGAAGGAGCAAGCATAGAAGGGAAGGAGGAGGAGAGCAGGTGGAGGTGCAATTGAAGGAGAAGGGAGGGGAAAGGGCAGTGTATGGAAGGAGATGACACTGAGGAAAAGGGACTCATAGGAGGGCAAACCATGGGGAGCGAGTACTTGTATTAGGGATTCTATGCTCAGGGGGTGAGATGGGAAGTAAGGGAGCAAGGAAGAGCTGAATCTGGGTGGAGTGTATGCCAGATATGACAGTGGGAGAGTAGGGCAGTGCATTCAGAAATGTGGGAAGAAGGTGGGAGGAAGCCTCATATCATTTTGCACCTAGGAACAAATGACCTAGAGGTCAGTACAGTGGAAGAAGTACAGGAGAGGTTCAGAAAAGTGGGGATATCTGCAGTCAGGTGGGAAGTTCAGTGATGTTCTCCTAGGTACTCCCAGTACCTAGGGCAAGTACGAGGAGAAGCTAAGAATACAGGAGGTTAAAGGTGCCTGAACTGGTGGTGTGCAGAAATGGGGTATGGGGTAGTAGGGAGTGGAGTGAGACATGGCACAATAGGGGCTTTATGCAAGGGATAGGCTGCATCTCAGCATCAAGGGTACAAGGGCATTGGGACAGGGGATGGAGAAGTACATTAAAACAACATAGATTTAAATTGAGGAAGGGGGGCTGAGTCAGATAGCAGGGAGGAGGCACCTTCCAAGGGAGACCTAAAGGCCTCTCCTCTGAGAGGGAGGAGGGAATGAGGATGTTACCAAGACAAAAGTGGAAGGGGAAGAGATGGGAAGAGGAGGGTGGGGCACAAGGTGGATTGTAGTATCCTTGAATGTAAGGAGCTTAGCAAACAAGGTGACAGAGTTCCAGGTAATGATGGTAGCGGACAGGTAGATATTGCCTCCATCTCAGAGACCTAGAGCCTCAATACCATGACTGAGATCTTTTTTTTTTTTTCGAAATTCACACTTTATTAGTTTTAACAGACCAAAACATGAGTATACATTAACATGCTCCATAACCAAAAGCTCGGTAGCACAAAATGATAAGGAAACAACACAACCAAGAAATAAAACAGTACAAAGAAGAGAAGAACAAACAAAGAAGAAAAGAACAAACCCCTCCCCCACCCCTCCACCCCTTCCCCGGGAGGATGTCGCCACCAATAACCCAAGGACTTCAGTAGAACAGACAGTACCTAAGTGTAAACAGGGGCTAAGGGGACCTAACAAGGGACACTGGCCAGGTCAGATGGCCTAAGACCTATAATAAAGGGAGGAATTCTAAGAGACCCCGGTGGAATCCTAGTGGAGATATAGGGCATATAGTTGCCCCATTTCTTGTGGAATGCAGGCAGAGCATGCCTGAAACTAGCCACCAGTTTTTCAACTTTAAAACATTGGGACATTTCTGCTATCCAATCCTGATAGACGATCTCGGATTGGTCTAACCAGTGCTAAGAATTAATCTTTGACCGCCACTGAAATTAGGGCTATGTGGTATTTCTTTTCCTTCACTTTAATATCCACATAGACCCCAGTATACAAATTTCAGGTGTGAATAAGTCCTTTAAACCTAACAAGGGATCTAGTTGCCTTGAATGCATTTCCACAAAGGAGCAACCTTTACAGGTCCAAAAATGTGCAGTATATCCCCTGGTTTTCTCCACACCTTGTACAAGTGGCGAGCTAATTTTCCCAAATTTAAAAGTTTTGCCGAGTATAGTACATGTTGTTAACTATGTAATATTGTGTAAGCCTATACCTGTCCAAGGAAAGGAACCTATTCAAATCTGTCCACACCTGTTTCCAGGGTGAGGATAATTGGCAATCAGTGGTTCCCATACCTTAGAACCTGGCAAGGCTTCGTATTTTGCAAAGAAGAAGTTGTGCATAAAATTTAGCTATACTGTGGGGTTCATTTGCCAGGGACTTGAGCAGGTCCAGCAAAGGCCGAAGACCGACAGTGCTTTCATCGGACTAAAACCTTTAACTATGAGGTGCCTTAACTGGTATAATTTAAAAATGTATTGCGAAGGAATAGTGAATTTGGTCATCAACTCACCTGAGGGACATAGGAAATCCTGATAGTAAAAGTCTTCCACCACAATCCTTAATTTGTGGCAGCCAGGAGGGTCAGCCAACATGAGCCCAACTTAATATTAGGATTAGAAACTAAGGGTTGGGTCGGTCTTTGGAATTGTTAATTCCAACTGAGTTACAGTGCTGGTTAAAGACCTTACTGAGGTTCCGATCACGGAGCTACTTACCTGACTTGGAAGCACTGAGAGGTTGCAGTAGAACAAAGATTGGGGATCTATATTAAGGCTCTTGAGGGCTCACTTTCAATCTGCAACCACTTAGGCATATAGGGACCCTGAGGTGGACAGATCCATTTACTCATTTTACGCAAATGGCTTGCCCTATAGTAAAGCTCAAAATTGGGTGACGAAGTCCCCCATTAACCTTAGGTGCACACAGTTTGGAAAAAGACCTTCTTGGTTGCTTATCCTTCCAAATAAACTTAACTATAGTGGAATGAATCTTTTGGAAAAAGATTTGATAACCATATATTTAGCAAACTTAAAGGGTAAAAAGGCCTGAAGTATATTCATCTTAATCACACTAATCCTCCCACCTATAGTTAGGGGCAAGGTTGACCATCTATTAAGGTCGCTCATGACCCGATCCATTAGATCTTCAGATTAAGTTTCTTAGTTGTACAAAGGTCTCGCGTTAGATATATACCTAAATATTTAAGGTGATTGGCGACCATTTCATGCCAAATTGAGCTACCTCCGCCTGGAAGACTCGTGAATTAAGCAGAAAAATTTCAGATTTAGATAAATTCAGCCTGTAATTGAAACCGCCTCAAATTGAGTAATGATTTTAAGTACCCTTGATAGACTGAACTGGGTTCGCAGATGCAACAAAATATCATCTGCGAACACAGAGATAGTTAGTGATTGCTGTCCGATAGTACAGCCCTTAATATCAGATGAGGACTTGCTACGCACCAGTAAGGGTTCTAAGTAGAGATTAAAAGGTATGCGGTGATAGCGGACAACCCTGGCAGTACCAGAATATAAGGGAAATCTGGGAGAGTACTCCATTGCAGTAGACTCTCGCTGAGGGAGAGCTATAGATCGCTTTAATCCATTGGATAAATTGTGCTGGGAAGCCCATTCTATGTAGGGTAGCCCACAGAAATTCTCAACTCCCCGATCAAAAGCCTTCTCGGCATCCAAGGCTACTAGAGCCATAGGGAGTTGAGAGTCTTGAGCGGCATGAAAGATGTGAGCAAGAGTCCTTATATGGTCAGCTGCAGATCTTCCCTGCACGAAGCCCACTTGCTCCGCACTATGAGCGCCTGCATACTCGTTTAATTCTTAACGAAGAATCTTAGTTAAGATCTTAACATCGTAATTGAGTAGGGAAATTGGTCTATAATTAGCAGGGTCTAAGACCGATTTATTGGATTTGGGGATTAGAATGATAGTTGCTTCTAATAAGGAGGGTCTAAAGATCCGGAAGAGAGGATATAATTAAATAACCTTAATAATGGAGGAGTAGCTCCAAACAAAAGGTTTTGTAGAAATTTGGAAAAACTGTCTGGGCCAGGGCTTTATCCAGAGTCAAATCACGAATGGCACCTATGATTTCTTGGAAGTTATGGGGCCTAACAATAGTTCACTCTGACTAGTGTCAAGCCTAGGAAGAGGAATTCTCAAGGAATTCTGATATACTCGTAGGAGACACTGGAGAAGCTTCAGTCTTGTAAAGATTCCTGAAAAAGTTCTCAAAGACCCCAGCAATGTCCCGCGGACTGGTTCTAATAGAGCGTCCCGGCCCTAATACCGGAATCAGCCTCGAGTTCTCCATTTCTTTAAGCCTTAGGGCTAGAATTCTGCCTGGCTTCTCCCTGTTCAAGATATTTTGTTTTGGATTTCAGTATGACATATTCTGTTCTCTCCTGATTAGGTCTTCTATTCATCTTTAGCTTGTACAACTTCTCCAGTGCCCCTGAGAGTAGAAGCTGAGAGTTCTTCCTCCGCATCCTTAATTCGACTAGCTAAAGAATTAACTTCTCTACCCTTACTCGCTTGCGTCTAGAGGCTTCCTTAATGAATTCACCCCTGAGGAAACATTTCAGTGAACACCAGATTAAATCGTATCTACTCGAACGAGCCCTGATTGAATTGTAAGAAGGACGAAATCAGTGTTTTGAAAGATGAAGTAATCCCTCATCTTTCAAAATCTGATTGTTGAGCTTCCAGATAGTGTCTCGCTGACCTGCGGGACCCGGAAACAGTTTAATCCATGCCATGGCGTGGTCAGATATAACTATAGGCTCTATATTGGCGAAGAGATATTAGATAACAAGCTAGTGCTCACTAAAATATAGTCTATCCGGGACCACGAACTGTGCATTGGGGAGTAGAAGGAGTAAGATCTAGATGCAGGTTAAGAATCCTCAAGGATCCTCCAGCCCCAGCAGTGAGCGCAAGTCAGCGAGAGCTAGTTGAGCAGGTGACTCGGTTTTAGGGCCACTACGGATCTGTCCAGCCACTGCAAAGGTGCAATATTCCAATCCCCTAAAATAAAATTGGAAGGAGAAAGACACTCAACAAACCAACTAGGTCCATCAGAAATGCGGATCCTCTCAACAGGACCATATATAGAACCCAAAACTACCTCCAAATTATATAGCGTGCCCTGAACAAGTATATATCTACCTTCTGGATCATGCACATGCTTCTTCATCACAAAAGGCACATTCTGTCTGATCAATATAGCCACACCCTTACTATTAGTTGATTGACCTGATGCATAGACCTCAAGAGCCCTTAAATCTTAGCAGATTTGTTTCAGTTACCATAATATGAGTCTCCTGAAGGAAAAGTATATCAACCCCTAATAGTGAGCAGTTCAGTAGAACCCGACTCTCTTGAAATTTCCTTAAACCCCTCACATTCCATGTGGCAAATTTAATATGACTCAATGTCATTGTTACTAGTATTCAAGTAACTTAGGAAGCAGCTTGGTATATTAACCCATCCAAAGGAAACATTGGCGCATACATCCTCCCCTCCCCCATGCACAAAGCTCGAATCCATCCAAAACATTTATATCAAGTGGAAAAACTCTTGTAGGCGTGCTAAAAATAACACAGAATAGCATAATTATGTATCATCTCCGTCCAGCCCCAGAACAATTAAAATAAAAGACCTTACACCTGCCCCATCAATCCTAACCCCAACCCCTAATCTCCCCCAAAATACAGCCAACTATATACAAAACCCTCCCGTCCAAAACAACAAAGAAACAAAGACAGTATCGTAAGAACAGAACCTCCCCAATACCATGGCATCACCCTAGATTAAACAAGACTTGAACAGAAATAAGGCTAGAGTCCTCTATCCCGTAGTCATAAATTCAGAACTACAGCCACAGTATTTATATGAATGGGGTAGCCCTGGTAGTCTGCAAGTTCATCCACGGCGTGAGACAGGCTCTAAAAGGCAGGGTCCCTCCCGCCCCCTTCCCACCAACTCCAAGCCAGGAGTGATATCCCAAAGATTAAACAAACACAGGCTGCCAGGCCCTTAGACCTAGTAAGCCCAGGCGGTGAAACTACCCCAGGATTCGACTTCAAGCTACATGATCGCCTCTTGACATCAATGATCTACAAGAACTGCCCCTCCGAAATGAAAAATTACCTGCAAGTAGATCCACAGGTTATTTGTCGGTAGAGGACCCCAGAGATCAGTTCTGGCTCAGGGCAACCATTGGGAGGAAGTGCATCGAAGAGACCGGGCGGACCTAACTGGTCCGAGCACCAAAAGTTCCCCGGAACAACAACCGCACTTCCTGTTCCCGCCTCTGGCCAGCGCAACCAACGTGGAGCTACCGACCTCGGGCCTGCTAAATCACCCAGGCCATGTGGCCTACACCGACCCACCCCAACCATCCATCCCAAACAGGTCTCAACCCCCGGAACCAGGTAGGCTAACTAGCGCCATCGCTACTTGGGGAAGCTTAGAAATTAAATATTCAAACTTAACAAAGTGAACAGGCTAATGACTCCCACAACAGATAATAAGTCCCAACATTTCAGTCTCCTTTAAACAGGCTAGGAAGCTTTTTCGACAGGTCGGCTAGTGCATATTCGGATCCTCGTAGTACTGCCAGCTACCTTCCAGGGAGACCCCAACCTCGCAGAATACACCATTTTAAATCTGATACCAGCCACGATTAGTTTTTAATAATTGGATGAAATATTGCTCTTTTTTCCGGACTCAATGGCAAATCCTGGGTGATTCTCAACTTTACATGAGACCATTGCACGGTCCAGCTCTTTGATTTTGGCTAAGACGTGCTGGCGTTCAATATAACTTAGAAATTTTATGATGATTGGTCTCGGGGGCATTGGTGGAGGTTTGGGCCTCAGTGATCTGTGGGCTCTTTCAATGTGGTAGGATTGATTAATTGGAGATGGACCCACGACTTTATTTAAGGAGTGTTGGACAAATTGATGGTATCATTTCCTCCTCAGACTCTGGTAGCCCCAGGATGAGAATGTTGTTCCTCCTGCTCCTCCCTTCAAGGTCTTCAGCTTTAGCTTGTAACTTTTGTATTTGTTGTTTTAAGTTTGGTAATCTCGGATCAACTGTATTCTCCATCGATCTATTGAAGAGACATTGGTTTCCAGATCTCCAACTTGCCTGGATAGGTCTACAAAGTCCTTCCTGATAGATTTAACTTCTCCTGAGATCTCCTGTAGTGTTTCTTTAAAAGGTTCCATAATTTGAAGGAAGCTCCTCAGTTAATGGTGTATTAGCTGCAGAAGCATTTTGTTTAGTGGAGGAAGCAGAATTAGTGTTTTAGCCTTCTTGGAAGCCTTTTCAGGCGTTGATGGTGGAGTGTGTTTCACAATAGCTGCTTTCATTTCAGCCTCCATCGATGTTAGTCTCTGGAAACACTTTCAAGCACCCTAAAATCAGCTCACCGACACTGCACTCAGTCAGAAGCCTTTAGGGTGAAAGTTAAGAAGGATATCAGTTTTGTAGTTGAAAATATTAGTTTGGCAGGAAGAGGCAGGAGCATCAGAGAGAGCTGCTTTCAGGCACACTGCATCACGTGACCTCCATGACTGAGATCTTACGATCCTGGGTTACAAGGTGTTCCACAGGACCAGGAGGGGAAGGGCTGGCGGGGTGGCTATTTATATCAGGGAGGGATACTGTGTACCAGGGAGGAGGAGGAGGATGAGAGGAGGCCAGAAGTCATGTGGGTATTGCTCCCAAGCCCTAAAGGTAAGAAGCTCAGGATGGGGTGGTGTACAGGCCCCCCACCGAGCAAGGAGGTGGATAGGGAGCTGGGGAGGAAATCAGGAAGGTTAGTGGTAAGGAAATATGGTTATAGTGGAGACTTCAACCTGCCTGGGGTTGACTGGCAGACAGTAACTACAGCACACCATGGAACTGGTGCTGATGGAGGCTATCAAGACAGCTGCCTGGTGCAAGGGGTGATGGAACCAACTAGAGAGGGGAACATACTGGAGCTGATGCTAACAAATGGTGATCAAGTCCAGAATGTGGTAGTACAGGACCCTCTAGCAGGAAGCGACCACCGCTCAGTGTGTTCCTCTTCAACACAGGGAGGAGTGTGCTAAGACCAGGATGAGAGTGTTGGACTTCAGGAAGGCAGATTTTGCCAGAATGTGGGTAGCATCCTAGAGGGCTATTTAGCTAAAATGAACTCAATGATGGATGCTGAACAGAAGTGGGCAATCATTAGGAAAGGAATGGATGAGGCCACGAACACATGTGCCAAATCTCAGAGTAAGCAATCCAGGTCCAAAAACCTAGTTGGCACAGCAAGGAAGTGGAGTGGAGGTGAGGAAAAAAGATTGGTCTTCATTAAGTTCAAAAATCGAGGTGTTAGGAGGATAGAGAGATGTCACAAAGGCATCTAGAGAAGTGACCAAGTCAGTCAGGGCAGCCAAGGCAACAATGGAGCTGCAGTTGGCTCAGGGATCAAAGAGGGAGGAAAGGGTTCTTTAAATACATAAGGGAGAAGATCTGTTGTAGAGATGACATTGTTAGAATCAAGAGGGATGGAGGATGGGCGAACAAGGGAAGAACAGGCAGGGGCATTCAATGAGTACTTCTGCTCGGTGTTCACAAAGAAAGGGATGGCCCAATACCGCAGGGGAAAGGGGAAGGGTGAAGGGGCAGAGATAACAGATAGGGTCATCCAAGAGGATAGCATTCTGAAGGGCCTTAAAGCCTTGTGGGTGGACAAGGCACCAGGACCAATGTACACCCAAGGGTCCTGAAGGAACTGTCGGAGGTGTTGGCAGGCCCTCTGATGGACCTCTTCAACACCTCCTTGGAGATGGGGAAGGTACCCAGGGACTGGAGGATGGCTCATGGTGCTCCTTCACAAGAGTGGACCCAAGGACCAACTGGGCAACTACAGACTGGTAACTTGACTTCCATAGTGGGGAAGTTGATGGAGACCATTCTAAAGGAGAGGTTGATAACCTTTCTCATACAAACATATGAAGAAGCCAGAAGAAGAGGCCGTTTGGTCTATCAAGTCTGCTCATATTGCATGGTCCCCAGCTTGAGCTAATGTCCCTGCCATCCCTCCTCACTCCTCTCATCCTCTCTACCCATGATCCTTACCTTCCCCTATGCCTATCCCAGCCTCTCTTAAAGCTGCCCACTGTCTTCAATGAGATGACCTTTTCTGGGCAGTGCATTCCAAGTGTCCACCACCCTCTCTATGAAAAAGTGCTTCCTGACCTCCCTCCTAAACTTCCCACCCTCCAGCTTAAGACTGTACCCCTTGTGTTATGGTTGCCACTCAGCTTAAAGAGACTCTCCTTATCAACCTTATTTATCCCTTTCAAGTCCTTGAAGGTCCCAATCATGTCCCTCCTCCTCTCCTGTCTTTCAGGGAGTACATGTGCAGTACCCTCAATCTCTCCTCGTATATCTTATCCTGCTGACCTGCTATCATCTTTGTAGCCCTCCTCTGGACCGTCTCCAGTGGGCAATGTCCTATTTGAGGTGCGGGCACCAGTACTGAACTCCATATTCTAGATGCGGCCTTACCAGTGACCTGTACAAGGGCAGTATAACCTCCTCTCTCTGGTGGATACTTGGAATGCGCTGTCGGAAGAGGTCATCTCATTGAAGACAGTGGGCAGCTTTAAGAAAGGCTGGGCTAGGCATAGGGAAGGTAAGAATCATGGGTAGGGAGGATGGGAGAAGTGGGGCAGGGAGGGTAGAGACATTAGCTCAAGCTGTGGACCCTGCAATATGAGCAGACTTGATAGACCAAATGGCCTTCTTCTGCTGGCTTCTTCACATGTATTGGAGCAAGAAATCCCAGGACTAGCTACTGGCTGGGGTGAGTGCAGATAACAGCTTCAGAGGAGGAAAGGGACCCGGGTAATAGTCATAGGGACATGAAGGTATCAGCACAGTGTAGAGGGCAGCATCAAGGGCAAATAGGATGCTGGGGTGCATTGCTAGAGGGATCACCTCTAGAAAGAAGCGGGTCACCCTGCCTTGTATAGATCACTGGTGAAGCCACACCTGGAGTACTATGTACAGTACTAGTGCCCATACCTCAAAAAGGATGTGACATTACTAGAGGGGTGCAGCACAGGGCTACGAAAATGATCATGGGACTGGGGAGTTGCCATATGAGGAAAGATTGAGGAAGCTCAACATGTATTCACTGGAAGAGAGAAGAGAAAGTGGGAAGGGTCACTAGGGGTCACAGTCTGAAGTTGGAAGGGGAAGGTTCAGGAGGAAGATGAAGAGGCTCTACTTTACAGAGAGTGGTGGCAAGATGGAATGCACTGCCTGTTATCCATGGACCAGCACCCTGATTGGCCTCTACCTCACAGACAGTAATGCTTATATGTATATGTACTAATCTTAGGACGCAGACACTTATCGTACAAGCATAAGTGTCAGGATTTGAGTTCTACTGTACTTTTACTGAGAATTATAGTGATTTGCTATATTCTTATTGTGACACTGGAGATACTTCTATCATTATTACTATATAATTATTAGTTAGGCAATACTGCCATCTTTAGTACTTGTACAGAACTGTAACCATAAGTGTCCTTGACAGAAGCATAAGTTACCGTTGTCTTATGTTATCTGTTTTGCTGGCTAAGCAAACTTTCCCATGCTAGTTAGGAGTCAGGTTATGCATCTTTATCCAATTATAGAAGTTTTAGATATCTTTTTAGCCATTGTCATGGTAGTTATCAGGGTATAAGACCCTTTGCATTATACATTTTCTGAGATGAGACTTGCTGCAGCCTCGTAGGTAAGAAAGACTGGAAGTATTCTCCCAGTGGCTACACCATTGGTTATAAGCCTGCTTTGTATACCAGAAATAAATTATATTCGTTGTGGAAGTCACTTGTCTGTCATCTCTTCACTGTGTGCAGTTCCAACAAGAACCTCAGAAAGGTGGTGATTTATTCACACCATTACATTTGGTGATTGTGTGCAGGTTGGAATGTACAAAGTGCGGATTCCATTCAATTAAGTTTGAATGTCGAGTAGGGTAGTGCAGCCTGTTGCCTACTTGGACGCACTCGCACTGACAGTGGTTGTTCTATAATGGTTTTATTCTGTTCTGGTCTCGGGCATGGCAGACCCACACTGAACCACTGGTACACTCCCTTTGTGAGCAGCAGCATACCACCTTGGCACCACCATTTTCCCATGGGGACCAGAAAGCTATTGGGGACGGCACCAAGGATTTAAGTCCAGTCATGCTGCTGTGGACACTGGAGATTATGTTTCTGTATCTGCTTACTTTGTTTGTTTGTCCTTTCCTGTTTGCTATGCCTGAACTATGCACAGAATTGAGACTCAATGTCTCTAATTATCTCACTTCCCATGGAGGATGAACAAATTTAGTACTGGATGCAAAGTTGGTGGAAAACCCATTGCTTATGATCTCTGATCCTTATTTAGAGTCTAAGAAGAAATCCAAGAAATATCACCTTAAAGGTCTCTTGGTCACGGCTTTACTTATTGCCATTGAAAGTTTAGTGGCAAATGCACAACACTCGAACTGCAAAATGCGCCTCTAAAAAGAGATGGGCTTGCAGACATCAGAGTTGAAAAACATGAACAGAAACTAGCAGAGGAGACTCAGTCTCTCCAAGATGGTAATAACAGGTTGATGCACTGTTCTGCTCAGGACCTGAGCATGAACTTTGCATGTTGGAGATGATTGTGAAAGGCTGAAATGTGATAAGAAACAGGTAACTTATTTGAATGATATGCTTAGTGATACAAATGAAGATTTACGAGCAGAGAATGCTGAGTTAAAGAGGAGAATGAAAGGTTCATGAAAGAGCTACATAAGGAACTTAGGAGAATGTTGAATTGGGTGCCGTGTACTGATTATTGTAGCATGAGGTAGAGGAGGGTATTGAGCAGGGCACTGCAAGAGTTTGTCACAAAAGTGTAGAAAAAAAGTTGGCAAAATTGCGCCATCAGCGAGAGGTTCTCGACGGCCATGTTAAGGCTATGGATGGGTTCCAATATACACTCATCGACATTGCGTCATCTGGCGATGATGACTCTGATTACGATGATGAGGTTTGCCACGTCACCACCCCATCCACACCACGCGTGCTGTCATGTTCTCCAACCATCCCCAAGATGGCAGACATGCATGTACACCCCTATGTTGCCACATCTCTACAAACATGGTGAAAGCAACGTCATCATCCAAGATGGTGGCCCCATGATATGAGAGGCCAACCTATTCTCTGCGCTTGTGCTTCCATTGGCACCCTCTGAAAAGATGACACAACAGAGTTGTGGCATGATCCATGAGGCCATGGCTAACCTCCATATGTCTAAGGAGCAGAAGTGAAATCAAGCCCAAATTGACTGAATGCTCATGGCTGCTCTTCAAAGCTTACCATTCATATAGGGTTTTGTCGATGCAGCAGCGGAAGTTGCTATCCACGCGCCAGCAGCACTTGAGCACAATGTATCTCCTCATACCTCCAACCTCTTACAGGTTGCTCATGCTGTCCAACAGATTGCCCAGACCATCGGTCAGATGTGTCCAACTGACAACCTCAGTTGCCACTTGGAGAAAGTACGCCCTCTGTAAGAAACTTTCTCCAGCCTGAGTATCAGGTGCAAGTCTTGCGACAGACCATAGAGCCCACTCTGTGGAGCAAACTGTCTGAAACAGTTTACAACTCTGATACCCTTGCCTTAAATGATATTGCTGCGCCCTCATTGCCGCAAACTCCCCAGGCATCATTGGAGCTCAGCTAGTTTACATAAGGTAAAGCAGAGCGCCAAAGAGGGCCCTGCTCCTTACCATCAGCAATTATGGCTTGCCTATGAAACTGGCAGAAGGTCTTGCCGTGAGACGGCACACAAAGACCAAACTGAGTACAAGGACTTGTACATCCGGAACATGACTCTGGCTCTGCGGGAGAAAGTGGAATTCCACATTAATCCCACTACGGACAGCTTCGATCAACATCCTTGTGAAGACAGAGCACACCTTCCAGGTGTATCTCCAAAACCTTGCCACTGGCAAGTATAAGCTGGCTGTCACCATTCAAACTTCGTAGCCTCTGAGGTCCAAGTCGCTGTCTTGCAGCAGAGACATCTGATTCACCCACACATTACACTGTGGAAGGCAATGATAAGAAATCCGACACCCTTTTGATGACAAGCAGTTGTATGGGGGCATTACTGGAATGGGAGAAACAACCGGAATAACAAAGACTGGAATAGTTGAAAAACACCAATTTCTCAGTCCGATGGCAGGTACCGAAATGGTTCTAGCTATCAGAGCATTAAGGATGAAAATGAGACCTCTGGAAACTGTTAGAGGAAATTTGAGCTGAATGAGAGGCCAAGCCCATGTGTACTGTGGCAGCCCTCGCACCAGCCGCGGGCCATCTAATGGAAATCCATTCCTGCCTCTGGCTACCGAACAATCGAATAGCTGATCAAATAATCCCTTTGTTGCATCTGCTACTGGCCAGGCCAACGTGAAAGAGGAGGCAGACTAGCAGGCAGCTGTTATGCCTGTGATGTCACAGGTACAAAATCTGTATCCTGTGCGTAGACACTTAAGAGGCAAGAGAGACCCTGCAGGCCTCAGGTTTCAGGAACAGGATGACGATGATGACTCCAAAAGCACAGACTGACAATTACAGGCCCCAGTTCAGATTGTGTGCGATCTAAGTAGTTGACATAAACAGACGGCCTTGTGTAAAGGCCATGGTCGGGGCTGCCAGCTTGACATGCTCATAGATACAGGAGCCACTATGTCTGTTCTCCATGATGAGAACCCAGCTCTATCTAAATGGTCGACCGACTGGAAGACCACTGCATGAGGTGTAGATGGTACACAGCCACACACCTACCGATCTGTGCCTCTACCCATGGTGGTAGGCCACCTTAGCACTGACTTTGCCTTTGACCTCATGGTATTAAGTCATCACCCCAGTATATTGGGAATTGATTTCTGCACAACATGGCTGTGTTGTTGATCTAGCCATTAAGCTACTTTTGCAGATCAAGGAACAATGTCATGCTGTTACCATCCTGATTCACATACAGTTGGAAGATCTGCTAAAAACTCCATCAGAGGCTTGGGCTCTATTACAGAATAAAGCACTTTCTCACAAGTGATTCTAAAAGAAAGCTGGTCCAGGCCACATTTCTATCAGTATTATATTATGCAGATTTCCTATATGGTCGCTGTTCCAACTCATATCTGAGCAAACTGGACACACTTTTACTATAGAGCCTTGAGGTTTATTACAGATCTTCCTTCTCAGCACTCACCACTGCTTGCTTTATGCTGCAGTTGGATGGACTCACCCAATTTAGAAGAGACAGGAATGCCACACTATGGACTTATACAGTGATATCAAAGATGCTACCAAATTACATCTCAGACTGCTTACACAAATCACATCAAGTAAATATGCCCTAAGAAGTCTAAACTTCATCATGCTTAAAGTGCCCAAATTCAATTCTTGATATGGTAGATCTGCTATCGCTATGTCTTATCTGCCTTATGGAATACGATGCAGAAGACCCTGAAAGTGAACAGATACATCTCATTTACATCCTTTAAATATCTGTATTCAGGCTTATCAAAGAAAATGTAATTGTTTCCACAAACAGTAGAGTATTCCTAATCTTATCCATCTCCTCCCCAGATAGCCAACTCACGGAAGGTATCCACCTTACTAAGAGTCACCACCACCACACTCCATGCACCCCTCCTTTCCATCCACCTCCCTAATCCCTTGTCATATCTCACAGCCTTATACCCCTGTTATACAAACCCCCAGTGCCTCCATCCTGCCCTCTTCATAAGGCCCACAGTTTATCCGCTCCACAGTATAGGCCCCACCATCTTCCTCCTCCCCACCAGCCAGGCACACCACTTCCGCCCCTTTCCTCACTCCTTATTACCCTACCACCTGAATTTAATGTATAGTCTGATTAGAATGTATCCTTAGATTGTGTGTATACTGAATATTCTATGTGGTATCCTAGAGTGTGTGTATATTGAATATTTTTATGTATCTATGTAAATTGAACCTTGACCTTACCAGGTCCATCTTGCAATGAGCTGTGCTCAACGATGTTCTGGATAAATAAAGATTTGATTGAGTGATTGATTGATTGATTGAGTTGCTGCCATCTCCTATAACAATAGGGAGTATGACATCATGGCTTTGATTAAAGTCATGACCTGTTTTCTGAACTTGCACCTTTGCTGCAAAAACACATGGATGTGTTTGCTGCCAACAAGCATGATTGTATAGGATGCACACCACCATTGAGATCCCAGGACCTAACACTGTGAGGCAGAAGCAGCATCCATTTCCTGCTGAAGCCTTGCCCTCATTGAGGGAGACCATCCAATCACTGCAACAACAACAAGTGATTAGAACTGTGTCTCCACAGTGAATTCACCCATTTGGCTGGTGAAGAAAAGCCAAGCGGAGACTTGGAGACTTACAATTGATTACAGGAAACTGAATTGAGTCACCCCAGCTGTGTCCCAACTGTGGCATAAGTCCCTGTTGTGCTCAAATTGCTGACACCTGACATAAAGCGGTTTTCAGCACTTGAAATCTCGAACGGTTTTGGTCATTCCATTAGCACAGGAAAGTCAATATAAATTTGCCTTTACCTTGAAGGATGCCAGTATACCTGGACTTGCTTACCCCAGGT
Source organism: Neoceratodus forsteri (assembly GCA_016271365.2). Classification (NCBI taxonomy): domain Eukaryota; kingdom Metazoa; phylum Chordata; order Ceratodontiformes; family Ceratodontidae; genus Neoceratodus; species Neoceratodus forsteri. The sequence continues at coordinate 117,367,052 of JADMNL010000024.1, read as the reverse complement.
CTTCCACAATAGTCTTCCTATTCCATCTCCAAATGATGGTTGCTCTGCAGGGATTCTTCATGCCCCAGTGTCTTCCTGCAATGTGTGGATGACTTGTTTTAGCAACCACCACAAAAGAAGAACATTTGGCCCTTCTAGACAAATTGCTATCTCTCCTTAAGAGAGCAGGCCTTAAGTGCAACCCTCCAAAGCACAACTGTGGAGAAGGAGTTTATTATCCTTGGCCTACGTAATACAGACCAAGGTAGAAGCCCAGCTGTTGAGAAGATCTGGGGCTTGCAAGATTTGCCACTTCCTAGTAGTGTGGCAACACTCAGACGCTTTCTAGGAATGGTAAATTACTCCAGGGATTTTGTCCCTGACTTTGCCCTGAAGGCTGCTCCTTATATGAGTTTCTTAACAAGGATGTCCCATGGACATGGGTCCCAGCTCATACTAAAGCTGTGGCACAGCTAAAACAAGCTCTGGCCTCAGCCCCAGCACTGATAAACCCCAATTCAGATCTGCCTTCCATCTGGAAACTGTCACTCTGATGTGGCCATGTCTGCAGTGCTGGCTCAAAAGTACAATGAATACTGTAGGCCCATTGCCCACGATCACAGATGCTCTCCCAGTAGAGAGAAAGTATAATCTCTGTGAATGAAAACCTTTGGCAACCTACTGGACTGTCAAGCACTTTTGTACATCATTGGGTATGATCCTTAGTTTTGCATACCTGTCACACCCCAAATAACTTTTTGCTGTCTGACTGAGTCAAAGATGGTTCAGCCTCAAATACTAGATTGACTCATTGGTCTTTACTCTTGCAGGACAGGGACATCAAAGTCATGCCTGCTAAAATGCCATCTGTTTTGGCCCATGGTCTACTCTACACAGGGACACCCCATAACTGTGCCCTCCAACCTCCTGACCTTTCTGACCCAGGACCATTTCTGCCAGCTACCTCTGAGGCCCTGAAGGGTAACAACATGTTCCATATCTTTACAGATGGCTCTGTATCCTATGTGGATGGAAAGCAGGTGGCAGGGTTTGGCGTGCTCATCCTGGACCATGAAGGTGATTTCAGACGCATTGCTCAGAAATGAACTGTTGTCTCTTCTCAGTATGCCAAACTGGCAGCTGTGGCCTGTGCATTGGAGATCATGCCCCATGGTGATAGGGATGCCATCATGTTTTCTGACTCCAATTGGGCCTGCTCATCTCTTACTGAATTTTTCCCCTTTGGCAAAAAGAACAGCTTTACATCATCTGATGGCACACCCGTCAAATATAGTGATTTGTTTGTGTATATACACACACTTACACAACAGTTCACTCATAAGCTGTATATACAAAAGTAAAGCCCATTGTAAATTTGACCTATCATGAATTCAATGAGGCGAGCTGACTTGCTAGCCAAAGCAGGTGCTAGATGGGGAGGCATGGAAATGACTTCCACGGCCATATCAGCCATTGCGGCTGCCAATGCTAGACAGAAACCAGTACCAGAACCCCACTGGACCTTTCTGCTGCACAGAAATCTGACCCAGAATTGAAGCATGTCTTCAACTTCCTAGACAAAGAATTGAAGAACCACTACCTGTAGGTAGTCCATATAAGGGACACTCAGATAACATACATTTACCTAGTGATCAAAAGCTCATCTGGTATCAAAAGAAAGATACAGGTGATAAACTGTGGATTGCACCACAGTCCCTATAAACCAAATTTATCCATATGGTTCATGACACCCCACTGGTGGACACCAGGGACAGAGAACACCTCCAGACTCAAAACAGTTGTCTGGTGGCCTGGTATGGCAAAGATGTTGAGCACTATGTGGACAACTGCATAGTGTGTGCTCAGAACAATCCAGTTTCGTAAAATTAAATGCCAAATTGTTGCCCCAAAGGCAAACTGGACCATGGAATGTGATACAGATTGATTGTATTGGCCCTCTTACCAACTCCAGTAAGAACAACAGGTATGCACTTGTCACAGATTTGTTCTCCAAGTGGGTAGAAGCATTTCCCACTAAGAACAACATGGCAAAGACAACTGCCAAGATCCTGGTGGACCAACTGTTCTCCAGGTGGGGTCTGCCTTCATAGCAGACTCAGACCAGGGAACCAGCTTTACAGCCAATTGATGCACCATGCACTCCGATGCTTGGAGTGGATCAGAAATTCACATCCCCTATCATCCTCAATCATCAGGTCAGGTAGAATGAGCTAACAGAAGAATCAAACAGATGCTATGCAAATTTGTTTATGAATATCCCAGGACTGGATTCTCTCTTGCCACTATTACTGATGGCAATCAGAGGCACCTTCGGCTACTACACAGTGTACACCTTATGAGGTTATGACTGGTAGAGCTATGAGATTACCTGAACACCTGCTGATTGATCTACATATCCCTACTGCAGATAGAGTTTCTGTAGACAGATAGGTCCAAAAGCTTCATGATGACATCATGAATACACACTTGTTCACTGCCAATCAAAAGGATAAAGCTCAACAAAAGCCAAAGCTCATTTTGATAAGCATGCCAAAGAAGTAGACTGGCAAGCTGGAGATCAGGTCATGCTTCTCCAATACAGACAACCCACACATTCATTTGCCAGTAAATGGGAAGGGCCCCATCCCATTGTCAACAAACTCAGTCCTGCTGTGTATCAGGTCCGAGTTCAATAGCAGAAAAGACCACCGACAAGTGGTTCCATGCTAACCAACTGAAACTGTACAAAGGTGACTAAATTTACTTCTCCTAACCCACTTTGGGTGGAATAGTACCCACACTTCACAAATCCTTTTGTTTTTCTTACAGGTATTGGCAAGATGGCTATCTCGCACTCTCTCTCCTACTGGTGGGACTATTGACGTTGACTGTGACTGCACCCTGCACTACCACAAACTCACAAGGAACGTTTACAACATTTTCTTAGTAAACTTGAACATTCAGCCCCAGTTGGTGTACACATCAATGTTTCCAACAAAATGGTTAAAGTTACTGAAGGCTCAGACTCCTTTCTTGATGCTGCAGTAGTTTTCCTGACAGGTTCTCCTCTCTATTCAATGGGAAACTGTTGCTATGGGCTACACAGTCCCTGTAGCTCACCTGTCCAAAGGTACCTTTTATGGCTGGCCTAATACTGACATTTCTAAAATGGTACTCTTTCTATCAGACAGACCTCTCCTAGACATACTGGTTGGTATAATCTTACTGTTCCTATAGACCCTGTCTCGTGTGACCGCCTCTTTGAAGAGAAGACACAGTCTTACTGTCTTCACAACTATGTAGCTACTGAAGCCCTTTATCTCTCTGTAGACCCACCAAGTCAAGAAGAACGACGAACTGCCCTTCCAGGAGGATGGCCTCCTAGTGGTTTGACGGCCACATCACTACCGGAGCTCTTATTAATATTGTACAATTTATGCACATTCCAGTTATTTTCAATCTCACACATTGTAACATGGCTGAAACTGTTGTTTGCCACACTACTAATACCTCCAAATTTTATAGTATGATGCTAACTGATATTGTTGCTGACTATCAAATATGTACAAATGACCCTATTAGTGGACCACACACCACTGATCACTTAGGAGTTTTAGACCCACTCCTAAGGACTATGTTAAATCTAAATCTTGTACACGTACAAGTGGGATGCAACAGATATAGCTAGTGCAGCCAGATCTGTCTCAGGCATCACTGGGCAGCTGGCACCATAACTGGCCTCTTTGGCTCAGGTATGTCCATTTGGAATAGAACAGACATTGCTGCCATTAAGGCACAAACTCTTAAATTCCAACAAGCTACCAATAATGATGTTTTGACCCTATTTTACATGGTGCAAATTCTCTTAGTAATGAAGAACATTTCACTGTTTATAATATGCAGGAAATTGCTAAAGGATTCAATGATACCAAACATAAAGTTAATGAACTTATTTTCAAAATAACCGTAAGCAGACAAGCAATATATTGGCTGTGAAATTTTATGCTGTACCTATGGCTCTTATGTTATCTCTACTGTTAATGCTCTCTTCAGGATTTGGAAACAGGCAAAATTCAGATGTTATTCATGATATTCGCTGGGTAAATGGTATTGCTCACATTGCAAAACTACTGGTTGTATCTGTCTTTGTGTAGCAAGCACTTTGAACATTTCTATGTCAACTGTTAGAAATATTGGATATGTTTCTAGATATCCTAATCAAGCTCCTTGTTATTTTACTAAGACTTGTTCTATTAAGGACAACATGCTCGTTACTTTCACTGTGTCTTTACCACGTTTTGATCCTGCTACAGCTGTTTTTGATAAACTCACTCGAATACACTCCATAGGCCATCTTTGTGATGACATCTATCGAGAATGCACTGAGTTACCCTCCATGCTGGTCTATCACCATTTTCTCCAGGGCTGGGTGGCACCCATATCGACTGTTGTGCAAAGAAAGGCTACTACTTCCTATGCCACTGTGACGTCTTTTGATATAGAGAAACCTGTAGCGGATATGCACCACAACACCTTGATTGGGCACTGACGTTGGGAAGAATTGCCATCCAATTTTACTGATGTTGATCCAGATGATGGCATCCAGATTCCAGAAGCTGCATCTTCAGTGCAAGACACTGAAACAACTCCTCCTCAAAGCTACCTTGAGAGGTACATCGCTTCACTACATGGCTCACTAACCAGTTCTTTGCCTGCCCAGTACATCTACAGCGATGACGGTGCCAACTCTGAGGGTTACCTATACTTCCGATTGTCAGTATTGTGTAGTTACCAATTATCTGTCTGTTGCCTATGGTGATAAGTCATGTCAAATTACTCAACCCAAGTTTTGTTTTACTCCTCATCAGAAAACTGTTATTGGTCACACTGTGATCATGCCTTTTCTCTCCTGAACCAGACATTACTGATACTGATCCCTAATACTTGCTCGCTCTGTCTGAATATTTGCCTATTTTAATCGTACATTGATTTTGTGACACTTTCCTTGAAGTCTCTTTTAGCTGGAAAAAGATACTCATTTGATTTACATTAGCAATAATATATCCAAAGCTACTGATGCTCTTAATGATCTTATTCATGACTGTGACTTAAGCCTTGCCTTAGGTAATAACTGGCTAGAACTCACATTTAAACTTGTTGTGGTTATCTAAGCATTTCTGATTGTTTTCCTAATTTTTACTGTCTGCTGCCTGTGATGTACCCTAAGACAACATTGAGAACAACTCTAATTCCTTTACAAAGCTCATCGTCAGGCCTGTAAATTACCTTTTAGCTCCATCCTACCATCCATTTTGGATTGTTGCCCTTTGAGGCAATAAGGGGAATGTTTATCCATGGACCAGCACCCTGATTGGCCCCTACCTCACAGACAGTAATACTTATATGTATATGTATTAATCGTAGGCTGAGATACTTATCATACAAGCATAAGTATTAGGATCTACGTTCTACTGTACTTTACTGAAATTGTAATGATTTGCTATATTCTTATTGTGACACTGGGAGATACTTCTATTACTGTATAATTATTAGTTAGGCAATACTGCCATCTTTAGTGCTTGTGCAGAACTATAACACAAGTGTCCTTGACAGAAGTAAAGTTACCTTTGTGTTATGTTATCTGTTATTGCTGGCTAAGCAAGCTTTCCATGCTAGTTAGGAGCCAGGTTATGCATCTTTATCCAATTATAGAAGTTTTAGGTATCTTTTAGCCATTGTCATGGTAGTTATCAGAGGTATAAGGCCCTTTGCATTATACATCTTCTCTGAGATGAGACTTGCTGCAGCCTACATAGGTAAGAAAGACTGGAAGTGTCCTCCTGGTGGCTACACCATTGGTTATAATCACTTTATATACCATAAATACATTATATTCTTTTCTGGAAGCCACTTGTTTGTTGTCTCTTCACTTTTGTGCAGTTCCAACAAGAACCTCAGAAAGGTGGTGATTTATTCACACCATTACATGCGGAGGAGTTAATTGAACTGAGTACAGTGGATAGCTTAAAGTGGGGTTGGGATAAAGTCAAGGGCAGGATTAGTATGGACAAGAACACAAGGGGAAAAGACCAGGAAGGGGATGAAGGAGGGGTTGTGTTGGGCTGGGCAGCTGTAGTAATATGAAACTAGGAATTGATAGACCTGTGGGCTTTTTCTTCTGTCAATTTCATATGTTCATGTGACATAAGGGTCCCAGTAAATATGCAAAGTCTGTATTATCTCCATGCCCAAGACTGCAGTACATAGGGACAGTCTTGGACACAGAAGGGATGTCGTGCTGTCCTGCCATAGGACAGGGCAGACACTTTGATTGATGCCACTATGTCTCTGAAATGATGATTTTACATCTCCTGGGACTCATGGCTGCAGCCATAGTGACTGTGCCACTGGAATGTCATCATATGAAGATACCTCAGTGGATGTTCAGGGCCCAGTGGGATCAGTTGATGGACATGCTGGACCAAATGGTTCCCTTCACATCTCTTCTTTGCATAGCATTGTTATGGTAGATGTATCACGAAAATCTTCGAAGGGCATTCCATTCTTTGTACCAACCCCTGTACAGATCCTTACCACAGGCTGCCTCAAGCTCTGGCTGGGTTATTCATCTCAGCCCTTACCAGCCACAGGGGTCATGGATCAAGGTGGAGGCTGAGCTGCACATAAATGTCCTGGAAATGCAGACTGTCATGTACAGACTCTGGGCCTTTCAGAATCATCTGTACCCCCATCATCTGTTAATCTAGATGGACAATACTACTGTGATGCATCAGATCAACAAACAAGGGGTCACATAATCCTGTCCCTTGTGCAGGAAAGCAAGAAGAGTATGGTACTGGCTCTGTCTCACAGCCTTCAGCTGTTGGCTGTGTTTCTCCCAAAGCCTCAAAATGCCTTGGACAGATTGAGCTGGTCACAGTCGATAGTTCATGAATGGGAACTGCTGATCTCATGGTAAACAACCTCCTCACAAGATGGAGTCATCCAGAGCTGAACCTTTCTGCATCCTCACACAAGGCAACACTGCCTCCTTTTTGCTCGCTTGCTCTAAGGCATGGAGTTTTTGGCAAGATGCATTGTCCCTCTCCTGGAAAGGAAATTCTTATACACCTTTCCCCATTCCTCTAATATAGAGGGTTCTGTTCAAGCTGCAGGTAGACAGTACTAGTCTCATCCTCATTGCTCCATTCTGGCCTTGCCAGATTTGGTTTCCACTCCTTCAACGTCTGGTGATGGAACCTCCTGTCCCTCTATCTCTGTGTTGGTGTCTGTTGTCACATGGTAAGGGATCCCTGGTCCATCCAGACCTGAAGTCCCTGCACCTGCAAGCATGGCTTAAAACATAGTCATTGCATGTTTCGGGATAACTCTTAAGGTTACTGATGTCTTGTTTGTGGCTAGGAAGCCTTCTACCAGGCATACTTATTCACTGAAATGGAAGCACTTCACTTTGTGATCTACTTCCTAGACTATGGACCCTTTATTTGTTGTGTGAATGCTATGCTGGAATACTTGCTTTCCCTGTCAGGCTCTGGTCTACAGTATTCTTCTATTAAGGTGCATTTGGCAGCTATATCAGCTTTCCATGCCCCTGTTGATGGTCATACAGTTACCCAATTAGAAGAATCCTGTATGTTTCTGAGAGGCATTCTTCATATGAAACCTCCTATCTGTAATCCAGTTCCACCTTGGGATTTGAATTTTGTTCTAGAGAATTGATATTGGCTCATTTGAGCCTGCTGTGCATTGTAGCTTATGTTTCCTGTCATGAGAAGCGTTGCTTTTAGTTGCGATGACCTATGCTCGGAGGATTTCCGAGCATCAGGCTTTAATGTGTGAGCCTCCTTATTTGATTTTTTACAAAGACAGAATTTCTTTGTGTATGATCCTAAATTTCTACTGACAATGGTATCTGAATTTACACTGAATCAAACAATACTCTGTCTATTATCCCAGTCATGCCAACCAGGTGAGGCGCTGCTCCATACTTTAGATGAACATAGAATACTGAGATAATTTACTGTTCACGAGAGGACTGCAGAAAGTCTCTCAACTTTTTGTTTCATTTGCCCCTGGAAAGAGGGCACTCCTATGTCTAAACAATGCTGGCACACTGTATAACATTCTGTTATAGGACGTACAGTAAGAAACATCCTGGAGTTGTTCATGGTCACTCCACAAGAGGTATGACCACTTCTGTTGCTTATTTCAAAATGTCTCTGCTGCCAACATATGTGCTGCAACCATATGGAGCACTGTTCACACTTTCACTAAACATTACAGTCCGGACATCATCTGTCATAGACGTGCTAGTTTGGGCTTGCTGTACTGCAAGGCCTCCTGTCCTGATCATATATCAGACTGTGCCATCCTGCTTGTTTTGTGCTGATTGGGGGTAATTCCAAAGGTGTGACCTAATGGAGAGATATCCTCAATGAAGATAGAACAGTGACATAAGAACTTAATGTAACAGCACATCTTCAAGAGAATCTCCTCCATTAGGCCATGCTGTACCCTGCCTCCTTCCCCAGTTCTGCAGCTTGAGGGTTATATCAGATGCTGTGCTGCCTAAAGCTTTACTCCATGCATCCTGTATCCAGCCCCTGCCTCTCCCAGTATGGCTGGTGCTGGTGTAATCTTCTGCTTCCTCCAGTTGCAGGCTGTCTGAGGCTAATCGCCAGTGAGGAACTGAGGAGTGTGGGGCCACCCATGTTATATACACATCAACGCTGCACGTCATTGTGGGTTGCCCTGGCTAGCAAAAAGTTTCTCAGTGGTCCTGTCACCGACAGCTTATAAGGTGTGGGCTAATGGAGGAGAGCATCTCAATGATATACTGTTATGGTAAGTTCTTATGTAACTGTTCTTTCTGGAGGCTGCACCTCAGAAAGGACATAGACTAGTGGAGGCAGTCCAGATGAGGGCAACTAACATGGTGCAGGTGTTGCATCAAAACCTTATGAAGAACGACTGAAGAACCTCAACATGTACACACTGGAAGAGAGAAAAGCAAGAGGGACATAACTGAGACATACAGGTACCTCATGGGGTCAACAGGGTGTAGGATGAGAGCACCTTGCAAATGAGAAAGACCACTAAGACCACAGGAATGTGATGAAGGGTGGGGAGTTTGAGGATGTGAAAAGTACTTCTTTACTTAAAAGTGGTGGACACCTGGAACAGACTTCCAGTGAAAGTGCTGGAGGCAAAAAAGGGCTTCCCAGCATCGTGGGATACACATGGAGGCATTTTTGTAACTAGGCAGGTTGGGTCACAGAGACCAGTTAGGGTTTGCAGAGACAGACTAGGAAGGAGCCATCTGGGCAAGCTGGGTGAGCCAAGTGTCCTTTTCTGCCAACAAATTATATGTTTCTATGTTTCACAACCGCCCTTAGGAAGTCTTCCACTGAGCATGCTCAGTAAACAGAACAGTCTTCAAGCTTTACTACCTGTACCATGCAATCATACGAACATATGAAAATTGCCAGCAGAAAAAGGCCATCTGGTCTATCAAGTCTGCTCAGCTTGTGCAGCTAGCTCCCTATTCTGTAGCTGCCCCTCCCACCTCCCGTATCCCCATAACCCTCCCATTTGCCCTGTCCCATCCACTTTTAAGCACGTCACTGAGTTACATGCCACCACCTGCTGGTAGCACATTTCACTCTGCCACCACCCTTTCAATAAATAAGTGCCTCCTCATCTCCCTCCTGAACCTTCCTCCCTCCAACCTCATGTCATGGCCCCTAGTGTCTCTTTCCTCCCTCCTTTGAACAGTCCCTTTTGTCCAACCTAATTATCCCTATCCTGTACTTGAAGGTCTCAATCATATCCCCATCCCTCCTCTCTCCAGTGAGTACATGTTTAACTCTCCCAGTCTGACTTCATATGGCAGCTCCCCAGACCATGAATCATTTTTGTTGCCCTACGTTGCACCCTTCCAGCAGTCTAATGTCTTTCTGTAGGTACGGGTGCCATAACTGTATGCAGTTCTCCAGCCTGATTAACGATCTGTACAATGGCAGAATCACCTCCTTTTCCTCAAGGTTATACCCCTTGCAGTGTAGCCCAGCATTTTGTTGGCCTTTGCTGCTGCCTTTCTGCATTGCACAGAGTTGTTTCTTTCTCCATAATGAGCATTCCCAGATACTTCTCCTCCTCTGTTACTGCTAGCTGCACTCCCCAGATGGTAGCTTCTCCTCGGATTCTTTGTTCTGAAGTGCAGCACCTTGCATTTTGGCATTGAACCTGAGTTTCCAGGTGTTGGACAACACCTCAAGCCTTGATCAGATCCTCCTGTAGCCTCTGCCACCCCCAGTTGTCTACCACCACCCCATCTTAGTGTCATCTGCAAGATACTGATCTTGCTGCCGATGCCCTCTGAGATGTCTGCAATAATATTGCAAACAGCACTGGCCCCAACACCAACCCCTGTGGAACCACACTTGTCACTGGCTTAGGGATGAGAGTTCCCCTCACCACCACCCTCTGCTGCCTCTCCAGAAGCCAGTTCTCCACCCACCTCACCAGTTTTGCTCCGCCCTGAGCCCCCATAGCTTACTTCCAAGTCTCCCATGCGGCCTTGAATCGAAGGCATTCGTGGTCCACGGTTTCACCCAGCAAAGTTCCAAAGCCATCAGTCACCCCAAGGCTTGAATTATCAAATAATTTGTCTACTTAACATAGACCCTCTGGTCCTAAGTGTTCGGGTCCTAAGCTTAGGGACCTGGGGCTCACGTTGAAGATAAATAGATTATATGATAATTCAGTCCTTATGATGACTGATTCTGAACTTTTGCTAGATTGTCTATAATCACCCCAATCAGAACTTTCACTACATTCATGAACCAAAGAAGGATATCCAGTGGTCACTGAGTGACTGGATGGCCTCCAGCTCCATCACTCTTTGCACTCAGGTCTGCACCCTGGAACATGAATTTGAAGCGAGTTATGCTGGGGTTATCATGTGGGTCATGTGGATGCGAAGTAAATACTGGTACTAGAACTATGTTGATAGGTAACTAACCTCTATTTCCGGATGTTTTACATTTATTTATTGAAAATAGCTAGGTAACCAGGAAAAGCACAGAGAGGTAAAGTGAGTTGCACTGTGTTACCAGAGGTGAGCAGACTGGAAAAACAAGCGCATTTAGGTAAAGCACAGCCGGTGTAGATCAGAAAGCAGTATACAGGCTAAATACTGGTTTACCTCCTTTCCCTCATACCACTCACTCCCCGTCTCTCCTCTTCTTACTTCCTGCACTCCAGGGTTCCCCACACCTTCACCATTCTCCACCACCACTCATGTTCTGGGCAAGCTGCCTTCTCCTGCTGTCTCCTCTTCCTCTAAACCAGCTCCCCTCTTCACTATGACTCTCCTCTCTCCAGGCCTTATGACATTTGCTAAAACTTTCTCCTGCTCCCCTGTAATGTCCGTCCCACTCCTGACCCTCTTTGCCCCACTTCTCCCTCCTCTCTTGTCCCCCTAACCCACCTCTTTCTCCCTACCTGGGCCACCTGTGTCCTTGGCTCACTCTGTGCCCTAATACATTAGGTGCTAGTTATTAGCTCTCTAGCGTGTTAACCCTTAGCAGTCATGTAATGGTTCCTTCGTCTGGCATTTTCCCAAGTTGACTCTGTGCTGTGCTTGGTCAAGGGAGCATCCCTCCTACTGTTACCTGGTACTCTCTGCATTATATTTTGTTTAGTTTGTTGTTTAGGTACTTCTGATGTTTTAATTCTCTTCATGTCTGTATTCCCTTTCTCCCTGCCTCCAGGTCTCACCTGGAAATGAGCCTCAGCTCAGTGTGGCATTCCAGTTGCTAAATTTTAAGTAAATAAAGAAAATAAGTATATGAATTACCAAGGTTATTAAACAGCAGTAAACAGACTATATCAAAGGGAATTAGAGTCAATCAGGAATTTACATAATTAAGCAAAATAATACTGAATAATGTAACTAGAAGGAGAGGTGGGAAATGCTGGGTGTACAATAAAATGAATAAGTAGAGGCAAAAACAGGAGAAGGGAAAGGGAAACGAATGACACATACTGAGACAGAGGAACAGAAGGAGTAAGTTTGGGTACATGGGAGGACAAGGGGCAGACTAGCCAACACCAAACCAAGAGCAAGAGGAAGCAAAAGAAGTCTGAGATGGTGTCTGAGATAAAGAACTGGCCTGGATGTGTGGAGGGCTGAAGTGCTGGGTACCTTACTTCCTGCCATGCTGGTGACCCAAGTTCAGGAACACACAGGTTGCTAGGGGTCAGCTTGGTGGGAGAGGATTGAGTGTCCACAGGCCTGCTCTCCTCTCTCAGGAGGAGAGACATGCTGTCTTGGCCTTGGCTGCCACCAGATGAAGGCCTGGTGGCAGTGCAGGCACAAGGGACATTGAAAGGATGGGGGCCGTGGTTCCATAGTACGTGTGCCTCCATGCACAAGTACATATGTGCACCACAGCCTGGGGGTGTGGGACAGAAACCATGAAAAGGCAACTGGGGGCTGTGTGAAGCCCTGTGTGCCTCTGCTGATCTGTGCCACCACCAGACCACTGGAGCCATCTGGCTGTGGGACTCGGGGAGGACATCCCTTCAGCCCCACCACAGAAGGCAAACCATGGGGATTACAGCTCCATGTAGGTCCAGGACAGGTGGTTGCCAGTGCAGGGAGGCAGGGATAGGGCTGAAGATCCCCTTCAGGATAAAAAGCTTGATAAAAAAGATAGGGCAAGTCAACTGTCTATTGCTGAGCTCACATGCAGCTCAGCTAGTCTGATCACTAGTATTCTGTTGTCCACCAGTCTGTGTTAAAGGCCTTTGAAAAGTCAATGAAGATGGTACTAATGTAGTTTCCTCCAGCTGTGGCTAAACCAATGTCACTGCGTACCTTGATCATAGAGATGACTTACCGCAACTTTTCTAAAACCTGGCTGGTATCCTGCAGGGTTACTCTGAGCTGGGACTTTATGGTAGGATGACCTTATCTGACCTTGGAAACTGGGTAGGCAGTTTAGTCATTGGGTCTGCTTAACTAACCACTCTTCACCTGACACTGCTGGAATCTGGTAGGTAGATTACTCAGTAGCTCTCCTTGACTGCTTCTCACCTCACACCACTGGAAAGCGATACTGCTATAGTTGGTTGTGAAGTGCTCTGGCTACCTTTCTTCTCAAGCCAAAGTGGCTACGACACTGACTCTTGAAACTTTGGTGACCTCGGGCTTTTCTTACATGCTATTGTTTTCCTAACTTTCCTTCTTGACAGTGTATATTATACTTACACAGGCGCACATATAGTTAGGGTTGGGCAGAGTGCTCAGTGTTAAACCCCAGTCTTTGCATAATATCTTTGGTGGCATTTGAAAAAACTGCATGAAATTTGGCATGTTCATGCTGTGGCAAAGTGCTTAAAAGATAGAAGTTTTGTGATGGACACATAAGTGGATTCTGAGATCTGGACATCACAGATACACCAACCTACCACTTTTGACCATTTCAAACAACATGAAGTCTTGCTGTATTCTGACTTATTGCAGTTAGCCCCAGCACTTGAACTGCTGTGGAGAGGAAAGAGTTAAATTCTATGCCGGCGAGAGCGTTGAGCTCGAGCTTGGTTCAAACCTCTGTCTGCTGCACTTTGAAGTGTAACCATCAGATTTTACTCCGCCTAACTGAACAGTCGCTCCGGAGATTTCTCTTCTGCTCACAGTTCTCAGTCGGTTAAAGTCATCGGTTTTACTGATCCTTTTGTGTTTATTTCGGTTCAGATCCCTGTCTGTAGTACAGTAAGTGTTTAGGTAGTGGACTAGCTGTAAAAACTTGTGGAAACTGTAATTATAAAACTCTTAACTGGTTGAGGCTGAACTGGATACCTTATGTGTGACCATATTTTTCTTTCTTTCAGGTTAAGTGTGTGGTACCGGTCCTTATTGGTTTAAAAAACAAATGTTTTTCTTATTTTTTTCAAATACCCGTAACAGGATTAGAAACTGATAAGGGGTCTTGCCTGGCTTTTGCCGAGTAAAGGATTAGTTTGTTGGTTAGTATGGCTATATCTGAGAAACCCAAAAGAAAAATGGGCCCACTAGGTTTCAACACTGCAGTGTGTGTGTGGGGAGTGCTTTGCTAAGGCTGATCCCACACCACCTGTGTTATTGTCTGGGATTTGACCACCTTGATTCAGACTTCCAAAGCTGTAAGAATTTCCCTAAATCCACCCTGGATAAAACATTGGGCAGGCTTGGGAGAAGGAGGCCGAGAAGTCCGCTGACCGGATGGCCAGCCCGGTCGGTTTCGACCGAACCAGAAGGAGTGCCCTCTGACCTGGGCAATACTCTTTCGGGCAAAGGAGAGCCAATTCTGAGGATTGGTTCCATCAAAAGAAAAAGAAAAGAAATTGTCTGGTTAGGATCCAGAACCGCATGTTCTGACAGCGGGGAGATTGCCCGGCGTTTAGGATTGTTGAATCGCTTCATCCGGTTCCAACCGATCCGGCGCCTTCTGGCAGGTATTTGGTTCAGTCGGTTCCTCGGTTCAGGATTATGCCTCGAAGATTTTATGAACCGGTTTGGAGGGGATGATGATTACGAAGGTGATGATGATGGTGATGGATTGGAAGGTCTGGATGAGCCCATTGAACCGGACATCTCCCCAGACATGCCTTCTGGTGTTTCCCTCCTAGGCTTACTGAGTCCCCTTCCACTTTATGTTTTACAGGAAAGTGGAAGAAACCCTCCAGCTCCCTTTGGAAGAAGCTGTTGAGGAACAAGAGGAGCCTGACTATGTGGAGATGATGGACATCCCAGAGTCCACAAGGTTGTCTATTCCCTTCATAAGTCTTTTGGAAACCGACACAAAAACTGTTAAAAACTCCAAATTCTTTACCTCCTGTAGACAGAAAGATGAACAAGAGGTACATGCTGTCTGGCTCAGAGTGCAGAGTACTTGTACCAGCAATGCAGCCATGTGGAGTGAGTGCAGGCTGCAGCCTGTGATAAGGCTAACATACCCTTGGCTTCATACCCCCAGATAAAGACTCCAGGAAGCTGGATGCCATGGCAAAGAAACAGTACATGGCATCCTCCTTGGTACTCAGGCAGGCTAATTACATGGCCTATACAGCCGGGTACCAGAAGTCCAGGTGGGACACTGTACTGGCACTGGCTAAGAAGGCCTCCCCAGCTTGCCAGGGAGCTGGAGGAGGTGGCTGCTGATGGGATTGAGGCATCTAAGATCCAGTTTCATGCTGCTGTGGACTCCAATGATGTGTCATCACGAGTCATGGTTAGATCTGTGGCTCTTCAGAGAATGGCTTGGCTTAGATGTACTAGCCTTTCACAGGACACCCAGGCTAAGGCCATGGATTTCCTGTGGTGGGTAATTCTTTGTTTGGGAGCAGACAGAGAATTACATGAAAAAATGGATGAATACAGGACCACCTGCAGGAGTGCACAGGCCAAAGAAAGGCAGGCAACTCCTCAAAGGCAGCAAGCTAGGGGCAGGGGCAGGCTTTTCATAGGCCTTTCTACCAAGCACAGGCCTCCTCTCTTTTTCTCAGAGGGGTTCTTCAGAGGAGAGGCAGAAGGGGATGAGCAGGGCTGCATCCACTTCTCAGCCTAAGGCTCCTGCCAAGTAGACCCCCTGATGTGTCAGCCCGGTCGACTACCCCATTCCTGTAGGAGGTAGGCTGGCTTACTACTACCAGGACTGGAAGTCTGTTACCTCAGGAGGTAGTAAGCAGGGACTGACTCTCAGCTTCAAAACATTTCCAAAGCTGAGAGCCAGATCTTTTCCACCTGCAAACATCTCTGAAACCATTGCCCTAGAGGCAGAGGTTTCATCTCTACTGGCCTTAAGGGCCATAGAGAGAGTTCCTGCAACACACAGGGCAAAGGTCTGTACTTCAGGTACTTCTCACTCGAAAAAACAGGGCATGGCGGTCCATCCCAGACTTAAGATACCTGAACAAACACCTTTAAAACCAAAGTTCAAAATGGTGACTTGGAATAATCCTTCCTCTCTAAGGCCAGGGGACTTGCTAGCCTCCCTGGACTTAAAGGATGCCTATTTTCACATTCCCATCAGGTGTTCCCAGAAAGTACCTCAGGTTCGAACTGCCTTCAGGCCATTACGGTTCAAGGCAATGCCCTTCAACCTAACATCAGCTCTAAGGGTTTCACAAAATGCCTAGCAGTAGTAGTGGCATTCCTAAGGAAAAAAATATCTCCATATTCCCATACCTGGATGACTGGCTTATTGTGGGTAGTATCCAGACCAAGTCAAGGCAGATCTGCAAGTGACCCAGCAAGTGCTCACTTCTCTAAGATTTCTTCTCAATCTTCCCAAGTCAGTTCTTGAACCAGTACAGCTTCTGACCTTCATAGGGGTAGAGCTGGATACTGTCAAAGCAAGAGCTTTTCTTCCCTTGGTAAGGTAAGGGCCATCATAGAGCTGGCTTCCTCCTTCCACCTTCTGGTTTCTCGACCAGCAAGGCACTTCCTTCAGCTTCTGGGCCACATGGCAGCTTCCATTGCAGTGGTCCAAGAGGCCAGATTTCAGATGAGGACATTCAGTTTCACCTGAGGGCCTTTTGGTCTCAGAAAAAGACCCTCTAACCAAGCTTATTCCAATGACTCAGACCCTGATCCAGGCTCTTCAATGGTGGCAGGATCAGGGCAATCTCAGGCAAGGAATCCCATTCATCATTCAATCTCATTCAGTGGTTCTAACCACAGATGCTTCTCTCCTGGGATGGGAGCTCACCTGGGGACTCTCACAGCCCAGGGAGTATAGGTCCACTCAGGAGTCTCTTCTCCACATCAATCTCCTGGAGCTCAGGACAGTTTTTCTGGCCCTTCAAGCCTTCTCAGAATCAGTACAGAACAAGGTGGTTCAGGTCAGGACACACAACACCACCACCATGTGGTATATCAACAAGCAAGGAGGCACTCAGTCTATGGCCCTGTGCACGGAAGCCATGAAATATGGTCCCTGGCTTATTCTCTACAGACCTTTCTGGTAGCAGTCCACCTTCAGGAAAGGACAATATGCTAGCAGATGCATTGAGCAGGATCTCCCAGGGCCATCATGAATGGTCCCTGGATCCCCTAGTGTTAAAGTGATTTTTTCAAGGTGGGGCACTCCAGAGATAGATCTCTTTGCAGCCAGACAATCACCAACTTCCTCTCTTCTGTTGCAGACCCTAGTCTTGGGCTCAATCCCTCTGGATGCTCTGGTTCTGGATTGGGAAGGGAAATTTCTGCATGCCTTCCCTCCTTTTCCTCTACTGTTCAATGTTCTGGTCAAGATAAGATCACAGTCTTGCAAAGTGATCCTGATTGCCTCAGATTGGGCCAGGCAGCCTTGGTATGCCCTGCTGTTGTCCCTATCAGTCCATCTTCCCTTTTCTTCCCAGGAATCACAACCTGTTAACATCCTCTCAGGGAGGATCTGGTACCCCAACCTTTGGTCTCTCAATCTCAAGGCATGGTTCTTGAAGAGTTAGAGTATACAAATTTGCATCTGTCTCAAGGGGTTCTGGACATTCTCAAAGCCTCGAAAACCTGCCACCAGAAAAACTTATAACTCCAAATGGAAAAGATTCAGCAACTGGTGTTCCAAGAAACATATATCCCAGATACTGCTGACTTGTCTACAATTCTGGATTACATGGTTCATCTTAACGACCTAGGCCTCAGACCAGCTACCCTCAAAGTACACTTGTCAGCTGTTTCTGCTTTTCTGTCAGTGGGAAAGCCCTCCTCACTGGCACCTCATCCTGTTTTCTGTAAATTTTTCAAGGGATTGTTCATAACAGTCCCCCTTTAGGGATCCTACTCCTGCTTGGGACTTTAATGTTTGCATTGCTCAGCTTATGCAACCTTTGAGCCTTTGTCTTCAGCAGAGCTTAAGTACTTGACTTGAAAACTGTGTTCCTGGTAGCTATTACCTCTGCCAGACATATCAGTGAATTACAAGCTCTGTCAGTGGAGCCTGATTTTATCTCATTCCATAGTGATAAGATGGTCCTTAGAACCAATAGGAGGTTCTTACCTAAAGTGGTTTCAGATTTTCATTTGAATCAATCCATGTCTCTCCTTGTGTTCTTCACTGATTATTCTTCTTCAGGAGAGAGAAGATTACATAGTTTGGATGTTAAAAGGGCCCTTAGCTACTACATTGAGCGTGCTAAGGCACACAGGTTTGACCCCCAGTTGTTTCCTCACTTATGGGGAAGTGGGGAAGGGCAAATCTGCCACTAAGAGAACTATTGCCAGGTGGATTGTCTCTTGTATACTGTACAATTCTGCTATGAGAAGCTGGGCAAAATACCACCCCCAGGCCTGAGGGCTCATTGGACTAGAGGTACAGCTGATTCTCTGGCTGCTGCCAGGGATATTCCCTTACTAGAGATATGCAAAGCAGCCACCTGGAAAACAGTCCACACATTCATCAAGCATTACTCTCTGGATATCCAGGCTAGGATGATGCTCAGTTTGTACAGCAGTACTGCAGAGCCTATTCCCAAAATAGTTTGAATCCCTCCTCCAGTGGAGGTACTGCTTAGTAGTCTGCAATAAGTCAGAATACAGCAAGACTTCATGTTGTTTGAAAAAACCTCACCTTAGTAATTGTGTTTCTTCCAATGAGTCTTGCTGTATTCTGACCTCCCTCCCTGCCTCCCCTCTCAGAACCTGTTTTTGGGAAGTGGGCTGGCAGGTGCAGTGTCACCCAGGGGTGCATTTAGGCATTCCCTCTTTTTACAGAGGAGGAGTGGGTTATGTTTTATTTTAATAGTCATAAGTTGTTCACTACCTGGTTTTGATTTTGGATTTCTTGACTTGAGTCTTTGGGGATCCAAAATATTTGGTTATCATTTGGCTAGTAAAACTATGCAATTTCCACATAGTGGGTTTAGTTAGTTAGTATTAGCTCTAAGAATCTGGCGGTTACACTTCAAAATGCAGCAGACAGAGGTTTGAACCGAGCTTGAACTCAATGTTCTATGCCCTGCATAGAATTTAACTCTTTCCTCTCTGGAGCAGTTCAAGTGCTGGGGCTAACTGCAATAAGTCAGAATACAGCAAGACTCCATTAGAAGAAACACAGTTACTAAGGTGAGAAATGTTTTCTTCTTCTTCTCTCACCTACAGCCAAAATGGTACAGAATTTTGTTCTGAAACTTTTATCACTGAAGGGGCTTGTGCCAGGGATTGCCCTTTGAAGGTTTCATAGAAAAAAAAAAAAAGTTACAAAATTATAAGGTTTTAAAATTTGGGTTTGAGCATTTTCAGTAGGGTTTCAGGATAGCCTCTGTTATGACCCATAAATTTACCTTTCACGAGCTGTTTTCAGGTTGTGACTATTATGCTTTTGGGTCACAAAAAATTCTTGTCATGTTGGTCACCATCTTTCTTCCTCCCCAGGCGCTATGAACTAACGTAGTCACATTAGTTCACCCCATGCCAATGAACTACCTCTTCTGAATGTCAGCTCTGTCAGTAAGATAAAGAAACAAATGTAAAGCTCTTAAACAGGTTGTTTCATTGGCTAATGTAGATTATGACTGCTGTTATGGTTAATATACTGTGCTTTGCTACTATGTTGAAAACTAAACAAAATATTTTATGTTAAAAATTGAAAACTACATTAAAATTTCCATCTTATGGATGAGATGTTAAACTGAGGCACCATTTGCCTGTTCTGGTGGTTGTTCAGGTGGATGTTAAATATTCCATGGCACTTCTCAAAAGAGTAGGGAGATTTTTATTGAAAGAACTCATACATCACATAAGGACACAAAAACTTAAAGAATCACGTTGTGCACTTACCGAGAAGAAACAATCAAAAACACCCAAAAATCTCACACAATGATTCTCTAACTCAAGTTCCTATAGTGAAAATGTGAAACGTCTTTCTTATACATCACACAAAGTCACCCTAACATATATAAAGGAAAAGAAAGATGTACTTATCCCTTGAACACCCAAATACCTGTATGGCAATATTATAACCATTAATCTTATTTTAGGAAAGTATGGTCTCCATCTACTTCAACCAACTGACAGCGTGCTTCCATAAGGTTTTAAGATGTTGCTGATCCATATAAGATTCTTTCTGGGAGTAAATTTGTGATGCCTGGTTTCTAACAAGAGTTATCAACTCTTGCTGTCTAAGGTATTTTGTTGTAAAGCCAGTTGACAACGAACTTGCCAAATATAGTACTTCAGAACCCCACTAAGCACTCACAAAGTGCGGGATGGCATTTAGCCCATTGCCCTGCATACACACCAAAATGAGCATATCATGAGAAACTGTCTGAAATTCTGCACATTTCAAAATATTTGCTAACATACTCCAAAAGTAATAATATATGGGCATGTAAAAATAAATAGTCTTGTGTTTCAAAAATTAAATTGCATGTATCCCTGGGACAATAGCACTCTGCTACTGGTTTATGTGACTGCCACATACCCTTATCCGACTATGACATGTGAGCCACACCACATCCCTCATATACTTTGGGAGCTCGGTTAATTGTTTCAATGTATCAGAGTCTGTCCTATCTGAACCTCCAGAAAACTGTACTGGTACTGCAATTGAAGAATCTAAAATACGGCATACACAACTATCCTAGACATTGTGTTACACTATTGTGTGGTTACTTTCCAAAGTTTTAGTTTAGTCAGGACTGACCTAACATATACTGGGGTCCTGTCTTTGTCCAGTTTTGTGTGGAAATGCCATTTCTGAGCTCCCGACAAAAGTAAAATTGGTAAAAACCATGCGTGTGTTCAGCTAATCCAGTCCTTATTGGTGTGTCTTAACATAGCTGCCAGGTTTACTGACCAAAAACAGTATGAAAAAATGGACCTGGCTTATCATGCCCAGACCTCCTTTGCTTATTGGTATGTATGTGACCTGCCTACAAATAGGGTGGACTCTACTCCCCAAATAGCCTGAATGAAGAGACTATACAGCTTGGTGTCTAATTCTAATGGGGGATATTGCACTAAATGCAAAAGTAAGAGAAGGATAAAAGTTTTAACTAAAGATACTCTTTTGAGTTTGTAAATCTGCATAGATTTTTATTTATGCACTCTTTATTCCCCTTCTGATAATTTGTTTTTCCAGTTTGACTGGTCCATATTTTGAGCCCCAAATTGTATTCCAAATAGGACTACTACAGAAACTATTGGGATCCCTTCAATTTGTTGTAAACCAAGGTTGCAGAATTGACCAAGACAAACAACTTTGCTTTTATCAATGCTGGCTTTTGCCCCTGTCACAAAGGAGTAGCCCTGTATGAGAGATATAGCCTCTACACAGGATTGTTCATCTTTCAAAATAGACACAAGTCATCAGCATATGCTGAAACCTTAATAGGTGGAACCTTTTGCGTTAATGTCAGATGCCTTTTTGAGGTGTCTGATTAATTCTAAGAACTAAAATATTTATACAGAAAACATTGAGCAAAAGGCTCAATGGGCAGCTTCCTGACACCTGAAATAATGCTGATCTGTTGTCCTATATGTCTGTTTAAAGCAAATGATAGTTAGCATGTTGATACAAAAGATCTATCCATGCTATAAAGTAGGTGTTATCCCATGATGTGCCAAAATCCTAATTAAATATCTATGTGGAACTCAGTCAAAAACTATTTGTTGATCTAATGATATGACCAGGCCTTGTACCATATCTAAGAGTCTTCTTTCAAAATTTCTCAAATTTGCAAAAGGTTATCGCTCATTGACTTCCCAGGTAATCCACTGGTTTGACTTTGTGCTATGACTGATTGGGTCACTTCGTCAAGCTGTGTCACAGGAGATGGGCCACAATTTTGAAGTCTGAATTTAGTAATGAAATTGATTTCCAGTTCTATAAGTTAAGTTTGTCCTCTTTTTATAAGGCAGTATAAGAAAGACCTTGGCCAAACTGTCCAACATCCTTAATCTTTGTAACATGTCATTGAAAACTACTGTCAAGAGTGGTTGCACTATTTCAGAAAAAACTGGTAAAACCCTGCACTGAGTCCATCTGGCCTAGGAGCAGCTTCTAAGTGTAATTTCTGTATCATAGCAGATACTTCACCAATAGAAATCGGCTGTACTAAAGCTGCTTTGTCCTGTAGATATACAAACATCATATCTACTTGTCGTGAAAATCGTCTAGATTCCTTGTTCCTCTGGGAAACCCCAAATTGTTTATGTAAACTGCTTTTGACCACTGTCATAATATCTGCAAAGTCATATGTACTGACCCCTGAGGATCTTTGATTGCAGTTACAAGTTTTTGGCCACTGGTCCTGACAACTTTTAAAGGGATCAAGTGATACCTTTGTCCCATGCAGGCCGTGGGCTTGTTCTGCTTGAAGAGTTTTGCCCTATCATATAGACAAGATTTCTTATCATTTTTGATTTTTGTTATCTGAGGTAGAAATGACAATTTTCCATATGTTACAGGAATTTAATCTAAACAACTGTGATCTTAATTTTAGAACTGAAAATAATCATCCTTTCTTTATGCGTTTTCCTATCTTCTGAAAAAATTCTGAAGGCAAAGCTTCTTGTCATCCTACCATTTAAGTTATCCATCATAAAGAATCCCCACTGTAGCGCTAGCCTTCAACACTTCTATGGTTTTGTTTTGTCACTGGGTCTTTTATAACCGCAGAGAGTTAAGGTACCAGCAACCAGGCCTCATCTTAGAGTCCTGGAAACCTCCCACTGTAACTAAAAGTTCAGAATGGTCAGATGTGGCTGTAGGGTGAGTTACTACTGTTAGTATTTTCCAGCTATGGAATACAAATGTAAAGTATTTTCTTGAGCATAAGATTCCTGGTGAGAGTGTGTCCTCCTGTTTTGTGTATGTTCTTATAAGCATCCTGGATTCTAACTACTGGCATATTTTTTGTGCTAGTACATTTGTATCACTATAAAGTTTAATAGTATTACCAGTTTTGTCCCTCAATCCCATGGAAAAATTGAAATCCCCTCCCACTATGACTTTCCTAGTCATGTGGAGATAAGACTGCAGTTGGTGAAAAAGAGCAACCTAGTATGTTTGGTCTGAGGGATGTAAACTACACCTACCCAAAGGATTTGTCCTTACTCCTGGATGTCAGCTAAATGTATCCTTCCTAGTTCTATATCCAAAACATTATTAATATGGATCTGACAATCTTTAAACAGAATCCCACCCCAAAACAAGGATCTTCTCCCATTGACCATATCGATGGGCCCCATCACCATGCTTTTTGGGCATGATGGATATCAGCAGTCATCCGTAATCTGGTATCCTGTAAGAAGATTACCTGATGCCTTAACTAAACTTAAAGTATAAAAGGTTATATTCCACCAATTATGATTCTTAATATTATTAACATTCAGTGACAAAATGTCAATGTTGTCAAAGGAACAAATATCCATATTGAAAGTCAAAGATGGACATCATGACATCAGATAGCTTTTTCCTAGTTGTCTTGGCTTTCATCAGTTCTGTAGCATCTTCTTCCATGTCTGACTGGTCTTTTGAGAGAAGTCACTGAAGGGGCTTCAGTTTCTGTTCTCTGCATCGGTTTGTCTCTGTAGGGCCATAAAGATTTTACGCAGTTCCACATTGTTAGTTTTGGGCATCTTGGCTTTGGGGTTATTCCTTGTGGATCTACTCTTGCCTTCGACAGGTTGGAAGTCCTCGTGAGGCTTGGGGTGGGAGGGAGCTACAGCAGCCACCTGTTTTGAATTGTATCTATCAGAGTGTCACAAAGGCAACTGGTTGTAGTGGCGGTTGCTACTCTGGGTCCTGGTCCTGGTCATTACATACCCTGTGAGTTCCTCCTGTAATTCTGCTGGCCCACCATCAGTTGCTGCAGAAGGAGGTTCAGAATCAGGTTTGCATTCCTTGGAGTCCGAGGCGAAAGAAGGAAGATTGTTCTTTTGTATGTTTTGTTTGTGCTTCTGCTGGATCATAGATGGAACCTTTATTATGGACTGCCCATGGGCACTGCATGCAGATACCGCCTGTTGTCACATAGATTACATTTCACCGTTAGGACAAAACATGCTGGTGTGACCTATTTGTAGGCAGAAATGACATACTACTGTGTCATATGCGCTGCTCAGGTGGGACAAGGACCCACACCTGTGGCACATCTTGGGTTGCCCCTGGTAAAGAGAAGCCTCGGCCTTGGCCGATGTAAAATCAACTGGTAGATGAATTGGGCCAGTATCTGTAGTCTGTAAATGAATTCAGACCTTCCAACCCCCGTCCAGATAGTTTCAGAATCCAGACTAGGGCAGGCCTATCAATGACATTGACCCCATTGCTTCACCCAATATAAAATATTGGATATGTGCACACTTTCATTTCAGAATAGAATGGTAATGTTCTTGACATATGGTTTTGTCAGCAGTATGGCCATAAAGGTATCCATAAATGTGAATTTCACAGTTGCTGATACTTTTTCCAGAATTTTGTCTAACTGTTGGGGTGTATTAAAGCTGAAATTGAACTGCATGTTGCCAGACATGTGAATCAATGCAAAAATATAATTAGCTGTTAATTGCAGGAATCTTTCAGCAATGTTCTTCCCACATAGACCCATCCAGAGTTTCTTCTAAGCCCCTTTATACTTGATATGGCAACATTTCTTTTGGTAGCCAGTTTCCCCAAGTTGGAAAAAGATTCAAGAGTTTAAATTGCTGTCTGTCAGTATTTGCGGAACTGTTGCCCTCTGTGGCGACTGCTGTCGATCTGTAAATGGAAACTCATCTCTGACTATGCTGAAAAGGATTGCTTATTTGAGGGTAAAACCAGGCTGCCTATGTGTAGGGATGGCTTCAATTCTGTCCATGATGTCTTCCCAAGATGAATGCAAGAGAACAGCCTGAAGAGTCTGGTTAACTGAACTTGGTCTAATATTCTCTGTATGTTCCTAGTTTAGAATTGTGGAGGTACCCTCCACTAGTGCTGTTTTCATGGGCTGTGGAACTGAGCTTGCTCCCCACTTTGAAACACCCTTCAGGTTTATTGCCATTATTCCCAGTAGCTGTCTGGTAGTTGCCTCGGGGTGGGGTGGAATCTGCCTCTACTGACTGAGTCCCTGAAATGTTCTGTACAACAGTAACATATAAGTTGTTGTAGTAAGTAAGTTGAGCGCCAAATCATTTTGCACCTTGCTTAGGGCTGTAGTTGCAGAGCTACGGCTGTGGTTTTTCTGATCATCCAGACCCAGTTCTCCTCGAGCCTCTGGGTGCAGATGTGCTGTGCCCTGCACTCAATCAGCCACCTCTTCTCCTTGAGATCCTTGTGCAGCTTTGAAAACAACAAGAGGAATCTGTTGTGAAACTGTATCCTTGATGTTGGTATGTGTTTGAAACCTTTGGGCAGGGGCATAATTTGAGTCGCTGTCGGAGTCGGTCCTGCATCCCAGCCTTTTCTGTCAGGTGTTTTTCCACCCTGCTGCCAGAAGCTCTCGCCCGGGACCATGACAACTGTTGTTCTGGCTGTTTTGCCATTTGTACAGGCTCAGTCATATGTGCCCAACCTCCTGCCATTAAAAAAATGGGACTAGATATTTGGACATTACAGGAGAGCACTGTCTGAGTCTCTCAAAACCTGCAACAGCATCTTCCTTGGCAAGTGTTGCAGAAGTCAAGCTCCATGTTCCACTAATTTTGTGGCATCCGCTGCCATCCACACAGTCTGGATAAGATCCTAGTCCTGACCAATTCCCAAACTCAACAGCCAGCCTTTGGCCTTCACAGACAAGTAACACAGTCATTTTATGGAGTTATCATAAAATTTCAACTTAGGCATTTTAGGACCTCTGCTAATGAACAGTGTCACTGTGATTTTCTTAATGTGTCTGAAGAGCCGGCCGGTGGCGCTGAGGGTTGAGGTGCTGGACGCTCATATGTGTAAGCACACTTTACCACACGGTCTGGACCATACAGGTAGACAAATGAAATATGCATAAATACAAGTATTATGAACTTTATTATGGTTATATTTATGTGTCATTATGTGTAGGTTAATTTGTTGGCTATACTTCAAAAACAACTGCTGATAAGAATTTACAGTCAATATACTATTTACACAGGAACAGCTGTGTTTATACAAAGATAAATATTCTGAAATAAAATTGCAAGATAAATAACATCAGTTCAAATGAAATAAGATGCCCTGTAGTAGGGGAGACTAATACATAAATGATGCAGCAACACTGATTTGCACTATCAGGCATTAAATGTCAAAGCAAAATAACTAATCTTGTGCAGTACATAGTTGTTTTTTTTTAATTACTGAAATATTTTTTCTAACTTTCTTTATTGCATTTAAAATTATTACAGTAAATACAATTGTATGTAGAAGTGAACAAACTGGTCTAGTAAATCAAACCAGTCCTCTCATACTATGATACAAGGCCACAACCTTCATCAACTAATCACAGACCCAACAAGGGTCATGGCCCCCCTATGGACTAGTACTCTTATTGACTGGGTCCTTACAAACCGCCCCTGACAGCATAGTATGTGCAGGCACCCTTCGCAGATGCCATAAGTGATCACTCCCAATTTACTGCATGTGGCGCTCTACAAATAAACCATCTCCGCCTCCTAAACTTATTACCTTCCACAATTTGGCCAATTTCAACCAAACACAGTTTACTCATGATCTCTCCTTGATTGACTGGACTCCCATCTACACCTCTACAAATGCCCAGGTGGCACTTGACTACTTCCTGGTTCACTTTGGCTTGCTTCAAGACACCTATGCTCCCCATGTCACTTCGTCATATTCGTGGAACACAGACAAAGTAGCTAATCAAAGACCTATTTACCCAATTAAGGACCAGGGACAAATTGTGGCAACGCTTCAAAACCACTGGGCTACAGACCGACTATAACCACTATCAATCTCTGAGAAACACATGTAAAAGAAATATTACCTAGCTAAAGCTCTTTCTGCAGAGACCTTCTAACAAAGGCTGCTGGAAACTCTAAAAGTTCTGGTCTACCATAAAACACTCCTTGGAGCAAATACAGGGCCCATACAAGTGATATGCTGTTAAATGGCATACACTGCAATAATCCGTGACCATAGCAAACTCTTTCAATCACCACTTCTTGGATCTGAGCAGCTACCTGACCTCCTTCCCACCTATACACTGCCTCACCCCCTAATGAACCTCACTCATGCACCCTCTCTTTAGGTTCCAGAGTTTCACAAGGGCAGAAGTGTTAAAACTGCTACTCTCCGCTCCTGACAATACCAGCTAGGGGTCTGATGGTTTGGAACCTAGGCTCCTGAAAGCTGCTGCCCCTCTCATTGCCTCTCCCTAACCAAAATGTTCAACCTTTCTCTATGTCATGGCTCAGTTCCTCATATCTGGAAAATAGTTAAAGTCACCCCAGTTCCCAAAAAGGAGATCCTAAAGAAATTAACAACCACTGTCCTATAGCAATTCTTCCATGCTCAGCAAATTCCTGGAAAACTAGTGGCCACCCAATCTATAGAAATATCTTCAGTAGTACAACCTTCTATTGTGCTCCCAGCACGGCTCAGAAAGGCCACAGCACCTCCAGTGCCCTCCTAAAACTCACAAACGACATCTATGCCTCTGTGGACTTAGGCCTCCTGACAGGTGCAGTTTTCAAATATCTAACCAAGGCTTTTGACCTGGTTAACCACACCTTCTTTTTTGATAAACTACGCTCTCTAGGCTTCTTCTTTGATGTAGTAGCCTGGTTCAAAAGCTATCTATCAGACAGGAAACAGACTGTAGTTTTAACTCAGCCATATCAGATTTCTCCTCTATACATGTTGGAGTGCCCCAGTGCTCTATACTTGGCCCTTGCTTTTCTCAATTTTCATTATGACTTACTGCTTCTTGTACCCAACTGCTTGTCTCTGCTCTATGCTGATGACCTAGTTATTTACTACAGTGCTAGAAATGCCACTGACATAAACCACCCTCTTGTTTCGACTTTGCTAATATTCAGTCTTGGCTGACTGAGAACAAACTTGTTCTCAACACTAGCAAGACATACTCCATGCTCTTTGGCTCACCTGCCAGGCTTAAGATGAATCATAATGCCCTAAAATCTTGTGTGCTGGCTCCCCTCTGGACAGCACCAGATCCTTTAAATATCTGGGTGTTACTCTTGATGAATCTCTAGATTTTGACCTGCACATAACAACGATCTGTAAGTCTGTGAATGCCAAGCTGGGAAGTGACTACAGAACTAGCTATGGCCTTGCCCCCTTGGCTAGACTAAGCTGTGGCACAAGGTTTCCTGCTCCCAGCCCTGGCCTATGGTTCAGTCACCTTCCAATCAGCCTCCAAATCCTCCCTCCATAAATGGGACACCACCTATAATAGCATTTGCCACTACGCCTCTGCATCCCCATGTTACAAACACCATTGCCAGCTCTATGCTGACCTAAAATGGCCTTGCTCCTCCACCCACCTACTCCAGTCTTTTGGCATTCTAATTGACTGCATCGCCAGATCAGACCTCCTCCTGTCCCTTGCCTCCCTGCCACACTCACAACCTCTCTCCTATGGGTTTGCAGTCTACAGGCCAAGCACCTCTTCACATCCCTAAATGCAGAACTAACATGGGTGCATGTGGTTTCTCACCACGCTCCAAAATACTGGAACTCCTTACTTCACACAATTCATCAGCGACCACCCATGCCAGTTTTAAGAAACTTCACCATGAGCATCTGCATGCTACCAGCCCTTGCACCTGCTTTAATCTACCTTAGATCATCCTTTCTGCCCTCTTCCTAGGTAATCCACTCCTCTGACACCTCTTTCCACCTCTCTTAAACTCCCTCCTTACATGTCCTCTCTCTCGCCTTTTCTAACCCTCTTCTATGTGCTTCCCACCATTCTTCCTGCCTCTCCTCGTTTTTCATCAATCACAACCTGGCACTTATTTTGCTTTGTTTCTGTTTTATGTATGCTATCACTTGCAATGCATGCTTTCTCACATTGTTTTTGACTTGTATTTACCTGTACAAACTGTGTGTAGCTGCATCACTTGTAGACTTGTGTACTTTGTTGTGCTCTATTACAGCATGTGCTGCATCACATGTACACTTATGTATTTTTCAAACTGTTCTCTCCCGGTCATGCCTGAAAATAGGCATTCTTATGCCTAGTGCACCCACCGTTACCAAAAGCAAATAAATAAATAAATAAACTGCCAAATCTTGCATTGTAGGACTGAGGTTACAAACAAAGAATATATCATCACCTTTTCTTCTGTGGTACTCACTGGAAGTGAATTCTATGAAATGTAATAATGAAGTTCATTAATAGTCCAAGAAACCAGAGAACTGAGATGCACATGGTACAAGTCACATAACTCATAGAAAGTTCCTTAAAGTTAAAATTATCACCATATTAATAACGGTGTAGTGCCCAGGTCCAAAAGTCCTTTTCAAACGCTGTGTGGGAAACATTAATAAAGTTACCATCCAATACTTCAAGCAACAAGAGGACACAGTTTAGAAAGACTTGGAATCTCTGGGCTGCCTTCCAGTGTGAAAAGTGAAAGTAAACTGTAAAATGAGTTTGAAATTATTCAATTAACCATTGGCTTAACAGTAGTAGCTGGTTATGCACAAAGAGGTAATGTTAGCTAACCCTGCTCTGTAAGCACAGGAGCAGCCGTTAACTTGAGAGCAATGCGGGAGAAGGAGCATGGAGGAGACAGACAGTAGGCTCCCACAGTGGCATCTTGACCATGCGGTCAGGGACCCAAGGGTAAAAGAACGCCAGAAAGTCAGTATATGTCTGCATCAGTCCTGCCATCTTCGAACCTCCTACTGTTCCTATCCTAAGATCAGCCCAAGGACCAAACCCTCTAATATACGTTTTAATTAAAAAAGGCATGAACCCTGCCCTATACAGTTCAACATTATAAAGTGCTTATAATTATGTCCGCCTCAGTCTCTGAATCTTCTTCATCTGTCCGGGCTGAGAATTCTGTTCTGATCTTCTCTGCTAAATTGCCTGTATGTTAGGGGTTGGAACAAAGGAATATCCTACCTGTAGTGAATTATGAGTCTAGTAGGCAGTAGGAGGTAATTTAATGATTCATGCCTGGCTCCTCTCAATACTCTTCTGACTCTATCAAAGACTTTCTGGCTGATCTGAGGATAATCTTATAGTAACTTCCCCATCTTTATAGCTGTAGATCTGTTTGCTGATGCTAAGATTTCATCTCTGTCCTCAGGCCTCTGGTGATCATGAGAATTGTTCTGGTGTAGGCTTCTAGGGGGTCTCCTTGGGGAGATGCAATAAGCCCATTTAATGGTAAAAGTTTCTAGGGACAAAGCTTCAGAAATCTAGCCCAACAAAAACATTTTTAAGTTTTCTCCCTCCATAGCTTCTATTATTCCAATAATGTACATGTTTGCAGCACAACTGAGGCTTTTGATTTATTCAAGCTGGGCACACAGAGTGGAATTTTCTTTAACGAGCCCAGTACAGGTGAAAAGAGCTTTTTCCACTTTTTGCTCACTTTGGTAGCCTCACTTTGAGGTGCTTCAGTCTTATTCTCCAGCAAAGTTCTTTTTACTGAATTCCTCCATTTTCCAGTCTAGTTCCTGAATGGCTGACAGGAGACGAGGGAGGGTTAACCGCTGGGCCCATCAGGGCTATGACTCCAGCTGCTGCCTGCATGTTCTGGGCCTTTGACAGGTTCATTTGGAGGCTGACTCTTGACATCGCCATTTAACTTTTGCTGAAAGTTGTTCAGTTATTGCAGAAAGGTGGGTGCTAGCATGCACTCGTTATTTACTGAAGTGTAACAGTATGAGGCTAATTTCACAGTGTAAAATAGGTTCTCTTGTGAAGCTCAGTAAGCAAGATGCTACTCTACACTAACAGGTTGTGCCAGATAAACAACTGGAGCAAAAATACAAAAACATTGGCACCAGACCTCAAGAGCTACAACATTTTATTGCACATATATAGCATAAAATGTCAATTCATATAAATAAAGTGTTACCTTAGCAGTGGTGGACTAAAACCCCACTGAGACCCCAACTGGTTTCACCGAAGGCTTTCTCCAAGGGCCCTGGATGTGGCGGAGACCCAAATATAATGTGCAACCATATAACTGCCAAACATATTTAAAGGTGCAGTACTACAAAAATACAAATTCATACTCAGCGAGTAGGCAACATATTGATTACACCTTAACAACAATTATACTAATCATGGGAGGAAAAAGGCATGTTTAGAGGAGTCCCCAGGAATATCAGACATGTGACCATAAAGGATGACAAAGGAGTCCACTGACTGTCAGTTTCTAGCAACCAGAGCAAGCAATATCAAAGGGACAAGAAGAGGGAAAACAGGAAATTCAGGCAAAGGAGTACCCCAGCTCAGGAAACAGAAACCAACCAAATCAAAGTAAGTGTGATTAATTTGTCTGAAAGACAATTAAGTCCAACAGAAGTGTTCTTATTACAGAAAGGGTTATCATTTGTTCCGACAAACAATATTAATCTCTATGAATTGTTTGTGGACTTTCGTAGATTCACCAATCCCTTTTACCACCTAATAAGATGTAACATAGTCATCCGAGGGCAGGGCTGCAGCTAGAATTTCAGGCCCCAGGCAGGCAGTCAGATGAGGGCCCTGTATCCCTGACAAAATAAGCCGGGGTCTGTGGGCACCAGGCCCCAGAAGCTCTGGAGTTTTTGGTGCTCTCAGGTGAGTTTTGGGGCTGTTAGTGAAGATAAAAACAAAATTTTGTGAAGCTTTCCCAATGCCATTTTCAATGAAGAAATGTACTTTTAGCCTGGAGTCTTATTCATATTTATAACAACTGAAGAATTTTTTATAAATGAGGTCTGCTGCCAGCCATGATGTAAACCCTCATGATTCCCACGGCAGCTTGACAGAAAAATGGTATATCGTTTGACTTAGCTGGGAGCTCTTATCTGAGGAACTGGCACTTGCACATAGACTATTTTATAGGGAAGAAGTCATTGACAGGATTACCATTTTTCTGTCAAACTGTTATGTTGCCATACTAAGAAGGACAGTTAGACTGCACCCTGAAATGAAAAATTATTTTCCACCTCCTCATTGCCCATGACTACTCCTGTGGCCACTGTGACAGTCATGTTGACTCCCAAGTCCCATTTCCTAATATCTTCAATTCCTATAATAGTTAAGCAAAAACAAAATAGACCATAGCAATTGACAAGGCACTGGCAGCCCTTACCAGGTTGGATCCTGGATGGATGTATGTGGACAAGTTGGGACAACTAGTCTGAGAAGGATATCACACAGTGGACTCGGGAGTTAGAACAGCGCCACGACCTGCGACTCAGTGGGCGACTGAGCATTAAAGGCCTCAGGCCTGTGAGTCTGTGACTGACCCGGCGAACCGACTACTGTAACTGGCCAACTGGGCAGTAGCTGAGAGAAACTCCGGCGTGACCTTTCCTGGCTCACTTCTTGCTTGCTGCCTTTCTTTGCTTTGGCTGCCTCTGCCTCCTTGTGGTCCCTCTGTCTGTCTGTGACTGTACGTACTGGTGAGAGACTATGCGACTCCGATGACTCCTCTCTCTCGAGTCTCTGTCTACACTGGCTGCACCAGCGCCATTCCCGCTCAGAAACCACGACACGAACTGACGCACAGTACAGTAGGAAACGCATCACATAACGTTTCTACGGACGGTTTAGCAGGGGTCTGTGCGCGCTGATGAGCTGGCCACCATTGTAATATCTTTTCTTTACTGTTCGGGGGTGGATCATTTATGCAACAGCAATGGAAGGAAGACTGATGCATAAATAACCCCGCCCACCCTGGATGGCAAAAAAAAGGTTTTACAGTGGTGCCCACGTGGGCGTAGGCGCTGATTTGATTTTTTACCACAGAGTGCTGCTCAGTCGGATGGCGGGCTCCCCTTAATGCCGGGCCCGGAAAAGTCCCGGTTGTCCCCCATAATGGCGGCCCTGTCCAAGGGGCTTGTGTGTTCTCTGCACACTGTGTTCTTTCCTTAATTGTTGTAGCCACACCAGTCAGAATGATGATGGTGATGGTTATCAAAGGGCTGTTACTGATGTTGCTGAGAGGGTATAGCAGATCTCTGCTTTTCCTCACTTCTCACTGCTTACTGTCACAGCTGAAGTGTCTTTTCTTGCTGGTACCTGTGCATTTACCAAATCTGAGGTGGGACCTTTGTCTCAGGAGTGTAGCAACACAGGGAAACAAGCTGTTGTAAAGATGCATAAATTGGTCTTACTTTATTCTGAAATGAACCCCTTGTAGGTGGAGATGTGTTTAATCAGGAGAAAACAACCCACATTTCACACTGTCAGGGATAAAGCTTTAACTTCCAATAGGTACTGTTATTTTTATGTTGATTGTGTGCATGCTCAAGAAACATATTGATGCAGCTTGCTGCAGAAGCAGGTTGTGGAGGCATGGCACTGTTGTAGTCAATACCCCCCCACAACACATGAGGATTGGCCCCTTTCCCCAATGGAGTGGCACGCTGTTGCTGACACTAGTTCAGCCAGCATGTCACAACCTTGAAACATTTCAGCAGCTGCAATCAGGGGCGCCTCGCCATTGCAGCATCAGCTATTCCGCTGCAATGAGGGAGTAACCCATCATTGCTGGGTAGAACGTTGAGACTGTAATATTGTTTGTGAACATGGTGGCAGCTTGCCATCATGCTCACAAACAACATGACTGAGCCCCCAGTGTCAAGAGGTCCCAATCCCCTTGGCAGCATGTGCTCCTACCACAACAGTGTTTGTTTGCCGACAGGGGCCCCAATCCCATCGGCTTCAGTCCCCACGCTAGCTCAGGTTGCCGATGGGGGAGCCCACTCCCATCAGCATAATGGTTTCTCCTCACCAAAATGTTCACTTTATGCTGAGGGATGCCCAATCCACCTCGGCTTTTGTCCCCCCCAGCACTCCATATGTGCCGATGGGGTGCTTAATCCTGACAGCTACAGCCCCTCCAACTCTCAGGTGGCATGCTGGGAGCTCACCCAGCATGCCCAATGCCCCTGAAAGAAAAAAGTCCTGTGATAGTTTTTGTTTTAAACCTGTAAAAAGAAAATGGTCCTCATGGTCTCCCTGCCCCTCCAACAACCCGCGCACCACCCACTGCGCACCCTGCCTTCCACACTCCCCAACCCCATACTTACCTCTGGAGTCTGGCATGAAAATGATCTTCAGTGGACCAGGACCATGTCTGCACTCTTCAAAGCGGACCGTGAACTGAGGAAATGCGGTAAGCTGTATAATGGCATAAATAGGGCTCTTTCAACTTTTGTATATCTCAGGCATTTTGGAATTTTGGAACCAATTTTTTCAACATGGGTTAATGGGCCCCCCTCCTCATGAATTCAGTCACTGTCATGGCATTAATCGGTCCTAAAGGTGATTTCATGGGCACTGCACGGAATCACCTTTTGGGACCAATTAACAAAATGACAGTGCCAGTCTTCAGAGGTGGGCTCTCAAAATGTCTGTGTTGCAAAATTTGGTGGAAAAATCCCCAAAATGACTGTTTTATGAAGCGTGCATTTCACAGTTGCTACCACGCTATAGCTTCACCAATTTGCAATATTTTCACTCCAGATTTTCAACATTGCCTGGTCAAAATGTGTTTTTGCAGTTCCGATGAAGAATAATTGGTCGCTGTGGGAAATCAGTGTTCAGGAGTTCAGGACATGTTTGGGGTTTTTAAGTTCTCTTCCCTCCAGTTGCATCACCATGGAGCCTCTCTCAGGCAGCCTAGTCCTGTTTCCTGCCCAGTCTGAAGCTTCCTGAACTGAACCTCCTCTCTCCCTCCTCCTCCTCCTCCTCCCCAAAGCCAGTACCCCGGTTTGACCTGCCGGGGTGGATTGCCCTCTCCTCTTGGCATGCTTACTAGTCAGACTCTGGCTCAGGGAAGGTCTGGGGAATGGAGGACCTGGAAGGTGAGTCAGGATGGTCCAGCGTGGGGCATGGGGACAGGTGCCATCCGCCTGCCCATGGCGCCGTTGGTTTCCTTGTTCTGTGAGCCATCTTACACCCTCCTGTGTGGTGTATGTCAGCGCACTGGTGCACAGCAACCCTGCGGTGTTGTCCACACTAGATACGTGCTTGGCTGCTGTAGTGCCTCCGGCCTCCTCTGGGGTCACCAGCATGCTGGGACAACCCACCCTTACTACTCAGGAGGAGACACCAATAGGCACTCATCCTCCACCCTCACTGGCCGACCCCGGTGGCTCTAGCTCACTCCCAAACCCAGGTCACCAGCGTGGTGCGAGGTGTGGCATCCAGCTCCTCAACTCACAGCACCACCGGCCGGCTCTTCAGGACACATTAAGAAAATCACAGTGACACTGTTCATGAGCAGAGGTCCTAAAATGCCTATGTTGAAAATTTTGTGATGAAAGTCCATAAAATGAGTGTATTACGAGCATGCGTTACGCAGAGTTCCATACACCTAAATAACCATAAATTTACAATATTTTCACTCCAAATTTTCAACGTTGCCATTTTTCCGCACCTCCTTATGGACAGTACAGCTGTCATTTTTCATATCCTGGCCAAAATATATTTTTGCACTTCCAGCACAGAATAGTGCGGTTACTGTGGGAAATCAGTGTTCAGAACACATTAAGAAAATCACAGTGACACTGTTCATCAGCAGAGGTCCTAAAATGCCTATGTTGAAATTTTGTGTTGAAACTCTATAAAATGACTGTGTTATTAGCGCAGGCTCAGCAGTTTCCATGCACCCTGTAACTTTGCAAATAAGTAATATTTGCATGCCAGATTTTCAACACTGGCATTTTTGACGCCTCCTTATGAACAGTACAGCTCCATTTTTCACATCCTGGCCAAATGTGTTTCGCACTTCTGGTCAGAATAGCGCAGTCGCTTTCAGAATCAGTGTGTTTGGACATAGGATCGATCGAAAGTGAGAGAGGGGGAGGACCGAGCTCAAATGAGATCTGGTCGGGACTACTGCGGATTTCTTTGTGGGCAGGAAAAGGTGCCAACACAGGCAGGAGCCCAGTACCAAAGGGCAGCCTGCAGTGCTGGGAGAAACAGAACAAGCGAGTGAGAGAGGGGAGTGAGGAGCTCCAGCGGAGGTCTGTTGTGACTGCTGTGGATTTTTAGTGGGCAGGAAAAGGAGGCAATGCAGGCAGGAGCCCAGTACAAAAGGCCAGCCTGCAGCGCCAGCAGAAATGGAACGAAGCGAGTGAGAGAGGAAAGTGAGCGAGCTCAACGGAGCTGTGTCGGGACTGCTGCAGATGTCTTTGTGGGCAGAAAAAGCTGTCAACCAGGCAGAAACCCAGTAGAAAAGGGCAGCCTGCAGCCGGAGACACAGAATGAGCGAGTGAGGTGGGGGAGTGAATGAGCTCAATGGAGCTTTGCTGGGACTGCTGCTGGATTTCTTTGTGGGCAGGAAAAGGCAGCAATGCACGAGGGGCCCAGTACAAAGGGCAGCCTGCAGTGGCAGGAGAAACAGAAAGAACGAGTGAGAGAGGGGAGGAGTGAGCGAGCTCAATGGAGCTGTATCGTGACTGCTGCAGATTTTTTATGGGTAGAAGAGGGGCAAAGCAGGCAGGAGCCCAATACAAAAGGGCAGCCTGCAGCGCTGGCAAAACGGAACAAGCGAGTGAGACAGGGGGAGTGAGGAGACCAACGGAGCTCTGTCAGGACTGCTGCAGTTTCTTTGTGGGCAGAAAAATGTCAACAGAGGCAGAAGCCCAGTACAAAAGGGCAGCCTGCAACACCAGGAGAAACGGAATGAGTGAATGAGACAGGGGAGTGAGCGACCTCAACTGAACTCTGTCAGGACAGCTACGGATTTCTGTGGGCAGGAAAAAGGTGCCAACACAGGCAGGAGCCCAGTACCAAAGGGCAGCCTGCAGTGCTGGGAGAAACAGAACAAGCGAGTGAGAGAGGGGAGTGAGGGAGCTCAGCGGAGGTCTGTCGTGACTGCTGCGGATTTTTAGTGGGCAGGAAAAGGCGGCAATGTAGGCAGGAGCCCAGTACAAAAGGCCAGCCTGCAGCCACGCGGCAGAAATGGAATGAGCGAGTGAGAAAGGGGAGTGAGCGAGCTCAACAGTGCTCTGTTGGGACTGCTGCAGATTTCTTTGTGGGCAGAAGAGCCAATGCAAGCAGAACCCCAGTACAAAGGGCAGCTTGCAGCATCGGGAGAAATAGAATGAGCGAGTGAGAGAGGTGGAGTGAGCGAGCTCAATAGAGCTCTGCTGGACTTTACAGTTGCCCGCCCTCCCACCCATGGTCCTCTGTGGTCCTATATTACAGCAAGGTCTCTGGAGTGGAGACAAAGCAATGATTGGATTCTTTAGGATTGCTGTAATAATACAGATTTAGTTGTTCTGTTTCTTTTCTAACTGACCTAAGTACTGAGCTATACTGTTTTGATTGCTGTAATACTACATATTTATTTGTTCTGTTTATTTCTCTATCTGAGCTGAGTAATAATTGGAGTGCAATAGGATTTCTGATTGGGCTAAGTGAAACTATATGAGAGTCAAGAATAAAACGATAGTAGCTGTGGGTGAAAACAGACAAGGAGGCTTTAGGATTGCTGCAGTAATACAGTACCTAACAGATGAGATTTGAGACTGAATTACCCGGTCGACAAGGGGTCAGTAGGTGGACTACTGTGTGGGGGGTAGGAATTTGAGTAAATAGGGGCCTAATAGTTGTAGTAGGGTACAGAACCTGGGTATAAGAGTCTGTAACATAAGATGGGGGCCAAAATGGGGCAGGAGCCACATGTCAATAGAGCGCATCTTTGGAAGGAGTGGAGGGTGTACAGGGTGTGGGTCCGCCATGATCCTGGACTGGGCTTGGAGGATGGGGGTGTAAGGTCTGTAGATGTCTTGCTAGTTTAAGGGAGGAACTGTGGAGGTTGGGAGGAGTCTAAGTGGCAGGACAGATGAGTACAGTAGGCATCCTGAGGGAGAATAGGGAATGGCAAAGGGGACGTGAGGAAGAATAACTAGGGACTGAAACTGACCCCAGATATCAGAGGCACTAGCAGAAAGAGAGGAGAAGGAAGGGGTGCCCGAGGCGAGGGTGGGGGCCTCCTGATGGAGGAGGAAGAGACCACGAGGAGTGCCAAGGGAGAGCAGATGGCTGCAAGTAGGGAGGGACCAGGGGTGGCACAGAGGGGAACAACTAGGATGGGTAAACTGATGGGGGAAGAGATGTAGGACAGGTATCGACTAGGAAGAGATTTGAAACTCTGCTATCTGACAGAGAGGGAGCAGGACCATACTGAAGGGAGGAGAACAAGCGGGCATGAGAGGGATGGCAACATGTATAGGAAGAGATAGCAAGGACAAAAGGGTAGAAGGGGGCTAGTAAGGAAGGAGGGGTGGTGACTGAAGGAGAGAAGGCTATGGGAAGGGGAAGGATGGGAAGGGCATCACTATCAGGGTAGAAGGAATGGGGATCCTAAATTGACAACAGAGGGGATAGGACAGAAGGGGGTACTTATACAGAAGTCACAGATGGTGCAGCTGGCGGGGGTAAGGGACAGGGAAGAATGAATACTGGGATGGTAGAAGGGCATTAGAAGGAAAGGGGTAAGAGGCAGGGGTACTCATCCTGGGGAGTTCTATACTGAAATGGGTGAGATGGGTGGAAAGGGGAAAGGCACAGACATATTTGCATTGAAGTTGTCCCCAGGTTGACTGCAGGGGAGGCTGGGTAGGCACTGCTCAAGCATGCAAGGGAGGAAGAAACCTCATCTACTGTTACATGTGGGTACAAATGACTTGGCGGGGACACTGTGGAAGTGGTGAGGGGAGGTTTGAGTACTTGGGCAGGCAGTGTGAGGGGTGGGGAAGTGGGTGGCATTCTTGGAGGTACTGCCAATACCATGTGCAAACATGGGGAGGAAGGGTAGGCTTGAGGAGTTCTAGTGGCTAGAGGATTGGTGCCACACAAAACATTATGGGTTGGTGACTAACTGGAGTAGGGTCAGGGGGAATAGTGACTTGCACGGGAATAGGGTACACTGGAGCAGGAAGAGGATGGGAGTATTAGAGTCAGCGTTGCTGCTGGGCCACTGGCACTGAGGGCTGAGGCGCTGGACGCCACACCTGCATACCACTGATGATCTGGGTTCGGATGCAGCCAGGGCCGCCAGGGTTGGCAGGGGAGGGATAGGATTGAGCGTCCTGGAGGACTGCTCTCCTATCCAGGGGCAGGATCCAGGAACCACCACACTGTGCGCCCCTGGTGATGACCACGGATGCTACTACAGTGGTGTATTAAAGGGTGGTGGAGTGTGGCGGACATTGGCACGCTGTGCCTAAGTGTCATTGCATGCCTGCACTCCACAAAAGGGAGAAAAGTGGAAAATTGGCTACGGTTAGGCAGCGTGAGCTCCAACCCCCGACCGCCCAAATGGCTCCTCCTCAACCGGATCCTGCTCTGTTGGATCGACCTGGAAGCTCCTTGCCACCCCAGCATGGGGTAATCCGTAGAGATGAGCAGGTCGGCCTGATGTCAGGGGCAGGGGCTAGGAGGTCGGTCGGGATGACCAAGCCAACCGTAGTCCTGTAAGAAAATATGTAAACAAAAAATAAAAAGCCAGGATTAGAGGGGTATATCTCTACTAAGGTGGATTTAAACAAATGGAGGGGTGTCAAAAGACAGGTTGGTAGAAAGGTCTGGACAGGGAGCCTGATGAGCTCACTGCCTAGATATAGGTAAAGGCGGAGGTGTAGTAACCCTGGAAAGGGCAGACAGAGTGGTCTGAGTGTAATACAGAAGGCACCACCACCTGTTAAGAATAAGGAGGAGCAAGGGTGCGGACTACCGGGAGGAGAGACACAGGCCAAGGAGAAGAAGGAGAAGTATGGGTGGAAGGAGGTCTGACTAAATGGACAGAGAACTGGTTACAGGGAGGATGCAGAGGCTGGTGGTGCCGGTTGGTCTCGGCACCCAGAGCAGTGATAAACGGGTGCTGCAGGGCTCAATGCTTGGCCCAATGCTATATGGGCTCTTTATCACCGATATAGCACACAGAGTGGGAAGCAGGGTTAGTCTGTTCGCACATTATACCAAATCAAAAGCAAATACTTATAGTAGCAGAGCTCCCCCCACACACACATATACACACCCCTGAAGAGCTGCTTAAAAGCTGCAATTCAGTCAAATCAATTCCATTTTCTTATGTACTTGGGGTTCAACACCAACAAGTGTAAAATCATGTACCTAGGGCATAGGAACCCGATGCTGGGTATAGGATGGGGGATGTACTGATACTCACTAGACATGAAAGGGTCCTTGAGGTTATTATATCAGAGGACCGCAGGATGGCAGTACAGTGTCACAAAGCTATGGGCAAGCAAATTGGATTATGGGGTGCATAAGGAGTGGCATCTGTAGTAGGAGGAGGAGGGATGTTGTGCTGCCATTGTCTCACTCCTTGGTATACCACCAGCTGCAGTACTGTGTCCAGTTTTAGAGTCCACACTTCAGAAAGGACATAAGGTTGAGGTTTTACAGAGGAGGCAACTAAAATGGTTCAGAATTTTCACAGGAATCCCTACAAGGAAAGGCTGAAGAATCTCAACATGTACACTCTGGAAGAGAGGAGGGTGAGAGGTGACATGATCAAGACCTACAAAGTACCTCACAGGGATAAAGGGTACAGTTGGGGAGCTTCCTTCAAATGAGGATGAGCACCCAAACCAAGGGACATACAATGAAGCTGTGGGGAGCATTCAGGATAGATGTGAAGAAATATTTCTTTACTGAAAGGGTGGTAGACACCTTAAACAGACTGCCAGAAGAAGTGTTGGAACCTAAAATGGTAGGGGCATGAAGCATGCATGGGATATACATAGGGTATATTAGAATAAAGGGAAGGAAGGGTCAACGGAGATCAATAGCACTATGGACGTAGAGTAGGTTTAAGTTCATTGCAGGAAAAATTCATTAAGCAAGCTCATTCACAAGGAGGTCCTGATGGATGAAGGCAGAATAAGACATGCAGTAACATATACAGGCAGGAGTTACAAGTAGGTAGAGAATACTTGGGCAGACTGGATGGGCTGAGTGGTCCTTTTCTGCTGACAAATTCTATGTTTCTGTGGCATCATGTGTTCATTCAGGTGCAATGTTTATTTAAAGTTGGCCCTACCATAGATCCAGATGTAAGTTACAGTAAATTACGAATTAGATGCAGCCCACTTACAGTACAAAAACACAACCCCAGTTCTTGAGAAGCCTTTACTCTTCATAAGGCTGCTTAAGAGCTGGTTTCTATTACAGTGTCCACACCAGTATGATGATCTTAAAATCGACACTGCATGTGAATGAGTACTTCATTCTTGCTCACTCCATTTCTTCTCCACTTTGCAACCTGCTTGTCCTGAGTTACTTTTCAGCTAGCAGTGCCTCGCCTGTGTTGGAAGATGACCAACAAGCGGCACTGAAAGACATCAGACTTCACAGACTCTGAAGGCAGCTGCTCACGGACAGACATAAGGCAGTTAGTTCTACTGGGGTAGGAGGAAGTAAGCTGTTTAACTAGAATCTGCAGCTTATCCATCAGGCAGGAAATGGGCAGACTAGGTGGGCCAAGTGGTCCTTATGTGCCATCAAATTCTATGTTTCTCACCCACCATCTTGGCAGAAGAAGGCTGCAGCTGTGGCCACTGATGACTGTTGGTGTGAAGATGGGGGACCAAAGGGGTCAGACATAAGGAGATACAATCATAATAAAAATTGTGAGACCTTCACCGGCTTTCCAAAATGCTTACCAGTAAAGAACACTCTATGAAGTTGTTCAAATGGCAACACAATCTGGTGAGCCCTCTGTCTGCCATCTGACACCAAGCATCAACCAGCATAAAACTGCCTACAGAAGGCAGTGTGGTCCTGTAGTTACTGAAATGCTGGAGATCACAGATTTATAAGAACAAAAGAATATCACACAGAAGCTGGCACATATGCCTATAGCAGCTGTCTCCTGCTTCTCAGTACTTATATTTATACCCTTGAGGTACTTGAATGTTTCTATACTATCCCTCTTCCCTCCTCTCTTACATTCAGTATATATTGAGAGAGGTCCTTAATTTCTCCTCATAAATCTTATGTTGCAAACTCTGTACCATCTCATTCAACCTTCTCTGGACCATCTCCAGCCTGTTAATATCCTAACGAAGGTGCAACCTCCAGAACTACACACAGTACTGCATGTGAAGCCTGACCATGGTTTGTATATAATGGCATCACTACCTCCCTCCTTATGCTGGTGATACCCCTGCCTATGCACCCTGCATGTCACTGGCCCTCCCAGCTACCTTACCACTTCAACATTTTCAGGTCATCTGAAATAACAACCCCCAGGTCCCTTTCCTTCTTTGTGACTGTCAGCAACTCCCTCCCCATCCTGTACCTTTCCCCAAGGTTTCTGTGTCCCAGGTGCATAAGTTTGCATTATTTTGAATTAAACTTCAGTTGCCAGTCCTCAGACCATTTCTCAAGCTTCCCCAGGTCCCTCCTAATTTTCTCCACCCTCTGGGGTATCCACTGTCTTACAGATC
The DNA here is from genome assembly GCA_016271365.2 of Neoceratodus forsteri. NCBI lineage: Eukaryota > Metazoa > Chordata > Ceratodontiformes > Ceratodontidae > Neoceratodus > Neoceratodus forsteri. Next base: position 117,324,462 of record JADMNL010000024.1, on the reverse strand, counting down.
TTGGTGTCATCTGCAAACAGGCAGACCTTTCTCTTCAGCCCTTTTGCAATGTCACTAATGAAGACACCGAACAGGACTGGCCCAAGGACCAATCCCTATGGCACTCCACTGGTCACCCCTCTCCCCAGACTGCTCCCCATTTATCACCACTCACTGCCTCCTGTCTGTTACCCAGATTCTAACCCAGCTTACCACCCTTTCCGCCATGCCCAACCTACTCAGCTAGTTTATCACCCTTCTATGTCAGGACGGTGTCAAAGTCTTTACTTACATCAAGGTAGCGTTGTCCATTACCCAACTCTGATTTATTTCCTTTGTCACCCAGTCAAAGAGACCAATCAGATTTGTGTGACATGACCTCCCACTGTGAATCCATGTTGCCTATGGTCCTGGGCTCCGATGGTTTCTACATGCCCCACTATCCTTTCTTTAACTAATGTCTCCATGATCTTCCCCACTACTGAAGTGAGGCTGACGGCCTTTAGCCTTTGTAACTGCTGTACTGCTGTGGCCCTTGCCCCTCCCCTCTTCTGTGAATACTGAATAGAAAGACATAGTGGATGTCTTGGAGGGGTACATCACAGTTCTTAGGCATGGTACTTTCACTTCCAAATACCTAAACAGCACATGTAAGCAATCAACATTTGGCATTGACAAATGCTTGTTTGTTTTGAGGTACTGAAAACCATTTTCTTCCTGTTTTCACAGGGCTTCATCACCAACCTCACCATCTCACTCCAGCCAGGTGGACAAAAGCAGGGGACATCCAAGGACCCCATTCCCATGTCAGTCAGCCAATCAGTGCTGTCCTATGTACTCTGTTGCCTAATAATGGAATAATGCAGCCTGGAGTCTAAACCACCATCATGCGCTGCAACAATAGAACCCCAAAACATAAAAAGTAAACAAATGTGTTTTTGACGACATTCACAGTATTTTATGTTCTTGCATTCTGACCTTGACTAACTGAAATGAACATATGGCACTGTATGTTAGAAAGACAAAACTATGGTCCTACAGATTAAGGTCCTGTATACACTAGGGAACTTAAAACAGTTTAACTGCCTTAAACCATTTTAAACTCTTGCAACACGTGGTTGAAGCGATTGTTACAACTGTGTTCTAAAACCATGATGAAACCCTTCTAGGGAGGTAGTCTTTAGTATGGTTTTGACAAACACTGTTGCCTTAATCTGTTTTAACAGAAGTGTATGCTAATCAGTGCTGTAGCACGGCTCAGGAACCAATCCTAAAAGAAATTTAATTTTTTAGCTGCAGAGTTGAGAAAAGAAAACAGATATTGCTTAACTACTAATGAACTACCAATTCTGCCAATGTACATCCATATCCATGCCCGCTCACAAATATCCCATCATGGAATGTGGTACCCATGATGCTTTGCACAGGTGCCACAATCATGCCTAGGGACTCTCCTGGGCAAGCACAGTTGTTTGGATGCAGTGTGGACACCTGACAACTGTGTGAGGGACCAGTTTATAAAATGTTTTAAAACTGATCTCTAGTGTGTATACAAGGCCTAAATGTGGCAGATGAGGAAGTAAGGGTGTAATCTCCTTGTTCCCAGAGGTTACTAGAATCCCAGTTAGGATCAGTGGTAGGCCAGGAAGGCAGCTAGTGAAATGCCAGTTAAATGGTTTTCACTCTGTCTCCACTCTCTTCTCAGTATCTGCTGAGCTCTGGAGGGATGCGTCATTTAGAACTGTCACAGCAGCATAAGCCACACTAGCTAGCAGCTGCAAAGGAGCTAGTTAGAATATCCGTGCCACAGAGTTGTGATCTGAGTTCTAAGAGGAGGCTGCAGAGTGCAGTAGCCCCTCAGTCAGCTCTGGTATAGAGCTACCTGTTTCTTTTAAAGTTTTAGTTCTCACGCTAGTGGATGACAAGTGTTCCAGTCTGTGGAAGTGGTGGAGACCTGTGCCAGTGAGTTTCCCTGTGCTCCATTCCAGGTGGGATGGGTTGAACTCCAGGAGTCAGGGGCAATCCCTGATCCATTTGGACTTTGGCAGCTGCCTTGGGATATCTTTCAGTGAGTACTGTTGTTGGTAAAGTAAACCCAGGAGTACCTGCATTTGTTTATGGTGGATTCTCTGACAAGGGACCCTGTTCACCTGAGACTTTCTTTTAAAAGTGTCTGCCTACAGTGGAGTCAGAATGTGACCATCCATGTACAGAACTTTTAAACTTTTGACACCCTGAGGTGTCTTGTAGTATGTTAGGTGTGATATACATGGAGATAACATCTACAGTTTCTACAGTTGTGTGGTGTTATTAACCAGATGAATGGCCAAGTATAAGCTTGGAACAAAGGTGGAGACCCCCATCTGGCGAAACCAGTTTACCTCTATGGGTTCTGTAAGGCATCTATTTTTCATTCAGTGCATGTGGCCAATGCCTGAGGAAAGTGTTTACCCTGGTATGTGGGTCCTACAGTAGTGAGCCATGAGTGCTCTGTGTGGTCCGTGTACCACTTCATCCTATGCCAAATGGGAAATGTCCAAGTACTGGCCGTGTGTGTCTAGTCAAGGGAAATGTCCAGTGTACTGGCCGCGGTGTGCGTAGTCATCTGGAAAGTGCTCTTTTGGTGGCAAGTCCACAAATCATCTTCATCCTGTGATAAATGGAATTTTTGGATTTCTGTACCCTGAATGTCTGCATTTACCCTGTGTGTAATCCTTAGGGTCCATCAGTTGCTTTGTGTTGTTCCTGCATGTGTTATGAAATAAAGCCACACTCTAGAATCCCACCCTGGTATGGACATTCTTGTTATTGCTCCTGGTGGATTTACTTTGGTAACCCTGTCAGAAGTGCAAACCTAGTATAGCCCTGAAGCAAATGTTTTCTCCCTGGGACCTGAGTTGTTGGCGATGCATTGGTCCCACCAAGTGTGTACCAAGTAGTTTAGAGTCTCACCGGGTTGTGTTCTGTGGTGGTTCCATCTTGTCTATGGTGGGCAATCAGACACAGTTTGAAGGTACCTTTCTGTGCACCTCCTCTTTCTGTAAAAGGAAGAACCTTGTGTGTTATGTGCTGTTTCTAGTATTTCGTATGTGGCCCCACCCTCTTTTTCTTGTCATGCCCCTGGAGCCTGTGTGTTTTGGTATGCAGAGAGGTGTACCCTTCTAGTTAAACAAGGGACGGTGGTGGGTTATAAAATGGGGCTCATCCGATGATGTGCTTAATTTTGGGATAAAACACCAGATAATTTGCTCAGAGTATGGCTAGCGTTTTGTCTGTCTAGCAGTGTGGTAGCCCAAAATTGTAGGGGAAGCTTTGCACAAAAGGATCTGCATAGGATAGTGCCATCCCATGTGTGCCGCTGTGTGCTGCTGTTTATGTGCTGCTGTGTTTGTGCCACCGTCTACAAGGGACTGTAAAGCCAAGATGTGTATGCCCTTGTCCTGCACCAAAAGTAGAGTGTTTACAAAACTTTAAATCTCAAGTTTTCGTGACAAAGCCAGCCTGGTGGCACTGAAGGTTGAGGCGCTGGGCGCCACCTCGCGCCACGCTGGCGACCCGGAGGTTTCAGAATGAGCGGGGCCACTGGGGTTTGGCGGGGGAAGAGATTGAGCATCCGATTACTGCCTCTTCCGGGGGTGGGTGCGGGTGCTCTCGCCTTGAGCGACCTCTGGTGGTGGCTGCAGGATCGCCAATTGCAGCAGCAGCATATGCCTGGGGGCAGAGCCACGGCACCCATTGCCTTGCTGGCCAGGCTCCATGAGGAGAGGGGGGAACCAAGTACAAGAAATTTCTGGCTCGCTGAGGAGATGACAAGGCCCCAGGGATCTCTCTCATCCCCATTGCCGGGCTAGGCCACACTGGGGATCTATGGCTGACCTCCCAGAGGGATGAACCTCCTAATTTCAGAAAGAGCCATCGAGGGCAGGTGGGCCCTATTCTGAGGGGTGATCCAGAGCACTGGGAAGTTCCTCTGGGAGGAGTAAACCCGGTGTTGGCTGGCCACAGGGGGAGAAGAAGGGGTAGGATTGAGTGGGCACCTCCGAAGGATGCCTCAGTGAGACCAGTGCATAAACAAAATTGAAAAAAAAAGTTTTCTGTGACAAAAGTATTGTGGACTTTGGAAAGAAAGAGACAATTGTGCCCTGAAAGTTTCATGTGCTTATTGTGTGAAATGGGAGTTGCTGAAGAAATAGCCAAGTTCTGAGCAAAGAAATGGTCAAAATGGCACTCAATGTGAAATTTCAGCTGAGGAAAAAGTTTATTTGCAGTTTAAATCTTGCTCTGCTCAACGATCACCATGGAGGAAGAGTGCGAGGAGAGAGAGAGAAAAGAGGCACATTTGCATGGCGTCCGAGTGATTGGTGCAACTGCAATCAGTCCCCCTAGCCAGCTTCAGAGTGCAGCCCAGTGTTCGAGAAGGAGAGCAAGTGGTGGTGCAAGCTGGTTAGCTGGGAGAAAGCATCGTGGGGACAGTGGACATTCTGATTCTGTAAATACAGACCTTTTCTGTTAAAGTTCAGGTTCAACCGTATCCGACCGACTGGGAATAAAGTGGTGTGTGTTAGAGGTAACGATCGTATGGGATTGTCAGTCTGCTTTCACCCCAGAATCCTTCCAGGATCGGATTTAGTTGAGATTTTCCACCAGAGCATGCCAGCTACTGATTCAGTGAGTACCATTCAGCAAAACTGTACTTCAAACTGTGTTGCGATTTTAATAAAGCCAGCTGAATCTGTGTGTAAACAGTGTGATTGTTTTGCAAGGAAGGACTGTAACATGAAATCAAAACAAATAAGAATTCTGAGCAATGGACTGTGAGCATGTACTATGGATTCAGCAGCAGTGTAATATTCTGAGCAAGTGAGAGACTGTAAGTTGTATGAGAAGCTACCACAAACAGTCAATCCTGTTCTTAGAAATACTGTGGCTTTTAGTGACTTTAAGCAAGTAAATTGATTAAAAGCTAATCGTAGAAGTCCAGAAGTCATATGAATGTGCTGAGAAATGTGAAAGCAGTGCAATCATTACAGTTTGAGCAAATTATCAGTAGCAGAAAGTCAGATTTGCAGTTGCTTGAGTCAGAAACAGATTTGTTGATGCAACAGGAGTGCGCTAGCGCCATTACAGGGTGGGAGTGTAAAACAGAGCAACAGGTAGCCATTTAAAGAGACTGTTCCACGTATCATGAAGTGTTTAGTAACAATGAACTTTAATGTGTTTAATTACATACATGGGTTTGGACCATTCTGCTGCCTGGATTATGCCGAGCTATGATAGATGAGGAGGTTGCTAAACTAAAGGAAATAGAGCACGTTTTCTACAACAAAGGTTTACTTCCCCATGTTGCAATTCCCAACTACCCTGTGAGAGTATGCTTAGTGTGCCTCAAGGCTGGAAGGGACATTTTCTTAATTCCTCACTGCTCGGGTTGCTTAGTGAAGTATGGTCTGTCCAAAGCACCTAAAATTTGTCTGGCTCCCACCTGGGCAAAAGTACAGAACCCTGCATGTAGCAGCACACAGCACCAGGTTAATCTTGTTGGGGAGGCCACTAGAGTGTGACACAAAGAGAGAGTATGGAGTTCCTGCCAGGGCAGACATTTCGGTGATGTTTCTTTGCCTGTGTCACATATGGACAGTGCAGAGGGAGGATCCATGTACCCATGGAGAGGGGTCTTAGTCCTAGCCTAGCTGGGGAGGATGAAGTTCGAGAAAGTTTGGAATGGGAGGTGTCTACCTCCATGCCCAGTGAGAAGTGGACTGTCTCGGGAGTGAGGACGCACTGCTCACTCCTGGGCCCAGTTCCTAAGTAAGAAAGAGGAGGATGAGGATATGTGTCTTCATGTTGAGGGTCCCAGTGAGCAGCCTCAAGCTCTTGCCTCAGAGGAACCGGAGGAAGAATATGGTGACTCTACTGCCCTGCCTGCAGATATGGTCAGGGACAAGATTTTCTGTGCTTTGAATATCGGCACTGGTTGAACCAGGACTGGCCACCCCAAGCCATGCCAGTGGCTGTGTACTGGAGAAGAGTAGTAAGGAGGAGAGTGGTTGTAGGAGGGCTAATGCCATGTATGGGATGTCCTTTCCTACCTTTCCTCGGAGAGTCTGGGAGGAGACTGAGTAAAACAGGCAAGCCTGGTTACTGGAGGAAGCCAGCAAGAATCTGCAACCAGGTGTGACCACTTGTGTTAGAAACAGGGTCATAAATGATAGACTAAAGTTTTGGAAATTGGGCAGGACATTGTTCATGGACACGGCATGCGATATGTGGACAGAGCAGTAAAGAGACATTCTACAACATCAGTTATGAACGCCCAGATGGGGTCATAGTTCTTGCACCTGATTCAGAGTGGTACTACCATAATGGTTGCCACTGCCTGTGAATATGCCCATGCCTACCCTGAGGGCTGAGCAGTGACAGCAAGTGTCTGTCATCCAGCACTTACTGTACTCATGTGTTCTGCCAGACTGGTGTTCCAGGATTCAAGGTGCATCCAAGATTCATCAGACCTGCAGTGTGCCTTTCCAGTTTCCTCACCTAGGCCTCCAGATGACCTCAGTCCAGCTGTTTTCCTGATTCATCGACTGGGATGCTGGATGACATCAGCCCATCTGTTGGTTCCTGTTCCATGGTTTGATTTATGAGGTGACATAAGCCCAGTTGTTGCCTTGTGTCCATCAACTGTTTTCTGGAAGACATCATCCCAGCTGTATCTGAGCGATGCTGCCAGGGAGGGAGGGAGGGAGGTCTTCAGCTGGAGTAGTAGTGATCCTGTTGTTTATTCTTCAAGGGACTGGTAAGTCCAGACTTTTCTTACTTTATTGACATTACAATACACATCCTACACGTGTCAAACAACTATAAACTGTTTTGACCTGTACACAAAGACTCTCTCCTTTGGGACTATAGTACTTTAAGAACTCTGCTTCAGCGGACTCCAACCCAAGAGAGGCTCTTTAATGGACCTTGCCTTCGAGCACAACTGTTTTGTCACTAGTTGGGTTATTTAGGGCATTCCATTCCCCTAAAATGTTGTATTGTACATAATGTCAATGTTTTCTACTGTTTTCACGTTTCTACTTTTCTATAAATATTTTTGGGATTCTCTAGTATTTTGATGATAAGTTTGCAGATTTGGGTGTATTGTTTTGTGTCTTTTCTCTGTCAGGTGTTCCTGATGAAGAAAGAAGAGAAGACCAGAAGAGGACATGGGAACTCATCCGAGTTCTCCTGTTGTGTAGAGTGTTTTTAAAATTGCGTAGTAGTTAACATGTCTTAACATTTTTCTTCCACAGGTGTATGTGTAGGGATGTGAGAGTGTAATGATTTGTATAGTGCTAATACCCTGGTGTTTTTTGGCTTGCAAGTGCCCTGGGTTGGGGATATTCCCTGTGGGTAGTTTTGGATAGCTAGGTTTTCCCTAGATGGTTAGGGGATAGACAGGCTGTGGTCCTGACCTGCAGTAGGGGCACAGCTCTGGACTATTAGGGCCATGCTTTGGGCAGTTCTCCCAGAGCCACTGATTCTCCATAGTAAGATCTTAATGTAGGGGCTGATGCATCAGCCGATGGCCTCTGGGCCCTTAGTGTTGCCTGCCTGCTTGTGCCTGGCACATGGTAGGAGGGCCAGATCACCCCTCTCCATAGGTAATACATAGGGTAGGGATGGTCTGGTGCCAGGTACGGTAATGACTGGGGACAGTTATTTTCCTGGCTAAAGGTGGTGTAACCCCTTATTCCCAGGATTACTAGAATCCCAGTTAGAATCGTGGTAGGCCAGGAAAGCAGCTAGTGAAATGTCAGTTATATAGGTTTCACTGTCTCACTCTGTTCTCAGTTCTGTTGAGCTCAGGAGGGATGATGTAATTTAGAACTGTTGCAGCAGCATAAACCACACTAGCTAGCAGCTGCTAGGGAGCTAATTAGAATGTTCATGTCACAGAGTTGTGATCTGGAGTTCTAGGGGAGGCTGCAGAGTGCTGTGCAGCTCCTCAGTCAGCTCTGGTGTAGAGCTATCTGTTTTCTTTCAAAGTTTTAGTTCTCACCCTAGTGGATGACAAGTGTTTCAGTCTGTGGAAGTGGTGGAGGCCTGTGCCAGTGGGTTTCCTTTGCTCCATCCTAGGTGGGATGGGGTTGAACTACAGGAGTTAGGGACAATCCCTGACCCATTTGGACTTTGAAGCTGCCTTGGACATCTTTCAGTGAGTACTAATCCCCTAATAAAAGCAGCTGTAATTAGAACCCCAACACTTTAATCAACCTTGTCATACCAACTCAAGTTAAAATAGCAGTAGGGACGTCCTAGTAATAGGTGATTCCATGTTAAAGTACACGGACCATATGATCTGTAAAACAGGAAGGAATACACCACAGTGTCTGCTTTGCCTGGGGCCGTATCAGTGATATATGAAAATTACTTCCTGGATTGCTTGAGAATACACTGACACCACTGACAGTATTACATGTAGGTGTAAATGATGTGGGCAAAAGGAATCTCACCGAGATACAACGGAATTTTGAGTGGATAGAGGAAGAACTCAAAAACAGAGGATGTGAACTGATTGTTTCTCGAATCTTACTGGTTCCACGGGCAGGAAGGAAGCAAACAGAGAACATCAGAGTTTAAATGGATGGATCAAAAGGTGGTGTTTTGAGAAGGGCAAATATTTATGGATCACTGGGAGGATTTCCAGGTACCCTGTTGTTTCTCACAAGATGGTTTACACCTGAATAGACAAGGAAAAGGGTATTTTCTTCTAAACTAAAACAGGTTATTGATAATTTTTAAACTAGATGTGTGTATATGTGTGTGGGGGGGTGCTGCAGGGACCATAAATAAGAGTATGTTGTATAATCACATGCCCAAATGGAACTGTTTAGTTCTTAATGCAAGAAGCCTTTTAAATAAAACGGGCAAATTAAAACTGAAATTGTACAATGCCAACATTCATATATGTGCCATTATAGAGACATGGCGGAGGGCAGAGGATACCTGGGATAAACAAATCCCATGATATACCTTATATAACAAAGATAGACTTCATGCTAAAGGAGGTGGAGTGGCACTATATGTACAAAGTGGTATAACATCGAGAATATAGAGTGCACAGTTTTGGAAAAGCCTGAGATTCTATTATCCCCAAGATCATCAAGATTAACATAGCTGTGGCTTATAGACCACCAGCTAGCATAGTGATAAATGACAGCCTTATTTTGGATTTTATTAAATGTATAACCCAAGAGGATAGTGTCATTTTATTGGGAGATTTCAATCTCCTGGCATAAACTGGGACACATTATAGACTAATTCCAGGTAGAGGCTAGTTTTTGAAGCATTCCTGGTAGCAGGACTTGAGCAGCTGGTCCATGAAATACAAGGGCAATCATATTTTGGACTTGGTATTAAGCAACATGGTAGATAATATTCAAAATTGCAAGGTGGAGGTTCCTTTGAGTAACAGCGACCATTCTATGGTTGGTTTTGAATATAACGGGGTGGTCATATTATCAGCGGTAGTACAGTATTTTATGATTACAACAGGGTTGATTATTGTACTTTATGAAAGGAACTGTACAAATGGAACTGGGAGTATGAGTTAAAAACCTAACAGTTCACGAAATGTGGACATACTCATTACTAAAATGAATGGGTTAATCTATAAGTATGTCCTGCCAGTAATAAATATCTTAGGTCCAGAAGAGCCCTCCCCTTGGTTGACACCTGCGGTCAAAGATAATCAAAAAGAACAATAGGGCATACACCAAGGCAAAATGCAGTGGAGTGGATGGATCCTGGGATGTTTATAAACACAATTTAAAAGGGCAAAAATAACTATTGCTAAGGCTAAAAGGAGATTAGAGTTTAATCTGTCCACAAAGCACAGGATAATTATAAGAGCTTCTATATGTACATCAATAATAAAAGAGGTCTAGGCAGAACAATTGGACCTTGAAAGGATAGCAGTGACAAATTAATAACAGGAAATAAGGACATGGCTGACAAGTTTAACAATATTTCTCTTCTGTGTTCAATATAGACCAAAAATCTGGGGCCACTGGCAAAATATTACAGGGACACCAGCTTTAATAATAGAGCTCAAGATGTGAGAACTAGGTTAAAAAATCTGAACCAAAACAAGGCACACGGACGAGATGGCTTACGTCCAAGATTGCTCAAGTAATTGGCAGATAGTTTGCCAGGGCCTGTTACATTAATATTCCAATAATCCTGGAGACAGGCCAGATTATTGAGGCTTGAGGCAGGCAGTGGTGGTCCTATACATAAAGGGATCCAAACAGGAGGTGGGCAACTATAGGCCAATCAGCCTGACCTCTGCCCTTGAAAAGTACTGGAGGGCATAATAAAGATCTGATTATGAATAATGTAGAACTTGAGGGGTTAAGGATGAGACAGCATGGATTTACAAAAGGTCATTCATGCCAAACCAATCTACTGAATGTTATGGCAGAGTTAGTAAACACTTGATGAAGGCAGTTCTGTTGACATTATATTTTAGACTTTGCTAAAGCATTCAATAAAGTCCCACATGAACAACTAATAAATACCCTTTTAAGCTAGGGATATTTATCAGAAAATAATAAATTGGATAAGGGATTGGTTGTTTGAAAGGAAGCAAAGGGTATGCATTTTGGGAGAACTGTCTGACTGGGCTGCAGTTACAGCGGGGTTCCCAAGGATCTTTTGGGGTCATGCTTGTCTAATCTTTAACTCTACCATGAACTCAAAACTGTCATTTGGTTGTCTATATCTGCTGACAACATGTGCATAGATTTCCCAGTCAATAGTCAAACTGACTCATTGACAGTGCAGGGAAGCACTGGCGATCTGGAGACCTGGGCAAGGAAAATATGGCTTCATTTAACATCGATAAATGTACAGTAATGCACTTGGGTAAAAATCCAGAAGTGAATTATAGTCTGGTTGGTCAAGTTCTCAGAGTAGTATATGAGGGACAAGATCTGGGGATTAGGGTTAGTTAACCTTAAATTCCCTACCACCTCGCACTGTAACCTGGTGATTAAGAGGACCAGTGGTATTCTGAGCTGCATACATAGTCACATCAAAGTAGGAGTAAAGAGGTTTTGCTGCCTCTTTATACTTCCTTGATGTGGTCTCACACTGAGTACTGTGTGCAGTTCTGGGCCCCAGGAAACAAATGCCCTGGAGAGGGTACAGCGATGGGCAACAAAAGAATTAGTAAAGTTCAGGACATGAATTACATGGAGAGACTGAAGAGTCTTGAACTTTATTCCCTGGAATATCGTGAGTTAAGAGGGGCATGTGCCTTGTTTATTGGGCACTGTCTGATCATCAACTATAGGAGCAACTGGGCCTAAATCTTAGGGATCAGATTTATAATACCTGTGCTCACCCCTACAGCTCAAGCCAGATAGGTTTAATACACAGGCCTGTATGCATTGGTTCTCAGTAAGTAGTAAAAAGTTGGAATGCACTGCCCATTGAGGTAGTGGGAAGTAAAACAATGTTAGCCTTCAAGCATTCCCTTGATTGCTATTCTGAACAGTAATAATATTAAGGGGTATTAGCTGACTGTTATGTCGAGCCAAATGGACTTCAGTCTTTATAGAGCTCAGAATCACCTATGAAACCGACTGTTGTTGATAAAGTAAACCCAGGAGTACCTGCATTTGTTTATGGTGGATTCCCTGATAAGGGACCCTGTTCACCGAGACTTTCTTTTAAAAGTGTCTGCCTACAGTGGAGTCCAGAATGTGACCGTCCATGTACAGAACTTTAAACTTCTGACACCCTGAGGTGTCTTGTAGTATGTTAAGTGTGATATACATTTGAGATAACATCTACAGTTTCTGCAGTACAGTGGTGTTATTAACCAGATGAATGGCTGAGTACAAACTTGAAACAAAAGGTGGGAGACCCTCATCTGGAGTAATCAGTTTACCTCTATGGGTTCTGAAGGCCACCTATTTCTTTTCATTCAGTGCATGTGGACAATGCCTGAGGACGTGTTTACCCAGTATGTGGGTCCTACAGTAGTGAGCCATGTGTGCTCTGTGTGGGGATCGTGTACCACTTCATCCTATGTAAATGAAATGTCCAAGTACTGGCCGTGTGTGTCTAGTCAAGGAAATGTCCAGTGTACTGGCCCGTGTGTGCGTAGTCATCTGGAAAGTGTTCTTTTTGGTGGCAAGTCTACAAATTGTCTTCATCCTGTGATAAATGGGAATTTTTGGATTTCTGAACCCTGAATGTCTGCATTTACCTTGTGTGTAATCCTTAGGGGACCATCAGTTGCTTTGTGTTGTTCCTGCATGTGTTATGGAATAAAGCCACACTCTAGAATTCCACCCTGGTATGGACATTCTTGTTATTGCTCCCTAGAGTTTACTTTGGATATCCCTATCAGAAGTGCAAACCTAGTATAGCCCTGAAGCAAATGTTTTCTCCCCAGGTTGATGGTGATGCATTGGTCCCACCAGGTGTGTGCCAAGTAGTTTAGTGTCACACCTGGTTGTGTTCTCATTACTCAAATCTTGTCTATGGTGGGCAATCAGATACAGTTTGAAGGTACCTTTTGTGTACCTCTCTTTCTGTAAAAGGAAAAACCTTGTGTGTTATGTGCTGTTTCTAGTATTTTGTATGTGACCCCACCCTCTCTTTTCTTGTCATGCCCTGAGTCTGTGTGTTTTGGTATGCAGAGAGGTGTGCCCTTCTAGTTAAACAAGGGGGCCAATGGGGGTTACAAGTGCATTTAGCTTTATTTCTTTTTGCAGTACAAGCATCATAATTCTCTTCCAAGAGGTGGTGCCCATCTACTACTACCAGTTACCATCCCATCTCCCTCCTCCCTATCTTATCCAAGTTACAGGAACATATTGACTTATCCCAGTTCTCTCCTACTTGGATCCTCTCCTCCTCCTCCTCATTCTCCCTTCCAATCTGGCTTCCAGATAAATCACTCCACACCTACTTCTCTCCTCAGGCCCACCAACTGCAATCACAATGGTATGGACTGTGGCCTCCTCACCTCCGACAACTTTGTTGACCCTAGCCAAGGCATTCAATACTGTTTCCCACTCTTTGTTACTATCCAAACCTGGGGCTGCCAGCCTTTCTAAAATGGACATCAGCTGGTTCCATTCCTACCTCATGGGCATGTCCCAATCAGTCAAAATTAATGCCTTCTCCCTTCCCCTGCCCATAAGCACTGGAGTCCCATGAGGTTCTGTGCTAGGTCACACACTATTTTCCATCTTCCTCAATGATCTCCGCTCCATCTGCTCATCTGCATTAATTTGTATGGTCTTTTCACAGGCCCTCCGCTGATGATGTGGTGCACCGACTACAGCTTGACTTAGATCAAGTTCAGCTGTAGATTTGCACTAACCAGCTTTTTCCTCAGTGCCAAGAAGACCTTCTCCATGTCCTTTGGTACAAGGCAGACACTCTCTAGGCTCTCCTCACTTCCCACCCTCTGCACCCTGAACAGCTTCCCTCTGGAGGATGTCACCACCCTTAGGTATTTAGGTATCTGACTTGACCAACACTTAAACTTCTCTGGCTATGTTAAAAACTGCATCCCATGTTTGGTGCCCTGCACAGAAACTGTGACTGCATCCCACTGCCAGCCCACCATGCTATCATCCAGAGAATGATCCTACCAATCTTTGACTATGGCGACATAGTTTACAGTGCTGTCCCAGGTACTGCCCTAGCCAGACTGGGCACTTTCTTCCCTCTTTTGCCACTTCACCATAAACTGCCCCTTGCACTCATCACCGCTCCATGTATAAATCGCTCTCCTTTCCTTCTCTTGAAGATATGTACCATACCCACTGCGCCAACTTTGTGAGCAAATTCTGGTTCAGCTCTCCCCCTCCTACCTCTCTGCCTCTCTCTCTCCCAAAGCCCTCCACACTCCCATTCCCTCAGAAGCTTCAATGACAGTACTGTTTTAGTCCCTCTGATCTCCACAACCATTGGCCAAGCTGCTTTCAGCTGTCATTTTCCCCAAATCCTGAGCTCCCTCCCTCTTGTCATTCATCTTGTCCCTTCCCATTGGGTTGTCTCAAACCACTTCAGAGGCCTTACCTCCCCTCCTGCACTTGTTCCTATTTCCCGCTCCCCACCCTGACCACCCCTTTTCCACCCCTTCCTACTGTTTCCTTTCCCTACTCCCACTTATTCATTGTCTATGTGGTTACCACTGCTTCTATGCACTTAAGCTCCTACACTTTTGTCACCAAAATGTAACTGTTTTCATCTAGTTATGCAGGACTTGTTACTGTACCCACCTCATTGTATATGTGTGCTTGTTTCCTGTTTCTGCTTGAAAATGGATTGTCATCTTGCAACTGTACCTATTCTCAATGTATATCTCACTGGTGCATTATTTCTCTTATGTAAATGGATCACTAACCTGTGACTGTACTTGTTTCTCAATGTGTATCACACTGGTGCATTATTTATCTTCTGTAGTTGGACTGCCAACTTGTGACTGTACTTATTTCTTGGGTTTTCATGCCTCACTCTATACCACTTCCTTTCCTCCAGGACACATCTGGAAATGAGCTGTCAGCTCAGTATGCCTGTCCTGGTGAAACCTTTAAATAAATAAAATAAAATAATGTCCTGTCAGTCACAATGAACTCTTCAATGTATCAACAACTTCACCAGTGTAGTTTTCATTATGACAGCATTGTCAAATTTGCCAGACCCAGACAAAACAATTAGCTGTCTTCACACAACACCCACCGACAATCATAATTCACTACTACAAATAAATAAATAAATAAATACAGCAGCTAAACCCAGCCTCAAACCGTGGCTAGAAGAACAAACACAAGACCCTGTGCATACACATCATGACTATCAGAGGGCAAAGATCCTCTACTTTCCATCTCACCAAATGAAAAAAAATCCGAGAGTCATCCTGCTTGATATAAAAGATACACGGACCAAAATTACACTGACATGACAACACCAGACCCTTTGATCTTTTCTTAAATTGGAATACATGTGTTTGTCTGCCTGCAATAAGTCTACAAGGCATATGTTTCTATGTACACCATGAAAGCATCTCATGTATATATTTGTATATCCTTGTAGCCATGCAATAAATGTCTGTTAGTGTATGTCACAGAAATAAGTACAGGCATGTAATTGTTTTCCAGGTACAAAAAAAATAAACAAAACAAATATGCAGAGTGGCATTATTATTAAGAAAAAAAAGCTTTACTTTCAATTAACAAGTAAATGGACTGACCAAGAAGGTCACATCATCTTAATCAATAGCCACATATATAATAAATTCATTATTTTATTGATTCTGGGTATGGGTCATTTGAAAATGTTTCAGCTTTTCTAGCAAGTATAAATCAAGACTTAACTGATACACAAACTGAAAAAATCATATTAATGGAAACTATAATGCTTTAATAAATCCATATCTTAATAAAAAAACATGTCTTCACTAACAATGACGGAATCTCTTGCTTACTAAGAATTATTTTACATGAAATGACTTAATTGATCCCTGGAGGATTTTTAACCCCCATTTAAGACAGTATACATACCATGACCAAAAATAATAATAATAATTTTTCTAGAATATATTACACATTTACTTCTAAATCCTAATGCCCTCTACTAATACTTTATCTATTAGATCATTAATTTACACCAATTGTACCGTAGTATAACTGATAATGTGTCTTAAATCAGACAACAGAAATAGAAATAGAACATGGTCCCTAAATAATGAGTTATTAAAAATTGATGAATTCATAGAAAAATATTCACCAAATAAATAATGAATTCTAGTTGTACAGTACAGCTATATGGGACAGCAACTCATTTCATCCTTATGGGATGCTTTAAAAGCAGAAGTAAGAGGAGTTTGTATATCTTAACAGGTTTGGAGAAACAAAAAGCACTTAAAAGAACAAGAAATTCACTCCAGATTAAAAGAACTTGATAACTTATTCACACAAGACTATGACCAACATGTAGAATGGACCAAGTATAGACTCAAACTAAAAGAAAAATTTAATTTGGACACAGTAAAGAATATTTAAAAAAGTTAAAAAGTCAAAATAATACAATAACCAGCTTAAAACAATCAAAATTCAACTGTAACAAATTGACCAGATTTAGCCTAGAAAATAACAGCTCATTTTTCCAAAATTTATAAAAATAAACCTATAAGAAAACTAGAAGAGATGGAATCTTGTTTTTAATAGCAAGAGCAGCCTGTTTGACTTGCAATATGAACCGCTTCATCTAATCCTGGGGTATTACCTGAAGATAGGCATTCCTTATCAGTCTGCTTACCTGGTAAACAAAAGCTAATAAACAAATAAAATGAAATTAAAAAGCAATGGATGCACTGCCAAATAATACAAGTCAAGGCCCCAATGGCTTTTCTAATAAACTTTATAAAAATTCAAAGATCTAGTAGTATCCTGTTTTTAATGATGATGCAGGAATGGGTGGATGGGGAGGAAAATACCTCCTTCTATGATAGAAGCAAAAATTATACTTATACTGAAAGAATCCAGACCAAAAGATTTACCTAGCAGTTACAGACCAGTCACCTTACTGAACAGTGACTACAAAATAATCGCAACAATTCTGGCTAATAGATTGGAGTCTGTACTGCTCCTTACATCCACCTTGCCCAGAATGGCTTTATTTCTGGTTGAAGAACTGCTAATGCAATTAGAAATGTCCAAATATTGATTATATATATTCAGTTTTTAAAAGAACTATACTTTGCTCTTTCATTAAATGCCAGTAAAACATTCAATTTAGTTGTCCATTCTTATATGCTTTATGTATTGAAAAATTGAATTTACCAAGAAATATTATGTAGATAATAAAAACCTGATATAGTAATCCAACAGCTAACTTATTATTAGCAGACCAACAAAAAACATTCCTAATGGAAGCAGGGGTTGAACCGTACCTTGTCTCTACTAATATTTATTTTATACATTGAACCCATTTTATTTATTTATTTATTTGTATTTGGATGACACCTTTGAGCCAAGGGCTCTTTTACAAAGGTTCCGTCAAGGCAATAAGGACAATAAGGTACAAAACATAACATGATCATTACAATGGAACTTACAAAAAAAAAGACAAATAAGGTTACAATAATAGCAGTCAAAGGCATTGTCAAGGAATTGTGTTGCGGATTAATTATACAGTGCAAGTCATAATCGGCTCAGTGAGGGCTTAGTTAGGAGTGGGTTAGTGAGAAAGAGAAAGAAGAGTGGTGGTGAGGAAGATCGGGCAGTCTAACCTTTACAATACCTCGCTGTCGGACCTCTCAAGCTCAAGCGTTCTTACCTTGTCAGAGCCTCTACCTGGTTCAACTTGCTACCTACAGAAATCTCCAACATTGCCACGATTGGTACCAGATAGCTGGAGCCAGTTAGCCTGTTAAGTAAATGTCACATGTGTGAGAAAGGTGGGCATACAATTAAAATTATCCAGAAATTAAAGGCATTAAAATTAAAGACACAATCCAAAGAAAACTGAAACTATGGCACAACTTGTCTATTTCTATGGAGTATAGTGCAAGTTATAAAATAATGCTCTCATCCATTTAATATTCATGATACAGTCATTGATTGGGGCCCCAAACATAAAATGGTTTACAGATATCAAAATATTTTTTAGAAATTCCTCTGGAGAGGGGAATCCAAGAATTGCATGGTCAGCATTTGTGACATTATCAAAGAGGGCGACTTTGGTTGCTTTGATCCTTTCTCATATTTGTTAGCAGAAATAGTCACAGATATGTGGAGTGGTCCTTCCCCCAACAAGATTTTTAAAATTTTACAGGAAATATTGATTAAAGAACAAATTATTACTAAAATAAATGAGTTATTATTCACTATGAATTATAAGAAACTGGAAGGATCAAACATTTTCCACCTTACATATCTCCATGGCCAGCAGGCAAAATGCACATTTAGACATACCAAGATTCCCACACATGCCCCATGAATAACTTATCAAACACCTTTAATTTCTGACTTTGAAAAGTTATGATGTTATTATGAACAATGGGTATTGACTCTTGGAAACATTTTCTTATAGAAAATAAATTTATAACATATCAAAATTCCAGATTTTCATACATGATCTGAAACTTAATAACTTCTTAGTGTATAACTCAATGTCTAGTGCATTCAAATGTTTCTGCACTAAGCATGGAATATATAACAATGATTTTGCTCTTCAAATTGAAAGGGAAGAAAAGTTAATCAACCTAACAAAAAAAAAGAGGCTCTCCAGTTTTTACAGTATGATCAACAAACTCAATCAAATAACAAAAATAAAGCAATATTTAACCTGAGAAAATAATTGGGCTACTCTCATTTCAAGAAAATCAATGGGGAGCTATTAGAGGGATCAACAGAGTCTAATGCACTCCATTGCCTTGCTGACCAGGCTCCACAGGGAGAGGGAGGGAACTAAAAAGCCTACAAATCCCGGCTCACCAAGGAAATGACGAGGGCCCAGGGATCTCTCTCTCATCCCAATGCCGGGCCAGGCCACACTGGGGATCCATGGATGACCTTCCAGAGGGATGGACCCTCTAATTTCAGAAAGGCCACCAATGGCGGGCGGGCCCTGTTCCAGGGTGATCCAGAGTGCTGGGAAGTTCCTGTAGGAGAGGTGAACCAGTGATGGCTGGCCAGCCGGAGAAGAATGGTTTGATTGAGAGGCACCTCTGAAAGATGCCTCGGTGAGTACGGTGCATAAAAATAATTGAAAAAAACAATCAAAAACAAAGTCTAATATCCACAAAAATAGTAGCATACAGCAAAAAATTATAAACCAAGCATACATCACTCTGGACCTATTGGCCAAAATAAATCCAACTTATAATAACAAATGCTGGCATAACTGTAATAATATTGGGACACTCTTCCATAATCTTTGGACATGTCCCAAGATCAATAGATAGTGGACAACCATTGTGTCTGATTTGTCTCATCCTTTGGAATGTAACATACCCTGTAACCCAAACATTCTTTTACTTAACGTGTTTGACTCTTTAGACCTGTCCGCTAATCAAGTTAAGGTAGTGAATCTTGGATCACTGGCTTTAAAGAGGATAATTCTTAAACGTTTCAACAACCAGAGCCTTCCTCTGTCCATACACCATGAATGGTAGCACACTTTTAAAGAAACCCTACTATATAGATACATGCATAGATACATAGACAGTGTCAGCAGATAAGGGCCTATGGCCCACCCAGTCTGCCCATTTGAGCTTGTAAGTTCAGTTTGTTTTCCTAGAAGTCTGTTGTACCACCCTGACCTCCAGAATTCCTTTATGTCTATCCCATGCATTCTTAGATCCCGTGATTGTTTCAGCCCCCACCACTTCCTCTGGCAGGGTGTTCACTTGTCCACCACCGTTCTGTGAAGAAATTCTTTCTCATGTTTCCTCTGAATCGTCCTCCTCCAACTTCATCCCATGCCCTCTAGTCCAGGAACATCTTTTTGCTTAAAAATAGTGTTTTCCTGCACCCTATTCCTCCTGTAAGATACTTGTATGTCTCTATCATATCCCCTCTCCTCCTCTCCTCCAGGAGTACATGTTCAGTTCCTTCAACCTGTCTTCATAGGACTTGTGATGCAATCCATGCACCATCTTTGTTGCCCTCCTCTGAACCTTCTCTACCCTGTCTTGTCCTTACGTAGGTATGGTCTCCAGAACTGTACACTGTACTCCAGGTGGGGCCTCACTAGTGTCTTGTACAGTGGAATTATGACCTCCCTTTTCCTGCTGGTAATGCCCCTGCCTATACATCCCAGCATCCTATTTGCTTTACCTGATGCCTTGTCACACTGTTTCCCTACCTTGAGGTCATCAGAGATGATAACCCCAAGATCCCTTTCCTGCTTGGTGCATGCTATATCCTCACCCCCAACTGATATATTGTGCCAGGGTTTTGTGCCCCATATGCATTATCTTGCACTTCTTTGCATTGAATTTCAACTGCCAAACCCTGACCATTCTTCAAGTTTCTGCAGGTCCTTCTCATTCTGTCTACACCCTCTGGTGTGTCTACTCTGTTACAGAGCTTTGTGTCATCAGCGAACAGTGAAATTCTGCCTTCTAGGTCCTGCGCCATGTCACTGATGAAGATGTTGAATAGGACCGGTCCCAGCACTGATCCCTGTGGTACCCCACTGGTCACTCTTCCTCTGTGGAGTGACAGCCATTTACCACTACCCTCTGTGTCCTGCCACCCAGCCAGTTACCTACCCACCACACTACTGTCCTGCCCACACCCATATTCCCCAGTCTGTGTAATAGTCTTCTATGTGGCACAGTGTCAAAGGCCTTGCTGAAGTCC
Organism: Neoceratodus forsteri; assembly: GCA_016271365.2. Taxonomy (NCBI): domain Eukaryota; kingdom Metazoa; phylum Chordata; order Ceratodontiformes; family Ceratodontidae; genus Neoceratodus; species Neoceratodus forsteri. The sequence continues at coordinate 117,304,099 of JADMNL010000024.1, read as the reverse complement.
AGATAGGCCATGTCCACTGCCCTCCCTGGTCCACCTCCTAGTCACCCAGTCAAAAATTCAATGAGGTTGGTCTGACATGACCTCCCCTGGTGAAACCATGCTGCCTTGGGTCCTGTAGTCCATTGACAACCAGATGTTCCACCAATATCTCCTTCATATGAAAATATATATATGAAAAAGTATAGACATCAAAAGGTAGTGCAGCAATCAACGAATCTCAGGTCGGTGCAAACATTTGAAAGGGTGGCCAGCTCACCACAAATCCAAAACAAAGGTTTACGTAAATGCACTCATTACCTTAAAGCATAAAATGCAAGTCCAGCAAATGCCAAATAAGATTTTTATAGCAGTTCCCTGCACTTTGATTCAACAGGGATTCTCTCTGAGGAAGACCCTTGTTGAGTCGTAGCACAGGGTTTGCTATCTGAGTACCTACTGTGGACCTACTGTTCAGCTTTTATTTACAAAATAAAAAAGCATATTTGGTATTTGCTGGACTTGCATTTTATGCTTTAAGGTAATGAATGCATTTATTTAAACTTCTGCTTTGTATATGAAAACTAGGCTGCACAATTGAAGACATGGATAATTCTGAAAATGACTTATGGAGAGAACTCATGGATCTGTTTCAACCTTTAAAGAAATTATAATATTTATATACAACTGGCAACCAGCAGATGGTAATGGAGGAAGAGGGTGGGTATTTGTACTAATGATTTTACCTTCTTCTCTCACTCATTTTATATCTAATACTAATCAAGGCATACATTGCTATATATCTCATTTTAAGGAAACAGTGATATAGTAATACTGTTTGTATTCAATCTTTTCAAATATGATGAATGGAAATATTTGAATTATGTTATCTGATTGTCTAAATGAAGAAAAAACAAATTGGAAAAAAATCTACCCTAAAATGCCTACTAGGCATGCTCAGAACCAAAATTTCAAATCCCTATAGCTCTGGAAATGATTTTATTATTCTCCAAACCAGCAAAACAAAACCTACTGTGGGTCAAGCCCTTTCTACCAGAAAATTTCAGACCAAAATTTTAAACCATCTTGGCACTAGGAGGCCAACAAAGAAAACAGTAAAATAAATAAATAAATAAATAAATAAAAACCCTGATCTTTATATATTTTGCACTGTCTGGATCTCAAATTCTCACATCCAAGTACAATGAAACTCAGCATATCGAGAGTCATTGGGTTTCTGACAGGGCATGCACAATTTTGTAGAAATCCTTCAATGGTTGCAAAGCTATTAAAGTGCAAACATTGAGCTTTAGCATTGAACAGACTACTTAACCCTAACTATAGTGGCACAACTGCGCCAGTAAAATATATTATAGGGGCTTGGTAGCACCCTTATAGTTAGGGTTGAGTGAATGTTCAATTTTAACCTAACTTTGCACCTTAATAACTCTGGCAGTGCTCATCCAACTGTGCTACACATTTGTATTTATCATTGATGTGCTATGTTGTCAACACTTGCCAAATTTCATGATGGCAGGTTGTATGGTTTCGAGATCTAGATACCCCTGTTTTTGTAAAGGTCCTTTTTTTTGCTCTCAGGTACAGGTTACATGGTACTGAATTTCTGCACAAAACATTCAGGGTACACATGTGGTCTGTGCTGAAGTAGTGCCTTTCAAAAGTTTGTGAAAAAATAAACGCTTCCTGAGTTATAAGGATTTAAAAGTTACCGCATATGAACCAGAAATTTCTGGTTCACAAGACTAATTTTCGGTTTACAGATTTGATGTGTCATGTGGCAGAATCCAAGATGGCGACCACGCTGGGTCAACCGCTAGGAGCTCCTTTAATGTGATTAATTGTATGCTGACGATTCTGTTTAATTTGTTCAATTTTTTCTCTTTTTACGTCGTTTAGCGTTATATTTTCTGGATTGCTTGGTTTATCGTTATATTTGGTGGATTGCTCGGTTATTTCGGTTTGTGGTGCCTGCGATCTTTTGGGAGGACTTGCGCGGAGTGGGCGTCCTTTACACCTTCTTGGTGGATCATTTGGATGGTCTCCTATTCCTTGTTGGTCTGTGGATGTTTTGTGTGGGAGTGGTGGTGCTCTGGATCTTGGATGGCAACCCAGGGGACTCTGGGGACTGGCCTATCGTGGAGGAGCCTTGTGTAGGATTTGGGGTTCCACATGTGAAGTGCATGAGGGTAGCCTGGATTTTAAAATGAGAAGGTGGTGTGGTTTGGGTGCTGTGTTGGGTGGGAGTCTCCCTTGGTACCTCGCAGGGGTGTTTCACTTGGGTCCTTTGCGACCAAGCAGGAGCTGTCCCGTATTCCCCAAGGAGTCAGAGTTGCAGTGGGGACACTTCTAAAGCCTCTTGGGGATAGTCCGTGCAGCCTACCTCCCGTGGGCTTGAAGCTGTGGGTCGCGGGTGACTGGGTGGGGGCCTGTTAGTTGGTGCCTTGGGGGACTCCTCTTGAGTTCGAGCTGTATGTCCCATCCACTGCTGTGCAGTGCCCTCTGGAGCTGTGTCCAGAATTATATCCTGTCATCACAAGATTATTGATCAGGGCATCTTTGCTGGAAACAATATTTATATATGGTATTTGACCCATTTGGTTCTGGATTCGATTTGGATCTTTCTCTTGGATTGTTTGCAGTACTCTTTATTCTGCTCAGGACTTACGGTTGGATTATGAACTGTGCTATTTTGAATAGAGATGTTCCTTTTGTGGTTTCCTGGTGTAACTGGCTACACTGCATCCATTTAACCTTTGAATGTCCGATGGTGCCTGGTGTTGATTATACCTGATTCTGGACCTAAATTAAAGAGACTGTGACTTCCTCTTTTTGTATTATTTTGTTTTCTTCAGTTGGTTGATGGGGTGGTGAGAGGACCCTCGTCCACATATTTTATTATTAATTTATATGTTGTTAAAAGTTATAAAGTTTAGTACTGTCTTTTTATTTCATTGTTTTATTATTTTAAGTTGGTTTAATTGTTTGGCAGTGGTGTGCCTTTTATCCTCTTTCCCCAGTGGTGAGAGGACTGGGGGTGAATTATTTATTTATTATTTTTTGTTATACAAATGTGTTGGGCTAGTGGGTGAGACCCTTAAGCTTTGTTGCTGTTTATTTGTTCTGTGGGTTATTTTGTATTGGGGGTTGTCAGGGCTCTGTTTCCAGGCTCTAAAATTGAGGTTGATTAACCTGGGAGTTGGGTGGGGTTTTAAACAGTTTTTGCTTTTAGTGGGATATTATTAGTTTTAGTTTAGTTTTAGGTATTGTTTATTGTATTGTGTAGCTTAGTTTGCAGTATTTGTTGGTCTTCCAGCCCCCACAGCGTGCACTACTCATCCTCTTCTCTTCATGCCTTCACCTTTTTATTCTCCCTCTTCAGTTTGAGATTTACCAGCATTGCAGAGCACTGGGTATTGTCGTGGGATGGGAGTAGGGTGTGGGGTTATGAACAGGGAGGATGATCGAGGGTCATCGTGTTGGGATGGTTAATACCAAAGCCACCCTGAGTGAAATGGAATCCTGATCATGGTTCTCCTGTCTGGTGCCCATACCCAAGGCACCACTGGTTATGAGTGGGCAGATGGCCTGTGCGGCCAGCGAGATTTGTCCAACTCGGGCAGTGTTGTGCAATACCGGGTCCATTAAAACAAGACTGCAATTTTGCTGATCTTGTTGGTATGGTGGACCTGGCTTGCATTACCGAGACCTGGCTGGATGATCGCTCTGGCCCCATTTTGGAGGCTATGACTCCAGAAGGGTACTCGGTGTTACACGCCCAAGATTGGATCATAAGGCGGGGAGGGTTGCGGTCTGTTTCAAGACCGAACTTGGCCTCACGGAGGTACTAGTGGAGGTTGAGTCCTTTGAGTGTATAGTTGTAGCAGGTGTAGGCATTCGAATCGCCCTCATTTACTGTCCACCAAGTGATGAGAAGTGATTCCTTAAGAAGTAGCAGACTTCTTCGTCGATATGGTGTTTGAATCGCCTAGATTGATGGTTCTGGGCGATTTCAATGCCTGGGTCGCCGACGAACTCATAATTTGTCAATACTTCCTCCAGTTAATGACAATGCTGGGCCTTACACAGGTGGTTTCCTCTGCTACACATAAATGTGGACACTCTTTGGACTTAATCTTCCTTCTAGGGGTTGAGGTATCCAATGTGAGGTGGACCCGTCGGGTGGTCAGATCATTACAGCGTGGGGTTTAGTTTTTGCTCCTCTTCTAGTAGGCCTGCCCCTACAGAGTTGGTTAGGTACTGCCCTTTGTGGGATATAGATCCCAAGGCCTTGCGGTGGTACTTGACCTCTCGTCTCCACGTTGGCAAGCAGTGATCCAGAGACCCTCGTGTCGGCCTATAATACAGCCATTGGGGCTCTGGATCTCATTGCTCAGTTTGTGTTTGCCTCTCTCCCTCCCTCCTCCCAAGTCCCCTTGGTTTGATGGGAGCGTCGAGGCGTGCCGAGACAGGGCGAAGGTTAGAGCATTGCTGGTGAAGGTCCACCTTTGATGCTGACTACCTTAGATTGATGGATCATTATTTGTTCTACCAATCCACAATCACACGAAGAAGGCAGAGTTCCTGTCCAGGAGATTGCGGTTGCTTGGAATCGACCAGCTCAGCTGTTTCAAACTGTGGACAGACTGTACAGCCCAGCCTGTCTTCAAGTTCAGAAAGTTTTTTGCAATTGGAGTACGATGAGCTTGCTCGGTTCTTCGTAAATAAGGTGGCCGACATTAGGGCTGAGTTGTTGCCATCACACTCTGTGGGGTTGTTGTGAACTGGGATGAGATCACGGTGCCTCGGCTTTCCTGGAGTTCCTTCAGTCAGCTGGAGTTCATTGATGTCATGAGGATCATCCAGCATATGTGCCCTATAGTGCTGTAGTTTGGACCCTGGACCAACCTCCTAATTTTGGGTTGTATTGACATCATTGGTCCAGTCCTTTTCAGATAGTCAGGTGCTCCCTGGAATCGGGTGAGTTTCCTAGCTCCCTGAAAGAGGCAGTGGTGACATCTCTCTTGAAAAGCTACTGTGGACCCCAACTGTCTGGAAAACTACAGACCTAACTCTAACCTTCCTTTTATTAGGAAGGTGATTGAGAAAGTAGTGGCTGCACAACTGGAAGACCATTTGACCATCCATGGCGTCTATGAACCCCTCCAGTCCAGTTTTCGTAAAGACATAGTGCTGAGACAGGCGCTGGTTTGGGTCTCAATGATCTCTTGATGGCTAGAGATCGGAAGAGTCGTCCATTTGGTTCTCCTCGACCTTTCTTCAGCCTTTGACACCATAGATCACATGGTGTTGATAGAACGATGAGGCTGTTCTGTAGAATATCTGGAACCGTCTTAAGATGGTTGTCATCATTCCTCACTGGAAGATCACGAAGAGTTGTGTCCGGGGTTTTCCTCGGATTCAACGGCTTTGTTTATAAGGTGCCCAGGGTTCAGTATTGTCACCCATGTTATTGCGGTGTATATGCTACCCATCGGAGACATTGTAAGGAGGTATGGGCTGAGGTTTCACTGTTATGCAGATGATACCCAGCTCTACTTTTCTTTTGCCCCCAACCAGATTGGAGCTTTTTCGGTCTTTAATGGCTGTCTAACTGAAATCCAGGAGTGGATGAATTCTAGCTGGCTGAGGTTGAATTCTGATCGACTGAGGTACTAGTTGTGGACCGGGTCACTGGATAGGGGGTCAGGTGTTGATCGCCTTCAGAATTTTTCTTGGAGGTGTTTCTCTCCTGACCTCTGATCGGGTGCAGAACCTGGGGTGGTTCTTGACGATGGGCTGACACTGCACTCGCAGGTGTCAGCAGCCATTAAGACTTCCTTTTACCATCTTAGAACATCGCCAGGATCCAGCATCTTGTTCCGTCTGCCCGACCTACCAACGTTAGTTCATGCCTTAGTGTTCTCGGCGCTTGGATTATTGCAGCTCCTTTACCTAGGGCTTCGGGGCTTGAAATCCGTTGCCTGCAGCTAGTGCAGAATGCTGCAGCCCAACTTTTGATGGGTTCTAGCAGATCCTGTCACATTACTCATGTGCTGCGAGAACTGCACTGGCTGCCAATTCAGTGGCAGATCACCTTTAAAGTCAGCTTGCTGACTTTCAAAGCTCTACGATATGGGCCCAGGCTATTTGAAAGAACTTCTGGTTCCTTATCACCCAAATCGATCCTCCGCTGGGCCAATGAGGGTTGTACTAGAGGTTCAAGGGTAAATTTGAAATCTTCAGGTGCTTGGGCATTTGCGTATGCAGCCCCACCCTTTGAACTCTCACCCGTCGGTTCGGGAGTGCACTTCTGTGGAGGGTTTAAAGAGATTTGAAGACTTTTTTATGGGAAACTGCATTTTTAGAACACTGACTGTTATGATTGTTTTGTTTTAATTGTATTTCTTAATGATTTTTTACTGTTCTGATTTGTTATTTATGTATGGCACCTTGGTAATCGAAGGCGCCTTATAAATAAAATTATTATTATTATTAGTATGAACCAAAAATGGGCCTCATAAACCACTTTTCTTTTCTTGATTCCTGACAGCCGCCATCTTGTTTCTTTATTTCTGTTGACAATGAGGTTGGAAAACATTTGTACAGGATAATTTTAACAAAACTAAAACAGCCTTGATGTTTAATGTTTTCTGTATGCAAGATGTAATAGTCTGTTAAAGGTGAAAGTTGCCAAAATGTTATTTTTCACACATTCACAATCTCTCCTGAGTGATTTCTGTTTCAAAATACTTTTTTTGTTCAACTAAACATTTTCTCGTCTGAACAAGGAAAAGTGGTTTGAGGCAAATGGGTGATCTCTTGTTCTTTTTAATATACTTAATAATCCTTTATTACTATTGGAATTGGAAATCGAATTTAAGAATGACCAGTTGAACACCAGAGGACATCCATTACAGATTAAGTTTGAGAGATTCAAAGCCAAAGACAGAAAATATTCTTATACCTTATGAACAGTTTCACTTTGGAATCAATTACCTTTTAAAGTCATCTCAAGTATTACAAAGGAAAATTAAAAAAAAAAATCTTGATGAATATATAGCTGGAAATGGGACTCTTAAATATTACAATTTGTCCTAATAGGAGCTGTTATGGGTTAATGCCTTTTTGCTCCTACCGAACTTAATGAACTTAAGGAACTAAGAATGATTTCTGTTTGAACCACTTTTGTTTGGTTCAGACTAAAAGCTCTGATTCAAACCAGGAAAAGTGGTTGAACTACTAATTTGAGTTCATTAACTGCAAAGAAAGCTAAAGGAGAGGATCTTCTGTCATTTGCAAAACAGCTAATTCAATCTACATTAGCACTCCAACTCAGGGGATCAAATCCTACAGGTATAACAAATAATCCCGAGATGCAGGACCAACATGCCAGACCTACCACGGACAATCCTAGCAGTGACTGCAGGAGCAAATATTTGTGATTGTATATTGGAAGATGCAAAAAGAAGGGACAAGGTTTGCTGGAAGATGGTAGGGAAGAAAAAATTACTCACCTTAGTAATGTTGTTTCTTCTAATGGAGTCTTGCTATATTATGACAGATGCAGTTTGTCCCACCATTAGAACTGCTCCGGAGGTGAAGAGTTAACTTCCATGCAGAGCATGGAACCTGAAACTCTGAGCTCGGTTAAGGAGCTCTGTTAGGGTGGTTTCAAACCGAAACCGTCAGATCTTCTGAGCAAAACTCACTAAGGCTCTGTGGAAGCTGTAACCTACACTAACCAACTGGCTACTAAAATATTCACACTTTTCCTGGTCCCAACACCAAGACTCAAGTCAGGGGACCAGGAAAATAAGATAAAATAACTAAATAAAACACAACACCCAAACATGAAAGAGGCATCAATAAATGCCAACAGTGGACTGCCCACCCCATACCCAAAGTAGAAGTTCTGAGAGGGGCAGGCTGGGGAGGTCATATATAGCAAGACTCCATTAGAAGAAACAACATTACTAAGGTGAGTAATTTTTCTTCAAACAACATGAATACTTGCTATATTATAACAGATGCAGACTACACAGCAGTACCTCCATGGAGGAGGGACAGAACCTACTTAGGGAATAGGCTCTGAAGCACGGTGTGCTAAACTGAGCATCCTCCTGGCCTGGATATCCAGGGAGTAATGCTGGTGAAAGTGTACTGTTTTCCAAGTAGCTGCTTGACATATCTCCAAGATAGGGATGTCTCTAGCAGCAGCTAGAGATGCAGCTCCACCTCTGGTAGAGTGAGCCCTCAGGCCTGAGGGGGAACCTTACCCAGCTTTTGATAGCAAAATTGGATACAAGAGATGATCCACCTGGCAATGGATCTCTTAGTGGCAGGTCTCCTTTCCCAACCTCACCATAAGTGAGAAATAGTTGGAGGAGTCAAACCTGTGACCCTGATGCAGCTCTTATGTAGTAACTTAGGGCCCTCTTAACATCAAACTGTGCAGCCTCCTCTCACCAGGAGGAATGGTCAGTGAAGAACACTGGAAGTGAAATAGATTGGTTAAGGTGGAAATCCCAAACCACCTTAGGCAAAACTTCCTGTTAGTCCTGAGGACTACCTTATCCCTGTGAAAGGAAATAAAGTCAGTCTCCACTGATAAAGCCTGTAACTCACTTATGCACCTGGCAGAAGTGATGGCTACTAGAGATACAGTTTTCCAAGCCAAATACTTAAGCTCTGCGAAGACAGAGGCTCAAAGGGGGTTGCATCAGCTGAGCAATGCAAACATTAAGATCCCAAGCAGGGGCAGGGTCCCTGAATGGAGGATTGGTATGAAGCAATCCCTTAAACAACTTGGAAAATACAGGGTGAGCAGAAAGAGAAGAGGCTTCCTGCTGAAATGAAGGCAGAGACAGCTGCCAAGTGCACTTTCAGGGTAGCTGGTCTCAGTCCCAAAGAATTAAGATGGACCATATAATCCAATATAGTTGGTAAATCAGCAGATTCGGGAAATATGCTTCCCAGAACACCATATGGAAAACCTTTTCCACTTGGAGTTATAGGTAGCCCTGGTGTAAGGCTTTCTAGCAGCTTTCAGGATTTCGAGAACACTTTGAGAAGTTGTAGATCAGCAAACTCTAACTGCTCAAGAGCCAAGCCTTGAGGTTGAGGATTTTAGATTCAGATACCAAACTCTCCCCTGAGCACAGGTTAACAGATTGTGGTTCCTGGGGAGACAGGGAAGATGGACTGCTAAGGACAGAAGGAGTGGGTACCAGGGCTGCCTGGCCCAGTCTGGAGCAATCAGGATCATCTTGCAGGGCTGAGACCTGATTTTGACTAGTACTTTGAACAGGAGAGGAGAGGGGAAGGCATAAAGGAACTTCCCTTCCCAATCGAGGAGAAAGGCATCCAGGGGACTGGGCCAACACTGGGGCTGCAACAAAAAAAGTGAAGTTGATGATTGTCTGGGGCTGCAAAAGATCTATCTGAGGTGCCCCATCTGGCAAAAACTATCCCTAGTACTAGGGGATCCAGTGACCATTCGTGATGGCCCTGGGAAATCCTGCTGAGAGCATCTGCCAGGACATTGTCCTTGCCTGGGAGGTGAACTGCTATGAGGAAGTGTTCAGGAATAAGCCAGAGACCACAACTTTATCGCCTCGATGCACAAGGCCAAGACCGAGTGCCCCTTGTTTGTTGATGTACCACATTGTAGTGGTGTTGTCTGTTCTGACCTGTACCACCTTGTTCTGAACAGATGCAAAAAACCTGAAGTGCTAGAAAACAGCTCTGACTTCCAACAGATTGATGTGGAGCAGAGATTCCTGAGGGGACCATAACCCCTGGGTGGAGAGGTCGCCCATGTGAGCTCCCCATCCCAGAGGGATGCATCTGTAGTAAGGGTCAAGGAGTGGGACAGAAGGATGAAAGCACCCTTGTCTCAGAGTGCTCTGATCCTGCCACCACTGAAGGGCCTTGATCAGGTTCGAGTCACTGGGATTAACTTGGATCGGGATCTCTTCTTTGAGACCAGAAAGCTCAAATGGAACTGAATGTCCCTCATCTGAAATCTTGCTCCTTGCACTACAACTGTGGAAGCAGCCATGTGTCCTAGGAGCTGCAGGAAATGCCTTGCTGGTCGAGAGACCTGCAGAGTGAAGGGCGAGGCCAGGGCCACCAAGGTCCTTACCCTTTCCAGGGAAGGAAGGCTCTGGCCTGCTTTGTGTCCAGTTCTGCGCCTATAATGAGTGAGTACCTGGACAGGTTCCAAACTGACTTTGGAAGATTGAGAAGAATCCCAGAGAGGTAAGCAGCTGCTGGGTAACTAGCAGGTGTGATTTGACCTGGTCTGGAGACTGACCCACAATGAGCCAGTCGTCCAGGTAGGGAAAAATGGCAATCTTTGCCTTCTTAGATGAACAACTACTATTGCCAGATATTTTGTGGAACACCCCTAGAGACTCAGGTGAGGCCGAAGGGCATTCTCTGAACTGATAATGGCCTGAGGGCAGTTCGAATCTGAGGTATTTTCGATGGGAGCTTCTAATAAGAACATGGAAGTAGGCATCCTTGAGGTCCAGGAAGCTAACCAGTCCCCTGGCCTTAGGGAGGTAAAATCATTCCCAGAGTCACCATTTTGAATTTTGGTTTTAAAAGGTGCTTGTTTAGATATCTTAGATCCAGGATAGGCCGCCACTCTCCTGTCTTTTGGGGTAAGGAAGTACCTGGAGTACAGACCCTTGCCCTGTGTGGGAGAAACCCTTTCTACAGCTCTGAGAGCCAGGAGGGTTGAGACTTCTGTTTCAAAGCAAGAGTCTCTAAAGGGTTTGCAGGTGGAAAAGATCTGGCTCTCATCTTTGAAATTTTTGAGCTGAGAACCAGACCCTGGCTCACTACTTCCAGGACCCACCTGTCTGATGTTAAGACTCCCAGTCCTGTTAAGTAAGCCAGCCTGCCCCTCACAGGTATGGAGAGCCGACCTGGGCATCCCATCAGGGTGCCTGTTTGGCAGGGGCTTTAGGCTGAGGGGTAGAGCAGGCCTGCTCATACCCGTCTACCTCTCCCTCTGAAGAACCCCTCTGAGCATAGGCTGAAGAGGAGGAGGCCTGGGTCTGGTAAAAGGCCTGTGAAAGGCCTGCCCTACCCCTGTGGGCTGCCTCTGAGGAGTGGCCTGCCATTCCTTGGCTTGTGCACTCCTATAAGTGGTTCTATATTCATCCATTTCTTCATATAATTCTCTGTCTGATCCCCAAACAGAGAATTTCCCACCAGGAAAATCCATAGCCTTAGACTGGGTATCCTGTGACAAAGTAGTACACCTGAGCCAGGCCAATCTATGAAAAGCCACAGATGTAGCCATGACTCTAGAGGATACATCATTAGAATCCACTGCAGCATGGAATTGCACCTTAGATGCCTCAATACCATCAAGAGCCACCTGCTCCAGCTCCTTTGCGAGCTGGTCAGGGACCCGTCTAGCTAAGGCCATGACAGTATCCCATCTAGATTTCTGGTATCTCGCAACATAAGTCATATAGTTTGCTTGTCTGAGTCCCAAAGATGCTGTCATTGTTTTTTGGCCATGGCATCAATCTTCCTGGAGTCCTTGTCAGGAGGATGTGAGCCAGGGAATATTAGCTTTATCACAGGCTGCAGCCTGAACTACCAACATGACTGCATTGCTGTGAAAGAAAATCTGTATCAGGACCTGACAAAGTGTACCTCCTGTCCATCTTTTTATCTACAGGAGGCACAGAATTAGGAGCTTTTAAAATTTTTATTGTTTGTTTCCTAAAAGATTTATGTAAAGGGATGGACAATCTCCTGGACTCTGGGATATCCATCATCTCTACATAGTCAGGCTCCTCTTGCTCATCCAAAGCCTCCTCTAAGGGAAGCTGGAGGGTCTCAGCAACTTTTTATAAAACAAAAAATGAGAAGGGACTCAGAAAGCCTAGGGGAGATTCACCTGAAGGTCTGTCTGGGGAGATGTCCGGTTCAATGGGCACATCCAGACTTTCAAAGTCACATTCACACTGATCATAATCATCCTCCCCTCCTCTGGTTCATAAAAATCTTCTATATCATATTCTTGAACGGTGGAACCGACCGAACTGACCTTTTGCCAGATAGTGGCAGTTCGGAGGAACCGGGACAGTGACTGGACAATCTGTATTGCCCTGGCTATCTCTGCAGCAGTTGGAGAAGGAATTTTGGACTCCACACCTACTGACTTTCTAGTTCTCTTTGCTGGAACTGGCTCCTCAGAGTCAGCTTCGTTGCCGAGGAAGTCTGGCCCTGGTCAGAGGGCACTCCCTCCAGTTTGGCTGGCACCGAACTGGGCTGGCCATCCGGGTCAGCGGACTTTGGCCTCTGGTTCCTGAGCCTACCAACTCTCTTATTTAGGGTGGCTGCAGGGAAATTCTTGCAAATCTGGCAGTCTGCATTGAGGTTGTCAAACCTCAGACAATAAACACATGTGGTGTGTGGGTCAGCCATCTCAAAGGCTTCCTCACAGACACTACAGTGTTAAACCCAGTGGCCAGGTTTTTCTTTTGGGTTTCTCAGACATAATGCCAGCCTAACAAAAACTTTCCCTTTTGATGGCACTGCCAGCAAGACACCCTTATCGGTTCCCAACGTGTCACGGGTCGTGGAAAAAAGCGTAATGAAATCCGTTTTTAAAACCGATAAACACGGGAACCGCATTCTAACAAGCCTTAAAAGGCTTTAAAACCAAGTTTAAATACAATTTGATCGGTTCAAACCGAACCGATAAACATTTACAAGTTCCACACAAAAACCTAACTATTACTTACAATACCATAGACAGAGCTTGAACCGATCGGTTTACGGTTAAAATAAATAATATCATCGGTTAAATTAAACCGAGAAAAGACATTTAAACCAAGAAATGAACTGAGCAGCAGGAGGAATCTCGGGCGACTGTTCAGTGAGGCGGAGTAAAGAATCTGATGGTTTCGGTTTGAAACCACCCTAACAGAACTTCCTTAACCGAGCTCGCGCTCTAGGTTCCATGCTCTGCATGGAAGTTAACTCTTTCACCTCGGAGCAGTTCTAATGGTGGGACAAACTGCATCTGTCATAATATAGCAAGACTTCATGTTGTTTGAATTGTATTTCTTTCTCAGACTGAGTTTATTTGCTATATAGGGCCAAATGAGCTTTGATGCAGTTCGAGGAGGGGGAGGTCTACCTACATTTGAAGCCAGTGATGTTCTCCAATTCCTGGCTCAACTCTCCATAATGCAAGTAAATATATCCTACACAGATCCAGTGGAAGCAGGTATATGGCTGTAGGTTATGCTTTGCATGCAGTCCTATCTCGCAGACCTCACCAGGTCTTCCCCTGCCACCAAATTCACCAAACAGGTCTATTCCATTACAGGTCCTGCTTGCCCCACTAAATTTGTCTGTTCTACTAAACGTATCTATGCCATTGAACTTTTGTGCCCTGGCGAAAAATTGCCCGCTGCATCATTGACTCTTCCTGTTCAATTACTCAGACTACTTGCTCCATGGCGTTATCTGCCCGTTACCCCAGTGATTGGAGAACTGGACTCAGAGGTTGAGGGCATAGTGACCAGATGGATTGCTGCAAACATTCTGCACAGCAGGCATAAAGAATATAAACCAAGCCAGTAATGCCTGGGCATCAGCTTGTTATTTCTAACTGATAATTAGTAATAGATTGCAGTGTGTTTGATTCTGTATTGATTGATTAACATTTATGATCTGATATCAATAGATTTTAGTGAGTATTCATTTTGTATTCATTTTTAACAATTTATAATCTAGCAGATTAATTCTGCAAGTTTAAAACTTAAGTACTTATTTTTCTTTTTCTTCCAACTTTGAATGAGAGTTAAATACTGAGGTAGACTTGCAATTTTCCAGACATGCTGTGCCTCATGAATTCTGAGCGTGACTCTCTCAACTTCAGACACCTGTTAGGTACTTTCCACTGTAACCACAGGCAGTATATTTTAGCTGCCCAATCTAGCCATAAGGGGTCAGCGAGTGGTCAGCCCTATCATATTGTGGGATTACCTGACCACCTGAGCAGTCACGAGCAGTCAACCTTGTCCTTTTAGGTGAATAATTAACCACATGAGTGGTCAACCTTGTCCTATTGAGTAAACAAGTAACCACAATGAGTGGTAGTTGTTCACACCTCTGTCCTGCCAAGTAAACAACTAACCACAATGAGTGTCCAGCTGTTCACACCTCTGTCCAGAGTGTGATCTTTCTCAAGCTGTGCGTCTCACTGAGAGCACAGCTCTACTTAATGTCTGGGAAAGTCACCTGGCCATCTCTGATACAAACACCATGATGTCAGGCCAAGGCTATAGTCCAAATAATTCTCTATATCAGTCAGATGTCTCTGGGTCATTGACAGCTTTCAGCATTTAATCACTGATTACTGGTCACCTGGTTTGTAAAACTGCTAGCAGCTAAAACTATCAAAGCATCTGGCCCTCCTATTTTTCTGCCTTGATAGAATATATAAACCCCCAGAAATCAAGTCAAGGTAAGGAGTCTCAGAGAGAACCAGAGTCACCTCAACTCTAAGGATCTCAGTTGGACATCTCTTGGTACTGGTTGTGAGTTTGTTACCTTCACCTTAGCATAGGGCCTGAGGCTGACATTATGCCTGCATTTATTTTTAATTTCTTTTATTGCAGTGAATTTTTACTTGTCACAAATAAATTATTTTCTGCTTTTGCACTGCTGTTCAGATAAAATTGTAACTGCATTTAAATTGTAACTGTCTATCCATATTAATGCCAAAACTGCTCCATAAACTCTAAACATTAATATCAAAAGTAAAAATATTTTCTAACAATGAATTTATGTTTCTATTTAATATTATAAAGCTTAGGACGCTTAGTCTAGAAAAGGATAACCTAAGAAGTGAATCAGAATTAGGCTTCTGTTTCGTTGCTCATGCCAGTACTCTTAAAATAACAGTCCCAGGTTATATTCATATGGTAAATTACAGAGATTTTCAATGTCCTGAAACCTTACATAAATATTTGGGTTGGTGTATCATTGATTCTGATAAGAAACATTGGTATAAAATATATGACTGTCCCAGACACATGCTCACAGATGGGTTTAAAGTAAATGTGAGTATATTTGAGGAACTAGGAAGGACCCATTGCCCACTGACTAATAATCATACCTGCAAGGGAATAATAGACTTTAATGAACACACTACCTTCATAGACCAAGATCAAATAGTCTTGGTCAGTCAGGTGTCAGACAGGATAACTGTGGCAGGTGGTTAGATCATGACACAGGTGCCACCCTGCAAACCCTTTGTGTCTCCACTCCAAACAAAATTCATCCTGACCTAGCCCAACTAGTGGCCAACCTACAGGGACTGCCAGTCTCAGAAGGTCACGTGAAAGCCGTGGTACATGAGATTGAGCAAGGAAGTTATATCGGAGAGCTGGAAGGCACTCCATTTAACTCAGTTATCATGGCATATTTTTGAAGAATGAATTCAGACACTGTCCCTGAGAGGAAGGATTGAGTATCCTTTCTAGTACATTATTAGTTATTGTTTAGTCTGAATGGGGGTTAACTGGCTGTAAGGTTGCACAAGTTTTGTTATTTAGTTAGAGCATCAGGATACTGTCAGGTGTTGTGGACTTATTTATGTAACTCAGCTACCTTATCCGTCAATACTTACGCTGCTCATTCATCCTACTAAAGTTCAGATTGGCAAGTATTCTGGACCGATTAAGGCGTCCTTGCCTGTGAGGTAGTTGAGTGGGACAAGATGACAGAGACCACGTGCAGAATAAATGCACCATATGTGCACAAGAGCATGCTTCACGAACATAGCAATGTAAACCCTTCAGTACTGACTCCTGTAACTCAGTTTTCCCTGCATTTTCAGGTAGCAGATTTTTGTTTTGTTTATACATTTACAATAAATGCATAAGACCTACCATGGGCTATCTTAGCAGTGACTGCAGGAGCACACACCTGTGATTGTATATTGGAAGATGCAAAAGGAGGGACAAGGTTTGCTGCAAGATGGTAGAGATTTCTATTTCTTTCCTGACCTGAGTTTCTCTGCTAGATAGGTCCAGAATAGCTTTGATGCAGTTCGGGCTGCAGGGATGGGGGTGTCTGCCTTATGCATAAAATCAGCCACATGCTTCAATTCACAGCTCAACTCTGCATCACATATGTAAGAAATATATACTTACACATATGGTGTGAGCAGGTAAATGGCCATAGGTCATTGAGAAATATTTTCCAGAGCAAATTTGGACACTGTCCCTGAGGGAAGGATTGAGTATCCCTCCTAGTACATTATTAATTATTGTTTGGTCTGAATGGAGGTTAACTGCCTGTAAGGTTGTACAAGTTGTGTTATCAGGTGGTTTTGATCATTCCTTGAGGATAGGATTTAGAGGGTGGTGTCTTTATTTTCCTCGGCTCCATTCTACCTATCCCTGCAGGGTGCCACAGGATCCATCTTGGCACCCTTGTTGTTTACAGTGTATATGCTGCCATTGGGAACCATTGTTAGGTGGTAGAGCTTGAGTTTTCACTGCTATGCAGATGATACTCAGCTGTACATGTCCTTTGTGCCTGGCCAAGATGATGCTGTCTCAGTCTTTAACAGCTGTCTTGCCGAGATCCAGGACTGGATGAATGTGAACTGGCTGCAGTTGAACCCAGAAAAATGGAGGTGTTGATCATGGGTCCAGGTCATCATGGGGTGGGTGTATTGGCAAGTTTCTCCTTTGGCTTAATCACTGGAGATGTCCAGCTAACCATCTCAGACCGGTGTAACCTCGGCATTATTATTGATGACTGCTTGACCCAAAATCACAGGTGTCTGCAGTTGTCAAACAATCTTTTACTATCTGAGGAATATTGCCGGGTGAAGCACCTGGTTCCTCCTGATGACCTTCCAACCTTGAACCACGCTTCGTTTACCTCCTGCCTTGACTCCTGCAATGCCCTTTACCTGGGGCTACTGGGGGTTGATATCTGCTGCTTGCAACTAGAGCAGAATGCAACAGCCAGGCTTTGACTGGCACCTCTTGGACCAGTCATATAACGATGTGCTCCACGGACTGCACTGGCTGCTGAAACAGTGGCAGATCTCCCTCAAGGTTGCTTTGCTAACCTACAAGGCCCTACACAATCAGGGACCCAGTTACCTGAAAGATCTCCTTCATCCCTACTGTCCCTCCTGCCCTCCAATCCACTGATGAGGATTGCTAGAGATTCCCAGGGTCCATTTACAAACATCGGGGCAAGGGCATTTAGCTTTGTGGCCCTGACCCTGTGGAATTCTTTACCTCATTGGGTAGAAGATTGCCTGACCATTCAAAGTTTTAAAGTTGCCTTGAAATCACATCTTTTCAGCCAGGTATTTACTGGTATTAAGTTGATACTGTATTTATTGTTTTAGTAAAATCTGATTATTTGTGGTTTTACTGTACAGGTGCCTTGGTTTTGAAAGGTGCCTATTATAAATAAAGAAATTGATTGATTGATTGATTTAGTTAGAGCGTCAGGATACTGTCAGGTGTTGTTGGCATATTTCTGTAACTCAGCTTCCTTATCCATCGATGCTTATGAGCTGCTCATTCATCCTGATAAAGTTCAGATTAGTAAATATTCTGGACTGATGGCTTGTCCTTGCCTCGAGGTAGTCAAGTGGGACAAGATGACCAAGACTGCGTGGCAAAATGAAGTGTACCGTATGGGCACAAGAGCATGCTTTACAAATGTATAATGTAAACCCTTCAGCACTGGCTCTGTAACTCAGTTTTCACTGCATTTTCAGGCAGCAGATTTTTGTAATTGTTGGTGTTATATATTTACAATAAATACATCAACAGAAAAACACTATATTCATAGTTAAGTAAGTACACAGATAGTTATGCACCAAGTGCAAAGAAATTTCCTATCAATCCACAAGCAAGCCTGCAAGTACAATTATCCTAAACACTTATTGCATCTCAGTAGTTTGCAAAATACTGTTAGGCAACTCCAAAGAGACATGCAGTGAGGATCCAATGTCATACCTGAAGTTACATTTAGGACTATCTGGAGCAAAAGCAAACAACAATTATCACATCACATGAAGTAATAGCTTTATTCTTTAAAGAGGGAGTTGCAAGTCATTTTGTAACCCTAAATTTACTACCTGTTAAATAAAACAAAAACAGTTTCAGTAAAGAGCTACTGATGATGTCACAGCTAGAACTCACAGCCTAGTCCTTCTTGCAAACTACCTTACAAGACCTATTTCTCCCACATTATATAAAACTGCAGTTGTATTAAACATCTGGAAAAGGAAAGCTAACAATGGGTGAGTCACGGCATGCATTTCCATAATATGCAGATGCAAAGCACAGTACTTAAGAATGTGATGGGGGTTGGAATACAGTGTAAACATGGCTTTAGAATGACAAAAATATGTGCAATTTTATAATACTGCCGGATGAGATTTTGAAATGTCACCAGACTACAATTGTGGAATACAGGAATGACACAATCTCAGAAAGTAGGTGGGACACACAATTTTGGAAAGTGGCAGGATGCTAAAATTCCTAATGTGGCAGTGTCATATAGGTTTAGAATGTGCAGATACACAGTTTTAAAATGCAGGAGACACATAGTTGTGGAGGTGTTAGGGATATGTAATTTCGTAATGTGTTTTGGATGGTTTACTTTGGCATGTGGTGTAGTGATGCAAAATTTCAACATGTGGTTGGTATGTTTGATTTTAGATTGTGGTGGCAGCATACAGTTTCAGAATGCGGCATGAATACGAAATCAGAAAGTGGCAGTGACTGAGTTTCAGAGTCTGGTAGCCACATGGAATTTCAGAATAAGGCAGGGATGCATAATTTTAGAATGTAACTTGAGCATGCAAATTTTTGAATGTGGCAGTGACACTCATCTCAGAATGTGGTGGGGATGTGCAGTGTCAGAATATGGTGGGAATACGCGTTTTCAGAATGTGACAATTAAGCAATAATGCACAACAAGGTGTAGCATGTCATGGGATATCATCACATTTCAGGTGGTTGGGCACGAGGCCACAGGCCGAGAGTGTCCAACACCTGAGAAGTGATGATATCCCATGATAACCATACCCCTCCAACTTCATCCCATGCCCTGCTGGAAGATAGCATGTTCCCTGCACATTTTTCCTCCCTGTAAGGTACTTGTGTACCTCTGTCAAATCCCCTCTCCATCCTCTCCTCTGGGAGTGCATATTAAAGTCCTTCAGCCTGTCCTGATAGAACTTGTGATGCAATCCCTATACCACCTTTGTTACTCCATATGACACCTGTGCTGCAGACACTGCACTGGCTGCCGTGCAGTGGTGGATCACCTTTAAGGTCAGCTTGCTGACCTATAGAGTCCTACATGGACAGGGTCTGAGTTACCTACAAGATCTTCCTTGCCCTACTGCCCCTCCGCCCTCTATTCCACTGACGAGGGATTGATAGAGGTTCCCAGGGTACAGTTGAAAACATCTCATGCTCATTCCTTTGTTTATGCTGTGCCTACCCTGTGGAACTCTCTACCTCATCAGGTTCGGGAGTGCCAGATCGTGGAGAGCTTTAGAACTGCACTAAATACATATCTATTTAAACTTGTATTTGGAAACAGTTGAATTAATTAGCAGAGCATGTTGGATTTTATTCTTTGTTTTAAATTTCTGATTTTACATTTGTACAGTGCTTTGACCTTTAAACTGTGCTTTATAAATAAAATTATTATTTATTATTATTATTTTGTTTCCCTCCTCTGAACCTTCTCTACCCTGTCTATGTCCATACATAGGTAAGGTCTCCAGAACTGTACACTGTACTCCAGGTGGGGCCTCACTAGTGTCTTGTATAGTGGAATTATGACCTCCCTTTTCCTGCTGGTGATGCTCCTGCCTATGCATCCCAGCATCCTATTGCTTTTACTTGCTGCCTTGTCGCACTGTTTCCCTACCTTGAGGTCATCAGAGATGATAACCCCAAGGTCCTTTTCATGCTTGGTGCATGCTATATCCTCACCCCCTGACTGATATGTTGTTCCAGGGTTTTATGCCCCATATGCATTATTTTACACTTTTTGTGTTAAATTTCAACTGCCAAACCCTTGGCCATTCTTAAATCTTCCGAGGTCCCTTCTCATTCTGTCCACACCCTCTGGCGTGTCCTTCCTGTCATCAGTGAACAGGGAAATTCTACCTTCTAGGTCCTGCAGAATGTCACTGATGAAGATGTTGAATAGGACCGGTCCCAGCACTGATCCCTGCCATACCATGCTGGTCACTCTTCCCTCTGTGGAGTGACAGACATTTACCACCACCCTCTGTGTCCTGTCACCTATCCAATTACCCACACCACAGTCCTGCCACTCCCATACTCACCAGTTTGTTTACTAGCCTTCTATGCTGCACAGTATCAAAGGCCTTGCTGAAGTCCAGATAGGCAACTTCCACTGCCCTCCCTGATCCACCTCCTTGTCATCCAGTCGAAAAATTCAATGAGGTTGGTCTGGCATGACCTCCCCAGTGAAACCATGTTGTCTTGGGTCCTCTGGTCTGTTGGCAACCAGATGTTCCTCCATTTCTCCTTCAGTAGTGCTTCCATGATCTAGAGCAGACTAGATGGACCAAAGGTCTTCCTTCTGCTATCGCTTTCTATGTAAGCAATAATATCCAACAGAGTGGGCATTATTGGGATATACCGTACCACTCAGGGGGTGTAACGATGCCCGACGCCATAGGCAGAGGCCCTTATAGCCCTGGAAGGTCTGGTATTTTAATAATGCCCACCTGAGGGTATTATTGCACTTAGAAAATGACCATCTTAGCAGTTTTAATAAAGTGCTAAAAGAAGAGAGTAAATGGGCAGAAAAATTAATAGAATTAGTAGAAAAAACATAGTTGAAAAAGTAGTCCATATTTTTAAGGCTGTTCCAGCTCCTGTTGCTCCTCCCACAAGGGTCATTCTGATCAATTGACTGCCCAATACACACACACACACACACACACCACCCACCTGAACAAGAAAATTAAAGTGTAGAAAAAATCCACCTAGCAGACTCTCAGCATCCTTTTAAGTTCTGCCCTTTTGCACTTTTGTAGCACAAGCTATCTGCATGTCATCACCTTTTATGGTTGACAAGGAGCAAGGAGACTCTGAATTACGTGAAAGATCCTGACCCCCATCCCCAATTTGAGCAGCCTCGAGGCTGGGTACAACAGACTGCAACAATACCTTTGTGTTGGTAAGTTAAGGACACAGCTTTTCTTTTTCCCTCAATGGAGGAGCTGCACAGTGAAACCATATGGGAGGAACAGGTTGCTGTGGCCACTTGTATTTTGAAGCAGGCGGCCCCTCACGCATAAACTGATGGACACACTGGTGAGTGGGATCCCTCGCTTCTACTGTTTTGGGTGGAAATTGTAGGCAGTGCCTTTCTATTAAGAGGAGCTGTAGTAAATGCACAGGTGACGAATGTTGGGGGGTGAAGACCAGTAGCTCTTACTAAGCGAGAGAAAAATATGGCTGGGATTTCAGATTTTTCAGGGTGGTTTCAGCCAATTAGAAAATCAGCTGGGCACCACTGTAGAACGCTACACAGTAAAGTGGCACTTGGATTGGCACTTATTTTTGATTGGACATCTACTGAAAAATAGATGCCCAGGTTAGGAGTGGGTTTAACCAATCAGGAGGAAACAGTACATATTCTTGCCATTTTCTAAGTTTCTATGTTTCCCTGCTACTGAAGTCAGGCAGACTGGTCTGTAGTTCCCAGCTTCCTCTTTGTTCCTGCTTTTGTAGAAGGGGACTACATCTGCTGTCCTCCAGTCTTTGGATACCTCCCATGTTTTCAGTGATTAGCTAAACAGGATTGCCAAAGGTTCAGCCACCACCCTCTTAATTCCTTTAAGACCCCAGGGTGCACCCACATCTGGCCCATTGCTTTAGTGACTCATTCCTTCCAGTTCTGTTTGGACCGTTACCATGTAAAGGGACTTGTGTCCATTCTCGCCCCTCCACCCTTGTACTACCTTCAGGCTCACTACCCTCCCTTTCTCAGTAAAGACTGAGCAGCGATATCTGTTCAGTATGTCAGCTTTGCTGTTGTCATTCTCCATGCTGCCCTCCGTCCTCCACCTTGCATTATTTCACACTTTTTGTGTTAAATTTCAACTGCCAAACCATTGGCCATTCTTCAAGCTTCTGCAGGTCCTTCCTCATTCTGTCCACCCTCTGGCGTGTCCTTCCTGTCATCAGTGAACAGAGAAATTCTACCATCTAGGTCCTGCACAATGTCACTGATGAAGATGTTGAATAGGACCGGTCCCAGCACTGATCCCTGCCATACCCCATTGGTCACTCTCCTCTACTCACTACTTTTACGATGTACTCTTCTTTCTGAACTTGGGCTTCCTTACTGACCTTCCTGCCTCCCTTTGTTTCTCCTGGTACTTCTCCCTATCCCTTCTGTCTGTGTCTTTTGTATTGCCTAAATGTAATCTTTTGGCTTTCTCTTTCTCTGCTACCTCCTTGGAAAACAATGATGGCCTCCTTTTCCTTTTCCTTTGCTAACCTGCTTAATGCTTAATTATGTTGCTTTTAATGCTTTAAATATTACCCACTGTTCCTCAACCCCTGATTTCCTCCCTATTACCATTAGTGCCTCTTTCAAGTATGTCCCCATTTTCCCAAAGTCTGCCCTCCTAAAATCCAGGATACATGTTTTATGTGGTTTGGTTTGCTCCTTATGCGATTTTAAACCACATTGACTGGTGGTCACTGTTCCCCATGTGCTTCTGTGCTGTTACCCTATCACACTGTCCATGTTCGTGGCCTGAGGTCCAGTATTGCCTTCTGCTGAGTTGGTTCCATGACCAGTTGCTTAGGAAGGCACCTTGAAGAAGTCCAGGACAAATGTGCTCCTGGTTGATGTGGCTGCTGGGAGGCTCCAGTCCCGTCTGGAATACTAAGTCTCCCACCAGCTCCGCCTCCCCTTGTCTGCCATCCTTTGGATGGCTAGCATTAATTCCCTATCTGTCTCTTCCTCCTAGGCTGGTGGTCTGTAGACCACTCCTGTATGGATAGCTGACCCTGTTTTCCTTTCCAGCTTAACCCACAGTATCTTCCCCCTCCCCATTTTGTTCCTCCTGCATCCCTTGGCCTTTATGTCATTTCTCACATAAAGTGCCACTACTCCCTCCTCCTCCTCCTTCCTACCCTGTCTCTTTTGATGGAATGGAGTAAGTGTTAGGAGTAACAACCACGAGGTACACCCCAAGCCTGATTTGCAAAGATGCAGGAGAGATGAAACCGTAATGTTTTTCCTGTTGCTGCCTGCAGGGTAGGGGTGGAGTGTTGGGTTGGGAACCCTAACACCACATTTCCTACTTTTGTCACTTTAACCTAACCTGCTGCATTAACTAAGTATTTTGCAATGAATATACAGTATATATTACAGGGTGCGGGTATTTAGGGTTATGAAGGCACTTCTATGTTAAACTCGAACTTTTGTACATTAATAACTTTGGACCCAATTAGGAGTTTTGCATGATATTTGGTATGCATGGTGGGGCATGGTAGATCTCTTGATTTGCCAAATTTTGTTTCAGTCGGACTTACAGTTTTGTACACCAAAATGTTGAAAAATGCACTTTTGCCAATTATGTAAGCAGTTTTTTTATTTTGTCCATGGTGCTCGTGGCTGTTGTGTACCGTGCCACACTGCAACATGGCTCATTGAAAAGAGCTTAGGTCCAAGGAATATGCCGCTTTTTGTTTGGTGAAGAAATATTAAGTCATTCAAAAGTTATTAAACTTTTATGTTCTCATTATAAGTCAATGGGAAAATTCATATGGTTATTTTGTGAGCGAAGAATGGGGTTTTGGCCATCTGGTCCCTCCTCGTGATCAAAGAATTTGCAGGCTCGTGATCGAAGAATCTTTGACCCCGAAATTCTTTGATCGTGATGGCCATCTCTTTTTTCACTTCTGGCTGGAAAATTTAAATTTCTTGCCTCGGGGACTTCTGAAGTAAAACTATTGTGGGGTTTACTCAAGGGTCTTCCCTCTAATGAGCCACATCTGTGGTTTTCTTCAAAATGGTCAAAAATAGAGTTTTACACTTTTTATTCTTTGATTGTGAGCCTGCAAATTCTTTGATCGTGAGATTCTTTGATCATGATCTTTGATCATGAGGTCAAGACCAGATGGCCATATAAAAAATAAATTTCCCAGCCCAGGGGTGACCTAGAAATACAAACTAGGATGGATTTTGCTCAGGGGCTTTGTTTTATCGAACCATGCTGGCGGTTTCATGTATTTATGTGTAAAATTTGAATGACACCATTTTGTATTCTTTGATCGTGAGCCTGCAAATTCTTTGATCGTGAGATTCTTTGATCACAATCTTTGATCGTGAGGTGACGACCAGATGGCCAGATTAAAAAATAAATTTCTCAGCCCAGGGATGATCTAGGAACACAAACTAGGATGGGTATTGCTCAGGGAGCTGTTTTATTGAACCATGCCAGTGAGCCAACAAATTCTTTGATTGTGAGTGACGACCAGATGAAAAATTAAATTTCTCAGCCCAGGGCTAACCTAGAAACATAAACTAGGATGAGTTTTGCTCAGGGGCTTTGTTTTATCGAACCGTACAGGTGGTTTCATGTATTTATGTGTAAAATTTGAATTTCACGATTTTTATTCTTTGATCATGAGCCTGCAAATTCTTTGATCATGAGCCTGCAAATTCTTTGATCACGATCTTTGATTGCAAGGGAGAGACTAGATGGCCAGATCTGAATGCAACAGATAGGCCAATTTTAACAATGTTTAAAATTAAATATCTCGAAAGCGGATTGGTCCTTTTACTTAAAATTTGGAGGTGTTCACAGGATGTCCTGTACATGGGAATTATAGTGTTTACATGTTGGACAATACATTTTTATGGAGCTATTGTGTGGCACAGTTTACATTTTGCAAACAGCGTTTTCCATTGTGGTAGTGGCTTAAAATTTGTAGGGTAGCTGGCCTTACTGCTGTGAATGTACTTTTAGTCATTAGGTGTGTAACATGTCAACAGATGTGGAATTCTGCCACTACAACAAATGAAAATTTCAAACTTTCAAGCGTTATATCTCGGAGACGGTTTGCTCTTTTACATTGAAATTTGGAGCGTCTTCAGGGGATATCCTGTGCATCTGAATTATGGTGTTTAGCTGTTGTTAAATTAATTTGCTACCAGATATTAGCGTAACACACTTTCTGTTTTCCATATGGTGTTTTGCATTGTGGTAGTGGCTCACATTTATAGGGTACCTAGTGTTACTGCCATGGAGGTGATTTTCAGTGGTTAGGTGTCTGACATGTAAACAAGTGTGGAATTATGCCACTCTGTTGAATGAAACTTTGTTTTGTTTCAAGATTGGTGGGGCATGGGGCCTGGTGCCCCACACTCCCATATGTGCTCCACCAATACATATTCAATAGTTGCAAGCCCAGCTCCCACCAACTTGTCGACATTCTGCTTTCTATTCTTTCTCAAAAAGTAAGGAAATTCTATACAAAAAACTGTGTTAATGCATCATTTAGGGTTGAAGCATAAAAGGTCAGGAAATGAGAGCTTTAGGCTGCCCCCTTTGTGTACCCCTCCCTCCTCTTGAGATTGACAGATGACAGGGTGTGTCATTGGTGTTATGAGGCCTAAATGTCACCCCATTCTTCTTTACTGTGGCTTGTGAATATGATTACACATGGACAGGGTGACATTTAGGCCTCAAAACCCCAATGACACACCCCTCGTCTGTCAATCTTGGGAAGAGGAGGGGCTGAAGGGGAGGGGAACCCTAAAGGTCTCATTTCCTGACTTTTATGCTTTAACCCTAAATGATGCATTAACTCAGTTTTTTTTTTGCATAGAAAATATATATATATATATATTCACATACATACTGTACATATATAATTGTTCTTACATCCTTGTCTACTTCAGTAGATGGTTTCAAGCACATTTCTTGTGTCTCCTGCTGGTCTAGTTTTCATTTCCCTGGCTTCATACATTTTAGGAACAGGTTATGGTTTGCCTGTTCACAGCAAACATTGAAGTATTTGATGAAATCTGTGGAATTTTCTATTCAGTTCCCTTTTTTAAAATTCTGAATTCAGATTTCTTCTTTTATCTTGTGAGTTTCAGTTGAACCATAAGCAACTTCATCCCATTTTTAGATTGTTCTAATCTCTGTTCTGGTATGGTGAGCCTTACTGCACCTTAAAGTCTAAGTCACAACTTTAACTGTGACTGTGCCTCAGGCCTAAAATCTCATTCAGGTTACATTTAACTTAGGTTCAGTAAAAGAATGACAATCTTTGCACTGTTGTGATTTTTGTTTGTAGGATAGTATCTATCTATCTATCTATCTATCTATCTATCTATCTATCTATCTGACAGTATCTATTATATTCTAGTCTATCTAACTATATGTCTGTCTGCCTGTCCTGTCTGTCTATCTATCTATCTATCTATCTATCTATCTATCTATCTATCTATCTATCTATCTATCTATCTACAGATAGTATCTGTCTGTCTTCTTGCCTGCTTGCCTGCCTGTCTGTCTCTGTCAGTCTATCATCTATCTATCTAGAGACAGTATCTCCTATAGATAGTATCTGTTTGCCTGTCTATCTTTCTGCAGATAGTGTCTATTTATATACCTGTCTATTTACAGATATTATGTCGTCTGTCTACAGTATCTAGCTGTTTGCCTGTCTGTCTGTCTATCTACATCTATCTAGCTATCTACAGATAGTGTCTAGCTATCTGTCTGTCTGTCTGTCTATCTATCTATCTACAGACAGTATCTATCTATAGATAGTATCTGTCTGTCTATCTATCTGCAGATAGTGTCTATCTATATATCTGTCTATTTACAGATAGTATGTCTGTCTGTCTACAGTATCTAGCTGTCTGCCTGTCTGTCTATCTAGATCTGTCTATCTACAGATAGTGTCTAGCTGTCTGTCTGTCTTTCTATCTGTCTGTCTATCTATCTACAGACAGTATCTAGCTATCTGTCTGTCTGTCTATCTATCTACAGACAGTATCTACTATCTGTCTGTCTCTCTGTATGTCTATCTATCTGTCTATCTGTTTGTCTGTCTGTCTATTTATCAATCTACAGACAGTATCTAGCACTAGCTGTCTGTCTGTCTGTCTGTCTGTCTATCTATCTATCTATCTATCTAGTTTGGACTATACTGTGGTTCCACACATATTCCTGTATTTTATGAGAAAATGGAGTAAACTGCAAGGAAATTCTTGTCATGGACATGCATAACATATATGGGAAGTTCAGGTTCCATAAGGGACTAGAAAGGGTGTGTAAAACAGGACAGACTGGATGGACCGATGGTCTTTTTCTGTAGACATTTTCTCTGCTTCTGTGTTTCTTTCTTGTTCTTTTGTGTTGGTGGATATTATTTCAGAAGCATTCTGTTCCTCATACATTTCATTGTTTTACCTTTTAATAATTTATTTAAAAAATCAATAGGTTCTATTCATTCTCTCTCCTTGGAAAAAAGAAACAGAGGTGGTTTGGAGCCAGTACTGCTGTTTATGCTTTCAGTGCACATGGCATCATACTTGGTGCCATGTGCATAGTGCATGCTGGTCCCCAAATGTCTAGATCTCATAGGATCTTGTTGCCTCCAGCCCTGAAACCAAAGAGCGTGGTTCTATGGAGAACTATTCTTGGAGCTCTGGAGTTATGGCAACTAGCTTTCTTTTTAAGCATACTCCCTTAATTACCAGAGCTTCCCCTTAACTGTGACTTCTGTCTGACACTCGTCTTATAAAGTTTTCAACTCTAGGTGGGACAAAGCCTATGGGAAACAGCAGCAACTGGGTTGACAGTCTTTGACCCAACCTCCACTCACAGTCTCTCATACTCACAGGGAATAGTTAACATAAGTACTTTTACACTGACAAATTCCCTTTGCAAAAGAACTTTTCTTTACCAGCTAAAGTTTAATTACTTTGTTATGGACAGCCATTGGCGCAGGGGTGGGGCTACCGCTCAGGATGCTGGTGATCCGGGTTCAAGAATGAGTCACTGGTGGACTGGCCTGGGGGCTGAAAGGGTGAGCATCCACAGGGCAGTCACCCTCACCAGATAGAGAGGGCTGACAATCACTGCATGGGTGCCTCGTGTGGAAGTACAGGAAGTGCAGTTCAGGCATGCCTCGCTGGTTGTGTGCTTGTGTGCTGTTGTTCACACCACTGACACCAGAGGGAGAAGGAGGAACAGTTAAAAATACTGGCAGGCTGTAGTATGATGTGAACACTTCACAGGTCCCATACCTGCCAACCCGGCTCTCCCCCAATCACAGATTCAGTCCCTGCCAGGTGTCCAGGTGCTTCCCATAATCATGGATTCAGTCTCTAGCCACTGACCAGACTCTTCCCTCGATCTCCAATTTGGTCTCTTTGGAATTCGGCCAGCCCCAATAGCCTCACAGTTGGGTCATGCATTGGGTTCTAGGGAAGAGGTAACTCCTGGGATTGTGGGGAGACAGGGCTGGAGGTGCCGGCTGAAGAGGGCACCTGTAGGAGATGGAAGACAAAACTAATTAAAAAATACTTTGTCATTTCAAACTTTATAAATGTTCCCAGGGTGACTATTTATCTTTTATAAAAGCATCCTGCATGTTTTCATCTGGGGCTATCCCTTGAACTCTAACAGGTCCTGAGCCCTGGGCTCTTGTTCACCTTTTCCTGTGCTACTGCTAACCCATTAGCACAAGGATCTATCAACAGGCAAATACAAGAGGTCCAAACAGCAATAAACCAGGGATTTTAACAATGCAGAATAACCCAGGGCTGAATGTATGCATTGGGATTAAACTTTATAGCAAGGGGGCTCATAAGAGCTCTGCCTTTAAATTGAGCCCCCCTTCCCATTATAAGTCAAAGGAAGTCGCACGTGGGCTACCAGGTCTCACTTCAGAACTGGGGTCGAGCACTGGCTAGCAGCCCAGTAATTCCAGCACTGGCTGAACCTCTGTTTTCCTGCAGTAATTGGAGTGGAGGGACAAAAATGAGAAGAGAAAGGAAGAAAGAGGAAAGAACAGAGTTCTCCTTGGGTGGCAATCCAGGAGAGATAGCAGGAAATACAGATACAGTAAAGATGGACATTGCCCAGCTAACAGATAAGATAAGATAAGGTGTGTTTGAGTGTTCTCATTTCATTTTCTTGTGACCTAGTGTAGATAGCTTTTACTTCAGTAAAACTTCCTTCGCTATTCAGACTGGTACCGTGTGGAAGGCCTTATCATTGCAGCACTGTCTGCCATCTGTGTCTCTAAGCCTCTTCTTAAAATAACAAAACATGGAACCACCTCTCTCACAAGCAGGCAGTGATGTGTCAGTCTGTTGCAGCCTAAGGCAAAAGTGCATATATTGCTAAATGCAGTGCTAATCTAGTGTACTGTAGTAGATACTAGATACACTGACTGCTGGGTTGGAAGCATACCTCTCAACTGTCCCTGATTTTTCAGGGGCGTCCCTAATTTTGCCTCAAATTTCCCTCTGTCCCTGGTAAAATTTGAGTTTTTGTGACAGAACAGTGGGGATTAAAAGCACAAAATAATGTCAAACATTAAAGTTACAGATGTGTTCTTCTTCAAAAATGTATCTTAATACAAATTCCTTTATTCTATCAGCTTTCTGAGTGAATAGTACCAGTTTCTAAGATGTGTCCCTGATCTGGGGTCTTTGTCCCTGATTTTTTAAGCTGTGTCCCTGATTCATGAGGCAAGAGGTTGAGAGGTATGGTTGGAAGACTGTCCAACCTCAATCCCATGATCAACTAGCTCTTTCGAGGTTGGTCTCCATAGCAGACCATTTCCTACTGGGAATGAAGTCAGAAGTGTTTTTGTAGTTGTCCCATTGAAATGCATTCGGGACTGGAATACACCTTTTATGGCTGTCAGAGAATGAGTTGTGCCTTGCTATTGCTCCTGCAGCTGTCTGTAACACTTTGCTAACCTTATAGTGGCTATAAGGAGGAGAGTCCATGAGAATCTGCTGAGGAAGTGGAGCTTCTATCATGAACATGCAGATGATACCTAGCGCCCCTCCACCATGATGATAAGAATGAGAATGAATGAGCTCAGAGAGGAAGTACAATTAACAGTTACTCTGTAGAGTTTTGGCAATGGAAAGCTAGCCTGTATTTCATTTCTAAAAAATGAAACTGTCTGTATAAAACTGAAACTTTTCATGTTACTAAATACTGCAGCACACGGGCCAAAGATCAGCATAGCTGTGGCACCATTTAATGCTTGTAAGAACTAAAAGTATCTCTCCCAACCTCTGTTATAATGAAAAAACAAAATAGCTGAGTTTCCAGTCAGTTCAGTAGCATGGTCACAGACTAGGAAAAGAAAAGAAAGAGGGGAGCAATAAGTGACTGGAGCAAGAGGGGCGGTGTGAGGCAATTTGCAAAACGTTTAGCTAATATGATTTTATACACACTGTATCCCAAAGTGTTTTATAAGGCACAGGAGTTCCATACTGGTAGCACAGAGAAATGAAGAACAGAACAGAATTTCCAGGGCCCAAGCTGGTCCAACATGGAATAAAATAAAATCTGGCCCTCTCCCAACTACCTGATGGGTCTAGTGAGCCGCACTCAGTCAGAGAATTAAAGGTCATCCTTCCCTCCCAAAGCAACCTGATATATCCATTCTCCAAACCAGCCCATCAGTAAATTAAAAGAAACAAAAAAACTGGCATCCTCCCCAACAATCTGGCAGGTCCAATGCCCAGTCTGGCCTATTAATGAATTAAAAATCAACTGTCCACCTCACTGTAACTACCTGATGGGGCCCATGCCTAACCTAGCCCATGTATTAATCCAAACAGAGATAATGAGAAGCAGCAACAAAGCGATGAGTGGAAGGTGAAATAGGTAGGGTAATAAATACTGCTCTCCCACATCCATCCACCTCATGTCACAGTGAGGGCTCAAATGCTGCACTGGTAGCTTGAGGCTGCTGCCACACTTCTGCTTCTACCACTGACATGCATGCTCCAACCCAGCCTGTTGTGCAGAATGGCCTGCCCAACCCAGCCTAGCAGGAAACAAAACA
The DNA here is from genome assembly GCA_016271365.2 of Neoceratodus forsteri. NCBI lineage: Eukaryota > Metazoa > Chordata > Ceratodontiformes > Ceratodontidae > Neoceratodus > Neoceratodus forsteri. The sequence goes on along the minus strand of JADMNL010000024.1, from coordinate 117,272,939 downwards.
AAATCTGTCCCCTCCCACAAACTACCTGATGGATTCAGTACCCAACCCAGCCCAGAATAAAAGAACTCTGGCCCTCTCTTCCACCTACCTAACAGGCACAGTGTCCAACATGATCTGTTAGAGAACTTAAAATGTGTCCCTCCTCCTGTTCTTCCCAACAACCCGATGATTCCAGGGCCAAACTCGAACCATCAGGGAATAAAAAGGAATTAATAAAATCTAACCCACTCACTTCAACAACCTTGCAAATCCTAAGCCCAACCGCCTATCAGGGAATAAAACAAGCATTTGTCAATGCCAAATGTTGCCTGCTTGTATGTGCTGTTTAGGTATTTGAAGTCATTGGAGTGCAAATATTGAAAATTTGCGAACTTACAAGCGTTGAGTAGGAACTGCGCAATGCACGCCAGAAACAGTCATTTTAGGAATTTTTTCACCATATTTTCAACATAGTCATTTTAAGACCTCTGCTCATGAACAGTGTCACTGTGATTTTCCTGTGTCCCATACATTGATTTACCAACTAAGCCATTGTGCACTACACGGCGGAAACACGTGCTGGGCAGGATGTGAAAATGGCAGCTGTACTGCTACTAAGGAGGTGTGGTAAAATGTCAATGTTGAAAATCGGGAGTGAAAATATTGAAAATTCATGAACTTATGGCGTGCATAGGAACTGCATAGCGTGGGCTCAGTAAAACAGTCATTTTAGGAATTTTTCACCAAATTTTTCAACATAGGCTTTTGAGAGCCACCTTATGAACACTGGCAGTGTCATTTCATCACTCAGCCCTGAAAGGTGATTTCACGAGTGACAGAGAAATCACCTTCAGGCCCGATCAACGCCATGACAGTGCAAGAATTCATGAGGAGGGGTCCAACAACCCTATGTTGAAAAATTTGGGCCCAAAATTCCCAAAAATGCCTGAGATATGCAATAAAAGTTGAAAATACCCTATTTATTCCATTATACAGCTTACCTGCATTTCCTCAGTTTGTGGTCGGCTTTGAAGAGTGCAGGACGTGTTCCCGGTCCACTGATGATCGTTAGCCGAGCTCGAGGTAAGTATGGGGTGAGGGGTGTGGGGAGGCAGGGTGCACAGTGGGTGGTGTGGGTGGGGGCAGTGAGACTAGGAGGACCATTTTTATTTACAGGGTTTTTTTTTTTTAAATTAAGACGACAAGGGACGCTTGCCACGCTGAGGTGGGCTCCCCAGCATGGCAGCTGGAAAGACTGTTTGTGGGACTGGAGCTGATGGGGATTGGGTGCCCCGTCGGCTATAACAAGATTTGCCACGCTGGGCTGGGCTCCCAGTGTGGCACCTGGAAAGATTTTGGGGGCGGCAGCGTGAGCCAACGGGGATTGGGCACCCCCATTGGCTTTATTTTTTTTGCCACGCTTGGATGGGCCCCAGTGTGGCACCTGGACAGCTTTTGTGGAGTGGAGCCGACAGGATTGGGCACCCCGGCCGGCCATACAGTGTGTGCGTGGGGGAGGGAGCGTGATCAGCATGCAATATGCGTGCTTGCATATGTGTGGTGTGTGTGTGTGTGTGTGTGTGGAGGAGGAGAACTCTGCTCACTGGAGCGGAGCTCTCCCTTTCAATTGTATGCCATTGCATTTCGACTGCTGTCATAGACAGCTGCAGCAGTCATTGGAGAACTGAGGCCGTGCTGCAAACTCACTGACTGAATTGAAGATGGGGTGCCACACTCCGAAAACTCAGATGATGGCACTATGTTTCTTGCACTTGCTTGCAAGCAACAAAAAGATATCTCCTCCCCCAAACTACCTGATGGGGTTGATGCCCAACCTGGCCAATTAAGGAATTAAAACAAATCTGGCCCTCTCAAATCCAAGTACCTGACAGGTCTGGTGTCCAACCAAGACCATCACAAAACAACAAATAAACATGGTGATGTGAGAGGGTTATAAGTGGGTTTGGTGCTGGGGATAAAACTAACTGCCTGGTGTTGGATGGACTTGAACCACTGTGTCCAGGATATGGAGCCTCACTGGAAAGCAGTGCCGCTGCAGCAAAGCCCTCCCAGTGGGCACTGTATGCACAAAATCTGTAAAACTGACATTGCATGTGGTCCTCATATATCTACAGTTATAATAGACTGGTCCTACAGCAAGGTCTGCTACAAAAATAAACAAAGACAGCAACATGAAAAAAAACATGACCTATCTTGTTCACATCAGCTAAATCTTGTTTATTTAGCTACTTGTAGATTAGTATTTGCAATGAGAAGTTACTTTTATGGGGTGTCTGTATAGTAATATTTCAATCATGGTGGATGTGATATCCTATGACATTTGTGTAAGTTGGTATTTATTTTAATTATGTATTAACAGATGTAACTTTTATGCACAATGGCATGATGACTTTGAGATAGGACTCGTTCCTCATAGTATTTTTTCCTTTTATCAAGGTTTCTACACAGGAAGACAGCTCTTCAGCCTTGTTCCCCTCCTAGTATAGTGCAGCGGTTTAGGCTCTGAGCTGCAAACCTGGAGACCTGGGTTTGAATCTCACAGCCCCACTTGCATACTGTGTGACCCTGAGCAAGTTATCTAACTTCCTTGTACTCCCAGGTCACATCTGGAAAAAATTTCAGCATAGTGTGCCTTTCCTAGTTAAACAATTTCCCTTTCTCTTTCCTTTCTCCTGATCAAGCATCACCACTCCCAGACCTGCCTGGAGCAGCAATCCCACCAGCTTGCCCCAGTGGCAGTGCTGGAGGCGGAGAGCGATCCCTCCTGCCAGTCTCACATCCAGATGGCTCCAGTGGTCCTTGTGATGGCATAGGCGGGAAGGTTCGCAGGGTTATGTAGCCCCGGTACGCTTTTCTGTTCCCATGCATGTTAATGCAACATAAAGGCAATTCTTGTGGGGGTAGGAAGAAATAGGCTGTTGGTTAACTAGGATCTGCTGCCTATCCTGCAGGTAGGAAATGGGCAGACTAGATGGGCCAAGCGGTGCTTATCTGCCGTCTAAGTCTATGTTTCTATGTTTCTATGTTATATTTGTGAGACCGATCCTACAGTAAGATCTGCTATAAAATAAAACAAGCATTTGTCAATGCTGAACGTTAGCTTAGCAGGTATTTGCAGTGGTATCTGGCACTTGGACATGGCTTTAAAAATCAGTGACAAAGAAGTAAAATGAGGGAGACAGTTTCACAAGTGGTTCTATTGCCTGAAGCAGGCAGCATAACAGTATTGGTGTAAAATACTTTGTCTGCAGAAGAGCAAGTCTGTAACTCTGTTACCCACTGTTCAGTCACAGAAACAAATTGTAGTAGGGACAGAAACATGCTAAGGCAAAGTCTCGGACATCCCTGAATATACATATATATATCTCCCCTCTCCCTCTCCCTCTCCACCCCCAAACCCCTCTTCTACAGGTGCTTTTCAGGCTTGGCCGTACTCTGCCACAGAAAAGCTCAGAGTTGAAAGGCAGAGGGGTAAGTGCATTAGGGCGCTGGTGGGGGAGGGCAAGACGTGAGGATATTGGCTACACCAGAGAGAGTATTTAAAATATAAGTAAAAAAAAGGAGCAGTTGATTTCATCAGGGCAATACAGTGTATTTGGGACTGAAGGACAAGAGGGCATACGGGGTGGTGGGAAGGGGAGGGATTAGTTAGCAAAGAAGCATTTGTTTTATTTACTCATGGAGAGTGGTAAATGTGTGAAGAAGGTGCCAGATGATGTGGTGTAAGTCAAGAGTGCTGAAACTTTAAACTCAAGCTGTATCACTTTCTCCTGTAATATATACTCTTTCAGTTGCCCCCTTTATGAGGGATCACCTCATTCTACCTCCAAGTATTACTGTGTCCCACATAAACAAGGTGCTGTCAATTGAAAATGTATAGCTGCGTGTTCTTTCTATTAAAACAGTTCCACTTCAGTGAAAGGGCAGGGCAGCTTTGGCACTTCTCCTAATCCACTGCTGTTTTGTGTGCGATCATGCATTGGTATTTCAGCTAGTGGTGCCGATTACTGGAATACTTTGTAGTGAGGTTCAGTGATAATTGGGGCAAGCAGAGAAAGGGAGTGGTTGTAGTGTATGTGAGTCAGTAATAATGACATGCAAGGAATTATTTATTTTATTTCTTTTCTAAGGCTGACTCACACGCAGGCAAACATGAGAAATTGAAACCAAGGTTCCCAGGAAATGAATGCTATTGCATGACTTGCATTTTTTCCTTCCTGCCCATTAAAGGAGTGGTAGTCTCAAATATTGAAATATCCAAGGTATAATGCTTGAGGCCACTTATGCTTGTCAAGTAATGCAGCAAGATTCTGCTTGGACTCAGATGTAAAGCATTATTTTATAAGAGGCAGTCAATATAAGAACACTAAACAACTCATGTATCTGCACACACACACACACACACACACACACACACACACACACACACACACACGCGCACAACACACACACACACATTACTTCCCGGATTTTCATATACAGACTTTCTGTAATCCTGCATATCTCATCAACACTGTTCTAAGTACTAGGGGTGGGGGACTCACTTTTTCTCCTTGTGGGGGAGAGCAAATATTTTGAAGGTATTGTCACCAAAGCACTATATATTTCACTGTTTATATCTATGCTGTCAATACCACGAGACTCGGAAAGCAAGCAAGAACGGAAAAGTATTGTTTCTTGCCTATCTATACATGTCACTGTTCCAAGACAAGCAGTTATTTTAATGACAGCTTCACATTTTGTGAGATGCCTTTTATCTTTTGGATTTGCAATGTTAATAAAGAAACAGCATTGCCTTGTACATGTTCTCCATGACAAACTGAGATCTGTATCTGTCCCTATTTAGAACATTAAGTACTATGCAACGAAACGCTGCCTTGACGATCGGTGAAGATGCATTTGCATCCAATGGTAATCACTTGGCATTTTGGCAAGCATCTCAGTTCATTTAACTGTTAATCACTTGGCATTTTGAAAAGCATCTCAGTTGATTTAAATAACTTTGCGAAGCATTTTAAAAAGTGTCTCTGGGAGAAAGGAGCAACTACTGTGTGGAAGGCAGCCACTTCATCTTACACACGATATTGTATTTACAGTCGATCGACTGTAATTGTTGACTCTATGAAAACTTCCATCCATTTGAAACACTTTGCACTGCGTTTATTATACACATGTGTACTGTAGGCCGCTTGCAAAAATCCACTGTAACTCAAGTATTCTTTTTCTGGGATCCAGTCAGCTGAACGAAATGGCGAGTAGGCAGTCACTAAGAGAATGGAGAGGACAGCAACAGGAGGAGGAAGCTGGAGGATTTTGCTTGTGCAGGTCATACAGAGGCGCCATTATGCTAAACGCACACTTTACCACCACTGATTGCAGCGGTGGTTTTCTTGAACTGAAGACCACTGCTGTCATAGACAGCCCCATATCCATTGGTGCAGACGGCCGTGCTTGCGTGAACGGAGCACTGCATTGCACAGGAAAGTCACACCTCCAAAAAGTCCTATTGTCCCAAGATGTTCCTGCGCATGCCGCAAGTGAACATAAAACGAAATGAATAATTTCTTGTAAGTCAGTCCAGTCTCATATGGAGCTTGTCAACAAAAGTCTGCAAAGACTTTTAGGTTTACATTCTTAACACTGTGTAAGAGGTCCTTTTCCTGTGTGTTACTGTTCGGAATATTGTTTTGCCCTCAGAAATACATTTAACCAAATGAAGCTGACGAACAACGGCTGGATATTAATTAGAAAGAGCACTGCTGTTACGAATCTATTGTGTTGCACAAAGAAAGATTACATACTTTTAGTACTGTATATGTTATCTTCATGCAGCATATAGAGTTGCGAAAACAAGGCTAAGCCGGCTATGAGTGTAAGTAATTTCAGTTGGTCGAATACAAAAAAATGTATATAAAGGAGCTTAAGTGAGTAAAGGGGAGTTATGACAACACAAATCACAGAGTAGCGTGCTGCCTGTAACTGGCTGTATAACAAATGATTTTGTTTCTTTTAGTCCGGCAGCAACATCATGCAGGTGAGAAAGCCCGTGCACGGCCTTGTCAGCATGTACTTCACAGTACTACCTCACCCAAAGGACCTGTGGCAAAGATGCTCATGCCAAGAACTGCCAGCAGGCCCACAGAGACATGCATTACTTAAATAGGGAGAATGTCTCGCAGCTTGCCTGTAACCTTCAGAAACAAACTGCACTTCAGTTAACAATATACAGTATATCCAGGTTGCCCCTTAATGAAAGGAACCTAACCTTAAGGGCTATACCGAAACAGCAGGCCAAACTGAAGGTGACTGGGGCACTAGTGCTTTGGGACCTTCAGGTGCATGAACTAAATTCATTCCACAACAAAAAGAAAAAAGAGGGATCATCCAAAATAGTAATAACTAAGAGTCGATACTGAAAGTGTTCACAATTTCATATTTAGAGTAAATTGACCCAATAGGCTCTTTGATAAAAACAAATGTGGGATTTAATTATGAGAATTCATTAATGTCAGGAACCACAACAAGGAGGAACTGGCCACAGAAGCTATGCATGGGGTGTGCTGTCTGAATCCACAGTCACTTCAAAGTCAGGCTATTGTGCTTGTATGTTTGTTGATGATTGGGGGCTGACAAGTCCCGTATTCCATCTTAAGCTTACTTTTCTTAGTAAAAGGGAAGGAGGGGTCAGTATATCTCTAAACATCTTGCCTTATAAATCAGGGACAAGGCTTAAAAAATCAGGGCTAAAGACCAAAAATAAGGGACACATCTTAAAAATTAGTTATATTGACTTTGAAAGGTGCTAGAATAAGATGATTAGTATAAGATGCATTTTCTGAAGAACAAGTCTGTAACTTTAATGTGTGACACTATTTTGTGCTTACAATTCCACTGTTCAGTCACATTTTTGAGGACAGAAGAAATGTTGAGGCAAAATCAGAGATGTTCCTGAAAATCAGGGACAGTTGAGATGTAAGGGGTCAGGGTCATTGCCTACCTTGGGGTCAATCTTCTTGAAGCTGGGATCATCTTCATCCACTTCAAAGTAGAGCTCACAAGATGTGATGGATAAGATTCCTTCACCACGACTACTGGAGACACAAGCTGAGCTGGGATGCTGAAGCTGACTGGACCTGGCTCATAAGAATAGAGAGAATACATTTAAAAGGCTGCCCATCTCAGACAGACAAACTCTCTCTCTCTCTCTCTCCATCCATATATATATATATATATATATATATATATATATATATATATATATATATACTGTACATATACATATATACAGTGTATATATATATATATATATATATATTATATATACACACACACACACACACCACCTGCCCTACTCATGGAAATGAGAGGAACTGAATCTGCTGTAGTGATAACTTGGTTTTACACATTTCCACACTGTCTTGCCTCGTACAGCAGGCATTTGTTGCGAGGTTAGCATATATGTATGTGTGTGTGTGTGTGTGTGAATATATGAATGTATCATACTAACCTGGTGTGTGTGTGCGTATGCACACAGACTTTAGTATGGACTTCGCCATTTATATCGATTTATGATATTTAAAAAATAAATCTATCAAATTCCACACCTTTTCATTTTAGTGAAAAATTAACTAATGAGTTACCAAAATTTCCATGAACCAACTAGATTAACAGGGAAACATGATCAACTCATTCCTGCAGCAACTCAATATGTAGGCAGGTTATAGTACATCAATATCTAGTAACCTAGTAAAGGAACTGTGGAGGTGTCATCATCACTCTGAGTATTTTTCCCATTATTAAATATTGTTCAACGCTCCATATATTGTTAGTGTTGCTTGGGGACTCTGGAGTCAACAGCTGCAGGGTTCGTTTCCAACTGGATGCAATTTTATTGTAATAATCACATCATCTCCACAGGGCTTATCGCTGACACAAATCAAAGCCACATACCCTGAGCACAGAGTTCCCTTGAACTGTATGCAGGACAGGGGATTCTATCACGTAGGAACCACGATCTGTGGCAGCAGGATCCAGTCCCCAGTGAAGGGGCTATGGCATCAATTTGGGCAGCATGCATTTCCTTGTTGTTGTGCTGTGTATATATAGTCAAATAATATTTATGTTGCAGTCAATCTAAATGTCATTTTTAAATTTGATTCAGATATAGTCAATCGCCCCAGACGGCGCATTTGTATCTGTGGCAAAGATTTCAAACAAAAATATAACTTTAATGAAAGGAGTTATGGTATAACCAAGATTGTCCAATCAAATCTTTACTGGGAATGCCAGAGGGTACAATCTACCTGAACCTGTGAGTGTGTTAATATCCCCAACCACTGTAACAGTGCAACACAATTTTTTTAGGTCAGCAGCAAACCCAGCGACTTTTAGAGAGAGAAGGTCTTACAATAAGCACGTGTCCGGGTAATCAATGGGTGAATAATTGCCAAAATGTTCAAATGAATTGTCTTTTCCATCCAATGTCAGGAGGGTGCTGGTCTTTAATCTCTCATCAATCTTAATGTGTGCCAGTGTGACAAAGAGAGGGATGCTCAGGTGAGATCAGAGCATGCTTTGCCTCTATTCCCATACAGATACGCTGTGTTTGCAGATGGGCAGCAGATAGCTACAGCACTGCCTTGATTTCCCACGCCACTCCCACAAATAGATGAAATAAGCATCTATGTGTTCTTTTGCTGTCTCCCTTTGCCCTCTGTGCATTAGCTTGTAATCCAGAAGAGAAATAACATTTTTATGTTTGCTTGCAGCATGTGCAAGAAACATAGCGCCATGAAGCAGATTTGGAGGTGTATCACCTCCTCCTCAATTCAGGCACTGGGCTGTCGAGGCGCGGCCTGTAAGTCAATGAATTTAGGAGCTGTCTCATGACATGCTCCAAAATGCAGTGGCATACAGTTGAAAGAGGAGCTACGCTTGAGTGAGACTGATAAGATATCGGCTGCTCACACACAGCTCCCCACTGAAACAGGCGTCGCGCGCCCCCATACTGAATAGCCGATGGGTGCCCAATCCCCGTCGGCTGAACGCCTCCCCCAGTCCTTGTGCCACGCTGGGAGCCCACCCCAACGTGGCTAAACCGTGCGTTGCGAGTTTGTTGACGGGGTGCCCAACTTCGATCGGCTGAACGGCCTCAAGTCTTTGTGCCACGCTGGGAGCCCACCCCAGTGTGGCAACGTCCCATGACGCTTTTTTTATTTTAAGACCTGTAAAATAAAAACTGTCCTGCGACGCTGCCTCCCAACCCTCCCACAACCCGCACCCACCCACTGCGCACCCAGCCTCCCGCACCCCCCACCCCATACTTACCTCGCGGACTCCGGCGCGGCGATCTTCGTGGACCGGGAACACGCCTGCACTCTTCAAAGCCGACGCTGAACTGAGGAAATGCCGTAAGCTGTATAATGGGTTAGCATAGGGGTTTCAACTTTATTGCATATCTCGGCATTTTGGTTTGATAATTAAATTAACATAGTTTAGACCTTCTCATGAATTATGTCACTCAGTCATGGCGGATTACGCCCGGTTGGGTGATTTCGCAGCAGTGACTGTGCAGTGATCATGTAAATCACCCTTCGGCCTGAATACCACAATGACAGTGACATCTTTCATGAGAAGGGGTCCCAAAACACCATGTTGAAAATTTGGTGCCAAAATTCCAAAAAGTGACTGTTTTACTGAGGGTGTGTTATGCAGTTCCCACGCAGGCTCGTAAGTTCGCGAAATTTCAATATTTTCACTCCAGATTTTCAACATTGCCATTTTACCACACCTTGTTATGAGTAGTACAGCTGTCATTTTCACATCTCACCCAAATGTGTTTCCACCCATGTAGCGTAGAATGGCGAGTCGGTATTGCGAAATCAATGTACGGGACAAATTAAGAAAATCACAGTGACACTGTTCATGAGCAGAGGTCTTAAAATGGCTATGTTGAAAATTTGGTAAAAAATTCCTAAAATGACTGTTTTACGAGGTGCATTGTGCAGTTCCTACGCACACTGTAAGGTCGCTAATTTTCAATATTTTCACTCCAGATTTCAACATTGCCATTTTATCACACCTTCTTATGAGCAGTACAGCTGTCATTTTTCACATGTCACCCAAAACATGTTTCTGCCCATGTAGCACACAATGGCGCGATGGGTGTGCGAGATCAATGTCACGGGACAAATTAAGAAAATCACAGTGACACTGTTCATGAGCTCAGGTGTTAAAATGGCTATGTTGAAAATTTGGTGAAAAAATTCTAAAATGACTGTTTTATGGCGTCGTTGCACAGCTCCTATGCACTCATAAGTTCACGAATTTTCAATATTTTCACTCCAGATTTCCAACATTGCCATTTTACCACACCTCCTTATGAGCAGTATAGCTGTCATTTTTCACATCTTGCCCAAAATGTGTTCCCACCCATGTAGTGCACAATGGCGCAGTATGTGCAAAATCAATGTATGGGACACATTAAGAAAATCACAGTGACACTGTTCATGAGCAGAGGTCTTAAATGGCTATGTTGAAAATTTAGTGAAAAAATTCTAAAAATGACTGTTTTGACGAGATGGCGCTATGCAGTTCCTATGCATGCTCGTAAGTTTGCAAATTAATATTTTCACTCCAGATTTTCAACATTGCCATTTTATTACACTTCCTTATGAACAGTACAGCTGCCATTTTTCATATGTCGCCTAAAATGTGTTTTCAGACATGTAGCGCACAATGGTGCTGTTGGTGTGCGAAAGCAATGTTTAGGACAGATTAAGAAAATCACAGTTACACTGTTCATGAGCAGAGGTCTTAAAATGGCTATGTTGAAAATTTGGTGACAAAAGTCCATAAAATGACTGTGTTACGAGTGAGCAATGCGCAGTTTCCACACACTCGTAAGTTCATGACTTTATAATATTTTCAGTCCAGGTTTTCACCAGTGGCATTTTTTCATACTTCCTTATGAACAGTACAGCTGTCATTTTCACAACATGGCTGAAGTGTGTTTTCACACTTTCAGCACTGAGATGCATGGTCGCTGTGGGGAATCATTGTTCGGCACAGATAAAGAAAATCACAGTGACACTGTTCATGATCGGAGGCAGCAAAATGCCTGAGTTGACAATCTGCTGTAAAATATCCCCACCCTAATTATATTACGGGTGTGCATTGCACAGTTTCTACGCACGCTCATGACTTCACCATTTTTAAATATTTGTACTGCAGATTTGCAACATTGCCATTTTTACACCTCCCCATGAACAGTACAGCTGTCATTTTTACATCCTGTTCGAATGTTTTTGCACCTGTGGTGCTAAATGCTGTACTAGCTGTGCATAAGCAGCTTCGCTAACAAACTGATATTCCCCTGTTCATGAGGTGGGGTCACAAAAAAAATGTTGAAAATTTGGAGTGAAAATACCAACGTATGTCTGAGGTATTAGGGTTTCCAACCATAACACCCAACCCTGTAGAGAATAACAGGCATCAGGGTGTGACTTGGATTCTTGCCTGTAATGCTCATACCATTCCACACCCTGCAGCCAGTGAGAGGTATCGAGGTATGCCTTGGACTCTTCAGCCCCAAAGTTCACCCCATTCTCCTATATCGCACTCATCTCACCGTGATTTCTAATGAAATGGGGTGCGATAAGGGCCAAACACCCTAAGGAATACCTTAAGACACTTGTCAGTGTCTGCAGGGTGGGGTGTGGTGAAATGGCAAGGCCATTATGCCTGATGACCCAAATGCACACCCCAATGCCTGTCACTCTCTGCAGGTGGTGGTAGGTTGCTTCAGTTCAGTACTTCACTGCCATTCCTATTATGCAGCTCTGTAACTTATATTACCACTGCCAATGCCAGCAAGCAAACATTCGCATTGACAAATGCTTGTTTCAATCACTCTCAGACATTCAATTACAGGCTGAGCAGACAGCTGCAGGAACTGGGGCAACGGAGGTCCTGCAGGAGACCCTGACAATTTCCACTTATTTCTAACCCACACCACTTTATTAGCGAGGATTACTCTTTAATCCTATTGGCACTGTCAAGATTATATAATTAAACTCCCTCTCACCTCTATTACAGTGCAAATGTATTGCGGTAACTGGATGCATAATGGGAGAAGGCAGGACTTACTGCCTTAACACTAAAACACATTTGAGGAAAGTACAGCTAATATGAAGGCACAATACATATATTTTAATCTATTTAGGCTTTTTTCTAGATCCTATGGATTCCGTGTTTCTTTATTGTATCTGCTGTTCAACCTAAACTGCAATTATAAAAGGAATGGAGTTGTTTGAGTTTGAGTAATAAAAGCAGACAGAAACTGGGACATGTTAGCTATATAGCAACAATGCGAATATGTTCTAAAAAAAATCTCGGGAAATATTTATAATCATCTTATTAGCTATATGGAAGTGAGTTGTTTTACCTGAACTCCACAGTCTATTCAAAGGAAAATGAATAATAAAATGGAGGACATACATTTTATAAATTATAGGAAATTCCACTTAAAAACAACTCTACAATTAAATTCAACCTAAAAGTATTTCACTGATATGTTTTAGTAATTCAGCTAGACATTGTGGCCAGTCATTCCGGGACACACTTTTTCGCTAAGGCTCGCCCGCATCTAATCTGATAAATCACTAAGTGCGATAGCTGGGCTATATCAGTGATGGATACAGGCAGGGTTAATATCCGATTATAAACACACACGCACACGCAAGCATGTAAGTGCAGTCCCTCCTCGGAATAGAAAAGAGGTCCCACGGGAGGGGCTTCAGACTCTCAGAACCAAGACCATCAAGAGGCTTCAGCTTTGAATTGCTGTTGGACTGTGTACTGTAGGCGCGTTGCAAAAATCCACTGTAACTCAAGTATTCTTTTCTGGGATCCAGTCAGCTGAATGAAATGGTGAGTAGGCAGTCTCTAAGAGAATGGGGAGGACAGCAACAGGAGGAGGAAGCTGGAGGGATTTTGTTTGCGGCAGGTCATACAGAGGTGTCATTATGCTAAACACACGTTACCACCATTGATTGCAGCGGTGGTTTTCTTTGAACTGAAGACCACTGCTGTCATAGACAGCTCCCATCCATTGGTGCAGGACGGCCGTGCTGCTGAGCGGAGCACTGCATTGCACAGGAAAGTCACACCTCCAAAAGTCCTATTGTCCCAAGACGTTCCTTGTGCATGCATAAACGAACGTAAAAAGATAGCAGCATAAAAGTGCAAAACCAGTCTTCTTAGCACCAGCTAAATCTTGTTTATTTATTTACTTGCAGATTAGTACTTGCCACGAGAAGTTATTTTTATGGGGTGTCTGTATAGTAATATTTGTTTGGGATTTCCTTTTGTTTAGACTATGTTTTCTAATCCAGAGTGTCCAGTACTGAATTAGGGAAGCAGGGCCTTTGTGGTGTGTTGGTTGAGGGCTCCTACCCCCTTTTTTGTGCCTGGGTGATTGTGGCTACGCTGCCGGGACCGAGCAGGAGTTGCCTCACTTTGCCTCTGGGGAGCTAGAGTTTTTTGGGGTACTCCTAGTTATTCAGGGCCGCCTTGTTAGTCTGGCCTCTGGGTATCTGTGGCTGCGGGTCTTGGGTGGTGTAATAGAGCCTGATTAGGTGGTCTGGGTGTGTGGAGGGGGAGTCTTCACTCTCTGTTGGTGTGCCTGTGTACATTCCTGGCCTGTACTCAGGACTTCTCTGCTTCCTCTGATTAATTTGTACCAAGACCAGTCTCTCAGTTTTCCTTAGGGGTTAACTGGTTTAAATTGCCCTGCCAAACTTTAAGAAGAGGATCTTAATTTTCATCTGAACTTGTTGGTTATGGTCAGACTTTGAATTTTATCCGTTTTTTTTTCTTCTGTTTTTCATCTGAAGGCAGTGAGTGGCTCATCAGTTCCCCCTGTAGTGAGAGTGCTCGGGCTGAATGATAAAATAAAAATAAAGCAGCTTTTGGGCTCAGGAAGTAGAGTACCTGTGCTCTATTGGCCTCCCTAGGCTGTGAGAGGGCCTCGGGGCTGAAGAACTGTTCTTTATTTTTCACCTTTTTCATTACAAACCTTACATCCTTGGACTTAAGTTACAGTTATAATTTTTAATGAACGATATCATTTATTTTCTGATTGTTTTCTCTTGCTGATTTTTATTATTATTTTGGTTTTGAATTTGATTATCTCTTTTCTTTTTGAGGGTGGGTGATTGGGGTATTTATTGATTTTATGGTTTATGAAATAGTTTATTATTGTATGTTTGGGTATGGGTTAAATCTGTAGTTCGAGATTGTTGTTGGTATTTGTTTAGCGCGTAAATATGTGTTAGGAAGGCATAAGGACGGTCGGGTATTATTCCTCCTCCAGGCTCAGGGACCTCTGTCCTTTCTTCTGTCCTCCCCTATCACCAGAGGTGTACAGATGCTGTAGGGCTCTGGGATTGTTAGGAAAAGGAGGACGAGGTTGGGCCTGAGAGGACTGGAAAGCAGTGGGCAGATAGGGATAGTGGGGACGAGGAGATGCCCAGGGTGAAATGGGTCCAGGAAAGGGGTCCTCCTGGCTGGTTCCCATACCACAAGGTTCTGCTGGTAGTCAGCAGGTAGCAGTCATCCTTGGATGTTCATCCTATTCGGTGGTGTTAGCAGCGTCAGGTCTATTAAAAACAAGACCGCTATTATAGCGGATTTTGTCAGAACATCTGACCTGGCGTGCATCACCGAGACCTGGCTGGATGAGAATGCTGGCCCAGTTTTGGCTTCAGCAGCCCAGCCGGGTATTCGGTGATACATCATCCTAGGATGGATCATAGGGCTGGGGTGTGCTATCTGTTTTAGATCAGAACTGGACCTAGTGGAAGTACCAGTGGAACTACCAACTCCTTTGAATGTACCATGGGCGAGTGTGTGGGGTGCAGGATTCTTCTCATTTACCGTCCACCAGATGATGGGAATGTTTTCCTGCAGGAAGTGAGACTTCATTGTCGGCCTGACGGGATCCCTCAGATGATTGGCTGTGGGGATTTCAATGCCTGGGTCGACAACACACTCTGCAGTTTTGTCAAGACTTCCGCCAGTTAATGACTTCACTGGGCTTCACATAGGTTATTTCCTCCTCGACCCATATTGGTGGTCATTCATTGGATTTGGTGTTCCTACTGGGGATGGAGATACCGATTTGGTGGTGGAACCAGTCGGGTGGTCTGACCATCATTCCATTGGGTTCAGTTTTGGGGCCCCATCTAGTAGGCCAGCCCCTATGGAGATGGTCCGTACCACCCTTTGAGGGTGTTTCCCAGATGGCCTGATGGCGGTGCTGGACCTATCGGGTTTACTGAGTGATTGCATGGACCCAGGGACTGGTACTTGCCTATAAAAGGTGGTAGCAGGGGCCCTGGACTCTATTGTTCTGGTTCGTGTTCATCCCTCACTCTTTGCCCTAGGTTTCCTTGGTTTGATGAGACTCTAAGGGAGTTGAGGGAGTTGGACGAGGATTAGAGAGGCGCTAGCGAGAGCGGGCCTGGATTGTGACAAACTTAGTTTGATGGACCATTACTTGGTCTATCAATCAGCAATCTCTCATAAGAAGGCAGAATTCATGTCCAGAGAGATTGCTGCTGCACAGAATAGACCAGCTCAGCTTTTCCGGACTGTGGACAGATTGTGCAATCCAATCTGTCTTCAGCCCAGAAGAGCCTTTTCTCAAGAATGGTGTGAGGAGTTCACGCAATTCTTTTCAGATAAGGTTGCCACAATCAGGTTGGATCTCCGCTCGACCCTTCCTAGTGGGAGTTGTGATGGTCAGCAGGAGATGTCGGACACCCAGTTGTGTGGCTGACTTCAACCTTCCACAATCAATGACATTGTGATGGTCATCCAATTATTGCGTCCGACCAACTGTGGTTTGGACTCGGCCTACACATCTCCTAGTGGGCTGTGTAGATAAAATTGGCCCGGTCCTGGCTGAGATAGTCTGGAGGTCTTTGGAGAGGGATTTTCCAAATCCTCTGAAGGAGGCTGTGGTTCAGCCCTTCTTAAGAAGCCCTCCTTGGACCCGGACTGTCTGGCTAACTACAGACCTGTCTCTAACCTGCCCTTTGTGGGAAAGGTTATTGAGAAGGTGGTCGCATCATAGTTGGATGATCATTTGACCAGCCACAATGTCTATGATTCTCTCCAGTTCGGATTTAGGAAGAGACATAGTACCGAGACAGCTCTTGTCCGGTACTAAATGGCCTCCAATAGCGAGAGATCAAGGACCTGTTCCATCTTGGTCCTTCTTGATCTCTCTGCAGCATTTGACACCGTGGACCATGGTGTGCTACTGGAGCGCCTGCGGTTTATCTGTGGGCTGTCTGGTACAGTCCTCAGTTGGTTTTGATCCTTCCTCAAGGGTAGGACTCAGAGGGTGATGTCTGGGATTTTTTCTCGGCATCATTCCCAATATTCTGTGGGGTGCCGCAGGGCTCCATTTTGACACCCATGTTGTTTGCGGTGTATATGCTGCCATTGGGAGCGATCATTAGGCAGTACAGTTTGAGTTTTCACTGCTATGCAGATGATACTCAACTGTACATGTCCTTTGTGCCCAGCCAAGATGCTGCCTTTTCGGTCTTTAATAAATGTCTGGCTGAAATCCAGGACTGGATGAATGTGAGTTGGCTGTGGTTGAATCCAGAAAAACTGAGGTGTTGGTCATGGACCCAGGTCACGGGAGGTGGTTTTGTTGGCAGGATCTCCTCGGCTTCTGGCTTGGGGGTGTTCAGCTAACTACCTCAGACGGGTCAGCGGAATCTGGGCGTTCTGTTTGACACTTAAATTTTTATTTTTTATTTATATTTAGCTTTTGTTGACCAGGTAAGTGCACTAGACAAATCCTGCCTATTTTCAGGCACGACCCAGGGAGGGGATACAGATGAATGCCAACTGACCTTGAACCAGATTAAGCTGTTGGTGGTATTTTTAGTGAATGAGGAAATTTGGCTAGGACACGGGAAAATTCCCTACTCTTTTCGATAAGTGCCATGGGATCTTTAACATCCACCTGAACTACCACCAATCTAGGCAGATGGGACCTCGGTTTAACGTCTCATCCGAAGACGGCACCTCAGAAATGCAGCACTCCTCTTGCTGCATTACAGTGTCAGTACTGGGATATTAACCCAAGTGCCAGATGTGGGAACTGAACCCACAGCCTTCTGATCTCCCGGCCTCAGAGGCGATGTGCTACCTACTGAGCCACTGACACTGACTAAATCTCAGGTGTCAGCAGTTGTCAAAGCCTCTTTTACCACCTGAGAAACATTGCCCGGTGAAGTACCTAATTCCTCCTGACGATCTTCCTACTTTGGTCCACGCCGTTACCTCCCGTCTTGACTACTGCAATGCCCTTTATCTTGGGCTACCAGGGGCTGATATTCGCCGCTTGCAGCTAGTGCAGAATGCGGCAGCCAGGCTATTGACTGGTTCCTCTAGGTCCAGTCATATACGCCTGTGCTCCACGGACTGCACTGGCTGCCAATATGCTGGCGAATCACCTTCAGGGTTGGTTTGCTGACCTATAAGGCCCTACACGATCAGGGACCTAGCTACCTGAAAGATCTCTTTCGTCCCTACTGTCCCTTCCGCTCTCTCCAATCCACTGACAAGGGATTGCTGGAGATTCCAGTTCATTTGAAGACCTCTGGGGCCAGATCATTTAGTCTTATGACCCTGACCCTGTGGAATTCTCTACCTCGTCCAGGTACGAGATTGCCCGACTGTCCAAACCTTTAAGGGGCATTAAAAACGTATTCTTTTAAACATGTGATAATGATTTTTAAATGTTGTAGGATTGGATTAATTTTATTGTTTTAGCTATATTGTTTTTATTATGTTATGTACAGGCGCCTTGGTTCTGGAAAGGCGCCTTTACAAATAAAGTTTTGATTTTGATTGATTTGATTGATATGCTATCCTATAGCATTTGTGTAACTTAGTAAAAATGTAACTTTGTGAGCACAATTGACAGGATAACTTTGAAACAGGACTTGTTCCCCATAGTCAGTTTCTTGTTTTTCTTATATCAAGCTGTTTACACTGGGTGGTGGCTCTTCAGCCTTGTCTCCACCTCCCCAATCAAAACCACTGCCCCAGACCTACCTGGAGCTGCAATCACCCATGGCTTGCCCTCTGTGGTGGGGCCGGGGAAGAGCCATCCCCATCAGAGTCTCACATCCTGATGGTCCCAGTGGTTCTGGTGATGGCATGGGGCAGGAAGGCACACAAGGCTTCCCACAGCCCCAGGTCCCGTTCCTGGTTTTCTGTCCCCATGCTCCCGGCTCACGGTGGCACGTATGTGCACGTGGAAGCACACGTGTACCACGGAACTATGGCCTCCACCCTTATTAGTGTCTCCCATGCCTGCACTGCCACAAGGCTTCCACCTGCTGGCAGCCAAAGACTGAGACTGCATGCCTCCTTCCGGGACAGGAGCAGCAGCCCTACAGACACAGGATCCTCTGCAAACCAGGCTGACCCCTGGCAACCTAAGCACATTCCCAAACTCGGGTCACCGGCATGGCAGGAGGTAAGGCCCACTACACCACTAGGCTAGCCTCTCATAATCTTTTCTCAGATTTCCTTCCTTTTCAAGGCTCCTCCCCAGGTTAATTTACTCCCACAACAGAGCCACTAGTATATTGGCTGCATGCTGTATGAGTATAATTAATCATAGTACTAGATTGAGTTTTATATTTGGTTGGGAGTATGACCCTCATTTTGGTGCACTAGGACAGTTCTGGACAAGATCTAAATCTGTACTGTTAAAAGATTTGCCTTCCTTTGGTTTCTACAATAACAGAGTCTTCAGTCAACTACTATCAATCTTTGAACTCTGAACCTACGCGTTGCTTCTGCTTATTCTGCCCAGAACATTCAAGGACTCCACCTCTAGACTTCCACTTTCAGAATGACTCCTGTGTATTTATGTTGTGTTAGCAGTCAAGATCTCATTCTTTACAGGAGGGACTGACTGGTTGACATATCACAAAATGTCTTCAGCCACCAGAATTTCATCAAGCAAGACAAAAGCTATGAAAAGAAAGTTGCAGATGATGTAATGTGCACAAACTTTGACAGTTTACCGCGAGAATTTACGCCTCGGATACTTATGGCATGGCAGATGCAGAGGCCACCACTTCAGGCCTGAAAGCCTACGCAGCAGCTGGGTTCCCCAGATCCATGGTGAAAGACAAAGATGGCAGCTCTAGAGAGTATGTGGGTCCAAATGCATCAGCTGGGGCAGAATTTGGGATGGAAGGAGTTGCGGCTTTTGGGAGAGCGAGCTGGCCAGCCTCTCATTCAAAGGGGTGTTGTTGGAGCAAAGGTCGGGCTCGCAGTAGACACTGGTGTCAGTGTGAAGGATGGCACAGTGGAAGCAAAGGTGTTGGGTACAGGGCTCAGTATTGGGAAGAAAACCAGCATTTCTTTCCTGGGCAATGAAGTCTCAGTTGATACAACGCAGTGCAACATCCAGTAACTCATTCGAGCAGCAGCACGATGATCACTCCATCCAGTATGACATCATGAACAATGGGAGCTGCACCAAACTATGATCATTAAGCGGAAAACATAATCATCTCATCAAAAAGACACTAGCATGAGTGTTTTGTGTGTGTGTTCATCTTGGTGTACTTTCTTATTGCAAGCACATGATTGAAGAGATTTTGCAATAAATTGTCATCATTCCTCACTAAAACACTGCCTACTGTACTTGTTGGGGCCTTTTTAGTGTGGACTGCATTTTTTTTTCACTGAGCTTTGCACACAAGGGCTGTTTAAAATGACATTTTGCGCGCTACATTTGATGCTGCACAAAGTCTCATTTTAGGTTAAGGTAATGTTGCTCAGATACAGTAAAATGAAATTCGATCAAACCAAACTGCATCAGATAGTCAGGGAATTCTGACCCAAAATCCAGTCTGAGGCTGGATCAAAGTTTGGATCCTGGATATCTGGGTCTAACTCCTGGTCATCTGGTCCTCTCAGATTCCATGGTGTCCACTGGCACCCCCTCGTTACCCTTCTCGTTGAATGTAGCAGAGAAAAACAAAAAAACTGACTGTGCCTCTTGGGTTCCCCTGACTCCCTGGTGTCCAGTGGCATCCCTTCCCTCACCTCATAACTGACAGACATCTATATTCCTTTCCAAATATATGCAGCAACCCCTGCCCCATCCATCCGCCCCCTGGCAACTTGCATAGCTCTTAACTGCCTTCCTTGGCATATCGCCCTCTAATCTGTATTGTAAACAGCATGCATTTACTTATTCTGCAAGCTGCACGAGTGGTCCTTCTAAATGAGTAGCACTATGGCATGACTAAATCACTGTGTTTGTGATATGACATAATATGAGTTAGATGACAACTAGACAAGGAACTGAGTGGAGGGCTATGCTGATCACTGGGGTTTGGGGGCATGAGGGAAGTGGACAAGGCAAAGCAGAGGTACTCCATTGGGGATAATTGTGAGATGAGGTGAAGGAAAGGCACTACTAGGCACCAGAGCATCAGGAAGTACTCAGGAGAAGGCACATTGTTTTCTATGTTTGTAATTTGCTAAGAGGATGGGACAGGGAGAAGATGCCACTGGACACATGGGAAGGTATTTTGGTTTTGTAATTAGGATAAGGTCAGGGTGAGGTGGGGGCAGATCTTGAGTTAGATCAATCAGATTTTGTGCACTCTGATCTGTGACCCAACCTCAGATCAAATATCTGACCAGAAAGTAGAACCTCTGACTGATTCTGCAGCTGAGCAAATGCTTGGATTTGAAGGGAGGTAACTGTTTTGGCAGTTGATACACAAGGTCCACTGTTTAAGTGCTTCCTCTAAAGAAGTTTCTAGGGCCTGCTAAAGTGTCACAATTAAGTATCCAAATGGGTCAAGACTCACGGACCACACTGTGCCACTGTTCTAACTTGTACCCATTTGTCACATATACAAAGGGTTGCAATGTAATATCAAATTATGCTCCCCATCAAATTTTCCTACCCAGTAGCATAATCTAATGGATTAGGGCAATGTTGTAAAAGAGACTGGCAGTTGTTCTGGGTATGGATTTTGAACTCTAAAATGCTTTAAAATGTAGTACACACTGATGAACAGTTTCTAGGAATACATCATTTTCATTTAATATGCAAAATATATGTGAGAGCAACAACTCATAATGAAAAATGCTCTCATTGTGGGTTTGCAAATTACGAAGAATATTAAAAGTTTTCTTTTAAACCTAGTCAGAAAGTGTGGTGGTGTCAGTAAAATGACCCCCCCTCCCAGTTTGCACTGTTTGGAAACCAGGACAAAATTCTTCTTCATCCCTCTAATTCTAAAAGCCTACTACATAGCACTTTCTATATTCTCTCTCTTTTACTGTCTTTTCTCATTTCTACCTGAGTGGACTTGGCCACCCACTTGAGTATCCTTTGCATTCTGCACTTCCTCACTTTATTTTCTAATCCCTATCTGGTTGTTGAATCGCTATTGTTGCCTAAATAAGGTTCTGTGCCTTTAAATGTAGAGCCTGGGCATCTGTATGCACCGTGTTATTATTACCACCCCAGTTAGTTTCTGTGTGTGTCATAAAAATAAAAGAACATTGGGGTGGAATGGTTTGAAATAAGATATGAGTAAGAACTCCCCATTTATTTATGCTGGTAAGCATAAAACAATATGACTCAAGGGTGCTGTGCTGCTACAGGTCTGCTGGCTTCTGCACTTCTGGTTTCCACAGAATGCTCTCTTGCAGCATCGCAAGCACTTGTGGCATTTGTGAACCACCTTAGAACTCTGTCACAGATCTGTTTGACAGGTTGGTCGGAGCGCTTGAAATAAAACAAAACTGCTCCAACCACCTGTAACTTCTTGTAATAGTAACTTTCCTTGTTTTTGACTTCGGCACCAGGAAACCAGGGAGATATTATGGGCTAGCAGCTGCTGGTTTGGCACCAAACACAAATGCAAGTGCTTACACAGAGACCTGAAATAAAATTTAAATGTATAGCGGTATCGCACTTAAAGCACTTGCACATTTGTTTAAAGCCCTGAACTGACAACTGTCAGTTCTACAAACAGAAAGTTTAACCAGAAAGTGTTTCCCTATTAACCCTATGTTTAAGGATAGTTCTCTGAGCAAAAGTAATAAAACCCAGAAGAAATTCAGGAATAAACACAGAAATACATTGGACCCGATTCTCAAAGCAGGGCTGCGTTTAGTACAAGCTACGGCAAACAGCAACTTTGCGCTGACACCCCTGCACCAGGGACCCTGCACCCAATTCAAGTACAGAAGGTATCCCAGCACCTAAGTCCCCTTATGTGCGGCAGCACCTCCCATGCATCTAAGACAAGGTGCATGGAAGGGTGCCATAAGCCCCTTGCAACAATGCCCAGCAGGTCCCCCCATCCCCGATGACCCCAGCGCAGTCAATGACCCTCCAGTAGTGGTCAGCCCCTCCACCAAACAGATAGTGCCCACCCCATCCCCAGATAGAGCAGGGGATCAGCATAGCCCTCTGCATACCTCCACAGTTGGTCTCCGACTGACCAGAATGTGCAGCAGACTGTACAGTGTACACACTAATATTAGCATGTACACTGTACAGTTTGCTCCACATTCTATTCAGGTGAGGACCAGCTCCACAGAAAGGTGTGTGGAGGGCTATGTTGGTCCCCTGCTCATCTGGGGATGGGGGTGGGGCCACCTGTTTGGGTGGGGTACAGGACCTGCAGGCAAGGCAGCATGTGCCATGCGCCTGCATGGCGGGACACCTGGGGTCTGGTGCATAGTTTGGAGGCCACAACAGGGATATGGAGGGAGACTGCCCTGTATTGCCATGGGGGCACTTCATTTACAGGGTCTGCTCCATATGGGGTGCATGTGGGCTACATCTGGGTTGTGGAGGTGGGACCCGCGGCACCTATGCTACCACAGCTCACCCAGGGAGAGATGTCTAAGTCCTCTTACACCAGCCCTGGCTGGTTTAAGGGCATAGAATTTCTCTGACTGGATGATGTCTGTGAATAGCAAGCTGCAGCTTGCATCGGCGCATCCACCTATTGCCCTGCCATGGCACAGTGCAGAGCGCAGGGCTGGTGCAAGCCCTGTTTGGGGCAGACAGCCTGCAGGCGATGCAGGCCACTTTTGTGAATTGTGCGGTGGCAGCCCTGGATGCAAGGTGCACCTTGCACCATCTCTGTTGGCGCAGGCACCTTGCATCAGACACAGGGCTTTGAGAATCGGGCCATTGTCTTTATTCTGTATCTCATGCAAGTTCATGCACATATTGGGCTCTCTGAGTTGGTTTTCTTTCTTCTTTTGTGTTACTTATTACTGGGTGATTGTGCTGCTGAACGTCTTATAACCAAGAGGAAAGAAACAAATTTGTACTTTGCTTCATTTGTTTTACATGTTTGGTTCATGTTTATGAATCTGCTGTGGCAGTTGTATTATTTGCATTTTTTTGTCTCTGTCCTAATGTATTCTAAATGCAGCCTACTGTATATGCTAGGCCCCTACTTACCCAAAACAGAGTAAAGAAGCAGGTGTGGTTCCTCTGAAGTCTGTAGGTGCTGTCTCCTAGGAAGCCAGCAGCCTCATTCTCAGTCTATTTATGAAATGGTCACTGTCAGTCACTAAGAAGTGGGTGGAGCTTAGTGACCAATTATGCAGAATTTGGTTTGTTTTTCACTATTTTCACATTCAATTAATGCTGATTATGATTAATATTGTAAATATTGAAGAATCTTTAGGTTAATAGGGTCCTTCTGATCCCCACACTTCTGTATATTGTAGTATTTTACTCTGTATTAGTCTAGGGGTGGATCAGGTGACCAGATTGCCCTATAAAAGAACCCTTTCAAGGTCTAGGAGTTCAGTTCAGTCTAGGAGGCTGTACCAGGAATGATATGCTGCTATATGAACGCCACTCTGATTTTGTTTTGCTTATCCATTTTCGTTTTGCTTTCTGAAAGTTTTATTTTCTATTCTGTATTTGCTGAATAAAAGGACATACTAGTTGGTGTGTTCAACCTTACATCAAAGTGTCTGTGTTATCCATCCCACACCTCATCACAGAAATATTCATTTTATTTAGTTGAAATATTTGAAAATTAGATGCACAGCTATCACATGTTACCAATTGTATTAGCTGCATGTATCCATCAGATTATGCTACCCTCAGCCTAACAACACCCAGCCACATAACAAACAACATATTTGCCTTACATCACGGCAACATCTTTATATCTGGTTTGTTTTAATTAATTTTCAGTTTTGCTGCACATTGGGCTGCTATTACCTCAAAATCCCTAGGTAGCAAAATTTGACAGCAATTTTGCTATCCTCTGTCAAAGCAGCACCCAGAACTCTGGAACCACGTAGTTGCCCTTGCATCGCTGCACAGGCTTTAGTTCAACTTTGCTTTAATTACTTTTCACTTTATTGTGCATTGGGAACACCATAAGTTATAACCTTGAAATCCCAGGCAACAAAATCCAATAGCTCATTGCATCCATCAGATTTCATTACTTTCAGCCCAGGCAGCACTCAAAACATGGGGACCAAATAATAGGCACTCTTGCATCTCTGCACATGCTTTATTTCAGTTTTGTTTTAATTATTTTACAGGTGTACTGAGTCCAGTACTCACAGCAAGTCACACTTCAGGAATAGTAGTTATGGAATTTTTCTACTGCAAAATGTTATGAAAACTGGGGATTGCATCTGCTCTTTGAACTGTTTTACCATGGGAAGAGCTGGATTATTAAATGGCAGAATTGATTCAAGCATTTGAGCTGCACTTTAAACTTCAACTATTTCAGTCATATGCAAAAGAATCCATAAGGTTTTTCTGCAATATGGTGCTAGATTAAAATCTCACATTATACCTGCTTTTTAACTGATTTATTATGGAAAGAGTTTAACATGTGCATAGCACTTTGCACGTGGTTTACTGTTTTCTTTTAACTATCCCTTGTATAAGAACTTAGCATTTGCACAACACCTTGCACCTTAATCATCTTTTTATCAGACAGCTGTTTATCGCCATACAGAAAGGAACAGACAATATTTTTTCTGTCAAAATGTGCTATTAGAAAACCATATAGTGCATCATTTTGAGTTGCCATTGTTTCAGTGGAATACTATTGCCTTATTTTGCTAATTTGATGGTTGAAGCACTGCATCATGTAGTAATAAGCCACCACATCATTACCACTGGGTGTGCATTATAGGATTTTTAATGCATGCCCCAGGGTTAGTAAAACACAAGGATAGGGGGATATGATTGAAACCTTTAAATATCTGAAGAGGATAAATAAGACTACCACAGAAGGGATTTTCCAGATTAGAATAGGGAGAGATATGAGAGGAACCAGCTGAGATTGGAGTAGGGAAGATTCAGGAGGAAATCAGGAAACATTTTTTCACAGAGCGGATGTTAGACAAGTGGAATATACTGCCCAAGGAGGTGGTATCCTGTAGAACGTGTGGGTGGTTTTAAGAGGGATGGACAGTGTGGGGGTAATGATGAAGAGTATGTGAAGGTGGGGCAGCTGCAAGTTGAGTGGCTAGCTGCTGAAGGCCTATTTTGCTGGCATTTTCAATGTTTGCATGTTAGTAAGGCTGAAGGAGTGTCCTTACACCCCTGGGAATTGCATTAAACTTCCATGATGCACACCCTGGATGGGGTTTATTGCACTTATAAATGGCTGTACCTAGGTTCTTATGGGGATGAAAATGAGATTTAGCACCAGACTGTGTGTTTATAGAGAATTAGGGCCCCATATTCAAAGGTGGCTGGGTGCACCGCTGCAGTGACTGTGCCACGCATATAAATGCACCGGCAGAAAACAGTGGGATATTCAGAAAGTGCACCATCAGCAACGATTGTGTAACATGACTGACTATCCTGAGTATGCATGATTGCACTTTGGGAGATGAATGGCACAGCAGGCCATGTTTGAATATGGGGAACCACACACAAGGGCAGGGGACAGATGGTCAACAGTGGCTATGGTGCACTGCATGTGTGCATGTGAGAACACAGTTGCTGCAAAAGCGTGGCAGCCCTAGGGGACAGGGGGGCCAGTGGCACACCACAGAAGATGAAAGGGCCTGATGAAAGGACTGCAAGAGATCCAGCCCTGTGTACCATACAGACATGCCCAGGTATGTGCACACCTATGCACATCGCCCACAGTAGACACCTGGATAAAGCCTAAGGATAGGGGAGCACAACAGTGGCTGTGACCCGTGGATAATGATGATGTGAGAGGACAATGGACACTGCAGCAGATATGCCAGTGTGACAGAAGGCCCACTGTGTCACCAGGACACGACCACAATGACATGGAGCCTGGGTGGACACACACATGGGGCACACACCAGTGGCAGTACATGTCCAGTGACAGTCCAGGACACTTGCACACAGGTACACAGGGGTGCATGCTGCATTCAGTGTCATCCACACAGTGCATGCTAGGCCACCACAGTGAACCACCAGGATAGAATGGAAGGATGGACAAATCACCGCCCACCATGGAACCTGTGTAGGTGAACATAGTGAAACACACAGTGAAACCTTTCCCCAGGTGACAGGAAGCAGTGGGAATGCAAGGCCATCAACCACACCTGCACCTGAGGACATGTGGATGGGGACATATGGGTCAACCACCTGTTAAAGGTCCCTAGGAAAGAACACACTGTATACAGCCATGTGAAATATGAATATTTATATATACATTTATATATATATATATATATATATATATATATATATATATATATATATTAAACCCATAATTCTGCACTTTAATAACTTTGCAACTGTTCAACCAAGTCACCTAAAAGTTTGCATGCGCTGTTGGGTACCACAGTTCTCTGGATCTGCCAAGTTTCATTCCAGTCAGATGTATTGATGCGGAGCTACAGAATGTCCATAAATTTGAAAATTACCACTTTTTGGGTGATTTCTTTGTCATGCCAATTCTCAAAAACTGCTTGGTTTGGTGTGAAACTTTCAGGGTATAGGGGTCTGGATCGCAGGTGTGCCTTTTCAAGGTTTGGTGAAAAATATTAATCCGCTCAAAAGCTATTAAAATGTTATGTTTCCCATTATTTCCTATAGGAAAAATTAGATGTCCCATGTGAAAGTACCATTCTCTTTTGGGAAAGTGCCATTCTCTTTCGCAAATGGGTTCTGTTCTTTAGAGCTTCCACCATCTTGTTTTCAGTTAGCAATATGGGAAAAACGATATCATTCAAAACAATATTGCCCTTGGTAAACATCAACAGTTGTGTTTACGTAATCAGGGCCCGAGGAACATGAGTCTGCCATTAATTTTTCTTAAATACTGTCCAGAAATATGCTTATTTGGTTCAGCCATTGTTGTGTCACAAATTTGTGACACTACAGCTACAATTTGCAGCACTACATTTGTGAAAATACCACAAATTGTGGCAATACTTTTGCAAAGTACCACAGATTGTGGCACAAAAAGGGTCTCTAGATGTGTTATTCCACCATATAAGACTCAACAGTCTGTGAATACTATCTACTCCAGATCTGCCTGGTACAAACCCCAACTGTTTGGGATGAATTAAGTATGTGATAACCTTTGAATTCTCCTAGTCAGGATTTTAGTCAAAATTTTGTAGTCCGAATTCATTAATGAGATCGGTCAATAACTGGCACAATCCATCTTGACCTTGTGCTTTTAGGTATAAGAATTAGAAAGGCCTCCTTCATGGTGGGGAAGAGATCCATCCTTCCATACTGAATTAAGCATTATATGACTATGAGGATTTATTTCCCGAAAGCTTAATATAAAATTCCTCGAAGTCCATCCTGACCTGGAGTTTTCCCAATTGGCAAATCTTGAATGATTTATTAAACCTCTTCAAGCGTAATGTCCTTTTCCAGTATCTTCCTATGCTTCTCAGTTACTTAGGGTAGTTTGAGCTTCTTAAAAATCCCCTAACACTACTTTATCAGCTGACCCCTTTCCTGCATAAATATCTCTATAGAACTTGGTGAATTCTGCATTTCTATCCTGCTTGCTTGTGACTATTTTCCCCAAATCATCCTTGATACCTGGGATGGTGCTTTATTGTTGGGTTTTCTTAAGCCTAGCAACTAATAGCCTCCCAACTTTTTCCAAGCTTCCCAGTAATTTTGTTTTGTTCTAAAGAATGCATATTCAGCCTTCTGAGAAAGAATAGTATTAATTTTCCCTTTAAAATAGTTATTTTATGAAGTAAGTTATGTTGTGGGGTTTTAGCTGTTTTGAAATCTGTTGTAGGGCAGTATGTTGTCGTCGGCTTGTCTTGAGAATCAATTCCTTTCCCTCTTCCTTTTGGACAAGAAGCTGATAATCCTTCCCTTAATGTATGCCTTGTATGCTTCCCAAAGGCAAACTTGTGACACTTCCCATTATCATTAATGGAAAAGAATTCCTTAGTTTGTTCTGAGATCCACTCAATGAATTCTTTTCCTTTAATAGACTACTATTAAGTCTCCAGTGGTGCATTTTCTTTGTCCCCTAACATTATATGAAAAATCACCAAAGCTTGGTTAGAGATGACTAATATTATCAATTTTGCATCCACTGTTGATTGAATAAATGTATTCAAAACAAATATAAAATCTAGTCTTGAATAAGATTTATATCTATTGAAGAAAAATTAGTAGTCTCTACCCTGAGGGTGGACCATTCTCCAGGTATCTAGTAATCCTAAATCTGCTAACATTTTCCTAAGAGAGCCCTTGCTTTAGTTATTAACTGAATCTTCTTGGTTGAGGATCTGTCTAATACTGTGTCTAAAACCTCATTGAAATCATCTCACCGCTAGATCATAGCCTAGGAAATCCCCTAACACAGCTATGAGAGAGTTGCAGAAGAGTCTCCAATTCTCAATTGGAACATATACATTGCAAAATTCAACTTTTTGCCTGACCAGAGTCCCAGCTAGAATTTGATATCGTCTCTCCTTATCCACTACATGTGAGGTTTTACAAAAGTTAATGCCTTTTCTAATGAGAATCAAAGTGCCCTTTTTGAATGAGTAGCAGCAGCTTTCAGCTTGTCTCACCCATGCCCTTTGGAGTTTATCTGCCTCTGGTTGTGTCAGATGGGTTTCTTGTAAAAGCAATGTCTACCCTATTTTGTTAAAATAGGATAGTACCTTCTTGTGCTTAATTGGTGAACCTAACGCTTTGACGTTCCAGGAGGAGATATTATATGGAAACCATTTTAACTCAAAACCTTTTTTTATCTGTAGTTAGATAAAGAGCTTTCTATTCCCAAATCCAGATTATACAAATATTATACACAGGTACAAATCTTTTTTTTTCTATTTGCCCAGTTATTTAAACCAGTACTTCTAGATCTATTCTTATAGAACTATTCCTTCTTGTCTAAAACCAGAAATAATTACTGTAGAATCACAAACAGTGAACCAGACTTATGAGAAAAAATTAGCAAATATACAATTATTAGGATATAAAAGCTAAGGGAGGGGAGTGAGGGAGAAAACCAGAAGAGAGTATTATTCTAAGCAATTCTGAAACAATAAAAACCGAGTTATTAATTCACTACACTTGTATAAAGTATTAAACTCAGAATGAACACACTAGAACAAACTAGATATAGTAGTATGTAGTCTATTGTATACCAAAGTCTACCGAGCTAAAATAGTCCAAGGCAGGTAAGGTAACGATGGTGTAAAGACAAGCAGAAGTAAGACACCAGTGCAAACCAGCTAGTTGAAAATGTCTGGATTTTCCTTTTAATCAATTTTGGAGGTCCATCAGATGTGATATAATCTGGTTTTCAATTCAGATCTATAGGGTGAATGAATGCAGGGACCCATAAACCTATAAGGGGAAGAGGAAGAAAGCTATACAAAAGGTGAAATAGATTGTAGCTATTGAGACAAAACTGGGAGGGAGTCAACAAAGACATAGGGAGATGAAAGGTTAATAAATGGGTGAGGAAAGGAGATCAGACTACGGCGCTAACCTTCATGAACCTAATAATATATATCACAGTCGGCCAATAAAAACAGTAAAAACATTTAGACATTTAGACCACTACTTAGTAGGGTGCTCACATAGTCATCATAAGCCTAAGTAGCCTTTATATATGTTTATTAATACCGCTTCAGCCAGGTACATATCTATGCCCATTTATGAGAGGCTAGCTATCTCTTGTTTATTTCCCAAAGGAAAATGACTGAGTAGCCTTTATGACAGCCGCTAGCCTCTTTCTGTTTGTTTCAGGTTTACATTACAGGTATGTTTATTTATTTATTTTTAAATATCTAGGATTCTTTAGAGAATCTAGCACCAGGAATATTATGGAACTGACATACAACACGGGTACATGGGGAGGGAGACAAAGACAAAGCTAGTCCCTAGGGTTCTCCTAAGAAAAACATTAATTGCTTTTAATGTTCATTTAAAAAACAGTCTCAACACCAGATCACATCTCCTGTTATATAACAGCAAATTGACCAGATTACTGACAAAGAAATTACCCAAAACTGTCTCTGTTCAAAGGCATGGTGACCAGAATGCCCATAAATAGTGAACAAAGCTTTTCAAACCTCATGCAGCTTTTATATTCCTTCTGTCATAAAGTAAAGAGAAGCCCTTTAATGATGCTATTCTTGGAATAATTCAGTGTCCTATCTCAAGAAAGGAGCCCACATTCACACTGGAAGAGCAGAACATGCTTGAACATGTGTCTCCACAGGAAGTCCTGTTATAGCACAAGAGCTTCCCATAACTGTAGTTCCTATGGACTGATGAGAGGGAGGGTGCTGTAAATAGAGATGGACTCTATTTGTGTAACATCATCACGTACATTCTTGACCAAATCTGGAGAGACCCTGGAGGAAGAAAACTGTACACTATCTCTGCTTTGGCCCCATTTTCTTGGATTTCATGTAGCTGCCAGTCTGGGAATGTTGGAGTGGTGAGATGATGGTCTGGATTTACAGGAGATGCCAGGTGTGTGGGAAGATGGGGTAATCTGAAGATTTACAGCTGCTGCATAGTCGTGAGGAGTAGAGGGAACCATGCTGGGGAGGTCATAGAATGCTGTGGCAGGCCATATTCTACATGTTTTCAATGAGTGCGAGTGGCTCTTCTGTAGCTCGAGAAGGTTTGGGAGCCTCACGCTTCAAGTTTGAATTTGAATGTTGGTTAGCCCTAGCAGTTTTTGGATGAATTCTTCAGAGTTCTAGAATTTTTTACAAATGACCAAGCCTCCCTAACACTGTCACATTTAACACTCCTGCCCTCATCCTTTTGTATCATCAATAATACAGGATATTTGAAATAATATGGTACATCATATTTCTGTAACTGCTGTTTAACCTCATAAAATTATTTTCTCCGTTGACAATTTCTGCAGAGAAGTCCTGATAAAAATTATCCGTTCCCCATCCATTCCAGATTCCTTCTCCTTCAAGCCAGTCTCAGTATTTCTTCTTTGGCAGAGTACCTCAGAAAGTGAGCTATGATTGGTCAGGGCTTCCCATTTTAATGTTTTGGACCCAGAGACTGTGGTCTCTTTCGATCTCTATGGGCCAGGGCCACTGATAGCATAATACATCAGGCAGCATTTTCTGTAAATAGCCTATCATGTTTGGACCCTCCAGCCAGTTAGGTATCCTCAAGATATGAAGATTATTTCAGCGACCTCTATTCTCGAGGCGTTTACTTTGTGCATAAGATAAACAATTTGAGAATTTTGTTTTGTAAAATTTGTTCAAAGTAACCCATTGAAGTAGCTAGTTCATTAATTTTGCAGTCGATGTTAATTCTTGAGGAGAGACCCTCAGCATTACTAGCTAAAAGATGCTGCAGCGTTTTTAATGTCTGTTACATCCACTTGCAGTCCCTTAAGCATTGTTTTAATTTCATCTACATCATCTTTTGTTGCTGCTGGTTTAGATATTCCTGTACCGAGCATGTCTGTAGTTGATGGTTGTCTAGCAACCGTGGTCTGTCAGTTGTGGCCTCATCTCGTTACTGTGAACAGGACAGTAAACTCCTCAGATGTTATCAGAGCAATCAGCTGTTTTCCTGTTACAAAATGTATATCAAAATGTAGTCCTGTGGTTCTGATGTTTGATTTACTGTTCGATTTGTTAAAAATTTAATTTTTAAATATAAAGCAAGAAAATGCCAGTTGTAGTCTGGAGCTGTTCTTTCAGCCTGTCATTACCATTAGTGCTGGCATGCACCCACCATTTGCCTTTTGAATGCCTCCAAGATTAGAAGGCAACATTTTCAAGAGTTAATAACAACAAAAGCCAGATGAAATTTAGTTGAAGTGGACATTGTGTTCTACATTTTTAATGGGTCCTATATTGGACTATCAGTCTTCTAGCACAGAATAGGGATTACAGGCATACAGATGTTGCAAGGGGTGAGATAACAGACCTGAATCTTGCAAACCTGTTTACACTCATATTTAATAGGTTGCCTATTCAAATGAGTTATTTAAAACTTTGAACACACTGCCCATTCAAATTTGGTTTATTCTTACAGCGATCCACTCCTGCCAAAGATGCCTGATCTAAAGTGTAATTATGTATACATAGGTGACTGCAAGTTGTAACTACTTTGTCTATACTGATGGATACTGTTCACACATCTGCTTCTTGCACTTAATATAACTGTCAACAAATCCTTTGATTTTAAATGTTAAGTTCTATTGAATTTTATACTTGTAATCAAAATGGCTCATGGCTGACTGAAGTATGAGCACAAGTATTATGAAAAGAATGTAATATATACACATTGAATTCCTGTATATCAATATTTATAAGACTATATTTTATATTATGTGATTTTAAATTGTATGACAATATCATCGAACAATACATTTTGATTGATTGATAATGACTTTTCACAGGTGGTAATGCACAACCTCCATGAATACATCCATATTCTGCAACCTGGCCAGTTAGGAAATCAAAAGAAATCTGCCCCCGCCGTTAACTATCTGATGGGTCCCGTGCCCAACCTGGCTTGTGTATTAAGCCAAACAAAGATAACGAAGAGCAGCAGCAAACTGGTGAGAGGAAGGTGGAATAGGTGGGGCAGTAAAAAACTGGTTGCCATACCCACCCACTATGTCACAATAAAGGGCCCAAAGGCTGCATGGGAGGCTTGTGTCTGCTGCCGCATTGCTGCTCCTACCACTGCCATGTACAGTCCAACCCAGAGTGCTGTGCAGAATGGTCTGGTGTCCAAGCCGTCTATCAGGATCAAAACAAAATCTGTGCCCCTCCCACAAACTACCTGATGGACCAGTGCCCAACCCAGCCCATCAGTGAGTAAAAAAAAATATCTGGCCTGTCTTCCAACTACCTAACAGGTCCAGTGCCCAACAGGATCTGTTAGAGAATTTAACAAATCTGTCCTTCCTCCTCCTCATCTGCCCAATGATCTGATGAGTCCAGAGCCAAACCTGAACCATCAAGGAATACAAAAATCACACTCTGTCCTCAACAACCTGACAAATCCCAAGCCCGACACGATCTGTCAGGAATACAAAATCTGACTCCTCCCAAACTACTTGATGGGTCTGATACTCAACCTGGCCCACCGTGGAATAAAAAGCAATCTGACCTCTCCCCTAAACTGACTGACAGGTCCAGTGTCCAACCCAGACCAACCCAGACCATCACAGAATAACAAAACACAATGATGTGGGAGGACTATAAGTAAATTTGGTGCTGGGGGATAAAACTAATTGCCTGGTGTTGGGTGGACTTGAACCACTGTGTGCAAAGTAGGAGCCTTACTGGAAAGCAGTGCCACTGCATCAAAGCCCTCCCAGTCGGCACTGTATGCACAAAATCTGTAAAACTGACATTGAGTGTGGTTCTTATATAACTCCAGTTATAACTATGAGACTGGTCCTACAGCAAGGTCTGCTATAAAAATAAACAAAGACAGCAACACAAAAACAAGAGCAAGACCAGTCGTGTTGGCATCAGACAAATCTTGTTTATTTATTTATTTATTTACTTGTAGATTAGTACTTGCTGTAAGAAGTTACTTTTTATGGGGTGTCTATAGAGTAATATTTTAAACATAGTAGATGTACTATTCTATAATGTTTGTGTAACATAGTAAAATGTAACTTTGTATGCATAATGGCAGGATGACTTTGAAATAGGACTTGTTCCCATAGTTCATTTCTTTTTTCTTCCGTCGGGTTTTTTCACATTGGATGGCGGCTCATCAGCCTTCTCCCTGCCTGCCCTGATTGGAAACCAGTGCCCTGGACCTACCTGGAGCTTCAGTCCCCCACAGCTTGATCCTCTGGCAGGGCCAAGGGGAGAGCCATCCCTCCCACCAGAGTGTCACATCCAGAGACGGCCCCAGCGGTCCTGCTGATGGCATAGGTTGGGAGGCTTGCTGGGCTTCATATAGCCCCAGGTCCAGTTTCCTGTTTTTCTGTCCCTATGTTTCCTGGCTGCAGAGGCACGCATGTATGTGCTCTAGGATGCACATGAAACACAGAACCGTGGCCCCCACCCCTTATTGGTGCCTCTCATGCCTGCAGTGCCATCAGGCTCCACCTGGTGGAAGTCAAGGGGCGAGACGGCATGCCTCCCATCCCCAGGAAAGGAGAACAGTCCTCACGGATAGTGGATCCTCTTCCATTTAGGGTTGATCCCTGGCAACCTGACCACATTCCCAAACTCAGGTCACTGGCATTGCAGGAGGTGAGGCCCTCCACACTGCTAGGTCAGGTTCTCATAATCTGTTTCAGAGCTACTTGCTTGCTTTTTAATGCCCCCCAGGTTAATTTACTCCCACAAAAGAGCCACAACTATATTAGTGGCATGCTATGTAGTATAATTAATCATAGTATTGGACTGAGTTTTATATTAGGTCAGGAGTACAGCCATCATTTTCATGCACCAGGTCAGTACTGGAGGAGCTCTAAATCCGTATTGTTACAGGATTTGCTTTTTCTGGTTTCTACAACAACAGATTCTTCAGTCAACTGTTGTCAGTCTTTGAACTCTGAACCTACGTGTTGCTTCCATTTATTCTGCCCAGAACATTCAAGGATTCCACCTTTAGACTTTACTTTCAGAATGACTCCCATGCCATTTATGTTGCGTTAGCAGTCCAAAGATCACATTCTTCACAGGAGGGACTCACTGACTGATATACCAGAAACTGTCTTCAGCTACCAGAATGTCGTCGAGTGAGTCAAAAACCTACCAAGAGAAAGTTGCAGATGATATAATGTGCACAAACTTTGATGATTTACTCCAGGAATTTTATGTCTTATGCCATGGCATGTGCAGGTGCAGGGCCAGCACTTCATGTGAAAGCCTATGCAGCAACTGGGCCCCCAGATTCATGGTGAAAAACAATGATGGCAGTTCTAGAGAGTATGTTGGCCCAAATGCATCAGCTGGGGCAGAATTTGGGATGGAAGGGATTGCAGCTTTGGAGAGCCGAGCTAGCCAGCCTCTCATTCAAAGGGGGCACTGTTGGAGCGAGGTTGGGCTTGCAGTGGACACTGGTGTCAGCATGAAGGCTGGCACAGTGGAAGCAAAGGTGTTGGGTACGGGGCTCAGTATTGGGAAGAAAACCAGCATTTCTTTCCTGGGCAGTGAGGTCTCAGTAGATGCAACGCAGTGCAACATCCAGTAACTCATTCGAGCAGCAGCACTAGATCACTCCAGCCAGTATGACATCATGAACAATGGGAGCTGCACCAAGCTATGATCATTACATGGAAAATATTATCATCTCATTATAAAGGACACTAGCTTGAGTGTGTGTTTGTGTGTGTGTGTGTGTGTGTGTATGTTCACGTTGCCATAATTTCCTATCACACATACATGGTTGAAGCTTCTGTCTTTGTAAAACTGCAATAAATTGTTGTCAATAATTCCACACTGAAACACTGTCTACTGTAGTTGTTCGTGACTTTTTGTGTGGACTGCACAGTTTTGTTTTCACTGAGCTTTGCACACAAGGGCTGTTTAAAATGACATTTTGCACTGATACATTTGATGCTGCACAAAGTCTCATTTTGGGTTAAGGTAAAGTTGCTCAGATACAGTAAATGAAATTTGATCAAACTAAACTGTGTCAGATAGTCAGAATTCTGACCCAAAATCCAGTTTGAGGTTGGATCAAATTTCGGATTCTGGATTTCTGGGTCTAACTGATCTAGCACAGTCTGGTCATCTGGTCTTGCAGATTCCCTGGTGTCCACTGGCACCCGTCTGTTACGCTTCTCCTTGAATGTAGCAGAAAGAATAAAAAAATGACTGCCTCCCTGAGTCCTCCTGACTCCCTGGTGTCCAGTGGCATCCCCTTCCTCACCTTATCCCTGACAAACATCTACACTCCTTTCCAAACAGAAGCAGCAACCCCTGTCCCATCCCATCCTACCCCCCCAGTGACCTGCAGCCTTCTACTTCCTTCGTTGCTTACCCCTCTAACCCAGTGCATTTACTTATGCAGTGTGCTGCACGACTGGTCATTCTAGACGAGAAGCACTATGGCATGAATAAAATTGCCCTGTTGATGCTATAGATGAGTTAGATGGAAAACAGCCAAGGAAGTGAGAGCTATGCCACCACTGGGGGTGGGAGAGTGGACAGGATAAAGCAGGGATACTCCATTATGGATGATTGCAAGGGATGTGGTGAGGAAGAGGTGCTACTAGGCTCCAGGGCATCAGGAAGTACTAGGACAAGACAAAGTATTTTTCGTAATTTACTACTGCAATGGGACAGGGAGAAAGTGCCACTGGACACATGGGAATTTTTTGCATTTTGTTTTTGTACACAGGATAAGGTCAGGGTGAGGTGAAGGTCCAGATTTTGAATCAGATCAGTTGGATTTCGTGCACTCTGATCCATGATCCAACCTGGATCAGATCTCTGACCAGAAATTAGAAAATCTGACTGATGCGAGAACTGAGAAAATGCTTGGATTTGGAGAGAGAGCCTTTTGGCAACTCATATCAGAGCACCACTACTTAAGAGATTCCTCTAATGAAAAGTTTCTAGGCCTGATGAACCATCACAATTAAGTAGCTAAAAGGGATGCAGGACTTGGGTGGGGACGAAAGAACAATTTTAAATCACAGAACCTTTTGGGAGCCACTGGACGGTGGAGATACATTTCCGCATTCTTCAGTTATGATACGGATCACGAGTCCAGGTTCTTTTCAGTGCCACTACCAGCCATCTCTCATGCTCCTATGGATTACTCACCTCTATTCTCAGCCTCTATCCCCTTCCACCCCCACATCACAAGGCGGTGACTCTGCAAGCCATGCTAGCATGTAGTGATCCCATCCAGGTGTGGCAAGCTCCTGGCTCACTGCAGGGATCAATAGTGAAGCAAATCCTTGTGCCATCCCTCTCTAGCTACAAGTGCGATACTGCCTCCCCAGCTCCTGGTTCCTGCCAGCTCCAGGGTTCACTCTTGAACTCAGGTCACCAGCATGGGGTGTGAAGTGCTACCCCAAGAAATCATGCATTGGCAAGGCTAATTTTAATCACAGAACTCTGCATGGTGGGGGGCTCTGCAGCACGGAGATGTCCCACGAAAGACTTGAAAATAGGAAAGGCAGGAATAAAGGTACAGATCAGGAGGGTGTAGGGACCACTGAGGTGGTAACACCTAATGGACAAGACATCATGCCATATGACAGGCACACTGTCATGCCCAGATGAGCACAGTGGCTGCAGTTTTTATGTTTACAGTTTCCACTACAAACATCTGCCAACCAGCATTTGCATTGCAACTAAGCCATCAGAGGAGCCTTGCCCCCAGCAGCCACTTCTCAGCTTTATGTATGGTACCTTTTGCAGTGAGTGGAATGGGTTGCATCTTTGTACACAAAATCAGCAACAACTCTGACTGTGACAGCACATTGTGCACCAGACCTTTAACTTTCAGGGATATGTTAAACTGAGCTCATCTCCAGGAAATATGGTTGGGCATTCATATAATCACGGTCACTGTACGGTGCTATATAGTGTATATCATACACTGTCATGGCAGTTCTGTGGGTAACACTGTCCCTCTGAGCTAATATCCAGGTACTGTGGTCAGACACTTTTTAACATGGTCACTGTATAGTGTTATATAGTGTATATCAATGCATTGTTATGGCGCCTCGGTGGTAGCACTGTTCCTCTGAGCTAATATCCAGGTACTGTGGTTAGACATTCATATTAACATGGTCACTGTATGGTGCCATATAGTGTATATCAATACATTGTCACTGCACCTCGCAGGTAGCACTGTCCTGTAGCTAATATCCAGGTACTGAGGTCAGACATTCATAGTATCATGGTCACTGTACAGTGCTATAGTGTATATCAATACTTTGTCACTGCACCTCGGTGATTAGCACTGTCCTCTCTTAGCTAATATCCAGGTACTGTGGTCAGACATTCATATTAACATGGTCACTGTATGGTGCTATATAGTGTATATCAATACTTGTCACTGCACCTCGGTGATTAGCACCTGTCCTCTCTTAGCTAATATCCAGGTACTGTGGTCAGACATCCATATTAACATGGTCACTGTACGGT
This sequence comes from Neoceratodus forsteri, assembly GCA_016271365.2. Classification (NCBI taxonomy): domain Eukaryota; kingdom Metazoa; phylum Chordata; order Ceratodontiformes; family Ceratodontidae; genus Neoceratodus; species Neoceratodus forsteri. Next base: position 117,234,284 of record JADMNL010000024.1, on the reverse strand, counting down.
GCTATATAGTGTATATCAATACATTGTCCACTGCACCTCGGTGGGTAGCACTGTCCTCGCTTAGCTAATATCCAGGTACTGAGGTCAGACATTCATAGTATCATGGTCACTGTACAGTGCTATACAGTGTATATCAATACTTTGTCACTGCACCTCGGTGATTAGCACTGTCCTCTCTTAGCTCAATATCCAGGTACTGAGGTCAGACATTCATAGTAACATGGTCACTGTATAGTGCTATATAGTGTATATCAATACATTGTCACTGCACCTTGGTGGGTAGCACTGTCCTCTCTGTGCTAATGTCCAGGTACTGAGGTCAGACATTCATATTGACATGGTCACTGTACAGTGCTATATAGTGTATATCAACACATTGTCACTGCAGCTTGGTGGGTAGCACTGTCCTCTGAGCTAATATCCGGTACTGTGGTCAGACATTGGGTCACTGTACAGTGCTATATCATGTATATCAATGCATTGTCACTGCACCTCGATGGGTAGCACTGTCCCCTCTGAGCTAATCGCAGGTACTGTGGTCAGAGATTCATATTAACATGGTCACTGTACAGTGCTCTATAGTGTATATCAATACATTGCCACTGCACCTCGGTTGGTAGCACTGTCCCTCTGAGCTAATATCCAGGTACTGACTCAGTCAGGAGCTCAATTATCTTGTCCCCCTAGGCTGGAGTGGCTACTTACTGAATGCTGCTGGTACCTCGTACATGTCAAAGGCACAATGGTGGCAAACTCATGGGGTCTTTTGTCCCCCCACCCCACAGTGTCTTGAAGCCCTAGCTGGTATCCCTGGGGCTTGTCATCTGAATCCTGGCCACAGTTTGTAGCGTGAGTTCTGTGCTGGTGAGGTGGGTGCACTGAGCACCACAGAGGAACAATCGAGTTGTGTGACAGCTTGCATGTTTTAGTAGGTGGCTTCTTGAACATGCTCAGAGGAGCTGCACAAAGGTTTGGTACCACAGAGCAGGCGGCAGCTTGGCATGCTTTCTCCTTCAGCCCCTCCCCACAGGCTGCAGTCTCAGGCTGGAGCAGTACTACAAACTGATAGGCAGTCCTGGGGCAATGAGAAGGAATAGGTAGAATTCCGCCATTGGGGTAGGGGGTTACACCTGTATAGGTGAAGATGCTGAGAGCTCCTGCAGTTAAACAAGGGCCAATGGAGCCAGGCACACAGAGTGCAGTGGTGCGTCAGTGGTGGTAGAGAAGAATTTATTACAGAGGAGTTGACCAAGGTATCCAATTTTGATAGGTGACATTTGGAACCGTGGCATAGACAATATCACCATAATGAATTGTGTATAAGATGTGAGGGCTAGGGTAGGAGATGGTCAAATTTCAATTTGCCTTGCAGCTTTCATATACACTGCATCCCAAAGTGCGTTGCAAAGCAATGGCTTAAGTGTCTCAAAGTGAGAGTTCACTGGAGTAGAGTGTGGCACCAGCATCCACAGACGCATCTGCTAAGGAGACCACAGGCCGCTCTGCCTGTTGGGTTAGGAAAACCTCTGAGGTAAGCCACCAGGGACTGCTTATTGTGAACTGCTGTTTGTGGACTATTGGTGTAATGTGGTGTAGGAAAGACAATTTTACAGGGCATTAGGCAGAAAAGCATAGGTCTTTGAGACAGTGGTGGAGTTGGGCAGGTAAATCCTCACACTGCACAAACAACCTAGTTAAGGTAATGTGATGAGTTAACTTTCCAACCAGTAAAGAAGGGCAGCATCTTAGAAAAGTTCTGTCTAGGGTACCATCCAAAATACATCAGCGATAGGACTGTGCAACTGGGAGGGAGGGTTAAACAGGAAAGTCAAAGGTAAAACCTATCCTTTATCTTCTGTACTGACCTACATCACATGATCACTCAGGGAGGACACTTTTGGGGGATGTGGAGGGAGTGCAGGGGTGTGAGATAGTAGTAAATAATTAGAGGGTGCACTAGGAATTTGTCCACTGTCCTAATTGTAAAGGTTCCAGGCCATGAGAGCAGAGCTAGAAGCCGCAAGGGATAAAATATGCTGCTTGAGGGCTGTAGTCACCGGGCCCCATAGGGCATCACTGTGCAGCCACAACCAAGGCCCACACTAGCTAGAAAAGTAGGCTGGACAGTGATGGAAGGGATGAAGAGGGAGGGAAGCAAAGCCTAAAGAGGCAAGGCTGTGCACACCATATAGGTTCACCTTAGTGTAGCCAGAGGCACCCAGTCGATTCTCAGAAGGAAAGATGGGGCTAGCACACCCAACAGGCAGCCACTGCCACTGAGCATGCTAGGGTGCAGCTCTAAAGGGGCAAGTGGCGGGTTCACATAGTAGGGGACTCAAATGTAAGGACACTGGGAGGGCTTTGGGTCTTACAACTGGGATAACCTTCTGCTTCCATTGAGTGACAGCAGATAGACTCATAGCCTGGGTGGTGAAACCTATGGGAGAGGTAAGAAGGCCAGATCTCATTGTGCCTGTTGGAATGTATGATCTGGAGTATAACCTCCCTACAAATGGGGTTCCCAAAAGTCTTCCTTGAGCTTATCTAAATGCTCACTGCTAGGCTGGTGTCCCATGCTTTTACAAGTTAAATGTGATTGCCAGTGAGTGCCTATATAGCCTCTGTGTACTGTCTTTTAAGAACTGCCTGGACTGCAGTCATAATTAATCTGAGAGGGAGCTCTGTTAGAAGATGTGCTTGTTTGCTGATCATTTGTTAGAGTAGTAATAATATTGCAGTTTGTTCTAACCTGCCTTCTTGCAGCTTGGACAGTTCTGTTTGTTTCCATCATCTTGGTCCTGGACTGCTGAAATGGGCCAATCAGTACATTTGGGACTCTAAAATGGAGCCTGCCTACAGGGGCTTGGTGGGTCAAAACTTGTAGGAATTGTAGTTCTGGGCTTTTTTGCCTAAAATAACCTGGAGGGGATCCCTTGTTGTGACTGACAGACAGATCAGCCAACCGAACCTTTTGGATCTTGAGGAAGTCCCAAACTGCTTGCAGTTTCAATTAGATCTAAGTTTGGAAGTGAAGAAGTAACAGTTTGGGGTAATTGAGCAGCAACCCATAGTTGATTTGTATGGGAGAGCTGTGGAAAGGCCTGCGTTTTGGCCTGCATGCCTGCCTGCTGTCCCTGAGAGGAACTTGTGCCTTTTCAGACTAAATCCGAACTTGGAGAACAAAGTAAGTCACTGAATTGTGACCAGGCTCCTACCTGAAGAAGACCGAAGATTTGCTGAATGCAATCGGCCTGTCTGGACTTCAGCCACCTCTGAACTCCGGATTGTGCAAAGACTCTGTAATTGCGACCAGAGAGCCTTTTGCCTGGTACAGTGGAATTTTCTTACATGTGAATGTGTTGTGTGCTTATAGTGGGTCGGATTTGGTTCCCACTGTGGTTTGAATTGTGTTTGCTTGCTGGAGCTGCATTAGAATTTCCTTATGTGTAACTGTGCTGTGTGCTGCTAGTGGGTTGCAATTTGGTTCCCTCTGTGGTTTGAACTGTATTCTGCTTGCTGGAAGCTGCATCCAGCCCCATGGACTGAATCCAAAATCTTCTCCATTGGGCCTGGGCCTTGCCACACTGCCCCAGCCCGACTACCCGCTGCATAGAGAATGCCATCAGCAAGAGACCTGCCTGGGATCAGCCCCTGCTCAACACTTGAACAGGAGCGACGCCTAGGTGATTCATGGGGCCCACTTCTCTGGGCACTCCAGCTCAACAACCTGCAGTCTCAGTTTCGTCCTGCCTGTGTCCAGTATTGGGTATCATGAGTAAACATCGGGTAGTTCCCTGCAACAACAGCTAAATCTAAAGTGGTGTCATCTGATTGTCTTGTTGCTTCTTCTTTCATGATCTGAGCCCCCGGTCCGATTACAAGTAGTGTGTGTTGTGCATGTTGCTTTCTTCCATCACAGGGCCCCAACCAGCTGCAACGTTCCTGGCTAGCTCACTATTTCCTACCTGGTACACAGAGTGTGTGACTGTGTGGAGACTTAAAGTGCATGCATAACTGTTTGATTAATATAGCCTTTAAGCCAATCAACCTGATTCGCCCTTCCTTGTTCAAGTCCCTTAATAAATCAGATCTGACTTTTTTTTTGCTGTATTTAACCTGACTGTGGTTCCAGTTTGTGCCAAGAGTACTGTACTGTTGCTATTTACTGTGCTAACCTTGTTTTACAGGAGGTCCCCATGGTCAAGCCAGAGGAACCAGCCCTGGTGGTAAGTGCAGACAGTGTGGATACTGGTATGGTGTACAAGGGCTACTGTAAAAGTCATTATTGTATATTGCTCAGGCCACTAGAAGGGAAAGGGGGTTACAGTGTCTCAGAGGGCTGTGCCCAGGTTAGTTTGACCACTACCAGCCCTGGCCTCCAGGTGGAGGCACCCATTTCAGAACTCAGGCCCTTAACCTGCTACTAGCCACGCAGGCAGGGGTAGTAGCCCTTGGGATAGCACCACCTAGGGTTACATGAGTAAAAGGAGCAAGGAACTGGTAAAGACAGACTTCTGTTCTCTTGGAAAGGTAGATCAGGAAAGAGCAAGAGCGGTAACCTTCTTTGAGGTACTACCTGAGTCAAGTTTGAATTAACGGAACAGTTCCATGAGTTACATTCAATGACTGGCTAAAGCAGTGGTGCAGGGAGAAGGGATTTCAGTTCCTTGGGGAACTGGGACTGACTTGAGGACTAGAGACTATTCAAAATACAGCCTGCACCCTAACAAGGAAGACAGGAGGGTGCTGGGAGCAAGATAGGCTCTGCAGTAACAATGTAGTTCGGAAAAATGGGCAGACTGGGTGGACCAAGTAGTTCTTCTTTGCCATCAAACTATGTTTCTAAGATGGGCACAACACATAACGGACAGTTTTATACTTGGTAGGTGTGGTGAGTCAGTTTGGTAAGGAACACTGCTACTGTCATTACTCAGAGGGGTCTTGTTGCCAGCCTCTCTCACCAAAGAATGAACTCGACAAAACCTGGGGAAACAAGGAGATGGGTAGGACCACATGCTGGACATTGATATGCACCAATGCAGGAAGTCTTTGACTCCGCTGTCTCCTTTCACGACCATATCTGCACCCTCTGCTGGCTGTCAGCTCACTTGATCGGCCTACTATACTGCCATGAGAAACTGCCTTCCCCTAAAACTCTGAGGCTGGCCATCACTTCCTCAGTCCTATCCCTTGTGGACTATGGACTCCTGGTCTACAGTGCAGCAGACAACACTGCTCTCAATAAAATCAAACTCTCACTTAATAAAGCCTGTTGGCTACTCTCGAGTCCGACAGGCTCACCTACACCTGTACACTATACTCCTTGGCAAACATACTCACCTTTGATGAGAGAGTAGACTACCAGACCTATCTCTTTGCCCAAAATATTGTCTCAGGTTTGACCCCCGGTCTGACCACAATCCTCAGCCCATCCCTCCCAACTGTCTCCACCTGCAGCTCCTCCAAGACCTCCCTTCATGTGCCCAGAATCAGGACATTCCTGGCTCAGAGGTCCTTTCTACAGAGCCCCCTCCTGGTTTAACCCCTCCCTTCTAACATCACCTCTGAACAAAGGATTGGGCCTTTTAAAACAGCCCTCTGGCACCATCCCTTTGCCTCCTGCAGCTGTATCTGCCCATAGCCAGCTTGCCTCTCATGTCCAATGCCACCTCATCTGAGTCCTCCTCCCAATTACCCTTGAGCCCAGAAATTCTATTGTCATTGTATTACGTGAATCAAAAGCTTGCTATTCTGTGATACAGGTAATAACAATTTAGCTGCTAGCCTGTATAGGTTCTCTTTACTTTGTACACTCCGATGTATTCATTCTTGTATAGAAATGTTTTATCTCTGTATTGTTACCACACTTGTACATTGCTATTGTACTGTATGTATTCCTGTCTTGTGTAATATGACGTGGAGCTTTGAAAATGAGTCTCTGACTCAAAGGTTTGCAATTCTGATACAATTAAATAAACAAATAAAGTCTGGGCAACAAAATGCTGATGTTGCAAGCACTGTTCTAGAAAGTAATCTTAACCTGGTGGTTGTTACAGACACGTGGGCAAACCTGAACCAGGAGTAGGCCTTAAGGACTGGAGGAGGGCGGATGTGATTCCCCTTCACAAATGTGGGAGCAAAGCAGAGGCAGGAAACATACAGACCTATTAGCTAGCCTCAGTGGTAGGAAATTGATGGAATCACTTCTGAAGGAAAGAATAGTTGAGGGGGCACAGGACCCAAGGTAGCATGGGTTCACAATGGGAAGGTCATGTCAGATGAATCTAATAGATTTCTTTGACTGTGTGACCAAAGTAGTAGACCAGGGAGGGGCTGTGGACATGGCCTACCTAGACTTTAGCAAGGCATTTGACACAGTCCCACACAAAAGATCAATAAACAAATTAGCCAGCCTGGGAGTAGGTCCCTGGGTGGTAGCCTGGGTAAAAATTGTCTGGACAACAGGACACAGAGGGTAATAGTAAACAGAGTCCACTCTGAAGTAAGGAGGTTACTAGCGTGTACTGCAGAGTTCAGTACTGTATCCAGTCCTTTGTAATGTCTTTATAAGTGACATTGCAGAGGGACTGGAAATAAAATATACCTCTTTCCAGACGACACAAAGATCTGCAACAGGGTTGATACACAAGGGGGTGGTAAGGATGGGAAAGGACTTGGCAAAGTTGGAGGAGTGGTCAAAAGTATGGCAGCTTAGATTCACTGTGAAGAAGTGCAAAGTAATGCACCTGGGAAACAAAACCCTGGGGAAGAGTACACAATGGGGAGGGCGGTATTAACAACAACAAAATTGGAAAGGTACCTGGGGGTAGTCATATCAGATGATGTAAAGGTAAGCAAGCAATGTGAAGGCAGTAAGGATGGCTGGGGGATACTGGGATCTATAGGGAGAGGCATCACCAGTAGAAAACAAGAAGTTGTTATCCTCTGTACAGACAGTTGATGAGACCCCATCTAGAATACCGCGATGCAGTTCTGGAGACCCCATCTCTGCAACATAGACAAGAATGGAGGCTGTCCAGAGGAGGGCAACTAAAATGGTGCAGGACCTGCAACAGAAGCCATACAAAGAGAAAGAGACTAAAGGAGCTTAATATGTATGCCCTCGAGGAAAGCATGGAGTGGGGATATGATAGAAACTTTCAACTACCTCAGGGAATCAACAAAGTCCAAGAGGGTAGCAACTTTCAGAAAAGAGATACTGTGCAAGAACAAGAAGACGCAATTTGAAGATGGGGTGGGGGGTGGCTCAGGGCAATGTGAGGAAGTATTTTTCACAGAGAGGGTGGTGGATGCATGGAATGGCCTTTCTAACGTGGCCATGGGGTCAAAAACAGTGGAGAATTCAAAATGCGTGGGACAGGCAAAAGCAATTCTGGTGGGGGTTAGGAAGAAGTAGGCTGCTGGTAACTAGGGATCAGCAGCTTACCCAATAGGTAGGGAAATGGGCAGACTAGGTGGGACCACGTGGTCTTTATCTGCCATCAAAGTCTACATGCTTCTGTGTTTCTGGATCATATCAATAATGGGACATTCCTTGCTCAGAAAGGACATGGCAAAGGGTGAGGGAGGGGTTAGCAGTATCCATGACAGACAGATAACCTGGGAGACTCAAGGTCATTAGAGGCTCCATGGGTGCTGCTTGCAATTTGGAATTGGAAACAAACTAGGCTAGGGGTGGTTTACAGACCAGCAGGCCTAGACCAATGGACAGATAGGGAAGTAGGTGAGATGCTAGAGGAGGGCAGCCAGGTTGGGGCAGCTGGTAATATTGGAGGACTTTAACATGCTGGACATGAAAAGGACAATCCAGCTCCGGTGAGTACAGGGAACCAGCTCCTGGTGGAAGCATACTAGTTGGCTTCCTAGTACAGTGGAACAAGGACCTGACATGGGTGCCCTGCTGGATCTAGTGCTCACTAACAATGAGAGGATCCAACAGTCCAGGAACTACTAGGGTCCAGGGACCACAAAATGGTTAGGTTGGAGGTCCAACTGGCTGCCTACAGTGGGACAAGCTCAGTAAAAGTGTGGAATTTCAGAAAGTAGACACTAAAATGTGAAAGCTGCTGTGGGAAACTGTGAGGAAAACACAGCAGTTAGAAGAAGCGGAGAAACAAAATGTGAGGCATTCAAAACAGGACTGCTAGAAGTGGTGGTGGGCTGCATAGGGAAGGTGTCAAAAGGTGAATAAATGAAAGGCCCACTGTGGTTCACATTAGATCTGAAGAATGTAGTGAGTGTTAAGAGAAGGGCATTCAGGAAGTACACAGGCAGCCAGAGGAGGAGGACAGGAGGAGTATCTAAGGGCAACCAGGGAGGCTAACAGGAGGGACGGGGGGCATGGAGAGATGGAACTCCACACCGCAAGTAGGGTGAAGCAGGGATACAAGGCATTCTTCATGTACATCTGGGACAAATGCAAAATCAAGGGGGCATAGTGATGCTGAACAAATTCTGGTCAGTGCCAAAATGGCTGATAATGCATTTATCTAGATATAGCCAGCCTGGGGAGACAGTCACCTATTTGTATCAACAGGACCAAGAGGATACATTAATTTTTTTTTTTACTATAACTCCATATAGATAGACTGGAGGGGAAAGAGGATATTCTAGCCCATTTTCCAACTGCAGAGAGTTGTTTTTAATTACTCACAGACCCCAAATGAGTCCTCCTGAGATTGGCAAAGCAAACTTGCACAGACACTGACCACAAGCTACAGAAAAATAAATGGTCAATGTTTGGCATTGTGGTTTCAGTGTTTTATAACTAAAGGGATCCAGGTAGGATTTGGGGTGCAGAAAGGTCAGAGGTCAGTGCTTGTTATTGTCAGTGCAGCATTTTTAAAGTAAGGGAAACAGGCAGGACTGGGGTGTGGGGTTGGATATTTTCACAAACAAAAATGGAACCAGGTTAATTTTCCTCTCTGGCAGGAGCCAGGATCGATGAGGGAAACAGATTTTGTTTTTGTTTGTTTGTTTTTAGAGAAATAAGCTCGAAGCTGAAGTGAGCATTTTTTAAAGTGGAATCAGGTGAATATGTAGGTATGATTGAAGAGGGGAGCTCAACCGAAAGTGATGCAGGAGTTCGGAAGCCCTCCCGGATCCCATTGTGGAGAGCAATAAAATAGTGCAGCGGGGGAGTAGGAAGTGCACTTTAATAAATGGAGAGGATGCGGAGAGATTCTGCAGAATGATGTGCTTGAACTCCACTTGGTGTAAGCAGCCAGCTGTGGTGCATTAGTTATCTGGCTACACCCCTAAAGCCTCCTTTTCTGTATACATCTGCTTAGCTCTTACTATGCAGCCGTAAAAGAAATTGCAATGCACTAAAGTACATACTTTTATGGATCCCATACAGCACTCCTCTTGCAATCTGCCTCTCCCAAATGCATGATTGCAGAATGGCTGACAGCCTGAAGCAATCTGATCTGGAGTGTAATTCGCTTAATAAAATTACATGCCTCCAGCTCTCCATTGATTTATATCTTTACAACAATTTTCCCAGGTAACAAGCCGAGTTCGGGACAGAGTCATTTCCAGCTACATAAATCGTTTGAGGAGTCATGCACGATGTTCATAGGCAATTTTGTATTCTTTGGTAACCGGGTAAGGCTCACCAGGCCAAAGGCATATTTTCTGAGTTGAACTGGGAGCACTGGGGAGGTTAAGTGACTCACTCAGGGTCACACAGTATGCAAAAGGAGGTCATGGGAATCAAACCCAGGTTGACTGGATGTAGCAAGCTCATTCACAACTCATTACTCTAATCTCTAGGCTAACTAAATAGATAAACCAGACCATCAAAAAGGCGCTCTTGGGAACCATCCAAATGGAATGGTGCTCACAAACCACCTAATGAGATAATAACCAAAAAACGAGCACCCACTCTGGATGGTTACACTAATATTTTGAAAAGAATGTGAAGTCATGCATTTATCTTTGTCACGAAAACATTTTTATTTTCTTCATACATCTAATACAAAAAAGCATGACATACATGAGGAAGACAAAAAACAGTACAAAAATGTAAGTGCAAATATTTGGCACGATTATTTTTAGTAATAAATAGCATGGAGAAACTCCTAATGCTAAATGAGACAAATAAAAGTGTATGAAGGATGGCAATTCATACTGCAGCAGCTGCACCTAAAATGTTTTTATACAAAGATAAATGCACAACTTCACATTCTTTTCAAAGTATTGGTGTAACCATCCAGAGTGGTTGCTCTGTTTTTTGATTATTAACTAAATAGATACCAGCCCTATTACAGTTTATGCTATTATGATTACAGTAAAATAGATGGCGATAAATACATTGAATATGTGCGAGTGCAGTTGCTTATTTTTCATATTTTTCTTAAAAGCCATTTTATAAGGACAATAACATTGTGCACATCCATCAATAGATGTACAGTATGTACTCTGAGATGGTTGAAAGCACTCGGCTTCTCCTCATGCCTCACAGTGCACCCTAGACGTCTGTTTAGTTGTGATCTACACCACATCTATTACTTGCAGAGCCAGAGTGATGGAAGTATTGCTTCTACTATACTAGCTTTCAGATGATTTCTATCAGGCATTATGCTAGGACAACATAACTTTGTCTACTGTGTAGAAGCAATACATGCATTCTCATTTTGTACAGCAGAATTTATATTCACTCAAATCAAACTATCACACACTAAACAAAGTCTTATAAAACAAAGGGACATCCATTAACATTTAGTCAAATTTTGAAATCACACATTGAAATTTTACTACAGCCTTTTGTCATATGGAAGCAGACCAGGGCAGATTCGGTTTTTACGTTCGTTTGCGTGCATGCGCAAGGAACATCTTGGGAGAATGGGACACTTAGAGGGTGTGCCTCCTCTCCAATCCCTGCTCCATTGAGCAGGCGTGGCAGTCCTGCACCAATCAGACGCGGTGCTGTGTGTTGACAGCGGTGGTCTTCTCTTCAAAGAAACCACGCTGTCATACACAGCACCGCTACGCCACCTCTGTGGGTTTTGCCACGCTGCTCCACCCCAGCATGCAAACGTCTCGGCTTGCCTGCTGACGGGGTGCCCAATCCCCCATCGGCTCCATGCCCCCAGCCATCCTTCTGCCATGCTGGGGAGCCCACCCCAGCGTGGAAACATCCACGTAGTCTTTTTTTTTCACCCGTAAGCAAAAACGGTCCCACGGGCGCTTCTCCCAGCCCCCCTCCCACAACCCGCACCCACCCACTGCACACCAGCCTCCCACACCCCCCCACATTACTTACCCTCCGGAGCTCGGCGCGACGATCTTCAGTGGACCGGGAACACGCTCTGCACTCTTCAAAGCCGCAATCGCGAACTGAGGAAATGCAGGTAAGCTGTATAATGGGCTAGATAGGGGTTTCAACTTTATTGCATATCTCAGGCATTTTGGTTTTGTACATTATCAACATGGAGTTTTGACCTTCTTCATGATATGCATTAAAATGTGATGCTATTCAGGTCTCAAGGGTGATTTCCGCAGTCACTGCACAAAATCACCCTTTGGACCTGAATAACACCATGACAGTGACATCATTCATGAGAAGGTCCCAAAACCCCATGTTGAAAATTTGGCAAAATCCAAAATGACTGTTTTTGACGACTGCATTGCGCAGTTCCTACGCAGGCTCGTAAGTTCGTGAATTTTCAATATTTTTATCAGATTTAACACGGCCATTTTACCACACCTCCTTATGAGCAGTACAGCTGCCATTTTTCACATCCTGCCCAAAATGTGTTTCTGCTCATGTAGCGACAATGGTGCAGTCGGTGTGCTAAATCAATGTATGGGACATTAAGAAAATCACGGTGACACTGTTCATTAGCAGAGGTCTTAAATGGCTATGTTGAAAATTTGGTGAAAAATTCCTAAAATGACTGTTTTACGTAGTGCATTCATGAGTTCCTACACACGCCAGACGTTTAGTGAATTTTCAATATTTTCACTCCAGATTTTCAACATTGTCATTTTACCACACCTCCTCATGAGCAGTACAGCTGTCATTTTTCACATCTTGCCCAAAGCGTGTTTCGGCCCATGTAGCGCACAATGGCACAGTCGGTTATGCGAACTCAATGTATGGGACACATTAAGAAAATCACAGTGACACTGTTCATGAGCAGAGGTCTTAAAATGGCTGTGTTGAAAATGTGGCGAAAAAATCACAAAAATGACTGACTTTTACGGCGTCGTTAACGCAGTTCTACATATAGTGAATTCTTAATTTTCAATATTATTATTTATTTATTATTTAGTTTGTTAACCGGTAGGTGCACTAGCCAGCAGGTGACTTATTTTCAGGCACGACCGGAGAGTACAATACAGGATAACACAGGGAAGCAACATTACAATTGAGGCAGTCAGTACAGAGTACATTCATACAATACAGAGGCAATTTCAGCTAGGCTAACATGGTGTAGGCTCGTCTAGATAGTGAGTGACAGTACAGTACAAGGAGGTTACAGGGAGTGTTGGTACTAGTAAAGGTAAAGATCAGGAGTCTGAGAGCCATAGGAAACTTACGCCTTTATTTTCCTCCAGATTTTCAACATTGCCATTTTACCACACCTACTTATGAGCAGTACAGCTGTCATTTCACATCCTGCCCAAAAGCGTGTTTACGTACGTATAGCGCACAATGGCGCAGTCGGTTGTCTGAAATCAATGTATGGGACACATTAAGAAAATCACCGTGACACTGTGCATGAGCAGAGGTCTTAAAATGGCTATGTTGAAAATTTGGTGAAAAATTCCTAAAATGACTGTTTTACAAGCGTGCGTTACATGTTCTCATGCACTGTAAGTTCACAAATTTCAATATTTTCACCCAATGACTTCCAAATACCTAAACAGCACATAGAAGGAAGCAAGCAACATTCGGCATTGACAAATGCTTGTACTTCTTGTCACTGATTTTTAAGCCATGTCCAAGTGCCAAATACCACTGCAAATACCTGCAAGCTTAACGCTCGCATTGACAAATGCTTGTTTTTCTTAAGGGCTATTTTATTTTCTCACTACATGAAGGCAATCTATTTTGGAGTGCATGCCATGGCCAGCTGTCCTTTAATCTTCCCAAATTAGTAATGATTTTGTAATGCCATTATATCTCACACCCACCCATCCACAGAGCTAGCCATGCCAACCTGATTACCCCTCACCTAAAGCTGAAGTTGTTCCTTGTTTGTATGCTCCTGATTGCAATGCTGTGATGTGTGATTATTGGACAGTCTTTGGTTGGGAAGATTTATATGAACATATATTGAATCACGGAAGATTACGCCAGCTGCTCTTCAACTCCATGTGCAGAGTGGAGCCAGGGCTTTGTAATCAGTGTCAGAGAAAAGGGCAACTGCTTAAACCATTATGCTCAGTCTTCCTCCACACAGCTAATAACTGGCAGTGTATAAGCTTCAATCATTTAATTGACAATCTGGTCAAGAATTGTGGCTAAAGTTTCTATTTCATTCATTTGACTCGGGTTTGCATTTGTTCAGAACCAGTGCTATGTGTCAATGAGTTTTCTGCAAAAGCCTGAATCTCTTGTGGGGAGCTAGAAAATAGTGTGGCAGGGGACGGAGAGGAATTTGTATTTATTTTTTATTTATTTTAAAGTTGGTAACCAGGAGAGACACACTAAGTTGAGGGCTCATTTCCAGGTGCGCCCAGAGGAGGAGGAAGAGGAGGCACATTACATCAAATACATGGTGTTAATCAGGTTACAATGAGATGCAGCAAAAATACATAAGTACAAGCCAGAAACAGGTTACAAAGAAATGCCTGGGTATGAAGGGAAGTAAGTGCACATTAATGAATGGAGAGGATACAGTGAGTTTTGCAGAACAATGTGATTCAACTGCACTCGTGTAAGGAGCTAGCTGTGGTGTATTTGGTATCCGCCATATCCTCAGAGTCCCTTTTCTATATGCATCAGCAAGACATCACCCTAGCTTCCGCTATGCAGCCACAAAAAGGAGGATGGCTGGGAGTGGGAAACAGATGGAAGGCAGATATACTGAACCAATACTTTTGTTCAACATATACTAGGGAAGAAGAGTGGCTTTTGCAAGAATGTGGGGTGAAAAAGGAAGGAAGGGGGCTGGTACTTTAATGGTATGGACCAAATAATGGAAAGAAGAGTGCTGGAATGGCTAAAGGGATGAAATAGGGCAAATGTATGAGGTCTAATGGTCTGCATCCCATAATACTCAAAGAAGTAGTGGAGACAACAGCAGCTCCACTTGAAGTCATGTTTTTAAATTTACTGTGCTTTCCTCCAGACACTGACCGTCCCCCTTCAGCCACCTTCTCCAGGACTTATCTCACTCCTCTCTGCCCCGTGGTTGACCCCTAAAGAGAAGGGCTGCCTAGGGGCAACCCCTTACCCTGGAACAAAGTTGAAGTGTTGGTTAGAAGAACAAGAGCATCAGTCAGTGGTGTCAGACCTACTGTAGGGTGATGGGCAGCTTCCTGAAAGGTTGGGGTTTTCCACTGCTTTTGGTGCCACCCTGGGGCATTTCGAGAAGGAGCTGATTTCAAGGACTTCAGATTACTGGCACTGACCCTGCCAACTGTGGATGACAATAGAGTGGCAGGAGCCAGAAACCCTCCTTCTCCAGTGGAGGTGAGTGTCCATGGGACACTCAAGCATCTCACCCAACCAGCGCTCCAGCATCCAGATCACTGGCATCACATGCAGTAGTGCCACTCTGAGCCAGTGGTCCAGCTACTGTAGTCATCTAACTGCTGATTGGACACGGTGGTTGGTCATCTGCAGAGACCGAACACATCAGATGTGTTCCTTCTGCATAAAAGCAGAAGGAAAGATGAGATGGAACCGAGCCAGTTGTTCTAACATCTATGGTGAGGAAGATGATGGAGTCCATACTAAGGGAAACCTGCTGGACTTCCTAGAAGGGCATGGATTGCAGGACTCAAGCAACACAGGTTCACTAAGAGAGGTCTTGCCAGATGAATCTTATTGAACTTTTCGACTGGATGACCAAGGGTCGAAAGGGCAAAGTCTGCCAGTTCTCAGATGACACAAAAATCTGAGCAAGGGTAGACACTGACGAGGAGATAATGGAAATAAGGAGGACCTGGCAGGCCACTGTAGAAATGTTCAAAGATCTGGTAGCTGAACTTCAATGCAAAAAGTAATGTAATGCACGTGAGAAAAGGGAACTCTAGGTTGCAGTGCATATGAGGGTAATTCTAGCATGCACAGCAGAGGAGAAGGACCTCGATCATACAATCTGATCACCTGAAATCCACAGCACATTGCAACTAAGCCATGGGGAGGCAATAGGATGATGGGTGTATAGGGAGGGATCAGCAGAAGAAGCAAGGTGTTAATCCTCCCACTACACATATCACTGGTGAGAATACGTCTGCAGTATGGTACTGCACAAGGTGCTGGAGTCCATACCAAAAAGGATGTGACAGGGTGGGGCTGGTACAGCGTGAGGGTGACTAAGATGATTCAGGGTCTGGGAAGCATGGCTGATGAAGAGAGGCTGCAAGACCTCAACATGCACACCCTCGAGATGAGAAGGGAAAGAAGTGAGATGATGAAACTTACAAGTACTTGCATGGGGTAAACAAGGTAGATTACAAGGCCATATTTGCCTTGAGCACAAATGCTGGGACATGGGTAACCAATTGAAACTGTTGGGAGATGCTTATGATGCTATGATGCTAGCTGCCCAGGCCCAGGAATGAGTCTGGGTCATCGTGGACCAGCCAGAGGAGAAGAACTGAGCACCCCAGAGGATGCTCTCCTCCTCTGGGGTGGGATGAACATCTTCTACCACAATTCTGCCACCTGGGTGACCACAGGTGGCATTGTGAGGAGGGCTGATGGGATGATGGAACTCTGCTGACATTGGGAGTCACTATTCAGCGTCTACATGCACAGTTCTGAGGGCACAGCAAGAAACTGGAAAAAGGCCCTGGTCTCCATGGACGAAAGACCCTGATATATCCAGGGATGGGACTTGCCCACTAAACAGCATGCTTCGTAATGAAGCAGCAGTGTGTTAGGTGGTATATCCCTCACCCGATCCCCAGTCAGGACCCTGTCAACTGAGAAGTTAAGCTTTCTTCCGACAAGCAGCAGTGTGTCAGGGACAAACCCCTCCGCCCCCACTCAGCCTGGGCCCTGCCTACTGAGGAACGTGCTTCCATATGAAGCAGCAGTGTGTTCAGGGTAAAGCTCTCCAACCCATCTCTGCCTGGGCTAGGCCTTGTCCTCTGAGGAGCATACTTCCCGCCAAGCAGCAATGTGTTCAGGGTACATCACCCTGCATTGTCCCCACATGGGTGGGGGCAAAACCATGGCAGCATGGAGGAAGGTCTGCACTTGAGAGGTAAGGGTACCACTGGATGGTGCCATGGGACTCTAGAGGTGTTGGGACCAGAGAAGCAAAGGGAGCAAATAATGAGGGTAAAAAAAAAAACTGGCAAGAGAAATTCAGGAAGGATGTCCGTAAACACTTTTTCACCAAAAGAGCAGGGACAAGTGGCACAAACTACTAGAGGAGCTGGTACGGGCCAAATCAGTGGGCAGTTTCAACTACTTTGGGACAGGCACATGGCCTTAGTAAGTGGGGGGAAGGGGAAGAGACAAGGGGCAGGATGGCCACTAGGACCAAAAGAGTTTAGTCCAGTAGGGTGGGCATCTATACTGGTAGTGCAGGAACTGTAGAGTACAACAGAATTTATGTAGTGCCCTTCACACACTGTATCCCAAAGCCATATGCAAAGCAATGAGTAAGATGTTGATAGTACAGGGACTATAGAATAGAATTTGGATTTATATAGCACCTTTCATACATACTGTATCCCAAATTGCTTTATAAAGCTATGAGTTAGATAATGGTAATGAGGGACTACAGAACTGAATTTTGATTTATATAGCACCTTTCATACACACTGTTGCCTAAATTGCTTTATAGAGCTAGGTGTCCCATCAAGACCACAGATCTGAAAAAGCATGGTAAACAACTGCGTCATGATAACTGCGCAGAAGAAACAGTGATGGTGCCACTATATGACCTAGCAGACATCCTTTAGTTTATTAGCAGAATGTATACATTGGATTGGACTTATGGAGTGCCAACTGTATAGTTTAATAATAAGGTAAAATAAGTGTGCTAGATTGTATATTTATGAGTATACCACCCTTATGGTGACACCAATACAGTGAAATACACACCTGTCCAGCAAAATCGACACGTTGCCGACAGGTGACTGTGTTGGTGTGCCCAACATAGGGGCATGCTGTCTCCTGGTCCTGCACCTCCACCACGAATCAATTCTGACTGGAGTTGAGAATCTTAAAGACAGGGGCAAGGGCAGAGCTCTGATAAAAAAAAAACAGGACCAGGAGACACACAGGAATCATAGAGACTGCGCTTGCGATGGACTTAATTCCCTGTCGGTGAAAATGCCGGTCTACACAAAAGAACGCCGAACCAGCATGGTAGAGCCTATTTATGACAGTATGGTTTTTACCACTTTTTTGATAGCATGGTTTTGACATGAAACCATAAAGCTGTAAGTTAGATACTGGTAGTGTGGGGACTATACAGTAGAATTTGGATTTATAAAGCACTTTTCATATACACTGTGTCCCAAAGTGCTTTACAAAGCAATAATTTAGATACTGGCAGTGAAGGACTGTAGAATATGGAAAATCATTTTTATGTTGCTTGCATGTGCAGAAACATAGAGTAAATATCCGAGTTTGAAGGTGTGGCAGCCCTCTTCCAATTCAGTCAGTGTGTTTGGTAGCGGCCGCAGTTCTCCAATCAACACTGCAGCTGTCTATGACAGCAGTTGAAAATGCAGTGCCTGTACAGTTGAAAGGGAGAGCTACGGCTTCAGTGAGCAGCGACAAGATCGCGTGCTCATGCGCCTCCCCACACACGCACGGATGCTGCGTACTGTATTTCCCCCACGCATCACATTATGATATGTTGTTGGCAGGATTGCAGGAACCTATAATAAACCCATTACATTATTTTGAACTGGACATATACCAGTAATTAATTTGCAGGCAAATGTCTGGGGTGAGGCGTGAGACTCTTCCTAAAATCAGAACAGGATCTGGATTGGTCCCTGTTCTGATCCCAGCTATATTATAACAGCCCCATGTACAGTACAAGCTAGCAGATGAGCTGTTACCTGCCCATGCCGCAGCTTCCCCAAAGCAGCTGTGCAGGTTACTCTGTTTCAGGATGGACTTGGATCGCTGCAGGCTTATTTTCGGAGAGCTCTTGTTGTCCAGTCCTTCCTTTGAAAGGTTGAGCAGACATACTTTCTCCTCCGCACACGGGGCCAGCACAGGCGAATCTCCCTCTCCACAAGCTCCGTATCCTGACTAATAGGCAACCACTCTACTTTGCTTCCAGACCTGAGATAGAAGTAACTACAGAGTCGGGAATGGAAGTCCCTAAATGTCAGCTCGGCAGGTGCATGTAACAGAATTTGCCGACCCTCCGTTCCTTCTCCAGTAGTCTCAGAACTGAGCAAAGTAGCATGAAGTCTTCCCAAGGCAGAGCTCCCTCCGCTGAATGTCAAGTGATGGAAGATTTCCTGCAGGTACTGGTCAATCCCCATGGCGAGCACCACAACTTCGTTCTGCACCCCTGAGTCCCGGTTGAAATGGTGGGAAAGGGCACTGCAGAGCCACCCACTCCGACGAGCGGGAGAATGCAGGATGTGGAGTGGAGGGACGGCTGCAAGCTTTCAAAGGACCAGCAGATAAGTCCAGCAGGGTATCATTTAGAAATGCAATTTAAAACTATATTTTATATCTAAAAAAAGCGAAATGAATCCAAATGTTGTGAAACAGGAAAAACGTGCCTCAACGTTGAGTAAACTTGTCCAGAGACCAGACTGTAGTGTTACATAAATTTATTCATTTCCTAGAATCGTTTGGGTCTAGCTCAGTGAAGCCTCTCCCAACTCCTTTCTGGCACTTCGTCAGACTCCGTGTGTGTCTCGGGTTGGCAGTAGAAGTCTTTAACTTAAGCCTCGGACGGTTGCTGCCATCACAAAGATGCTCGATTTTCCTGACCTTCGGCAAGGGAAAATGAGTTAGAAATAGTATGGAAGCATTCTCCTGGGTCTTGATGCCCTGAAGTAAAGAGAGTGTGACACTGAGGAAAGATGTGTACCCAAGGTCCTAGTGCTACACCTGTATACTCTGTGCCGGCATCTACTCTGCACTAATCTCCAATACACAGTGAAAGAGCTATACCTTGATCCAGGTTGATTGATCCTTTTGCTGATGCACATGGCAGTACCTGGCTCTGTATACTGAGTTCCCCAGAGAAAGTGAGTCCCATGGACCGTTTGTGGGATATGATGCAGGGCCTCCACCCCACCTTATTCTCAGGGGCTTCTATAAACTGATTTATGCTCATCAGGACCAGTCCTTTGTCTGATCTGTTCACACCTTGTCCTTCTCAGCCTCTCACCAGTTGGCCTACTCACCCATGGCCAGCCCAACCAGAAGGTGTGTTCCAGGCAAGTGCCAACACCATAAAGTACCTCTCAACCTCCTACCTCATAAATAAGGGACAAAGGACCAAAATCAGGACACACTTAAAGGGACACTGTCAACCCCTTAGGTCTCAAAGTGTCCCTAGTTTAAAAACACATTTTATGACTGCCAACACTCGGTAAAGATTGCTGATGTAGCTGGTAGTTTGATTCTCTTTTTTCTTTAAAAAGTGAAAAACAGACTGCCCACCATACTGGTGTTACCACACAAACACAGGTTTGTTTACATTCTTTGATCAGCTCCAACTGCATCTTTCCTGGACTTGGGAACACCCACAACACAGTCTAGCCCCTCATGAGTGCAGTGGGAGTTTAAGATGCTACTGCCTCATGGTGACTGCACTGTTTGGAGATGTTTCTAATGCTCAGGAAGTATGCAGTAAGAACAGATCCAGGATTGTAAACAAAACAAGGCTGTTTATAAATATACATCTGCGTGCATTTCAGTTCTGCTAAACAAAGAGAGGGACAAAACAAACAGCAACATCAATGAATGTTAGAGAAGGTAAGCAATCATAGAATGTTGGTTTTAACTAGAAATAATATGATGAAAAACAGCTTGACAGAGTCCCTTTAAAATTAATGGTATCCACTCAGGAAGCTAATAGAATAAGCGGCTTAGTCTAAAATACATTTTCTGAAGAAGAATAAACATGTAACTCTAAAGTTTGACATCATTACTTACAAACCCTACTATTTAGTCATGAAACAAATTTGGGGAGGCAGAAGTAAATTTCGAGACAAAATCAGGAACAGTTGAGAGTATTCTGAAAACTGCAGTAGGAGGACAATTTCAGAAATGTAGGTGGGCTTCCTCCAGTTAAGCTCCGCCCAGAGGGATGAGGTTCAAAGGGCAACTTAAAAACGTTAAAAACAGATTTAGATACAATCCAGTTTTTCATGTGTTTTCTATAATTCTTTCCCTTTTTATGTTGCTTGCAACATAGTGCCATCATCCGAGTTTTCGAGGTGTGGCGCCTCTTCCAATTCAGTCAGTGTGTTTGCAGGCGCGGCGCGCAGTTCTCCAATCAACTGCGGCTGTCTATGACAGCAGTTGAAAATGCAGTGCCGTACAGCTGAAAGGGAGGTATCGCTTCAGTGAGCAGCGATAAGATTGCGTTCTCATGTCGTTCCCCCACACACACACGCATACTGCTTGTCGTGCTTCCCCCCACGCACACACTGTATAGCCGATGGGGTGCCCAATCCCCATCAGCTGTGCTGCCCCCCAAACAGAGTTTCAGGTGCCACGCTGGAGCCCACCCCAGCGTGGTAGCACTCTGTATGGCTGACGGGTGCCCAACCCCGTCGGCTCTACTGTCCCCCAAGACTATCGGGTGCCACGCTGGGAGCCCACCACAGTGTGGCAACAGATCCTAGGCTGACGGTGGTGCCCAATCCTCATCGGCTCCACTGCCACCACCCCCAAACAGCCTTCCAGCTGCCACATTGGGAGCCACCCCAGCGTGGTACAAGTCCAGCATCGTCCAAGTAAAAAAAAAAAAAACACCTAAAAAAAAAAACTCCCTCGCAGACTATCCTGGCGCCCTCCCCCACCCACGCCACCCTCTGTGCATCTCCCTCCCCACCCCACCTCATCCCATACTTACCTCCGGTCCGTGCGATGATCTTCGTGGACTGGGAACACGCCTGCACTCTTCAAAGCCGACTCCGAACTGAGGAAATGCCGGTAAGCTGTATAATGGAATAAATAGGGTTTTTCAACTTTATTGCATATCTCGGGCATTTTGAGAATTTTTTCACCAAATATTCAACATAGGTTTTGGGACCCACCTCATGAATTCTGTCACTGTCATGGCGTTAATGGCCCGAAAGGTGATTTACGCAGTCACTGCATGGAATCACCTTTCAGGACAGGTCACAAACGACAGTGTCACAGTTCATGAGGTAGGCTCAAAACCCTTATGTTGAAATAGTGTAATTCCAAAAATTACTGTTTTATGAGCATGTGTTGTGCTGTTCCTATGTACACTCGTCAGTTCACGAATTTTCAATATATTCACTCCAGATTTTCAACATTGCCATTTCACCACACCTCCTTATGAGCAGTACAGCTGTCATTTCTCACATCTTGCCCAAATGTGTTTCCGTGCATGTAGCACACAATGGTGCGAGTCGATTGTGCAAAATCAGTGTTTGGGACAGATTAAGAAAATCACAGTGACACTGTTCATGAGCAGAGGTGTTAAAATGGGTATGTTAAAATCTGGTGAAAAATTCCCAAAATGACGGTTTTACGAGCATGCATTGCACTGTTCCTCACTGCAGCTTGTAAGTTTGCAAATTTTCAATATTTTCACTTCAGATTTTCAAATATGAGCAGTACAACTGTCATTTCTCACATCTCACCCAAAATGTGTTTCTGCACATGTAGCGCATAATGCACAGCCGGTGTGCAAACTCAATGTATGGGATACATTAAGAAAATCACAGTAACACTGTTCATGAGCAGAGGTCTTAAAATGGCTATGTTGAAACTTTGGTGAAAAATTCCTTCAGCTGTTCTGCAATGTTACTAATGAAGACATTGAACAGGACTGGCCCCAGGACCGATCCCTGCAGCACCCCACTGGTCACCCTTCTCCTAGACTGCACCCCATTTACCACCATTCTCTGCCTCCTGTCTGTTAGCCAGTTTCTAACCCAGTTTACCCCCTTTCCCCCATGCCCAGCCTACCCAGCTAGTTTATCAGCCTCCTGATGGGATGGTGTCAAAGGCTTTGCTGAAATCAAGGTAGCGTTGTCCACTGCCCCAACCCAATTCACTTCCTTTGTCACCCAGTCAAAGAAATCAACCAGATTTGTCTGACAGAATGTCCCCACTGTGAATCCATGTTGTCTATGGTTCTGGGCTCCGATGGCTTCTACATGCCCCACTATCCTTTCTTTAAGCAATGTCTCCATGATCTTCCCCACTGCTGAGGTGAAGCTGAATGGCCTATTGTTCCCTGCCTCCTCCCTGCTGCCGGACTTGTGTAGAGGACCACATGTGCCCTCCTCCAATTCACTCATGTTGAATGACTCAGTGAACATGGCTGCCAGAGGTACTGCCATATCTCCTTGCAGTTCTCTTAATATCCTTGAGTGTATGCCATCTGGTTCCATCGCTTGTCCACTTTCAATTTAGTGAGCTCCTGCAGGACTCTTTTGCCTTTGAATGGACTATTGTCCACCTCTTCACCCATTAGCACACTGTACTGCTGTGGCCTTGCCCCTCCCACTCTTCTGTGAATACTGAGCGGAAAGACACAGTGCATGTCTTGGGAAGAAGGCATGGCACTATCACTTCCAAACACCTAAACAGCACATACAAGCAAGCAACATTCGGCATTGACAAATGCTTGTTATTTTTATGTATTTCATTTAGCCAGGAAGCTTACTGGGGCAAAGACCTGTTTTCAGCCATGTCTGGGGAAAAGGGTACAGTAGTAGGAAAGGCGTACAAAGTCAAAGACTATTCCATTTATATAGTGTCTTTCTAACACACTGTGTCACAAAGTTGTTTACAAAGCTATGAGTAAGATACTGCTAGGGCAGAGACAGTAGAAAATAGAATCTGACTTTATGTAATAACAGCACCTTACATGAATACTCCTCTATCCCAAAGTGCTTTACATAGCCATGACAGTGCAGGCTGTAACACATACTCCCATCTGCCACAGCCCTTTAGAAAGTTACTGGTAGTGCAGGGATAATAGAACAGAATAGAATGTGGATTTATATAACACCTTACATACACTCGGTATACCAAAGTGATTTACAAAGCAATACGTTACAGACTGGTAATGTGGGACCGTCCTAATTGAATTTGAATTTATATAGCATCTTACATACATCCTGCATCCCATAGTCCTTTACAAAGTTATGAGTTAAGTACTGCTAGTGCAGGGACTGTAAAAGAGAAAATAATTTGGATTTATCTCATACACTTTTCATGCACACTGCATCCCAAAGTGCTTTTCAAAGCCATGAGTTAGATACTCGCAGTGCAGGAAGTGAAAAGAATTAAATTTGAATTTATATAGCACCTTTATACACACTGTATTCAAAAGTGCTTTGCAAAGCTATGCATTAGACACTGATAGTGCAGGTGCTATACTATAGAATAATTTGGACTTATATAACACCTTTCATGCACACGATATTGCAAAGTACTTTTCAGTGCAATGAATTAGATATTGGTAGTGCAGGAGAGAGTTGAGAATGTAATAGAATTTGGATTTATATAGCACCTTTTATATGCACTGCAGCCCAAATTGTTTTACAAAGTTAGATACTGGTAGTGTAGAGAGTATAGAATAGTAACATACATATACACAGTAACATAGTATTTGTTGGGAGATAAGGACCACTAGGCCCACCCAGTCTGCTATATTCCCTGCCTGCATCAGTGGTCACTGACCCTACTTGGTCATTGGCTTTAGCCTTTCCTACCCACCTCTAGGGTTCCCTCTGCCTATCTCATGCATGGTTCAATCCCGGTACTGTGCTAGCTCCCATTATGTTCTGGAGTAGGCTATTCCATTCACCTACCACCCTTTCTGCAAAGAAAAACTTCCTCACATTTCCTTTATTCTGCCTAACTCCAATCTCATATCATGCCCCTCGTCCTTGTACACCTCCTATACCGAAAGATGCTGCCCATTTGCACTTTGTTTATGCCCTTATGATACTTGAAGGTTTCTATCATATCTCCCCATTCCTGCCTCTCTTCCAATGTATACATATTGAAGTCTTTTAATCTCTTATTGTATGTCTCCTGGTGCAAGTACTGCACCATCTGTGTTGCTCTTCTTCTGAACTGCCTCCAGCCTGACTATGTCTTTCAGAAGATGCGACCTTCAGAACTGTACACCGTACTCAGATGAGGCCTTACCAGCTTTTGTACAGTGGCATCACCACCTTCCTTTCTCTGCTACTGATACCCCTTCCTATGCACCCAACATGCCACTGACCCTCCCCACAGCCTTGGTACAGTGTTTGGACACATTTAGGTAATCTGAGATGATTATTCCTACATCCTTTTCTTCCCTGGTAACCATCATCCCACAACTTGCCACAGGGTTTCTGCACCCCAGGTGCATGATTTTCTGCGTCTTTACAATAAATTGTAATTGTCATACATTGGACCAGTTTCTAACTTTCCTAGGTCCCTCCATATTTTCCCTGACCCCTCCCAGAGTGTCTACCATGTTGCAGATCTTGGTGTCATCTGCAAATAGGCAAACCTTTGCCTCCAGCCCTTCAGCAATGTCACTAGTAAAGACATTAAAAGGACTGGCCCCAGGACTGATCCTTGAGGCACCCCACTGATCACTGCACTTTCCTCGGTTTGGATCCCGTTAATCACTACCCTCTGCTTTCTGTCCCCCAACCCGTTTCTAACCCAGTTCTCACTTTGTGGCCCACCCCAGGCTGCCCAACTTGTTAACCAGTCTTTTGTGTGGAGCGGTGTTGAAGGCCTTGCTGAAACTGAGGTAGGCGATATCCACTGCTCCCCGATCCATCTCCTTTGTCACCCAGTCAAAACAGTCTATCAGATTTGTTTGACATAACCTTCCTGCTGTGAATCCATGCTGCCTTGAATCCTGTGCTCCATAGGATTCCAAGTATTCCACAATCCTTTCCTTAAGTAGTGCCTCCAAAATCTTGCCCACTGCTGAGGAGAGGCTGATCGGTCCATAGTTTCCTGCTTCCTCCCTTTTCCAGTCATGTGAAAAGGCACTACATGTGCCCTCTTCCAGTCCCTGGAACCACTCCTGTATTAAGTAACTCACTAAACAGGGCTGCCAGCAGTGCTGCTAGCACCATCCCTAGTTCCTTTAATATCCTAGGGTGCATACCATCTAGTCTCTTACTTTGTCCACCCTCAGTTTTTTAAATTCAACTTTATTGAGTTTCTCCAAAAAGACATACAGAAATAAAAAATACAAGACTCTAATACAACAGTACACTGCATTACAATAAATAGACAGGATATACCAAAATTAAAATCTACACAACCCCCATGCATCACCTTCATCTATGTTCTCTGGAGTTTGGGATTTCAAAGGGAGTATAGAGAATACAGTGACTCCCACCTATTTTATAACTAGTCATGCAATTGTGTAGACTGCTCACCATTCTCTACTCTCATATTAGATAGCAGTTCTTGATGCCATTCTGTGTAAGAGATTACATGGGAGTCCTTCCAATGGCGGAGTATCAAAGCCTTAAGGGAAAGTGCTATTATTGACATGTAGAATCTACATTTTTAAGACTAACCCGTGAAATCTCCCAGAAGGAAAATTTCAAGTGAGAATAAATTCTCTAATCCCAGTAGAGGATCTGCCCTCTGTCTGATAGTCTCACAGAGTGCTGGCAATGGGGGACATTTCCAGAAAATATGGTACAAACTACCTTCCGCTTGGTTGCAATGTCCGCAATTTGGGGAAGGGAGCTTACCATTCTATGTAGTCTTACCAGTGTCATATACGTGTAAAATTGAAAACTGAATGATTCTCAGTCTGTCTTGTGTGATATATGCATGACACGATTTCCAAAGCTTGTCCCAATTAAAGGTCCTGTGGGGAACCTATCTGCCCAATAAGGGAGGACCAATCCATGTGAGGAAAGGCCAGAGAGTACAGCGAGGCATATATTATGGAGACTGAATGAGGTTGCTGAGTGGGAGTAAATAAAGGTAAGATAATTTTCTCCTTCCCTCTATTAACTCCAAGTGATACCTGTCTCGATATGAGGAGATGTCGGAGTTGATAAATTTTGAAGATGCTTTTTGGGCCCGATGGAATTTTCTCCATCATGTCCTTAACCGATGGTAGGAGTCTCCACTTGCTAAGTCTTGAGGGGACCAGCTTATGAGCAAGGAAGCCAATTCCTGTCAGCATGGCACCCCAATTCAAAATTGGGATTTGGAGGATTGGTTGTGCCGTGTCTTTCAGGGGTTATATTTAAGAACGTCATAATTAAAAGTGTACACTCACCGATATAGCAATGGGAGAGTTGGATAGTGATCTAGGAGGTCTTTAGGCGGTATGTAGGATGGCATCTCTTGAGATTCCAGATAATTCTATTAACTCTTTCTCTATAATGAGCCAGGTTGGTACATATGGGAATGAATATAGGGTCTCTACAGGTCTGAGCCATCCAAGATCTTTACTCAGATGGTTGGCCCAATAGTACAAACCAAAGTGTGGGACCTGAAGGCCTCCCTTTTCTTTTGAGGCAGCCAATTTCTGATATGCTCGTCATGGAGGTTTGCTGCGCCAAAGGAAGTGTGATATCACCCATGCAGTTTCTTAAACCAGGTCAAAGGCAACCATAAGTTTAGCATACTTAGAGGGTAGAACAATCAAGGCAGCACATTCATTTTGATCAAGCTTATTCGTCCCCAGAGAGAGAGGCATATCTTTTCAGCAGGAAAGATCTTGTTGTATTTTGACATCAGAGGTTGAGATTGAGTGCTTTCAATTTGGTGTTACTTCTCGCCAGATTTATACGAAGATACTTGAGGCTATTCTGGGACCATTGCAATCCAGTATTACTCAGGAGTGAGCTGTGGGTGTTGTTGTTGGAAATACTTTGGATTTATCCAGATTAATTTTGTAGTTGAAAACAACACTATAACCTGAAATCACATCCATAGCAGCTTGTATGGAGGGAGGGTTGAGACAGGCGTAATAATACATCATCTGCATATGCTGAAAGTTTTAACTCGGCTGAACCTACTTTGATGCCATGTATGTCGGGGTCATGCTTAAGCTTCACAGTAGAGGCTCTAGGTACAAATTAAATAAAAGGGGAATGGGAGCAGCCCTGTCTAGTGCCCGATTGCAATGGAAAGGGGAGATATCACCCCATTACAATAGATTTTGGCACTAGGGTCAAGGTACAAGGTTTTAATCCATTGAATATACTGTTCTGGTATGCCAAACTTGATCAAGACTTTAAACAGTAATTCCCAATCCACCATGTCAAAGCTTTTTCCGCATCCTGAGAACCAACACTGCCGGGTGGATGGAGTCCTTGGAAGCGGAAAGGATGTGGCCATTTTCTGTAGATGATCTTGGGACATTCTGCCTACCATGAATCCCACTTGCTCTGGCCCAATCAAGTCAGGAAGTACCCGACTTAGTCTGTTTGCTAACAATTTAGCCAGTAATTTGATATCGTTATTTATAAGCGAGATGGGCCTATAACTCGTAACACATTCTTCAGGCTTGCCTACTTTGTGGAGCACTTTAATAAGAGCCTCAAATAGATGAGGATCAGAAAGTTCTCTTATAATATGGAGGAGTAAAATCTGAACAACCAGGGAACTAGTTGGCTTGAAATTTTTTATAGAAGTTGGGTGAACCTGTCAAGCCGGGGCTTTATCTTGAGGAGCTCTCTGATGGTTAATTTAATTTCCTCTTCCATAATGAGACTAATGGTAGCCCTCTACCTGCATTGTTTAGAATTTGGAGGGCAGTGCATCAAGATATGCCTCTATTTCTCCGGGGAAGGGGGTGCTGCCCTGGGACCATATAGATTCCTATAGTAAGTTCGAATTCAGAGACTGTCTCTCTGGGAGTAACCTTAATGGAGCCATCAACATGTGACTTAATGGCTGTAACTAGTCTTGCTGCTTCTTGTTGTTTGATCTTCATGGCCAATAGATGGCCCGCCATCTCTCCTTGATCTATGTGAGAGAATATGATTTAAGAATAGCATATTCTGCCTTTTCTCTTAGTAGTTCGTTATATTCTTCTCTTAGTTTTAAAGGCTGCTTTTATCACTCTTATTATCTGTTAGGGAAGTGCCTTTCAAGCTTGAATCTGGGACAACAAATTAGAGGAATACTCTTCCTTTTCCGCTTTCTGTGGGAGGCGATGCTGATGAATTCCCTCTGAGAAAGGATTTCATCGCAGCCCATTCAATATCTGGTTTACTAGTCATGTGTAAATTTTCCTTCGTGTAATGATTAATGGATTGGGTTATTTTTCCACAGCATCTGTGTCCTTCAGAAGCTGATTATTGAACTTCCACACAGTGTCCTGCTGATGATGAGGGGCCAAGGACACCATTCACCAGACTGGGAGTGATCAGAGATAACCCTGACATCTATCTCACATGCATGGACTCCTGGCAAAAGTTCTTCCTTAAGAAAAAATAATCAATTCTAGACAGGAGTCATGTGCGGGGAGTGGAAAGTGTATTCCCTACCAGAGGGTTAAAGTCCTCTAGGATCACACATTCCTATGTGATCTACCGTGTCTCTTATGGCCCTTTGGGCTGGTGGCAATCCTTCAGTCCTGTGGTATGTTTTATCAATATCCAGTGAGAATGGAAGGTTCCAATCTCCCCTAGGAAAGCGGAAAGTGAGAAAGGGAGATAAGACTTGGAGGAGCTGTGCAAGGAGGGTGAATCGGTGTTAGGGCCATAACTGCTGCAGATTAATAGTTCAACCCTGTCAGGTAAACCCTGATTATCAGATGCCGATTATTAGGGTCAGAAATAATTTGTAAACTGGTAGCGCCAGTCTACGGGCTATAATAATAGCTACCCTTTTACTCTGCATACAGGAACCTGATGTAAATGCATAACAAAAGTCTGCCTCTTCAGAAGCCCAGCTTCAGAATCTAACAAGTGTGTCTCCTGTAAACACATAACATCAGCTTTAATATGACCTAGATGCTTTAGTATTTGATATCACTTTGTTTTGTTTCTTGCTCCCTTACATTCCATGAAATACATTTTATTTGTCCAGCCATATGCTTAACCCTACTTTATTTTGTCCATATGCCACCAGCAGTACCCTTCTTGTCCCTTATCATGTCGATATCCCACCCCAGGAATCTCTACCTCTTCCCCTCCCTCCCTTGTACAGAATCCCAGACATAAAAGACAATACATTGATTCCTAGACCATCCTCCTTCCCTCCCTGTAAGATTCCATCCAAATTTGAATTGGAAGCATTAAGAGACCAGAGGTGCTTGCCTCCTGCCTACTGATATATCCCACAATAATCACTCTATCCGTGATGTACTAAGAAACCAAGTTCCATTACCTCCGCTTCTGCCCTTTTATTCCAAACATTCTGTGTGCTATCCTAAACGCACTATCCAGGTATAAGCCCTATGTCTATGAACGTAATATATTAACTGTTAGAATCATGAAAATCTTTGTAATATGGATATGGTAAACAGTATAACCTTGTAAACAATACTCCCCTCATGTGGCCAAAATGGGAATTGCAGTGATTTGCTATTATTGCAGTTTTAAACAGCTAGGATGCAGCTTTGTAAGAAACATAGAAACACAGAATTTGATGGCAGATAAGGACGCTTAGGCCCACCTAGTCTGCCCATTTCCTACCTAACAGATAAGCTGCAGATCCTAGTTAACCAACAGCTTACTTCCTCCCTCTTACCCCCACTAGGACTGCCTTATGTCTGTCCCATGCATTCTTGAATTCCCCACTGTTCTTGACTCCACGACCTCCTCAGGAGGCTGTTCCATGCATCCACAACCCTCTCCATGAAAAAATACTTCCTTACATTACCTCTGAGCAGTCCCCCTCTATCTTCAAATTGTGCCCCTTGTTCTTGCACATCTCTTTTCTGAAATATACTACCCTCTTGGACTTTGTTGATTGCCTTGAGGTACTTGAAAGTTTCTATCATGTCCCTCTCTCTTCTTTCCTCAAGGGTATACATATTAAGCTCCTTTAGTCTTTCTTCGTATGTCTTCTGGTGCAGACCCTGCACCATTTTGGTTGCCCTCCTCTGGACTGCCTCTATCCTGTCTATATCCTTGCAGAGATGGGGTCTCCAGAACTGCACGCAGTACACCAGATGGGGTCTCACCAACTGTCTGTACAGAGGGATAACAGCTTCCTGTTTTCTACTGGTGATGCCTCTCCCTATGCATCCCAGTATCTCCCAAGCCTTCCTTATAAGTATAATTATAAGTAAAATTAGATATAAGCGGTGCCTGGCCTGTACAATAACTTAAATGTAGCCCAATTCTTGGGGCAAGATACATAATATAAAGAAAAAACTTCCATTATTCAGCTAAATAAGCAACCCTAAAACACAGATGTCCAGTGCCTAAATCAAGGTTTCATATAAGCTCAGAGAGTTTTATCCCTGGTTGTCATACAGAATTGTCGCTCTGATGAAGCTGTGCACTGTAGCAATCTAGAAACTGAAATAATAGGGCTTCTAGATTGTAGCATGTAAAACCATCTTCCCAGCGAAGGCAGTTTGGCCCAGTGTTTTAGTCAGGGAAATTCATTCATTCAATAGTCTGTGAATACCATACAATGATCTTCGGTCAGATGAAATACTTCCATAAACCCAGAGTCATCTTGACAATACTAGGTGAAAACCAGCCTTGTAATTCAGCTTTTCAGCGCAGCTTAGAGATCAGGAAGTGCTACTGTAAGCTCGTTCTCTGCAGTGAATGGTTCCTCAAAACTTTTCTATTGGCCTTGTAGGAGATTTGGAGTCTGGCTGGATATGGCATCCTAAATTGAATTCCTGCTGGGATTAGCTTTGATATGATTGGATGAAAAGCAGAGCACCTTTGGCGTACAGTGGCAGGTAGGTCTTGAGCCACTCGAACCCTATGTTCTCCCACTTCACCTCTTGCAGCTCCTTGATCTTACTGAGGAAATGTTGCCCTTCTTGAAAATTAAGAAATTTAAAAATTAGAGGGCTCGTGCTTCAGGTGGGGGCATTAGTATAATGCTCTGTGGACCCGTTCTATTGAGTATTTTGGCCCAAATGGAGGGGCCTGCCAATTTCTTAACCATTTTTGCATGAACAGCACTGTATTACTACCTCTTCTTTTCTGGGAGTTCGATCAGTGCGGCATTATTGCACCGACTGCGTCCCTCTCGGTCTTCAATCTTGGCTTCCATCCATGCGACCCTTTGCCTGATAATGATGAGGTTGGGCTCTACCCTGTCAGCTTTCTTTTCTAGTGATTTGATCGCACCTTGTTGTCCCCAGCACGGAGAGGTCTTCTAGAGCAGTGGCCATGGTTCTCATGTCACCGGTAACAGATTTTACTTCATGTCTAAGCGGCGAAATTCTGCTAAAAAGCTCTCTACTGTTGGAGACTGGGGTCCTGGGTGGCAGTGGAAGTTATCCCAGAGGCCGAGGCTTGTGGCCTAGATTTTTGTTCTGCTTCTCTAGTGTGGAGAGTGGCATGTGCTTAGAGTGGAGCTAGGCGCATTTCTGCCTCCATAATGCCCCAAACTTGTTTATCTTGATAGCTGAAGTCTACAGAGTCTCTCCAGGAGTTTTGTAGTCAATATATGGCATTTGTATGTGTTTAGGATGGTGATTTATTCTAGATAGGCAGGAGCTCTATGAGAAGGCTGCTACTTAGTTGACCACATCACGTGATCCCCCACCCTCAGTTTTGTGAGTTCTTCTTGAACTCTCCCTTCTGTAAATGGACTGGTGTTCACCTCCTCCCTATGTTGTTTCTGATGCTCAGCTGTGGTCCCTGTCCTCCCCTTTTCAGTGAATACTGAACAGAAGTATTTATTCAGTACTGATGTTTTCTAGGCCTCCCTCCACACACACACCTCTTTCTTCCCTCCAAGCTTTACAATCCCAGCCCTGGTCTGCCTTCTTTAACTAATGCATCTATAGTATGTCTTGTCCCTTTCTTGGTTGTGTGTGATAATCTTTCCTCGGTTTTGCGTTTTGCGCTCTAGCTGCTTTCCCTACTTCCCTCTGTTTATCTAGGTACAATGACCATCCTTCCTTCTGTGTCTCCTTGTATTTTGTAAACCACCTTTTGGCCCTTACTTTCCTCTGCCACCCTTTGAGAATCATAGTGGTTTGCTCCTTCTCTTACCCTTGTTTCTTAGTCTAATACACTGATTTTTCACCTCCAGTATGGCACCTTTAGGTGTGCCACTGCTCCTCAAACCCCCCTCCTTGCTTCCTTCCTCACCAGAACTTCTTTGATGCCTATACCCAACCAAGCAAAGTCCACCGTCCTAAAATCCAGGACACGCACTTTTGTGTGGCATGACTGCAACACTTTACCAGTATTAAACCACGCAATCTGGTGGTCACTGGACCCTAGGTGACCATCCGCCGCTACACAATGCAACTGGTGGTGCTCGACCAATTGAACTAACTGATACTAAACACCAGAGAGACATGTTTTGAGCATGTAGCACGTGATTTAATATTAAAGAGAGCTGAGACTCTGGGACTAGAGACACTGGCCCAAAGGCATCTGTACTGCAAAAATGGAATGGCATTGAATGGACTCACAGAGTGGAAGACCACTATCAGACCGGATGACCTTTTGTTGCCATGGATCCCAGCCAAGAGCAACTAAGGTAAGAGGAGGGCAGTAAGGGTGGGTGGTGCTTTACTGTGAAAGGTATTGGGTGGGAGAGGTTTTGCTTTAAAAACTAATAAAATAGAATCAGATGTAGAATTAGAGCTTCTGATTCTGCCTGCAGCACTGTTACTGTTCGTAGTCCTATGCCTTAGGAGGTGGAACAGAATAAAAATGTGAAAATCTGACAAGGTACTGATGGAACAGATTCCCAGAATCAGAGCAACCCTAATTTATATAATGTCTTCATTCACACCATAGCCCAAAGTGCTTTACAAAGCAGCAAGTTAGATTCACAGAGTGGAAGTAATGCAGAATAGAATAGCACAGAAGAGAATAGAATAGAACAAAACAGAACAGAACAGAATAGAACAGGCCATAATAATACCTGACAGGGTGGGCAGTATTGGGCAATACCAGACCGCCCAGGGGCATAATGAGGCCCAATGCTGCAGGCAGAGGGCCTTATAGCCCTGAAGGTCTGGTATTGCCCAATTCCGCCCACCCTGGAGGGTATTACAGGCTAGAAAATGGGCAACTATATTATAGATATTTGAAAAAATAATTTCATGTTAACAGTTTAAAAGTCTTAAATGTTTTATTCATTTTGTAAAAAATAGTTCCTCTGCCTGCATTACAAAGCTCTTGTTTTTTGGTCACACTTGGAGCCTCTGAATGTTTGGAGTTGGTTGTCATGGTTAACTGAAGCCCCTCAACACACACACCTTCTAATTGGCAAAACATTTTGTTTTTATTTAGTTAGTAATAAACTGGGGTACTCAATAGGATCTTATTTTGAAACATCAGCGATGGGTCCAGGGAGCAGTGGCGAAATTTCGGGAGCGGCGGGATAGTCTTTCCCTCCTGCATTTGTTTTTTTTTGTTCTTGCACCTCACTCTGACGAGCAGCTTCTCTCTGTTTGGGGTACATAATAGGGATCCCTAGTTGGAAACTTAAGTGATCGGGCAGGAGGCGGTGGCAGCTGTTTCAGAAGCCGAGAGGATACTCCTTCCTTCTCTGCATTTGCTTTTTCTTGACCCACACTCTGATGAGCAGCTTCTCTCTGTGGCACATCCTGACCACAAAGCAGGAAGTTTTGGTTCACTCCTGAAGGAGGTGGAGGAGACCGGGGTGACTAGTTTAATTTTAGCTACTAAAAATAATGACTGGCGTCCTTATCTGGCACTCTGGCCACCATCACTGAGTGCTGTCTGGGGAAAGGGCTGGGGACTACCCATGAGGCGAAACCATGGAGAACCTTTCCTGATCACACTCCCGATCATTCAACCACAGGTCTCGCATGACACCGCCATTTATGTGTCAGCGAGAGATCGGGCGTACAGACTGAAGTGGTAACAGACTACTGAATTTTTGAAATAAAGAAGAAACAGAATACTGGTTGGCATTTAGTGGGGCATGGTATCTCCCGCAGATGGAGATGCACTGCATGTTTGTCACAGTGGGCGATAGGGGAAGGGAGCAGGGAACAGTGAGCTGATGTCAAGATTTCTTCTCATCACAGCAGGCGGCAGGATTTCTTTTCATTTGTGACAGCAGTTATGAGGTTTTTTAATTTACAACCATAAGCGGATTGTGAAAATGTGGGGATGAAGGTATCATGGTCTGCCGTTTCTGTGGTTGTGTGTGGGGGTGGATTTGAGTCACGTTACCAGTATCAGGGCAGTACCAGGCATGGGACAAGGGGATACTAAAAGAAATGGAGGATCTGTAAATTTGTAGTTAATGTACCTTGGTTGGGCAGGCAGGTGTCACTGAAGTAGAGAGTATTGTGTGACCAGTATCTCTCGCAAGTGAGAGAAAAAAAATGGCGGCAATTTCATTTTCAAATTACATGGTTTCAGCCAATTAAAACAGGGTGGAAGTAGGATATTTCAGTGGGTGAAGGGGCACTGTAGGCTGGTACTTTTTATTTCCTGGGCATCTACTGAAAGTTAATGTACGCCCCTGGCAAATACATGCCAATCAGATGCCAGGAAATAAAAGCCCATTTTCTAAAACAGAATACAATACAATAGAATTTAAATTGCACCTGAGGTACATGCCGTGTGCAAAGTACTTTAAAAGTTATGAGTCAGATACTGGTAGTGCAGGAACTGTAGAATAGAATTTGGTTTTATATAGTGCCATTTTTATATACTGTATCCCAAATTGCTTTACAAAGCAACAAGCTAGATGCCAGTACTGCAGAAGCTATAGAGCAGAATTTTGATTTATAAAGCATGTTTCATATACACACTGTATCCCAAAGAGATGTACAAAGCAATGAGTTAAATACTGGTGGTGCAGAGATTGTAGAATAAAATTTGGATTTATATAGTGCCTTTCATACACACTGTATCCCAAAGTGTTTTACAATGCAGTCAGTTAGATACTGGTACGCAGGGACTGTAGAATAAATTTGAATTTATATAGCGTTTTCATACACTGTATTCCAAAGTACTTTACAAAATAATGCATTAAATACTGGTAGTGCAGGAACTGTAGAATAGAATTTGGATTCATACAATGCCTTTCATGCACATTGTATTCCAAAGTGTTTTACAAAGCAGTGACTTAGATACTGGTACTTCAGGGACTGTAGAATAGGACATAATATATATATATATATATATATATATATATATATATATATAAACAACTTACACACCCTCTATACTAAAGTCCTTTACAAAGCTATAAGTTAGGCATTGATAGTTCAGTGCTATAGAACAGAATTTTGATTTATATAGCACCTTACATTTGCACTGTGCTTGAAGTGCTTTAGAAAGCTATGAGCTCTACTCCTGCTAGGCCTATAGAATAGAATTTGGATTCACATGTTATTACACCCCTCGGGCCTGTCCTGTGGAGTGCCTCACTGCCCAGAGAGGGGTGAACATGGTCCAGGGCAACTCCTTGTCTAGAGGTACCTGGTAGCATGCCTCACCTGGAGTCCCGAGCAATAACACTGATAGCTAACATTGCCTTTCTCTGTTCACCTCAGATAAAGAAAGTCAGGATGACCCAATAACAGCGTGCTTTTCACATCAGATTAATTGTTCAAATGTGCGGTCCCTTTACTTAGAGGATAAAGGGTTCAGGGTAATTCAATTCATGCATCTCTTAGTTCATCTCCAAGCACATTCTGAGGTTGGCACCACACATTACAAGTCATTGCTCCTAGGCCCTATTTTGTTTAGGTGCTACTCGTACACTGGTGTGTATGCTAGACTTCTGAACGAAGCTTTCCCCTCCCTTCCACTTATGTTGGTGCTCTGATGCCCTGCTTTTACTATTATGGAACTGCTGTTGACCTGTATGCATATTTGAATGGACACCATGCCTAGCTCTGGTTTTAATGCTCCTTGCAGGACAGCTTCGCCCCTGAACACGCCTCGACTCATTCTTGGATACACAAGGAAACATTCTCTATACCTTAGCCTTGAGGTGCTGTCTGGCAGAGCTCAGCTGTTGTCTCTCCTGAACCCTGTTGCTGTTGTCCCATGCCCAGCATGCTCAAGCATCCGTCCAGTCCGTTACTTCATGTGGCATCTTCAGGGGACCCTCCAGGTCTGAAATTGTTATGCATATCCCTTCTGGGGATGCCCACCTAAGGAACCTGCTTCTGCCTACCAAGCCATTGCCCAGTCATTGTTACCCTCTGCTACTCCTGCTCAGTCACATAGCCTTCCCACAGATCCAGGCCCAAGCACTGAGAAGTCAGCCATCCCCAGAGGAACCAAAAGTGCAACCTCTGACCACGGCATCCATCTTTCCTCCAAAGGTGTTTGCACCCCAGTGTGACCCCATATGCATGACTACAATATCCACTTTATATTCTCTGTAACTTCTCTCGATTACTTAACCTTGGGCCCTTCCACCCACAGGAAGAGCCCAACACTCTGATCCTGGCTGCCTGTTGCTGATCTGGGACCTGCAGTTCCTCCAACTCCTAACAGTGCCCTGGGACCCGATGGAATACCATGCCTTGTAACCCTGTTGCCCTGCCACTGAGCCAAGGTTAGTAGGACCCTCCCTCTCCCGGAGCACCCAGAACCTGAACTTGTGCACTGGTACCGGTAAGCATGCTGTCTTCTCCCCTCAGATGCAACTCCAGCTCCAGACTCCCCTAGAGGCTATTTCAAGTTTCAAGTTTATTTGCAGGAAAAAAAACACTGAGGAAGCTCATTCACAAGGAGGTCCTGGTAGACAATGATACAACAAGCAATACAAACAGCATATTAACCAAACAATGCTGAAGGTCATGAATGTACATCACAGTAAATGGGAAACAAACAGATGGCAGAACATTTGGATCATACCAACTAAGCAACCTTTTACAGAATGAGGAAGTTTGAAGAGGGGTGTACAGGGGGCAAGGGGAGGTTAGATGACAGAAGGGGTGCAGGGTAAGGGAAGTAAAAAGGAGAGAGAAGGGGTACAGAGGCAAGTGGAAAACTAAATGTTTAAGTGCATAACTGGTAAAATGGCGGGGGATGCCAGCCATTGTGGCGGTGGCAAATATCCTTAAAGGTTTTGTTAGCCAGGGATTTGAAGAAATTTAAAGAGACAAGTTCAGGAAGCATGAGTACAGTCTGGATTTTATCCAGACAGATGGGATGACAAAGTCAATAACCCCTCTACCATGGGAGGTCGCACTCTGGGCACATCCAGTAGAATGAAGGTGGATTTGCTTAACAAATAATTACTGTGTGTTCTATGAATGAGGAAGAGAGATACAGTGGCAGTTTGTTTCACAAGATTTTTAGAGTCCAGATTAGGGTTGTCAGAACTAGTTGAGCAAGATTGAACCCATCTCGAACCCTGGTGTTCGAGTTCTAATTAGGACTCGAACACTGAGATTCGCCAAAAGTTCAAATCTTTTCTGGTAAGCGCATCCTCAAGTCGAATGCAAAACTTCAGTCCCGATTGAAAAAATCTTACTTCGTGTTCGTTCCCACATCCCGGTGCAGTTACTGGCACTGTTCTTGTGGGGGTGGGGACATTGTGAGATCGCGTCTGCGTAGTGTACCCTTGATCCCAGACTGGCAGCCAGTTACCGTCATCACCACCACCCTGACCAACTGCTCTGCGGTCATGTGGTGCTTACCAGCTGCAGTATTTAAGTCGTGCGTGGTGACTGTGTTCAAGGAGGCGGGAGTTGCATCATTCTGCTGTGCCTGAGATTACGTTGCGAGTTTTGCGGCGAGTCCGACTGCGTTGTTGCGATGTGAGCGAGCTTCGTGGCTGGCATTTAAAAAAGTGACGACTTGCTTTCCCTCCAGCTACTCACTGTAAAACAAAATAAAAAATCTAAAGTGTGGGTGGTGGACAGTGGACAACACTGGGTGAAAAGGAAAGCAAGGGAGGGTAGGAAAAAATGGTGGGGGTGAGGGTCTCTCTGGCTGTGTGCCATGTGGGATATTATTAGCTGACTGCCTGCATTGGAATGCTTAGTTACTAGTTGCCAAACTAGGTACTATATTTGATGAATTTTCTGATCCTCAATATATCTGTCTAGTGGGATTTGGGAGACAGAGCACCCTGGCTGGGGAGGGTGAA
The DNA here is from genome assembly GCA_016271365.2 of Neoceratodus forsteri. Classification (NCBI taxonomy): domain Eukaryota; kingdom Metazoa; phylum Chordata; order Ceratodontiformes; family Ceratodontidae; genus Neoceratodus; species Neoceratodus forsteri. Next base: position 117,195,733 of record JADMNL010000024.1, on the reverse strand, counting down.
GAAAATCAGATTTTGAGAGAAACAAAGTTAAATGAGTGAATGTGAACAGTGAACTTTTATTGAATTGAATAAAATTGTTTAAAGTCAAGTCCTACAACCAAGTATCAGGAGGATGACACTGCTGCTGTGTTCCTTCCCTTTGACTGCACTATACCCTAGTTATTACAGTGTGTTTTGTGGTGGTATTATCCTTAAATACATTTTTTACTGTTGGGAGGAGAACAGAAACATCTCCTGTGATCAGGATTCTGGACCCTGCTGCTGTGTGCCCTTGACTGCACTGTACCCTAGTACCCAGTGTGTGTTATCGTGAGAGACCCAGTGGCTAGTTTTCTGGTGGCATTATTCTTAAATACATGACAAGTTGTCAACGAAGCCTAAAATATATTTCCCTGTTGGGAGGAAGACAGAAGCCCAGTGGCCAGTTTTGTAGTGGCATTGTCCTTAAATACATGACAGAAGCCTAAAAATATATTTCCCTGTTGGGATAGAGACAGAAAATCTATTCCCTGGGTTTGTGTATATAGCTCCGTCTCTTGTGGTCAGCCCATCACCATGCTGCTGTGTGCCCTTGACTACACTGTACCTTACTCAGTGTGTGTGTTACCGTGTGAAGCCCAGTGGGCAGTTGTGTGGTGACATTATCCTTAAATACACAACAAAGTCAAAAATATATTTCCCTGTTGGGAGAAGAGACAGAAAAATCTCTTTCCTCGGTTTGTGTGTGTAACTCCGTCTCTTGTGGTCATTCCATAACCCTGCTGCTGCCACTTGACTGCTATGCTTATGCCTTTGCCCACAGCCCAATCATTCTGTAAGCCTTGAACCTTTAGTTGCAAACTGTCATATTCTTCAATTACTTTCTGTCCACTGCATCACAGTGTCACATAGCCAAAATACAATTTTGGAGTTGTAGCCAGTGATCATAGATCACATTGCTTTCTTACACAGGAATTGTGTGGGTGTATTCCCTGCAGTATACTGGTTCTGTTATGGCTGACACCAACATAGATGAAGCATCTAGTGCTGGTGTTGGAGCAGGTGTTGGTGGTAGTGGTAATCCTGGTGCTAGCAAAAATAAGCAAAATGTTTCACGTGATAAAAATTCAACAAACAGCAAAGAGCAACAGTGAAGTGTGGTAAGGGGACCTTTTAAGAAAACCTGTACAGCTGCTGGGGTCTACGGAGAGGCACCATAAGGTATGCCATTCATGCTGTTAAGATCCCTGTGACTAGCAGCAATAATGCAAGTGACAGTGAGTCCTCTCTGACTCAGACAGTAGCTCTTTGTCTCAGTCCGACACTGTTGTGTCTCTGACGAATCATTACTTCCTCAACAAAGTGAAATGAGCAAGTCTGCTGACAATGAATCAGGTAGTGCACTTGCAAATACATCCAGCACTGTTGGCAATGAAAGGACATATCCATTGAATCCACCACTTCTGTGTTGGCCAGCAATGAAAATCCATCAGAGTCTTCTGCCCACTCTTCTAGCACCAAGGCATGTCCCTCCCAGGTTCTGTTAGGACAGGTGAAAAGACACAAACAGTCTTTAGCTATCTTCCTAGCACTCAAACAAAATCTGTCACATCTGAGGTGTGGAATTATTTCTCTGTCAGTAAAACTGATCCATGCAGGGCAATTTGTTCCTGTGTAAACAGAGTGTAAGCCGTGTTAAATTTGTGTCATGCCTTGCTTTTCACAGCTCTTAAGCGCCATCTGAAAAAGCATTCAGTTTTGCTTGATCATCCAAAACCCATGTCCTCCATCTTCCAGACCACACGTGAAGGGTCAGGAATCTGAAATGGATACTGAATTGTCTGAACTTGATGCGGGCAGAACCACTGCCAGCCCTAGGATCACTGTTACCACCAATGCCAGCACCATTAGTACCAGTTGCACATCCAGTGATGGCACTGAATGTATAAGTCCTAGTCCACCATCTCCGCGTCCATCTGCCCATCGAAGCACAGTGTATAATAAACCAGCAGGGACATGTTATAAACAGCTAACACTGTCTCAGGCATTTGAAAGGAAGAATACTTTACTAGAAATCATCCAAAGACCCTTCATCTTAATCACGAATTGGTGAACTGTTGCAGACCCTTCTCCCATACTCTTTGGTAGATCATGAGGATTTTAGGGAGCTCATGACATTAGCAGAGCCTAGTTACAATGTTCCTCATCGAAGGTACTTTTCCTATGTTGAAATACCAAACATTTATCAGGCTTTAAGCGACAGTGATGCTTGCACTTAAAACTGGAGGGTGGGGTTATTCATGTCACAACAGATATGTGGACCAACAATCAAAACATAGATTACATGTCCCTTACCGCTCATTGGGTCACATTTTCTTGTGCTTCTTCAAAACAAAGACACCCCAAAAGATGGGCTGCTGCATATAAAAAGTTTGGGCAAAGTCATACTGCTGCAAACATCTTGCAGGAACTAAATGACCTCCTTGCGAATGGGTTTATTCTCACGGTCTAAAATGTGGCTTCATAGTAAGTGACAATGGAGCCAACATCTTGAAAAGCAGTACAGGATGGAGGATTTCTGCATGCTTCTTGCTTTGCACATTGCTTACATTAATTGTCACGGGATTTCTCAGCAAGAAACACAAGTGGATGGTATGATTGCTGTTTGCAAAAATTGTGACTCACTTTTCACATTCAACCAAGGCTATCTACGGACATTGTCTGAACTGCAAAAAAACACAAGCTGCCCCAGCAAAGCTGATTCAAAATGTTTCCACTTGGAACTCAGCGCTTTATATGCTGCAGCAGCCTCTTGGGGCAAAAGCAAGCTGTACATGAGTACTGCTCCAGTTACATTATTGGAGATGGCATTATGCTGTCTGTGCTGCAGTGGAAATTAATGGAGACAGTGTGCTGTATCCTAGCTCCTTACAGAGACAGCTACAAGGGACATGTCTTCTGAAGCGCATCTGTGAGTCAGGTTATCCCACTCATAATGCTCATTTCACATCATCTTAGTGTTCTAAATCTACAAATAGAAAAAGACAGATCTGAGCGCAGACAACATGTTGCCTGTATCATGGGAATCTCATAAAGAGAATGGCGGCTTCAAAACCAATGACAAATTAGTTGCAATGGCAGAAATCAAAACACTACATCCTTGCAACTCTCTTAGATCTCAGGTTCAAGGCTATACATCTTCCAAAACAGATGATATAGAGCAGTACAAATGTATGTTGCTAGATGAGCTGCAGCACTCACAGGAGTCAAACACAGACACACACAGTACCCTCAGGTTGTCATCACCACAACATGCAGGTTCATCTTCACAAGGGATATAGAACTGGAAAAGTCACCAAACATTAACAGTAGTTGTTCCACAACTGCCACTTCTTCAACCCTTAATAGCAAGCTAAATCTGTGGCAAAACCTTTCCCAAATTGCTGCCATACCAGCTTATTCTGATTCCTCTTCTGGGTCTCTGTCCATCATGGTAGACAGTTACCTGCAAGAACTGCCTATTCCTATTGATGCATGCCCTTTTGAATACTGGAGATCAAAAAGTCAATTTGGACAGAGCTGTATGATGAAGCCTGTAAATATCTTGGTTGTCCTGCAACAAGTGTCTCTTCAGAAGCATGTTTAGTACAGCTGAGCAATATTGTGACAGACACCAGAAATAGGTTGCTGCCAGAAAATGTACACACGTTAACTTTTATTAAAGTTAATAAGTCAAGATTTTCAGTATCCCTACAAGAGTATACAAACTGATCCTGAAGTGATTGATGTTGTGGATGTTGATGGTGATGACAACTCAGATGGTGGTGGCTGGTAAATATTGTGTGAGACGGAGTCTCTCTGCCCAAAAAGAAACTTTACAGACTGTGATGACTTTGGTTGTCGTCTCTCTCCTTTCTCGATCTACTACCTTGGACTATATACCCCCAAAACTTTCACCATTTCATGACAAACTGCTTTGTAGCTAGGGTCTAAACTAAAGTCAACAAGTTTTATATACAGGGCAATTTTAACATCAGTGGGAACAGGCCCAAATTTGGCATAAAAGGGACACTGTCACGTCAATCCTTTCTGTATCATATTATTTATAGTTAAAGTGCAAACATATATTTTGGATTTACCTTCTGTGACTTTGTCAGTATAGGGCTGGGACAGGAGGCGGTCTATTTTTCAATTTTAAAGAGGACAAAACAATGAGTTCTAATTGGTAGCTGTTTATTATTTTTCAATTACAGAAATGTTAGCCATAAGCGAAAATGGATGCTAGTACATGGGTGAGGGTTGTGGGTTGTTTTAACATGGGTGTAAGGGTGGCATGGGTGCTACTGCACAGATGAGGGTGGTGGAAGAAAAGTGGAATGGGTGATGGGGTGAAGGTGGGTGTTGCTTTAGTTCTTTCATTTACAGATTCGTGATCAGCTGGGGATGGTGAGGAAAAAATGATGACAGACCGAACCTACTGTACACATAATATATATTCTTATTAAATACATTGCAAACTGCTGCCACCTAGCACAATTGTCTACTCCCTTTAAAAAGAATAAGATCAGAAATAAAGAAAATCTGCATCAGCAGCTTTCACAGAATGTGACGTATCATAGTGTTTTGCTTTATAAGTAGTGATAATTTGATACATAATGGGGTTGACAGGCGCTGTCCCATAAACATCACATGCCAACTGCTGCAGCTACATTAAATGTTCCTTAGTATGTGGTGAGAAACCACTTTTATTTATGTGACTGAAATACAGATTTTATTGAAGTATCAGCTGCAAAATGCATCATCTTAGAATTTTTATATGTATTACTTCAATTTGCCAACAAAAATGTTGGTATATGTATGCATTACCTTAGAAAATTGTGCATTTTGCCAGCAACAATGACTGGCATATTTTTTTATTCAATGTCTTGACTGAATATGTTATGACATAATATGTTTTGTAACAGTTCCATGCTGCTGCTGTAGTACTTGGCTTGACTTTGTTATAAAGCTTTCTTTTAAACATAGCAACTTTTGATTCACTTATTTAAAACAGAAAGCAGCAAATAGCTGAGATTAGGTAATATCAGTTATTTTCTCCTAATTCATGACGATGAGTATATATAGCTGAGTACATAAATGGCTAATGGGCCTCTTTCTTTCACTAAGGAACTATGATGCAGCTGCAGCGGAAAACTTTAACATATGGGTGGGTGGGTGGGCCTGTTGCGTATTAAGTTACTGACTTTGCAAACAGAAGAAACCATAGATAAACCTAGTTGTATTCCTATCAATGTCACAAGATAATTTCTCTCCCCCTTATATTGAACAGTTTTTCCTTTACATGTATTTATTACTATCTTCGTTACTGGCAACACAATAAAAAATAGGGTTTGAGTTCTAAAAGTTCTAAACAGATTAGAACCCTAGAACTTTTCAAAGTTCTAGACTAGACTAGAACCCAGAACTTCAGAGGTTCTGACAACCCTAGTCAGATACCAATATGAAGCATCCGCCTTTGTGGTGAGAGATTTCCAACCTACTGCCTGATAAGGTCACAATGATGCATCCTGTGAGGGACATTTAATGTAAAGTGTAGGGCACGATGGAAAACATCAAGTTTATGTAAGTTAGTTGCTGCACTGCAGTGATAAACAAACATTTGTCAATGCCAGTGTTGATTGTGTTGGTCTGTTGAGCTCGCTCACTGGCCCTGTGTCACTCTCTCATTCTGTTTCTCCGGTACTGCAGGCTGCTCTTTTGTACTGGGCTCCTGCCGTGGCATGTTTTCTGCCCACAAAGAAATGCTGCAGCTGTACTAACAGGGGCTCTGTTCTGCTGGCGCTGCAGGCTGCCCTTTGTCTGGGCTCCCGCCTCTGTTGGCGGCTTCTTCTCCCACAAAGAAATCTGCAGCAGTCCTGACACAGGTCCATTGAGCTAGCTCACTCTCCTCTCTCGCTTGTTCCATTTCTGCTGGCACTGCAGGCTGGCCTTTTGTACTGGGCTCCTGCCTGCAATTGCTGCCTTTTCAGCCACAAAACAATGCGCAGCAGTCACAATAGGAGTCTGTTGAGCTCAGCTCACTCCCTTCTCTCACTCCTCATTGTGCTGCTGGCTGCCCTTTATGTATGAGCTTCTGCCTGTGTTGGTACCTTTTCTGCCCACAAAGAAATCTGCAGCTGTCCGGACAGAGCTCTGTTGAGGTCGCTCTCTCAGCCTGTCTCACTTTCGCTCATTCTGTGTTTCTCCTGGTACTGCAGGCTGCTCTTTTGTACTGGGCTTCTGCCTGCATTGGCCCACGTTTTGCTGCCCACAAAGAAATCTGCAGCTGTCCCAACATAGCTCTGTTGAGGTGGGTCCTCCCCTCTCTCTCTCGCTCATTCTGTTTCTGGTGGCCTGCAGGCTGCCCTTTTGTACTGGGCTCCTGCCTCTGTTAGCAGCTTTTTCTGTCCACAAAGGTCTGTTGAGATAGCTCACTACCCTCTCTCACTCCAGCTTATTCCACTTCTGCCAGCGCTGCAGGCTGTCATACCTGTTACTGGTCTCCTTCCTGCATTGCCACCTTTTCTGCCCACAAAAAGAAATCCAGAGCAGTCACAATACAGCTCCGTCGAGCCTCGCTTACTCCCCGCTCACTCTCGCTGCCTAGTGTTTCTCCCAGTGCTGCAGGCTGCCCTTTTGTACTGGGCTTGCCTGTGTTGTCACCTTTTCTGCCCACAAAGAAATCTGCAGCTGTCCCGACAGAGCTCTGCTGAGGTCACTCCTCCGCCTGTCTCACTTGCTCATTCTGTTTCTCCTGGCACTGCAGGCTGCCATTTGTAGTGGTCTCCTGCCTCTGTTGGCGCTTTTCTGCCCACAAAAGAAATCTTCAGCAGTCCTGACAGAGCTCCATTGAGCTCGCTCCTCCCCCCTCTCCTTTCGCTCTCATTCCATTTCTGTCAGCACTGCAGGCTGCCCTTTTTGTACTAGGCTCCTGCCTGTTGCCATGTCTCAGCATAAAGAAATCTGCGGCAGTCATGATCAAGCTCTGCTGATCTTGTTCCTCCTCCCCCTCTCTCACTCATTCATTCTATTTCTTCCGCTGCTGCAAGCTGTCCTTTTGTACTGGGTTTCCTGCCTACGTTGCTGGCTGTGTCTGCCCACAAAGACATGTGCAGCAGTCCGACACAACTCCATTGAGGTCGCTCACTCCCCTCTCACTCGCTCATTCCATTTCTGCAGGGGCTGCAGGCTGGCCTTTTGTACTGGGCTCCTGCCTATGATGCAGCCTTTCCTGCCCACTAAAAATCCACAGCTGTCACGATAGACCTCCATTGGAACTCCTCACTCCCCTTTTCTCACTCGCTCATTCTGCTTATCTCCAAGTGCTGCGGGCTGCCCTTTTGACTGGCTCCTGCCTGTGTTGGCACCTTTTCCTGCCCAAAAAGAAATCCGCAGCTGTCCCAACAGAACTCCGTTGAGGTCGCTCACTCCCCCATCTCACTCGCTCATTCTGTTTCTCGTGGCGCTGCAGGCTGCCCTTTTGTATGGGACTTCCAGTCTCTGTTGGCATTTTTTCTGCCCACAAAGAAATCTGCAGCATTCCTGATAGGCCATTGGCCTCCTCCTTCCTCCCCTGTCTCGCTCACTCGTTCCGTTTCTGCCAGCGCTGCAGGCTGCCCTTTTGATACTGGGCTCTGCCTGCCATTGCCGCCCTTCTCGCCACACAAAAACACCTTCAGCAGTCATGACAGGCGCCGTTGAACTCGCTCCTCACTCACCCCTCTCCCTCTACGTTCATTCTGTTTCTCCCACGCTGCAGCCTGGCCTTTTTGTACTAGGCTCCTGCCTGCATTGCAGCCTTTTCCTGGCCACAAAATCTGCAACAGTCACAGCAGACCTCCGTTGGGCGCCACTCCCTCTCTACTCACTCATTCTGTTTCTCCCGTGCTGCAGGCTTCCCTTTTATGCTGGGCTCCTCATGCATTGGTACCATTCCTGCCCACAAACAAAGCCGCCTGTCCGACAAAGCTCCGTTGGGTCGCTCCTCCCCTGTCTCACTCACTCATTCTATTTCTCCTGGCACAGCTAGCCCCTCTTGTACTGGGCTCCTGCCTCTGCTAGCATCTTGTTCTGCCCACAAAATCTGCAGCAGTCCTGACGAGTTCCGTTAGCCTCACTTACTCCCCCTGTCTCACTCGCTCTTCCCGATTCTGCCAGCTCTGCAGGCTGCCTTTCTGTACTGGGCTCCTGCTTGAGCTGCCATCCTTTTCTGCCCACAAAGAAATCCCACAGCAGCTATGATGCAGGCTCATTGAGCTTCATCACTCCCCCTCTGTCACTCGCTCATTCTGTTTCTCCCACCGCTGCAGGCTGCCCTTTTTGTACTGGGCCCTGCTTGTATTGCTGCCTTTTTCTGCCCACAAAGAAATCTGCAGCAGTTCCAACAAACTCTGTTGAGCTCCTCACTCCCACTCCTCACTCGCTCATTCTGTGTCTCCCGCTGTTGCAGGCTGCCCTTTTCTATTGGGTTCCTGCCTGCGCTGGTAGCTTTCTGCCCACAAAGACATCTGCAGCAGTCCTGACACAGCTCCGTTAGCCAGCTCCTCCCCTCTCTCACTTACTCATTCTGTTTCTTCTGGCTGCAAGCTGGCCTTTTGAACTGGACTCCTCCCTGCATTGCCTTTTGCTGCCCTACAAAGAAATCCGCAGCAGTCACGATGAGACCTCCATTGAGCTTGCTCACTCCCCCTTCTCACTCCACTCATTCTGTTTCTCCCGGCACTGCAGGCTGCACTTTTGTACTGGGTTTCTGCCTGCGCTGGCACCTTTTCCTACCCACAAACAAATCGCACCTGTCCCCGAAAGCTCCGTTGAGGATGCTCACTTCCATCTCACTCCATTCATCCTATTTCTCCTGGTGCTACAGGCTGCCCCTTTTGTACTGGGCTCCTGCCTCTGTTGGCATCTTTTCTGCACACAAAGAAATCTGCAGCAGTCCGACATGAGTTCGTTGGCCTCACTCACTAGCCCTGTCTCACTGCGCTCATTCCGTTTCTACCAGCACTGCAGGCTGCTCTTCTGTCGATGGGCTTCTGCATGTGTTGCCACCTTTTCTGCTCCTGGGAAATCCACAGCAGTCTGGTGAGGGCTGCGTTGAGCTCGCTCACTCCCCTCTGTCACTTACTCATTCTGTTTCTCCACGCTGCAGGCTGCCCTTATACTCAGCCCCTGCACACTTTCCTACCTTTTCCCTGCCCATAAAAGAAATCAAGCAGTCCCAACAGAGCTCCGTTGAGCTCACTCACTCCCCTCCTCAATTGCTCGCTTCTGTGTCTCCGCACTACAGGCTGCCCTTTGTACTGGGCTCCTGCCTGCGTTGTCACCTTTTCCTGCCCACAAAGAATCCACAGCAGTCCTGACAAAGACTCCAGTTGAGCTGGTCACTCCCCTTCAGTCGCTTCGATGCTAATCTGTCCCAAACACTGATTTCCAACAGCGACTGTGATTACACTGGAAATGTGGAACACATTTTGGCCAGGATATGAAAAATGACAGCTGTACTGTTCATAAGGAGGTATGAACAAATGCCAGTGTTAAAAAATCTGGCTTGAAAATATTACTAATTACCAAACTTTACAAGGGTGCATAAATTTTGCCTAACACACGCTCGTAACGATCATTTATGGAGTTTCATCCTGAACTTTCAACATAGATTTTGGGACCTCTGCTCATGAACAGTATCAGTGTGATTTTCTTAATATGTCCAGAACACTGATTTCCCACAGCGACCCGTGCTATTGTGCGCGGAAGAGCGAAAAGCCGGTATTTAACCAGGTTGTGAAAAATGACAGCTGCACTGTTCATAAGGAGGTGTGGCAAATGCTTAATGCTGAAAATCTGGGTGAAAATATTGCAAAGTTGCAAGGTACAAGCGTGTGTGGAAACTGTGCAATGCACACTAGTGAACACTCATTTTATGGAATTTAGTCACCAAATTTTCAACATAGGCATTTTAGGACCTCTGCTCATAGAACAGTATCAGTGTGGATTTTCTTAATATGTCAGAACACTGATTTCCAGCGACCATGCTACTTGCGCGCGGAAGGCGAAAATACATTTTTGGCCAGGATGTGAAAAATGACAGCTGCACACTGTTCGTAAGGAGGTGTGGCAAAATGGCAATACTGAAAATCTGGAGTGAAAATATTGCTAAAGTTGCAAAGGTACAAGCGTGTGTGGAAACTGCGCAATGCACGTAGTAACACACTCATTTTATGATTTAGTCACCAGAATTTTCAACGTGGGCATTTGGGACCTCTGCTAATAAACAGTGTCACTGTCATTTTTCATAATGTGTCCCGAACATGGATTTCCACAGCGACCGCGCTATTCTGATGCCAGAACTGCGAAAACACATTTTGGCCAGTATGTGAAAAATGACATCTGTACTTTTCATAAGAGAGGTGCAGAACAATGGCAATGTTGAAATCTGGAGTGAAAATATTATATAAATTTGTGAATTATGAGCATGCATGCAAACTCTTTAGCGCATGCTGTCATACAGTCATTCACAGATATAAATCACCAAATTTTCACCATAGGCATTTAGGACCTCTGCTCATGAACAGTGTCACTGTCATTTTCTTAATCTGTCCAGAACACCAATTTCCCACAGCAACTGCACTATTCTGCGCCAGAGTGCGAAAACACATTTCAACCAGGATATATGGAAAATGACAGCTGTGTACTGTTCACAAGAGGTCTGAAAAAATGCCAGTGCTGAAAATCTGAAGTGAAAATATTGCAACCATAAAATTCTGACGTGCGTAGCAACTACTGCGCCTGCTCGTAAAATCAGTCATTTTTGGATATTTCACACAGATTTTTTGATATAGGCTTTTTGGGAGCCACCTCATGAACACACTGGCACTGTCATTTCCTTAATCCATTCCCAAAATGGATTCCACACAGTGACGCAAAATCACCTTCGGGCCGAATAAGCCATGACAGTGCCAGAATTCATGAGGAGGGGTCCAAAAATCCCATGTTGAAAACTTGGTGCCAAAATTCCGAAAATGTCTGAGATATGCATCAAAGTTGAAAAACCCTATTTATTCCATTATACAGCTTACCGTCTTTTCCTCAGTTCGCGGTCGGCTTTGAAGAGTGCAGGCGTGTTCCTGGTCCACCGTGATCATCATGCCAGACTCTGGAGGTAAGTAGGGAGGCAGGGTGCGCAGTGGGTGGGCATGGGTTGTAGGAGGGGCAGGAGACTGCCGAGGACCGTTCCTTCTTTACAGGTTAAAAGAAAAAATGACATCGTGGGACCGTTTTTAATTTTACAGGGGCATGTGGCATGCTGGGGTGGGCTCCCAGTGTGTCAATGGAGTCTTCTGTTGGGGGCAGCTGTGGCCGATGGGGATTGGGCACCCCGTCGGCACTAAGAAAAGTGGGGTGTTACATTATGCCCGTGAGATTGGGCACCCGTTGGCAGACAACATAAGCAGGGGAGTTACATAATTGCCGACGGGAGTGGGCTCCTGTCGGCAACAAAGCCTATGGCACTGAAGCCGATGGGGACTGGGGCCCCTGTTGGCAAAACAAACATGGGGGGACATGCCGCCATGGGATTGCTACCCTCGGCGGGTTACATTAGAACACGGCTGCAAGCCACCATGTTCACAAACAATATCAGTGTTTCAAAGTTCTGCCCTGCAATGACGGGTCATAGAAACATAGAAACATAGAATTTGACGGCAGATAAGGACTGTTTGGCCCACCCAGTCTGCCCATTTCCTACCTACTGGATAAACTGCAGATCCTAGTTAACCAGCAGCCATTCTTCCTACCCCCACCCCCTAAATTGCCTTATGACTGTCCTTGCATGCTTGAATTCCACCTCTGATTTTGACTCCACAACCTCCCGAAGGCCGTTCCATGCATCGACAACCCTCTCTGTGAAAAAATACTTCCTTAAATTACCTCTGAACCGCCCCCCTCTATCTTCAAATTGTGCCCTCTTGTTCTTGCACACCTCTTTTTTGAAAGATGCTACCCTCTTGGACTTTGTTGATTCCCTTGAGGTACTTGAACGTTTCTATCATCCCCTCCCTCCTTTCCTCGAGGCTATACATATTAAGCTCCTTCGTCTCTCTTCATATGTCTTCCAGTGCAGACCCTGCACCATTTTAGTGCCCTCCTCTGGACAGCTTCCATCCTGTCTATGTCTTTTGTGGAGATTGGGTCTCCAGAACTGCACACAGTACTCCAGATGGGGTCTCACCAGCTGTCTGTACAGAGGGATAATAACTTCCTGTTTTCTACTGGTGATGCCTCTCCCTGTGCATCCCAGTATCCCCCAACCCTCCTTGCCCCTCACATTGCTTGCCCACCTTTAGGTCATCTGATATGACTACCCCCAGGTCCCTTTCCATTTTTGTTGTTGTTAGTATCTCACCCCCATTGTGTACTCTTCCCCTGGGTTTTGTTTCCAGGTGCATTACCTTGCACTTCTTAGCATTGAATCTAAGCTGCCATACATTTGACCATTCCTCTAACCTTGCAAGTCCTTCTCATCCTTTCCACCCCACCTGTGCATCAACTCTGTTGCAGATCTTTGTGTCATCTGCAAAGAGACATACTTTTCCTTCAGTCCTTCTGCAATGTACTTATAAAGACATTGAAGAGGACGGTCCAATACTGAACCCTCGGTGCCCCACTAGTAACCTTCCTTTCTTCTGAGTGGACTCCATTACTATTACTCTCTGTGTCCTATTCTCCAGCCAATTCTTTACCCAGGCTGTCATCTTGGGACCCATTCCCAGGCTGGCTAACTTGTATATTAATCTTTGTTGGGACTGTGTCAAATGCCTTGCTAAAGTCTAGGTAGGCCATGTCCACAGCCCTCCTGATCTACTACTTTGGTCACCCAGTCAAAGAAATCTATCAGATTCGTCTGGCACTGCCTTCCGCTGTGAATCCATGCTGCCTAAGGTCCTGTGCCCCTCTGGCCTCTAGATACTCAACAATTCTTTCCTTCAGAGTGATTCCATCATTTTCCCTATCACTGAGGTTAAACTAACAGGTCTGTAGTTTCCTGCTTCTGCCTTGCTCCCACTTTTGTGAAGGGAATCACATCTGCCCTCCTCCAGTCCTCGGGTACCACCCCATCCTCCCATGATTTGTTAAAAGGGTAGTCAGTGGTGTCACTAGTTCTCCTTAGTTCTTTAAGAATTCTGGGATGAATCCCATCAGGCCCCATTGCTTTGTCCACCTTCAGTTTTAAGAGTTCTTTCAGAACCCTTTCTTCTGTAAATGGGCTGGTATCAACTTCTGTATCCAGAGTGTTTCTACTGTTTGTTTTATACACCTCCCCTCTTATTTGTAAATACTGAGCAAAATATTTGTTTAGTATCTCTGCCTTTTCACAGTCTCCCTCTGCCCACCCTTCCTCCCTTTATTAAACCTCACTATCCTTCCTTGGTCTTCCTTCGCTCCTTGATGTACCTATAAAGTTTTATCCCCTTCTTAACTGAGTTGGCTATCTTTTTCTCGGTTTGGGCCTTTGCTGTTCTGACTGTCTTCCCAGCCTCCTTTTCTTTAACTGATACAGTTCTCTGTCCTGCTCCTTCTGCGATTCCTTGTACTTCCTGAATGCTTTCTTTTCTCTTGAACTCCACTGCCACTTCCTTGAGAACCATAGTGTTTTTATCTGCTTTGTTTTGTTTATTGTTCTTCACAAAGGCTCAGTTACCTCTGTGATGGCAGTTTTATTATTCCTCATTGTTCTTCCACCCTCCTTCCTGTCCATTTACTAGTGCATTCCTTAGGCACTCACCCATTTTGGCAAAGTCAGCCCTCCTAAAGTCCAGTACTTTTGTCTTTGTATGGCTTGACTCTATTGCTGTGTTTATGTAGACCATACTGTTCGATGGTCACTAGTTCCCAGATGGCTACCCACTTCTACATCTGTGATCTCTCTCCATCTCCATTTGAGAGTAGCAAGTCTAATATTGCTCCCTCTCGAGTGGGCTCCAATACTAGTTGTCTAAGGCATGCTCCCTGTAGGGCATCTAGAATAACTCAACTCTTAGTGGCAGCTGCAACTGCACTCCAGTTAACATCTGGCATATTCAGATCACCCATCAGCAATATCTCCCCTTTTCTGCCATTCTAAGTATACTTTCTATCATTTCCTTGTCCATTTCCTCCCCTGAAGAAGTCTGTATCTAACCCATATGCGGATTGTGGTGCCATTGCCTGTCTCCAAATTTACCCACAGTGCTTCTTCTTCTCCCTGTTTACCCTTTTGTTCTGTTGCTTTTATTCCTTCCCTTATGTAAAGAGCTACTCCTCCTCCTCTTTTACCCTCCCTGTCCCTCTTGTAGATAGTGTATCCTGGTATGTTTATGTCCCAGTCATGGTTTTGTGTGTACCATGTTTCTGTGACTGCCACGATATCCAGATGTTCCTCCTCCTCCATCAAGGCCACTAATTCAGGAAGCTTGTTACCCAGACTACGGGCATTGGTACTCATTGCTCTCCATTTTTTAGTGGCTTTACCTTCTGTTGCAGAATCCCCACTGAATTTCTACCTCGGTCTTTTTCTCATTTAGTACCCTGTTTTGTAGGAGAGGCTGGGATTTTCCTGCTGCTTGTCAGTGCCTCCCCTTTGACTAGTTTAAAAGCTTGCCAATGAAGCATTTAAACTGATTGCTCAAAAGACTTGTTCCTTCCTGGACAGATGCAGACCATCCTGCCAGTATAGGCTGGTGTCCTCCAGGTGGAACCCCAGTCACTCCCTCATTGCATCGAATGGCTGATGCTGCAATGACGAGGCGCCCTGATTGCAGCAGCTAAAGCGTTAGAAGTTGTGGCACACTGGCTGAACTGGTGTCAGCAGCAGCGTGCCACAGCACATTGGGGAAGCAGGCCAGCCTTTACAGGCTGTGGGACTTTATGCCACAACAGTGCCGCACCTCCACAACCTGCTCCTGGAGAAAGCTGCGCAATATGTTTCTTGCGCATCGCGCAATCAACATAATAATGTTACCGTAGTCAAGCAAAGGGAGGAAGGTGGCTTGGACCACTCTACATCTTATATCAGCTGGAAATAGGGATTTGTTCCTGTAAAAAAAAACTAGTCTCAATTTTAAGTCATTTGAAAGACAATCAGTGTGTGTGCCAAATGTCAGTTTGCTGTCCAGCCAGATACCCAGGTACTTGAAAAGCAGATTAACTGTTTCCCACCAAAACTTATATTTATACTTCTACTGCACCTCACCTCCCCATAATCTGAAGTGCAAAGCTGTCTGTAACCCCTAGATGGCGCTATCCCAGGGGCTACTACCCCTGCCTGATTTGCCACTAACAGGTTGAGGGGCCTGGATCAATGGCGGGTGCCTCCACCCAGAGGTCAGGGTTGCAATAGTTAAACTAACTTGGTCACAGCCCTTGGGACACTGCAACCCCTTTCTTCCCACTAGTGGCCCACACAATATATCAGAATTACTTCACAGTATACACTTACCCCCAGGTCTGGTTCCGCACTGGGACCTCCTGTGAAATGAGATACAGTGCAACAATCACAGTACAGTACTTTAACATAGACAAATACCTCAGGCAGTATAACTTTGCTGAAACAAGCAGCTCTGATTTATTTAGGGGATATAACAAGGACAGGGGAAATCAGGTTAATTAGCTTATCACTCTAATAATTCATTTTATGGCTCTGTGCACAGGCCTATCCCTATCAGTTACTGTCCTGGTACCCAAGCCCAGTGGCTGTCCAAACCGTGGTCAGCTGGTAGGGGCCCTTTCACACAGAGAAAAGGAGAATTAAATAGTCAGTCAGTACAGTAATTCCATTTGGATTTAATGTGGCAATTCAACAGGGAGCAAACCTGAATTAGTACTCACACCTCCAAATAAGATAGGGTCCTTCAATGTCAGCAGGGCTCACTTGAGGTACACAAACCTCTTCACACATCCATATAAAAGAAAGTACTATCCAGGCAGGCTGCATCTGTATCCGATCGCAATTACTGCACAATACCGGGAGAACACACAGCAGATTCAGTTCCTGACAGACCGAGTGCAATTTTCAGCAATTCTTCCAGTCTTCTACAGGGTGAGCCTGGTTTCTACTTTCAGAGATCCTTTGATTCTTTTCACAGGACGGATTCAGTCCTAACAAGCTGTTACACAAGCTGCAGACCGAACTCTGGGCCTTACACCCGTTTTGACTAAAACTGCACACTGAAAAAGCACAGGGCTCCTTCCTTCTTCACTGCCAAAGCTCAACTGAACTCCAACTGACGTAAACTGGCACTTCCTTTGAGTTCCTCCCAGTTCTTGACTGGATTGGCTGTCACTCACAATAGACTGCTGCTGTTGGTCCAAAAGGCACTGAAGTCTAAACTACTCTCCCAGAGTCACTGCCCATACATCCTCTTGTGGCTGGCTCAGATTATGAGTCCAAGTTCTGATTCGTCCAAGGCATCATTTTAGAGCTAGCTTACTCCACACTGATTGGTCCAGTTCAGCAGTTCAAAACTAGAATGGGGAACTAGCAGACACAGTTCTGACTGCAAAGAAAGCAGGTTAGACAAACTGTAATTTCATTATTACTCTAAATAATTTCTGGCAAACAGTTACATCTTTCAGATAGGTTCCCTTTGCACTCCTAGTGACTGCAAAAATGAAGTGAATTGGCAGCAGCTCGGTGGTACTCAGAGAGCACACAGTCCCCCATACAAACTAATTATGTCTGCAAAGCAGACAGCTCTTAAAGAGACAGTACCAGAGGCTCTAAAAACACTCACTGATAAATGGCTTAAATGCCAAACACATTCAGGCTTGGAGCATTCAAGCAAGCTCCTGGAAGTCTTTTGGGAACCCCCATTTGCAGGGGTTACATGTCAATGAACTGGCCTAGTGCTTTGATGAACAGACTAGTAACAACCCACCCTTTCTGGGAAAGGGTTGTTTACATTGCCTTCATACATACTGTATCCCAAAGTGTTTTACAAAGTAATGCATTAGATACTGGTAGCACGGGGACTATGGAATAGAATTTGGATTTATACAGTGCCTTTATTAGACATTGTGTCCCAAAGTGCTTTACAAAGCAATGAGTTAGATACTGGTAGTACAGGCACTGTGGAATAAAATCAGTTTTTACAGTGCCTTTCATACATACTGTATCGGAAAGTGCTTTCTGAAGCAATGAGTTTGATGCCAATAGTACAGAGACTGTCAAATAAAATTTCAGTTTATACACAGCCACAAAGTCCCACCCTCACAGTGAGACACATGAAGACCAAGCAGCAATATGCTAAAATAGTTAGCTTAATATATAAATAAATGCATCAATAAATAAATAGGCACTCAGTGTCCATGACAAACAACAGTGGAGACTGGCTTAACTGCCCAATGCTTTGAGCTTCCCTAGCTCTTCCAGAGGTGTAGGTTAGGTGAAAACCTCTGTTCCTAAAATACAGTATGAAACAATTAAAGTTCTGAGGGCAGACATAACATAATGGTCAGATTACAGGATTCCCTGTTGCTGAAAGTTAAGTCAGTCCTAGTTCTACCGCACTGACATTAGAAACAGATACAACGCTCCCAACTGTAGTGTGCAGCATTAGGATGAACATGACGCACTCCATGAGGTGGATCTTTAATATGTACAAGGCCATCCACAGTCTTGTGGGACCCTGTGTGATGATACAGTAGATAATGGGACTGAGGGGCATCTGGAATACATCTGGCACCATGTTGGACAGCAGACCCCAACAGAACTCTTAGCTCTTTCTTTCTCTTGCTCTCACTCACTAATGTAACCCTTGGTCACCTGGGGTTATAAGAATCCCATCAGTGCTAGATAGGAAGGCAGCTGGTGAATAACTGGTTAATTGGTTTCACCTGCTCCTCTCTGTTTACATGGTCTCAGCTGAGTTGAGAGAGGTGATGTCATTTAGAACTCTCACAGCAGCATAAGCCACAGTAGCTTAGCTGCAGTGGGGAGCTTTAGAATTGTCAGTTCTGAGTGGAGTTCAGTGTGAGCAGTTGGTGGAGTTAAGAGCTGCAGCGTGGGCTCTGAGGAAAGCTCATTTTTCTCACCTAGTGCTGAGAACCATCTGCCTACCAGTAGAAGTGGTGGAAACTGTCTAGCAGGAGTTCCTGATTTTGCTCATCCCTGTGAGATGAAAAGGACTGCAGAATGGATCCAAGGGGCAATCCTCTGACTTTGATCCAGGGCATTGAAGCTGCCTTTTGTTTGACAACCATGAGTAATCTGACTGGGTATCCTAGGAGGAATGTGCCTGCCTGTTTTCTTTTGAGGTGTACTCTGACAAAGGGAAATCTACACCAAGTTCAGTTCTGTTTGAGACTGTTCTCATCCTTTGCTAAAGTTGGCTGACAATTGTGGAGACCCCAGAGGACTTGGCACATTGTTCAGGGCTTTAATTTACACTCAGAAGCAGTGTGTTTCTAATCCTGAATGTGAGTCATTCCAAGATGCATAGTTCTATTGTTTCCAAATGTTGATGTGTAACTCTGAAAGAATGGCTGGGTATGGACCGAGGAAGCAAAGGTGGGCAATTCCCTATCAGGAGTGACCATTTCAGCACTACAGGTTCGTGGGCACCTGCTTATTCAGGACAATGTGGCCAATGCCTGAAGAGAACGTTTACCACTGGTGTGGGTTTGCTAAATTTGAGCACCAGTGTGCTCTGTCATGGCTAGTTGCCACATTGCCAAACTGTTTACATCCTATGCCACAGGTGCACCTGGAAACAAGCTTCGACTCAGTGTGCCTTTCCTGGTAGCCACATTTTAAATAAATAAATAAAAATATGCCATATGGGAAATGTTCTAAGTTGTGGCCAGTGCACTAGAAGAGATGTGTGTTTCAGCTGAGGCTTTGCCTCTGAAGAGAGTTCAAGGTCTTATGCAAAATGGGACGTGTAGAATTTCTGTGCACTACAGATGTTGTTGTTCTGCATGGCCTTGTGCCATAAAATGTAAACCCTTGGGGTCCACCTTTGCTTTAGTGTACCAACTCTGGAATAAAGCCACACTCCAGAACTGCAGCCTGGTTTAGATAATCTTGTTACTGCTTCCTGTGTGGAATTACTCTGCACCCTCCAGAAGTTTAGACCTAGCATAGCCCCTAGCAAAATTCTCTCCTCAGGACCTGGGTTTAGTAATGGTCATACTGTGTTCTGTACCCCACCTTCTCTTTCTCCAGACAGAAAAATATGGGAGGTGTGCTCACTAGTTAAACAAGTGGCCAGTGGGGGTTATACCAGCTTTCTCAGCATCTTTCTCCCTCCCTCTGTTACCCTTACCTTTCACTCTACCTCTTTCTGTCTCTCCCCGCCACCTTTTATTCTGTCTCCCCTCTGTGCCTCTCTCTCTCTCTCTCTCTCCCTCTCCCTCATTCTCTCTTCCCTTGATCGATCCTTTCTCTGCCTCCTCACCTCTTCTCTCCGTCTTCCTTTCTCTCTGTCTCACCCTTTTCCCATCTCTCTCTCTCTATCCTCTTCCCTTCTGCGTACTTGAGGTCCCTGAGCTTTTCATAACCTCTCACTCATCTACTGACTGTTGCAAGTATTCATAGTTTGTAAAGTGCTTTGGGAGGCAGTGTGCATTAAAAGGCACTATATAAAACCAAAGTCCTTTCTGTCTGGCTATACAACTGGTGGATGGAGCACTATAATAGAGGACCCTGCCCCACCACCACATACACAGTGGGAATATTAGACCAGAATGATGGGTACTGTAATGTGTGGTGATTCTCTGTGCTGTCTCTTTTGTTGGAGGACTGGAATGGACAGTCCAGCTCTGTCCTTGGATCAACAGGAAGAGATGGGATGTGTTGTACCAGGAATTGGCTGGGGAACAATACTGTCTGATGTACAGTGGCGCCAAACGCAGAGAGTAAAGTCTGGCTGTGTTTATGTTAGTGCTGAGTTCTGAGTTTTATTATCAACATTCAGTTGAAAATATTTCATGGTACCAGGAGTTGGGGTCCAGTATGATGGCAGCTGAAAATAAAGCATACCCCCCACTGAATTTAGACTTTGGTAATGTAGCAGAGAACTGGGTCAGAAGGAGGAATATATAGAACTGATTTTTCTTGGCAGATGCAGACAAGCAGAAGGCTGAGCAAAAGGTGGCACACTTTTTAATATGCACAGGCCAGTAGGATAGAGACATGTGCAGAGCATGGTGTGTCTGGGGCAATTTCACAGCAGAGGACCAAATGAAACCAGATGTTCTGTTTGCCTGCTTCAAGGCATACTGTAACCCACACAAGAATTTGGCAATGCAGCAGAAATGGTTCTATGACAGAAATCAAGGCCAGGATCAAAGTGTGGGTGAAAGGATAACCCAGTCATGTCTGCTAGCAAAGGGTCTGTGCCTCGCAGACACCAACGACATGATAAAGACCACATCCTGATGGGGAGTCTACATAAAGAAGTGCAGGAAAAACTCCTGCTAGAAGATAACCTGATGCTAGAAACTGCGCTCAATGTAATCCGAGAACATGAGGCCTCCCATGGTGACACGCGAGTGCTGGGCAGCGCACAACAGGCGGTATACACCATTTCAGAAAGCCAAAAATGAAGCTAGGAATGACACATCAAGAAGGAAGGGCAAGGTTCGGCAGAGGAATGACCTCTAAAGGATGCAAAACTGTGCCAATGGTGCGGTGGAAGCATGTTGAAAAGACAAAGTGCCCTGCTGCTGGTCAAATATGTTGAGCATGTAAGTCATATGACAACCATGAAGTGTGTGTGGGGCAGCATGACAGAAAAGTCCATGCAAAGCACACACAGTACAAGAGACCTGGAAAGGGTATGGAGAGGTTGCAGAAGACCACCCATTTTCCTAGCCTCCATCAACAGGGAAAGACATATCTTAGAGGAGGCTTATGCTATGCCACATATGGGTATGATGAAAACAGCCATCAAATTCAAGATGTATATGGGTGGCAGGTCAACTGCATACCAGTCTAGGTGTATCAAGAAAAATTAGACACAGGCACCCTCTGCAAACCAAAATAAGCCTCGTTGAGCTGGTTATGGAGGGCAGGAGTGGAAAGCAGAGGAAAGCTGCAACTTACAGTGCAGTCACAAAGGAAACACACTAATGGTGCAGTCTTATACTGTGGACACTCCAGCCACACACCAGTCTTGGGACTGAAAGCATGCAGACACCTAGGACTGATCCAGATAGTGATAGCAGTTGAACCTGTGAATAAAACCCTGCCAATGGAAGTGGTTTGAGACCAGTACTCAGATATTTTTATGGAAATAGGTTGTTTGCAAGGAGTTTGTTCTGCAAGCATAAAACCAGGAACCCAACCTGTAAATCACTGGCCAAGGTGACTACCATTAGTCCTGAAGGCCAAATTAAAAGCAGAACTACTGAGAATGGGAATTCGAGGGTAGTAGGCAAGGTGACAAGAGTCCACAGAATGGATCAGCTGCATGGTGGCAGTCAAAAAAAGAACTCGGGAAACATGTGTGTCTTCATAGACCTCTGTAACCTCAACAAAGTAAATAATGCCTGAACATCATGGGCTGCCCATAGTGGAGAACATTCCACATAAACTGTCAGGGGCAACCTACCTCAGTGTACTTGATGCCTAGGCAGGCTACTGGCAGCTGCAGCTGAACAGACAGGTAGTTGACTGACAACTTTCAACACTCCATTCAGTAGATGGCACTTCACTCAGGTGCCCTTTGGAATAGTATCTGCACAAGAGATGTTCCAGAAGTTCCTAGTTATAGGATATGTAATACTACAGAAAGGAAGTGTGTCCAGGAACACACAAGTCCAACCATGTGAGTCTGTAGCTAGTGGTTAAAGCACTGGGATGATATTCAGAGGCCAGGGTTCAATTCCCTGCAAGTTACATTATTTCTGTCTCACTAAAACTTGTGATTTCAATTGCTTAGCAGTGGCTAATACTGCACCAAAACATCCAGTTGTCATCTTGATTGTTCCTAGTTGCAGGATATGCAATACCAGGGAAAGGAAGTGTGTCTAGGAACCTCAGGTCCAACCATGTGAGCCTGTAGCTCAGTGGTTAGAGCACTGGGATGATATTCCTGGGATCTGGGTTCAGTTCCCTGTAGGTCAAATGATTTCTTTCTCACTGTAATTTGTGATTTGAATTGCTCAGCAGCAGCTAATACTCACCAAAAACATCTAACCATCATCACAAAATCTCATAAAATCATAGAGGGACTGCAGGGTGCTGATGTGATCATGGAGCATAGGAACTTGGGGTGGGTAATAAGGTGGTAACCTGGTTAAAAACTGGTTAGTGGATCGGACCCAGGTAGTAGTGGTAAACAGAGTTCGTTTGGAGGAAGGGAAGGTGACCAGCAGTGCCTCAGGGATCATTGTTGGGACTGATCCTCTTCAATGCCTTTATAAGTGACATAGCAGGAGAACTGGAAGGAAAGTTCTGCCCGCTTGCAGATGACACCAAGATTTGCAACAGCGTGGACACTCCAGTGGAGGGTGTGTGTTAAAATGATAGGTAGGGATCTGAAAAAGTGGAGTAGTATTCAAGGGTATGGCAGCTGGGTTTTAATGCAAAATGTGCAAAATAATACACTTGGGCCACAGCAACCTTGGAGGGAGTACACAATGGGCAGAGTGATACTGACAAAGACCAAGCAGGAAAGAGGCATGAGGTATTACATTGGATGATCTAAAAGTGTTCAAGCAGTGTGATAAAACAGTTGGCAGGGCTAGTGGGATGCTGGGGTGTATAGGAAAGTGTATCGCCAGCAGAAAAAGGGAGGTGGTGTTGCCACTATACAAATCACTGGTAAGACCTCACCTTGAGTACTGTGTCCAGTTCTGGAGACCGCATCTCAGGAAGGACATAGAGTGGAGGCTGTCCAGAAGAGGGCTACCAAAATGATACAGAGTCTGCATCAGAAGACCTATGAGGAGAGGCTTAAAAGAGCTAAATATATACGTCCTTGAGGAGAGGAGGAGAGGGAGGATATGACAGAGACCTTAAATACCTCATGGGGTAAGGTACAGGAGGAGGTATTTTCAGAGAAAAAGGTGCTTTAGAACAAGGTGGTATACTATGAAACTGGAGGGGGTAAATTTAGGAGGGTTGTGAGGAAGTACTATTCACAGAAAGAGTAATGGATGACTGGAACAGGCTTCCAGTGGAGGTGGTGGAGGCAAAGAAAGTGGTGGGGTTCAAAAATGCGGGACAGGCACAAGGGAATCATAGAGGTGAGGAAGGAGGAAGAAACAGCACCATAGATCAAGTTGCATTTGCTAAAAAATATGAAGGTCTAACAAAAACAGAAACAAACAAATAAAATGCATGGACTGGGTGAGCCCAAGCGCCCTGCCTGCTGTCACATTCTATGTCTCTGTGTTTTGTTTTAAATTCAGTTTTATTGAGTAAAGACAATAAGACCAGTAACAAAATACATACAGGATTCCATTATGTTTTTGGAAGAAGACCACACTAGAAAGCCTTTTTCTACATGAGAGTCTTATAAGCTAATAGCTCCTCCTTTTCTGCATTACATTTGAGTACGTTACTGGATTTATCTGAAACCATCT
Organism: Neoceratodus forsteri; assembly: GCA_016271365.2. NCBI lineage: Eukaryota > Metazoa > Chordata > Ceratodontiformes > Ceratodontidae > Neoceratodus > Neoceratodus forsteri. The sequence goes on along the minus strand of JADMNL010000024.1, from coordinate 117,172,153 downwards.
GGCTTATTTAATCACATTCATTACACCTTCAGTTGTTTGTATGTCTCAATAATTACCTCCTTGTACATGAAAAAAGTAGAGCATGACTGCACCTTGTGGCATTTCTGGAGAGGTGCAGGCAAGTGAACTTAATCTGCACGTTATACTTAAATATGTGCTGTGTCTTTAAATGTTTAGAGCTTTGGAGGACTGGAGCACACAGTCCATGTCAGTTTTGGCTCAACAGGAAAAGATGGGAAGTGCTATACCAAGAAGTGGTTGAGGGAGGGGCACTGTTGTCTGGTGTACTGGAAGTCTAAATGGAGAATAACATCTGGCTGTGGTCATGTTACTGCTAAGCTCTGAGTTTCACTGTTTGCATCCAGCTGAATATGTTTCAGGTACAATGTAAGGAGCTCATTAACAAGCTCCTTACAAGGGTTTTACTTTTGACCCCTTGTATTCCTCTTTGCCCAGCAGAGCTATATTAACCGCATGCTGTGTGAGTCTAAAATTTATAAACTGGATTGTTTTAAGTTTTTCAGATTTCACTTTTGTACATTCAGTGCTGGGGATTACCAGATTGGTCTGTGTATAGTAAATAACTTCTTTCGATTTCTGCTGTAGTAGACTTTAAAGTCATGTGTGTAAACCACAGTATGTGTGAAATCTGATCCACTGCAGAGTTTCCTTGGAGCATAGCACAGCCCACAGCAGAAACATAAGTTTCGGTTATGACTTTTGCATTCCACTTCTTTTGTGTAAGCAGCCTAGTGATCGCATTCTTTGCGGAAGGACCTGGCCAGCAGATATATCACAAAGGAAATGTTTTTGGCCACCAGCATGTCTGACAACATGACAGGCACCTATGAAAAGAAAATAAAAGATGAAATAACGTGCAGAAACTTTGATGATTTACCTTCAGGGACTTTTGCCTTGAATGACTATAGCATGGCAGATGCAGAGATCACTGCTTCAGGGCAAAGGCCTCGCAGCAGCCGGTGCCCTAGAATAATGGTGAAAGGTAAGGATGGCAACTCCACAGAAGCAGTGGGCCCTAACACGCCCGCTGGGGCAGAATTTGGGATGGATGGGGTTGCAGCTTTCGGAAGAGCAGAGCTGGCCAGCGTCTCATTTAGAGGTGGTGCTGTTGGAGGAAAAGTCGGGCTTGCAGTAGACACTGGTGTGGGGGTGAAGGATGGCACTGTTGAAGCAAAGTTCTTAGGGACCGGGTTCAGCCTTGGGAAGAAAACTGGCATTTCTGTACTGGGCAACGAGGTCTCAGTCGATACTGAGAAGTGTAACATCCAGTAGTGGATCGGAACAGCATTCCTCCCAGTCTCTGCTTCCAGTATGACATCGTGAGCAGTAATATTTGCAAAGACAATGAATTGCACTCCTTCAAAGAGTGCGGCCCCTGACCAAGACCTAGCAGAGATCTAAACACTTGACAATCTGGGCCACTGTCACTCAGTAATACTATGTAGCTGTATGCTATCCTCACTTTGGAAATTGTGATGGTAGAAATTTTTCTTTACTTTTATACTGTATACTAACCTCTGCTTCTTTAAGGACTCAAATGAACATATTCCTGGCGATCTTACCCTTGCAACTCTGGTGGATATACAGAATTTATATCTGGATGTCAGTCAGCTACTAGTCCAGCCAGATGGGGATGACATATTGATCACGGCACTTACTGAAATAAAAATACAATCATCAGTTCAAAAATGACCCTAATGATTGCTCTGAGCTCTCTCCTATGTCTTGCGATTTGTCTGAACTTGAGCTGGCATGCAAGGAATTTGTACGACTACATGTCTCATTGTTTCATTTTGCAGCAAAAAGTGTCTCCTTTATGAACTGACAGAAACATTCTGATCATTATATTTCATGAACATATTACATTGAGCTAATACCCAGGTACTGTAGTCAGACATTCATATTAACATGGTCATTGTACAGTGCTATATAATGTATATCAGTACATTGTCACAACAGCTCAGTGGGTAGCACTGTCCCCTCTGAGCTAATATCCAGGTACTGTGGTCAGACATTCATATTAACATGGTCACTGTACAGTGCTATATAATGTATATCAATACATTGTCACAACAGCTCGGTGGGTAGCACTGTCCCCTCTGAGCTAATGTCCAGATACTATGGTCAGACATTCATATTAACATGGTCACTGTACAGTGCTATATAGTGTATATCAAAGCATTGTTTTGCAGCTCAGTGGGTAGCACTGTCCCCTCTGAGCTAATATCCAGGTACTGTGGTCAGACATTCGTATTAACATGGTCACTGTACAATATTATATAGTGTATATCAATACATTGTTATTGCAGCTCAGTGGGTAGCACTGTCCCTCTGAGCTAATATCCAGGTACTGTGGTCAGATATTCGTATTAACATGGTCACTGTACAGTGCTATATAATGTATATCAATACATTGTCACTGTAGCTCGGTGGGTAGCACTGTCCTCTCTGAGCTAACGTCCAGAAACTATGGTCAGATATTCATATTAACATGGTCACTGTACAGTGCTATATAGTGTATATCAATGCATTATCACTGTAGCTCCATGGGTAGCACTGTCCCCTCTGAGCTAATATCCAGATACTATGGTCAGACAATCATATTAACATGGTCACTGCATATTATTATAGTGTATATCAATGCATTGTTATTGCAGCTCAGTGGGTAGCACTGTCCCCTCTGAGCTAATGTCCAGAAACTATGGTCAGACATTCATATTAACATGGTCACTGTACAGTGCTATATAGTGTATACCAATGCATTGTCACTGTAGATCCATGGGTAGCACTGTCCACTCTGAGCTAATATCCAGGTACTGTGGTCAGACATTCATATTAACATGGTCACTGTACAGTATTATATAGTGTATATCAATGCATTGTTATTGCAGCTCAGTGGGTAGCACTGTCCCCTCTGAGCTAATATCCAGGTACTGTGGTCAGACATTCATATTAACATGGTCACTGTACAGTATTATATAGTGTATATCAATACATTGTCACTGTAGCTCCATGGGTAGCACTGTCCCCTTTGAGCTAATATCCAGGAACTGAGGTCAGACATTCATATTAACATGGTCACTGTACAGTGTTATATAGTGTATATCAATCTACTGTCACTGCACCTCTGTGAGTAGCACTGTCCCTCCGAGCTAATATCCAGGTACTGTTGTAAGACATTCATATTAACATGGTCACTGTACAGTGCTATATAGTGTATATCGATATATTGTCACTGCACCTTGGTGGGTAGCACTGTCCCCTCTCAACTAATATCCAGGTACTGTGGTAAGACATTCATATTAACACGGTCACTGTACAGTGCTATATAGTGTATATCAATACATTGTCACTGCACCTTGGTGGGTAGCACTGTCCCTCTCAACTAATATCCAGGTACTGAGGTCAGTCATATTAACATGTTCACTGTACAGTGCTATATAGTGTATATCGATACATTGTCACTGCAGTTCTGTGGGCAGCACTGTCCCCTCTGAGCTAATACCCAGGTACTGTGGTCAGATATTCATATTAACATGGTCACTGTACAGTATTATATAGTGTATATCGATACATTGTCACTGTAGCTCCATGGGTAGCACTGTCCCTCTGAGCTAATGTCCAGGAACTGTGGTTAGACATTCATATTAACATGGTCACTGTACAATATTATATAGTGTATATTGACACATTGCCACTGCACCTCAGTGGGTTGCACTCTGAACTAATATCCAGATACTGTGGTCAGATATTCATATTAACATGGTCACTGTACAGTATTATATAGTGTATATCGATACATTGTCACTGTAGCCCCATGGGTAGCACTGTCCCTCTGAGCTAATGTCCAGGAACTGTGGTCAGACATTCATATTAACATGGTCACTGTACAGTATTATATAGTGTATATCGATACATTGTCACTGTAGCTCCATGGGTAGCACTGTCCCCTCTGAGCTAATATCCAGGTACTGTGGTCAGACATTCATATTAACGTGGTCACTGTTCAGTGCTATATAGTGTATATCGATACATTGTCACTGCACCTCGGTGGGTAGCACTGTCCCTCTGAGCTAATATCCAGGTACTGTTGTAAGACATTCATATTAACACGGTCACTGTACAGTGCTATATAGTGTATATCGATACATTGTCACTGCACCTCAGTGGGTAGCACTGTCCCCTCTCAGCTAATATCCAGGTACTGTGGTAAGACATTCATATTAACATGGTCACTGTACAGTATTATATAGTGTATCTCGACACATTGCCACTGCAGCTCGGTGGGTAGCACTCTCCCCTCTGAACTAATATCCAGGTACTGTGGTCAGACATTCATATTAACATGGTCACTGTACAGTGCTATATGGTATATATTGATACACTGTCACTGCAGCTCGGTTGGGTAGCACTGTCCCTCTGAGCTAAATACCCAGTTACTGTGGTCAGACATTCATGATAACATGGTCACTGTACAGTGCTATTTAATGTATACAATACATTGTCACTGTAGCTCAATGGGTAGCACTGTCCCTCTGAGCTAATATCCAGGTACTGTGGTCAGACATTCATATTAACATGGTCACTGTACAGTGCTATATAGTGTATATCAATACATTGCCACTGCACCTTGGTGGGTTGCACTCTGAACTAATATCCGGATACTGTGGTCAGATATTCATATTAACATGGTCACTGTACAGTGCTATATAGTGTATATCAGTACATTGTCACTGTAGCTCCATGGGTAGCACTGTCCCGTCTGAGCTAATGTCCGGGTACTATGGTCAAACATTCATAGTAACAGAGTCACTGTACAGTGCTATATAGTGTATATCAATACATTGTCACTGTAGCTCCATGTGTAGCACTGTCCCTCTGTGCTAATGTCGAGGTACTATGGTCAGATATTCATATTGACATGGCACTGTACAGTGCTATAGTATATATCAATACATTGCCACTGCACCTCGGTGGGTAGCACTGTCCCCTCTGAGCTAATATCCGGGTACTGTGGTCAGATATTCATATTAACTGGGTAACTGTACAGTGCTATATAGTGTATATCAATACATTGTCACTGTAGCTCCATGAGTAGCACTGTCCCTTCTGAGCTAATGTCCAGGTACTGTGGTCAGACATTCATATTAACATGGTCACTGTACAGTGCTATATAGTGTATATCAATACATTGCCACTGCAGCTCAATGGGTAGCACTGTCCCCTGTGAACTAATATCCAGGTACTGTGGTCAGACATTCATATTAACATGGTCACTGTACAGTATTCTATGGTGTACAGTATATCAATACATTGCCACTGTAGCTCCATGGGCAGCACTGTCCCTCTGAACTAATATCCAGGCCAGTGGTCAGACATTCGCATTAATATGGTCACTGTACAGTACTATAGTAAAGGAATAATGACTGACAGGGTGGGTGTTATGCTGGGATAACATCCGCCTCAGGTGGACAGGCCAGAGGGCCACAGGCAGAAGCCAACACAGAGAGGGATGTTATCCCAGCAACACTCATTCCTGAAGCATTTTCCTATTATGCAAATGACTTTTGTTTTATACAGAATAAAAATAATTTAAAATAATGTTTTTGTTAGTATGTAATAATAATTTTGTTTCTTATGAGAGAGACGCTAACAATCCTGTTGCAAACAATCAGCTGGGATGTTATGCCAGGATAACATCCCTGCTGTGATGGCCAACTGACCAATCAGAAGCCAGGATTCTTTCTTGCCATTGTATGATAAGCATTAATCCCTGACAGAGGATGGCTCTACTGAGTATTAATGCCTGGTTGAGGCATTAATCCCATAGTAGAGCCCAACTCTGGAGAGGATTAATGTTCTTGTAACATGGGCAATGTGCAAATCGGTAATGTTGCATTGTTATGTATAATATATTATAGGTTCATACAGATGGCGTATTTCAGAAAATATTGATTGTCATGCAAAATATACAGCTCTTTTCATTTTGTCATTACCACATTTATTCATACAGTTGTGTTTTTTTTAACATTATTAGCTTTGTGATTGGACAGCAACACAATGAGTAGTGCGCTTTTTTTTAATTTCTATATGTACAAACTGTTTTAATTTCACTAATTTCTCTTCTCTGAGCGATATCCGTTCATTGTGGTGTGACTGCAGGATAATCTGCATATGTCGTTCAACACTGTCACTGCAGCTCCATGGGTAGCAGTGTCCCCACTGAGCTAATATTGTGGTCAGACATTTATATTAACTTGGTCACTGTACAGTGTTATATAGTGTATATCAATACATTGACACAGCAGCTTGATGGGTAGCACTGTCCTCTCTGAGCTAATATCCAGGTACTGGTCAGACGACTTTGTATTAACATGGCACTGTACAGTACTATATTGTATCAATACATTGTCACTGCAGCTCCGTGAGTAGCACTGTCCCCTCTGAGCTAATATCCAGGTACTGTGGTCAGACATTTGTATTAACATGGGCACTATTGTCACTTCAGCTCCGTGAGTAGCACTGTCCCTCTGAGCTAATATCCAGTGCTGCAGATGTCAAGGTTGGAAGCCACCTGGAGACCACCGATCACCATACAGTGTGGTGCAATATAAGGAATTCTGCAAAATAGAACCACACAGAAGTGAAGGTCCTGGACTTCTGGAGGCAGATTTTGTAAGGATGGGTGAGGGGATGACATGGGGAATGGAGGAACAGTGGGCAGGCTAAAGGGGTCATAGTTAAGGCATCAAGCAACTGTACAAAAGCAAAAAGAAAAAGAGACTGCTATGGTTCTCGAAGGAGCTGGTGGAGAATGTAAAGGCTAAAGACTGGCATTTAGAAGGCATAAGAAGATGGAGAGGGTGGAGGATAGGGAGGTGTATGAGAGAAACAGATAGGAGGAAAGCAGTAAGTCATCGCGAATGTGCAAACTGAAGAGAGAACAGTCAGGCAGTAACAACACGGGGGCACAACATTTTTAGATCGTGAAGTGAAAAGAGGAAGACCAGGGAGGGATTGTAAGGTTAAAATGGGAAGGGGGACTGTGTAGAAGGGGATGAGGAAAGGCAGAGATCCTGAACAAATCCTTTTGTTCAGTGACCACAGAAGGAATGAGGTGTGGGAGGACCAGAAAAAAATAACAGGAGCCGAGCGGCAGAGGTGGAAACTAGTCTGTTTTCAAGGACAGAGTCCTGAAGGTCTCGCTAATCTGAAAGTGGACAAGGCAATGGGGAAGACTGGGTGCATCCAAGGGTATTAAGGGAGCTCAGAGAGGTACTGGCTGCACCTCTGAGAGTCCTATTTAACAGTTCACTGGAAACAAGAGTGGTTCTGGAGGACTTGAAGAGGGCTGATGCAGTCCCATTTCACAAACATATTGTAGCTGGGAGTAGTCTGGCAATTCTATGCCAGTCAGCCTGACATCAGTGGTGGGAGAAGTTAATGGAAACACTGCTGAAAGATACAATTGTAGAATATGTTGAATAATAAGTGTTGAAAGACCCACGGCAGCATGGTTTCATGTGGGGGCTGTCATGTCAAATGAATCTGTTAGATTTCTTGACTGGGCGACCAAGGAATTAGAGCAGGGTGGAGCAGTGGACGTGGTCTACCTAGATTTCAGTAAGGTTTCCAAACTATTCCACATAGGAGACTAGTAAGCAAGCTGGATAGCTTAGGAGTGGGTCCAAATGTGGTAAACTGAGTAAGAAACTGGTCAGGGATTTGCAACAGAGGCCCTTTGACTGCCCACTGCTTTCTCCGAAGTTTATAGTTGATACTGAGTTTGGGGCATTGCAAGAAGGTGGAGGGAAGGTCTCAAAGGGATGGGAAAGGGTGATCGGATAGAAGACAGTGGGTTCCAGCAGTCGCCCTGGGAAAAAATGGATATGGGATCGAGGTCCTCCTTGTCTTGTGCCCTTATCTAGGGTTCTGTCTTGGACAGGCAGCTGGTGGGGTCCTCCTTGAGTCTCGTGGCTACTGGGTGGTGTTATGCAATGCAAGGTCTGTTAAAATATAATCGCTGGGTAGTAGATCTTGTTGCCTTCACAGACCTGGCTTATCACCAAGACCTGGCTGGAAGACAACCAGGACCTTTTGGCTTCCATATTTCCAGCCGAAGCTCGGTGATACACCACCCGAGAGTTGACCATGGAGCGGGGAGTCGCTGTCTGTTTTAGACAGGAACTGGATGTCAGAGAGTTGACAGTGGGGCTGACCAACTCTTTGAATGCATATTGGGAGCAGGTGTAGGATTCAGGATCCTTCTCATTTACCATCCACCATTACCAGGTGATGGGAGGGCTTTCCTGAAGGAGTAGCGGACTTCATCGCCGACCTGGTGATGGAAGCCCCATATGGTTGATCCTGAGGACTTAAACACCTGGGTCGATGATGAACTATTGCTTTTAGTCAGACCTCCTCCAATTGATGGATTCATTGGGCCTGACATGGTTATTACTGCCGCTACCCATGGGGGCACTCATTGAACAGCGTTCCACTTGGGGATGGAAATTTCCAATATGGAGGTGGATCCCATAGGTAGGTCTGAGCATCACACCCTGAGGTTCAGTTTCATGACAGCCGAAGCAGACCTGCTCCCAAGGAACTGATACAGTACCATCCTTTACGTGGTGTTTCCTCTGAGGGCCTAATGACAGTGCTGGACCTTTGGGTATTCCGACTGATAGCTCTGACCTAGGAGCCCTGGTTCTTGCCCTATAATAGGCGGTCATCAGGGCCTTAGATTTCATTGCTCCTCTTCATGTTTTCCCCTTAATCTTCACCTGGGTACCCACAGTTTGATGTGCGCTAAGGAGTTGAAGAGGCAGGGGTGAAGGTTGGAGAGACACTGAGGAAAACTCGCCTGGAGGATAGACTTAGATTGTTAGACCATTATGAGGTCTACCAATCAACAATTTCTCATAGGAAAGCAGGGTTCCAGTCTAGAAAATTGCTGTAGCAAAGAACAGGCCAGCTCAACTCTTCTTGACTGTGGACAACTGCAATCCAGCCTGTCTGCAGTCCAGTCAAACATTATCACAAGAAAAGTGTAAAGAGTTTGTGCAGTTCTTTGCTAATAAGGTGTTCTCCATTAGGGCAGAGATCAGCCAATGCCTCCCCATTGGACCTTGTATTGATCATCCAGGTGGTACAACTGCCCAGGTGATCTGGTCTACCTTGGCCATCTGGCAGTCATGGATATAGTGAGGATCATCCAGACTCTGCGACTGACCTGCTGTAGTTTGGATCTAGGCCCAACACACACCTTCTTGTAGGGTGTGTTGAGGTCATTGGCCCAGTTCTTGCTGGAATAGTAAGGTATCATTGGAGAGAGGATCTTCCAGATCTTTTAAAGGAGGCAGTGGTGTGTCCCTCCTGAAAAAAGCCTCCCTTGACCGGACTGTCCAGCTAACTACAGACCAGTATCTAACTTGCCTTTTGTAGGCAAAGTTATTGAGAAGGTGGTTGCAGTGCACCTGGAGGATCATTTGACAATCCACAATATATATAACCCTCTCAGTCAGGCTTCAGGAAAATGCATAGCACCAAGACTGCCCTGGTACAGGTACTTAATAATCTTCTAATGGCTAGAGATCGGAGAGCTCATTCCATCTTAGTTCTGGATCTCTCAGCAGCTTTTGACACTGTGGACCATGGGGTGTTACTCCAGTGCCTGCAGTTTTTCTGTGGTCTGAGGAGTGGTCCTCAGTTGGTTTCATTGTTTCTCGAGGGCAGGTCCCAGAAGGTGGAATCTGGGGTGTATTCCTCAACCCCAGGGGCCTACCCTGAGGGGTTCTGCAGGGCTCAGAGCTGTCCTTCATGTTGTTTGGAGTGTATATGCTGCCATTAGGAGACATTATAAGATGGTATGGGCTGAGTTTTCACTGCTATGCAGATGATTCTCAGCCCTACTTGTCTTTTGTACCAGACCAGGTGTGTGATACTCTCTTGTGTTTAATAACTGCCTCCAGGAGATACAAGACTGGATTAGTGTGAGCTGGCTAAGGCTAATTCTGGAAAAACAGAGGTAATGGTTATGGATCCAGATCTGAGGATGGTCTGGACATGGGGAGGCACTTGTGTTTATATCTTGGAGGGCCCGCTCAGTGCCTCAGGCTAGGTGCAGAATCTGGGGTTGATATTTGACAAAGGCTTGACCCTAAAGGCTCAGTTGTCAGCTGTAGTCAAGTCTTCCTTTTACCATCTAAGGAACATTTCCAGGTGAAGCATCTTGCTCCATCTGAAGATCTATCTATTTTGTTCCACGCCTTGGTCACCACTCATCCTGATTATTGCAACACCCTTTACCTAGGGCTACTACTGGGGTGGATATCCGCCAACTGCAGCTGGTACAGAACGTGATGGCAAGGCTGTTAACTGGCACTTCCAGGTCCAGCCATGTAACACTCCGTTGCATGCACTGCACTGGCTGCCAGTGCAATGGCGGATTACCATCACGGTCATGTTGTTGACCTATAAAGCCCCATGTAACCAGAGACCTCAGTACCTGCAAGATCTGCCGTTACCCTACTGTTCCTCCTGTTGCTCTGATCCTCTGGCAGGGATTGCTAGAGATTCCCAGGGTGCGTTTGAAAACATCTGGACCTAGATCCTTTGCCTTTATGGCTCCTACCCTGTGGAATTCTCTGCCACATCAGATACGTGAGAGCCTGACTATAGAAGAATTTAAGAAATCCTGAAAGCACATCTGTTTGCACAAATGTTTGACAATTATTGTTGATTCACTGGAAATTTGATATATTATAGCTGCCGCATTGTGGGGTGAACGGTTTTAACAGTCTATTTTATTTTTAAGATGCTGTTTTATGCATTGAGTTTTAACATTTGTATGGTATTTTTGTAAAAGCACCCTGAGCTTTGCAAGGGCACCTATGTAAATAAGTTTGCTTTGCTTTGCAGCTAAATGGAGTTCATTCTGAGGAAAGGAGGGTAACCAGCAGAGTGCCTCAGGGATCAGTGTTGAGACCGGTCCTCATTAATGTCTTTATAAGTGACATTGCAGAGCAGCTGGAAGGGAAGGATTGCCTCTTTGCAGATGACACTAAAATCTGTGACAGGGTGTACACTCCAGGGGTGTGTGTAGAACGGTTGAGCAGAAACCTGAGAAAACTTGAAGACTGATCAAGGGTATGACAGCTGCATTTCATTGTGAAAAGTGCAAACTAAGGCACTTAGGGTACAGAAACCCAGGGGTGGAGTACAAAATGGGTGTAGTGGTTCTGATGACAACCAAGCAAGAAAGACACCTGAGGGTAATCATATTGGATGACCTAAAGGTGGCCAGGTAGTGCAACAAGGTGGTAGGGAGGAAAGCTAGATGCTGGAGTGCATGGGAGGGGTATAACCAGCAGAAAAGAGACGTGGTTTTGCCCTCTATAGATCATTTGTAAGATCCCACCTTGAATACTGTGTTCAGCTCTGTGGACCACATATTTGGAAGGACATAGACAGGGTACAGGTGGCCCAGAGAAGGGCAACTGAAATGGTTCAGGGTCTTCACCAAAAGCCCTACAAGTAAAAACTAAAAGACCTCACTATGTACACCCTGGAAGGATATGATAGAGGCTTTTAAATACCTCACAAAGGTAAACAAAGTGCAGGAGGAAAGTATTTCCAGGGCTTATAGGGAACTTGGGAAGATGGCATGTACTACTACTACTTTTCTTCCATCATCTGTTTCTGTGTTCCCACCTTCCTTTCCACTAAGATATCCTTATGCCTATCCCATGCAATCTTGAACCTCACCACTGTCTTCACCCCTACCACCTCCACTGGAAGGCTGTTTCAGGAATCCACCACTCTTTCTGTGAAGGTATTTAAAGGTCTCTATCATATCTCCCTCTCACTCTTCCATTCCAGGGTGTACATACTGAAGTCCTTAGTCTCTTCTCATAGGGCTTTGATGCAGACCCTGCACCAGTTTAGTTGCCCTCCTCTGGACCACCTTCACTTTGTCTGTGTCCTTCTGGAGACATTGTCTCCAGAACTGGATACTAATGCTGTAGGTGAGGTCTTACCAGTGATCTATACAGAGGCAACACCACCTACCATTTTCTGCTGAAACTCAGCTGCCATACCCTTGACCACTCCTCTAGTTTTCTCAGATCTCTGCTCATCTCTCCACCCCCACCCCGAGATTCACCCTATTGCAGATTTTGGTGTCATTCACAAAGAGGCAGACCTTCCTTCCAGGTAGAAATATAGAAACATAGAATTTTATGGCAGATAAGGACCGCTTGGCCCACCTAGTCTGCCCATTTCCTACCTAACGGATAAGCTGCAGATCCTAGTTAACCAACAGCCTACTTCCTCCTACCCCACTAGAATTGCCTTATGTCTGTCCCATGCATTCTTGAATTCCCCACTGTTTTTGACTCTATGACCTCCTCAGGAAGGCTGTTCCATGTATCCACAACCCTCACTGTGAAGAAATACTTCCCTCACATTACCTCTGAGCTGTCCCCCCTATCTTCAAATTGTGCCTCCTTATCTCACATGGCTGAAAACCACTTGTCCCTCTAAGAAGTTGGAGAAGACCATGGGGCGCATAACTAGTTAGTATGGCGGAGTCTCGTTCATTATCGGAATTAACCAGACAAATTGCTCCACCAACTAAGAATCGCCACGCACCACCACCCACAGAATCAAGAAAGAGCTATCAATCTGTCACTCCTTCTCCGTGTCTGGGCCGGGTGAGGTTTCCCGTGTTGATCCTCAGCAATGTCACTTACAAAGACTTTAAGAGGACTGGTCCCAGCACTGATCCCTGCAGCATCCCGCTGGTCACCCTCCATTCTTTGGAGGAACTCCATTACTACCACCTTCTGTCTCCTATCCTCTAACTAATTTCTTATCCAGTTTACCACCTTTGTTTTATTTTTATTTATTTATTTAAATCTTGGATTACAATACCTTTGAGCTAGAAGCTTGTTTACAGAGGTTTCATGTCAGTTAGAAAACATTGCACAAGTACAGAACAAGGCAGTTGTTACAGGCCAACTACAGTTAAGATGCATTGTCAATTACATTTGAGAGTTACTAGGAAAGGAGATACAATGAACATGTTAAAAACAGTTCTTGTCTTAAGTGCTTAAAATGAAGTTCTGGTATATTTAAACACAGCATCTAATTACTGTGAGGTGTGGCGGGTCCAGGTTGTGGGCAGGAGCAAGGAAGTGTGCCTAAATGGGACATTAGAGGATCACTGGGGTTTGCCTGTAATAACCGGAGAAAGAGGATAAGTGGTGAGGGTTGCAGCCAGTGTTAGCTTTTAATGCAGAGTTGACGGGGAAGGAACCTGGGGTGAATAGCTCAAAATGGAGGGGAGAAAGATGGAGGAAATTACTAGTAAAGAAGGTAGTAGAGGGTGAGTGATCTTGGTGTGCTTCTAAGTGCTGATGATAGTGCTCTGATTATGAGACAGGTTGTCTTAGTTATGTGCTACTGTCACAGTAACTTACTGAAGCAAGAAGGGCATGAAGCTTAGTTTTAAACAGGCCTAGTTTTGTTTCAGATAGTATTTCATCACTGAATGTATTTGGACCCACTCCTAAACCACCCAGCTTGCTTACTAGCCTTCTATGTGGAATAGTGTTGAAAGCCTTACTGAAATCTATGGAGGCCATCCACCACTCCACCCTGGTCTAACTCCTTTGTCACCCAGTCAAAGAAATCTATCAGATTTGTTTGTCATGACCCCCTGTCTGAAACCATGCTGCTTGGATCTTGTAACCCACTGGATTCAAGATATTCCTCAATCCTTTCTTTTAGCAGTTATTCCATTAACTTTCCACCGCTGATATCAGGTTGACTGGCCTATAATTGCCAGCCTCATCCCTGCTACCAATTTTGTGTAGTTACTACATCTGCCCTCTTCAGTCCTCCTGAACCACTCATGTTTCCAGTGAGCTGTTAAACAGAACTGTCAATATCTGGTCAACTTAGTCTCGGAATAATCATGCCACAAAAACTGTGGTGGTAAAATAGTGTCAGGAAAAACAGCGAATGGGACAAAAGAGCATTGGAATGTTATCACGCCCTTCGACTGTCACCCTCCAGGGTTACAATTTGAGATGGTGTTGGTGAGAGCTCGCCCTCTAATATTCTTCAATATTTTTCCAATATTTCTAATACTTTAAAGAATTGGGGAGTTTTGGGCAGACTCAGAGAGTAGAAAACTGTTATTTTCATCATCTGGAAGACAAACTGCTTGAATGTTTCTGGACTATACATGATAGAGGACTGTGGAGAGTGTGTGGGTGTGGAACTATTTGTTGGTGGGTGGGTGTTTCAAAGGTTGAAATTGTGAGTGTTATATTTAAATTTGGGGATTTTATTTGGGGTGCTATTAATTATATTACAAATGTGTTTGGGATAGAAACCCTAAGGCGCAGCTACTCGGGTTGCTTCCTCAGTAACCTCCAATCCTTTGAACTTCCAGTGCTCCAGGATGAGGCCTATAGTACCCCAGGTGGTTGATCCTGGGGACTTCAATGCATGGGTTGACGACGGCTCTCGAATTTGGAAGCAACCCCTGAAGAGCATGGGGCCCTGAGCCTGACACAACATAACATCAGTGGCACACTTGGGCAGCCACACATTGAGCTTATTTTTTCTCATTTGGTCTCAACATTATTGACCTCTGTGTCGATCCAGTGGTTTGGTCGGGTCATAGCACTGTGAGGTTCATGTTAGTGCCCCTCCTCGATGGTCCAGCCCCTGTGGTGTTGGTCCTATACCGCCCGTTATGGGAGTTCCTCTATGGGATTGTCGGCAGTGCTGGACCTTTGAAAGTGGGGGCAGCTTGTGCAATGGGGCCAGAGGAAGCAGTGGTGGCCTATAATGGGGCTGTGACTGCGGCCTTGTCTACTCACTGGAGACCCCTGGTATGATGAGGAACTCCGGAGTTTAAAGACTAAGGGGGGAGGTTAGACAGATGCTGGAGGAGATCTGGCCCTGAGGTCACATTATGCTGATTATCAGGGGCAATCTCCCGAAAGAAGGCAGAGTGTCTATCTAGGGAGATTGCTGCAAGGCAAGGAACAGACCAGCTCAGCTCTTCCGTACAGTAGACAGACTCTTAAATCCTGTCTATCTCCATGTGGGAGAAGCAGTTTCTAGCACTAGGTGTGAGGAGTTGGCTCTGTTCTTCGCCGACAAGGTGTCCGCTATCAGGGCTGAGGTCTCCTCGAGTAGGGAAGCAGTGTCTGGCCTGAGTGTGTCAAAACACTCCTTTTCCTGTCTGGGATGAGTTTGAGCTAGTTGGGGTGAAAAGGAGATGGGGATAATCTCAAAGATGTGGCCCACCATTGTGATCTGGACCCAGTTCTGACCCACCTTGTGGTTGGATGTTTGGACCTTATAGGACCTGTGGTTGCTGAGGTTGTCTGGAGTTCATTGGCAAGTGGGATCTTCCCAGTATCCTTGAAAGAGGCTCTGGTTAGGCCCCTTTAAAGAAGCCCTCTTTGGATCCTGACTGCCTCAGCATCTGAAGCCAAACTCAAACCTCCCATGTTTAGGGAAGGTTATAGAAAGTGGTGGCATTCAGCTTGAGAGATACCTCGCATCTTCATCTGCCTAGGGAGCCTTTCCAGTCTGGGTTCTAGGCGGGCATAGTCTTGAGATTGCCCTGGTAAGGGTGCTTAATGATCTCCTGATGGTGAGGGACAGGAGAGCTTGTACCATCTTGGTTCTCCTCGACCTCTTTGTGGCATTTGACACCGTGTGCCATGAGGTGCTGCTTGACCACCTGTGGTTCCGGTGTGGCTTCTCTGGCAATCTCATCAGCTGGTTCAGGTCATATTTGATGGACAGAGAGCAGAGGATGAAAATGGGACTTGACTCATCTAGCCGAAGCCTCTGAGCTGTGGATGCCACGGGTTGGTCTTGTCACCCTTATTGTTCACGGTGTACATGCTGCCATTGGGGACATTATTAGGCAGTACAAGTTGGGTTTCACTGCTGTGCAGATGATACCTAACTGTACTTATCCTGTGCACCTTATGTCCAGGTGTCAGACTCAATATTTAACAGCTGCCTCATGGAAATCCAGTCATGGATGACTCAAAACTGGCTTAGATTCAACCCAGACAAGACCGAGGTACTGGTGGTGGAGCCAGGTCATCGTGGAGGAGGGGATGGGGGATTGTCCCCTAATCTAGTATTGGGAGTGTTCCTCTTGTCATTTCTAGACAGGTGAAGGATTTGGGTGTGATCATGGATGTGCACAGGATAAGTACAGTTAGGTATCATCTGCACAGCAGTGAAACCCAACTTGTACTGCCTAATAATGTCCCCAATGGCAGCATGTACACCGTGAACAATAAGGGTGACAAGACCAACCCCGTGGCATCCACAGCTCAGAGGCTTCGGGCTAGATGAGTCAAGTCCCATTTTCATCCTCTGCTCTCTGTCCATCAAATATGACCTGAACCAGCTGATGAGATTGCCAGAGAAGCCACGAACCACAGGTGGTCAAGCAGCACCTCATGGTCTGGTGGAGAAACTGATGGGGTTAGGAGTAGGCCCTTTGATGGTCAGATGGATTGAAAACTGGATAGCTGGGCGCACTCAGAGAGTAGTGGTCTGTGGGGAGCTCTCGAACCCTACAGAGGTTGGTAGTGGGGTACCACAGGGCTCGGTCCTGGCTCCAATCCTGTTTAATGCATACATATCAGACATCAGGGATGGTATAGGGTGTGAAATGAGTCTCTTGGGATGACTCCAAGATGGGAGCAGTAGTTGAGGGAGAAGAGGGAGGTTGGCCTGGAAGGACCTGGACACCCTGGAAGCTGGGCTCACACATGGAAATTAAATTTCAATATCACCAAGTGCAAGGTGTTGCATCTTGGTCGGAAACCTAAACACAGGTACACCCTGGGAGGGAGGTGCTGGAAGCCTCAACAGGGAAAAGACCTAGGGGTCATAGTGGATACATGTATGAATAACACTGAGCAGTGCAGGAGAGCAGCTAGCAAGGCAAACAGGATGTTGGGATGCATCAGCAGGGGATCACCTCTAGGAGCAAGGAAGTGATTCTGCCACTGTACAATGGACTGGTTAGACCACACCTTGAGTACTGTGTACAGTACTGGAGACCACACTTGAAGAGGGACATACAGCTCCTGGAGAGGGTACAGAGGAGGGCAACAAAGATGATACGAGGGCTAGGGATTTGACTTACGAGGACAGACTTGAGGAGCTCTGCCTGTTTTCATTGGAGGAGAGGAGAGACAGGGGGACATGATTGAGGTCTTCAAGTACCTCAAGGGAATAAATAGGGTAAACATGGAGGGGATCTTTAGACTAAAGCAGGGAGGCATCACCAGAGGGCATGGTTTGAAGTTGGAAGGTGGAAGGGTGAGGGGGAAAGAGGAGGAGGTTTTCACTGAGAGGGTGGTGGACCCTTGGAATGCTCTGCCTGGTGAGCTGGTTCAGAGATCCACAGTGGAGAGCTTTAAGAGAGGTGGGACAGACACAGAAGTGGATGTATCAGATGATGGCCTGTCCGGGGGTGGGGATGGATGATAGGGGTTTCTGGAGCACAAGGGATGGGAGGGTCTCGGCACCCAACTAAGGATCTAGGTTCGAGCAGACTTGATAGACCATAAGGCCTAATCTGCTGGCAAATAGTATGTTAGTATGATTAGTATGGTCTGACACTTGATGCTCAGGTGTCAGCCGTGGTCAAAAGTGTTTTTGTCATCTCAGGAACATTGCTTGAATGCGAGCCCTGATCCCTTCTGAGGACCTGCCCACACTGGTGCATGCTTTCATAACTTCCAGGCTGGATTGCTGTAATAGCCTGTAGCTTGGGTTATCTGGAGGCAACTTCGCAGACTGCAACTGGTGTATAATGTGACAGCAAGACTATTGACTGGAGTAAAGAGGAGTGAGCATATTACCCCAGTCATCCGCGGACTGCACTGGTTGCTGGTCAGGTGGAGGATTGTCTTCACGATAGGGCTCTTACCTATAAGACCCTGCATGATGAGGGTCCCTCCTATCTGCAAGATCTCCTTGACCTTACCATCTGGCCCTGATGCTCTGTTCCAGCGGGGCTCCTGGGGGTTTTCAGGGTTAGGTTGTGGCCACACCAAACCTGTGGAAACCCTTGCCTGATTATTTAAGGGGCCCCATCGGTGGATGCCTTTAAAGGGGATTGAAAACGCACTCATTCAAACTGGCTTTTATAACATGAGTTTGTTGATAGAAGGAAATTATGTACTTACATTGATTTTATTATATATGTTTGGTGATTTTAAATAATATTGAATTGTGATTTTACTATATAGCACCCAGAGTCTCAGGAATTGAGTGCTTTATAAATAAAAAGATCTATCTAGCTATCTATCTATCTATCTATCTATCTATCTAGTAAATCCTGCCCCCCAATTATTACCCTCCTGGGGTTACTAATAGTAAATCCCATGACTTTCTCCCCAGGATTTGTGCCCCGAGGTTTGTAATAGTAAACTCCATCGACTTTCTCCCCATTAGTTGCATCCCCTGCAGTTTGTAATAGTTAACCTCAACACTGACTTTCTCCCCTACCACGAGTTGTGTCCCCTAAGAATTAGTAATAGTAAATGCCCCACAGACTCCCCAAGTTCTGTCCCTCCCCAGACATGCGGTCATCCTTTTGGTGATGCACGCTCTTTCCTGTCAGTGTTTTGTCTGCATGACAGTTGACTGTGCATTTTGTTGCTGTAGTATTGACCTAGACCTGAACTGTCAGAGGTGCAACTAGTTTTCCCTGAGCTCTCTCAATACCCTTGGATGCACCCCATCTGGACCCATTGCTTTGTCCATCTTCATATTAGCAAGTCCCTTCAGGAATCTCTCCTCCAAAAAGGACTAGGATCCATCTCCTCCCTCCCTCCAAAGCTTTTGTTACTTTTTGTGGCCCTCCTTCTCCTTCCTCTGAACACTGAACAAAAGTATTTGTTCAGGATGGCTGCCTTTTCCTGGTCTCCCTCTGCACAGTGCCCCCTTTCCCATTTTATCTTATAATCCCACCGGTCTTCCTCTTTTCACTTACATATCTAAAACATATCTTGCCCCTTTCATTACCTCCAGGGCTATTCTCTTTGCAGTTTGCCCTTTGTGCTCGTACTGCTTTCCCTGCTTCCCACTGTTTCCTGATATACCTCCCTATCCTCCTCCCTCTGAGTCTCCTTATACCTTCTGAATGCTACCCTTTACCATTTACCTAAATAAGACTTAACAGTACGTTCTGTGAAGTCTTCCCTGGATGCTAATTCCTTGGCATTTGTAACCCCTAAGAATAAAGCAGATGATCAATGTTTTAATCAGCTACTTTGTACTAAAACTAAGGAACTTATTTCCCTAATTTTAAAGTCATATGTGGCAAAAGGCCCTCACAAGCACTGACAAATTGTGACATAAGTTCCATTCTATCACTAGATATTTCTTGTCCTGGTTTCCCAAATATAATCTGATGGTAGCACAAGCTGATGTCATGGTGTACAGTATTTGCTGTGATCGTCTAACCCCTAGGTGGCACTATCCCAAGGGCTACTACCCCTGCCTGCTTGGCTAGTTGCAGGTTAAGGGGCCTAGGTTCTGATAATGGGTGCTCCACCGGAGGTCAGGATCGTAGTGGTCAAGCTGACCTGGGCACAGTTCTCTCCGTGACACTGTAAATCCCATTTTCTCCTTCTAGTGGCCTGAACAGTACACAGTAATCACTTTCACAATGACCCTTATTTCCCAGGCAATTACCAACACTGTTTGCACTTTTCTACCACCAGGGCTGGATCCTCTAGCTTGACTCGGGGACCCCTGTATAACAAGGTTAAGCACAGTAAATAACAACAGTACAATATTCTTGGTACAAACTGAACCACAGTCAGGTTAAATGCAAACAACATTAAATCTGATTTATTCAGGAGACTTGAACAAGGGAGGGACGTAATCAGGTTGATTTGCTTAAAAGCTATATTAATCAGAAAGTTATGCATGCAGTTTAAAGTCCCTACACAGTCACACACTCTGGGTACTCAGGTAGGAAAACAGTGGGCTAGCCAGGTACGTTGCAGCTGGTAGGGGTCGTGATGGAAGAAAGCAACATGCACAACACACATTATTTGTAATCCGGAGCCGAAGGCTCAGTTCATGAAAGGAAAGGCAACAAAACAATCAGATGACAGCACTTCTAGATTTAGCTTTGTTGCAGGGAGCTACCCTGATGTTTACTCACAATACCCAATACCGACACAGGCAGGATGAAATCGAGACTGCAGGCTGTTGAGCTGGAGTGCCCAGAGAAGCAGGCCCCACACGAATCACAGAGGCGTCGTTCCTGTTCAAGGCGTTGAGCAGGGGCTGATCCTCAGGCCGGTCTCTCGTCGATGATTTTCTCTACGTAGCAGGTATTCTGGCTGGGCCAGTGTAGCAGGGACCAGGCAAATGGAAATGGATATGGATTCAGTCCATGGAGCTGGATACAGCCTCCAGCAAGCAAAACAGAGTTCAGACACACAGTGGGGAACCAAATCATGACATACTATAAGCACACAGCACATTCACATGTAAGAAAATTACACTGTACCAGGAAAATGGCTCCGTTCGCAATTACAGAGTCTCTGCACAATCGGGAGTTCAGAGGTAGCTGGAAGTCCTGACAGGCCAATCGCATTCAGAAAATCTTCGGTCTTCTTCAGGTTAAAGCCTGGTCACAATTCAGTGGCTTAATTCGCCTCCAGGTTCAGATTCAGTCTGAAAAGCACAAGTTCCCTCTCAGGAACAGCAGGCAGGCATGCAGGCCAAACTCAGGCCTTTCCACAGTTCTTCGCTTGAATCCAGTATGGATTGCAGCTCAAACTATCTCGAGCTGTTACTTCTTCACTTCCCAACTCAGATCTAACTGAAACTGCAAGTAGTGTAGGACTTTCCCCAAGATCCAAAAGGTTTGGTTGGCTGATCTGTCTGTCGGTCACAACAAGAGCTCCCCTCCTGGTTATTTTAGTGCCAAAAGCCAAAACTACAATTCCTACAAGTTTGGCCTCACCAAGCCCCTGTAGGCAGGCTCCATTTAGAGTCCCAAATGTACTGATTGGCCTATTCTGCAGTCCAGGACCAAGATGATGGAAACAGACAGAACTGTCCATGCTGCAAAGAAGGCAGGTTAGAACAAACTGCAATATTATTACTACTCTAACAAATGGTCAGCAAACAAGTACATCTTCTAACAGAGCTCCCTCTCAGATAAATTATGACTGCAATCCAGGCAGCTCTTAAAGAGACAGTACACAGAGCTATACAGGCAGTCTCTAGCAATCACATTTAAACTGCTAAAACGCAGGAGACCAGCCCGGCAGTGAGCATTTAGGCAAGCTCAAGGAAGACATTTTGGGAATCCCCATTTGTGAGGGGGTTACATCTAGATGCTGTGTTTACATGTAACTATTCTTTGCATGGATATTGCATGTCTAATATAGGCTATATTTTATACAATATCTAATGAAACATAACATGTTGGTTAAGTATGTATAATGGGACATCAGTGCTGGCCTACTAGCACAGTGGCAAGGTGTACTTGCAGTGGCAAAACAAGGTTCAGGGACAGACTCAGGAGTCAGATGGTGAGTCGATGGGGAAAAGAACTGAGCATCCTGGGACAGCTATCCTTCTCCTGGGGAGGGGAGACAGAATGTCTGGCAAACTATGGACCCTGGCAGAGGCGGGGTGGGTTCCACTGCAGCCAGCACTGTCAGTTTGGAGGGAGAGGCATACATGGTATTTCACTGCATGTCCCACCCCAGAGACCAATATCTGAAAAAGCCTGGATTTCCCACCATGATGCACGTCCTTGATCCTTTGTCTCCACAGCACCTCTCGATTCCCACCAAAACAGTGTTCCACCAATCAGCTTGCCCCTGCACTCCACCCTGTGAGGTAAGCCCAGGAGCCCTGCCCGGCAGCGGTGATGCCACGGTAACCTGGACATGCTTTCTGTGGGGAGGGTCATCTCAGTTGCCCCACCTTGTGGGGGCAAGCCAGCGTGGTGGGTGGGTATGGAGGTTGCGGGAGGGGCGGGACCCAGTGAGATATGGGCAGATGCTCCAGGGACTCTGCAAATGAGCTCTGCTCACTAGTTTTTATCCCTAATAAAACTGAAATTGAGGCTCGGGGGTCAGCATGAATGAGGCATGGTCAAAGAAGGGAGGTTAAAAGAGATTAACAAAAAGTAAGAAAGTAATGAACAAAGAGATAGGGCAGAGGTAACGTTGCAGGAGCAGACAAACTGGGAGGGAGGTACCAATTAATCCCAATTAAAGGTTAGAGAGGAAGAGAGGATGTGAACTGTAGTACAGCTGAGTTCTATTAAGGGAACTGAGTCACCGTGCCAGTTTTGTTACCTAGTGTTCGGACCTACAAGGCTAGATGGGATAGTGGATCAAGAATGCCCTGTTTCCTAATCTCCCAGAGTTAGGAGTAAATTTACTGACTGATATTGAATGGACTAAGGCAGGAAAGGAAATAAGGAATACAACTCAGACCATGGCACACAAATTACAGGAAATCATTCTGTGGGAGAATGGGAGAGACAGCTCTGGTAAGCCAATAACAGATCTTCATATGTTGTACTCTGAGCACGAACTGTAATTTGGTTTTACTCTGTGTAGCCTTCCCTCCCCAATGTCTAGGGGCCTGATGGAAAGTTCAGGGAGGGGTACTCCAGTCCACAGAAACACATCCAATACAGAAAGCTGGCACATACCTGGGTCCACAGTCTTCTACCAGCTGGCGGTCACCAGGCACTGCCTTACACAGTGTGCAGGAGGACAGAATGCTGGAGGCTGTGGGGCCAGGGTGTTAGTTAGCAGCATCATCAGTTCATAAAGCAAGACGAAGGTCCACTCCTAAAGTCCATTTAACAAGGCAAGAATTTAAAAGACAGCATAAAACAGAAAAACTGCTCCCAGGAGCAGGGGAACAGCTTTACAGAGGATCCAGTTTTCAGTGACAAAGAGCCACGGGACCAACTTGTGCCTGATCAGGCTGAGATGCTAGGTCTCCATGGAGCCAGAGTAGCTCCAACAGAAATCTGGATGGTAGCAGCACATACACGGCCTTCATAGTTTTCCAAGGCCTCACCGTACAGGCCAACTGCTCTTTCCAACACAGTGGCAGTTTCTAGATGTGGTGCATTCTTTCCTAGTACACTTCTTCCCGCTTAATAAGGCCTAATGCAACTGGGCTAATGGCATCCCAGCACAGCAGAGGCACAGGCGAACTGGGAGACTCACCAACTGACCTCTTAATTCCCTGCAGGCCATCTTCACTCAGGCGGAGTGCCATGTGGTAAGAGGAGGTGGGCTGCCACCACCACACTCCCCATGATGCAGGCTGCCACTACTGTACCATCCCATCTACCCAAGACTCTAGTGCTGGATCCAGGCCTACCCCACCCCGGTGCCATGGTGCACAAAGGTGGGCTCCATTCTCCCTGTTCCATGGTCCCCAAACAGACCCAGCTCCAGCAACACTGCAATGCCCCAACCACGGACCAGGCTTCCCGAGCAGACTCCCTGCAACAAACGGTGAGTCTCCAAACTGGGCTAGGGACAGTGCCCCAGCCCACTTAACTCCTCCAATCTGCTATTCCCACTGGCCTCCCCGAACATACTGAAAACCTCCCTTAAATCCTACCGGGGCCCTGGCTCTGCCTGGCCAGCAGGTGGGCCATCACCAACCTCCCAAATGTGGGCATAAAGGTGGGAGGATTACTCTAGTAAGCATCCCCTAGGGGTGCTTACACTCTTCCCTCTTCCCTCTTGAAACCATTCACCTCCAGTGAATGGGGCAACCTGCCACCCCACGGCCAGCAAGGAAAGATGTGTGCACTCTTTTCCCTACCTTCTGGGAGTAATACCAGCCACAGGGAAAATCCCATACATCTAAACCCTGGAACACAGGGGCCCCAAAATACACCCTACAGACAACTTCCGGTGCTGCAGCTACCACAAATTTGGGACTCAAACATTTTCTTTCTTTTTCAAACAACCCCCATACAGTTAATATCAAGCAGCAACTAACAAGAGCATTAGAAAACAAGTGCAACCGGACAATTAATATTAATCCCACAATGAGCCTAGCACATCCACATCATGCACACTTCCATTCATACGCACACACAGTAATATGCTCACAGAAACAACACCACATGTGCATGCACACACACACACACACACAGCCCACACAATTAATATGCTCACAGAAACAACACCACATGTGCATGCACACACACACAGCCCACACAATTAATATGCTCACAGAAACACACACTGCATGTACACGCGCATCACACACACACACACACACCAAACTTTCTGCCTACTCAGACACTACACACACACACCCTTCCCGCACTTAAAACCACGGGTCATAATATGATGACAGTCTTTGAAATGCTTTGAGTTCAAGGACTAAAGTCCCAGAAGTCCTAGAGTACTAGACCATCTTTTGATCAAAATGAGATGCTTACAGCTATGTAAATTCTCCCTCCCTTTTTTCTAACAACAACAGCAACTGCAACACTTAATGTAACACAGCCAACAGTGAAACAGAGGAACACTTCAGAAAGATCTCACCCACTTTAAGGTAAAGTCCCACACAGTTCAGATGTACTCCAGAGGACAGTCCAGCTGCACTATTTGAAGTACATAGACAGTCAAGCAGAGGAATCAAAACTTCTAAATAGCAGGTCCTCCATCATGGGGATAGTAAAACTGGGGATCTGGTTTGGTGGTCTCCACCGAGACTCCAGCGCTGGATCCAGGCCTACCCCAGCCGGTGCCGTGGTGCATGAAGGTGGGCTCCATTGTCCCTGGGCTGTGGCTCCAAACAGACCCAGTTTCAGCAATGCTGCAGTGCCCCAACCACCAGATCAAGCTTCCCTGAGTGGACTCCTCGATGAACCTCTAAGCCCTGAACCAGGCTGGGGCTGGTGCCCTGGCCCACTTACGCCTCTAATCTGCTGTTCCTGCTGGCATCTCCCAGAGCACGCCAAAACCCTCCTTTAAATCCTACCCCAGGGCCTGGCTCTGCCCACCCAATGGTGGGCTATCTCCAACCTCCCAAAAAAGGAAGGAAATTGTTTAACCAGGAAAGGCACGCTAGCTGAAGCTTGTTTCAGGTGTGACTTGGGAGCACAAGGAAGTTAAGTGACTTGCTCATGGTCACACAGTTTGTAAGTGGGGGCTGTGTGATTCAAATCTAGGTTTCCAAATCTGCAGCTCAGTGCCTTAACCACTGCCCTATACTGCCTAAAAAAGGACATAAAGGTGGAGAGGGTTAATCTATAAATATCTCCCAGAGGGTGCTTACATATGTACTTTTCCTGGAATTGTGAGCTTTAAATTTGTCTCAGTGTTTGTTCTGTCCTGGAAGTTTGTTCTGTATTCTCCTGGGTTGTACCTGAAAATAGACATATAATTGTCTAGTGTACCTACTTGGTTATCAAAGACTAAACTAACTAACTAACTAACTAACTAACTAACTAACTAACTAACTAACTAATACTGATTGAGACAGAGACCATGTGTATTCAAGTCTAGCCTGGACAGACATGTGAAAGAAAAGGATAAATGAATGCATTACTGATGAGTGTGGTGCAATGACCAACTTCCATCTTATCCTCCTCTGTTGTTACATAGAGTTATTTTTGTATCCTTTGGATTCTGTCACTCAGCTTGAGCTACAAGGACCCCCTCCCCGGAAGGAAACAGTTTAGAAGGACAAAGTTACAGTTTCCTCATCTTCTAATGCTTTGGCTACAGAACAGCTCTGCTGAAAGGATGCGGATCCCACTTGGATTATCAAATGCCTTTCTCTCCTACATTTAAAAACTATGCAGTATATCAGTTGTATTAAGGGAGGGCATCCCTCAGTAGAACATGAAATAATGAACTCAAGGCTGCACACTGGCGCTGAGAGTTAGCGTATTTTAGATGCCTCACCGCGCTAATTGGTTACTCGTCCGGGAATGAGCACAGGCCGGCAGGGGGTTGGTGGGGCGGGAGGGATCAAGCATCTGATGGACAGCTCTCCCTTCCTGGGGATGGTGTAGGCATTGCATCACTCCTGAGTGACCTTTGGCACCTGCGGGCAGCCTGGAACTTGCTTTGCCACGAATGGCACTGGGACAGAGCTCAGCAGATGCTGGCCATCACTGCATGTCTGAGCTCCATGGGAGGGAGAAGGGCGAGAGAAAACAAGCAGAAAAATCCCTCCTCTCCACTGACAGGTGAAGGTGGGTCCAGTAGCAGCCCCATGCCCAATGCTGGGCTTCGGACATGCTCTGTGGTTCCTCCCCATAAGCAGAGTGTCCGCCAGCATTCTAGATAGAGTGCCAGTAGGAGTGGCGGTCCTTCCCCAGGGTACTCAGAGCTGGGATGGTTAGGCAGCACTACAGAGGGAGGAGACCGCACCCAGAGAGTACAACTGAGGCTTCAGGTGAGCTGGCAGAGCCAACGCTGAGAGACCACGCTGAAAGAAGGTCAGTGGAAGAGGGGTGATACATATAAAATTAAACTGTGACTCTGAAATTCCAGTTGTTCCTGATGCTGGGGAGTTGTAAGTAAAATATAGAAAGTGTACTTTTTAAGCTATTTAGTTATGCCACTTTAAACATGCATATTATCTAAACCTCCTTACAAAAGGCAAATGCGTTTTTCTTTTCCACTGTCTGTTTCTCTTCTGGTTAGTCCAACTAGCCCCCCAACCCGGTCACCAGTATCCCAGGAGCTTACCTACTCTACTGGGGTCCTGACACATGACTTGTCCAGATATATGCTGTCATCAGTATGGGAATGCAGGGACCAGGTGTTTTCCTACACTGTGTCCCTTTGGGGCGCATACAGTGATGCAATGTTCATGTTCTGCCTCGGAGATGCTCCAGCCTCCAGGCATGTGGTCCACCTCCTTACGATTTCAGGTCACGCTACCTAGATGCTGGCAAGCAGCAATCAGACTATGGGACATGCAACCCCTCCCCAGAGGAGGAGTGCTGTCCCAAGGATGCTCAATCCTCCATCCCCAGTCATTCCCCAAGTGACCCTGATCTGTTCCCAAATCCGGATCGCTGGTACAGCAGAGGGTGTAGCAGGCAGTGCCTCAGACTACCATGTCACTGAGCCACTTCTGGGCAACAGGTTTTAAAGACATGAAAAGTTTCTTCCTTCTGATGAAAAGACCATGCCTCTCAATCTTTTGTCTGGAAGGTGAGACTGCCTTTTTTAATGTACTTCCCCTGCTGACTGACTGGCCCCAAATGGTCCTAACCCCTTATGCAGCCCCATCACCCTCCTTCTCCAGAACTTACCTCGACTCTAATGCACCCTGGTTTGCCCCCTAAGGCAGGGCCATTGGGGTGGAAGCTCTCCTGATGGAGACTGGGTAGGTATAGTTGGGCGAGAGCACACAACAGTATGAGCCTGTGGTGAAGGTGGACATCCAACTGCAATAATCATAGATTTTCCGATGTTCTGTTCTCTACCCCATGAAGCCAAACTCCTGATACATATGCGAACAGGTGAGTGCCCATGCACTAAACCCATTGGCGTCCTCCCTCCCTAATCCTCGGCTCTGATGGCACTGCCACCTGTGATCATCCAGGTGCCATTAGTGCAGTAGTGTCTGAACACCTTCCTCCCTAGGTGGAGAGTGTCCTCTGTGATGCTCAGCTCACATCATCCGCCAGCCCTTTGACAACTCAGGCTCATTGCTGGAGAGACTGACAGTTAACGCGGACACTGATGGACCCCAAATGTGTGATACACCATGAAAGTCCATCAGCACAGTAGCAGACAAATCACTCTCACAGCCAGCGACTCTGGTTTGGGATTGAGCCGGGTCAGTGAAAGCCAGCCGGAAGGAGGAGGATCAAGCATCCCATAGGACATTCTGCTTCACTAAGGAAGGAGAGGGAAGTGCGCTTCTAGACGCTGCCACCTGGGGTCCTCAGGTGGTAGTGCAAGCAAGAGCCATAATAAGTGGGTGGACGCTTCCTGACAATGGAGAAAGCAGGCTCTGTGTGTGCACACATGATACTGCCATCTCAGCCAATGAGGTGTCAAGTCGGAACTAGAAAAGAAAAGTGGAAAACACTGCCCATCCACAGCAGGATGATGAAGTAGTACATTTATTTATGGGTTACCTTTCCCCAGAAGCTTGGGGCACTGTACAGGTAAGACAGGCAGATAAAACAAAATAATCAACCAATAAACCAACAGCACTTAAGTAACAAAAATAAATAGCTTCAGGCATTAAGATTAACTAAAATAATGTATCGCAGCAGGCACATCATGAGGTAGTACCTGGGGACCAAGACTGTGGTCCCTAAACCCTCATCTAAACCACGCAAGTCATCAGTCTCACTTTGAAGGCCTCCACCAAGGGGCCTCCCTCAATATCCTAGGCAGGGGCAGAAGGGTCCTGTACAGGAATAAAAGGGCGGACAGGTGACGCTAGCTCTAGAGGTGATGGCAGCATAAGTGTAAGCTCTCCCACCCTTCATGATCCTTCATTTTCTGCCACCTTATTATCACTAAACCCAGGTATTGTTATACTTGTTCTAAAGTTAAAATCATGCCAAGTGTTTAGATCAACTTATGCAAATTGGACCAGGAGTTCCAGAGTTATCAGTGTCGGTAACTTTAAGGACTCTCCAGATTACGAATGCCATCTGACAGCAGGACAAATGCTGCAGGAGCTCGAGGTCAGCTCGGGTCTCCTTCACCATCTAATGAGCAGCAGCAGCCCTGTGGGAGTTCCAGGAATACTCCTAATAATATTGCAAGTACACAATCTCTCTCTCTCTATTATATAAATATATATATATATAGACTTGGATTTTATTAAAGAAAAACTTAAAGACATGCAATTGGATTTTCTTCCCTAAAGCAGCAGGTAGGGTCAGGAAGAAATGTTTAAAGCGATACTAAATGTAATGGAAGAAAGATTAGCCCTGTTGGGGAATCTGTAAAATTGAAGACAAAACGGAATACAATTTATCTAAACTGCACTCCCTGGGGTCCAAGGTGGATGATCTGGAGAACAGATCAAGGCACAACAACCTTAGATTTGTTGGGATTCCCGAGCAATTGGAGGGTAGGGACATAGTGAAATTTCTGCAGGAATTTATCCCTTCACTTTTAAATGAGAACTGGCAGTGGTCCTTGAAAACTGAGAGGGTGCACAGATCCCTGAAACCCATGCCTAAGCAGGGACAAAACCAAGACCAGTAATAGTGAGCTCCAAGATTCAACACAAAAGAAGAGATTCTAACCATCACCAGGCAAAAAAATCTTTGTACTGGGGTCAGGGCAGGGTCTTTTTTTTTTTCAAGATTACTCTGCTGAGTTGTTGAAAAGAGGAAAGCATATGGGGATGTTTGTTTTGTTTTACAAAATTTCAGTGTTACCTACTATAAAAGTACCCTCGGTTCTGGTCCTCACGGGAGTCCCCACAGTTTTCAACCCTCAATGAGGCTTGCAATTTTATTACTAGAAACTGGAAAGAAACCTCTTCGATTTTGCACAGAAAGGCTCAAGGTATCACACATTCCAAGCAGGCCCTATTGATTTATTTTTATTTATTGAGATGTTTCACCAGGAAGGTACACCGAACAACAAGTTGCTCATCTCCGTGTGAACTTGGGGTGGGTACAACTGGATGAAAAATTAGACACACAGTTTAACTTTTAAAATAAACAAGAAATTAAACATTCAATTACATTTGTAACACGTCAGTTGAAAAATATCATAAATAATCATTCAGTTACATTTGTAACATAACATGCAATTAAATATATCATACCTGCCAGCGGTGGTGCTGAGGTTGGCGCTGCGACGCGCCACAACACGCCATGCTGGCAACGCAGTCGAGGCACGAGCACAGCCACCAGAGGTTGACGGGGGAGAGAGAGGATTGAGTGTCCGAGGACTGCCTCCTCCCCCGGGGGATTCAGAGGTTTGTCTGGTACCACAGCGGCCCCGGTGGAAACTGGAGGTACTGCAATGCTTATGGCACAGTTAGAGGGATACAGAGCCATGGCAGATGTCCCCTGGTGTCATTATACATCCAGACTCTGCATGGGGGAGGAAGGGCATAACTGCAAGAAAAAAAGCTCTCATTATTGGCAGGTGATGGTGGGGCCAGGGTTGGGACCCCATGTTACCGCTGGGCATCCGACATCCTGACCCGGTCCCTTCTGAAAGGGTTACTGCCCACAATACTATAGATAGAGCACCCGGAGTAGGGTGGTCCCTCTCTGGGGATGCAGATCCAGGGGATGGGCTGGCAGCCTGAGGAGGGATCCAGCCACTGGAGAAAGGACACATGGAGCTTCATGCAGGTGGGAGACAGTCTCAGACTAAGTGCCCACGCGGAGAGAGTCCGATGGAGAGAGGTGAGAAAAGAATTGTAAAAATAAATAAAAAAATATATATATCATACCTGTGAAATATGCATTTAATTACAAGTGGCATATCTGAGGAACATAGTACATAGTGGTGAAGGGGAGGAGGCGTGCTGAGACACAGGCTGAGGGGTGAAGGTTTAATAGGTGATGTGAGTCATGGAGAGGAGCAGAGGCATAGGAGGACAGTTAAGGAGGGTTAAAGCAGGAGCAGTTAGATGAGAGAAAGTTATGTAAGGCAGAGGCAAGGGAGGCGAGGAGGAGGAGGTCGATTTGGGGAGAGGGAGTTCCAGATTTGGGGAAACAATGGGTAAAGCCTGACTGATCGATAAGAGTGGTATGATGGGGGACCAAAAAGTCTGAGTGTCAGAGGATCTGAGGGAGTGGGAGGGGAGTGGGAAGAGTGAGCATGAGAGGTAGGAGGAAGCTCTCTAACCAAAATTTAGAAGTGAGTTTGGCACAATGAGTGAGGCAACTGCCTCTGAAGAGATTCAAACGGCTTCAGATTCTAAAACAGACTGTTCGGCTCATGCTCCAATGCCACAGTGCACACGCCAGACTCTACCACCCCAAGAAAATGCTAAGTTAACTGCTTCAAAACAAACACACATCCTGGTCCTGAAGCATAACTCTAGGCATCAACTTTCCAAAGCCTCCCAATTGAAATCTGTTGCATGGCCATCCAAAATAACCAGGAAAACTCAGACTTTTATAAAAATAAACTGCTCTCCTGGCATCCAGAACTGCAAAGAACACAAACAATGTCTGACACCTCCCTCCAATACCTCTGCCTTTACTGATGTCAAGTATGAACTCTGGAATGGTACCTGATTGCCTGCTAGATCCCTACAGTCTGGTGGCTGATATGTTCGATGAACCCTTTTCCCGGACCATTCTTCCTCCGAGCTAGTGAGGAGGGTGAGGATATAGCATGCACCAAGCAGGAAAGGGACCTTGGAGTTATCATCTCTGATGACCTCAAGGCAGGGAAACAGTGTGACAAGGCAGCAGGTAAAGCAAATAGGATGCTGGGATGCAAGGCAGGGGCATCACCAGCAGGAAAAGGAGGTCATAATTCCACTGTACAAGACACTAGTGAGGCCACACCTGGAGTACACTGTGCAGTTCTGGAGACCTTACCTACGTAAGGACATAGACAGGGTAGAGAAGGTTCAGAGGAGGGCAACAAAGATGGTGCATGGATTGCATCACAAGTCCTATGAGGACAGGTTGAAGGCACTGAACATGTACTCCTGGAGGAGAGGAGGAGAGAGGGATATGATAGAGACATACAAGTATCTTACAGGAGGAACAGGGTGCAGGAATGCACTATTTTAAGCGAAAAAGATGTTCCAGGACTAGAGGGCATGGGATGAAGTTGGAGGGAGGACGATTCAGAGGAAACGTGAGGAAGAATTTCTTCACAGAACGGTGGTGGACAAGTGGAACACCCTGCCAGAGGAAGTGGTGGGGCTGAAACAATCGCAGGATTTAAGAATGCATGGGATAGACATAAAGGAATTCTGGAGGTCAGGGTAAGGGCAGACAGACTTCTGGAAACATAAACTGAACTTACAAACTTAAATGGGCAGACTGGGTGGGCCATGGGCCCTTATCTGCCAACACTGTCTATGTATCTATGTATCTATGTATCTAGTGAACTTGGCATCCTGAAATAAACGCTTAGCTCCTGCAACTGAAATGTTTAGAAAATGGCCCTTCGAGAGAGAGAGAATCCTGCTGATTGGCAGTTCAGGTCACATGTCTCCTTTGTTTTAAAATATGCAGCTCACTCATAATGTAAGGAATTTTATCAAAATACATTCTCTAAGCTTCCGTACTAACTAACAATCTGATCTGGCTGTTATATTACGTTTTTCTTTTATTATTGGATAAAATGGTTTGTGGATTTCTGTGAGAGGAACACATGGGAGAGGGCATAGTACAAGGATCAGAGGTCAGGAACATTTCTGGTACTTGTGTGGTTGGCAACATTCCTGATGGCTGAGTAAGTCCCTTTTTGGAAGTTCTGGGACTTAAATTGCTCTGTATAAAACCTGAATATCTGTGGTATACATTGCTCATTTGACTCTGGGAACCTGATGCGGCATATAAGGAAGCTTTCTTTATTAGAACAGATATGGTCTTAAAAATGTTTTGCTTCTCTTCTCAGTACTTTGATGGCACTACATTTTTTTTGTAGGGGGTAATATATATATTGAGGCTTCATTGCCTAAATAAGAGTGCTACTGATTGAGATATGGGACAGCAATGAATAACTTAGTTCCTGTTGACAGGTGATTTGGTTTATTATAAAGGCTTACAAACACGTTGCTACACTTGACTCGTACATTTATTGCCATTAATGTAAGAAGAGTGTCCTAACATTTGGCATGCATATAGACAGCTTCAGCAATCACTTAGGCATAATTAAGATGCCTTTGCTGTGGAACTCTAAAGGTCTTGTAATCTTTCCATGTGGCCTCCTGTGGAAACAAGAATGGAAACATTTGCCTGTTACTGCTGCCGAGTTGAACTCCTTATGTGGGTACCTTCTGCAAACGGCAGATATATGAGATGCAGGGTCAGCTGAGATAGTTTGGGGTAGCCTTTTTCCTTAACTTTAGCGACTACAAAGTTGAATATTATTTATATCAATTGTTTAGGGATACTGGGTTTTCTTTTGCTGCCCTTGTTTCTTCAATGCACTGCTCTCCAAGCCTATTCTTTGATTTATTAGCAGGCTTGGACTTTAAACAAAATGCAGTTTCTTATAAAGTGACTGGGTGAGATGAATAATCACAATTATAAGTCTAATTATTAATGAGCTGGACTAGCTCACTGATTGGCTGCCGTGCTGGTCTGAAATCTTTTAGAACTGATTGGTACAGCAGTGGCACTCAGCTCACACGCTGTACGCTGACAGCAGCAGCCCATAAAACAAAACTGTTTTTGCACTCAGACGCTGAAATAAAAAGAATCATGGTTTCAGTTAGACTATAATCACAATAATGACCTCAGAGCCAGTCATTTCCTTCCAATTAAGGACCAGCTGGGTGGGGTGGCCCCTCGGCTATGCCTCGGTCCTCCCCAAATGATTATTCATCTAGGAAATGTGCGGCTCTTGATCATTATAGCTAATATAATTTCTTTGGGAACTGGTATAACGTGTTAACCCTCTACTAGTTATGATTATGTTTGTGATGTAAATGTATGTCCTGTAAATTTCTGTTTGAAAAATATGGTCACTAGCAGAACGGGACTCTGGGAGATGGAATTTCAAAAGTGTGGTGGGAGGATGGCCCTCCATGACCCAGTGGAAACTAATTAAGAACTTCCTTCAAAGGCCAGGTTATCACACATTGTAAACTATTCAGTTACTTTGAAGTCCAGGAACCAGGATGCATTTACGACCTATTGGGAGGAAACAATTCCTGAACAGAGACCTGTTACATTTCTGACCCCTAGGAGAAAATAGCTGTCAGGATGTGTTTCTGTAGCTCAAAGGAGAATGCTCTGATAGGAACTAGACTGTTAGAATTTAATATTGCTGTCTTGCTGTCTCTGCAGATTTCAGCAAGCAGTAAAATGACACCCTTTGGGTATACTTGGTCATGTTACAAATTAATTACAGGACTAATGATGACCTCATGTGCTGTGACATCACCAGGAAGCGGAGAGATTAACTTTAATGTTGCCAAGCAGTCTGAGGGAACTTGAGAGAGAGGAGAGGCAAAAGCTGTGAGAGGCCGATGAAAAGAAAACCAGCATTAGAGAGAGGCTGAGCAAGAGCAGCGAGAGCCAGCTAGAAGGAGACAGAGAGCGCCGGAGGAAATTTTAACTGGAGAAGCGCGCCAGAGCAGGTAAGTGGTTTGGGTAAACCTGGAACTCCAGGACTGGGTTACAGATTAAATTCTAAATTGATAGCTGAATTTAAAGAGGGGAAGATATGGATGCATTTTAAATTAACTTTAAAAAGTATGTATTCAGGCAAAATTACCAGAGAGTTCTGGAGCTTCCAGTTATCTCCACTGCTTACCAGAAAAGCTCATGATGCATTGAGTCAAATGGACAAGCAGGACAGTAATGATTATGGCAAACTTAAAGCTGCTTTGTTAAAGAAATATGATTTAACAGCAGAGGCATACAGAGTTAAATTCTGTAAGCCTAAGAAGAAGCCCTGATATGAGCTACGAGGAGATAGCCACCAAACAACGTCAGTTTTAAAATGTTGGTGGGAAGGATTCAAGCAGACTCAGACTCTATAGAGAAAATTGAGAATGTTGTACTTTTAGAGCAGTTTTTGGGGGCTTGCCAGCAGAGTTGAAAACCTGGCTAGAGGACCAAGATCCAAAACCATGCAGGAGGCTTCTGAACTCTCGACCGCTGTGCCAGTAGCAAATCTGCTCTGAGAGGGAGTGGGTGGGCATGGCAGTGCAGAGGGAAAAGCACGCCTTTAGGGCAGCTAAAACCCTCCTGCCTCCACCAAAACTGGGCAGCCCCAGGTTACAAGGAAAAGATTTGCCTGATGAAAGAAATGAATAGTGGGTTTGCAAGCAACCTGGACATCTTGCCAGGCAGTGTCAAAAAGAGCAGAGAGGCACAAAGCAGTGCTGGGAAAGAAGTGGGGTTTTGTGTATCACTGAAAGCATACCAGTAAACATGAGGGAGCACATACACCCAGTTACTGTGAATGGGGTACAGCCCCATGGATTAAGGGGCACAGGGGTGTCCCTGGCATTGGTAAAAGGGGATTTGGGACAATGGACTGCTGTATATGCAGGATATAAAGACAGAGGGAGGGTGATGGGCAGACAGCTTGTCATTCCCCATAGGAATAAGCATTATTAATGTTCTTACTGACATATTCATATAAACATAATAAGTTCAGAATTGCCCCCTATTCTTTTGAAGCCGTGCTGCTGAGCATCATCCCATCCAAGCATTTTCAAGTTCGCCTCAGTTTTGTATTTTATTACTGTTTCCGCTTAACCTTCCTGTCATGGAGGTTAAACTCACCGGTTTATCATTTGATACATTTGCTTTCACTCACTTTTTGTACAAAGGGATTACTGTGGCTTGTCTCCAGTCTATTGGGACCGCCCCAGTTCTCAGTGATTCATTTATTATTTTAGTTAATGGATACTGTATACATTCTGCTACGATTTTACAAGCATAGGACTTATCTCATCCGGGCCTGCTGATTTATCTCGCTGCTTAACTTATTTAATCTTTCAATTTGTTTCACTAACTAACAAGTGCAACTGCTCGTGTGTATTTTCTGTCACCTCATTGTTTCTTTATCCCTAGCTTCATACACGCTACTGAAATATTTATTAAAAGTATTTGCCATTTCTATTGGTTCTTGTATTTCTTTACCTTCCACTGTTATACTGTTCATATGGTCCCTCTTATTGTGTGTATTTGCATACTAAAATAAACTTTCTCCATTATTCTTCCTGTTAACTATATTCAAGTTTGCTTCTTCTTTTCTTCCTTATTCTCTTTTTTAACTCTTTCAAGATTCCCTATATTTTTCTCTTTTTCTTCTACATTCGATTTTTTCATTTTATCATAAGTTTTCTTTTCTGTGCACAGAGTTTTAATATTTATGCATGCACCAAATTGGCCTTTTACCCTTCTTGTTGTAAATTTTCTTTGTAGGCACATGCAGTTTTTCCAGAG
Source organism: Neoceratodus forsteri (assembly GCA_016271365.2). NCBI lineage: Eukaryota > Metazoa > Chordata > Ceratodontiformes > Ceratodontidae > Neoceratodus > Neoceratodus forsteri. The sequence continues at coordinate 117,135,978 of JADMNL010000024.1, read as the reverse complement.
TTAACAGTTTGTTTTTAATAAGGCCCACATAACATTTACACTTTTACCCTCAAACTTCTTTGCCCAATTCTGTTTATTCATTTATCTTAAGACGTTTTTAAAATCAGCCTTCCCATAGTTTTTAACAATAGTTGAACCCTTCAATCTGCATGCAGAGACCTTTTAGTAATAAACTCTATTATGTTCTGATCACTTTTCCCATGCTCTCTCTTATCTTGATTTTACTGATCAAATCCACCCTATTTGTTAATAATAGGTATAGTATATTCTCGCCCCTTTTTGGTTTATATATCAACTGATTCAAACCAGAGGTTATTATCATATCCACAAAGTTGTTATTTTGGTGGTTATTTACATGTTTCAGTCAATATGAGGGTAATTAAAATCACCAGCTTCTATAATATCTTTATCTAATGCCATCCTTCCTATCTCTTTTCCAGAATTTCATCCCTCCCCCACTGGTTCCAGGTGCCTTATAGTATAGTCCCAAATATATATATATATATATAAAATTCTCCGCTATGTCCTGTAGTTCTAAGCATAGATTTTCCTTATATACTTACAGTCTTGCTTTTATATTTGATTTAATGTAGACTGCCACTCCCGCTCCCCTTCTTTCCTACTCTCTCCCTTGAAAACAGTTGGGATCCACTTATTTCTCTATTCCAGTCATCATCCTGTTCCACCAAGTTTCTGTTACCATGCATATATCCATAATTTCTGTTAATAATAATACTTATAATTCTGACTTTTGTACTTGTTTAAACTTCTTGCATTTAGGGTCCATATCTAAGTACATTACTCCTATTCTTCATCTGTATTCTTGATTTTATCCATTTACTTGAATTGCACCTTTGGATTTATTTTCTGCCCTCTAGGTATCCTTACTCCCTCTTCGCTTGCAGTTTAAAACCTCCAGTGCTATCTTTTTAGTGCAAGTCCTAATTTCCCACTGCCTTTTTGTTTAAATGTAGACCATCACTACTGAAGTATTCATTCCTGCTCTGGAATTCCTCCCAATGTGCTATACATCCTATACCTTCCTTGCATGTCCATTGTCTCAGCCAGTTATTGATTCCTTTTATTGTGTCCTCGTAATCTCTTCCTTCTTTGGGTACCAGAAGGATTTCGAAGTGGATCTTACAGTTCAGTCTCTTTGCTTCTTCCCATAGATCCCTGAATTCCTTTTTACCCTAGTCATAGTTTGGTTTCTCAAATTGTTCACACCTGCATGTAGGATTATTGATGCAGACACATCTCTTTCTTTGATAATAACATTTAGCATGCTTTGATATTTTCAATCCTGGCCCCAGAAAATAGCTAGATGTCACCTGCTCCTTACTTGCGCTTAATGTATATCTGTTCAATATAATTGATACAGTCACCCAAAACATATACCATTTACCTCCTACCCTTTCATTCACATTCTGTTCTGCTTCTGTAATTTCCATCTCCTCATTTAGCATAGTCCTTACAGTTTCTACTGATGTTTCCCCAATTGTTCAGGGTTTGTATCTTGTGATTTTTAGTTTCAACAGTTAGTTCCTGACCTATGTTAATGTTTACTGGTTCCTGTATAACCACGTCATTACCTGCCCCAGACATCCCGTTATTGAGGTATTACAGCCATCTTTATTACACAGGATATATTTGGTTCCAGTCTATTAGGTGTATGTGCTTGTGTACTACTTATATTGACCTGTGTTATAGGTATTCTCACACCTTCGTTCATTTCATCAGTATTAGCTGTATTTAATGCTTTTCTCTGGGGTTGTCTCAAAATCAAGTTGCAGTAATGGCTCATAATGTTTTCCCAGGTGAGTTTAAACACCATACCTCTCCTCCTCCCCTTTTGTATCTCCTTTGTTTTATTTCCCGTCTAACTCATCTTGATCTGTCTCTCCCTCTCTTGTTACTCCTGCGGATGTTTCTTCCTTCTCATTTGTTTGTAGGTGACTCTGCACCGTTTAATTCATTAAGCATCCCATTCTGTTTTAGTGTCAAAATCATCATTTCTGCTTCCAGTAATTTCTGTTTTAATTCTTTTATTTCATTACATTTCCTGCATGTATATATTAACATCTAATTTGCTACCTCTGTACTAAATTTGTTGCATACAGTTCATCTAAGGCCTATCATACCACCTTCCAATCTAACTACATTGGAATCCATGCTTCTACTTTCTTACCTACCCACTTTTATTTATTTTGCTCTCTTATCCTCTGCTCCTCTGTGGGCCCCTGCAGACATGTGCAGTTAAACTGTGTGTCTTCGCACATGATGAACATGTGCTCACCCACTCAGCTCGCTCCACTTGCTCGGGCATCTATTTATCCCCAGCAAAATCGGGATGTCGGTACCGGTCACGTGACCTCTCGCTAGCATGGTGTAACAGAGTCCCTCATAAAACACACTTAAAATATGTCTATCCTGCTCTTGTACAGCTTTGTTCCCAGTCAGGGAAGTCCTTCAACTCAGTTTTACCTTGCCACTATGATGTTGCTTTCAGCCTCCTGTCTGCTGCATCCTCTCTCAGCAGGAACAGCACAGGATGTGATGCAGTTTTGTAGTTACTAAATTGTTCAAAGGACTACAGTTCCTACACTGCTTTAGGCTCTACCCACAAAAAAGTGCACCAGCAGTATTTTGTATTTAAAAACACATTGTTGTTTTTCAGCAAAAAAAAAAAAAAAGAGGTGTTGCTATTTTAATAAGAAAAGGGCATAAGTTTTACTAAGCATTCTCACATAACAGATCCGAAGGTCATTTTCAAATTGTTTATTTATTTATTATATTTAGTTTTTGTTGACGGGTAAGTGCACTAGACAAATCCTGCCTATTTTCAGGCACGACCGGGGAGGAGGATACAGATGAATGCCAACTGACCTTGAACCAGATTAAGCTGTTGGTGGTATTTTAGTGGATGAGGAAATTTGCACAAGACACGGGGAAATTCCCTACTCTTTTGATAAGTGCCATGGGATCTTCAACATCCACCTGAACTACCACCAATCCAGGCAGATGGGACCTCGGTTTAACATCTCATCCGAAGACAGCACCTCAGAGTGCAGCACCCCTCTCATGCTGCACTACAGTGTCAGTACTGGGATATTAATCCAAGTGCCAGATGTGGGAACTGAACCCACAGTCCTCTGATCTCCTGGCCTCAGAGGTGGTGTGTGCTACCTACTGAGCCACTGACACTTCCTATTGTGTTGGGTAATTTGTATGGCAGGGTTGTGGCTTTTTGCAACATCTATGCACCTAATGCTAAACAAAAGGAATTCTTTGAAAAAATCGGCCTTTACTTTAACAAATCTGGGTAACCATGAAATAATATTGGGTGGGGACAAGAATGAGGTTATAGGCCCCTTTTGGATAGGCTCCAAGCACGGGCTCAGGTCTCTTTCTTCTTCACAGAAAAGTCTTCATAAAACTCTTAAAGAAGTGAGCCTCCTTGATGCATGGAGACATCCATCCTAAAGGTAGGGATTTATCATTTTATCAGCAAGGCATGGCATTTTCAGTTGGGCTAGATTATCTGTTTATGCCACTAGAACTCTGCAATAATATTAGCCATATTAGCTATGAGAATTCATTTATCTCAGACCATTGTCTCCTAAAAGCTCAGTGGTGTTTGTAAACAAAGCTGACAAGTCTAGCTGCTGGAAGTTTAATGGCTCATTGTTAAAGGATCCAAAATTTGTCAAATGGCTGCAAGAAGAATCAACATTTTTTTTTTAAATAAACAGTGGGGGTGGGGGTCTCGGCAAGGGTGATGTCATAGTGGAGTGTGGAGAAGGAAACACACAAACAACTGGAGTAAGGTATAAACACACCAGAGTGTGGTTTTATTAAAAAGAAAAGAAAATACTTCAGCAAAATAAATCAAAAGATAAACTTTCATCACACAACTAGGACATATAGCTTTAGTCCCACTCTTTGTGTCCTCAACCCGCACTCAGGCTGAACTGATCTCTAACTCAATGGACTGCTTTTTCTACAAAAAATCACATGATAATAGGCTCTGCCTCCTAGTCTAATACAAAATATTTCCTAATCTAAACAAAAAACAAAATCAATAAAACAATAAAGGAAAACATAAGGATAACTAAACCCTCAGGAATATATAACATTTCATTTTATTATGTATTTACACTTATTGTAGTGGAGTTCTCTCTGAAACTCCCCCACTCAACCAAGATTGACAGTAACCTCAGTATAAAATTAGCAACCATTTGGGGCACTGGCTCTAAAGGACAAGGACTGCAGCAGGTTGTTAAGATAAGCCTCTCATATTAAAGCAGCAACTTTATTGTATAAAACAGTTTATGGAGAAACAATAACATTTCATAAGGTTCCTGCTAACAAAAGCAGTTTCAAAGGCTTTGTTGAAAAAGGTTTTAAAATTACCTATCTTAGGAGAGGAAATGTTGAAGATTTATATTCAGATTAGTTATTTTAAGGTCTTTCTTCACTCTGCATGCAAGGTCTGTGCACAACCATGCATATAAGGCACAAGAAAATACCTTATGTGGCTCTAAATTCTGTTTCAAAACATTATCTGGGGACTGAGCAAAACTGAGGAGAAAACAGCTACAGTACAAATGGGTGGGGCACTGCAGAAACTGGAGTGTTCAGGCTCCTAACAAGGGCAAGCTCAGCTTTATGCTGCATTGCAGTACTTGAGACAGCGGAGAGGTCACGGAGCGGGAAAGAGAGCTGAACAAAACACAAATAAACCTCTGTGGAGCTGCTTGCTTCTCAAGTCAGCTGAATTTACCAGAAAACCAGCTTGGCCTTTCTTTTCTGACTACTGCCTACAGGTAGCCTTTTATTTTCCAAAGGAAACAGAACAAACAATACTGTTATAGGAAGCAGGGTAGACATGGGGCAAAAATATTTAAAACAGATTTTTGAGCTTGACAGCTTGCTCTGTGTGACCCATGTCTTCTAATATTACTAAAGGCACTGAAATTCAAACCCAGAGTGCCTTACATGAAAACTACTGCCTTTAATTTTACACTAGGGCATGGCAGGGGTTTATTAAGAAGAACAATCCTTTTATCATGTCCTTAATCATAAGGGACACTAAACACTGCAACAGGGAAGTTTTTGTAAATACAGAATAAAATTACAAAACAGCAGTGTTGTAAACCCCTAGCACATTTGTGCAGTGATACTAGTATGACAGCTGGCTAGTATTACAGCGCTTATGAACTTTAAGTAATAGCTGGCAGAAACATTATTAGCTGGACTGCCAGCTATCACAAGGTAGGTTTGGCAGCATGCAGAAAGCATCCCGCTGACAGGAGACAACTTTGGAGGGGCAGAAAGGAAAATGGAAAATAAGAAGAGGGCTGTAGGTGGCCAGCCTACAGAACAGGATAGAAAAGGATAGTACTGAAGATGCTGATGCAACAGACTTTTAGGTGTAAAAGAAGAAAGTAGGAGAGATCCTCTCAAATATTCCTCCCATTCTGTGGGGGCAGCTCTACCACAGGTGAAAGAGAAAGAGAGATTGAACAAAATTAAAAGTTTAGAAGACTGTTAGGCAAACTGTTGACAAAATTAAAACAGAACCCCCAAATAGAAAGGATATTTTATATAAAACTTTGGGACTGAAGTTTGAAATTAACAAAATTAATTATGTGAAAACTGAATATTCCATGTATAGGACCAAGCAAAGTTTTTGGGAATCTGGGGAAAAGGCAGGACAACTCCGTAGCACATCACAGAAAATGCAGAACAGAATGCTATCAATGGCATTAAAAATGGAAAAGGGTTTCCACATATAATGCTAAATATATAAATGAATGTTTTAAAACATTTTATGAGAAACTTTACAGCTCTCAAATTTCTCCTCAGGAGGATGCACTTCAGGACTTCTCTCTAGAACAAAATTGCTATCCCTTTTGTCTTGTGATAAGGAGCAATCCATTCAAGAAGTTACTGAGGTAATAGCAAAGGCTCCAAAAGAAAACTCCTGGGCCTGATGGTCTGCCTAGTGAATTTTATAAGGCCCTAGGTAGCTCACTGGCCCTCATCTTTTAAATGCCTTCTACGATGCATTTGAAACCAATTCCTTACCTGACTCATTGAATGAAGCCTATATTTATCTGTTTGCTAAAATAGATAAGGATCCTTCTGAATGTGGCTACTACAGGCCTATCTCACTTTTGAATTTTGATGATAAAGTTTTGCAAAATACTAACCTCTAGGATTTCTAAACTCATATTTAAACTTATAGGCAAGGAACAGGTAGGTTTCATTCAAGATAGACACGCTGCAGACAACTTTTGTAGACTTTTCTCAATATTATGGACAGCAAAATTAGGAAAACCAAGAAATTCACCTTCAGTGGTGATCTCATTGGATGTAGGTAAAGCCTTTGATTCTTTAGAATGGGGTTTTCTATATAAGGTTCTGAAAATGTTCAGTTTTGGTCCTGAGTTAATTAGATGGATTAAGACCTTATATTCTCACCCTAGAGCATGTATTATTACTAATTCCGTCAGATCCACACTCTTCAGTTACACAGAGGCTTCAGACAAGGTCGCCTTTTACCCTTTACTCTTTATTCTGGTCTTAGACCCTTCTTCAGGAGAATCATGGACTCAGACAGGATCCAGGGGATCCAAACAGGCAAATACAATAATAAATTACTGGCCTTTGCAGATGACATCCTGCTGACCTTATCGCAGACTATTCACTCAATGCATACTGTTAAAACTATTCTTCATCAGTTTGGAGAAATGTCAGGACTCTTTGTTAATTGGTCTAAATCTGAGGGCCTGATGTTAAATAATTCTATTTGAGAGCTAGTTAAACTGAAAAGTCTTCTTGATATGTCCTGGCCCTCAGAAGGGCTTTCCTAATTAGGTGTTAACATTTTTGCTTCGTTGACAAAATACTTAATTTTAACTTACCAAGGGTTATTCAAAACCTTAAGAATGACTTAAAGAGCCCTGACTCAGTCTAGCATTCTCCTGAATCCTGCTCCTTAAATTATGCTTTATGTTGTTGTGTAATGTTTTTTATAAGCACTCTCTTCATTCATTTCTGTCCACCTGCCTTGACACATTACCGATGCTGTGTCCTTTTCCCACCATTTGTTATCCCTTAGCTGACCAGTGGCAGAATTACATCTTATGTAGTGGTTTGCCTGCATGTCAAGTGTCGTTCTTCTCTCAGCAGCTCCCACCGGCTCTGTTTAGTAGCTGTACTGCCATTTTTTCCTTTTGTAGCGTGAACAGCTGAGTAGAAACTGATTTGATTTACTGCTTGTAATACTTATCAGTGAGTTACTGTATGTATTTGTAAAACTGACTGTCCGTGTTCACAGACCCAAGTTCCCCAAAGAAGAAAAAAAACCTTAGTTTTTGCTTCCGTTTCAACCGCTTGAGTAACTTTCACCAGCCCCGCTTTTTGAACAAGTTTGTCCTGTTCTCAGAATAATTTGGAGATGGAGGGTGAAAATAAATACAGTGCATCTCTTTGTGTGGGTCTGATTTGTGTTCATTTATGAAGTTATTTTAAATGTATGTATGTTAATTCTCCAAGCCAGTGTCCACACTGCCGCTGCACTACTGCTTGATGATTTGTACTAACTTCATAAATGAACACAAATCAGACCCACACAAAGAGATGCACTGCATTTATTTTCACCCTCCATCTCCAAATTTTTCTGAGAACGGGACAAACTTGTTCAAAAAGGCGGGCTGGTGGAAGTTACTCAACCGACTTAAAACAGCAGCAAAACAAAGTTTTTTTTTTTCTTTCTTTAGAACCTGGTCCGTGTACACGGACAGTCAATTTCTACAAATGCATACAGTAACTCACTTATAAGTGTTACAAGCAGTAAGCTAAATCAGTTTCTACCAGCTGTTCATGCTACAGAAAGGAAAAACAGCAGTACAGCTACTAAACAGAGCCTGTGGTAGCGCTGAGGGAAGAACGGCACTTGGCATGCAGGCAAACCACTACATATGATGTAATTCTGCCACTGGTCAGCTAACGGATAACAAATGGTGGAAAAGGACAGAGTATCAGTAATGTGTCAAGGCAGGTGGACAGAAATGAAGAGAGTGCTTATAAAAACATTACACAACAACATAAAGCATAATTTAAGGAGCAGGATTCGGGAGAATGCTAGACTGCTCTAGGGGCTCTTTAAATAGATGGTCTAACCTTTATTTATCATTATAGGGTAAAATAAACTCAGTAACAATGATTTTAGCCCCAAAATCTTCTATTATTTCAACAATTTCCTGCTCATATCCCTAACATTTGGTCTACCAAACTTGAAAAGGCCATTTCCTCCTTCTTGTGGAAAACAACCTTCCCATCCCGGCACTCTAAATGTAAACTACGGCTCCTGTCAAAGCAGGTGGTTTTGCACTACACTTGTGGCAAGGCTACTATTGGGCATATAAATTTAAACAGGTAGCAAGCTGGTTCATCTTGAAGGAGATCAGGAATGCTCTTTACAGCTCTTGATAGAACAAGATATCATAACACCCTCAGCCATGCCTGATCTACTTTTATCCATACCCATGCATCTTGCTATTCACCTGTCCCTACAGATTTCAGTAATGACTTGCAAAAATGTAATCAATTTAAAAAATGTAATATGTTCTATTAAAATTCATGCCTATATGGAGCAACACTGAAATAACTCCAAACCAAAAACTTAAAGATATCTGTTGGAACAACAAGGGTACTTAGTGATTTTCTAGATGACCAGAATATACTAATGTCTCTTCAGGAACTTCATACTAAATTTAATTTAAAGAAATATGATTTCTGGTTTTACTTACAAATTAGCAGCTTCTTAGGCCAGGGTTTTCTAGATAATAACTATAGTCTAGCTGAGACACCAGAATGGAACACTTTTCTAAAATTGGCTCTTCATCCAAAAGGTTTTAGCCTGATGTACAAATTCTTAAATGAACAGGACCCTTCTGTTACTGACCAAGTTAGACTTAAATGGCAGACTGATCTAGGTTTGTCTATCCCTGAGCAGACCTGGAATTGGCTATGGAAAAATGCAGTAAAATCCTGTAGAGAAGTACAGGGAAGACTAATTCAGTTTAAGATTTTAGATTATTTTTACTACACCCCTAATCAACTTTATAAACTAGGCATGTCACCTAATGACTACTGTTGAGGTGTGCTGAGTCCCATTCAGGCCTGGCTCATTAACTCTGGAAAATGCAAAGAAGTCCAGGAGATATGGAAACTCATACATGATAGAGATAGAGGGGATGGCTCAGGGCAGTGTGGAGGAAGTATTTTTCTCAGAGAGGGTGGTGGATGCATGGAACAGCCTTCCTGAGGAGATTGTGGGGTCTAAAACTGTGGGAGAATTCAAGAATGCATGGGACAGACATAAGGCAATTCTTGTGGGGGTAGGAAGAAATAGGCTGTTGGTTTACTAGGATCTGCAACTTATCCATTAGGTAGGAAATGGGCAGACTAGGTGGACCAAGCGGTCCTTATCTGCCATCAAAGTCTATGTTTCTATGTGTCAGTCTATATTTAAGATAGATCTACCCTTTTCACCAATAATTTTCATTCTGGGAGATATGTCATCTATATCCTATTCCAATAAGCAGAAAAGATTATAGATTCTTACAGCAGCTCTTGCCTTTAAGAAGCTCTTGCTTGAAAGCTGGAAAGAAATAAATGTACCCTCTTTTAAACAGTTTCTAGATGCATTAGATAACACAGCAAATAACAAAAGGATTAGTTGTGCTCTGTTAGACAAGAACGATACATTTGAAAGTATTTTGGGACTAATACTAAAATTTTGTTCCTATCCTGACTAAGCACTTATTAGAGGCTCTTTGCTACATGGCAATTTAATTATTTGTAATATACTATGCCTTCCTATATGTCCTTTCAGTATTAGAAATACTGTATGTTTGTTTTGCCATACTGTGACTCATGTACAAATTCTTTATGAATGATTTGGTTCATGCTGTCATATTGTATTGAGTGATATGCATTATTTGTATTGTTGTAAAACTGAAAACTTAATAAACTTTAATTGGAAAATGAGTAAAAGGGCGGAGCCAGATATATGGCGGAGCCAAAGGACGTGGCTATTGGATGAAATAATACTTATGGATTCATTACTGTGCACTCAATGAAATGGCTGTGCTAGCCACAAGGAAGTTAATTTTAATTATGTTGTACCTATTAAAACACTAATGCTACTTAATGTAACATCAAATGAATGATTCTTCTGTAATACACACCTTTTTGTGTTTACTGAAAATGAAGTTACAGTAACATTCACATTTATTCAGTGGTTTCTTAATACTCTAATTTTGTTTGGTTACACAATACACCTTCATGCACCCATAGCTTTTATGTGGCTAATATTGCTCCGGATTCAACATGCATAAACATAGAAGAAAACAGGGTTCTGCCCAGGTGATCTGGCAAAAACTTTTTCTCATGCCAGAGTATCAAAGCAGCCACTGGGATTATCAGCAACCAAAGTACCCGGCACCATATCTTATATTCAGTACACCCATCTCTCTCGTTTCTCTCTCTCTCTCTCTCTATATATATATATATATATATATATATATAGTATGTACACAATATTAGCATAAACACCAAAGCAAGTTAGCCAGTTTCTTCGCTTATTTGCAACATATTTGTAAAACAAAACAAGGTACTACTACATCAGCATGTGGTCTGAAAGCAAAACAAAATGGTAATGTTAAATGCATGCTGGAAATAGAAAATCAAGTTAAAAATCTACATTTTGACTTAGGTCTTCTTCAGGAATGTCTAAAAGAGAAAAAACTTTTTTCTTTAGATATTTCCTGAAGAAGACCTAAAGTCGCAACGTAGATATTTAACTTATTTTCTATTTTCAGCGCATTAACATTACCATATTTTTAAAACACTTAAATTGTGAAAAGATTTAAATACATAAGGAACAAATACATGTAATCTTTGCCACTGGTTTTCACAGTTACCTTTTTCTTGTCTATCACTTCCTTGCATAACCACAACACAGTCAATTAACAAGCATTTGTCAATGCCGAATGTTTGCTTGCTGGCATTGGCAGTGGTAGTGTAGAAGTTACAGAGCTGAGTAATAGTAATGGCAGTGAAGTACTGAACTGAAGCCAACCCCACCACCACCCTGCAGAGAGTGACAGGCATTGGGGTGTGCCTTTGGGTCATCAGGCATACGCCACGCCATTTCAGTACACCCCACCCTGCAGACACTGCCAAGTGTCACGGTGTTCCTTAGGGTCTTTGGTCCTATGCGCACCCCATTCCATTAGGAAATACAGTGAGATGGTGATATGGGAGAATGGGGTGAACTTTGGGGTCAAGAGTCCAAGGCATATCTCGATGCTTCTCGCTGGCTGCAGGGTGTGGAATGGTATGAGCATTACAGGCAAGAATCCCAAGTCACATCCCTGATGCCTGTCATTCTCTACAGGGTTGGGCGTTATGGTTGGAAACCCTAATACCTCAGGCATTCGTTGGTATTTTCACTCCAAATGTTCAACATGTTTTTGTGACCCCACCTCATGAACAGGGGAATATCAGTTTCTTAGCCAAAAGCTGCTTATGCACAGCGACTACGGCATTTAGCACCACAGAGTGCAAAACATTCTGAACAGGATGTAAAAATGACAGCTGTACTGTTCATGGGGAGGTGTAAAATGGCAATGTTGCAAATCTGCAGTAAAAATATTTAAAAAATGGTGAAGTCACGAGCGTACATAGAAACTGTGCAACGCACACCGTAATATAATTAGGTTGGGGATTTTTACAGCAGATTGTCAACTCAGGCATTTTGGTGCCTCCGATCATGAACAGTGTCACTGTGATTTTCTTTATCTGTCCCGAACAATAATTTCCCACAGCGATCATGCATCTCTGCGCTGAAAGTGTGAAAACACACTTGACCATGTTGTGAAAATGACAGCTGTACTGTAAATAAGGCAGTGTGGAAAAATGCTGCTGGTGAAAATCTGGACCTAAAATATTACAAAGTCATGAACTTACAGTGCGTGGAAACTGCGCAATGCTCACTCGTAACACAGTCATTTATGGACTTTTGTCACCAAATTTTCAACATAGCCATTTTAAGACCTCTACTCATGAACAGTGTAACTGTGATTTTCTTAATCTGTCCCAAACATTGCTTTCGCACACCAACAGCACCATTGTGCACTACATGGGCAGAAACACATTTTGGGCAAGATATGAAAATGACAGCTGTACTGCTCATAAGGAGGTGTGGTAAAATGGCAATGTTGAAAATCTAGATGTAAATATTGAAAATTCACGAACTTACTGGCGTGCGTAGGAACTGCATAGCATGCAGCTCATAAAACAGTCATTGTTAGAATTGTTTCCAAATTTTCAACATAGCCATTTAATTGACCTCTGCTCATGAACAGTGTCACTGTGGTTTTCTTAATTTGTCCCGTGACATTGGTTTCGCGACACCAACTGCGCCATTATGCATACATGAAGCGGAAACACATTTTGGGTGAGATGAAAATGACAGCTGTACTACCCATAAGAAGGTGTGAAAATGGCAATGTTGAAAATCTGGAGGAAAAATATTGAAAATTCGCGAACTTATGAGCATGCATAGGAACTCGCATAGCGCCGCTAAATAAAACAATCGTTTTTAAAATTTTCCACCAAATTTTCAAAATAGGCTTCTTGAGAGCCCACCTTATGAACACTGGCAGTGTCATTTCGTTAATCAGTCCCAAAAGGTGATTTTGGCGCAGTGACTGCGAAATCACCCTTCACGCCTGAATAACGCCATGACAGTGACATCATTCATGAGAAGGGTCCCAAAACCCCATGTTGAAAATTTGGTGCAAAATTCCAAAAATGCCTGAGATATGCAACAAAGTTGAAAACCCCTATCTTGCCCATTATACAGCTTACGGCATTTCCTCAGTTAGCGGTCGACTTTGAAGAGTGCAGGCGTGTTCCACCGAAGATCATCGCTGAGGTCCGGAGGTAAGTATTGGGTGAGGGGGTGGGGAGGCAGGGTGTGCAGTGGTGGGTGCGGGTTGTGGAGGGGCCAGGAGACTACGTGGGACCGTTTTTCTTTACAGGTGTTCTTTTGTTTCCAATGGCGATGCGGGCGTTTGCCATGCTGGGGTGGGCTCCCAGTGTGGCACAAGGATGGTTGGGGGCGTTCAGCTGACAGGGATTGGGCACCCCATCGGCCAAAGCATCGATTGCCATTCTGGGGTGGGCTCCCACCGTGGCACTCAGTACTCGGGGTGAGGACAGTGGAGCCACGGAGAGTTGGGCACCCCCATCTGCTATATCATGAGTTGCCACGCTGGGGTGGGCACCCAGTGTGGCATTTGAGGCTTTGGGGGCCGGGGGATAGCGGCAGGCACGGGCACCCCGTCAGCTGTACAGTGTCGTGCATGCGGGGGCACGCACGCCATGCTGTGCATGTGTGTGTGGGGAGCTGTGCATGAGCAAGCTTATATCTTATCGCTGCTCACTGAAGCATAGCCCCGCTTTGAACTGTATGCCACTGCATTTTGGAGCTTGTCATAGACAGCTCCAGCATGCATTGACTTACAGGGCCGCAGACCTGCCAACACACTGACTGAATTGGAAGAGGGTGACACACCTCCGAAATCTCGGATGATGGCACTATGTTTCTTGCACATGCGTGCAAGCAAACATAACAAACATAATAAATGTATCTTAATTTTTGAAGACCGGGTTTTTTGTGCTTGCATATGAGACGTATGAATGAGGATCCACTCACTGTAGATCAAGGGAGGATGTGAAATGGTGCAGGTACATGGGGGGTGAACAAAGTGGTAGACAATAAGCCCTACCAGAGCTTCAGGCTGATGTAGCACAGCTGGACTAAGGCAAGAGAGGATGTGAACTGATACAGGTACATGGGGGTGAACAAAGTGGTAGACAGTAAGCCCTACCTGAGCTTCAGGCTGATGTTGCACAGCTGGACTAAGGCACAAGCACTCACGGCATGTTCTTATAGTCCCGTTTATATGTCCTTTTATGGTCTTACAGCATTGATTGCCTAACTGAGCCAAGATGTAAAACAGATACTAAAATATCAGGTTTATTTCAGGTGACCATGTTCTTATAGTCCCTGTTTATATGTCCGTTTATGTTCTTACAGCGTTGATTGCCTAACTGAGCCAAGATGTAAAACAGATACTAAAATGTCAGGTTTATTTCAGGTGACCAGGATCGTAGTAAGGAGAGGGGCAAGTGAAACAATGTCCTGAGAATGTGCTTAAACTTATTAACGTTGCTGTGCGGTGATACACCAGTCCAGAATCCCATCGTTCAAATTCTGTTTGCAGCCTAAAGGTGCTTAGGTGGATTGGCATTTACATTACTCAGTGGCAAATCTTTTTCATACTTTTGTGATCATCGGTTAAGATATAACCACTAACTGATGACAGACACTTGGGGCATGAAACTGTGCTACCAGCAAAGTTGCATTTGCAAAGCCCTGAATATTTATCTGTTGGTAATGAAATGAAAACTGTCAGCTGATAACATTCAGCCACTGTCCATTGCACAGAATAGACATCTCACTGATAGATCTGGAGCAAAGGGACATGCACTTCTAATAACACCACTACAGCTCAGACACTGAAGAAAGAAGTTCATGCATTTTCATGGCTGTTAACTTTTCAGCATTTTAAAACAGTTACTTAGCATCTGCACTAAGATGTTACACGTCGCTGAACTGAATTGTGACACCAGAATCCCTACGATCAACATTTGTCAGCAAAAGTGAATTGAAAAATCAATAGCTGTATAAAATGGTAAGTGACATGAGTCAATAACAACATATCTGCACGTAATACTTGGCTTAAAATTTGAGCACCACCATATTCCACACACAGCGTCAAACAGGGATGCCATTTATAATTCAGCTAATGTCAAGCAGTTTCGAGCCATAAAAGAATTACTGTATCAGTATGGTGGCAGCAACGGAATCAGGAAATTATGAAATAAAATGCAACAGCACCCCCATCGGCCATATGTTGTCCAGGTGGAGGTGCATGAGCACCCAGGGTGGGCTGTTAGGCGGCTTCAGATTCACGGAGGAAAGGGTGGATTCGATTGTGAGCTACGGTTGAATTTGTGTTTTCTTTTTCTATACCTAGTTTTCGCTATTTTGTTAGGGCACATGTCCAACCCTAAGATGTTTAGGGTCACAAGGTGATGTGACTTCATTGAGCATCTGATTTGAGAAAGAGCTGTGTAATTCTATCTAAATGCCAGCTCACGGCAATTCAGAGAAAAAAATATTTTGAAGCTGCATTACCGGACTAAGTGTGCAGTTTAGTGAATTACCACACAAGGGTGTGTATAGACAGCACTAAAAGGCGCATTAAAGTGCTTCCAGTCATGAAAACCTCCCCACTGGCTGCTGCTGAAATGCATAGCAGTATGTTCTCTTTGTGCATTCTGGCTGTTCTTTGCTTCAGCTGCAGGTAGTACAAGTACGCTCAAGTTCGTTTGCATAGGTTTTAGCAGTGGGAGTTCACATTGACAGAGTCTAGTAAGAAAAATGCTTGGAATTACACATACAACGAAGTCTGAGTTTTCACATCAAATGCTGAGGTATTTTTTCTGGAGGATTAGAACCCATGGAGTCCATGAAGGTATGCTTTGGAGAGCTGGCTTGTGTAAGGACTGTTAGGCACCCACACATTTTGGTGGTCCTGCTGTGGCAGGGAACAGTTTATTAAAGTAATGATGTGTGCTTGTCTCTCTAAGCTAGACAAGACTACACCATCCTATCAGGTAACCAACACAGTTGATCTGTGTGTGTGTTTGTGTGTGTGGGGGAGCTGCTCACTGAAGCGTATCTCTCTTTCAACTGTATGCCACTGCATTTTCAACTGATGTCATAGACAGCTCCAGCAGTGATTGGAGAACTGTGACCACGCCTGCAAACACACTGACTGAATTGGAAGATGCTGACACCCTCTGAAAACTCAGATGATGGCACTATGTTTCTTGCACATCGTGCAAGCAAACATAAAATCACAAAATCAGTTTCATTCTGCGTAGCTGTAAGGCATCACAAGCAATCAGTATATCAACAGTTTTTCTGTGTCTTCTGTGAATTTTCACTGAATATAAAGCAAAAGCAAGGCCTGTCAATTTGTTTTCTGTCATAGCTGATCAAAGTAGCTCTTCAGAAACCTCATGGTGGAAAAGGATCTTTCCCCACCAGCAGTAGACACTGGGATTGTTGCGAAGATCTGCAGTAACAGAGACTGCCTCCCCTGCTGGTCTGCCATGAGCTTATCAAAGCTGTGCTACTGGCTTTTGACTATATTATATGGATATGGTCTTTGATATACCCACCTCCACTTCCCTTGCCAGACTGGACATCCTCTGCAATGCCTTTTATGTCTGACAAACTCACCTCCTTGTACACACCATTGCTCCTTTACTCCTCCCTCTCCATTTCTCCTAGTACATTATCATCAGCCACACTGTTCCTCCTTTATTTCCAAATACTGGTTTGGTTCCTTCCCTTCCCTCCTATCTCTCATCACTTCTTTCTCCAGTCATGCCTGCACCATGCTCTCTCCATTGCAGGGACTAGTGAACATTATTATATCTTGAAAACTGTAAAATACAGCTCTCAGTAACACATTCAATGCACTGTATAGCTGATCTTGATTCTGCAATATTGTATATGACTGAAAAACTGTAACCTTTAGCAGCCATTCTATGTCTATATGTATTAAGTGTTTATGTTTGATTTTATGGACCTTTGTAAATGAGTCCCTGACTCAAAGGTTGTAATCTCAAAGTCTGTTAAATAAATAAATAAACTTTATCCACTCCTCACATTCGCTCCTCTGCCAGCCAGTCTGCCTTCTCTTGTTGTTTTCCAGCTCTCTGAAACCAGCTCCCTCATCCCTCCATCACGCCACCACTGCAGACTCCTTCAAGCATCAGCTGAAACCAGTGTTGGAATTATACTTCAGAGCTAGGGGTCCCTAAAAATGTTTTATCATAAACACGCCTGCGACTGTTTTAAATTGGTGTGTAATGCACACCAATGGGTCAGATAGAAGGCATACTGCACTGAACAGTACTTGCTGGTTTGTGCAGTCCATTGTTTCTTGGTAAAACTAATCATACCTCAGCATACAATGCAGAGCCTTGTGTTACATGGCTTTTAATGCATTTTCTAAAACTGTATATTTGAGCATTTATTTGTAAACTACTGGTAACAGGAAAGGCACACTCAGCGAAAGCTCATTTCTAGGTGCCATCCATGACAGGGAAACAAGAGGGTACAAAGTAAGAAAGCAACAAGGCACACTTTTTATCCATGTATTTGTTTGGGGCAGGAGGGTGGAAATAGTATAATCCAGCAAAAGTACAATAAATGCAAAATAATAAGAATTAATCAAAATGCCTATACCTGCCACAGAGAAATACAATACAATAAGATGCATAAAGTTAAATAAACTTGCACATGTAAAAAATCAATACAAGTAGGAGTAGGAACAACACTGTAAATCGGTGATGGTGGATGGGGACGAGTACACAACGCAAATGCTGGGCAAGGAGAGCCATGGCTGGAGGGTGGTGGTCAGCAGCTTTTGACATGATAAATTATACCAAGAGAAAACAAAGAAAATTCAGTTACAAATTGAGTAAATGCACTATACAACAGCAGAGCCCTAGAACATATAATTGCCTAAATTATACAGCTGAGCTACACCCCTTTAATATCTCTGACATCTGAGATCAAGAACCCAATTATAAACTGAAAAAGGGAGTAAGAAAGCAAAAACTTTAAAGGAATTGCGGGCTGTTTTAAGTTGCTACAGGCTCATGTCAAGGTTGGCTGTAAATCTGACTGAGATCAGGCCCCACCACAGAACATTTATAACTGCTGATTAATTGTGCAAACAGGCTGTACTTTCTTTGCTAGTTTAACCCTTCACACATGAATTAAATAAAGTCAATGCAAAGTCAGTTTCAAAAGTGGCCCTTTTAGGGTGTGAAGGTTAAATTACTGCAGCAGTGCACATTAACATTTTTCTGTGGCCAGTCAAGAAGGACCCACAGAATGGCTAAGATCTATCATGGGCCCTAGGCAAGGTGTTCTACAGCAAAGGGCCAGCAACCTCAAATGTACATTCCCCAGAGGACTTTAGCCAGGCCCTTGGGATGAAGAGGAGATCCTCCTCAGAGGAGTGAATGGGGTACATGGACTGAGAGGATTCAGAAGATCTGACAGGTAGTCAAACTCCCTACTAGGCACCCACTCCCTGGGCACTTTGAGTATGATGCCCAAAGGGTATGGGGAACCCTATATCACCTCCACAGGAGTACTCTGTGGAGAAATGGAATGGAGGTAAGGAACAACCCCAGAGACAGTGAGTGATGGGACTGGGGAACCCCAAGGGGTAAGCTGTGGAAGAATGGAGGTAAGGGAGTAATCCACAGAGATAAATTGTGATAAAACTGCAGGAAAACAGATGGCTCCACCATTGGGGTAGCTGTAATGAAATGGAGGTAAGGAATAGAGATAACAAAGGTTGATAAAATTCACTCCACCAAATTAATCCGTGAAGTTAGTGCAATTCGCAGAGTGTGGATCAATCTGCGAGTGCAAAGTTTTCACTGCAAAGTGAGGAATTTTTGGTTGAAATTCCACACTTTGCAGCAAAACTTCACAACTTGGGTGAAGTTGAAGTTGCTAGGCTAGAGAAAACTTTGAAACTCTGTAAATGCAAATTTTAGTCACTCCATGGCAACTTTGCTGGCAAAGTAAAACTTTACTGCAACTGTATTAAGGAACAAGGCCAGGGACAGCAGGTGATGGGACTGGAGGAACCCCATGAGCCAGATAACTGGTGGTAAGTTATGGAGGAATGCAGATAAAGGAACAAGCCCTAGACACAGTGGGTGATGGGATTGGTGGAGCCTTGACAGCCCTATCACAGAGGGTAAGGTGTGGAGGAATGGAGATAAGGTTGCAAGCCACAGAATAGTGGGTGATGGGGATGGGAGAACCAAGATGGTAGCACCACATTGGGTAGGCTGTGGAGGTATGGGGTAAGGAATAGCCCCAGTGTAAGCGGGTGACGGATGGGGGGCACCCTAATGGCCCCACCATTGGGGCTAGCATTGGATGATAGAGATAAGGAATAAGCCCCACATGCAGTGGGTGACGGAGGAAACACTGATGGCCCCACCACAGTGGGTAAACTGTGGAGGAACAGAGGTATGGGAACAAGCCTCAGAGACAATAGAGGATGGGACTGGGGAACTGGATGGCTCCACCACAAAGTAAAATGTGGAGGAACAGAGGTAAGCCATCAAGCCCTAGAGACACTGGTGATGGGACTGGGGGAACCCTAGCGGCCCACCACAGGAGGTAAACTGTGGAGAAATGGAGGTAGGGAACAAGCCCCAGAGATAGTGGGTGATGGAGAAAACACTGATGCCCCACCACAGGGTAAACTGTGGAAGAACACAAGGCAAGAGGAGTGAGCCACAGAGAACAATGGGTGATGTGGGACCCTAATGGCCCCACCACAAGGTAAGCAGTGGAGGAATGGAGGTAAGGAAGCAAGTCCCAGAGACAGTTGGTGATAGAGTGAACCCCAATGACTCACTACAGGATAAACTGTGGAGGAATAGGAGATGAGGGAGGAAGCCACAGAGACAGTGGGTGATGTGGGACCCTGGCCCCACCAAGGTATACGCTGTGGTGGAATGGAGGTAAGAGAACTAGCCTCCAGAGACAACAGATGATGGTGGAACCCTGATGGCCCCACTACAGGGTAAACAGTGAAGAATAGAGATATGGGAAGAAGCCACATAGACAGCAAGTGATGTGGGACCCAGATGGCCCCGCACAGGGTAAGCTGTGGAGAAATGGAGGCAAGATTGCAAGCCTCAGAGACAGTGGGTGATAGGGGAACTCATCCCACCAAATGGGTATGCTGTTGAGGAAGTGGAGTAAGACAGCGGTGGATGGGACTGGGTGAACCTCAATGGCCCATGCCACAGGAAGTAAGCTGTTGAGGAATGGAGGTAAGGAGCAAGCAACAGAAACAGCAGGGTATGTGACTGGGGAACCTGAATGCCCTGCCACAGGAGGTAGGCTGTGGCAGAACAGAGGTAGAAGAAACGAGCCTTAAAGACAGCGGCAGATGAGGTGAGGGGAACGCAGATGGCCCCACCACAGTGGGTAAACTGTGGAAGAATGGATATGAGGAACAAGCACCAGATACAGCAGGTGATGGGACTGAACCCTGATGGCCCACCTCAAGGGGTAAGCTGTGAAGGAATGCAGGTAGCGAACAAGTTTCAGAGATACCAGGAGAAGGGGCTGATGGAACCTTGAAAGCCTCACCATAGGTGTAAGCTGTGGAAAGAATAGATGAAAGGTAACAAGCTCCGAGATGATCGGGATGGGACTTGTGGAACCATTTGGCCCTACCATAGAGGGTAAGCGGTGGAGAAATGGAGGTAAAAATCAAGCCCCAGAGTCAGCAGGTGACTGGGGGAACCTCAAAGGTCCAACCACAGGGGTAAGCTGTGGAGACATGGAGGCAAGGGAGCAATCCATAGAGATAGGTTTTGATGGGACTGGAGGAACCCTGACATCCCCACCACTGCAAGCAAACTGCGGAGGAATGGAGGTAACAGAACAAGTCCCAGAGACCATGGGGGATAGGGATGGGGGAATCTGATGGCCCTACCACAGGGGCAAGCTGTGGAGAAATGGAGGCAAGGAAACTAGCCCCAGAAAAAGTGGGGATGGGGCTGGGAGAACCTTTTTCCATAATAATTTTTATTAAGATTTAATCAAGCAAACCAATACAGAATAGATTCAGGTAAAATGTATGTACCAATTAAATAATATGGACATTACAAAGATTTCCTAACCAATAACAATAACTTAGCAATGTTTAAGAATAACACAGTCAGTTTAAACAACATGCATTAGTCTAGCATTAAACTAGATTAAGATAATTCACTTATCAGTCCAACAAAGAAACAAATAAATAAATAAAATAGAGATTACAATATCTAGCCGATTAGGATATAAAGGCAAATAAACATTCAAAAAGCATTTTACTTCCTGCGTACAACCTTGAAATCAATATAATATTATTGCACATCTGGAATGCCTACATTAAAAGTGTTTAATTGGAGGAACTGTCCCCAATACCTAAAACCTGTTGAACTTATTCGCAAGTAGATAGGAGATTCATTATTAGCAGTAAAACTCATCATATTTAACCACTCTGCTAGGAAGGCACCTGTGGTGTTTTCCAGTTTTTAAGAATTAACCTTTTGGCACAAACCGAGGCCACTGAAATCCATAGTTTCTGATTGTAATGTAGGTTGTATTTAGTGAAAGATGCCCAATATAAAGATAAGTGGAGAATATGGCAATTTCACTGATAGGGAAGTTTCACATTTATTTTTACATCCAGCCAAAATCTTTGTAACTTGTGGCATTCCCATAGCATGTGGAGCATATTAGCATCATCCGAGTTACATTTCCAACAACAAGCATTTAAACTAGCCCCCATTTCAAATAGACTTACTGGCGTTCTATAAAATGGTGCAAGATTTTATATTGGATAAGCTTACCTTGCAGGTCTTTACATCCTCGATGGGCATAGTCCCAGGTGGAGCTCAGTCTTGATCATCAATTTCAGTTCCTAACTCCATTTCCCACTTCTGTTTGGCTAAGGAACTGAGAAAGAATGAGAGATTTATTAATTAAACTGGCTCCTTTTTAAGTGGACCTATCTTCACTAGTTGATCCCAAATCTTATTTTTGGGCAAAGAAAATCTACCTCAGAGAGATAGTCCACTAGGAGTGTGTCTTAACTGTAAATAGTAAAGGAAAATGGAACCATGGAAGGCCAAATTTCTTCTTAAGGTCTGAAAAGGACATAAGTGCAGCTGAATCTTTATATAAAAGATCACCTATACAATTAATGCCCACTTAGACCATACATTATTAGACAATGGTACATTACCTCACGTTAGAGAAGGATTAGACCAAAGAGGCATTGAAAGTGACCCTGAGTGACCTCTGTCATAAGTTGTACTACTAGCCCAGTGGCACAGAAAGAAATTGGACTGTGCATTCCTGTGTTTGTTAGCTATGTCAGCAGGAGAGCGGGTCACTGACGGCACCAGAGAAAGGAGAGTGGAGAGCTGCATGGAGCTGTGGCTGAAATCGGCAGAGGTGTCAAAGTTGGTGATCAGAGGAAGGAGGAGTTGAGCTGTTTGGAGCTGAAGCAAGGGCACAGGGGGCAGTCTGGCAACTGAAGCAGGGCTTGCTGGCCAACCGCAGACAGCGTGTGAGGATCAGAGCAATCAGGAGAGAGGTGCCAAGGCAGTAGGCTTTAAAAATAGCCAGCCAGACCGATAGAAGGACTAAAAGTGGGAGCAAGGAGTGTCCTAAGCTAGGAAATCACTGCAAGGAGCTGGTTTGCAGCAAAGAACTGGGTCCTGCATTTCTCCACAGGGGACTTGGACTTCAACCTCGTGGATATGGGAAATTGACACAGGCACTAAGAAATCCTTCACAAAAGAGCTGAAATTGAGGTGAAATGAACTGGGTCGAGACTACTGACACTGGAGGTGCTGGGAACTTGATCTTGGACTACTGACGCTGGAAGTGCTGGGGATTTGGACTTGATCTGAGGTGAAATTAACAGGGTCAGGACTACTGACACTGGAGTGCTGGGAACTTGATCTTGGACTACTGACACTGGAGGTGCTGGGGATTTAGACTTGAACTTGATGACTTGACTAGAACATGGTGGCTATGGATATTAATTCTTGATACCTATGGTTTGCAATGCTTTATTATTTCCTAAAAGTCTTGACTGTGGGTTGGGCCTGAGAAGGGTGAGGGTTGGGGCCCAAAAATACATAAGGGTGATTTTGGGACTGTATCTAAGCATCACAGAAGAAATGGTAGGGCAGGACAGAGGGAGGGCGACCAAGGGAGGGGATCTTTGGCAGGGTGGTGGGGCACAGTGGCTGTGGAATGGCTATGATCCTAAATTGGGCTTGGAGGATGGGGGTTGTATGATGTGTAAGCAGCTCACTCAGCTGAGAGAGGAAGTGGTGGGCTAATGTGGGGGTTAAATGGGGAAGCTGGGGAAAGGGGTAGAGAGACAGGGACGGTATAAGCCAAGGAAGAAGTGGAAAGGGCTGGAGTGGATTCACTGGAGGATCAGACACACTATTCGGAAGTCAAGGGCTTGGGACGGAGAGGATGGAAGGGATCCAGAGGGATAGACCAGAGGTGGTAACAGACAGCAGCAAGTCCAGATTTGGGACAGGGATGCCTGAGACAGGAGGAAAGGGTCAGTGGGAACTGACAGCAGGAAGTCTAGAGGCACAAAAATGATGCCTGTAGCTAGAGAAAAGGGTCAGTCAGGAATCAGGAGGAATGGAAGACAGTAGGCTCAGGAAAAGGCAGACGGATGCTCAGTATGAAGGACAACACAAGCATAGGGTGAAATGGGCCATAGGGTGGAAGTAACAATAGTTTGCCCTCCTAGGTATTCTAGTTGAGGACCTTGGAGAGGAAGGAGTCTGTGAGGCCATCAGAGAAGGGGTGCAGAGCAGCTGGGGATGTGGGGAAAGATCTCAGGTGCAGTGGAAGGGGGGGGGGGCAGGCACATCACATGCAGGAGAAGGGGAACAGTTTAATAATAACTGGCAATATTACTTAAGAGATGGCCTTCATCTAAATAAAAGAGGCTCTGAATTATTAGGGAAAGCAATAAAAGAAGAGATTGCTTTTTTAAACTTATAAAGGGGGGTGGGAAGGATAGAAATAATGACATTTATGCTATCTCTTTGGCTAACCTCAAATTTGCAGCAGTAAAGAGAGTATGACTCTTCCTAAAGCGTGTTTTGAGCAAAATAATATTATACATTATTCAAAACTTAAAATATTGTTACTAAATGCTAGAAACTTAGTTAATACAATGGATGAGCTCAGTCTTGTATTAAAAACCAGGAATATAGGCGTCTGCAGGGTGACTGAGACTTGGTTCGCTGAAGAACAGTGGGGTCAAAACATTCAGGGATACACACTATTTAATATGAATCATTTACATTCTAGAGGGAGGGGTTGTGGTATATGTTAAAGAGGAATAACCTGTCATGAAGTGTACACTGATATACGGTCCCAAACGTATTGAATGTGTCTGGGTCAATCTAACATTTGAACAGAAAGCTATAACATTAGGAGTCTGTTATCGCTCCACCTTCTTAGAGAAGCATAGTAATGATTCCTTTTAGACTATTTACAAAAGATGAACTACCTTGATAATATTATATTAATGGGTGATTTTAATTATCCAGGAATTAACTGGGATACTTTATTGGGCTCATGTTACAGAAACTAAATTCCTGGAAACAATTATATCCTTGGGTCTGGAACAACTAGTACATGGTCCTACAAGGAAGGAAAATATTCTCGACTTAATACTTACTAACATCTGTGACCAGGCAGAAATTCCATAATTTTGGCACCTTTGGCCGATAATGACCATTTCATTGGTACTATGGACAATAAATTATTATGAGGTGGCTATTAAAGGTATAACTAAAATGAGGAACTACTCAAGGGCTAATTATAATGAAATCAAATCATATCTAGTGACTGGAATTGGCAACAGCAGCTGAATGAACTTCATGCTAAGCATATATGGTATAAAAGTAAAGAAAAACTGTGTTACTGTGTCGATAACTGGGTACCAGTAAGTAAAAATATCATAATCATAGAAGGCTCCCTCCTTGGTTCCTCACTTTGGATAAAAACTTGTGAGGTAAAAAAAAGGGCCTTTAATAAATACAAAAAGCAGATAACGGACATCAATTGAAAAGGTTTAAACAAAAGGCAAATAAAACAAAACTAGCAATCAGAAAGGCAAAAAAAGAAATGGAGTATAAACTAGCAACAATAAATAAAGATAATAAAAACAGTTTTCAATTATATTGGTTCAATGAGAAATAGTTCATCCAAAGTTGGTCCATTGATGATTGATGATAATTTAATATCTGATGAATAGCGATGGCAAATTAATTTAATAGATACTTTACTAGTATATACAAAACTAAGGAGCCAGTAATTAGTATGGATTATACTTCAATAGAATGCTTAGAGGAATTTACAGTTCCTGAAGTTTTTTCAGCTATAAACTCATTTAAATCCTCACCATCAGCAGGAACAGACAGTATCCCCTTTCTTTTTAAAGGAAATTTCATATGAAATGGTTGGCGCCCTGACCTAATGTTTAACAAATCCATCAAAACTGGCGATGTCATGGATGAATGGAAAGAAGCCTTGGTTATCCCATTCATAAGGGAGGGCAAAACAGAAAGTGGAGCATTATAGACCTAATAGTTTGACATCCTGTGTAGGAAAGGTCATGGAAAAACTTTTAGGGCTGGATATTCAAAGGTTGCGCCATGCGCCAATAGGGTTGATGCCTGCGCCAAGTCCAAATTACGCCATTCTGCCATATTCAGCAGGAGGCAGTTGCGCCCCAAGTCAAGCTGAGCAACAGCGCAATGCTAATGAAGGCATGCTGAACGGGAGGGAGGAACCATGCATAACTGCACAGCCCGATATTCAGCGGGCTGTGCGGAGATTATCTGAGCACAACCCCCAACCTCGCCTGCACAACTTTGAGCCAAAAAAAAGAGTAAGTCAAGGGCCACCCACATATCTGGACAGCCTTATGCGGTATGGGCTGCGCCATTGGCTCTTGCTTTGAACCAATGGGCGTGCAGCCCCTACCGCAGGCTGATCAGTCGGCGAGGCGGCGGGTGGCAGGCGGGTGGGGTGCTGCTACCGCCGCTGACGGGAGGGGTGGTGGGGCTTCGGGTGGGTGGTGGGTGGGGCCACTAGATCACCAGGGTAGGTGGTCCTTGGGGGTTGAACACTTTGCTGCCCGTCGATCGGGCTTCGCAGTCCACTGACCACCAGGGATATGTCCTGGGGGTTTGAAATCTTTGCACCCGCGATCAGGCTTAGCGTCCACTGGACCACCAGGGATATGTCCTTGGGGGTTGACTCTTTGCTGACCGCATTGGCTAGTGGGGGTGGAGGGTTATTTTCACTTATGCCCGCGATCGGCCAGTCGGGGTGGGGAGTTTAACTGTATGGCCCACGATCGGGCTGCAGGGCATCGTCCTCGACGGCTGCTGCCTGGCAGGGCGCCAGGCGCAAGTCCTCGGATCAGGTGCACCTGCATGCTAATGGCATGCAAATGGCACCATAATCAGATGCAAATGGCCCCTGCACCTTTGCATTAATTATGGCCCCATTTGCATGTCACCTTTGAATATGATTTTGGCGATGGCGCAATGGTACTTGCACCACTGCATCTTGAGTGCTCCACTCGACCACTTGCGGTGGTGCAAGTTCCACTGGGCGCCATGCACAGTGGCTGTGGTCGATGATATTCAAGAGTTGCGTCAAGGGCGCAACTCCTTTGAATATTGCTCTGACAACACCCCAGCCGCAACTATTTTGTGCAGCATGGGCTTGCGCCACAAAATAGCGCAGTTTGAATATCCACCTTTAATGTATAAATAAATACTCATACAGCAAGAAATGGATTGTTGGACATAACTCAGTATGGCTTCTGCTTCAGGTAGATCATGCCAAAATAACTTGATCAACTTTTCAACCTATCAGGCAGCCTTTGATTCAGGACTTCCCATGGACGTGGTCTTTTGACTATGAAAAGGCATTTGATTCAGTGTCCCATAAAATTTTGATTGAATGTCTTATGAATATTGGTTTGCACGAAAATATAGTTAGGTGGATTTCAGTATGGTTAACAAATAGAAAACAACAAGTCAATATTAGGGTTTTACGTCAACCTGGAGCATAGTTACAAGTTGAGTGCCATAGGGTCGGTATTGGGCCCAATTTGTTTAACATCCTCATTTCCAGCATGAATACAATGAATGAGGTGTGGTTGAACAAATATGCTGATGACGCCAAGTTAGGGTGTATAGTGAATGATTATTCATCTGTCTCTATATTACAGGAGAATTTGACTAACTTATCCAATTGGGCAAAGGAACATAAACTAATATTTAATATTTCAAAATGTAAAGTAATGCATTTTGGTAAAACAATAGGTTTATTAACTATTCTATGGATAACATCATACTGAGCAAGGTCACCTCTGAAAAGGATTTAAGTGTTCATATTACTGAACAAACTGAAATTATCTGAACATATTAATAAAACCACTCAAAAATGTCAGAGATTAATTACTGCCTCTTGAAAATATTAAATCAAGGGAACCAGAAGTGCTAATTCCTATTTATTGTAGCTTAGTCAGAACAAATCTTGACTATTGCTCTTCATTTTGTGCTCCTACTTTGATAAAAACAAGTTATTAGTCGAAAAAGTACAACAGAGATTTACTAGATATGTCCATAACTGCAGAACATTATCATATAATAATAGATTGAAAACTTGAAACTGTACTCCCTAGAATATCGATCTTTAAGAGGGATCTATGTTTAATTTATAAAGCTTCAAGAGATATAGCCTCGTCTGAATCTATATGTTTGGAATGGCAGCTAGATGAATAATACCAGATCTCATAAATTAATGTTAAAATCTATCACTAATAGGACAACAAGTAGGAACCATTTCTTTACTCAGAGAATAGTGCCAATCTGGAATTCACTACCTTTGAAGTGGTATATAGTAGTACTTTTCAGTTATTTAAAAAAGTTTGATCTTATATAGGTGATAGTAAATATGATTTCCACCCAGGCTAAGGGTGGCGAGTTCATTATGGGCTAGTCCCGAGCTCGTGCTGACCTGTGAACCTATGAACCTATGAAGGGGTGGAGGAGGGGATGGGCACATTAGGGACACACCAAAAGGTGGCACTAGGGGAACTGCTGCATAAGAATAGGGACAGGAAGGAAGCACTGGAAGAGCTGGATTTGAGCTCCTGGGAGGCTGAAATGAACTGGAGGAACCCTGCAGGGTAGGAGCTGCAGTAGGAGGCTGGGGCATGCACCAGGCAGGGTGCAGAAGAGGGAAAATATGCAGACAGGGCAGATGGTAGACGGAAGACTTCCCCATGAGAGTGCAGTGCTCAAAACCTTCTGCAAAGATGGGCAGGACAGGAACAGTTGGAGGATCAAGCACAGTTGGCACAATCCATGACGGTGATGCAGATGAGGGGAAGGCCAGGAGCAGTTAGAGGGGTCAGGTGAAATTGGATCATGCTCAAGCAGTGAAGCAGGAGGGGTCTGCAGGGATGAAGGAAGCCAGGTGGAAGTACAAGGGATGAAGAGGTAAATGAGGAGGGAGTCTGATGAAAGGCTAAAGGGAGAGGGTGAAGAGGTACAGATGCTGGGTGTGGGTAAAATCAGGATAGGCTAGGTGATGGGGAGCAAAAGATGAGCAGGGGTAGAAACCAAGTCAGGATGGAACATGAGGAAGAGTCCAAAGGAGCCAAACCCACAACACAAAGCTAGAGGCCAAAAGGACACCCAGGAAGCAGGGGCAGTAGGTGGCATTCTTGGGGACTCCAATAATTAAGAGGCTAAAATGGGGAAGGAAGTAGCAAAAAACAATGCAGTATGGGTACAGTGCATGCCAGAGATCACGGTGCTGGAGGTGAGGCATCATATTCCTTCCTGGGGTAAGCAGCAGGATGAAAGGGACACATCTGATGTTTCACCTGGGCACAAATGACTTGAAGGGAACAGTTTGATGAAGGTATAGGCAAGGTTCAAGGAACTTTGCAAATTCTGAGCAACACTGTTTTTACTTCCATCTCCTTCTCTGAGGTGTTGCCATCAAAAGCGAGCACACCCAGAAAGGAGAAGATAAGGGCATTCAGCAATTGGCTACAAGGTTGGTGCAGCTGGATGGGGTTCGCCTGAATAAGTGACTGGTGCCGTACATGGGAGGAGGGAGGGGCTGTATGCCCAAGACAGGCTGCACTTGAGCTCTTCTGGGGCAGCTGCACTAAAGAGTAAACTGGGGAAATTCATGGCATGGGTTCATTTAAACTAAATAAGAGGGGTGAGCTAAGGACAGGCCATCCTTACGTGAGGCAAACAGAGGGCTATCAGCCTCCTCCCAAAATCATAACACTCATTAAGGGAACACTTAGCAGCAGGGAAGGACAGGATGGAGGGCTACATGTTGGAGGGCTTTAGTTGCAAATGCCAGGAGCCTGGGGAACAAATGGGAGAACTGGAGGCCACCATGATGGAGGAGAACCTAGACATTGTAGCAGTGAGTGAGACTTGGTGGAATGAGGCACTCACGCCTGGGAGGACGGTGATCCCAGGGTATTGGTTGTTTAGGAAAGACCGGGAGGGAAGGGGCGTGGCATTATATAGTGGGGAAGGGACTGGGGCCATGGAAGGGCAGGATGAGGAGGGGGAAACAGAGATAATGTGGGTCATCCTAGACAGGAACAGGGGAAAACCTGCATGTTGGGGTAGATCTAGGCCTCCATGTAGGGAGAGGAAGGGGATAGACACTTGTAGAATCAGTAGCGAGGATGGCATAGAAAGGAGAAATTGTGCTAGTTGGGGACTTAAACCTTCCGGACATCAACTGAGAGATCCAGACAGCAATCTCTGCAGGAGCAGGGGCATCTTAGAGGCTCTTCAGGGCATATTCCTGCAACAAAGGGTCAGTGAGCCCACTAGGGGTGTAAACCTGTTGGATGTGGTCTCACAAGCGGGAACAGTGTGGAGGAGGTGGAGGTGGAGGTGGGGGAAGAGCTTGGCACCAGTGACCACAGGGCTGTCAGGTTCAGGGTGAGAGCGGCAGGAGAGGATTAGGACAAGAACCAAGGTAATGGACTTCAGAAAGGCTGTCTTTCATGGAATGAGGAATGTAGTTGGGGAAGAAATGATGAGGATAGGGATGTGCAGGGGTGGAGGAACTATGGGTAGCCATCAAGAGAGGGTATTTAAAGCCATGGACTCATGTATAAGAAGGGTAAGAAGAATAGAAGACAGAAAAGACCTCTGTGGTTCACTAGAGAGGTGGAGTTAGGGGTCAAGGAGAAGACTAGAGCATTCAAGAGGTACAGGAGGACACAAAAGGATGAGGACAGGAAACCTACAGGAAAAAAGAAAGGAGGCTAGGCAAAAGATAAGGAGGGTTAAGGAGGCCACTGAGGAGAGGATAGTGAAGAGGCAGGAGGAGTAGGGGAACAGAACCTTCTTTAGGTACGTTGGAGAAAGGAGGAGGGCACAGCATGGATTGGAAGGATAAGGGGAAAGTGGAACAATACTGGAAGAGGACTTTGAAAAAGCAGAGGCATTAAACAGCTATTGCCTCAATCTTCACGGAGGAAAGGGAGGGTAGGGGACCAAGAAGGGGTGGGAGGGTGACAGCCACAGGCAGGTGACTGTGGCAGAACTCACTGCTGAAGGAGTAAGGGAAGAGCTGGGTAGACTTCTAGAGTCAGACAAGACAATGGGGCCTGATGGAATACACCCAAGGGTTCTCAAGGAGATGAAGGATGAACTGGCACTGCATTTAGCGAAGTTGTTTAACTTGTCCTTGGTCACAGGGGTGTTGCCAATGGACTGGAAGAGGGCAGAGGTGGTCACACTACATAGGGGGTGCGGAAGGATGGCGTCAAAACTACTGTCCTATTAGTCTTACCTTGGTGGTGGGGAAGGTAATGGAAACACTACTTAAGATCAGGTTGATAGAATACTTGGAGATGAATGGCTTGCAGGATGACAGGCAGCACAGCTTCACCAAGGAAGGTCCTGTCTGACTAACTTGATAGCGTTTTACAATGGGGTGACACAGATAGTGGACCAGGAAGGAGCAGTGGAGGTGGCCCATCTGGATTTCAATAAGGCCTTCAACACTGTTCCACATGGTGGGATGGTACATAAGCTGGACAGGCTAGAGGTAGACAACAGGATCACCAGGTGGCGGAAAACTGGTTGAAGGGAAGGAGTCAGACAGGTGGTGGTAAATGGGACACATTCCAGGGAATAGGTGGTGACCAGTGGTGTGCCACAGGGGTCAGTAATAGGACCAATACTCTT
The DNA here is from genome assembly GCA_016271365.2 of Neoceratodus forsteri. Lineage (NCBI taxonomy): Eukaryota > Metazoa > Chordata > Ceratodontiformes > Ceratodontidae > Neoceratodus > Neoceratodus forsteri. Next base: position 117,104,835 of record JADMNL010000024.1, on the reverse strand, counting down.
TTAACATCTATGTTAGTGACCTAGCAAGGGGCTGGAGGGACAGGTGTGCCTGTTTGCAGATGATACAAAGGTCTGCAATAGGGTGGATTCACCTAGTGGGGTGCAAGCCATGAGGCGGGACCTGGAGAGACTAGAGAGGTGGTCTGACACCTGGAAATTGAAGTTTAGTACACAAAAGTGCCATGCTGATGCACCTGGGGAGGAAGAATAGAGGGAAACTTACTCCCTTGGGGGGTTGGTGATTAAGAAGAAGGAAACAGAAAGGACCTGGGGATTATGGTATTGTGTGTGACCTCCAGGTGGGCAGCCAGTGTAGCAGGGCCATGGGAAAGGCAAATGGAATGTTGGCCTGCATTGTGAGGGGTTTTAATAGCAGGAAGAGGGAGGTGCTAATGCCATTATACAGAACCATGGTTAGCCAAGCATTTGGAGTAGGCGGGTGCAGTTCTGAGGCCCCACCTACGAAGAGATGTTGAGCTGATTGAGAGGGTGCAGAGAAGGGCAAACCAAAATGGTATAAGGGATGCAGAATGTACTCTATGAGAGAAGATTGAGAGGGCTGAATTTGTACCCTCTGGAGACTAGGAGGGAGAGGGGGACATGATTGAGACCTTTAAGTATCTGAAGAAATAAATAAGGTAGAGGGTAACAGCTTGTTCCAAATTGAAGAAGGGAGTGAACACGAGGCACATAGCCTCAAACTGGATGGTGGGCAATACAGAAGTAATGTCAGAGGCAGTTTTACGGAGAGGGTGGTGGAGGCCTGGAACAAGCTGCTGGAGGAGGTAGTGGCAGCTGAAACGGTGGAGGGGTTCAAGAGGGCTTGGGATAGATTTAGGGGTTGGGAAAGAGGGTGGAAACATAACAGAAGGGAGAAGGTAGGGTGTTGGGCAGACTAGATGGGCGTGGTGCCTTTCTCTGCCATCACATTTCTGTGCATCTGTGTAAAGTAAAGATGTAGAGAAGGTTGACTGCTTTGTTAACTTTTTAATGGCTCTAAAAGCATTGCTGAGACAGGGGTTGCTCTTTTAGATTTATGGGAGATGAAAGGTATATAAAGTCAGTGAGCTATAGGTTTAAGCAATGTCGATTCTAATGACATCCATATAGGAAGGTGGGTGGCATCTCCAACTTCAGGGAGCAAAAGGGCAGCACACTGTTTAAACATAAAAGCCCACTGATACCATTCCCAAAGAAAAGACCTAAACCTCCTAACTCATATGGAGCTCTAAGTTTGCCTAGACTCAATCTGGGGTGTTTAGTACCCCATACAAAATTTCTGATCGTAGAGTTGAGTTTACTCATCAGTCTTTTAGGTAGCAAAGCAGGAATATTCTGGAAAAGATAAAATATCTTAGGGGCAATGATCATTCTGACTGAGTTCACTTTACCCCAAATGGAAAGACTGAGGTAATCCCATCTATTCAAATCCTGTTCTATGGTGCTGAAATAATGGAAGATAATTTATGTCCATTAATGAGTCCAAATTAGTAGAAATTTGCAATCCTAAATAGGTTATCTGATTTCACCCATTTATTGTCAAAGATTTCTTTTAGGTTTCTTAGAACATAAGGCGTAGGGTTCAGGCGAGAGCCTGAGATTTGTCCCAGTTAACTTGGAGACCTGAAATGGAACCAAAATCCCTAAGAAGTGTTTTAAGAGCTTTATAAGACTGAACAGGCTTAAAGAGAGTTAGAAGTAAATCATCTGCAAATGCAAATGTCTTATGGACATAATTATTTGTTTTGTTGCCAGATATTGTGGGTGATCATCAACAGCTGTAATCGGGGCTCCATATCCAGGATAAAAGATGCAGGGGATAAAGGACGGCCTTGTCTGGTTCCACAGGCCAAAGGAGATTGAGTCAGATTTTATTCCATTTGAGGGGATTTGGGCCGATGAGTTATTATATAATAGTGAGACCCAAGAATTGTAAATATTACCACAACCAAAATGTTTTAGGGCTAGAAACATATATTCCCATGCAAGGGAATCAAATGCTTTAAATAGATCCAGAGAAAAACTAAGTAGGGTTCTTTGGCCTTATTGGCCATCTACATCACATTAATCAGTCTTCTGACACAGTCAGCTCCAGATCTACCATGTATAAAGACTACCTCTTCCTTCCCAATAAGGTCACATATTACAGCCTGGATTCTAGCCATTAGTACTTTAGCTGATATTTTGCAATCAGAGTTCTTCATTGAAATAGGACGGTAACTATCACAAAGCAGTGGATCTTTATTTTTTATAAATAAGAGTAACTAGGGCCTGGGTGAGTGTTTTGGGAAGGATTTTTGATCAAAAGCCTCAAGATATATATTAAACAAAAGAGTAGATAGCTTTGAATTTAATACTTATAGAATTCTCCTGGGAGCCCATCGATACTGGGTCTTATTACTAGGAAGTGAGTCAATAGCCGAGAAATTTTCTCTAAGGACAATTCTTTGTCAAGCTGCTTTTAACTTTCTATAGCAAGCTTAGGGGTATTGGTGCCTGCCAAGAAAACACAATACTTTATCAGTATCAATCTGTTTCTGATCATATACTTGAACATAGAAGTCTCTAAATATTCTGTTGATTTCATTACTGTTGTTTACTACCTGCCCAGTTGAACTTTGAATGCCGGGATAATATTTTAATCCTGTAATTTTTTAATCGGTGAGCAAGTAGTTTTCCAGCTTTTCACCCGATTCCCAATACCCTTGCTTAGTACAAAAAGGCATACTCAGCTTGAGCAGAAAGTAATTTGTTTATGTCATATTTGATTAGTGCAATTTCATAAAGGAGTTTTATCTAATAATCTGACAATTTTGCACAACATTCCAGATTTCTAAGTTTGGTCTGCTTTTCTTCCAACATTTTAGCCATCTCTTTTTCCTAGAGGCCGAATAACTTATTATTCTGCCATGAATAAATGCCTTATAGGCTTCCCAAAGGCAGGCAAAGCTAACTTCTTCATTATCATTCGTCAAGAAGTACTCATTTGTTTTTAGTAAGCCAATCGGAAAATTTCTTATCTTTTAAGAGGGAAGTATTCATCCTCCATCTAAACTCCTTTGGCTGTCCAGAACTCAAGACTACATCTAGTGAGATCAGGGCATGATCTGACATGACTATATTATCAATTTCAGCACCAAGTACTGAATTAACTAGGTCAGCTGAAACACAAAAAGTCCAAATGACTATAAGCGGAGTGATGATTAGAAAAAGGTAAAATTTTTTTCTTGAGGGTGGATCAGCTCCAGATATCAAATAGGGATAGACCACTTAACAAATCATTTAGAGCTTTACAGTCTTTAGAAAGTGTCAAAGATGGTTTAGGGGGCTTCTAGCTAATAGAGGATCAAAACTTCTTTGGAATCTCCTCCTAAAATTAAATTATGAGTAGAAAAGTTAGAAAGTGATTTGTAAATTGAATCAAAAAATTCAGCTTGAGACGAATTGGGAGCATAAATATTACAAATCACTACCTGTAGTCCATCAAGTAAACCCCTCAAAATCTGAATCGGCAATGTGCAATGTTTTAACAAAATTAATTCCCTTTTTATAAGAATTGCAGTACTTTTTTTTGCAATTGTATGAACTAAATTCCACTTGTGATACCCATGATCTAGCAAGTTTAGTGGATTCAGCAGCATCTAGATGGGTTTCCTGTAACAAAGCAATATGTAGTTTTTGTTGAGATATGACAATTTTTTTGCTTTTAATGGGAGACCCTAAACCATTACCATTCCAGAAAACTATTCTAAATGGCTTCATGCTTAGATACCCAGATACTGACAGCAGGAAGTAAAATGCAAGGTAACTAGGTCTGAGTGTAAACTATTATTCCTTGACTATATGAGATAAACAGGAAAAGTAATGCTATATATATATATATATATATATATATATATATATATATACAAAAAAGGGAGTGAAAAAAACAGAACTCTATAACTAAAGTATACTATCCCCAGTGAACAAGTAACACTTTTAAACAATATAGACCAATAAAATGCACAGTTTATGTCTGCTTGGATTAAGATTTAAAAAGCAGTGAGTAATTATGAGAACAGAGAAGTTATATCTTAGAATTCTAAAATGATCTATAACTAGAATTAATTTATTTAAACTAACAACACTATAAAAAGAACAGTAGGATGTAGTCTACTGTGTAACCAGGTAAGTCCACTGGATAAATATCCCAGGCAGCACTGGTTCAGTTAGATCAAACGTCTTTGATCTTGTCTTTAGAGTGAGGTGATCCTTCCCAAGTGCTTGTAGTAGGTGACATTGCCTTTTATTAACTAATTAGGAATATATATTTTTTCCCCATCATATCATTAAATTGCAATAAGAGGGACTGACACCAATGTAACCTGAGGTATGCTAGTGTAACCAAACAATTTTAATAAGATGACCAGGTGATGCACAAACATGACAAGTACAGCAAGAATAACGACAGAGCCCACTATATAGTTCTAGAGGCTGATTGTTAAGATAAACACAGAGTAAGTGAGAACCTGGTATATCACATGACTAAGTCTATTTAAACAGACACTGTAGATTCAAGCTCATAATGGCACCTGAAGTCCAGTTTATCCATCAAAACCGTAATAAAATGGCCATAAGAACCCGAAAGAAAAAAAAGGTTTTGCTGCACAGCCATGATGTGTTCAAACCATTCACAGTTATCTGATAACTAACTGGTAATCTGGACAGCAGTGGCAACCATACACTTCTGATCATACAGCAGCCTCTCTTTTTCCTTCTTCACAGCACTTGCAATTTTTAGATCAAAGCCACCTTATAAAACCAGGAATAGAGGAGGGAAAGAGATCAACAGTTATCAGACATAGTTAAATCCAAACAACAAAAATCCAAACCGCAAAATGGGAGAGGGACAACATAAAACCACATAACAACTAGGAAATCAACATGAATATATGATGCTTAGGTATGCTAAGTAACCTAATAAATCATTGTATCCACTGTGACTATCAGTATAGCCATATCTCACTGCAAATAGTGGATACAAAGGATACAAAAAAACAAAAAGCTGATATTATCAGCAAATTAATTGCATATGCATCCTCACCTGAGTACAAGCATTATGAAGCATGTTCTAGAAGTGAGATAGGAAAAGTAATAACAGCCCTTTTTGGATACTTTCCTGGTAATATTAAGGCTTAGTAGACAAATCTACCACAAATCTACCACAGTGAAAAGTAAAACTCCACAGTCCCACGCTAAGTCAAATCATCACGAATCCATAAGTACACAGGAAGAGGAAATTAAGCTGGAGCAATTTGTGGGTCAGCACCACCCATAATGCCTGAATTATTAGTTCTGTGTGAGGGAGCAGGAGTGTTTGTAACACTGCGAGCTTGTATAGCCATTTTCTGCCCAATGAACAGTTCTGGGGAATTCGGGTTGAGGAATGATTACTCTCCTTACTGCGGAAGCATTTTTAGAGTTATTTTGTAAATTAGCAGGTTGGGGAATGCTAGAAAGGTGAGCTGAAGGTCTGGTTTTCCTTTGTATCTCTCTTCCCCAGGATGATCTTTTGGGTTCATGAACAGCCTCTGAAAGCAGGTAAGGGTTGTAAATTCAAGGATTTTAGAAGGAGGAGACTGCCTTGGGCCTTCATCTCGAGGAAGTTCAGTGGATGGAATGTTTGGAATCTGCTCGAGTGCTGGTTCCTTGAGATTCTGACCTGTGAAGCCCTCGAGGACCATTTGAATGTGGGCGGTTGTAGGGTTTAACTGCAGGATTAAAAAATGAAAGTCTTTGAAGGCTTGAATGAAACCCCAAACGTCACTTACAGTAGAGCATTTAATTAAGTTCTCTTCTGGATCCTGAATAATAAGCACCGCTGGGTATTTAAAGTAATATTTCAGTCCAAAGTCCCTTAATTGCTGTTTAGCTTCAAAGAATTCTTTTCTTTTGGTCACAACCTCCATAGAAAGTCCTGAAATAATAGAATACATTTGCTTCTCCATTTCAGCAGTTTCCTTTCCTTAGCAAGTCTCATGACATCCTCCTTGTCAGTGTATCTTAAAAGTAGGCAATAATAGGTCTTGGCGCTGATTTGGTGGTTTAGGACCTAATGATCTGTGAGCCCGTTGTATATCAAGGGGTTGGGGCCACTGGAAACCTAATAGATCCGGGAGAAAACTTTGTAGAAAGAAATCATGTTTTACCTTCAGCTCCCTCGGTACACCTAGAATTCTGACATTGTTTCTGCAACCTCTGTTTTCTAGGTCATCAACTTTGGGATAAGAATGACAAATGTTCAGATTGACGTTGGGTCAGTTGATCAAGATAACATACCGTCGAGGTTAATTCGGATATTTTTTTACTGTTTAATTCAATATGTGCCCCCATCTCCACGTTCTGTTTTGAAAGAGTTCGTAGATTGCATGACCTCTGACAGCCCGATTTTTATTTCTGACAGTATTTCTTTTATTTGTTTTATATCTCCTTTTGTGGCAAAGTTCTCCTGGAGCCCATTTGAATTAATACAGTTCGATTTAGTGTCCGGGGAGGCGCAGTGACGAGGGCCTTCCATTCGGCATGTCAGGTAGAAGTTTGACCTTACAAATCAAATTTAAAATAAAAATAGAAAAGCAACTAAAGTCATGTAGTAGCAATTTCTTTTAAATAAACTATAATATTCCATTACAACCAAATATTTAGCAAGAATAGGCATAAATCACTTAAAATAGGGAAGATCACCGTGGAGCTCACAGACCTCGCGACCATCTTTCGTAAGTGCCGGCATGTGCCCCCAGCTGGGAGAACCTTGATGGCCCCACCACATGGGGTAGCTGTAGAGGAATGGGAGGTAAGGGAACAAGCCCCAGAGACAGGGTGGGTATGACTGGAGGAACCTCGAAAGCCCATCACAGGGGTTAACCAGTGGAGGAATGGAGTAAGGGAACAAGTCCTGGAGGTAGTGGGTAATTGGAGTAACCCAGAGGCCCCACCCACAGGTTAACTGTGGAGGAATGAAGGTAAGAGAGCAAGCCCCAGAGACAGTGGGGGATAGGGCTGGGGAATCGGCCACAGATAGAGGCAGGTTGGGGAGAAAAATAAAAGTAAACATATAGGAAACTTTATGAAGATTTGGACCCAACACACTGTGGAAATAGAACTTCTCTAGGTGTAGTTTTTTAATCCATTGTTTCTGCACCTTCGGTCTCTGCTGCACAGTCCCTCCCCCAGCCCATCACTGATCTTCTCATGTTCTTACAAGAGGTCTACCACTTAACTAGGACCACTAAAGGGTGAATGGCCTGCCATGTCACTCATTCATGAGCCTGTGGGAGTCCTGGCATTGGCCCCTAGTGGACGGGTTTTTCTCAATTTCCTCCCAAAGGTATTGGTTTACAGTGAAGCACACTCATGAAAATGGTGGTGTGCATACATGCATAGTGTCCAGTGGCTGCACACACATGAAAATGGTGGTGTGCATACATGCATGGTGTCCAGTGGCTGCACATGGATGAACATGGGGTGGTCAGACATGGCATCCAGCAGCTGACACACACATAAACATGGTGGTGTGCATACATGCATAGTGTTCATTGGCTGCAAATGGATGAACATGGGGTGGGCAAGCATGATGCACAGTGGCTGCACACACATGAACATGGTGGTGTGCATACATGCATGGTGTCCAGTGGCTGCACATGGATGAACATGGGGTGGTCAAGCATGGCACCCAGCAACTGCACCCACATGAACATGGTGCTATGCATACATGCATGGTGTCCAGTGACTGCACATGGATGAACATGGGGTTGGCAATCATGGTGTCCAGTGGCTGCACACACATGAACATGATGGTGTACATGCAAGCATGGCATCCAGTGGCAGCTTCTTCCCGATCTGTTTGCACTGGCTGTGCTACAACCTGGCCTCCACTAGGTGGCAGTCAAGCAGTGGCATGCAGTGTTGCCCCACCACCCAAAGGGAGAGAGCCATCTCTGAGATGCTCAATCCTCCCTTCCTGAAGCTTGCTTCCAAGCAGCCTGATGTCATTCTTGAATCTGGGTTGCCAGTGTGACAAGGAATAATTTTATCAGTGTGTTACTGGGCGGTTTTATTTGTGCAGTTTAACTACGATTTAGCTCCACAGAATATTCCTTAAAAACTCACAGAGGCTTAGGTGGTCAGGTAGCAAATGTGCATTGGCACATAGGTGCCAGTGTCATGGAAACCAGCGCAAAACACCATATACACCATGCAGAAAGGAAGTGTGGATGCGCACCACTATCAGCGGCATTTCTGAAAAACCCACATTTACTCATGTTGATGCCCATCAACAACATAAGATAGGTGTTTTCAGTGAGTAACAGTGGGTCTCATTTGACACATCTTAAGGGGCTGCAGTGACATCAAGAAGTCCTGAACACTAATGTCCATAACACATACCTAACCACGCTATAATTAATGGTCTCCCCTTTTCCCATTGGAAGGCCGTGCGTAATTTGGCATTATAAAGGAGTGTTTATAATGGCAAACACGAGCTTCCAACTTCCTGGTTTCTTGCTTGTCGCCCACCAGTTTGTCCCCTCATGCCGCTTGCCTCTGCGCCACTTTCATCTTCGTGAAACTCAGCCTCCACGTCATAGGAATTTGGCGGTAGGTTTTTAAAAACTGATATTTTCCAAATACAGAGGACACCAGAACAGCTGAAAACAAAAAAATCTGCCAGGCTGCTGACAAAAAATGGACCAGGGCGTGGCAGCACCAGAACATCGGGGAACATCCTGTATTTTTATATCATTGCGTGGTGAAAAGCGGAGACCCAACAATTATATAAAAATAAAATATAGAGGTGCTGTGTATTAAAACTCGAAGTTTACACACCCCTTGAGGAATTAGATGCTTTCCATAAGTTTATGTAGCATCTAACCCTCGGCGAGTGTGTAAACTTCTACACACAGCACCCCATACTTTATTCTATATGTAATGCCCCAAAGTTGGGGCACCACAGTAAAACTTAGAAGCAATAAATCTATAAGGGTTACAGGTAACCAGGGTGTCTGCTGTAGGTGTGGACTGCAGGGTACAGTCCAAAGGGCCCCTCAAACATTAATTCCCTCCTTGTAAGTGGAAACCATGGTAAAAGATAGAAAAGTACCCTGTCCACTAAAAACACTGTCAAAAGAGTAGATTTTGTTGTAGCTCTTGAAACAATGGTCTGGATGGAATGTTGTACTGATCTGCTCATGCACAGCGTTCCACTCTAGCCATTCCAGAACTAGAAGGCTTTTAAGTTGAAATTTGTTATTCATTTTAGAGTCAGTTCCTGGACAGCTACAGAGGAGAGAGGATGCAGCAAGTCAAGGGGACAGGTAAAACTTACCTCGGGTTGAAGCTTCCCGTAGGACTTGCCTGCATGCCTGCTCTGCCTCCAGTGCCCGAAAATCCTTCTGCTGCAGTGTGGCATGGTCGGTGGTGCCATCGGGCATCACAAAGAAAGAGAAGCCATCCGGTTCGGCTGCTTGAGCTGTGAGCCCCGTCATTTGTATTTTATTTAAATTTAAATGTTTTCCCTGTCCTTTGTCAGCGGCTATTCCCAGATCCGCATCGCCTGTCAACTGTCAGAGGCTCCTGAGCTGTCCCAATCATGCCTGTAGCCCTCCCACTACCAGAATACCCCGCCTCCTGATCATGGTCCCAGAAGCCAGGAGAGTGGTGAGTTGTGGCAACACCTGATTTGTGCCATCCACCTAAAGATTTAACAGAGACTGTGGTTCTGTTTGTTTAAAGTCTGATAGGTGCCTAGAGAAGCAGCTGTGTGCCGCAGGGAGATCGGGGTGTGAGGACCTCTGTTTAATTATTCAAGAGGGCAGGACATAGTGATGCCACGGGAGGAACAACAGCTGAGGCCAGATAGGGGACCTTCTAATATTAAGCAGAAGGGTTGGAAATAGGAAGGAGACAAGGGACCAGAGTGACAGCAGGCTCAGAAAGCCAGGGAATTTAAGGGCACCAGTCCCAGTACAGTAAACGGCACTAGGCTCGTGGTAATAAAGGGTACCAGGTCCAGTCAAGTAAAGGACACCAGGCCAGTGGTAGTAAAGGGCTCCAGGCCCAGTAAAGTAAAGGGCAGCCAGGCCCGTAGTAGTAAAGGGAACCAGGCCCAGTAAAGTGGAGGGCATCCCGACCCATTGGGAATAGGGCAGCCAGGCCCACTGTATCGAGGGCAGCAGGCTTAATGGCAATTAGTATAACCAGGCTAAGCAGCTGGGGTAATTATATTAAAGTGCTCAGGGTAGCCAGATCCTAAGTCAGATCCCAAGAGGAATAGGGTCCAACTAAGCGGTGCTTAAGCACACAACCTGTTATGAAGTGATTATCAGCTGTTGTACTTTTCTACAAACTTATAGTCCTCCAGCATCTCAAGTGTTGTGTTTATTGCATGAAGCACCAAGACAATATTGTAAAATATTAGGATTGTGGTCATTTGCCCTGGAATTGAACAATTGCCCGGATTGTTGCAATGTGCCCCTGCTCCTTCAAGTGCCCTGCCAATGAACAATTACCCCGGATTGTTGCAATCTGCCCCAGCTCCAGGCAAATTGCCCTTACTAGTGGAAAAATTGCCCCGGATTGTTGCAATTTACTCCTGCTCCAGGCAGATCACCCTGAAAGTGAACATTCCAGTGTATCGTACTAAAAGAAGTACCATTGTGCAGTATCAGGTCTGTGATTCAGTGTTTAGCCTCCATCAACTCTTCACCATAGCCATTTTCAGCCAGCAGAAGACTTCAGCATCTTCTTGCACTTTTGTCCTCCGTAGTCGAAATCAACATCCTTTAAAGAGTCGCAGCCTCCAGTTCCTGAGCATCTTGGATAGAGAGGACTGGAAAGTACCTCATCCATTTCTCCCAGGCCCGCGGAGACAAGTCCATCGTAGCCAAGAGTGTTCGTGGTCGCTGTTTTCTTATCTTTGTTCTTCAGCCTCGTGGAACTCTGATCTTCATCTTTGATTCCTTCCTGCTTGTTTTGTCCTGCTTCACCAGTGCAATCCTCAGGATAGCAGCTGAGTTTGGTGGTCCTCCAAGCAGATCTGTTGCCACAGCAGCTCAGCAGTGTCTTCTTCGTCCTTGGTAGTCCTCCTAGTGGATTCTTCACTAAGTCCAGTGTTCTTTTGGCAGCCCTAGTCAAGGGTAGGTGTCAGGAAAACCTGCAGCAGTTCTTCTTCATCCTTGGCAGCCCTGGTGAGGGTTAGTGCTGAGGAGAAAGCAGCAGATTCCTTCTCTTGTGGCAATCCTGCAGGTGGATTCCTTTGCCACATTCTGGTTCTTCACCCTTGGCAGTGCAGTTCAAGGGTTTTGTGCCAAGAAACAGCACTACCCCAAGTCAGTCAGTTCGTGCTCTTGTATTCTGGCAACCCTAGAGATGGGTTGGCCAACGCTCTGTGGTCTGTTTACCAATCTCTCCATTCCCTTTTGCAATCTCTCATAGGTTTTCTGGTGAGCTTGGCTCCAAGCAGGAGTTCTCCTTCCTCTTACCCCTACTCTTCAATTGTACATGAAGACGATAGACACCTCCATCTAATAGACTCTGAGAGTGTGATACTGTTTGACGATTGTACACTGAATGCTTGTTACATGGTATGATAAAGTAATAAGTTTTACTCTTGATGCGTAGGACTCTTAATAGGGTGTTTCAAAGTGATAAGAATATTATAGAGTGGCCTTAAGCTGAGGTGAATACTACAGGGTGGCCTTAGGCCAAAGTACCTATAGAGTATAACAAGTAGAGTGATTAGAGTGTTAGTTGCCACCTATAAGAGTTATTCCCGACTTTGCCTTGTAACCGTGTCTACCTTCCCTGGTATAAATAAAAGCTTGCTGGGCATCAAACTTCAGATTGTCTCCTGCCTCTCCTTAAAGGGTGTTTCCTTTCACCAACCTTATTTGGACCACAGCGTTGTCTCTCCAGTCCACCTGCTTGAGGTGACGCTGGGTGTGCAGCTGGGACAGGTTATCTTTGAGGTCAGCACCCAGTTGATAAGATCACCACATTGTAAAAACAAATATTTGGCGTAGTCGGCAGGATTTCAATTTATGGAGTCTAAAGTCAGAGCTTCTGGAGTCAAGATGCAAGCAACACCAGGCTGTGGTAGTGGAATGTCTGGAGGGATAACTCATCTATTGGCAATGGAGAAATAGAAACTGGGATGGAGAACAGAGAAAACATACCTCCATCACCCCTCACGATGCCATATTACTTGGCACCGTGGCTTCCCCAGTTCACGGGACAGAAGGAGCGGAAATAGAGCAAGCAGTTTAGGAGTTCAAACCTAAAATGCAGGCCATGTTCGATTGTATCAGTTTCCGGAAAGACAGAAGGCAGAGATACTTATTGGACAGTTAAAAGGGCTGCCCACAGAGAGTGCAATCATGGCATGCAGGTGCAAAGACTACAGCTGACCAAATCTTGCAGAATTTGCAGCAAATATTTGACACTTGCACCGTGTTCATCTCAAATGAAATTTTTACCTCAAATGCAAAGACCTCAGGAGACCCTTAGGGAGTATGCTTTAATCTTCCAAGAGCTACTGAGAGCAATTGAAAGCGTGGATGCTCAAGAGATCATGGATCCAGATTAGTGCTAACAGAAAAGTTTGTGGAAGGGGCATACGGTGAAGCTCTGAGCAGGGAACTGAGAATGTTACAGCTCCAAGACCTGGATGCGGACTTCCTAGATTTCAAGGAAAAAGCCATAAAGGTGCTAGGATCAAGTTAAGCGGGAAAAGATGTGGTGTTCTAACCACAGATGGTGATACCTCTGAGTGCAGCTTGGCGGAGTATCCGATAGAAGATCAGCATGAGAAGGTCCATGGCGCAGTCAGCCAACAAGTAAGGAACTGCCAGGCAAAGAGTGGATGTATGGTGAGAATCACAAGTGAACACCCACGTTATCTCGCAGACACCAGACCCTTGTGCAGGCAAATGGCACAAGCACCAGTTATCTATAGCTAACACCTCGCATCAAAACTCAGACTTGTTGGAGCAAATAGCTACTTTGACAGAGCTATGACAGAAGGTGTCAGGAGGTCAAGAGGCTCAAGAGGGCTGGAGAAGAAAGCTGCCCAGATGCCAGATGAATGAGGAAGATGGTTCAATGAACTCCAGTACAGAAGAAGAGGAGAAGAAAGGCGCCTTACTGATCAATTTGACCATCAGGGTAGGCCAATATGTAGTAAATGTGGAGTTAGTGGTCAAATTGCAAGGTGGTGCCAGCAGCCTCAGAACCTGTGGTGGCTTTAAACAGGGAATTTTGGGGGCGTGGACCGATCCTCAGAGAGTGTTCAATCAGGTACAAGCCCAGTAATGAACCGATCCAATTTCATTGGAAGGCCAACCATTCCAATGCATGTGGATGGAACTGAGTTAATGGCTTTGTTAGACACTGGATCTCAAGTCACCACCATGCAGGGGCAGTATTTTAGCCAATATTGGAAGACAGAAGATCTTCAGCCACTGCCTAAGTCATGAATAATGTTAATTGCCAATAATGGAGCCAAAGTTCCTTACTTAGGATGCTTAGAAGCAAGCATCCAGCTGGGAAAAATGTGCAAGAAGGTCAAGGGATCATCATCAGTGAGGCAGAAAGTGATAGCTTACCACCACTTATCCTTGGGAGGAATTTTCTTCAGCACTGTCTGGAAAACTTAGTACAGGTTTTACTAACCCAAGCAAAGAGGTCTTCATGTGTTGAGAGGAGCTCTGCAACAAACCATATCGCCTGGTTCCAATGTCACCAATGATTTGGCGAGCAGCACTGGCGAAATTGGGAAAGTTTGAGTTTCCGATGCCCGACCTGTCATTCTGAAGTCAGATACTGAGACTACCCTGTGACATAAGGCTAAAGTAGGACCTCATGGCCAGGATTATGATCTCTTGGTTGAACCATGCCTGACAAAAGGAGGAGCCCATATTGCTGGCTAGAAGTGTGGCTATGGTTACCAAAGGAAGGATCCCTGTGCGAGTCATTAACTATGGGAATCATGATGTATGACTCCATAGAAACCAGCCAGTGGCTCAGCTGCATTCTGTATCTTTGCAGGATATTGTGGAACCAGAAAATGAAGTTCATGAGATTACCAAGATACCAGACATCAGAGGAGAAGAAGGAGAGACCCGTGTGACTCCAACATACCCAAATGGATATGAGATTAACCTGGGTAACCCCAAAACCATGGTGCAACAGAAAAGGATGTTATCCAAGTTTTTGAAGAACCAGGAAGCTTGACATGACCCCTGACTTTGGGTTGGCACAAAAGTACAGCATCACATCATACTCACTGCATCTACCCATCAGAGAGAGAGAGAGAGAGAGAGAGAGTTTTCAACGATTCCCCAACCATGTACCAGCCAGTAAAAGAAATGATTCAGATGATGAAGGAAGCCAAGGTGATAAAAGAAAGTCATGGTCCTTTGGCTGCTCCCATTGTCCTAGTTAATATGAAGGACAGAAAGATCCGGTTTGTGTTGCTTATCGGAAGTTGAACAGTAACGCATAAGATGCCTACCATTACCGAGAATAGAAAACTCTCTCACTGCCTTACAATCAGCTGCAATTTTCTCCACCCTGGATCTAACAGTGGTTATTGGCAAGTACCCATGGCTCTGGTAGACCAAAGAAGACTGCCTTTATTACATAGATGGGTTTGCCGAAGTCACCCGTATGCTCTTTGGGTTGTGCAGTGCCCCAGAAACATATCAGAGGCTGGTGGAGCGCTGCTTAGGAAGTCGGAATTTTGACATTTTACTATTGTACCTTGATGACATCATCATCTATTCCAAGAACCACCAAGAACATCTGCAACATTTAGATGAGGTTTTTACCCGACTAACCTGATACGGTTTTTAAAAAAACTTCCAAATTGTCATCTTTTACAAGTCTCGGGTGAATTATCTAGGTCACATCATGTCTGCCAACAGAGTGTCACTTGATCCAGAGAAACTAAAAGCAGTAAAAGACTGGCCAGTTCTCATAACAGTACAAAATGTCAGGAGATTCTTGGTTTTTGTTGGATATTACCGGCATTTTGTAAAGAACTTTTCCAAAATAGCCTTACCACTAAACAAACTCCTCAGAGGAACGAGGCAGGACAAATACCCAAAAGCAACCAGTCAAATGGGCCAAAGAGCAACAAGAGGCTTTCAACCAACTGAAACAAATTCTTACCCTCGCACCTGTGCTGGTGTACCCTGATATTCCAAACCTTTCTGGCTGTACACAGACACAAGTAATAAAGTGCTAGGAGCAGTGTTAGCACAAGATCAAGAGGGCATTGGTGAGTCATAGCATATGTAAGCCATGTATTCAGAGGGTCAGAGAGAAATGATGCTCGGTACAGTTCATTTAAACTGGAATTTCTAGCCTTGGTCTGGGCAATAACTGAAAAGTTCAAATATTATCTAGCAGTCACTCCTTTTACCATGTTTACTGATAATAACCCACTGGCACACTTAACACAGCAAGACTGGAATTTCTGGAGCAGCGATGGGCTTCAAGACTAGCCAACTACCAGTTTTCTATGAGGTATTGTTCAGGCAGATCTAATACTAATGCGGATGCACCATCCAGAATGCCTAATCTGACAGAGAGTGAGATGGATGAAAGCATCTAGAGAATACAGAGATGCCACCTTTTCTTCAGGTACCCTCAGAAATCGTCCAGGCCTGTTGTCAAGTCAATGTATTGGAAGATGTAGAACCAGAGCGGAAGCCAGAATTTCTGGACCAGTTTGCAAAACAGAGTAACCTGTGGGTACAGTTGCAAAATCAAGACCCTGTAGTTAAGCAAATCAAGACATATCTCAGCAAAACAGAATATACCACTTCAAGAACAGGAAGATGGATCCAGAAGCCAAAATGTTATGGAGACACAGGACTCGTTTGACCATAAAAGACTCAAGCTCATTCATCAAACCCAAGACCCCACCACTCCTGTCAGATCTCCCAGACCATTGATCCTTAAAAGAGCACATCAGTAGTACTTGAGACATATCCGACCACTCTGGACACTTTGGTAATAAGAAGACAGAAGCTATAATTCTGCCTGGATTGGTGGTAGTTCAGGTGGATGTTAAAGATCCCATGGCACTTATTGAAAAGAGTAGGAATTTCCCGGTGTCTAGCCAAATTTCCCTCATTCACTAAAAATACCACCAACAGCTTAATCTGGTTTAAGGTCAGTTGGCATTCATCTGTATCCTTCCCCGGTCGTGCCTGAAAATAGGAAGGATTTGTCTAGTCACTTACCCGGTCAACAAAAGCTAAATAAATAAATAAATAATTAGAAAAAGATTTTATTGGATTGAGATGAGAAGTAGCGTTATTAAATGGTGCAAAGAATGCCCAACCTGCAGCCTAAAATGTCCCAATAAAAGCAACCAGAGAGCTCCTCTGCATCCTATAGTTAGTAAGGCACCTCTTGAATTAGTGGCTTTAGACCACCTCAAGCTAGAACCCAGTGCCAGTGGCGAACATAGGTTTTAACAAAGGTAGGTCATTAGTCCAAGTTCATGGTCATCAGTGCTGTTAAAAATTTATCTGCCAGAACCATTGCTGAGACATTTTAAAACTCTGTGTCTGTCCTTATGGATATCCAACCAAAATCTTGACTGATCAAGGAATTGCATTTGAATAGCAGCCCTTCAATGATCTCTGTACCTTGTATAGCAGTAAAAAATAAATAAAACTACTGCATACCACCCTCAGTGCAATGGACTATGTGAGTGAACAAATCAAACACTACTAGGAATGCTAAGAGCCCTTCCTGAATATAAATGTCCGTATTGGCCAGCATTACTTCCTGAACTTGCTTATTTGTACAACAATACAGTCCACTGTTCAACTGGATACACACCACTACCTAATGTTTGGTCACCATGCATGGATCTAGAACTTGAAGTTTAACCAAATGAATCACCTGTGACAGACTGGGTACAAGAACATAGCAAAGACTACAAGAAGCTAGTCAAGTTGTAAGTCAACGCATGGAACAAGTACAACTAAAAGAGGACAGGAAATGAGTTCTAATAGGAAGCTGTTTCTAATGTTATCACTTGCAGAAATAATATCCATAAGCCTGAATGATCCATAGCAACTGTACTTAAATAAAATGCAATATGAAAAACAGTATTTTGTATTGTTTTGATTTTATGGGCCGCATTCTGTTACAGTTCTCTTCACAGAATCAGTGATCTGAGTTTTAACTATGTCACAGTTTGAGCAAAGAACTCTAAGCATGGTTCTGATAGGATATTATACAATGGCAAATTTCCTGGACTCTGATTGGTCAGTGTGTGCCTGAGAGAGTGATGATATTACACAATAACATCACTGTGTTGATTTTAGGAGGATTATATGGATTTTTTTTTCAGAAGCAAAGATATACTGCCTCTCTAAAAGTCTACTAAAACATTTTTATTTTATTTTGTTTTGTATAACATCGAGCCATTGTATAATTGCAATAAGGCACTCCAAGGCCTCATGCTTCAACCTACCCCAGGAGTGATGTTATTACTGCGATAACACACACCTTGTCATGCCTTATTGCTTAAATAACTCACATTTAGCATTCTGTACTCAAATCATGACATAGTAAACACTCCAAATTACTGGTTCCATGAAGAGAACTATGCAGATTGTTGTCCATAAAAAGAAATAATTGAAAACACAGTTTTTCACATCAGTGTTTATTAAGGTACAGTTAAATATGGGTCATTTGGAGGAAAGTTTATCACTTCTCTTACTAGAAACATTACTAACTGCTGCCAATTAGCACACATTTCCTGTCTCCTTTAAGCAAAATGTGAGCTATGATGCTAAAGCCAATACAACCCTATTGCAGATTGGAGAATGAGTATTGCTAAGAAGAATTCAAGTGCCATAAATTAGCTACGAGATGGAAACAGAACTTTACTCATTGTTGAGATCCTCTACCCAGACTTATCCGTGTACAGAATTCAAAAAGAGACTGGTAGCAGCACAAAAATAGTGCATCAAAATCTTCTTAAATCTTGTGCCTTCAGAGACAGTGCTCTAACTGATGCTACGAAGACAGCTACGTCAGAGGAGAGGCAGGAGAACCCTACCAGCCAAGAAATGAAATGGATTTACAGCAAAGTGGCGTACAGAGCCTTGGGTTAGGCATTCACATGTACATTCAGATAATCGCCTTTGGCTAAACCAATAACAACGCCTAGAACCTCCTGATTTACCAGAACCAGCAGTTAGTCCTGTAGAAGCTTTTCAGCCACGTGCAGTGGCGTGAAAAATATTTGCCCCTTCCTGATTTTCTCTATTATTGTATATTTGTCACACTGGATGTTTCAGGTCTTTGGACAAAATATAATATTAGATAAAGGGAACCTGAGTGAACAAATAACACTTTTTTTTTACTTATTTCATTTATTTAATGAAAAAGTTAACCAACACCAACGGGCACTGTGTGAAAAAGTAATTGCCCCTAGTTAAATCAACCCAATTAAAGGGATAATTAGAGTCAGCTGATTGAACACAGCCAGGCTTGATTACAGCCAGCCCTGCTCAATATAAATCTCACTTATTTTGACCCTTACCATCAGAGTCACGTTGCCAGCACAAAGATTCAACAAGCACATTATGCCATGATCAAAGGAAGTTCCTGAAAAGATCAGAAAAAAATTTGTTGCCCTCTATCAGTCTGGAAAAGGTTACAAAGCTATTTTTAAGGCTCTGGGACTCCATCGAACCACAGTGAGAGCCATAATCTCAAATGGAGAACACTTGGAACAGTAGTGAATCTTCCAGGAGTGGCGGCCTGCAAAAATTACTCCAAGGCGCAGCATAAAATCATTCAGGAAGTCTCAAAGGATCCTAAAACAACATCCAAAGAACTGCAGGCTTCTCTTGCCTCAGCTAAGGTCAGTGTTCACGACACCACAATCAGAAAAGAGACTGGGCAAAAATGAGCTTCATGTGGTAAGGCGGAAACCACTGCTAACCAAGAAGAACATAAATGCTCGTCTCTCATTTGCCAAGAAGCACCTGGATGATCCACAAGCCTTTTGGGAAAATGTTCTATGGACAGATGAGTCCAAAGTGGAACTTTTGGATGACATGGATCCCATAATGTCTTGTGTAAAGCAAACACAGCATTCCACAGTAAGAACACCATACCAACAGTCAAACATGGTGGTGGTAGTGTGATGGTGTGGGGATGCTGCTGCTAAGGACCTGGATGACTTGCCATAATTAAAGGAACCATGAATTCTGCTCTGTACCAGAAAATTCTTAAGGAGAATGTCGGTCATCCTTCCGTCAGCTGAAGCTGAAGCGTAGTTGGGCCATGCAGCAAGACAATGATCCAAAACACAAAAGCAAGTCCACATCAGAATGGCTAAAAGAAGTAAAATTAAAGTTTTGAGTGGCCTAGTCAAAGTCCAGACTTAAACCCAATAGAGATGCTGTGGCAGGACCTGAAATGAGCAGGTCATGCTTGAAAACCTACCAAATGTTACTGAATTAAAGCAGTTCTGTGAGGAAGAGTGGTTAAAATTCCTCCACAGCGATGTGAAAGACTGATATTGAATTATAGGAAGTGTTTGGTTGCAGTCATTGCAGCTAAATGTGGCATAACCAGTTATTAAGTGTAGGGGCAATTACTTTTCACACAGTGCCAAGTTGGTGTTGGTTAACTTTTTCATTAAATAAGTGAAATTAAAAAAACAAGTGTTATTTGTTCACTCAGGTTCCCTTTATCTAATATTACATTTTCTCTAAAGACCTGAAAACATCCAGTGTGACAAATAATAATAGAGAAAATCAGGAAGGGGCAAATACTTTTCACGCCACTGTAGATCTCAGAGATGGAATTTGGTATACCTCCTAGAAGATACATTTTAGAAACTCTTCAAATAGCACCTTCCTTTCAGGGATAGTTCTGTTCGGAGTAATTCCCATGACACAGTCACTTAGCTAAGTAAATAAGAAAGTTTTCTGAAAGTTATAGATGTTTTAAGAATGTTTTAATTAAAGTACATAGAGGTCAAAGCAGAATGTTAAAGTGGTAAGAGATATTCTAAATGCCCATAGTAGTAATATTCAAGAAGTGTTATATAAATTGTTTAAAGGAATACATGAGGACAAGTATTTTTGGTGGGCCGAATCTGTAAAAGCCCCAAAGTTGAGGCACCACAGTAAAATTAGAAGCAATAAACCTATAGGGTTACAGGTGCCAGGATGCCTCCTGTAGGTGTGGGCTGCAGGGTACAGTCAAGGGCCCTCAAATATTAATTCCCTCCTTGTAAGTGGAAACCATGGTAAAGATAGAAAAAGTGCCTGTGCACTAAAAACACTGTCAAAAAATAGATTTTGCTGCAGCTCTTGAAACAATGGTCTGGATGAAATGTTGTGCTGAGCTCCTCATGCACAGCATTCCACTCCAACCATTCCAGAACTAGAAGGTTTTAAGTTCACATTTTTTATTCATTTAGAGTCAGTTCCTGGACAGCTGCAGAGGAGAGAGGATGCAGCAAGTCAGGGGACAGGTAAAGGGCTTACCTCGGGTTGAAGCCATTACATAGGACTTGCCTGCATGGCTGCTCTGCCTCCAGTGCCGAAGATCCCTCCTGCTGCGGTGTGGCATGGTTGGTGGTGCCATCGGGGCACCATGAAGAAAGAGAAGCCATCCAGTTCGGCCATTTGCACTGTAAGCCCTGTTATTTTGTTTTTTGTTTAAATTTATAAGTTTTCCCTGTCCATCAGTGGCGGCTATTCCAGAGCCGCATTACCATCCTGCCTGTCAGCTGTCAGAGCCCCTAAGCTGTTCCAATTGTGCCGTAGCCCTCCCACTGCCAGAATACCCCCACCTCCCGATCACGGTCCCAGAAGCCAGGACAGTGGTGAGTCAGCAGCTGTCCGCCTAAAGATTTAACAGACTGTGATTCTGTTTGTTTAAAGCACACAGTAGGCGCCTAGAGAAGCGGCTGAGCTCCACGGGAATATCAGGATGTGAGGACCTCTGTTTAATTATTCAAGGAAGGGTGGGACATAGCGACGCCATGGGAGGGCTACAGCTGAGGTCAGATAGGAGGACCTAATATTAAGCAGGAGGGTTGGGAATAGGGAGGAGGCGAGGGACCAGAGCGACAGCAGGCTCAAGCCTGGGGACTTTAAAAGGCACCAGACCCAGTACAGTAAAGGGCACAAGGTCCATGGTAGTAAAGGGCACCAGGCCCAGTAAAGTAAAGGCAGCCAGGCCCATAGCATTAAAGGGGCACCAAGCCCAGCAAAGTGAGGCATCCTGTCCCAATGGGAATAGGGCAGCCAGGCCCACTGTATCGAGGGCAGCAGGCTTAGTGGCAATTAGCACTTAACCAGGCTCGCAGCTGGGGTAATTATATTAAAGTGCTCTGGAGTTAGCAAGATCCTAACTAAGTCAGACCCCAAGAGGAAAGGGTCCAACGAATGGGTGCTAAGCACACAACCTGTTATGAAGTGATTATCTGCTGTTGTACTGTTTCTACAAACTGTCTATTACTAACATACTATTTGCCAGCAGATTAGGCCTTACAGTCCTCGAGTCTGCTGAACCTTAGATCCTTAGTTGGGTGCCGGGCCCTCCCATCCCTTGTGCTCCAGAAACCCTATCATCCATCCCACCCCCTGGGACAGGCCATCATCTGATATATCCACTTTCTGTGTCTGTCCCACCCTCTCTTGAAGCCCTCCACTGTGGATCTCTGAACCAGCTCACCAGGCAGTGCATTCAGGGTCCACCACCCTCTCAGTGAAAAACCTCATCCTCTTTCCCCCTCACCTTCCACCTTCCAACTTCAAACCATGCCCTCTGGTGATACCTCCCTGCTTTAGTCTAAGATCCCTCCATGTTTACCCTATTTATTCCCTTGAGGTATGAAGACCTCAATCCATGTCCCCCTGTCTCTCCTCTCCTCAAATGAAAACAGGCAGAGCTCCTCAAGTCTGTCCTCATACGTCAAATCCCTAGCCCTCGTATCATCTTAGTTGCCCTCCTCTGTACCCTCTCAGGACCTCAATGTCCTTCTTCAAGTGTGGTCTCCCAGTACTGTACACAGTACTCAGGTGTAGTCTAACCAGTCCATTGTACAGCGGCAGAATCACTTCCTTGCTCCTAGAGGTGATCCCCTTACGATGCATCCCAACATCCTGTTTGTCTTGCTAGCCACTCTCCTGCACTGATCAGAGTTATTCATACATGCATCCACCATGACCCCTAGGTCTTTTTCCCCTATTGAGGCCTCCATCGCCTCCCTCCTAGGGTGTACCTGTGTTTAGGGTTTCCCGACCAAGATGCAACACTTTTTTTTTTTTTTTTTTATTTAGTTGTTTAACCAGGTATAGCACACTAAGCTGAAAGCTTTTTACAGGAGTGACCTGGGAGCACAAGGAGGTTAAGTGACTTGCTCAGGGTCACACAGTATGCAAGTGGAAGCTGTGAGATTCAAACCCAGGTCTGGTCTGCTGGATGTCACCAAATTTGCAGCTCAGAGCCTTAGACCACTCGCTATACTGCCTCACTTGGACTTTGCACTTGGACATCACTTGCACTTGGTGATATTGAAATTTAATTTCCATGTGTGAGCCCAGCTTTCCAGGGTGTCCAGGTCCCTTGCAGGGCCAACCTCCCTCTTCTCCCTCAACTACTGCTCCCATCTTGGAGTCATCCACGAAGAGACTCATTTCACACCTATACCCTCCCTGATGTCCGATATGTATGCATTAAACAGGATTGGACCCAGGACCGAGCCCTCACGGTACCCCACTACCAACCTCTCTAGGGTTTGAGAGCTCCCCACAGACCACTACTCTCTGGAGTGCGTCCAGCTAGTCAGTTTTCAATCCATCTGACCATCAAAGGGCCTACTCCTAACCCCATCAGTTTCTCCACCAGACCATTGTGGGGACAGAGTCAACGCCTTGCTGAAGTCCAAGAATAATACATCCACAGGCTTTCCCTGTCCAGTTCTGATGTTACCCATTCATAGAACTCCACAAGATTGGCTTGACATGATCTACCTGGCACAAACCCATGTTGCCGACTATCAGACCTCCCACCTCCTCCAAGTACACCCCAATCGTTCTTTTAGTATACTCTCCATTAATTTTCCCACCACCGAGGTCAAACTGATGGGTCTATAGTTACCTGGTACTTCCTCACCCCCTTTATGGATTGGCACCACATGTGCCTCTCTCAATCTAAGTACCCTCCCTGTCTCAAGTGACCTGTTGAAGAGCTCCACCAGGATTGCCAGCCAGTATGTCCGCCAATTCCCATAGTACTCTCGGATGAATGCCATCCAGCCCAGGAGATTGTCTTTCTTTAGGGCCTTGAGGGCTAACCACACCCTTTGGCGGAGATAGCATCATCCATCCTCCACCTTACTGGCCTTTTATCCTTATCCAGATGTGACACCCTGGGGTACCTCTCCCTCCCTCTTGCTCCATTTCTGTTGCTCCCCTGATCCCACTCAGTGCCGCTTCTATCCCTTTGTGCCTTGCTTTGTAGATATCCCATCCCCTCCCTAGTGAACACAGAGGCAAAGTACTCGTTAAATACCTCTGCCTGGTCCTCGCCTATTCCACCCACCCTCCTTCTGATCTCAATCTGCTGAGATGGCCCTTAGTTTTGTCCACTCCCCAATGTACAGGAAGAACCCTTTCCCTCCTTGTATCCCCTGTGCCAGCTGCTGCTCTTACTGGACTTGCTCCCCTCACCATAGGTGACTTTTCTAGATGCAAGATGGTACATTCCTTATCCCTATCCCTCTTGTTGTTTTATATTTTTGTAGGCCGCCTTCTTTCTCTGACTGCTACCTGTACCTCACTGGACCCTCAGCATGGTTTATGTGACCTTGCTCCTTACGTTTCAACTTAGCACAGATCCTGACTGCCTCATGAAGTCCCGTTTTATGACCTCCCATCTCCTTTCCACTTGTCATTGATGTAATCCCTTCAAGTGATCCTTGAGAATATTTCTCATGCCCACAAAGTCTGCCCCTGAAGTTCACTGCCAGTGTCCTAGATCTCCCCATGCTTATTTGAAACCAGACAGTATTGTGGTCGCTCCAGTCAGGGGTCCTGTACAACCAGGTCCCTTACCAGATCCCCATCTGCCAGAACCACGTCCAGGACATGCCTCTCCCTTGTGGGCTCCATCACATGCTGTGTTAAGAACACATCCTGGAAGCAGTCCAGCAGCCTCTGCTCCTTGGCCACCTTAGAGGACATGGTTCCCCAGTTTGTACCTGGCATATTAAGGTCCCCCATCAACACCACTCCTTCCTTTTGATCTACACTGGGCAATGATGTTGTCCAGCAAACCATCCTCTAGAACATCACTCATCCCAGGGGCCTATATACTACACCCAGCTTGACCTTATCTCCTGCTGGGGATCATAAGGTGACCCATAAGGCCTCCACGTTTCCCTCTGTCTCTTCTACCTAGCAATTTCTATGTCATCTCTAATGAACATAGCCACTCCACCCTCTGCCCTCCTTTCTATCCTTCCTAAGCATAGTGTACCCCCATACGTTTAGGTCCCAGACATGGTTTTGCTGTACGTCTCCGTGACGCGCCGCCATCCACCCTCCCCGAACAGCATGGCCTGGAACTCCCTGCAACTTGTTTCCCAAGCTCCTGGCATTTACTAACACCAACCCCCACCCCTTATCCCTGATCCTCTTTGTGAACCCCACCCAGATTCCTTATGCTTCATCCTCCTCTGCTCCTCTTGAGACCTCCACCCCAGTCTGTTTCCCCCCTCCCCTTGGGCTTGAAGGCTACTCCCCTCATCTGGAGAGAGGGCTAGTCGGCCCTCCCTTATCTCTCCCCCCAAGTTTAAACCCCACCTTTCTTGAATGTAGTCAGACATCCCCTGTTTAAGGACTTCCTTCCCTAATGGGGCAAGATGAAGCCTGTCCTTGGCCTATAGTCTCTAATCCTCCCAAACTCCATTCCAGTTCCCTAACACCCCAACCGACTCTCTTCACCCCCACTTCCTGAGCCAATCATCAACCTCCTGTGAATCTTCATTTTTCTCCACAAGGGCTTTTGGTACTGGCAATATCTCGAAAAGGAAATGTTGCATCCATTATCCGACAGACTCTGGCAAGTTCTTGGAACCTTGATTGGATTTCCAAGCGCTGTTTCCCTCTAGATCGTTAGTTCCCAAATGCACCAAAATCGGTTTCCTCCACAATCCCTAACCATTTCATACACCATGAACTTTGCTCTGTGCACTGTCAGCCCAGAGATACTCACTACCTTCACCTGGCTATGGCATCCACCCCCTGTCCTCCCACTGGATACCCCTAATTATCAGGTCTCCCAATAACAGAACCTTAACACTGCCATCATCCTTATGGTTACCTCCACTATGCCCTCTCAGCCCTTCCCCCTTTATTCATGATCTCAATTCCATGGGAGTCTTCCTGCCTTATTAGAGACCCCCTTGTCACCCTCCTTTCTGCCTCCTCGTTATTTTGCCCATTAACTCAAACCCCTCTGAATAGGTGTCCCTTTAACCCTCTCTTATCCGAACCATTTATCCTGGCCTGATGGTTTCCCCTTCCCCACCGCCATCCTCCCCCCTGTAATAGTACCCCTGCCTCCAGAGGCTCTCTGTGGGTCCCCTTTAGCTAGGGCCCCATCCTTGGTACTGACCCCCACTGAAGGGGGCTCCCCCACCTCCTTGTCTCCCAGTTTCTCTCAATCATGCTCTCCTCCCTCATGTCTGCAATATGTTGCATCTCCCCATTTGTTTAACATTTATGTTTCCCTTCTCCCTCTGGGACTATTTCTATCCTTTCCATTGCCGGTCTGTGATGCCCTATGAGTATCCGACTCCCTCCCCCGACCTCTGTATAAGTTTCCTCATTTCCACCAACCCCTTCCTCCCCTCTAGGTTGCTTAGTAGTTCAAATTTATTGTGACACTCTATGTCAGCCTCCATCAAGTAACCGAGTTTCCCTGACTGCACCTCTAAACTGCCCCTCTTCTTCCCCTCTTGCTCTGTTCACCTAGGAGCTCCTTCCCACAGTCTGCTGTTTTAGGCTTCCACACAACAGCCCCTCCGACTCTTCCCCTCCACTCTCTTTGTATTCAGATATTTCACCACGTCGCTTCCCTTAAGTCAACATCCTATCTAAGGTCCTCTGTCCTAATATCCCCCTCCTGCTTGCTGTAACAGCGTCCTGTAATTTCAGGCGTTGCCCCAGCCTCCCTCAGTCCCACCCTTCTGTTGCCCATATCCACACCCTTATCCTTGGACACCCCCCCAGCTCCCCCAGCTTACTCCTTAACCAATATACTCACTCCTGATACAAGATAGCTGTCTACAGAGTGGGCCCTCCCTCTCCAGGCCCAATTGAGAATTATTGCCATCCCACAGCCTGTACAGCCTACAACCCTTCCGAAGATGCCTGCCATGGTGGAATATGGCCACCCTGTTTATCCCCTCTGTTTATAATGGCACCCCTTTTCTCAGTCCCTTTCCCGAATACAGTTTCTCTCTATACTGACTGCAGTTATTTACAAACCAATTTCAACCCCACCAATAAAGTTCCCAAGTCTCACAAACACATACAGTCCATATTGTTTCAGTCCCACTAACAGTGTGTGTATGCAGACATCAGGTACCGTGTGATGTCACAGGCCCACCAGCTCCTGTTGCTTCAATTTCAGTCCCAAACAGAAATACTCAGCCCTTCAATCCCAACCGTCAGTGGCTTTTCAGTATTTAAAAGCCTACAAAATATCTCTTACCAACACCAGGCAAACAACACATTTAAATTTCACTCTAATTATCACTGCCAAACAACTGTTCCCAAGCCTCCAAAGTTACAATATCACAGCCCAAGTAACAGTTCTAACTCAAGGTAATAATTTTTAACACATAGAACTAATTTCACTTACAAAACTATTCAAATATTTCCGTTAAAACAGAATATAACCCCAGACCTCTGTCCTTACCAGCCTCCTGCTTATGTTCCCAAGTGAACAATGATCAAGTGTTGGGTTTATTGCATAAACACCGAGACTATATTATAAAATATTAGATTGTGGTCATTTGCCCTGAAGTGAACAACTGCCCTGGATTTGTTGCAATTTGCCCCTGCTCAGGCATGTTGCCCCTGCCACTGAACAGTTGCCCTGGATTATTTGCAATTTGTCCCTGCTACAGGCAAGTTGCACTGCCAGTGAACAATTGCCCACAATGTTACAGTTTTCCCTGTTCCCAGCAAGTTGCCCCTGCCAGTGAACAAGTTTCCCTGATTGTTGCAATTTGGCCCTGCTCCAGAGCAAATTGTCTCTGCCAGTGAACATTTGCCCCAGATTCTTACGTTTGCCCCTGCTCCAGTCAAGTTGCCCCTGCCAGCAAACAAGTTCCCTGGATTGTTGTAATGTGCCCCTGTGCCAGGCATGTTGCCCTGCCAGTGAACAATTGCCCTGGATTGTTGCAATTTGCCCCTGCTCCTGGAAGTTGCCTTTGCCAGTGAACAATTACCCAGATTGTTGCAATTTGCCCCTGCTCAGGCAAATCGCCCTGAAAGTGAACATTCAGTATATCATGCTAAAAGAAGTACCATTGTGCAGTATAAGGTCTGTGATTCAGTCTTCAGCCTGCATCAACTCTTCACCATAGCCAGTTTCAGCCAGCAGAAAACTTCAGCATCTTCTTGCCCTTTCATCCTCCGTAGCTGAAATCAGCGTCCTTTGAAGAATCCGAGCCACCAATTCCTGAGCATCTTGGAAGAGAGATGACTGGAAAGTGCTTCATCCATCCCTCCCAGACATCCGCCCGGAGACAAGTCCATACGTAGCCAAGTGTGTTCGTGTGCCGTTTTCTTATTTTTGTTCTTCAGCCTCATGGACTCCTGATCTTCATCTTCCATTCCTTCCTGCTTGTTTTGTCCTGCTTCACCAGTGCAATCCTCAGGGTAGTAGCTTGGTTTGGTGGTCCTCCAAGTGGATATGTCTCCAAAGCAGCTCAGCGGTGTCTTCTTAGTCCTTGGTAGTCCTCCTAGTGGATTCTTCACCAAGTCCGGTGTTCGTTTGGCAGCCCTAGTGGAGGTAGGTGCAGGAAATCCTGCAAGCAGTTCTTCTTCATCCTTGGCAGCCTTGGTGGGGTTGGTACCAAGAGAAAGCAGCAGATTCCTTCACTTGCAGCAATCCTGCAGGTGGATTCCTACCACATTTGGTTCTTCACCTTGCCAGCCCAGTTCGGGGTTTGTGCCAGAAAGAACATTACTCCAAGTCTTTTAGTTCATGCTCTTGTATTCCAGCAACCCTAGAGAGTGGGTTAGCCGGCGCCTGTGGTCTGTCTACCAATCTCTCCATTCCTTTGCAATCTCTCATAGGTTTTCTGGTGAGCTTGGCGCCAAGTATGAGTTCTCCATCCTCTTTACCCCTACTCTTTAATTGTGTACGAAGATGCGGACACCTCCTTTAATAGACTCTGAGAGTGTGATACTGTTTGATGGTTGTACACTGAATGCTTGTTACATGGTATGATAAAGTAATAAGTTTTACTCTTGAATCGTGGGTCTCTTAGTAGGGTATTTCAAGAGTGATAAGAATATTATAGAGTGGCCTTAAGCCAGGTGAATACTACAGTGGGCCTTAGGCCAAAGTACCTACAGAGTATAACAGTGTAGAGTGATTAGAGTGTTAGTTGCTAGTTGCTGCGTAATAACAGTTATTCCCCAACTTTCCCTTGTGACCGTGTCTGCCTTCCCTGGTATAAATAAAAGCCTGCTGTGCATCAAACTTCAGACTGTTCCTGCCTCTCCTTAAAGGGTGTTTGCTTTCACCCAACCTCTATTACCACAGCGATGTCTCACCAGTCCACCTGCATAAGACAACACTGGGTGTGCAGCTGGGACAGGTGATCTTCAAGGTCAGCACCCAGTTGATAAAATCACCACAATATTGTGTGGTGCTGTGTAGTTGGTGTGGTATTGTGGGTGTGGTGTGACATGCTGTGGGATTTTAGTAAGTAGTGTGGTGTGATATTTGGTGGTTTGTGGTTTGCTATGGTATTGCGGGTATGGTGTGGTGTGGCATGATGTGCAATATTACAGTGTAGTGTGGTGTGGTACTGTATGGTGCTGCGTAGTTTGGTATGGCACTCTGAGGTATGGTGTTGTATGACATGATATTGAACATGACTGTATGGTAGTGGTGTGGTAGTGTGTGGAGTTGTATAAATTCAGTATAGTATTATGGGTAATGGCGTTGTGTTGTAAAATTTTAAATATTTTCATGTATGATGGTGTAACATTGTGTCATGTGTTTGGTATGGTTTTCTTGAGTATTTTGTAGTGTGTGACATAATGTGGAATATTTCAAAGCAATGTGGTATAATATTGTGTGATTTGCTTTGGTACTGAGGAAATTATGTAGTCAGGCATGAGGTACAGTATTACAGTGCAGTGTACACTTTGCTCTTTGGGCTTATGAGTATCAAAATCCTCATAACACACACCTGCACAGGCATTTTCTCTATGTGTCATATTGTGCAGTTTGGTATGGTATTGTAAGTGGTATAGTGTGGCATGCTGCATATGTTACAGTATAGTGTGGTGTAATATTGGGTGCTGTGTGGTTTGGTATGGCTTTCTGGGGTATGGTGTGGTGTGGTATAATGTGGAATGTTACAGTATAGTATGTTATAATGTTTGATGCTATGTGGTTTGGTATGGTATTATAGGGAATGATGTGGTGTGGCATGATGTGAATATTATGCTGTATGTGGTATGATACTGTGTAGTACTGTGCAGTTTGGTATGGTATTATGCGGTATGGTGTGGTGTGGTACGATGTGAATATTACAGTGTAATCTGAGTACGATGTTGTGTGGTCATCTGTAGTTTGGTGTGGTATTGTGGGGTATGATGTGGTGAGGCATGATGTGAAATATTACAATGCAGTGCCATATGATATTTGGTGCTGGCTGGTTTGGTATATTCGGTGTGTATTGTGGTGTGTGTCATGATATGGAAAATTACAGTGTGGTGTGGTATAATGTTTGGCGCTGTGTCATTTGCTATGGAATTGTGGGGTGTGGTGTGGTGTGGTGTGGTGTGGCATGATGTGCAATATTACGGTGTAGTGTGGTATGGTATTGTTTTGTGCTGTGTTGTTTGGTATGGTATTTTGATGTATTGTGTGGTGAGGCATGATGTGGAATATTACAGTGTAGTGTGGTATGATACTGTGTGGTGCTGTGTAGTTGGCTATGGTATTGCGGATATGGTGTGTGGCATGATGTGGAATGTTACAGTATAGTGTAGGATGATGTTTGGTGCTGTGTGGTTTGGTATGGTATTGTGGGGTATGGTCTGGTGTGGCATGATGTGGAATATTACAGTGTAGTGTTGTATGATATTTGGTGTAATGTGGTTTGGTATGGTATTGTGTGGTATGGTGTGGTTTGACATGATATTGAACATGAGTGTGTAGTATGATGTGGTAGTGTGTGGAGTTGTGTAGTTCAGTATGGTATTGTAGGTTATGGCATTGTGTTGTAAAATTTAAAATATTTTCATATATTATGGTGTAACTTTGTGTCTTGTGTTTGTTATGGTTTTCTTGTATATGGTGTAGTGTGTGACAAAATGTGGAATATTACAAAGCAATGTGGTATAATATTGTGTGATTTGCTTGATTACGGAAATTATGTAGTCAGGCATGAGGTACAGTATTACAGTGCAGTGTACATTTTGTTCTTGGGGCTTACAGATTATCACACACCTCAGGTGTGATGAAAATCCTCATAACACACACCTGCACAGGAATTTTCTCTATGTGTCGTGTTGTGCAGTTTGGTATGGTATTATGGGGTAACTCATGGTGTGATATGATGTGCAATGTTACAGTACAGTGTGGTGTAATATTGGGTGCTGTGTGGTTTGGTATGGTATTGTGGGGTATGGTGTGGTGAGGCATGATGTGGAATATTACAGTGTAGTGTTGTGTGATATTTGGTGCTGTGTGGTTTGTATGATATTCTGGTGTATGGTGTGGTGTATCATGATATGGAGTATTACAGTGTAGTGTGGCATAATTTTTGGTGCTGTGTCATTTGCTATGGAATTTTAGAAAATGGATAAGTAAATCTTAGCACTCTGATTGGCTAGGACACCACTGTGGTGAAGGGTATTTCTCAATAGAGCCCTGTTAGAAACAAGAGGAGCCAATTCGGGGTACCCCATTACTTAGTTTATCATTAGGCACCAAATTTTCAAAGGGACCAGTTACCATTTTTCCTCTCGGTCACCCGGTTGACTTCCATGTCCAGCCAGCACTGCCCTTCAGTCTGTAAAAAAACATTAGCCAGGACAATAACAAACACCAAATGGAATCCGCACAAAAAAGCCTAAAAACTAAAAGAAACCTGTCCTAGATCTAAGCTACGGCAGTCCCTACTACTATTCATGCTCCCAAACTCCTGAAACACCGGCCGCTAAATTACTTGGTATAACCTGGCATCCTGTTTCCCTCTCCTGGGAGGCGAACTCACAGTCAGGCCACCACCGTTTCTATTCACTCCCTCTCCACTTGTAACTTTCTAGTCCTAATCAGTAATGAGAGGAGCACAGAAATGAAATACCTGCTTCCCCAGAGACTGTCCTCCTCAATAACCCGGTAGCCCTTGCAAGCTTCTGAACTGTTCTGCACATGCTGTCCTGCTCACTGTCTGTGGTATCTGTCAGTTTAAGTAAGTAAACATGTGTGTGGTAGGCGGGGACAAAGGAAAATTAATCAAAATGGACATCATGCTGGAAACAAAGTGTACCATGGAGGGTGGCAGACAGTAGGTGTAAGTGCATACAACCAGCTTTTTCTTTTTTTTAACTACAGGGTCTCCAACAGGATAAACCTCGCCTCAAAAAAAACTCATTATAATGCAGGCGGAGGAACTATTTTATTACAAAACTTACTTTAAATGAATAGTTTATTAACAATTTTTTTATTCAACTTTTTTATAATGGAGCCCATTTTCTAAGTGCAATAATACCCTCCAGGGTGGGCGGTATGGGCAATACGGACCTTCCAGGGGCTATAAGGCCCTCCGCCTGCAGCGTCGGGCCTCATTACACCCTGGGCGGTCCCTGTGTCTACCCACCCTGTCGAGCTATTATTGCTTACATAAGGGTATGGTGTGGTGTGGCATGATGTGCAGTATTACAGTGTAGTGTGGTATGATACTGTGTGGTGCTGTGTAGTTGGCAATGGTATTGTGGGATATGGTGTGTGGCATGATGTGAATATTACAGTATAGTGTGATACGATGTTTCATGCTTGTAGTTAGCTATTGTATTGCGGTGTCTGGTCTGCTATGGCATGATGTGGAATATTACAGTGTAGTGTCGTATGAAATTTGGTGTAATGTGGTTTGGTATGGTAATATGTGGTATGGTGTGGTTTGACATTATGTGGAATATTACAGTACAGTGTGGTATAATATTGGTAATGTGCATGCCTGTAGGTCTGTGGGGAAGAGCTCATCCTCCACATCCCACTTATGTCATCAAGCTACCGCTGCTCTGCTTACAGTGAGTAGCACTCACTGCCATGCTCACTGCTGGTCTGCACTGCCTCTCCTTTATTATTCGTCTTTGTCTGCCTGGGCGTTCTGCCCTGCCCTCCTCATCTGTTTCTTTTTTTGTTTGTTTCCTCATTGCATGTTTGTTTCTCCCTCCCCATGTGCTCCATCCCTCGTCCTCTCTTCTTGGGGCTTTTGGTGGCTCACTACTGCTGCACCGTGCCTGTGCTCCACAGCCACTCACTCTACCCCTGCTCCCGTTGTATGTTTCACTTTCAGATTGTGCTACTTTCTTGCACTATTGCTCCTCTGCCTCTCTCCTGTCTCCTTCCAGGAGGTGCAGCTCCTGCACCAGTTATTTCTGCCTCCGTGGGTCTCACCTTTGCAGTCTGACATCCTCTGTTTGTTACACCGGACTTGCTCCTACTCCTCTGCAGCACCTCAGTGATTCTATCATGGCTGGACCTCCGCCATCACCATGCTGCTTCCTTCCTCTTCCCTTCAGCTCTGCCTCGGGGCCCTGAACTGCTCACTTCAGTGCCTGCCACACCTGCTGCTGCCACTTGGAGCCTGCATTGGACTTCCCTCCTGCTCCTCAGACAATTATGCGCTCATCCCTTCTCTTGCCTCTCATTGTGATTGGCTTCAACTATCACAAGCTTGAGGCCTTTTCAGCCTCTTCTGCTGCCATGGCATGCCACACCATTCATTGATTGCAGCACTCATTGATAGCTTTGGAATGCCTTGCTGCATACCTTTCTCCTCCATTCCCTTGGTCGTGCTATGAGTTCACCTCATTTGGAGAGCAGGATTCCATGGATGTTTTCTATGGACATTCTGACATTCGGGATCTGTAGTGCTCTTTCCCGGACATTTCATGTGCTTTCTCATACTGACTGGCTGCATTATGGCCTGGGGCATTCTGGCCTCTTGTTCTATACCAGCCTTGTACAAGCTGAATCATCTCCAGCTGCTGAGTCAATTTTGCTGCATGCACACCATATCTTCTCGATGCCTAAACCCTATCCTGCACCCTTTGGTATGCCTGCTCCTCAAAGTTTCTGGACTACCTGCCATACTGCTAACTTCTTACTTCTTGTTTACTGCTCCTTGTGCTCCTTCTGGAATCCTTTCCATCTGAGCTGGACAAGGTCACAATGCTGCCATCCGATTATGCTTTCTTGCTGTTATTTTGTTGACCTATGTATGGGCCCACTACTACTATACTGCTACTGGTCTTCATGCCATTCCACAACTGCTTACATAATCTTTGCTTGCTTACCACCATCCCTTGGCTTCAGCCTCTGGGATGTCTGCTAAGTCTGGCTGCCCTCCTGGTTGCGTTCTGGTCATCTAGCCTATGTGGGGTCTAGCTTGACTCACTGTCTCCTTCCGCCTGACTTATGTGGGGTCTGGCTGTGCCCTAGCCACTCCGGGGCCTCACCTGGCATGCTTTTCTTGCTCCTGCTGCCCTCATGAGGGTTTTGCAGTCTGTTAGCCTTCATGAGGGCCTCGCTGCCGCTCTCTAATCCTTCCTCCAGCTGATCTCGTCTGGTTCAGCTGCTCATCCTACCCATCGAGGGGCCCTAGCTGGTTGCTTTGCCTTCATCCTTTGGCCTCCTGCCTTGCACTCCAGCTGTGCACTCTGTCCTGGCATTCCGCACCCTGCTCTGGCTCCTTCCTGCTGGCCATCACTGAGCTTATATACTGCAACTTTTTTCTGCCTTCCAGTGTCCCTCCAGTGTTGGTCTCTGCCCAGACATTCCTGTGGTTCTCTGTTCCTGTCTCTGGACACTCGTTCTCCTGCCTTGTGCTTCCCTGAGCACTGGATTTGGCTCTGTACAAGCTTCCCTCTCCTGCAGATTTCTCTGACCCGATTGGCTGGTTCATTCCTTCCCATCCTTGCAACATGTTGGATCTCCTTCTGTGGACCATCTGCTTCAGTCATGTCTCCTGCTCTTTGCCTGCTGGATCTGGACTGTATCTGGACATTCCTTTCTCTGTCTGCCTTGTCCCAGTGCCTCTGCCATGTCTCCTTCTCCCTGGACTGGACCCGGTCTGCTTCTGTTGCTCCTTGCCTGCCTATTTCTAGATTGTTTTCATCCTTTTGGCTTTTCATTGGATCACCGTCTGCCAGAAGCCTTCATTCCATGTGACTTACTCGTCTCAACTTTTCCATCAGGATTGGATGCACTGCCAGGATGTCTCACATTCATTCGTGCTGCTTGAATTCTGGACGCTGCAGCTCTCTTCCCTGCTCACACCTACTACACTCATCAGGATATCCTTCTTCACTCCACTGGCACTTACATCTAGACTACATTTCAGGACAGTCCAGATCAATTCCCATGGATGTCTCTTGCCATGCTGCTTCAGTTCGTTTGAATTTACTACGACTACCATTTCCTCACGAAACTATCAGCTGAGCTCTATTCTGTGTGCCATTCCCATCTCATAGTTGGGCCTCAGACATTAACATACTCCAGTGCCATGAGGCCTACGAAATCTGGTTGAGCTGCAGCTCATCCTACTTCCGATTCTCTTACTGCATTCTGCTGCTATCCTTGCTCATCTAATGTCCCTACGGGACCGTCTTACTGCTCTCATAAGTCTGCCTTAGCATTTTCACCTACCTTGCCCAATTCCAGGCATGGAGGTTCGAATATTAATGCTACTATGTTATGCAGACCTATGTGCGGGTCCACTTATTTTCCTTTCTCTTTATGACCTATGTGCGGGTCACGCTTGCTTACAAATTGTTGCTCATTCCTTCTGCAAATCATCGTTCATTCTTACTGCCATCTCCTTGGCTTCATCCTCTGGGATTCTGATGCACTCAATACCACAGTCGACTGTCCAAGGTCTCAGCACTCAACACTCATTACGATCTCAGCACTCCAGTGCTCATTCAGCTCTCACCTGCTTTTCACTCTCCTACTCCACCTGCCTCACCCAGCATCAGGCCTGGAGGTTCAAATTTTTCCATTCTACCTGCCTCACCCAGCATCGGGGCCATGAGGTTTGATTATTTCTACACTACACCTGCCTCACCCAGCATCGGGGCCTGAAGGTCCACATATTTCACTATACACCTGTCTCTCCCAACATCAGCCTGGAGGTTCGATTATTTATACTATACTCCTCCCTCACCCGGCTCGGGGCATGAAGGTTCTGTTCCTCACCGTATGTGCTTCACCAGATGGGTTGGAGGTTTCTGGAGCTCTCTGGCCTAATGTCCAGTGCTGCTTCACCCTCTCCGGACCAGGGGTTCATTTGTGCCACATTCTTCAGCTTCACAACTTGCATCCAGCTTACTCGCCTCACCTTCAAGACTCTATGCTTCCATAAACTCGCATTTTGGACCTCGGACTACCCCTTTGAGATCGATTCTGCATTTAACTGGATTCCAAATCCTTCTATCACTATTTTGCCCTGGACATCGTCATCTCGGATGAGGACTTGTTCAGGATCTGCTGCCTTCAGTCACTGGACTTTCAATGTCAGTGCTGGATTCCATTTCTTACTGACCTTCTGGTCTTCATCTCTTAGGTTTTGGACTAACCGATAATATGTATATATTGCTCATTTAGGATTACTCTCCTTAGTATGCCCAGAAGGACAGGCAGGTCAGTAGTCATGGGTCCTCAGAGGTTTCCCACAAGGGGGTTCCTCTCCTGCATGCTACTAGCCACACTCTCCAAAGTTGGAGGAGATAATCAACACCTGTGATCAATTATTTCTTTTGGGGGATCTCATCCTACTTGACTAAGCATCCTACCTAAGATGGGATACAGAGAAAAGCCAAAACATCAAGCCCTAAGACTTTGTTTATTCATCAGTTCAAGCACCTAAGCACTATGCATATACAATCCAGTTCATATGTACTACAATCACTGACTTGCTCATATCTATGCTGAAGTATCTAAGCACTAATCATTTCATGTAACTCATATACTTTGCAGGCATTGTCCTACCTACTGGTCTGGCCTATGTATCCAAGCATAACCTACATCATTCAGCTCTACTGTACATAGCACAAGCACTGAGCTTGAACCCCACAGAATGCATGGTGCTGAGTAGTTTGATAAGGCATTGTGGGATATGGTGTGGTTTGGCATGATGTGTAATATTACAGTGTAGTGTGGTATGATATTGTGTGGTGCTGTGTAGTTTGGTGTGGTATTGTGGGGTTTGGTGTGGTGTGGCATGCTGTGGAACTTTGTGAGCAGTGTGTTATGATATTTAGTGATTTGTGGTTTGCTATGGTATTGTGAGGTGTGGTGTGGTGTGGCATGATGTAGTATATTACAGTGTAATGTGGTGTGGTACTGTGTGGTGCTGTGTAGTTTGGTTATGGCACTGTGAGTACGGTGTGCTGTGACATGATATTGAATATGACTATGCAGTGTGGTGTGGTAGTGTGTGGAGTTGTGTAGTCCAGCATGGTATTGTGTGTTATGGCATTGCATTGTAAAATTTTAAATATAATAATAATAATATCTTTATTTTATGGCGCCTTTCAAAATATCAAGGTGCCTAACAAGTTTAAAATCACATATCAAACTTCCAGCATCATTAGTTATATGAAACAATTAATGCAGCTACCATCATTCACCAAATGCTTGGTGCCATAAGTATGTTATTAAAACATGAATCCCTACACAGTCATGCACTCCATAACCAACAAGGCAGAGAATTCCAAGGGTTGTGGCACATACATAAATGCCTGGGCACCAGAATTTCAAACACACCCTTTGGAATCAATATTTCAGGGTATCATTGTGTAACATTGTGTCTTGTGCTTGGTATGGTTTTCTTGTGTATGGTGTGTGACATTATGTGGAATATTACAAAACAATGTGGTATAATATTGTGTTATTTTGATTCAGTACTGAGGGAAATTATGTAGTCAAGCACAAGGTGTATTATTACAGTGCTGTTCACACTTCACTCTTAGGGCTTATGGATTATCAGGAACCTCAGGTGTGTGAAAAATCCTCATAACATACACCTGTACAGGCATTTTTCTCTATGTGTCATGTTGTGCACTTTGGTATGCTAGTATAGGCTAATTAGTGGTGTGATATGATGTGGATATTTACATTATAGTGTGGTATAATATTTGGTGCTTTGTCGTTTGGTAAGGTATTGTGGAGTATGGTGTGTGTGGCATGATGTGGAATGTTACAGTACAGTGTGGTATAATGTTGATACTGTGGTTTGGTATAGTAATTATGGGGAAGGATATGGTCTGGAAAGATATGGAATATTATACTGTAGTGTGGCATGATACTGTGAGATACTGTGCAGTTTGGTATGGTATTGTGGGGTATGCAGTGGTGTAGCTCAATGTGGAATATTACAGTGTAGTCTGGTATGATGTTCTGTGTTCCAGTGTAGTTTGGTATGGTATTGTGGGGTATGGTGTCATGAGGGCATGCTGTGGAATATTACAGAGGAGTGTGATCTGATACTGTGTGGTGCTCTGTGGTTTGAGTACGGTATTGTGGTGTATGGTGTGGACAAGCAAGATGTGGAATATTACAGCGAGTTTGGTATGATACTGAGTGGTGCTGAGTAGTTAGCTATGTTATTGTGGGATATGGTTTGTGGCATGAGGTGGTATGATGTGGAATATTGCAGTATAGTGTGGTATAATAATCCATGCTGTGTGGTTTGGTATGATATAGTGAGATATGGTGTGGTGTGGCATGATGTGAGATATTACAGTGTAGTATGATATTTTGTGCTTTGTGGTTTGGTATGGTATTGTGGGGTATGGTGTGATGTTGCATGATGTGGATTGTTACAGTATAGTGTGCTATGATATTTAAGCTATCTGATTTGGTATGGTATTGGGACCAAGGTGTGGTGTTGCATGATGTAGAATATTACAGATTATTGTGGCATGATACTGTGTGGTACTGTGTAGTTTGGTATGCTAATTTTCTGTATGGTGTTGTGTGGTATGATGTGGAATATTACACTGTAGTTTGGTATGATATTTGGTGCTGTGTGGTTTAGTATGGTACTGTCCAGTATGGTGTGGTGTGGCATGATGTGAAATATTACAGTGTAGTGTGGTATGATATTTGGTGTTGTGTGGTTTGGTATGGTATTGTGGTGTATTGTGTGGTGTGGCATGCTGTGGAGTTTACAGTGTAGTGTGGTATGATATCTGGTGCTGTGTGGTGTAGCATGATGTGGAATCTTACAGAATAGTGTGGTATAATATTTAGTAGTGAGTGGTTTGGTATGGTATTCTGTCATATTCTGTGGTGTGGCATAATGTGGAATATTACATTGAAGTGTGGCATCATATTGTGTAGTACTGTGTAGTTTGGTATGGTATTGTGGGGTATGGCATGGTATGGCATGATGTGGAATATTACAGTGTAGTGTGGTATGGTATTGTTTTGTGCTGTGTTGTTTGGTATGGTATTTTGGGGTATGGTGTGATGAGGCATGAAGTGGAATATTACAGTGTAGTGTGGTATGATACTGTGTGGTGCTGTGTAGTTGGCTATGATATTGTGGGATATGGTGTGTGGCATGATGTGAAATATTGCAGTATAGTGCGGTATGACATTCTGTGCTGTGTGGTTCAATATGGTATTGCGGGTATGGTCTGGTGTGTGACT
This sequence comes from Neoceratodus forsteri, assembly GCA_016271365.2. NCBI lineage: Eukaryota > Metazoa > Chordata > Ceratodontiformes > Ceratodontidae > Neoceratodus > Neoceratodus forsteri. The sequence goes on along the minus strand of JADMNL010000024.1, from coordinate 117,065,595 downwards.
TGATGTGGAATATTACAGTGTAGTGCTGTACAATATTTGGTGTAATATGGTTTGGTATGGTATGGTGTTTTATGGTGTGGTTTGCCACGATGATGAATATTACAGTACAGTGCTGTATGATATTGCATGGTGCTAAGTAATTTCATAAGGCATTGTGGGGTATGGTGTGGTTTGGCATGATGTGGAATTTTCATGAGTAGTGGGTTATGATATTTGGTGATTTGTGGTTTGCTATGGTATAGTGGGGTATGGTGTGGTGTAGCATGATGTGGAATATTACACTGTAGCGTGGTGTGGTACTGTGTGGTGCTATGTAGTTTGGTATGGCATTGTGGATATGGTGTGCTGTGACATGGTAATGAATATGACTGTGTAGTGTGGTGTGGTAGTGTGTGGAGTTGTGTAGTCCAGTACAGTATTGTGTGTTATGGTGTTGTGTTGTAAATTTTTAAATATTTCAGTGTATCATTATGTAACATTGTGTCTTGTGTTTGGTATGGTTTCTTGTGTATGGTGTGGTGTGTGACATAATGTAGAATATTACAATATTATGTGGTATAATATTGTGTGATTTGCTTCAGTACTGAGGAAATTATGTAGTCAGGCATGAGGTACAGTATTACAGTGCAGTGTAACAGTACCGTGGGTAGTTGTTGTGTGGCATGATGAGAATATTACAGTGTAGTGTGGTATGATACTGTAGTACCATATCATTTGGGATCCTTTTGTGGGTATGTTCTGCTGTGAAATATTACAGTGTAGCATGGTGTAATATTTTGTGGTGCTTTGTAGTTTGGTATGGTGTTGTGGGGTATGGTGTGGTGTGGCATGATATGGAATATTACGGTGTAGTGTGGTATGATATTGTCTGGTGCTGTGTAGCTTGTTATGGATGTGTAGTATGGTGTGGTGTGGCATGCTGTGGAATATTACAGTGTAGTGCGGTATGATATTTGGTGCTGGGTGGTTTGGTACAGTATTGTGTGGTATGCTGTGGTGAGACATGATGTGGAATATTACAGTGCAGTGTGGTATAACATTACATTGTGCTGTGTAGTTTGATATGGTATTTTAGGGTATGGTGTTGTGTGGCATGATGTGGAGTATTATAGCGTAGTGTGGCATGATATTTGGAGCTGTGCAGTTTGGTATGGTATTATGGGGTAACTCATGGGTGTGACTGGATTGGAATGTTACAGTATAGTGTGGTATAATATTTGGTTCTGTGTGGTTTGCTATGGTATTGTGGGTATTGTGTGGCGTGGCATGATGTGGAATGTTACAGTATAGTGTGGTATAATATTTGGTGCTGTGTGGTTTGGTATGCTATTACAGGGAATGATGTGGTGTAGCATGATATGGAATGTTATAGTGTATTGTGGAATGATACTGCATGGTACTGTGCAGTTTGGTATGGTATTGTGAGGTATGGTGAGGTGTGGCATGATGTGAAATATTACAGTGTAGTCTTTTATAATGTTGTGTGGTCCTGTGTAGTTTGGTATGGTATTGTGGGGTATAGTGTGGTGAGGCTTGATGAGGAATATTACACTGTAGTGTTGTATGATATTTGGTACTGTGTGGTTTGCTATAATATTGTGGGTGTTGTGTGGTGTGGCATGATGTGGAATATTTCAGTGTATATAGTATGATATTTGGTGCTGTGTGGTTTGTATAGTATTATGCAGGGTATAGTGTGTGTGGCATGATGTGCAATATCACAGTGTAGTGTGGTACTGTGTAGTTTGGTATGGTACTGTGGGTATGGTGTGGGTGAGGCATGATGTGGAATATTACAGTGTAGTGTGGTATGATAATGTGGTGCTGTGTAGTTGGCTATGGTATTGTGGGATCTGGTGTTTGGCATGATGTGGCATGATCGGAATATTACAGTATAGTTTGGTATGATATTTCATGCTGCATGGTTTGGTATGGTATTGTGAGGTATGTTGTGGTGTGGCATGATGTGGAATATTACAGTGTAGTGTGGTATGATATTCGTAGTGCTGTGTACTTAGGTATGCTGTTGTGGGGTATGGTGTGGTGTGGCATCATGTGGAATATACAGTGTAGTGTGGTATGATATTTGGAGCTCTGTGGTTTGGTATGGTATTGTGGGGTATGGTGTGATGTTACATGATGTGGATAGTTACAGTATAGTGTGGTGAAATTTGGTGCTGTGTGGTTAGGTATGTATTGAAGGGTATGGTGTGTTGTGGCATGATATGGAATATTACAGTGTACTGTGGTATGATAATTGGTGCTGTGTGGTTTGGTATGGTATTGTGTGGAATGTTGTGGTGTGGCATGGTGTGAAATATTATAGTGTAGTCTGGTATGATATGGTGTGGTGCCGGAAACTGGGTATATTATATTGGGATGTGGTGTGGTATGGTATGATGTGGAATGTTGCAGTATAGTGTGGTATAATATTTGGTGCTGTGTGGTATGGTATTGTGGTGTATGGTGTGATATGGCATGATGTGGAATATTATAGTGTAGTGTGGCATTATACTGTGTGGTTCTGTGTAGTTTGGTATGGTATTGTCTGGTATGGTGTGTGGCATGATTTGGAATATTACAGTGTAGTGTGGTATGATGTTGTGTGATGCTGTGTAGTTTGTTATGATATTGTGGGGTATGGGGTAGTGAGGCATGATGTGGAATATTACAGTGTTGTGTGGAATGGTACAGTGTGGTGCTCTGTAGTTTGAGATGCTATTGTGTTGTGTGGTGTGGTGAGGCATGATGTGGAATATTTCAGCGTTGTATCATATGATATTTGGTGCTATGTGGTTTGGTATAGTATTATGCAGTAGTATATGGTGTGACATGATGTGGAATATGACAGTGTAGTGTGGTATGATATTTGGTGCTGTGTGGTTTGGTATGGTATTGCAGGGTATGGTGTGTTGTGGCATGATGTGGAATGTTACAGAGTAGTCTGGTATGATACTGTATGGTGCTCTGTGGTTTGGTATGGTATTGTCGGGTATGGTTTGCTGAGGCATGATGAGAAATATTACAGTATAGTGTGGTATGATACTGTGTGGTGCTGTGTAATTGGCTGTGGTATTGTGGGATATGGTGTGTGGCTTGATGTGTGATGATGTGGAATATTACAGTATAGTGTGGTATATATTTCGAGCTGTGTGGTTTGGTATGATATTATTGGATATGGTGTGGTGTGGTGGCACGATGGGTAATATTACAGTGTAGTGTGGTATGATATTTGGTACTCTATGGTTTGGTATGGTATTGTAGGGTATGGTGTGGTGTGGCATGATGTGGAATGTAACAAAGTAGTGTGGTATAATATTGTGTGGTGCTGTGTAGTTTGGTATGGTATTCTGGGTGTGGAGTTGTGAGGCAGAATGCAGAATATTACAGTGCAGTGTTGCATGATATTTGGCGCTATGTGGTTTGTTATGGTATTGTGGGGTATGGTGTGGTGTGGCATGATGTGGAATATTACAACATAGTGTGGTATGATATTTGGTGTTGTGTGGTTTGGTTTGATATTATGGGGAATGATGTGGTGCAGCATGATGTGGAATGTTACTGAGCAGTGTGGTATAATATTCCATGCTGCTGTGTAGTTTGGTATGGTATTTTGGGGTATGGAGTTGTGTGGCATGATGTGGAATATTACAGTATTTTGTCATATGATATTTGGTGCTGTGTGGTTAGGTATAGTATTATGCGGTATGGTATGGTGTAGCATGGTGTGGAATATTACAGTATAAGCGTGGTATGATATTTGAGTGCTGTGGTTCAGTGTGGTATTGTAGGGGTATGGTGTGGTGTGACATGATGTGGAATGTTACAGAGTAGTGTGGTATGATACTGTATGGTGCTCTGTGGTTTGGTATGGTATTGTCGTGTAATTGTGCTGAGGCATGATGTGGAATATTACAACATAGTGTTGTATGATACCATGTGGTGCTGTGTAATTGGCTGTGGTATTGTGTGATATGGTGTGTGACTTGATGTGGCATGATGTGAGATATTACAGTGTAGTGTTGTATATTTCACGCTATGTGATTTGGTATGGTATTGTTGGGTATGGTGTAGTGTGGCATGATATGGAATATTACAGTGTAGTGTAGTATGATACCTGTGGTGTTGTGTACTTGGGTATGCTATTGTGGGATATGATGTGGTGTGGCATCATGTGAATATTACAGTGTAGTGTGGTATGATACTGTGTGGTGCTGTGTAGTTGGCTATGTTATTGTGGGATATGGTGTGTGACTTGATGTGGCATGATATGTAATATTATAGTACAATCTGGTATGATATTTCAAGCTGTTTGGTTTGGTATGATATTATTGGGTATGGTATGGTGTGGCATGATGAGGAATATTACAGTGTAGAATGGTATGATATTTGGTGCTGTGTGGTTTGGTGTGGTATTATGGGTATGGTGTGATGTGACATCATGTGGAATATTATGGTGTTGTGTGGTATGATATTTGGTGCTGTGTGTTTAGTATGATATTGTGAGGTTTTGTGTGGTGTGGCATGATGTGGAATGTAACAGAGTAGTGTGGTATAATATTGTGTGGTGCTGTAGTTTGGTATGGTATTTTGGGGTATGGAGTTGTGTGGCAGGATGTGGAATATTGCAGTGTAGTGTTGTATGGTATTTGGTGCTGTGTGGTTTGGTATAGTATTGTAGGGTATGGTGTGCTGTGGCATGATGTGGAATATTACAGTGTAGTGTAAGAAATTTGGTGTTGTGTGGTTTAGTATGGTATTATCGAGTATGGTATGGTGTGGTGTGGCATGATGTGGAATGTTACAGAGTAATGTGGTATGATACTGTGTGTGCTCTGTGTTTTGGTATGGTATCGTGGGGTATGGTGTGAGGCATGATGTGGAATATTACAGTGTAGTGTGGTAAGAAATTTGGTGTTGTGTGGTTTAGTATGGTATTGTCGAGTATGGTATGGTGTGGTGTGGCATGATGTGGAATGTTACAGAGTAATGGTATGATACTGTGTGGTGCTCTGTGTTTTGGTATGGTATTGTGGGGTATGGTGTGAGGCATGATATGAAATATTACAGTGTAGTTTGGTATGAAACTGTGTGGTGCTGTGTACTTGGCTATAATATTGTGGATATGGCGTGTGACATGATGTGGTATGATGTGGAACATTACAGTGTAGTGTGGTATGATATTTTGTTCTGTGTGTTTAAGTATGGCAAAACAAAGAAATATAGGAATGCGCTAACTAAATCATGGGGCTGCTGAATGAAAAGAGCCTCAGCTTTACTACTCTTGACAGTAAATACTAGATCAATAATGTATGGTGAGCAAATTCTGCTGGTGGTCCGTAGTACAAAAGAACTCAATAGCACTTTAAATATTGCAAAAAAAAAACTATTTATTTTCCTATGACTGTAACAATCGTAATAAAGTGGTACATTGAATAATTTGATATCACAAATATAAACTTTCTACTACTATAAAAATTACCTACCTATGTTCAGTGCACCTAGCCACTACAAAGCCTGTGCTTCACCAGTATGGCTTCCTGAGGGATGTGGTTCTGTGTCCCTTCTATCTATTTATGCCAAAAGTGCATGTGCAATGCAATTAAAAATCATTTCATTAAACAACTACCCCAGTTGCTCTAAAGTCTCTTAATATGACAGCAAAAATACTTGTGTTAAATAAAATAGCAATACATTTTAATTATATACTAAACATTCACAATCTTATTCTAATGGACCTAAACATTGTTCCTAATTTAAATAACTAAACTGTCAGAAGCTAATACAAGTCAAAAGACACACCTCTCCACATATTAAATTTTGTTGTTATGCACTTTAAATTACAAGGGTATATAAAAAGTATACTTATCCATTATGGTGCTATTTTTAATAACAATGCTAAATCACTTCAAGCAGTTAATTTAATTTATTAAGAGCTCTATTGTCTCTGTCACTATTAATTTATAACAGATACTGTATAATTCAAAGTCTTGTAGTGCATTGATTGCTGAAACTCATTTACTATCATGCATCAAATTACCATATATGTAGTGGAAGTCACACTGCATTTGTTGTTAACTCAACAACGCTATTATTAACTTAAGTTTATTTCAGATATTTTCTCAGAAAACTTCTCTTTTAACAAAAGGAGAACCAATAATTAGTTTACTTGCTGAAACAAAAGCATCAAAGAGCTGACAGGCAGTGTGATGTGCACTACCTCTAAACAAGCACTTGAAATTACTTGAATTGTTAACAGAATAGCTATTTTCAATATACTAGTTATATATATATATATATCTTCCAATTGTTTAACCAGCAGTAGCACACTAAGCTTCAAGCTTGTTTACAGGTGCGACCTGAGAGCACAGGGAAGTTAAGTGACTTGCTCATAGTCACACTGTATGCAAGTGTTGGATGTGGGATTCAAACCCAGGTCTCTAGATTTGCAGCTCAGAGCCTTTAAACCACTGCACTATACTGCCTCCCTACATATAGTCACTATAGTATACTAAATATGTTAGCATAAAATCTTAATATTACATTCCACTGAAACAATTTATTTCTAAAATTCATTTGAAAAGAAGCAGTACTATTCAAAGAGCATTCAGCATTAATAACATCCTTCAATTTAATTTCATTTGCTTCAATTCTTTCTGTTCTTGGTCTTTAGTGCTGACTGGAGATTCAGATATTTTCACCATTAACTTTTGATGGATCTTTTCTATTAGTTCTTTTCTAGAGAGTATGAAAACATACAACAATAAGTAAATAAACATCCTACAGTCAATACGTCACTGTTTCAACATTACACAGCGTAAACAATAAAACTTACAAATATGGTTTAAGGTCCAATATGTTATTTAAACCTTTTGGTTTAAGGCTTTCCAATTTCCATATCCAGTAACTCTCACGTTGTAATCTAGTTCTTAACAACACATTACGTCTCTTTCCTTTTCTTTTATGCATTCCAGTCCTACAAATTGAATTCTTGCTGGACTTGCATCATGTTGTAACACAAAAATGTACATCCACAGGGCTATTCAAATTCAGATTTCTGATTTTGCCAAAATGCTCCTGTATTCTAAGTTTTACCTTGTGGTCTCTCTGTCATTCTTACATACAGTATATTGCAAGGACATATATAACGTGCTTAGTATTGCATGTCATACACTCATTTATCTTAAACTTGAGTGTACTTTCTGGATGAATAAATTCTGCACCTTCCATACCAAACTGATAGACATTGCACTTTCTGCATTTTCTAAAGCCCGTGGGAGGTAACCAGGTTACACAACTTCTGTCCCTTGATTCAAAATGACTGCGGACTATTTTATCTTTAATATTTTTGCCCTTTTAAAAGAAATTCCGTGTTTTCACCTACTTTTTCTACAGTCTGGGGTCATTTGTCAAAATTGGCCAGTATGGATATATACACTGCCAGTCTTGCCCAGAAGTGTGTTGTACTCTGTACAAAAAGTAATCGGCTCTTCATACTTTCTTGTTTTATTGGAGGTTAACAATTCCATCCCATCATCGAGGCTATTTTTGTTTCACCTCTTGCAAATAGTACCAATCATAACCTCTCTCAGAAAAATTCTGAATCATTTTATCTATCTCAAGTTTAAAATCTTCCTCTATACTGCAATTCCGTTTTACACACAACATCTGACTATAGGGCAATGATTTTTGAGCTTTGTTGGATGTGCACTTGTAAAGTGCAAATAAGAATTATAAGCTGTATCTTTCTTGTAATTTTCAAGTTGCAACCTGTTCTCCTAGTCAATCAGTTAGTTCTATGTCTAAAAAGGAAATTATATTCTCATTCACTGCATGTGTTAAGTGCAACCCCAGATTATTTGTATTTAACTAGTCAATGAATTGTGGTATATGTTCCTTAGGGCCTCCCATATGCAGATGATGTCATCAATAAAACTATGCCATAAGATAACATCATCCGCGTATGGGAAGGTCTCAGAGTATATTGTGTCAAGTTCCCAGAGGCCCAATGTTAAACTGGCATAAGATGGGGCCATGCAAGTATCCATTGCTGTACCCAATATCTGCAGATAAAAATCATTATTATACTCAAATGCATTATGTGTTAGAATGAATTTAATTCCCTCCAACAAAAGGTTGTTGGATTTTATATTGTTGTTTTGCAAAAAAATACTTGCATGCAGAAATCCATCTGAATGCCGTATTGATGAGTATAACTGTTCTACATTAACGGTGATCCAGCAATAATTCAGTTCCCATCTGAAATTCAACAATTTTATCAGTAGGTCTCTTGTGTCCCTGAGGTGGGATCTCAATTTACACACTTCTTTTTGAGAAAAAAAATCTACAAAACTAATTCAGTAAGAGATCCTACCCCAGAGACATTGGACAGCCTGAGGTACCTCAGCATTCTTATGGATTTTCAGTGATGCATACATTACTGGTATGACAGGGTTCTCTGACCACAAAAAAATCATGTTTTGCTGCAGTGATGTCCCCAGTCATTTGGCATCATTCAATAGCTCACAAAATTCAGCTCTCAATTTCAAAGCAGGGTTACCCAATAATTTTTATATCTCAATTTATCACTGACAATTGTATTTACCATGACATCATATTTTACATTTGACAATAAAACAATATTACCCCCCATCAGCACTTTTAATGACTACATCTTCCCATTTTCAATTTGTTTTAGTGCAGCATATTCACCGTTTGATAGATTTTTCCAACATTTCATATTTTGATTTTTGTGGTCAGTTATTATTTTATGTACTTCCTCAGTAACAAGTTTCTCAAACACTATAACATTTGGGTTACATGTTCTAGGGGCAAAATCAGATTTCCTTTAAACAATCTCTTTTTTCATCCCAAACTAAATTGTCAACACTCATGTTTGCCTGTCATTCAACCTCCTTACTATTAGTGTCCATTGAATTAACTAGAATTAGTTTCAGAAATAATTTATTAAGAATTTCAAAAGAGGTACTTTCCTGAGACACACCATTGTATTCATTTCTCTCTTGTTCCCAATCTGTTTTCTTCATTCACTTTTATTCTGATGTTGTCTCCTTGTCTGAAATATTCCTTCAATTTGATTTTCTAAATAACTTAAACAGATCCAAATTAACTTCAAATTCATTAATTGTAGGTGTTGGTACAAAAGTCAATCCTTTTCAAGAAATCTGTGCTATGATTCTGTTAAGACATGGTCTGATAGATTGATTATGTTCAACTTCTGGCTGGTTGACTCCTGCCTGATTTCCTTGGAGTGATGTTTCTTCCTCTTGCCCTTGTCCCCCTCTTCTTTTCCTCTTATTCCTCTGCTTGCTCTATATTGGTGGAATCCCTCATCACAAGAAAGGATCTCCAGTACTCTGGTTCTCTTCTTGGTTATTAGCAGTCACTATTTTCCCCAGTGTTGTTTGTGCCTTTATTTATATGAAATGACACAGAATGGGACACTTTACTCTGACTGCATTTTCTGCTGTTTTGACTTGCTTCCTATTCTTTGATTTTCCTCTGCTCTGACTGCGATTATATTCATCTTGTGTCCAGTTGTGAAAGTGTCTTCTTTCTTCATTGCCCTCATTTCTAATTAATTTACACTGTTTCCTGGCAATTAATTTCAAGTCATAAGCCTCAAGTCTTTCTTTTAGATCTTTATCAGAGTCATTAAGAGGGATCCTGGGCAGGGTCATTTAATTTAGCCTTAGCAGCTTGCAGTTCTGAGATAATTGACTGATGTTTCTTTAAATCAAACTTTATAAACACTTTTGTGCATATTTTAGGCTCTTCTTCCCATCCTTTCTTATATTCAAATGTGTCTATTCCACCAGATAGAGCTTTTAACGCTCTCAATCCTCTGGGATATAATTCACATTGAAGGTACATTTCAATGTGGATACATTATAAGTGGTATTAATTTCTTTAAAAGAAGTTTCTCTAATTTGAAAAGTCACGTAATTGTATTGACTGTAGGATGTTTATTTATTTATTTATTTATTGTTGTATGTTTTCTGTTCCCCTAGAAAAGAACTAATAGAAAAGATCCATCAAAAGTTAATGGTGACAGTATCTAAATCTCAGACAGCACTAAATGATCAAGAACAGAAATAATAATAATAAACTTTATTTTTAAGCGCCTTTCAAATATCAAGGCACTTTACAATAATAAAACATAATTCCATAAAACAACGATTACAATAATATATAGCACAACAATTACAAATACCAATGAGTCACTGGTAAGCTGATGCCACCAAAAAGTTTTAAGCGCCTGTTTAAAACCCCCCACAGTCATGCACTCCTGGAGCTGACAGGGTAGAGAATTCAGAGGGTAGGGTCCACAAATATAAATGCAAGGGCCCCAGAAGTTTTCAAAGTCACCCTCAGAACCTCCAGCAACCCTCGTCAGCCAAATGGAGCTGTCACACAGGGCTGTAGGAATCAGGACCAAGTTAGTGTAGGGCTTTATAAGTCAGTAAACCAACTTTAAATGTGATCCGCCACTGAATCGGCAGCCAGTGCAGATCATGCAGCACAGGGGTAATATCGCGAACCCTGAGACACCCCCATCAACAGTCGAGCAGCAGCATTCTGCACTAGCTGCAGGCAGCGGATATCAATCCAGGAATCCCTAAGTAAGGGAGTTGCAGTAGTCAAGGTGCAAGGTCACAAGACGTGGACCAACACAGGCAGATCACTGAAGCGGAACAAGGTGTTTAACCCTGGCAATGTTCCTAACATGATAAAAGGCAAACTTGATGACTGCCGACACCTGAGATCGAAGGTCAGCCTGTCATCAAGTACCACTCCCAGGTCACGCACCCATACGAGGCAAGAATCTGGGAGCCCCCAGAAATAGTCCAGAGGGCTGACCAGTCCTCAGGGCCCTATCCTGTGACCTGGGTCCACAACCATAACTTCAGTCTTTCCCGTGTTCAACTTTAACCTGTTCAATTCATCCAATCCTGGACTTCAGCAAGGCAGTTATTAAATACTGAGAGAGCACTAACCTGGTCAGGAGCAAAGACAGGTAGAGCTGGGTATCATCAGCATAGCAGTGAAACCTCAGCCCATACTGTCTTACAGTGTCTCCGAGGGCAGCATAGACACTGCAAACAACATGGGGACAGCACCAAAGCCCTGAGGACCCCATATGAAAGAGGGAGTGAGTCTGAAGAAAAAACCCAACACAACTCTCTGTGTTCTGCCCATGAGGAAAGATGTAAACCACCTGAGGACCGTACTTGTCAGGCTACAGATGAACCTCAGGCGCTTGAGTAGCACCCATGGACCACAGTGTCAAAAGCTGAGGATAGATCAAGGAGTACCAGAATGGAATATGGTTTTGCTGGCCTCTCACCATCAGGAGATCATTGAGCACCCAAACCAGAACAGTCTCAGTACTATGCCTCTTTCGAAACTGGATTGGAGAGGTTCATAGATGTTATGGATGGTCAAATGGTTCTCCAGTTGAATCGCCACTACTTTCTCAATAACCTTCCCTATAAAGAGAAGGTTTGAGATAGGTCTGTAGTTTGCTAGAACGTCCGGTCCAACAAAGCATTCTTCAGAAGGGGTGTCACCACTGCCTCCTTCAGGGAGCTTGAAACTCACCAATTCCAAGGAGCACCAGACTATCTGAGCCAGGACCGGCCACTGATATCACAACATCCCAAAATCAGGAAGTTGGACCAGGATCCAAACTACAGCACATAGGGCGCATTCCCTGGACAATCTGTATAATATCCCGAACTCTGGCAGGCCAAAGGTACTCCAGGAAATATGAGGTATAGTGACTGAGCACAGACCAACAGCATCCCCCATAGAATGAGTCAGGAGGATCTCTGACCTGATGTCGGCCACCTTATTCGCAAAAATCGAACAGGCTCATCACACCCCATTAGTGAAAAGGCTCTTCAGAGCTGCAGACATAACTGAAGCAAATGAAACAAAATAGAAGGTTGCTATTAATGCTCAATGTTCTTTGATTAGTATTGCTTCATTTCAAATGACTTTTAGAATGAAAACATTTTGTGTGGAATGTAATATGAAGATGTTATATTTACATATTAGTATACTACAGTGAATATATAACTAGTACATTGAAAATAGCTATTCTGTTAACAGTTCAAATAATTTCAAGTGCTTGTTTAGAGGTAGTGACATCACACTGCCTGTCAGCTCTTTGATGCTTTTTTTCAGCAAGTAAACTAATTATTGGTTCTCCTTTTGTTGAAAGAGAATTTTTCTGAGAAAATATCTGAAATAAACTTAAGTTAATAATAGCGTTGTAAGTTAACAATGAATGCAGTGTGACTTCCACTACATACATGGTAATTTATTGACGACGGTAGTAAGTTAATTTAAGCAATTGATGCACTACAAGGCCTTAAATTATAGAGTAGAGTATCTGTTATAAATTAATAGTAACCGAGGCAATAGAGCTCTTACTAAATTAAATTAACTGCTTGAAGTGATTTAGCATTGTTATTAAAAATACCACCATAATGGATAAGTATATTTTTATATACTCTTGTAATTTGAAGTGCATAACAATGAAATTTAATATGTGGAGAGGTGTGTCTTTTGACTTGTATTAGCTGCTGACAGTTTAGCTATTTGAATTAGGAGCAATATTTAGATCCATTAGAATAACATTGTCAATGTTTAATATATAATTAAAATGTATTTAACACAGGTAATTTTGCTGTCATATTAAGAGAAGTTAGAGCAATTAGGGTAGTTGTTTAATGAAATGATTTTTATGTTGATTGCGTGCATGCAAGAAACATATTAATAACAACTTTCTCAGAAGCAGGTTGTGGGGCACGGCACTGTTGTGGCCAATGACCCACAGCCTGTAAAGGCTTAATAACTTTTCCCAATGCCGTAGCATACTGCTACTGACACTAGTTCAGCCAGTGTGCCACAACCTTGTAAAAATTAGCCGCTGCAATCGGGGTGCGCTCGTCATTGCAGCGCCAGCGATTCACTGCAATGAGGGACGATCCGTCATTGCTGGGCGAACATTGCTACTGTAATATTGTTTGTGAAAATGGCAGCACCAAGGCGGCGCCAATCCCCATGGCAGCATGTATCCTCCCCACAGCAGCGTGTTTTGCCGACGGGCCCCAATCCCGTCGGCTTCTCTCCCCGTGCTAGTTGACTTGCCGACGGGGAGCCCACCCCTGTCGGCATCAGGTCCCCCTTGAAAGAGTAGTGGGAGAGTTGGCTGAGGGGTGCCCAATCCCCCTCGCTCTTGGCGCCACCCCCTACTTTTGTGCCGATGATGCATGCCCAATCCCCTGTGGCTGCACACCCCAAAACATTCAGGTGGCATGCTGAGGAGCCACCCCAGCATGCCCAATGCTCTCTAAAGAAAAAAAGCGTCCTCGTTTTTCAAACCTATAAGCGGCTCCTCGCGGTCTCCCTGCCCCGCAACCAGCGCCCACCACTGCACTGCACCTGCCTCCCACACCCCTCACCCTATACTTACCTCCAGAGTCCAGTGCGATGATCTTGAGTGGACCGGAAACACATCTGCACTCTTCAAAGCCAACCGCTAACTGAGGAAATACCGGTAAGCTGTATAATGGAATGAATAGGGCTTTTCAACTTTGATGCATATCTCAGGCATTTGGGGAATTTGACACCAAATTTTCAACATAGGGTTTTGGGACCCTCCTCATGAATTCTGCCACTGTCATTGCGTTATTCGGCCCTAGAAGGTGATTTTGCGGTCCTGCAGGAATCCCTTTCAGGACCGATTATTAAATGACAGTGCCAATATTCATAAGGTGGGCTCTTAAAAACTACTTTGCAAATTTGGTGGAAAAAATCCCAAAATGACTGTTTTATGAGCGCATTATGCAGTTTGTACAAGAGGTTTCAGAATCGCAAATTAATAATATTTTACTCCAGATTTTCAACATTGCCATTCTTCTGCACCTCCTTATGAACAGTACAGCTGTCATTTTTCACATCCTGGCTGAAACGTGTTTTGCAGTTCCAGTGCAGAATAGCACGGTCGCTGTGGAAATCCATGTTGAGACACATTATGGAAATGACAGTGACACTGTTCATTAGCAGAGGTCCTAAAATACCTATGTTGAAAATGTGGTGATGAGCGTCCATAAAATGAGTGTGTTATGACCGTGCATTGTGCAGTTTCCACACGCTTGTACCTTAGCAACTTTGCAATATTTTCACTCCAGATTTTCAACATTGCCATTTTCCCACACCTCCTCATGATCAGTGCAGCTGTCATTTTTCACATCCTAGCAAAATGTGTTTTGCAGTTCCGGCGCAGAATTGCGGCGATCGCTGTCAGGAAATCAGTGTTCGGAACACATTAGAAATCACACTGACACTGTTCATGAGCAGAGGTCCTAAAATGCCTATGTTGAAAATTGTGTGATGAAACTCCATAAAATGACTGTGTTACGAGCGTGTGTTGTGCAGTTTCCACGCACCCTTGTAAGTTTGCAAATTAGTAATATTTTCATGCCAAATTTTCAACACTGGCATTATTTCCACCTCCTTATGAACAATACAGCTGTCATTTTTCACATCCTGGCCGAAATGCGTTTCGCACTTCCAGCACAGAATATCGCAGTCACTGTCGGAAATCAGTGTTTGGAACAGATTAGGATTGAGCGAGTGAGAGAGGGAGGAGTGACCAAGCTCAACTGAGCTCTGTCGGTACTGCTGTAGATTTCTTTGTGGGCAGGAAAAGGCACCAACAGAGGCAGGAGCCCAGTACAAAGTCAGCCTGCAGCGCCGGAGACACAGAATAGGCGAGTGAGGGAGGGTGAGTGGCTCAACAGAGCTCTGTTTGGACTGCTGCAGATTTCTTTGTGGGGCAGAAAAAGGCAGCAATGCATGCAGGGGCCCAGTACAAAGGGCAGCCTGCAGCGATGGGACAAACAGAATGAGCGACTGAGAGAGGGGAGGCGAGCTCAACGGAGCTCTATCATGACCGCTGCAGATTTCTTCATGGGCAGAAAAGAGCGGCAATGCAGGCAGGAGCCCAGTACAAAAGGGCAGCCTGCAGCACCAGCAGAAACAGAATAGGCAAGTGAGAGAGGGGAGTGGGTCAACAGAGCTGTGTCAGAACTGCTGCAGATTTCTTTGTGGGCAGAAAAGGTGCCGACAGAGGCAGGAGCCCAGTACAAAGGGCAGCCTGCAGCACCAGGAGAAACAGAATGAGCGAGTGAGACAGGGAGTGAACAACCTCAACAGAGCTCTGATGGGACAGCTGCAGATTTCTTTGTGGGCAGAAAAAGGTGCCAATGCAGGTAGGAACCCAGTGAAAAGGCAGCCTGCAGCAGCAGAAGAAATGGAATGGAATGAGCGAGTGAGAGGGGCGAGCAAGCTCAACAGAGCTCTATCATGACTGCTGCAGATTTCTTTGTGGGCAAAAGAAGGCAACACACAGGCAGGAGCCCAGTACAAAAGGGAAGCCTGCAGCGCCAGCAGAAACGGAATGAGCGAGTGAGCTCAACAGAGCTCTGTCAGGATTGCTGCAGATTTCTTTGTGGGTAGAAAAAGGTGCCAACAGAGGCAGGAGCCCACTACAAAGGGCAGCCTGCAGCACCAGGAGAAACAGAATGAGCCGAGTGAGATGGGGGTGGCGACCTCAGCGAGCTCTGTCGGTGACAGCTGCAGTTTCTTTGTGGGCAGAAAAAAGGTGCCAATGCAGGCAGAAGCCCAGTATAAAGGGCAGCCTGCAGCACCCGGCAGAAAGCGTAACAAGTGATGACTGAGAGGGGAGTGAGAGGTCAGCAGAGCTCTGTTGGGACTGCTGCAGATTTCTTTGTGGGCAGAAAAGGTGCCAACAGAGGCAGGAGCCCAGTACAAAGTGCAGCCTGCAGCACGGGAGAAACAGAGCAGCGAGTGAAAGAGGGGGTGGCGAGCTCAGCGGTCTATCGTGACTGCTGCAGATTTCTTTGTTGGCCAGAAAAGGCGCAATGCAGGCAGGAGCCCAGTACAAAGGCCAGCCTACAGCACTGGCAGAAATGGATCCAGCCAGTGAAAGATGGGAGTGGTGACCACCGGAGCTGTGTCAGGACTGCTGCAGATTTCTATGTGGGCAGAAAAGCCACAATGCAGGTGAGGCCCAGTACAAAGGGCAGCCTGCAGCAGCAGGAGACACAGAATGAGCAGTGAAGGAGGGGTGAGTGAGATCAATGGAGCTCTGTTGGGACTGCTGCGGATTCTTTGTGGGCAGAAAAAGGCAGCAATGCATGCAGGGTCCCAGTACAAAGGGCAGCCTGCAGCAGTGGGAGAAACAGAGCGAGCGAGTGAGAGGGGTGTGAGTGAGAGAGCAAGCTCAATGGAGCTCTATCATGACTGCTGCAGATTTCTCTGTGGGCAGAAGAAGGCGGCAGCACAAGCAGGAGCCCAGTATAAAGGGCAGCCTGCAGCGCCCAGCAGAAAGCGGAATGGCAGTGAGAGAGGTAGGCGAACTCAACGGAGTTCTGTGGGACTGCTGCAGACTTCTTTGTGGGCCGTAAAATGTGCCAACAGAGGCAGGAGCCCACTGCAAAATGGCAGCCTGCAGCACCAGGAGAAACAGAATGAGTGAGTGAGGCAGGGGTGAGCGACCTCAATGGAGCTCTGTCGAGACAGCTGCAGGATTTCTTTCGGGGCAGAAAAGTTGCCAATGCAGGCAGAAGCCCAGTACAAAATGCCAGCCTGCAGCACCAGGAGAAACACAATGAGCAAGTGAGGTGGGGGTGGGTGGGCTCAATGGGGATCTATCATGACTATCTGCAGTTTCTTTGTGGGCACAAAAGGCGGCAATGCAGGCAGGACCTCAGTACAAGAGGCCAGCCTGCAGTTCTGGCAGAAACCGAAAGAGCGAGTGAGGGGGAGTCAGCAAGCTCAACGGACCTCTGTCAGGACTGCTGCAGATTTCTTTGTGGGCAGAAAAAGCTGCCAACAGAGCCAGGAGCCAGTACAAAGGGCTGCCTGCAGCACCGGAGAAACAGACTGGCCGAGTGAGAGAGGGGAGTGAGCCACCTCAATGGAGCTGTCGGGACAGCTGCAGATTTCTTTGTGGCTAGTTACAGTGACAATGCAGGCAGGAGCCTGTACAAAGAGCAGCCTGCAGCTCTGGGAGAAACAGAATGAGCGAGTGACAGAGGGGCAGTGAGCGAGCTCAATGGACCAACGCAATCAACATTCGGCATTGACAAATGTTTGTTTTAATTGCATTTGCACTTGCACTTTTGGCATAAATAGACAGAAGGGACACAAAACTGCACCCCTCAGAGCCATGCTGGCAAAATGCAGGGCTTTGTAGTGGCTAGGAGCACTGGACTTGTGTAGGTCATTGTTATGGTTGGAGAAAGTGTATATTTATCATACCAAATCATTCAATGTAGCACTTTATTGCATTGTTATATTCATAGGAAAATAAATATTTTTCTTTTTGTATTATTTAAAGTGCTATTGAGTTTTGTGTACTCTGACCGCCCAGAGTTTGCTCACATGCATTGTTGGTCTAGTTTTGTTTGGTATGCTATTGTGGGATATGGTGTGATGTGGCATGAAGTGGATTGTTACAGTATAGTGTGGTATGATATTTGGCACTATGTGGTTTGGTATGGCATTGTGAGCCATGGTGTGGTGTTGCATGATGTGGAATATTACAGTGCATTGTGGCATGATACTGTGTGGTTCTGTGTCATTTGGTATGGTATTGAAGGGTATGGTGTGGTGTGTAATAATGTGGAATATTACAGTGCAGTGTTGTATGATATTGGGTGGTACTGTGTAGTTTGGTGTGGCATTGTGCGGTATGTTGTTCTGTGGCATGATGAGGAATGTCACAGTGTAATGTGGTATGATACTGTGTAGTACCGTGTCATTTGGGATCTTATTGTGGGGTATGTTGTGCTGTGGAATGATGTGGAATATTATGGTGTACTGTGGTATGATATTGTGTGGTGCTGTGTAGTTTGGTATGGTATTGGGGGTATGTTGTGCTGTGGAATGATGTGGAATATTACAGTGTAGTGTGGTATGATATTGTGTGGTGCTGTGTAGTTTGGTATGGTATTGTGGGGTATGTTGTGGTGTGGCATGATATGGAATATTACAGTGCAGTGTGATAAGATATTTGGTGCTGTGTGGTTTGGTATGGTATTGTGGGGTATGGTATTTATTTATTTTATTTAGTTTTGTTGACGGGTAAGTGCACTAGACAAATTCTGCCTATTTCCAGGCACGACCGGGGTAGGGCTACAGATGAATGCCAACTGACCTTGAACCAGATTAAGCTGTTCATGGTATTTTTAGTGAATGGGGAAATTTGGCCAGGACACTGCGAAATTCCCCTACTCTTTCTGCAGGGGTGCTGTAGCACGCACAAAGAAGGGCGTCCCAGTTCTGAGCTGAATGTTGGAGGAGGAGGAGGATGTGCTGCTGGAGCTTCTGGCTCTTGCTGGAATATGATGCTAACTCAGAATGTGCTTTGGTGGAACCAGCTCAAGATATAGCTCTGGATGATGTGGTCTTTTTAGAACCTATGCAGCAAGAGACTGTATTACTGGTTGAAGAAGAAAAATTGCAACACGATTCGGAAATGAAGAAAACCCACCTTTGGAATTAATTTCAGCAGCTGAAAATGACTTTCAGTCTTGCAAACAGAAACTTAAGGAGGAAGAAAAAGCATAAGAGATCTATGGCTAGTCCTGTGCAACTGGGGAATAAGCGGCTCCCAGGAGACATAGCACTTGGCAGTTAGACTGGCCTTTCTGGAGAGGATGAGGGCATGCCAGAACTCCATTTGTACCAACTCATTAACGAAGCCTTACTGGACCCTTCTGATTTATAGACCCTGGAGCGTGCTATGAATTGCAGGCTGGATTAGGCAACAAAACATTTGGGTACCCGACCCTTCTATCCCTTGAGGGTTCTCTGGAACATTTACTAGCTAGACAACAGGCAGAAGTTATACCTGTGAAAGGTCTGATGGATATTCCTAAGTCCCCTCCCTGGTCAGTGCGGCTGTGCTGAGCGAAGGAGAGGCAGCTGATTCAGGAGCTGCGCCAGGCGCAATTCTGGAAGTTATTGTTGGCTGAGATGAGGATTGTATACCTCCTCCTGTAGCAGACCAGGATAGTGAGAACCATGCGGAAGACCACACGTTCCTGTTAGCAAATAACACTAACAAAGGTATTGTGATGGGACCACTACCAGTCCGACAGGCAAGCGGTGATGTAGGAAGGGATCATCTACAAACTGGGCCATAGGGAACGAAGACCTATGCAGGTCTTTTAGAAAACCTGCAGAGGCAGCCAAGGGTGTCTTTGGTATGTCTCTGATATGAAGTAGAAGGCTCCCATTATCCCAGACAGACTGTGGGTGGGAAAACCCTGCTCAAGGAATCTATGGTGTTTACAGAGGTGTATCGTTCATACACTGTCTGGGAGACCAAAATTATGACATTAGCTTTTGTAAAGTGGCTTCTTTTGATAAGTTCTGGAGACTCTATTATGACATTAAAGATACTGATATGTGGATGGATTTTATAGTGATTCCTATCACTAAGCCTATGATTAAGACTGTTACAATTCTCTTCAGAAATGAAAGGCGTCAACATCGATAACATTATGTTTTGGTTGGAGAAGCATTGCTCCATTTTGATAGACGAAACCTATTATGGACGAAAATGGTTTCTGGACTGGAGGGTGGACTGTGAGGATCCAACTCAAACAAACAGATCTGGGATATAGCATTTACCCAGCTCCTTTTCTCAGGCGGGACAGTGGTATTATTTTTATGACAGGCAGCCAAAGATCAGGTAAAGTGTTTTCAGTGTGGGGTATTCAGTCACATGGCAGCACAATGTATGCCCCCAAAATGCAATCTCTGTGGGAATGAGG
This sequence comes from Neoceratodus forsteri, assembly GCA_016271365.2. Taxonomy (NCBI): domain Eukaryota; kingdom Metazoa; phylum Chordata; order Ceratodontiformes; family Ceratodontidae; genus Neoceratodus; species Neoceratodus forsteri. The sequence goes on along the minus strand of JADMNL010000024.1, from coordinate 117,045,694 downwards.
ACCACTGTTATACTGAGTGTCCCTGGGCAGCTCATAGCCCCAATGAGGCATCTGACTAGGATTTTTTTGTCTCAGGTCAGACGGTCATTTGGTTAGCCCTTTTGACCTGAGGAAGAGTTGACCTCCCGTGGTAGATGGAGAGGAAGAGGAACTGTAGATGATAGGACTCAGGTATCATAAAGTGGGCCATGTGCTCCACAATTAGAATGGCACCTGCTTACCCAGACAACGAACCCTGACTTGCCAGCAATTCCCTAACCCTGAAGAATGACTCAAGGAGAAAGAAACCCCATTTGTAACCCTGCTGGGTTCCTCACATCGGAAGTACACACTCCTGTGAGATTTCTTCTCCTGGTCCGAATTGTTTCAACATAGCAATGGTGCCCTCTGACCCTGCTGTGCTGCATGCAGTAGAATTGGATATAGATGAGGAGGTGCCCCTGTCCCTCCCCTCGAGCATGAGGTGACATTAATTACCCCTGAGGTCTACTTATCACCAATACCCTTAACTAATAGATTTGCCCCCTTTGCCTCTTGGAAAACAAGCTGAGACAGAGCACCCGTCGAGTAGAAGACCAGAGAACCCTGTGAGTCAGTCATCCCCTGGGTGAGGAGGAGTTACCACGTCGTAAGCCTAGAGCCACTAACCAAAGAAAGCAGGTTACCAGATCTAGCAGTAACTCGTGAAGCCCCTCCTTGAGCCAACTTCTCTGAAACTAGCAAGTCTTAATGTTAACAGCATTAAGACATCAGTGAAGTGTCTTGCAACTTTTGGGGTACTACAACATTTACATTATGATGTGGTTTTGTGCAGGACACTCAACTACACAATTAGGAAAAGTCAGCCAAGCATCTAAGGAATGGATCTGGGGGCCTCGTGTTGGTCTATGGGGAAGAACCCTGTTGTGGGGTGGGTTTTGTTTCTTGACTTATGGGGTAAAAGTGTACTGGATGTGGATATTGACACGGCTGAGCATTTTGCTGGATGTTGCACTCTGTGGGACTCAGTGCCATCTAATCAGTATGTATGGGTCACAAAGCAAAGCCCTTAGAATTGATTTACTGAGGAAAATACGCCTTACCTCCATACTAATTGACAATTTTTTTTGGTAAGTGCTTTAGCATCAATTTCCAACAAAAGAATGACCAGGAAAGCAATATTGCAATAAGACTTTTCTTGATCTGTGATTAACTAGGCAGGACTAGTAGATGCCTATATTGGTGGGAAATGTCAGGCTAAACCTACATTTTAAAGGAAGTTTATCCTTCCCTATAGATTTTATTTTTACTAAACAGACACTGTTGATAGATTATACAATGAAGGGACTTCCAGTGGTGCTATGGAGCTTTGAGCAGCACGATGAATGAGCTCTCCCACATTTGCAAGTTTGCCGACTGAATCGCTTAAATAATAAAATCTAAAACTACAAATCAGATAGAATATTGAATCGAGTACTTACTGAGCAAGCTGATCAGTCTGTATGCTGTTGGAGACATTTAATCACATTGCTGTTCTCGCGCCTACTAATGGCCCAGACAACAGAGATCAAGCAGGAAAATAGTACAGATGGCCTCCGGGAAGAAAACAAACAATCCAGACAACAGCCACAACATAAAAATGCCAACAACAAAAATTCCAATGAACCGATTCTACAGGCAATCCAGGAGTTTAAGTCAGAGATGAAAGAAGTAATCTGACCTCCGCTCTGACTTGGGAGCTCTGCAGACTCGCCTCGATGTAGCAGATGTACAAATTTCAGCAAACACCAACTGCCTTGAGACCTTAGAGGCGTGTTCAAGAAGTTGCATGGAACCAATTAAATATAGTTAAACAGCAGGAGGACGTGGAAAATAGAGGCAGGAGGAAAACTTACAAATATTAGGGTTCTCAGAGGGCGAAGGGTCCTGATATGCAGGCCTTCTTGGACCACCTCCTTCGCACAACACTGGACTTGGGCCCAGACTTCCCTACTGATATAGGCGGGTCCACGAGCTCTCGGACCTAAACCTCACTCTGAGGCTCGCCCTCGTTCAATTATAGCCGGTCCTTAAACTTCTCAATTAAGGAGACTCTGCTCCAGAAGGCTTGGGCCCAGAAATCTTTAATGTTTAACAACAAAGCGGATCCTTTTTGTGCAATGATTACGCCCCCACCATCCAGAGGTTGAGGAGGGACTATATCCCGCTGTTTCTATTTCTACGCTTAAACAAATTTAAATTTAAAACTTCCTACCCTGCTAAATTGATGGTGGCTTTCCCATCAGAGCGCTCGAACATTACATCAGCAGAGGAAGCAAGACTTGAGTTGCAGTCAAGAAGTCTGCTGAGTGAACATGATATCCAGCAGACAGTAGGAAAGAACAGACCTCCTCGGAGAGACTTTGGACAGCTTACAGCCACGGAGAACCTGGCTACACACTCGGCCACTTCATCCCTGGGGAGATTCTGAAGGAGATCCAGCAGCTCAGTTCTCATGCTGGACTGAAATGAAGAGAGAACTAAAATCCAGTGTAGACAGTCAATGAGGGAACCTCTTGGGCAGCCATGCAGTGAGTACCTATGTGGGGGCTGCAGTGGGGAGAAGGAGTTATTGGGATGGCTGTGGCTGCTGTTCAAGCCCCAAGATAAATATAAAAAGAAAAGGAGAGAGTTTGATTAAAATACAAAAGTTGGTAGCCCATATGCTAATATCTCTCCTCCCAAAATTGGCTTTTCAAGGACTTTTAATGGCGGCGTCTAATTGGGCCAGGCTGAGAGCCTTGGCTTAAAATAAAAGACAAACCAGGAGTTGGGTGATGTGCGCCGCAGCGGTCCCAGCCCCTGAACCTGTGAGGCCCCACCCTTAATTCCTCCTCTGGTGCTCCCAAAGGGTGTGGTCCTGAGCTCCTCTACACCTTCTCTCTGCACACAGCAATACAAAGAAAGGAGGAAAGGATGGTCTTCTGGCCTGCAGCGGTCAGACCCCTCGTCAACTTGGACTGAGATTCTCTGTATAGGGAAATTTAAAGGACAGAATAATGGACATGCCCTGCGGAAGTGGGGAATGGGGAACTTCTGAGGGCCTGAGATGTATATCACAGTTCGAGAGGGGCTGGGTTGGGGAGAGGGTAACTATAGGGAAAGTTGATGAGATAGTTATATGGGGATATTAATAGGAAAGATAGGAACAGAAGGCATAAAATATGAATAAGGCAACTCAGCATATTACAAGACATGTTTCAAAGGAGAGACACCCCCTTTTATTAAGGGTTAACACCAAATCGTAGATAGATCTAGCTGACATACAGCCCCTTAGAATGGAGACCACACTAATGAGGGACTTTGGCCTCCTGGCCGAATTACCTCTTCATCTGAGATGGGAGGAAAACCCCGGTCCCCTGAGACTTGTAACTTAGGGTCCCGGGAGAGCACACAGAGACGAGTTAAGAGATTTCCTCTCTAAGGTGGAAGCCAGTTAGTTGTAAATAATTTTGACTCCATAGTTAATGAGAGTCTTAATGGGGCTGGGGGGGACTGGGTGGTGCTAAGCCCAGGTTGGGTCTGTTCTATCTTATTTTGGCAGAGATCTTGCTAAATCTGCACAATTCATTTTATCAACGGGGAAGGAGGGAGGGGAACCCAAAGTTGTGGTATTTGATATTAGAGTTAATACTGTAAGGATGGCCCCATTTGGGTTTATCAGATTAGTATTTTTGTTTCACTCTTTAGTAAAAAATAGGAGACACGGAAGAATCGCACTTCTTGCATTATTATTTTGCTACAGTGATAAACAGCTTGGTGGGAGACCAGGGATTAAGAACTGCCCATTTGGTATGGCTGTAGTGCTACAGTTCTCCCGCCCCCTTTATTTCTCCCCTTTTCTTTTCTTTCATCACTTTATAAATGGCAGTAAATCCAGCTAAGATTTTTCAGTAAATATAAGCGGACTACATAGTCCAATTAAGCGATCACGTGTGATGCAAAACCTGGAAAGGCAGGCAGCTGATATATATTGTCTTCAAAAAACACACTTGTCTGACCGGAATACCAGAAATTTAAATGGGAAATCATTATGAGGTTTATGCCTCATCCCACTCAGTGGTCGAAGGAGGGAGTGACAACCTTGATCCCTGCCTCTACTCCTTTGAGATCCAAGACAAATTCATTGACTCAGAGGCAGATATGTCATCCTAACAAGGACCCTTTTTTCAAAGGGTGACGTTGGTAAATGTATACTTGCCCCGACCTCTCTCCTGTAATTCGAGCTTTCATAACTAAGGTCATAGATGATCTCCAGGGTATTTTAATTATGGGAGGATTTCAATATGACATTTTCTCCGCAGGGTGATTCCCCCTCACCAAGAACTTATAGATCCTCCAGCGTGCTTACATACCTTAAGGGGACTTTTTCATACTTAGGGGTGGAGGATGTGTGGAGGAAACTTTTCAAACTAACCCTGACTTTAGCTTTTTCTCCCTGATATCACATACTCCCATTTGGATTACTTTGTTGTTACCTCGAACACTTTTCTCTTATTCAAGATTTGACCCTAGGACCCTGAATTCTCTCAGACCACCACCCCTTGACTTTGAAAATTTTATTGGGCAAGGTCCCACGACTAAAAGCATGGCACCTGAACACAACCTTATTAAGGGACCCGGAATATATAGAACATTTAAATAACAGAATACCTCAGATACTACGGGAAAATTATACAGGAGCGACCTCGGACCCGATTATATGGGATATCCTTAAAGCAGTAATTAGAGGAGATCATAGAATACTCTGCTGGAAAGAAGAGGAAATTAGAGGCATCCTACAATTATTTGATAGAACAATTACAATCATATCAGCTCTTATATCAAGATGGTGACAGGGTTCTACAAACGAAGATTTGATGAACCAAACAAAATTCAAAAAATAATGGATGCAAGAGTGATACAAGCCCTTAACTACTTAAAACAATCCAGCTATGAGGGAGGAAGTCGGGATCCCACATGCTGGCCCACAGACTCTGTGCCCTGGGGCGTGTGGCAATTATCCTGAAAGTGAAACACCCGAAAACTAAGAGAATATCACATTAGGACGATCATATTGGTTCTTATTTCTTACCTTATTATCAATCTCTTTATGACCCTCCCTCGGACTTACCATCTTCAGAGGACAGGAAGACCTTTCTCTCTGGCCTTTCTCTTCCTACACTTTCAGAATCCCAAAGATCTGCTTTGGAAGCCTCTATAGGTGCAGACAAGGTTCTCGCTAATATAAAAGCTCTTCAGACTAACAAGTGCCCAGGAATCGATGGATTTGCCATAGAATGGTACCAGAAATTTTGGGGCTTCTCTTACCCCTCTCCTTTTGACCTAGAGGGCCATCCAGGAGGAGCCCTCTCCTCCTTCGTGGAGATATGTCACTATAACTCCAATTCTTAAACCAGATAAGAGCCAACAAATATTTCCTCTTACCATCCGTCTCTCTCCTGAGCGTTGACTATAACATTTTATGGCTATATGGGCCACAAGATTAGAGACTATTCTTCCAGCTCTCATCCACCCCAATCAGTCTGGCTTCATTAAAGCTAGAAGCACATCACATAACATCAGGTGCACTATGTTGTTACTTGAACATATTCAAAATAGACAAATACCCACAGCTTTACTAAGTTTGGATGCCGAAAAAGCTTTTGACAGGGTCTCGTGGGTATCCTTTGGGATGTCCTCGAGGCCCTGTCATTCTTTTTTCTTCTTTTACTTCAGCATCTTTATGATCATTCAAAAGGTTACATTATAATTAATGGGCCCTTTCTCCCCATTTCTTTCTCAGGGGCACCAGGCAGGGTAGCCCCATCTCCCGACCCTTTTGCTCTCTATATTGCGCCCTTAGTGATAGCCTTACCGTCTGACTTAAGGATTGAGGAATCCTCTCGGTCAAACAAGTTATAAAGTTGCACTGTTTGCTGATGACATCCTTCTTACCCTGCTCTCCCCAGAAACTTCTATACCAGCAGCATGGGATCTGCTCCAGAAATATGAAAGATTGGCTAATTTTAAGTTAAATATCTCTAAAACTGAAACTCTAATGTTTAACTTTCAACCCTCTAATAATTTGAAAAATACTCTCCCTTTGAAATGGAGTGGCACTAAAATCAAATACCTTGGAATAAACATCCCAATTAATTTGCTTCATTTAGAATTGGTAAACTACGAGCCGATCTCAGTACAGATTCAGCAGGACCTAAAAAGGTGGAGACAACTTCGATTAACTTTTCCAACACATAGAAGCGATCGTTTTAATGTCTTTCCCAGACTATTGTATTTTTAAGAATGTACCAATCTTTCCAGCTAAATATTACTTCAAATCTTGGGACAAAATAATTTCTGATTTTATCTGGGAGGGTCAGAGACTGAGGGTAAGGTTCTCATTGAAACACAGAAACATAGACTTTGATGGCAGATAAGGACCGCTTGGCCCACCTAGTCTGCCCATTTCCTACCTAGGGATAAGCTGCAGATCCTATTTAACCAACAGCCTATTTCTTCCTACCCCACACAAAATTGCCTTATGTCTGTCCCATGCATTCTTGAATTCTCCCACAGTTTTAGACCCCACAATCTCCTCAGAAAGGCTGTTCCATGCGTCCACCACCCTCTCTGTGAAAAATACTTCCTCCACATTGCCCTGAGACATCCCCTCTATCTTCAAATTGTGTCCCCTTGTTCTTGCATCTCTTTTCTGAAAGATGCTACCCTCTTGGACTTTGTTGATTCCACTGAGGTACTTAAGCGTTTCTATCATGTCCCCCTCTCCCTCTTTTCCTCAAGGGTATACATATTAAGCTCCTTTAGTCTCTCCTCATATGGCTTCTCATTGCTTTGCTCTTCAGTAGACCAGGGAGGGTTAATCTCCCAAATCTAAGTCTTTATGCAACAGCAGCTTTTCTTAAAATTATACTAATATGGCTCTCACCTATGATTGTGATTAATGACCTACATGATATTGAGAAAGTAGTTTTGCCTCAAGGGGCACTCTCCTCCTATAAGAGCCTACACAGTATTTACTGCACAGTTTTGTGGATCTGGCACAGGATCAGACAACATAAAACATCAAAACAAATCTCCTTATTTTACACCCTAATATCGGCTGATAAGGACTTTCTCCTGACAGTTTGGATACTACTTTTCACTCTTGGAGAAGAGTGAGCCTTAATTATTTTACCAGTTCCTTGATACCAATGATGTTTGTTCTTTCCAGATCTTCAAAAGGCTTTTTCTTTACCCGATAGAGACCTATTTAGATATCGCAGGTGAGAAACTATATTTTAAGACATGAGAGATCTCGATATGTCCTCCTCCTCCATCTTTTCTTCCCCATCCTTTTGGATTTTAATGAAAGATACCCTGGAGAGTGACTTATGGGGAAAACTAATTGGCCACCTATACAAAATACTTAGGGCTTCATGGGAGATTCTTGTTATCGATTCTGGAGGCCTGGAATAGAGACTTAGTGGTTCAGGTTCCCTCTGAGGAGTGGCAACAGGCTACTTTGAAAGCCATTAAGATAAATTCTTCCAATATCTGGAGGGAGTTTACATGGAAATCCTGATCAAGATATTTTAGATCCCCAACACTGTTAACAAAATATCTACCAGAGTCTATAGCCTGCTGGCAGGGTGTAACTGTCCGTTGACTGATCTGGGACACATTTTTTGGCTTTGTCCCAGATTAACCCGTTTTGGTGCTCACTACAGCTTGAACAGGGAGACTGTCTGGGGACAATATTAAATTGCCACCAGAAATAGTGGTCCTTTCGGTTTGTCCCCCACAGACCAGTTTATGTACTTGCTGCCAGAAAGCGATAACTCATAGATGGATGACACCTCTGGCTTCTTCATTAGGAGATTGGAGAAGGATTATGGGTGAGATCTACAGAGAAGAACATTTAATTGCAAAATTTCACAATAAATTGCCCCCTTTCGAACTAAAATGGCGCAGATGGATACTGTGTACATCCTCTAGAGATCCAGAATTTGTTCCATGAGAAGGGGTTCTGGAAAATAATTGGGGGTAGCTCCGCACACCTGCCTAGAACTGACAAAGACTAGACTGAATTAAATGAACACTGCTAATGTTCTTATACTGTGTGATAAATATTTTATAACAATGTAATCATAAGGGGCAATATTTATTTGTACAGAATACTTGACTTAAGTAACAATTTGATGGAATGTATTTACAGCCCGTTATACCTTGTCTCCTAAAATAAAATAAATAAATAAAAAAAGATTATACAATGAATACACCTGTTGAGACCTCGGATCATTCTCTAATAGGTATCGATTACGACCTCTTTACCCGAGTTACAGGGCAAGGGTTCTGGAGGTTGAATACCTCCATGCTGATACAAGCTGAGGTTGCTGCAGACCTGAAAATCATTGCTCAAGATAAACTAATGACAATTTTTTGTTTGACGATATAGGACAGTGGTGGGAGGAACTTAAACACTGCCTCATAGTTTTTTCAGACCCTAGGTACCTCCAGAGTATATTCTCAGTATGAGAGATATCTCCAACTCCGACATGAGTTGAGGTTCTCATAACCAAAGTATGTGAGGCAGGGGACCATGTAGACACTATTAAGGAGTTAAATGGGGTTATGGCAAAGTATCAGTATGATCAGTTACATTCCTGCAACAGGAACAGGCCTTTGGCACCCAGGGAAGGTTGAACAGATTAATCCTTTCCTGGCTAGCCAGGCTAGACAGGATAAGATGAAATCACTAGATTACTATCTCCTGCTGGCATTGAAGTTTGTGATAATTAGGGTATTATGAAAGTTTTGGATGACCATGTTAACCATACATTTGGGGACCCAGTGGAGGCTTCACAATTTTCGACTCTGCTTTACAAGCCACAGGACTCCATAGCTTTCACCAGTAATGCAGGATACTATGACTGTATCTTTTACAAGACTTGAACTAAAGGTGGTTATTAACTCTCTTCATAACAAAATTTCACAGGGGTTAGATGGGTTATCCAGTGAATTTTATAAAGTATTTTGGGACATTATGCAGCAAGAGTTGCTTTCTCTGTATAATTTCTTTCTTTCTGATATGATTTTGCACACTTCAATGTACAAGGGCTAATGATATTCCTCTATAAATCAGGAGATAAGGCTGAAATCGGAAACTGGAGACCACTCACATTGTTGAACACTGATTTTAACTTTTTGCTAAACTATTGGGTAACAGATTGTCTCTACTTATCAGTTCAGTACAATTTTGTTCAGTTCAGGCAGACATATTACCGAGGCGTTGCTCCTCATGCATGAGTTGATGGAACATGTCAAGGTGAGATTCGCGAGCCTCATCAAGGGCCTGGGTACTTGGTTAGTTTGGACCAAGTGAAAGCTTTTGATGGAGTCTCACACTCCTTTTGTGGGATTGTTTAGGTGCCTATGGAATCCCAGTAGTATTTGTACAATGGTTACAGCTCTGTTATTCATTGGCATATGTCATCCCTTGCGATAATGGTTGGGGAGGGCTAAGCACCGGACACATAGAGAGTGTTCAGCAGGGGTGCCCACTGAGCCCCCTATTGTATGTTTTGTCTTAGATCCAGTGTTAAGATTGTTACAAAGCTCTCCCCATATAAAAGTGTAGAGGCGTTTTAGGGAACAATGCAAAGTAATTACTTATGAAGACGATTTATGTCTAGTATTACAAGATGAGGACTCCATACATATTGCATGTCATTTAATACAGGAGTTGGGAAAAACAACAGGAGCTCGTGTTAATGAAAAAATGAAATGTCTTCGCCTAGATGGGGTTCCGACACAGTCTAGAAAGTAGGAGGTTTCAGGTGGCTCTGGCCCTTGCAAATTTTGGGATTTATTTTGGAGGTACTGACATGGCAGGCTTTAATTGGGGATGGGCATTAATGCAAGGAAAGCCATGGTAGACAACTGGAATAATTAGAAGATGTCAAAAAGAAATGTGTATATTGTATTAAAACATTTCTGGTTCCAGTGTTTTATTTCTCAGTGCGTTTTATATACCTAAAAATCTTGAGACACAATTGTTTGGGTGTTTTTTGGAGGGTTCTGGGAGAGTTGATTAAATCCAATTAAAATAAATATTTTATACAAAATGTTAAGGACAACGGGGTGAAAATGTTAAATACGCTAGTGTTTTTCTTCACTATTTTTTATACAATAATTTAATACCATTAACACAGGGAAGAGGCAGCTCAGGGAAAGATGGAGAACTTATGTACTGAAAATGGTATTGCTAGAATGAAATCTGATAAATTTTACATAAAAACAAGTGTAGTCCCAGACTGGTTAACCGGTGAGATGGAGTTTTGATAAGATCAAATTGTGGAGGATTGGTTGTGAGACGGCCTTATGACTTTCTAGGAAAGCACTTTATGCAGATATTTTGTTGCAATGTTTTCTGGAATACCCTTTTGCAGGATTTTCAATTATAGATCAAACTAGCATTTTGGAATATATAACAGATACAAGAATTCCAGAACGTTTATGGGATACTGCATGGCTTGGGATACGGAAGAGTTAATGTAACCAAGAACATAAAGCCCTACAGGATAGGTATTGCCCAAGGAAGGGGTGTATTTTGAAGGTTGAAACAATGCATCATCTATATTGTCACTGTCCTGATGCTATCCGATTTTGGGACATGGTAAAAGATCAGTGGAAAGGGGTGATTGGTGTCCCCACCCCACCCCGTCCAACACTATTGTATTTATCGTCAATAGTAACGTGCCTTGATTACACTGGATAGTATAAGCACCCTTAAGATTATCCATGCTCATTTTCTATACTGGTTATGGATTAGCAGATGCTGTTGAGTTTGCAGCAGCAGTCAATAGCAACACTGGACCTATTCTTTATGTTAAGCATGGACATGACCAAACTAAAATCAAATGAATGGTTGACTTTCAGTGTTCAACATTGGGAATGGTTATGGGTGATTTCAATTTTATTTAAACATCTATTGGTTTTGTTACTTGATCAGATTGGAAGTAGGTTCCTTAAGATGAGAGGGTCTTTATGGTGATTGCACAGCTGGGGTGGAGGACTGGAAACCTGGATTCTTTTTGGCTTATCCTAAATGGGGTCCATGTTCACCATCTTTGTAAGGAATTAAGATATATTCTCATATGAAGTTAGAGGTCCCCCTTCATCAAAGGTACTGTGTTATGACAATTCATGCTTTATTAGGAATTTGTGTGTGATGGACGCATTTTTACCCAGAACAAGTGATATTGAATTATTATGTTTAGGCCTTTTGACTCTGATTATTGATTGGTTTACACTGCTCTCCTTGGTTATGGTGGGAGGGACAGATGTTCAAGGTGCGTCAGTTAACTAAGTTTTTTTCCCTAATGTTTTATGGTCCTTTTGACCATCAAGTGGCCCAAATTAGGAACAAGCTGAGAATTGTACATATAGTTCAATGATCCTTTTTATTTATTGGTGAGAAGCAGTTTTTCATTCTCAATTAATTGTATCATTATTTAGGATTTTGGATTATTGTAATTATTGTTTGGCTTCACTATACCGGTTTATATGTCTAGAACTAATTTAAATGGACAAAAGAGGTATTTTTCTGATTTGAATAGTTTCTTTTCTTACCTTATTTCTGAGTTTGGCCTCAGTTTCTGTATGATAAATACCATTTTTTTTGGTTTTGTTTTATGATTTAAGTTATATACTTCCCTACTCTTTTATGTACAGGATGGGGATTGAGTTAAGATTTACTTTGGTGCTGTATGGTTCAAAAAGGGGAGATAATTTAGGAATTGTGACTGTAATATTTTCTAGTTTTGAGTTCTGATTTTTATATTGTTTTTGAGTGATTTCGCATCAATTTTGTATCGTATCGATTTTGAATATATAGTAATAAATATTCTCCTACTCTTTTCAAGAAGTGCCATGGGATCTTTAACATTCACCTGAACTACCACCAGATCAGGCAGATGGGACCTCAGTTTAACATCTCATCAAAAGACAGCACCTCAAGGTGCAGCACCCCACTCATGCTGCACTGCAGTGTCAGTATTGGGATTTCACCCAAGTGCCTGGGCGTGGGGATAGAACCCAAAGCCTTCTGATCTCCTGGTCTTAGAGGCAAGTGTCCTACCTGCTGAGCCACTGGCATTGACTATGTTATGGTGTGGTGTGGCATGATGTGGAATATTACAGTGTAGTGTGGTATGATACCATCTGGTACTGTAGTTTGGTAAGGTATTGTGGGGTATGGTGTGGTGTGGTATGATGTGGAATATTACAGTGTAGTGTGACATGATATTGTGTGGTGCTGTTTCGTTTGGTATGTTATTGTGGTGTGGTGTGTTGTGGCATGATGTGGTACCAGTGCAGTATTGTATGATATTTTGTGCAGTGTGGTTTGGTATTTGATTTGATAAAAAATTATTTTATACAGGAATCACATTTGTTGGGACAGTGTCCTTTTCAACAAAGTCATGTACTATACAATAAACATCAATACAAAAGTGCAAAACAGAAAACAACACAAGGACAGTTACTTAAAACAAGTGCAATTCAAGTCCAAGTATTCCCATATTTTTTCTTAAAACTGGGCAAACTATCAATGGTCTTCAATTCATGTGGCATGATGTTCCAGAAATGTACAATACTATTCTGTACTGTTAAGTCACCAAATCTGTTATGTGATTGGAATTTTTGACTAACAGATCTGGTATAATTTCTTACTACACTATTTGATTTATTTGTCATATAATTCAACAATTATATTGGTTTTCCTTTCAGTATTTGATAACAGTATGCATACCAAATATAAGCCCTTTTTATGTTTGCTTGCATACTATAAAAGAAACATATTGTGGCAACAGGAGAAAGCGGGTTGTTGAGTGCGGTACTGTGGCAGCCAATGCAACCACTGCATTTGCGAGCTTGGCCTCCTCTATCAATGTCATGGCATGCCGCTGCTGACACTAGTTGTAAACATGCCACCAACTTGAAGAAATTGGCCACTGCAATGAGGAGCAACCCCTCATTGCAGGGAAGCTACTGCCTGGTGGTAACATTTCAACACAACATGGCAGCTGTCGCCATCCTCTCACAGTCCCTATACAAGCAGCAGGATTGCCCAATCCCCTGTCAGCATACCCCCACCCCAGTTCATTTGCCGGCAGAGGCTCAATCCCCGTCGGCATAATCCCCATATGTTGTGTGCCAAGGGATGCCCAATCCCCATTGGCATCATGCCCCCAAACAGGCTTTCTTTGCTGATGGGGGCCCAAATCCTAATAAACTTAGTCCTCCTCCCGAAAATGCAGGTTGCACAATGGGGCCCACCCCAGTGTGCAAAAAGCAAACCTGCAAAAGAAAAACCTTCCCATGATGTCTTTTTTTTCCCTGAAAGAAAGAAAATGGTCCCTCGCTGTCAGAGTCCCCTCCCCATTTTGCACCCACCCTCTGTGCACCTCACCTCCCCATGCCCCCATACCCCATACTTACCTCTGGAGCTGGGCGCAATGATCTTCGATGGACCGGGAACACATCTGCACTCTTCAAAGCCAACCACGAACTGAAGAAATGCCAGTAAGCTGTATAATGGCATAAACAGGGTTTTGTTTTCAACTTTGGTGCATATCTCTGGCATTTGGGAATTTTGGTACCAAATTTTCAACATGTGCTTATTGGGACCTCTCCTCATGAATTCAATCACTGTCATTGCATCATTCAGTCCCAAAGGTGATTTCGTGGTCACTGCACGGAATCACCTTTCAGAATGATTAATGGAAACAACAGTGCCACTGTTCATGAGGTGGGCTGTCAAAAAGCCTATGTTGTGAATTTGGTGAAAAATCCAAAATGATTGTTTTTACGAGTGTGCATTGCATTCACACTTGTAACTTCATGAATTTTAGAGATTTTTTACTCCAGATTTTCCACATTGCTTTTCTTTCCATACCTCTTTATGAACAGTACAGCTGTAATTTTCTACATCCTACCCAAAATGTGTTTCACACATCCGTTGCACAATGGCATGGTTGCTGTGGGAAATAAATGTTGGGACAGATTAAGAAAATCACAGTGACACTATTCATGAGCAGATATCCCAAAATGGCTATGTTGAAAATTTGGTGACAAAATTCACAGAATAGCTATGTTATAGCGTACGTTGGACAGTTAGCATGCACACTAGTAACTTTGAGAATTTTAATGTTTTCACTCCAGATTTTCAACACTGCAATTTTTGCACACCTTCTTATGAACAGTACAGCTGTCATTTTCACATCCTGCCCACAATGTGTCACTGTTCATGAGCAGAGGTCCCAAAATGCATATGTCTATAATTTAGTGAAAGATTCAAAACAAGCATTTGTCAATGCCGAATGTTTGCTTGCTGGCATTGGCAGTGGTAGTGTAGAAGTTACAGAGCTGCGTAATAGGAATGGCAGTGAAGTACTGAACTGAAGCCAACCCACCACCACCCCACAGAGAGTGACAGGCATTGGGGTGTGCCTTGGGTCATCAGGCATACAGCCGCGCCATTTCACCACACCCCACCCTGCAGACACTGACAAGTGTCACGGTGTTCACAGGGTCTTTGGCCCTTATCGTACCCCATTCCATTAGGAAATATGGTGAGATGGGTGCGATATGGAAGCAGGGGTGAACTTTGGGGCCAAAGAGTCCAAGGCATACCTCGATGCCTCTCACTGGCTGCAGCATGTGGAATGGTATGAGCATTACAGGCAAGAATCCCAAGTCACACCCCTGATGCCTGTCATTCTCTACGGGTTGGGTGTTATGGTTGGAAACCCTAATACCTCAGGCATTCTTTGGTATTTTCACTCCAAATTTTCAACATGTTTTTTATGACCCGCCTCATGAACAGTGGCAATATCAGTTTGTTAGCTGAAAGCTGCTTATGCAAAGCGACTACGGCATTTAGCACCGCAGGTACAAAAACATTCGAACAGGATGTAAAAAATGACAGCTGTACTGTTCATGGGGAGGTGAAAAATGGCAATGTTGCAAATCTGCAGTAAAATATTAAAAACTGGTGAAGTCACGGCGTACATAGAAACTGTGCAATGCACACCCGTAATATAATTAGGTTGGGGATTTTTACAGCAGATTGTCAACTCAGGCATTTTGGTGCCTCCAATCATGAACAGTGTCACTGTGATTTTCTTTCTGTCGAACAATGATTTCCCAAGCGACCATGCATTTCTGCGCTGAAAGTGTGAAAACACACTTTGGCCATGTTGTGAAAAATGACAGCTGTACTGTTCATAAGAAAGTGTGGAAAAATGCCACTGGTGAAAATCTGGACTGAAAATATTACAAATTCATGAACTTACAAGCGTGCATAGGAACTGTACAATGCGGCTCTAAAACAGTCATTTTGGAATTTTTCACCAAATTTTCAACATAGCCATTTAAGACTGCTGCTCATGAACAGTGTCACTGTGATTTTCTTAATTTGTCCCATACATTGATTTCACACACCGACTGCGCCATTGTGCGCTCATAAGCGGAAACACGTTTTGGGTGAGATGAAAAATGACAGCTGTACTACTCATGAAAGGTGTGGTAAAATGGCAATGTTGAAAATCTGGGTGAAAATATGAAAATTCATGAGCGTCTGGCGTGCATAGGAACTGGCATAACACACGTAAAGTTATTTTCGTTAACGCTTGCGGCATGCGCAAGGAGCGTCTTGGGAGAATGGGACACTTTGGAGGTGTGCTCCTCCCTGCAATCCCCTGCTCCATTGAGCAGGCTTGGCGATCCTGCACCAATTGGGACAGCGGTGCTGTGTATGACAGTGGTGGTCTTCTCTTCAAAGAAAACCACCGTTGTCATACAGCACTGCAATCTGCCGCCCAAATCTCTGCTGCCACGCTGGGAGCCCACCCCAGCGTGGCAAGCGTCCAGCATTTTCTGCCGGCAGGGTGCCCAACCCCGTCGGCTCCATGGCCCCAGCCATCCTTCTGCCATGCTTGAGCCCACCCCAGCATGGCAAAAGTCCCACGATGTCTTTTTTTTTTTCCAAACCTGTAAATTGAAAATGGTCCCACGGCGCTCTCCCAGCCCCCTCCCACAACCTGCACCCACCCACTGCGCACCCTGCCTCCCCACCCCCTCACCCCATACTTACCTCCGGAGCTCGGTGCGGCGATCATCGATGGACGGGAACACGTCTGCACTCTTCAAAGCCGACCGCTGAACTGAGGAAATGCTGGTAAGCTGTATAGCAGGCTAGATAGGGGTTTTCAACTTTATTGCATATCTCAGGCATTTTTGGAATTTTGCCAAATTTACAACATGGGGTTTTGGGACCCCTTCTCATGAATGATGTCACTGTCATGGCGTTATCCGGGCCCGAAGGGTGATTTCGCAGTCACTGCGCAGTCACTGCATGAAATCACCCTTCGGCCTGAATAACACCATGACAGTGACATCATTCATGAGAAGGGGTCCCCAAAATCCCATGTGGAAAATTTGGTGCAAAATTCCAAAAATGACTGTTTTACAAGCCTGCATTGCGCAGTTCTTACGCAGGCTCGTAAGTTTGCGAATTTTCAATATTTTCACTCCACATTTTCAACATTGCCATTTTACCACACCCTTATGAGCAGTACAGCTGTCATTTTTCACATCCTGCCCAAAATGTGTTTCCACCCATGTAGCGCACAATGGCACAGTTGGTGTCGCGAAATCAATGTATGGGACACATTAAGAAAATCACAGTGATTCTGTTCATTAGCAGAGGTCTTAAAATGGCTATGTTGAAAATTTGGTGAAAATATTCATAAAATGACTGTTTTACATGACGTTCATTGCTCCTTCATGCGCTTTCGTGGGTTTGCAAATTTTCAATATTTCCACTCCAGATTTTCAACATTGCCATTTTACCACACCTTCTTATGAGTAGTACAGCTGTCATTTTTCACATCTCATCAAAGCCTGTTTCCGCCCATGTAGCGCACAATGGCGCCCAGTCGATTGTCTTGAAATCAATGTATGGGACACATTAAGAAAATCACAGTGACACTGTTCATGAGCAGAGGTCTTAAAATGACTATGTTGAAATTTTGGTGAAAAAATTCTAAAATGACTGTTTTAGAGTGCGTTACGCAGTTCCTCGCCGCGGCGCGTACGTTCAGGTTTCAATATTTTCACTCCAGATTTTCAACATTGCCATTTTACCACACTCCTCATGAGCAGTACAGCTGTCATTTTTCACATCCTGCCCAAAACGTGTTTCCTCCATGTAGCGCATACCCATTTTTAACTCCTACCTATTCAGCTGCTAGCACCAATCTGGGTACCATTCTAGGTCTACACCTAAGATTTTAATATTAATTAAATTCGAACCCATGCTATGCTGTATCTAAGAACTGCCACTGATGTTTGGAACAACCACCATATGCATTGTCTTTTTCGTCAGCACTTCTGTACCTTTGCCTGTGAAAGTTACAAAATGTATGTTATTGTCTTCCTCTATACAACTGTATTCATTTGTAAACCCTCTACCCCAGGGTGCATCTGGAATCGGGCGGTACTCTGCTCAGTATGCCTTCCTGGTAAATCTCTTAAATAAATAAATAAATAAAAATGGCGCAGTCGGTGTCTTGCGAACTCAATGTATGGGACACATTAAGAAAATCACAGTGACACTGTTCATGAGCAGAGGTCTTAAAATGGCTGTGTTGAAATGTGGTGAAAACATTCCTAAAAATGACTGTTTTACGAGTGTGCATTCGTGTAGTTCCTATACTCGTAAGTTACAATTTCAATATTTTCTCCCACATTTTCAACATTGCCATTTCACCACCTCCTTATGAGCAGTATGAGCTGTCATTTTCATATCCTGCCCAAAAGCGTGTTTCCGCCCATGTAGCGCACAATGGTGCAGTCGGTGTCTTAAATCAATATATGGGACACATTAAGAAAATCACAGTGATACTGTTCATGAGCAGAGGTCTTAAAATGGCTATGTTGAAAATTTGGTGAAAAAATTCCTAAAATGACTTTTTACAAGCGTTGCGTTGCGCAGTTCCTCCATGCCGCTCAACAAGTTCACGATTTTTCAATATTTGCACTCCAATGACTTCCAAATACCAAACAGCACATAGAAGCAAGCAACATTCGGCATTGACAAATGCTTGTACTTCTTGTCACTGATTTTTTAAGCCATGTCCAAGTGCCAAATACCACTGCAAATACCTGCAAGCGAACGTTCGGCATTGACAAATGCTTGTTAGGAATTTTTCACCAAATTTTCAACATAGCCATTTTAAGACTGTTGCTCATGAACAGTGTCACTGTGATTTTCTTAATTTGTCCCATTGATTTGTTTTGACACCGACTGCGCCATTGTAAGCTACATATGAAACACATTTTGGGTGAGATGTGAAAAATGACAGCTGTACTGCTCATAAGAAGGTGTGGTAAAATGGCAATGTTGAAAATCTGGAGTGAAAATATTGAAAATTCACGAACTTATGAGCTGCATAGGAACTCGCCAACGCGCTGTGAAACAGTCATTTTGGAATTGTTCCACCAAATTTTCAAAATAGGCTTTTGAGAGCCCACCTTATGAACACTGGCAGTGTCATTTCGTTAATCAGTCGGTGATTTTGCGCAGTGACTGCGAAATCACCCTTCGGGCCGAATAGCCATGACAGTGACAGCATTCATGAGAAGGGGTCCCAAAACCCCATGTGGAAAATTTGGTGCAAAAATTCCAAAAATGCCTGAGATATGCAACAAAGTTGAAAAACCCTATCTATCCCATTATACAGCTTTCGGCATTTCCTCAGTTCTCGGTCGGCTTTGAAGAGTGCAGGCGTGTTCCGGTCCACCGAAGATCGTTGCGCCAGACTCGGAGGTAAGCATGGGGTGAGGGGGTGGGGAGGCAGGGTGCGCAGTTGGTGGGTGTGGGTTGTGGGGGGCAGGGAGACTGCGTGGGACCGTTTTTCTTTACAGGTTTTTTTTAAATAATGACCTTGGGACATTTGCCACGCTGGGGAGGCTCCCAGCGCGGCACAAGGACTGGGCTGGTTGGGGGCGGAGCCAACGGGATTGGGCACCGCCGCCATAAGATATTGCCACGCTGGGTGGGCCCCAGCTGGCACCCTGTACTCTGGGGAAGACAGTGGAGCCGACGGGGATTGGGCACCCCTGACCGGCTATACTACGAGCTGCCATGCTGGGTGGGCACCCAGAGTGGCATGTGGAAGGCTTTGGGAGGCAGCACAGCCGACGGGGATTGGGCACCCGTCGGCTATACAGTGTGTGCGTGGGGGGCAGCATGCAGTATGCGTGTGTGTGTTTGTGTGTGTGTGTGTGTGAGGGGAGCTGTGCATGAGCAGGCGATATCTGATCAGCTGCTCACTGAAGTGTAACTCCCTTTCAACTGCTCGCCACTGCATTTGAGCAGTCATAGACAGCTCCAGCATGCGATTAGAGGACTGGGGCGTGCCTGCCAACACACTGACTGAATTGGAAGAGGGTGACACACCTCGACTTCGGATGATGGCACTATGTTTCTTGCACATGCGTGCAAGCAAACATAAAAATGACTGTCTTATTATTGTGCATTGCACAGTTTCACGCACACTTGTAACTGAGAATTTTTAATATTTTCACCCAGATTTCCGACATTGCCATCTCTTCACACCTCCTTATGAATGGTGCAGCTGTCATTTTTATATCCTGCCGAACTGTGGTTTTGCAATCTGGCACAGAATGGTGCAGTCATTGTGGAAAATCAATGTTTGGGACAGATTAACAAAATCACAGTGCCACTGTTCATGAGCAGAGATCCCAATGCTTTCATCTGGCAGGAGTCATAAAGGCCATGTTAAAATTTGTAGTGCAAATATCAACAGCCAGGGCGTTAGGGTTTCTAACCATAGCGTCCCACCCTATACAGACTGACAGGCATCAGGGTGTGCCTTTGGATTACCAGCTATAATACTCATGCCATTCCACTCCCACCCTGCAGCCAGTGACAGGCATTGAGGTGTGCCTTGGACTCTTCAGCCTCAGAGTTCATCCCATTCTCCTATACTGCACCCATTTCAGAGTATGTCCTTATGGAATGGGGTGACTGTAAAGCTAAACACACCAAGGCACACCTCAACACTTGTCGGTGTCTGCAGAATTAGGTGAGATGAAATGGCATCAGCATTATGGGCAATGACCCAAAGACATATCCCAGTGCCTGTCCCTATCTCCAGGGTGAGGTGGGCATCTGTCTAACTCCTGCACTTCCAATGCTAATACCAGCAAGCAAACATCTGGCATTGATAAATACTTTTTCTCTTCTCCGTCCTGGGCAGATCGGCTGCAGGGCCCTGGCTTAATCAAACATTACAGCAGAAAAGATGATAATTTAAATCACTTCACAGTGACAGTATGGGCAGACTGATGGGCCAAGTGGTCCTTATATACCGTCAAATTCTAGGTTTCTCTGTTGTGGTGCAGGCTATAGGGACCACAGCCTAGGTGGTCTTCCAAAGTGGTGATATAGCTGAGAGAGTGCGTGTAAGGAAGAGAAAGAGATAGGAGGGTGGGGAAGAGGGAGGGGCAAGAGAGAAAACAGTGGGGGAGAGAGAAAAGAAGAGAGGAAGGAAGAGAGAGAGAACAAGATGGAGGGAGGGAGGGAGGAGGGAAAGAGGGAGAAAGGGCAAGAGAAAGAAAGATAGCAAGTGCAGTCTTATGAATAGTTTGATGTATAAACTTTGCAATACCTGTATATCTTGTCATGACAATAAAGTTATTTAGAATTTTAATTTGATAGCAGGAGGGAGATAGCCAGATGGAGAGTCAAAGAAGGAAATGGGAGAAAAATGAGAGTGAAAGAGGGAGAGACAGTGGGAAAGAGAAGGAGAGGAGGGGAGACAGATAGATGGAGAGGAGGGGAAGAGGAGAGGAGATAGGATAACAGTTTGTGCAAGAGAGAAGGAAGGAAGGAAGGAAGGGAGGGAGGGAGGGAGGGAGGAGGGACAGAGGGAGGGAGGGAGGAAGGATGGGATAGAGATGGAAGGAGACAAAGATGGAAGGGATAAGGAAGGGAGTGAGAGACAGAAGGAGATGGAAGGAAGGGAAGGAGGCAGAGAGGGAAGAGAGAGAGGGAGGGAGAAGAAAGGAGGTAAAAGAAAGGGAGAGAGAAGGGACCAGAGGGAGGAGGAGGGGGAGAGAGGAGGGAGAAGGGAGGAGATGAAGGAATGGGAAGGAGGAAGATACAAGGAGGGAGAGAGGAGAAAGGAGAGGGAGAGAGGAAGGCAGGGAGTGGGAGAGAGAGGAGAGAGGAAGGAGGGAGGAGAGGGAAGATAGGGAGATAGAACGAGGAGTAGAGGAGGGAGACAGAGAGGATGAGAGGAAGTGAGAGACAGGGAGAGGGAGAGGGAGGGATATAAGGAGGGGGATAGTCAAATGTTGTAGTAGCCCACACCCTGTTTCCTGAAGGCATGGGATTCTAAGGATTAGAATCCTTCTCATGTGTCCAGGTCTGCCCAGAAACCCTACCATTAACATGTTAACAACTCTGCTGCAGCTGTTTGCAGTTCATTGGTGTCTTTGTGCCTAAATCATTACTGCTAGCTGTCATTCATTTTACAAACCATTTGCACATTTAAATGGCTTTTCCCTAGCTATTGGCATGTGCACAAAAAGTACTTACAGTGAAGTCCACCAGGATGAAGCACAGCACTACAGAATTCTGCAGTAGAGTTACTGCAGCAAGCAATGCAATTTGAATGGGAGTTAATCCCTTTGTCATGCAGTAAACCTGGGACACTGTGCTTCATCCTCAGAGGCTTCTCTTATGTTGTTGGTTACAAAAGAAGCTATGCTTCCATTATTCTCCCTACAGAACTAAATCCCAAACTGCAGGGCAGGAGCAGCAGATCAGTTCCTGTCATGAAAGTGATCCAATTTTCTGTTGCAAGTCTCGTTATTGGTGGATGCAGCCTCTCCATTAACACGCCTACTCTTAGGGCAGGGGTAGTGATGAACGTGATTCTTCTTTATGTTAGTTTATTTTAAATATTCCAAAACATAATGATACATATACCAGTTTGCCTGCTTATAAAACTATAACTTTTATTTAAAGTCATTTTTTCAAAGCATTTTGTGCAGTGAAAACTGAACAGCACCTCTAGGTGCAGAGTTGGGCAGATTTAACAAACGTTTCCTTGTGATATGAGTGGGAGTTGCGCTGCAACACTATAGCAGACTGTCTTATTAGCTTTGTGTTTTACTATAATTGTATTTATTTTATAATATAATATATGAGATGTATATTTAGATTATCGTCCTACTAGTATTGCCATGCATATGGCATCATTTTAATTGTCTGCATGCCACAGTTATTGGGTTGGCTATGTTTAAGAACCACTGTTTCCAAACTTACACTGAAACATAAACATTGATTGCAGAAAAGGTGCAGTGGTCCATCCAATGTGTCTAGCCCTGCCTATAGTTGGATGAGATGGGCCTAGTGGTCACTCACTCCTTCCCACACCCTTCCCTATCCCTTCTACCCTTACACATCACATATTTGTCCCACCGTGTTTGAACCCTTCTACTGATATAGCACCAACAACCTCCTTGGCAGCTTGTTCCACCCATCCACAACTCCATGGAAAAGTATTTCCTGGTGTCCCTTCTGAATCCCCACCACCCCTGCCAGCTTCACTGAGCACCCTCTTGTGTCATTGCTCCCACTCAATGTGAACAACTATTTGAGTCTACTTTATTTAGGTACTTGTATGTCTCTGTCATATCCCTCTCCCTTTTTGCCTCCATGGTTTACACATTGGGGTCTTCCAACTTCTCCATGCAGGATTTACCTGGACTCTGAATTATTTTGGTTACCCTCTTCTGTACTGCCGCCACCCTCTTCCTGTGCCTCCTTGAGTGTGGGCTCCAGAACGACACACACTACTCCAAGTGAGATTGAGCAAGGGACCTGTATGTGGGCAAGATCACCTCCTTCCTCCTACTGCTGATTCCATTCCCTATGTATCCTAGCATTTCATTTGCCTTTCCCAATGCCCTGTTACTCACGTTGATGATTTCAAATTGCATGGCTTAAAACTGGGAGGAGGGGAGGGTAGTACATTTGTTCTGTTTTGAAGGCCTCCCACATAATGCTGTATTTCTTTCTATCTTTGTTTTCACACAGGATGCAAAAACAGTACATAACTACTAATAGAGCACCAGATTGAAGCATCTGCTTTTCTTCCTCTAAGTTCACATGCTTGAGAGTTTTTTCTTTTAAAGAGCAACTAGACGAGGCTCGAGAGGATGTGCCAGTAGTGCTCTACCCTGCCTACAGTACCTCCCACTACAGAGAGTACCACAAATGACTTACAAATAAGTTGTGGCAGAGTGCACAGGTGCATCTCGTCACAGCCTCCAGTCCTCTTCCCATTCCTATCCCTGTGGATGGCGTCAGGTCAGGATGGGGACATGTCAAAATTCCATTTCACCTGCAAAGTGCTGAAGAATAGGCATTTCGCCAGCAAAAGTGGCATTTAGCAAAGTGGCATTCGCTGGTGAAATTGAAATGCCACTTCCGTAGCACTTTTGCTGGTGAAATGAATTTGTTGAAGTCCCCATCCCATCCTGACATCATCTTCAGGCTTGAATGGGAAGGGGACCTGAGGCTGCGAGCAGGGACACGCATTGTACTCTGCCACAACTACTATGAGATCCTGCCTCACATTACACCTCGTTTGCAGTACTCTCCGTGAACAGGAGGTACCTATAGGATAGGGCACTACTGGCACATCTTTTAGATGTAATCAGTTGCTCTTTAAGGGTCGTGTGTCATCCCAGGTGTATGTGTGTATCTGTGTATGCGTGTGTGTGTGTGTGTGTGTCAGTGTCTGTGTGTCTGTGTGTGTTTGTGGGAAAGTGTGATGAGAGAACACAAAGCTTTGAATGGACAATGAGACTTCAGCTGCTGGGCCTGCCAAGCATAGTAGTTACATAATCTTTTCCTTTTAATATTAGACCACAAGAAACCACAGATTCTCTGCCCACTGGCATTGAGCAGGGAGCAATACTCAACGGGAGTGCATTCAAGTTTCATTATTTTTAATTAATAAAGTTCTTCATATTACAGCTGGCACATGCTCATGATGTAGGCAAGTAATGTACCTGGGAAACAAAACCCAGGAGAAGAGTACACAATGGCAGGGAGGTACTAACAACAACAATAATGGAAAGGGACCTGGGGTAGTCATATCAGCTGACCTAAAGGTGGGCAAGCAATGTGAGAAGTCAGTAAGGAGAGCCAGGGGATGCTGGGATGCATAGGGAGGGCATCACAAGTAGAAAAAGGAAGTGGTTATCTCTCTGTACAGACAGTTGGTGAGACCCCCATCTGAGTACTGTGTGCAGTTTTGGAGACCCCATCTCAGCAAGGACATAGACAGGATGGAGGCAGGCCAGAGGAGGGCAACTAAAATGGTGCAGGGTCTGCAACAGAAACTATATGAAGAGAGACTGGAGAGAGCTTAACATGTATACGCTTGACAAAGGAGGGACGGAGGGACATGATAGAAACTTTCAAGTACCTCAGGGGAATCAACAAAGTCCCAGAGGGTAGCATCTTTCAGAAAAGAGATGTGCAAGAACAAGGGGCACAATTTAAAGATAGAGGGGGATGGCTCAGGGGCAATGTAGGAAATTTTTTCATGGAGAGAGTGGTGGACTGATGGAACCACCTTCCTGGGGAGGTTGTGGGGTTTAAAACAGTGGGGAATTCAAACATGCATGGACAGACATAAGGAAATTATAGTGGGTGTGGGAGGAAGTAGGCTGTTGGTTAACTAGAATCTGCAGCTTATCCAATAGGTAGGAAATGGGCAGACTGGGTGGGCCAAGTGGTCCTTATCTGCCATCAAAGTCTATGTTTCTATGTTAGGCAGAACAGACGAGATTGCAGAAGGCAGCATGGAAATTTCTTAGTACTTAGTGACTTGAAAGAAAGGGGAAAATGTATTACATCCCTGTGAGTGACTCAAAAGAAATGAACAGTACTCACCACTAATGCTGAGGACTCTATTTTGGGGAGTGTCTGAAACTGAAACATGGGTTGAGCAACTAAAGCAAGAACCTGGGTAGGTAGGCAATTGTGTTGCATGTGTAATTTAGTGAATGGCCTACAGATGGCAGTAGTGTGCATTGGTTTGTATAGCGATACACTGGACCCAACTGTACCAGAAGTCCTGGGCCCAACCTTCTGAAAGAGGTATCTACTGTAAAAGTTCCTTAGTAATAGCCCACTGAGATGATGGGTTGCAAAACCCAGTTAGAGTTCATTATTAGGACCCTGTAACTATTAGTCTGAAACCTTGAAGAACTCTTAACAAGCAAATGTGACATGAGGTCTTTACTGTATCCTCGTTCTCAAAGCTGCTACCCCATGAGGAATATTATTAGAGTTATATAACACTGTAAGGCTGCTTGTTTAGTTTCAGCCATTTTATGTTTGCCCTTGCACTTGCAGATGTGAAGATATTGGTACGACAGTGGGTTTTGAGAGGTGTGCCACTGTCAGTCCAATGCAGGGCAGTCTGCTTGGGACTGGACAGTGTCAGACCAGTCACCAGCTAGGCTGATCATGACTCTTCTGGTCTTGCTGGGAGGAAACTTTGTATAATTCAAAGAAAAGAGCAGCTCAAATCATAGGGCAGCTGTTTTCTTTGATCTGCATCGCCACTCAGCAAACAGCTGAGCAGTATCATGATCTGCCTACTGTGGTCCTCCCACCACAATGTTAAAACAATCCTTCCCACTCTCTACCAAATATTCCTCCCACCTTCCATTGGCTTCCCTTCTTGAATTTTCTGACACTGGGTGCCCAATCCCCAGTGCGGACAACTAGAACCCTCCACCCACCTATTTTCACTGTGCAACACTGGGAAGCCCACTGCTGGTGCTGCCAACATAACTCTGACACTGGGGTGTTCAATACCCAGTGCTGGTACTTGAAATAAAGGAAACCATCCTTCGTCATCTTTTGTAAAATTTTTCTACACCCTATAAAACAGAAAACATCCATCAATGTCGGTTGCCACAGTCGGCATTTGCCACCATTAACCTCCCTCACCTGACCCTCCCACTCCAGTACCCACAACCCCACACACCCACACCTTTTAATTTTCCAACACCAGGGTGCCCAACCTCCAGTGCCGGCTACTACCCCCCATGCTGCCTGTTTTCAAAGTATGACACCAGGGAGACCATCCCCAGTGCTGCCAAACATAACCCCAACACTGGTCTGTCCAAGGTCCAATGTCAGTACCTGAAATAAAGAAAACAGTCCCTCATAATCTTTTCATTTTATACACCCTGAAAAAAGAAAACTGTCCAACGATTACTGTTCCCATCTGCACATTGCTGCCATTACCCTCTCCACACCCGACCTCCCACTCAGCACCCACTGCCCCACAAACCCTCCTTACTTACATACTGGGTCCAACACCATAATCCTCTCTGGACCAGGGACACATCTTCACTCTTCAATGCCAGACCGGGAACTGAGGAAATCAGGTATGTGGTTCAATGTATTTCTATGGGCTTTGAACTTGTCCTCATAAACTTAGTCATTTTGCAGATTTTCCCCATATTTTCAACATGGTCTTTTTGGGACCTACCTCATGAACAAGGCTGGTGACTTTATGCAAAATCTGGCCCAAAATGTGATTTAATGGCTGCTGTGCAAAATCACCTTTTGGGCAGGATCTGAAAATTCTCTCCTCCCTTGTTCATGAGGTGTGGTCATAAGAAGGCTATGTTGAAAACTTAGGGTAAAATATTTTAAAGAATGAGCATACATTGACAAATTTTCAACGACACTTGTAACTTTGTTAATTTTCAATATACATGACAACTGTCATTTTTCAAATTCTGTCCAAAATGTGTTTCACACTTGTGGCACAAAATGACATTTCAGTCACAAATATAAATATATATATATATATATATATATATATATATATATATATATATGATACCTGTCATCTTCAGGAGGGCTATGTTGAAAATTTCAGGTTAAAATGTAAAAACAACTAACTTATGAAGCAAAGGTGAATCATTCAAACATTTACTCCTACCTTTATTTTTGCAGATTTCAGACCCTAATGTTCAACATATCCCTTGTGTTACCCCACCTCCTGAACATAACAGGTGTCATTTTCAAATCACAGAATTCAGAGTAGGCTCGACCTCATTAGGTTCTGTTGTGTGGAAAATAAATCCAACTGATACCCGATTTTATTGTCAAAGTTCCAAAGATATTGATTTGAAAAGATTCCAAGACAACATTTATCTCAGCTGAGAGAGCAAATGAAAACCAACACCGCCAAACAGGTGCCGTGGCACTTCACTCAGTGCAGCTTCCTCAGGGGCAGGTACCTGTGTGGATTGACAGCCCATAAATACTGCCAAGCTTGTGACATGAAACCTGTGATGTCATGTTGACTTCTACTGTTATAGGCAGGAGTGCAGGAATAACACCAAACGTGATATTTAGAGAAAAATTACATTAATTATGTATCTTTCTTTAGTTGCAAAAATAGTATCTCATCACTTCATAATAAATTCAATAGTGCTTAATAAGAGAAAAAAATGCAATCTAAATGATAAAATGGTTGCAGCCTAGGTGAGCTGCACAACAGAGGCACAGCACAGGGGCGATGCAACAGCAGCATGTGCCATAAGAGCAACTGCACAGCACAGCTGACTGACAGCACATGGGCGAGGCACCACAGGCCAGCAAGGGTGAACACAGCAACAGAGAGATGGCACACAGCGGCACCCAGAGGGCCACCAGGCAGAGGGGCGAAGCACAAGCAGGACACTGCGGCCACACAGTGGGTCGCGGACACATAGGAGAACCGGCCCACAGCACAGGACTGGCATGACCTGGACATCACAGCACTGCACTGCGACAGATGGCATTCAGACACCCAATGCCCCCCAGCAGTCCACCACACCACACCATGCACCAGAAGGATGAAGGAAACAGCTACTCACTGCAGCAGGGCTCAGGACGAGGCAAGGGCACCAGGGCACAGGCACTGGACAGGGGCAGGGGCCCAACGGACACACACCCGATAGAGAGGCCGGACAGGAAGGGGTGGCAACAGGCCACAGTGGGCAGGGGCAGGGGACCACACACATAAGGTAGCAGAGCCACAGTGCAAGCAGGAACACCATCTGAACTGAAGAATGTCAATCCAATACATTCAGAGCCAACAGGACAAAGCATTGGCCATACACAGTAGCTACACCTATTGCAGGGACAAGGTGGCCCTGAGAAAATCTCTTATTGGTGTGCCGAGGCACGCAAGTACAGCTGCATTGCCGCTTGCACACAGTAGAGGTCACTGTCGTGGCCACCATTCATGAGCACAATCATGCTCCCGATGCAGCAGACATTGGTGTGCACTGGGTACTGGGGATGCTAAGGGACAGAGTGAGGAGGTCAATGGACAGTGCTGCACAAGTGGTTGCAGTGAGCACATCAGAAATTCCAGCGGCCATTGTGGGATGACTGCCAGGGGTGCGTTTACTGCAGTGGACTGTATAAAGCATGCGGCGTGCTTGGAGGTGGCCCATGACACGGCCACAGTCATCGACCTGCCCATACCGCTAAGTTCACTGTGACAGGGAAGGTGGCTGGTTCTTGCTCTATGACAGTGGCCAGGAGCAGGACAGCACACCCCGCAAGCTGTGACCGTCACACATGGATGTCCGGCCACCCTGTGCCACACCATCCCACCAATGCAGAACACAACCTGCACCACGATCCCCATACACCCTTCCCAGGAGTAGTGCCCAACAGTGCAGGACACCCCATGCATGCCACCACCCCCACTGTGACAATGCAACCCTGTGCACCACAGAACCATGCAAGGCAGCCCCACCATGAGCACCCACAGGCAGGCAGCAGCAGACAGCAATGCAATGACTGCATACACAGTGTCACCCTGCACGGCTCCTTAGGTACATAGATACATAGATACATAGATACATAGACAGTTCGGCAGATAAGGGCCTATGGCCCACCCAGTCTGCCCATTTGAGCTTGTAAGTTCAGTTTGTTTTCCTAGAAGTCTGTTTCCCTTACCCTGACCTCTAGAATTCCTTTATGTCTATCCCATGCATTCTTAAATCCGTGATTGTTTCAGCCCCCACCACTTCCTCCGGCAGGGTGTTCCACTTGTCCACCACCTGTTCTGTGAAGAAATTCTTTCTCATGTTTCTTCTGAATCGTCCTCCTCCAACTTCATCCCATGCCCTCTAGTCCTGGAACATCTTTTCGCTTAAAATAGTGTTTTCCTGCACCCTGTTCCTCCCTGTAAGATACTTGTATGTCTCTATCATATCCCTCTCTCCCTCCTCTCCTCCAGGGAGTACATGTTCAGTTCCTTCAACCTGTCTTCATAGGACTTGTGATGCAATCCATGCACCATCTTTGTTGCCCTCCTCTGAACCTTCTCTACCCTGTCTATGTCCTTACGTAGGTATGGTCTCCAGAACTGAACACTGTACTCCAGGTGGGGCCTCACTAGTGTCTTGTATAGTGGAATTATGACCTCCCTTTTCCTGCTGGTGATGCCCCTGCCTATACATCCCAGCATCCTATTTGCTTTACCTGCTGCCTTGTCACACTGTTTCCCTACCTTGAGGTCATCAGAGATGACAACCCCAAGATCCCTTTCTGCTTGGTGCATGCTATATCCTCACCCCCAACCGATATATTGTGCCAGGGTTTTTGTGCCCCATATGCATTATCTTGCACTTCTTTGCATTGAATTTCAACTGCCAAACCCTTGACCATTCTTCAAGTTTCTGCAGGTCGCTTCTCATTCTGTCTACACCCTCTGGTGTGTCTACTCTGTTACAGAGCTTTGTGTCATCATGAAGAGAAATTCTGCCTTCTAGATCCTGCACAATGTCACTGATGAAAATGTTGAATAGGACCGGTCCCAGCACTGATCCCTGTGGTACCCCACTGTCACTTTTCCCTCTGTGGAGTGACAGCCATTTACCACCACCCTCTGTGTCCTGCCACCCAGCCAGTTACCTACCCACCATACTACTGTCCTGTCCACACCCATTCCCCAGTTTGTGTAATAGTCTTCTATGTGGCACAGTGTCAAAGGCCTTGCTGAAGTCCAGATAGGCCATGTCCACTGCCCTCCCCTGATCCACCTCCTAGTCACCCAGTCAAAAATTTAACGAGGTCGGTCTGACATGACCTCCCCTGGTGAAACCATGCTGCCTTGGGTCCTGTAGTCCATTGACAACCAGATGTTCCACCAACCTCTCCTTCAGTAGTGCTTCCATGATCTTCCCCACTATCGAGGTGAGGCTGACTGGTCTGTAGTTCCTGCTTCCTCTTTGTTCCCACTTTTGTATAAGGGACTACATCTGCTGTCCTCCAGTCTTTGGGTACCTCCCTGTTTCCAGTGATCGGCTAAACAGGATAGCCAGAGGTTCAGCCACCACCTCTCTTAGTTCTTTAAGGACCCTGGGGTGCACCCGTCTGGCCCCATTGCTTTATCAACTCTTATTACTTCCAGTTCCTTCAGGACCCTTTCTCCTGTAAAGGGACTTGTGTCCATTTCTGCACCATTCTCACCCCTTGTACTCCCTTCAGACCCATTACCCCTCTTCCTCAGTAAAGATTGAGCAGAAATACCTGTTCAATATGTCAGCTTTACTGTTGTCATCCTCCACGCAGCTCCCATCCTCCCCTTCAGTCTCACTATCCTCCCTTTGTCTTTCTTTTTCCTTATGTACCTGTAAAAGGTTTGTCCTATCTACCCACTGATTTTGCAATGTGTTCTTCTGTCTGAGCTTTGGCTTCCCTTACTGACCTCCCTGCCTCCCTTTGCTTCTCCTGGTACTTCTCCTATCCCCTTCTGCCTGTGTCTTTTGTATTGCCTAAATGCAATCTTTTGCTTTCACTTTCTTTGCTACCTCTTTGGAAAACCATAATGGTCTCTCTTCCTTTTCCTCTTGCTAACCTGCTTAATGCATAATTCTGTTGTTCTTGTAATCCCCATTTTAAATACTGCCCACTGTTCCTCAACCCCTGATTCCTGTCCCATTCCCTTAATGCCTCTTTCAAGTATCTCCTCATTTTTCCAAAGTCTGCCCCCTAAA
The DNA here is from genome assembly GCA_016271365.2 of Neoceratodus forsteri. Classification (NCBI taxonomy): domain Eukaryota; kingdom Metazoa; phylum Chordata; order Ceratodontiformes; family Ceratodontidae; genus Neoceratodus; species Neoceratodus forsteri. Next base: position 117,014,491 of record JADMNL010000024.1, on the reverse strand, counting down.
ATCCAGGATTCGTGTTTTTGTGTGGTTTGGCTCTGCTCTTTCTGTGATTTCAAACCACAATGACTGGTGGTCACTGTTACCCAGGTGCTCCCCACTGTTACCCCCATCACACTGTCCCTGTTTGTGAGCACAAGGTCCAGTATTGCCTTCTGCCGAGTTGGTTCCATGACCAGTTGCTTGAGGAAGGCACCCTGAAGGAGTCCAGGATAAATCTGCTCCTAGTTGATGCTGCTGCTGGGATGCTCCAGTCCACGTCTGGAATATTGAAGTCTCCAACCAGTACTACCTCACCCTTGTCTGCCATCCTTTGGATGGCTAGCATCAGCTCCTATCTGTTTCTTCCTCCTGGGCTGGTGGTCTATAGGCCACACCTGTGCGGATGGCTGTCCCCATTTTCCTTTCTAGCTTAACCCACATTATCTCTCCCCCATTCTGTTCCTCCTGGATCTCTGTGGCCCTTATGTCATTTTTCACACACAGTGCCTCCTCCTCCCTTCCTGCCTGCTCTGTCTCTCTTCTGAATATGTTGTAGCCAGGTATGGCCATCTCCCAGTCATGGTTATCATTACACCAGGTTTCAGTGATGGCCACAATGTCCAGGTCTGACTGTACCATGACAGCCTCCAGATCTTCCATCTTGTTGCTAAGGCTCCTGGCATTTGCACACATAGCTTTCCATGATTTGACCTCCCTAGACTGCTTCACTGTTCTACTCCAGCCCCTTCCTTGGTTGTCATTTATCCCTGGTTCTCCTTGCTGTCTGCCCTTCTGCTGAATTTTGCCCTTCTGCTTATCCACCTCTTGGGCACTAATCTCCATCTTTTGCACACTGCTTTGCAGAGATAGCCACTCCTCTGGTTCACTGGTTCCACTGCTAGCTGTGGGGGTGAGCAAGTAGGTACCCTCCTTGCTGGTCTGCCACCCCTTTGCTAGTTTAAATGCTTGTCAATGTAGCATTTAAACTTATCATTGAGTGCTTGATTCCCTCCAGGATGGATACACGCCCGGCCAGGCTTGAACAAACCTCCATCCCTCCAGGTGGTCCCCAGTCACCAATGAATCCAAACCCTTCCTCACAGCACCAGTTCTTCAACCATGAGTTAAAGTCTTGGTGCATGTACTCTATGCTCTCCCTTGCCTCTCACAGGTAGTACTTCTGGAGAAAGTGACAGAAGTAGCTACTTGCTTGAGACCCCTCCCCAGTTTCTTAAACTCTTCCTGAACTTCCTTTGGCTCCCATTTTCCAGGTCATTAGTACCTGGGTGGATAGTGACATCCAGCTCACCCTCCCGTCTTGCCTTCTCAGTGATCCCCAGGATCTTTCCTTCCATCCCTCCATGCCGTAGCACCTGGTAGGCACCTCACCTCCCTGTCCTCCCCCTCCTGTGTTCCTAGCTGGATCCCTCTTGGATGGAGTCTCCCACCATGATTCACTTCCTCCTCCTCTGAGGTCCACTGCTTTCCCGCTGAGGTCACCTCCTTGGCTAACCTCCACATCCTTTCCTTCCACTTCTCTGGGTACCTCTATTTGGTTGTCCTCGTTTGCCAGTGTGGCATATGAGTTCTTGAGTGGAATAGGATCTGGGATGTGCCTCTGCCTGACTGCTCTAACCCTCCCTGAGCCCACTGTCATCCAAGTGCTCCTCGTTCTCGGCATCCTTTGAGGCAGCTGCATTGGACTGGGTGGTCCCTGGATAGGGTGATGGTACTCCTGACCCAGTTACTTCCGCTCTGAGTCTGGCTACCTCATCCCGCAGTCCAGAGAGATGCATGCAGATAGGGAAGCACCTCAGTGTCCAGAAGGTCTGCCTGAATATGGCTGCCCCACAGCCACTGCATTACCCCTCCCGACATTATACTGCAATTCCACTACTTGTCTGCTACTGAAGCTCTCCTAGTTCTCTTTTATTAATTTACTGTACTAAAATCCTGTCACTAATCCTCAGATATTTTTTTTTTTTAAAGGAAAAAGAACCAATAAATAAATAAATGAGTCAAAACACTTGTTGTGCTGAGGGTGAGCTTCTTCGGCCTTATGCCCTCCTACTTCACACCCTTACTATTCCTGTGTTTAGCTCCTGTCAATCAGATTTATCAGGGCATATAATTAAGAGTTGGGGGAAGGGGAGGGAGGGGGGCGAAAATTGCAACAATTAAAGACAGCACAAATTACACCACCACTATGTTTTAAATTTTCAACAGCCCAAAAACAATTATAAGTAGAGACAACAAAGAAAGTATAGTGTCACTAAACTCCCACAATCTAAGTTTAAAAGAAAAATAGCAATTACCAGTTACTCAAAGCACTGAATTGAATATGTTTCCTTCCTTCCCCTTCTGGCTTCTTCTGAGAAAATAAACCTCTGCTTGCTACTTTAACTCTGACTAAGCCCCACCTCCAGTTATCACGTAGCTGAGGTCAGAGGCCAGACAATTAACACCCTTCACCCAATTACAGGGCAGTCAGACAAGCCAAGATAAAATTTGCAGCAATTAAAGACAGCACAGAATTACACCACCACTATGTTTTAAATTTTCAGCAGCCCAAAAACAATTATAAGTAGAGACAACAAAGAAAGTATAGTGTCACTAAACTCCCACAATCTAAGTTTAAAGAAAAATAGCAATTACCATTTACTCTAAAGCACTGAATTGAATATGTTTCCTTCCTCCCTTCTGGCTTCTTCAGGTACAGCTGAGAGACCGACCATGCGTCGGCACACGAGGTAGCCCACACATGACAGGGCATGCCCTGGACCCCACCACCAGTGGTACAGCACACTGCACACTCTCCCAAGGGCACATCCCATCCCAGCACTGGCCACAACAGCCATTGCAGACACCCACAATGGTGCATGGATGCATGCGCTACACAGGATGCAACACAGTGCATGGACAAACACCCACCCATACCCAAGGGCACACCAACACAGGGACACAGTAGCGGGTCAACAAGCCCGGTGTGTGGCCATGGCAGCCATGTACACATGGCCAGAACCCTCCACAGCACAGGTGTGCTAGCAACCCTGTGCAGGCACCACCGATGCTGTCGCCACCAGCATGCAGCTGGAGCACAAGTGACAGACAGTGGAGCACATCCTGCAACAGACACAAGTGACAGCATTGAGAAGGGACAACAACAGCAGAGGCAACAGTGCCACCTGAGGCAGACGTGCACCACACCAGTGACAAGAGGCAACCGGTATCATGCTGGGTACAGTGGCTGTCCAGCATGGGCAGCCACCACTGACATGCCAGCGGACTGTGCAGATCACAGACATGCAGGGGTGTCAGCTGCACAGGCCATGGGCGGTCTGATAGAGAGCACCATGGACACAGTGCATGCACCATGGACCACTGCACAGAGTCATCCAGTGCACAGGGAACAACACACAAACCACAGACAGTGACTGAGAGCTACACCCACACCAAAGTCGCCTCCTACAGACAGACACACACGCCCATGACAGCACCACCCCTGATGCCATGCACACCACTGCAGCTGAGCACCTTTAGCCCACTACAAATCAGAGACCACCACAGTAGGCATAACAAAACAAATGTGTTTGAAAAGTTAACACAAAACTATATACAACTATATACAATCTGTATGGGGTGAGTGCCACAAACCAGGTGGGGTGGGTAAGGCAGGGTTGAACATATGAGAGAGGGAAGGAGGGGTGAGGGTGGGTCCAGGGGGTAGGATTGATCCCTGGGCATGTGCACTTCAGCAGGTGCCCGCTCCCGCTCCGGTGGTGCCTCCTGCCATGCCCTCCTCCCGGACTCCGTGTTGCTCCACCCACTGCAATATTTCCAAAGAGGCCCGTGCCACCTGCAGCAGCTCCTGCACTGCCTCTCTACCCTCATCATCCTCCATCCACCTAGGACAGGGAGCAGAGTCAATAGGCGTGAATGCACATCCCCTGCAGCCCACCCATTGTGCATGGCATACAGCCGTGGGACACACCCTGTGATGGTGTGCGACCACCCACAGTGATCGTGTCCACATAATCTGCCCACCCAGTTGCACACAGCCATGCAGACCACTGCACACCCACCGCCCTAAGTCCTGCATAGCACCACTGTGGCTGTACAGTGACATGGCTGTGGTGTGAAGGCAGTGGCACAGCCATGTACCTGGTGCACTCAGCGCTACACACCCAGACATGCAGTACCACTGGACAGTGTTGACTGTACCATGTGGCGTGCACGGCAGTAGTGTCAATGGACGGTGGCCATGCCCCACCACCTGCCATGCTACACAGCATGCACAGAATATCCTGGATGAAAGACACTCAGCGTCATCGGCCTGGTCCTGGCGCTGACCCACGACTGGACCTCCTGCCGGGATGTAGCTCCCTCCCTCATCTCACATCTCTGTCTGTCCTCCCTAGTGTGGCGAGGCTCATCAGGGCCTAGTGTGCAAATATGGAGAGAGGAACATCAGTACAATCCAGCGGCAAAGGCCCCCGGGTGTGTGATCCCACACAGCCCAACCATTCCACCCCACCACCACCACCACTGCCCACACTGGACAGCCCACCCGCCCTGTGTGGTGGACACATACCCACTACGATACCTGTACGGATGCAACCAGTGTATGGATGGGGCACCTACCTGGCTGTGAAACAGCACCTCTCCTAGCACGTGCCGCGGGTGGGCAGCCTGTCCGGGTCCCTCCGCTGGAGGTCCCCATACCAGTGTCGACACTGCTCCCCGATCATTCCATCCCTGTGGCCTCCTCCAGCACCACGCCACCTCCTCCCACAGGGCACTCCTGGCCCTGTCCAGGGTGCATCGTCGAATAGTGCACCAGCATGGGGCTCCACTAGTGCCATCAAATTAGCTAGCTCAATCTGGCTCCAAACTGCAGCCCTCATCGTGCCATCTCTGAATCTGCTTGATTCAAATGGCACTCCCTAGTGCATGTCCGCCACGCGTGCAGATGCTGCACAGTACAGCACTGCCATTCTCCATCATGCTGTCACTGAACAGCGCAATGGGGTGCACCCATGCAGATGCATGGCACCTAGGGGACAAGGTTGGGCACAGGGTCAAGGGTCTCTAGCTCATGGACCACAACAGCGTGATTGGTACTCCCGCATGTAGCATGGTAGGGGCGCCTGTGTGGGACTTCCTGTAGTGGCCTACTCGCGCTGTGGCACCACGGCACCTACGGACACACGGGGCAAGGGCACCATACATTTGAACAGCACACTAGCACCACTGGCACAGTGGTGGACGTGCCCTGCACTGCCTCCTATGCTCAGCACATCAGCAGCATGGCAGGCGTCAGCATTAACACCCTGGGCATGCGTTGTGCGGTGCCTACTGCGCCCGTCACAGTGCAGCGCCTGTGCCTGAGCACGTTCAAGCACAACTGCGCAAAGGTACAACAGTGCACTATTCAGCCGGCATATGCAAATCAGCTCATCAGCAATTCCATGGCACATCTACTGCATTAGCATCCACTTACATTTGAGCCTTGCCTCATTTGCATGCATTGCACTATATAAATGCGAAATGGGGCTACAGAGGCCATAGTCTGGTATTGCAGTCTATTGTGGTGGGTTGCATGCTGTTTGCCAGTGTGGAATGGTGGTGTGGTAGATGCAGGGGACTGCACAGTGAAAGGTAACACCTGTCATTCCCACAGGCTCTACAATGACTGAAAGTGAGGAAGAGGTGGAACAGGAATGTTGGAGGAAAAGGAGACTCAACTTCACACAGGCGAAACAGGCGCCCTGTTCGAGGCATACCTTGACAGGGAACCGCTGCTCAGCGGACAGTGGGGAACACCACAGGCCCATGCTGCAGCATGGGGTGAGGTTGCTCATGCCGTGAACCAGCATGGCAGCCACCAGTGGTCCATGCAGGAATTAAGAAGAAGGTCAGCACAGACAGGAGGAGGAGGATTAAAGACAAGGCGGCTGCCATCGGGCTGCACGTGCTGTAACTGGTGGTGGGCAGGCGGATGTGCCTCACCTGATGCCACAGGAGGAGAGGATGGCCAGCAGCATGCGGCGTTGTGCCATAGAGGGTGTTCCAGGTGGTGGCTTCCAGACGAGGCGACAGCCTGTCACAGCATAGTAGGTCCTGTGGTGTCACTGTGTGGGGGCGGGAAGAGTGCCACAGGGTAGAGTGGTGACATTAATGCTACTGTGTTCCCTTGCAGCTCCTGAGTGTCTACATGGATCAGCGGTGGTGGGTGTGTCCACTGTGGGTGAGGCCCTGGACACGGAGAGCACCCATCCACCTCCACAGGTGTCCATGGGTCAGTACCACCGCATACCTGCCTGTCTGTTTGGACTGAAGATGGTGGTGATGGTGCGGGACCAGGCCCTGCCAGTGTTCCAGCATGACAGCGGCCACAGAATCCAGCATGCTGGGACACGGACTGGTGTCAGATCAGGCACCGATGATGATGATGATGATGGATCACACATCCCAGACAGTGGTACGTATGGGATGCAGGCTGGTCCCACAGCAGGAATGGCATGGGCATAGCCTTGGGTGGTGCCACCATGGAGACCTGCGTGACATCACAGTCCCAGCCCATGCCTGTATGCCCAAGTGAGGCAGCACTGGTGTGCGTCCAGGTCGGTGGGGCTGTTGTGGACTATCGTCAGCACCAGCGAGCCCTGCAATCGCGCGGAGGGGCAGTGCCAGCAGTTAGACTATGGAGACGGGGGACAGTGTCGGGGCGGTGTCAGTGCACCACCTGTGGACATGCCCAGGCATGGCCCTGGTGTGCAGCGCCGACCTCAAGGGTGCTGCCCAGCATGACTGCGAACAACATGAGGACAGCATGCTGATCAGGGCGGATGACCTCTTAGATGAGCACACCCGAATACTCCAGGAATCAGTGAATCAGCAGTTGTGGCTTGTGATGGCGGTGGATACACTCAGTGCGGTCTCGCGCCAGGCAGAGGAAGCCGCGCAGCAGGGACACCGGTCTGCTCCTGGCAGGGATGGACCGGCTTGGAAGGATGTGACCGCCACCATTGACAGGCAGACACAGGCATTCACAGCTGTCATGGACACAATGGGCACCAGACAGTGCCATGTCACCCCCATTCCTGGCATCGTGCGACACCTCCCATATCGACACCAGGTTCGGCTGTGGGCATGCCGAGCACGCCAGGCGCAGGGCATGTTCGGTGAGCTGCAGACCCCTGTGCAAACACAGTCACGTTCCCGCAGCATCACCCTGGTGGTACATCTGTGCCACCCATGAGGCCAATGGTCAGCCTGGCATAGCTGGCAGGTCTCAGCGGGCCACCAGCCATCCGTGGTGGTCGTGGCACTGTGCCACATGCCTGACCTGTCTCCCACCATGGCCACTGTCTGCGCGTGCCCTGTGTGCAGTGTGTTGTGCACCATGAGACGCATGGGTGGGGTACCTGGCCCTGCACCGCACAGTCCATGTCACACCCTCCGGCTGCTGTCCACTGTGGCATGTGCATGATGATGCCTGCGTTGCACTGTCCACCAGTGTGCAATGGTGCCCAGCATCTGACACATGCACAGTGATGGCCACTGGGCGTTACCGTCGTGTGGGCCTGTGTGTGGCTAGGTGTTGCAGTCATGGTCAGCGAGCCTTCTACCCCTTGTGCATGTCTTGTGGTGTGGGGTGAGGGTGGGGTGGGTGTGTGTGTGTCTGTGCGTGTGCGGCGCATGTTGTGTTGGCAATGCCCATCCCTGATGGCGTGTGCGGATTCACGCTCAGTCCCATTCATTTGCCAGCATCCACCCCTGGGCTTCATCCATGCATGTGTGTGGGTTGTGTCCTTGCCAGTGGTGATTGCACATGGCCCCATGACCTGCCTGTGTTGGCGAAATGCTCGTCTGTGATGGTGTCCCGGTGCAGCTTCGCCATCCTGAACAGCTGGGAGTCCCTACACCCTGGGAGTGGCTGCTCATCACCCGTCTGGACGGCGTCATCATCCCCATCGCTGTCCCCTTCTTCGACCTCTACAGCTATCCCACAGTCGGTGGCCATGTTGTGCAGGCTACAACAGGCCAGGAATTGCCCACAGGCCTTGAGGGGCTGTATTGTAGGCACTGCCAGATGTGTCCAGGCTCCAGAACCATGGCTTCAGAATCCCAAACATCACGCTCAATGATATTATGTGGGTGGCATGTGCCTCATTGTATCATTACTGCGATGGGGTGGCGGGCGCCCGGTGCAGGTGTGAGCAGCCAGGGGCCAGGTGAGTATCCACTGCCACCTGTGTATAGAGGGTGTGCATTAGTATGGTGGTCTGCATTGCTCTGCCATAGGCCGTCAAGGGCCAGTACCATGGCACCTCTGACTATGCCTCCCCACGGCTGCCCATGTCATCCTGCATGCTGTGCATACTCACCCACTCTCGAACCTGTGGCACAGTGCTGACTGGTGCCAGATGAAGGCATCATGTGCTCCCCAAGGTGCGTGGCACAGACATTGGTTATGTGCCCCTGGCATCACACACCACCTGTCAGTTGATGTTGGAGTATACCTTGCAGTTACTGAAGCAATGCCTTCCGGGCCTGGTGGTATATGGATGGCCACATGGGTGCAGTCAGTGGCCCGAGCATGCCAAGCATAAGTGCTACCCTGTGGAACTGTTGTATGTGTGCTGTGCTCTCCGCCTGTGCTGGGGAAATGGATGTACTCCTCAGCATGTGGCAGCAGTGCGCTGAGGTGTGTGAGTAGGGTGACATGGCCGACTGGGTTATGCCTGTCATGTCCCTGTTGGTCTTTGGAAGGTGCCCGTGGTGAGCAGGCACATGACAGCTGTTACCTTGGTCTCCACTGACAGGCATGGCTCCATCGTGTGGGTGCCTGCATCTCATCACTGCACAGCCCACAGAGCCGCCTCAGGATGCCTGGTTCAGGCAGTACTGGCCCACAATCTCTGTATTACTATACTGCTTGAAGGTGATGTGGGCTCGGTACCACATGTTGGGGGCTTACTGCTGACGGGCCTTCCACGGCCGTATCCCCCTGGGTTGCCCGCCTTCTTACACCCTCATTACTGCCTCCATCTGTATGGTGGCACTGGCCATGTCCTTGGCTGTTGTTCACCCCCTGGCAGATGTTGTCCCGGTCACCCTGCTGTCCTCTATGCTGCTCCCCTGCACGGTACACCTCCAGCCTTCTGCTGTCCTGCCTCCTGCCACCGCCCTGACCACTCTGCAGCACTGCCCTGTTGTCTCTGCTCTGTTTGTCTGGCTCCCCAGACCTGTCCTGCTTGGCACAGATGTGCCCTGTCCTGCTCCACCACTGTCCCTCTCTCTGTTCCTCTCACTGGTCTGGCTGCCAGCTCACACCCCACTGCAGGCCTTCCTGTAGCATTCTTGTGCCTCACTCTTACTCTTTTTATTTTGTCTCACTTCTGCTATGGCGCAACTTCCGCTCACCTCCCCTATGCGCATGGCACATGTTGTTGAATATTGCACTGCGCCATTTATTCATGGTTCCTCCCCTACGGTTAACGCATACATTCATTACCATTGCGCTCTTGCACATTGCAATTTGAGTGGTACAACTGCCTCCCGCTGAATATCGCAGAACGGCATATTTTCGGACTTGTGCTGGTGCATCTCTGTTGTGCATGGCACAACCCTTTGAATATCTGGGCCTCTGTATGCAATTATAAAACTTAATCCTTTGGTGGTGGCCACTGGTGCTTGTTGTACTATAGTATTTGTTGCAGCTGGGACACCCCAACAAGATATTGTGCACCCTGCTGTTTGACTGGAGTAAGGAGGTTATCTTATGCCCAATGTGTGTAAAATACAAAACTTCTGTTTGTGTGGTTATTATTAACAGAAATGTTCCAGAACAGTGATTAGTTTACAACCTGAAATTCTGGGCCTTCATTTGTGTACCAAATGATTTAATAACTGTGTTTAACTAATTTCTAAGCATGCCACAAACCCATTGACTCCAACCAGAGAGCACTCCACAGGCTGTTTTATTGTATGGACCTCCCTGCCCTATTTCTTGTGCTACATTCTTTGCAGATGCCCCACCCGCTCACTGCAACAGACACATGTGCCTATTTTGATCTGTGAAATGTTGGAGGTCTGGTAATGCTCATGTCATTGCACCCCACCCCACCCCTGCAGCCTGTGCCAGGATTCGAGGTGTGCCTTGGGGTCTTGGCCCTAACGTTCACTCCATTCTCCTATAGTGCACCTATCTCAGCTTATTTCCTTATGGAATGGGGTGAGCATAAGACTGAAAACCCCTAGGCACACCATGACACCTGCCTGTGTCTGCAGGATGGAATGAGTTTAGGTGGAATGGCATGAGCTTCATCTCGATATTAACCACACCCCAATGCCTGTTCGTTTTTGCAAGGTGGGGTGGAGGTTAGTGTTACTTCAATACTTTTCTGCCATTCCTATTATGCAGCTCTCTAACTCTTGCAGTACCAGTGCTAATACCAGCAAGCAAACATTCGGCATTGACAAATTCTTGTTTCTGTATGGTATTGTGTGGTATGGTGTGGTGTGGTATGATGTGGAATATTACAGTGCAGTGTGGTATAATATTCGTGGTGCTATGTGGTTTGGTATGGTATTGTGTGGTATGGTGTGGTGTGGCATGATGTGAAATATTACAGTGTAGTGTGGTATGATATTTGGTGCTATGTGGTTTGGTATGGTATGGTGTGGTGTGGTATGATGTGGAATATTACAGTGTAGTGTGGTATGATATTGTGTGGTGCTGTGTGGTTTGCTATGGTATTGTGTGCATGGTGTGGTGTGGCATGATATGGAATATTACAGTGCACTATGGTGTGCTACTGCATGGTGCTGCATAGTTTGGTATGTAACTGTGAGGTATGGTGTTGTGTGACATGATATTGAGTATGCCTGTGTAGTATGGTGTGGTGGTGTGTGGAGTTGTGCAGTCCAGTTTGGTATTGTGGGTTATGGCATTGTGTTGTACAATTTTAGATATTTCAGTCTAGCATGGTGTAACATTGTGTCTTGTCTTTTGGTTATGGTATTCTTGTGTATGGTGTAATGTGTGACATTATGTGGAATATTACAATGCAATGTGGTATAATATTGTGTAATTTGCTTCAGTTCTGAGGATATGATGTAGGCAGGCAGGAAGTGCATTACCCTGCAGTGTACATTTTGCTCTCGGGGTTTATGGATTATCATACACCTCGGTGTGTGAAAAACTCCTCATAACACACACTGCTCAGGCATTAGTCTCTATGTGTCATGTTCTGCAGTTTAATATGGTATTATGGGATATCTTTTGGTGTGACATGATGTGGAATATTACAGTGTGGTGCGATATGATATTCTGTGATGCTGTGTAGTTCAGTATGGTATTGTGGATTATGGTGTGGTGTGGCATGATGTTGAATGTTACCATGTAGTATGGTGTGACATTGGGTGGTGCTGTGTAGGTTGGTATGGTATTGTGGGGTATGGTATTGTGTGGCATGATGTGGAATATTACAGTGTAGTGTGGATACTGTTTAGTACCGGTTGGTTTGGGATCTTATTGTGAGGTATGATGTGCTGTGGAATGATGTTGAATATTACAGCACAGTGTGGTATGATATTGTGTGGTACTGTGTAGTTGGGTATGGTATTGGGCTATGGTGTGGTGTGGCATAATGTGGAATATTACAGTGTAGTGTGGTATGATATTTGTGGTGCTGTGTAGCTTTGTATGGTATTATGGGGTATCTAGTGGTGTGACATGATGCAGACTATTACAGTGTACTGTCATTATGATACTGTGTAGTACCATGTTGTTTAGGATCTTATTGTGGGGTATGCGTGCTGTGGAATGATGTGGAATATTACAGTGTAATGTTTTATGATATTCTGCAGTACTGTGTAGTTAGGTATGTGGTATTGTGGGGTATGGTGTGGCGTGGTTTTCGATGTGGGATATTCCAGTGTAGTGTGGCATGGTATTGTGTGTGTGTGCTGTGTGGTTTCAAATAGTATTATGGAGTATGGGGTGGCATATCACGATGTGGAATATTACAATGTAATATTTTATGATAATGTGAGTACTGTAGTTTGGTATGATACCGTATGTATGGCTTGGTGTGGAGAATCTTGAATATTTCACTGTAGTGTGGTATAATATTCAATGCCGGTAAGTTTTATTTGGTATTGTGGGATATGGTGTGTGTTGAGTAGTGTAGAATATTACAGTGTAGTGTGGTATGATACTGTGCCATGCTGTGTAGTTTGGTATGGTATTGTGGGTTTGGTGCTGTGTGGCATGATGTGGAATATTACAGTGTAATGTGATATGATATTGTGTTGTGCTGTGTAGTTTGGTATGGTATTGTGGGGTATGGTGTGGTATGGTATGATCTGGAATATTACAAATTAGTGTGGTATGATATTGTGGTGCTGTGTAGTTTGGTACAGTATTGTGGGGTGTAGTGTGGCATAATGTGGAGTATTACAGTGTAGTGTGTTATGATATTGTGCAGTATTGTGTAGTTAGGTATGCATTGTGGGGTATGTGTGGTGTGGTATGATATGGTATATTATAGTGTAGTGTAGCATGATAGTATGTGATGCTGTGCAGTTTAGTATGTAGATGTGTGGGTCTGGAATATGGAATATTAGAGTGTATCATGGGAGGATATTGTGAGATGCTGTGAAGTCTGTTATGATGTCGTGGGGTATTATGAACATACAGCAAAGTCAGCAGAATAAGGCCATAGAGTCTCTCTAGTCTGCTCATATAGCAGGTCTCTTAGCTTACTTACTCTGTCCCTCCCCAACCTGCCATTCCATTTGTTCCCCCAAAGTGTCTCGGCTCTAGCACATTAATATGCATAGCCTTCTTCCTAAGACTGATCTTTTTCTTCTTTTTTCATCTTTGGTAACTGGTAGGCCTACTAGGCACAAGTGCCTATTTTCATGGGTGATCTGGGAGCACTGGGGAGGTTAAGTGACTTGTTCAAAGCCACACAGTATGTAAGTAGAGGTTGTTGGAATCAAACCCAGGTCTGCTGGATGTACCAGCTCATTCACAGCTTGTTGCTCTAACCTCTAGGCTATACTGCCAGCCCCAATGAACTTATGAGGTATGGGGACCCATACCACCTCTAACGCTCTGTTACTCTCTGAAACCTGGCTACCTCTGAGACTCACTTCTCTGACTTTGCCCTTCCCTGGTTTAATGTCTACTGGCAAGAGAGAGAGAGAGGCAAAAGGTCTGGTGGAGCAACCCTGTATGTATGCTCTGTCTTTGCACTCACTTAATTTGTGGCAACATTACCTTCCCCTTTCCATCCCCCTACATATCACAAGTGTATGATGCTTCCCTCGTGAGAGTGAGGATGCCCTTGTTGATATAATTTCTAGCCATCTAGCTAATGTTGTTACTCAAGGCATGAACACTACCATCCTGGAAGACCTAAACTGTCAAGGCTTGGGCCTAAGTCCTCAAATTTCCACTCTAAAATCAAAGCCTTCAATCTACAGAAATTACTCATTGACCCTACTAGATTCAATAGCCAGTCTCCTAACAACTCCTTCATAGATTGGATGTTGCCCTTGTGCCCCACCATATTGTGTCCACTAACACCCTTCCTGACTTGTTCAAACACATGAAAAGAGCCAGTAGAAGACCACCTGCTCTATTGTATCTGTTCATAATGATGCAGGGTTTGATCTTAGATTTACCACTGCCCTGCCCCCCAACGCCCCTTCCTCTCCCCATTCCCTCTTTCCTTTGGTTCCAAGGGTCCCTTTGTGTTGCCTCAGGCTCTGTTGAATGTTCCCACCATCTTGGCGATACAATGCATCTCACTTAAATGCATTCCTTGTTTGCCAGAAAAAAGCTATGTGTTTAAGTGGGCTAGCCTACATTTAATAGATTTTCATGGATACACATGTATTCTGGCTTCTGAGTATGCGTTTGACACTTTAGAGGGAGCACATGACATTTGCTTTGATTCTACATCTACAGTTGTTACAATGCAAAGATGTTCTTTTTCTTCTGTTTTGATTTAGTTTGCTTTGTTTGTATGAGTATCTCTTGCTTTATGCAGTTTATGCAGCCGAGTGGGCAGTCTCAAATGACCTCAGTACCACATCATCAACGGCAGAATCCTTCCTTCCCTTCCCTTTTCGTCTTCCTAGCCAGATTAGCATTGCTTTGAAAGTCCAAAGAATTCTGTCTTTTCCATTACAAGTCAACTAACCTCGACTGTGAAATCCCCATTCCTGGCAGTGTGTGACTGTGACACATCAGGAACTGAAAGGGCATCAAGGACTGCAGCCTCTCTTGCAGAGACACCATTTTTCTTCTTCTGAACCATGGGCTCCATTACCAAACACTAACACCACCAATCTGGTATCTGAAACACATAGACTTTGACTTTGACAGCAGATAAGGACTGCTTGGCCCATCTAGTCTGCCCATTTCCCTACCTACAGGATAGGCAGATCCTAGTTAACCAACAGCCTATTTCTTCCTACCCCACAAGAATTGCCTTATGTCTGTCCCATGCATTCTTGAATTCTCCCACAGTTTTAGACCCCACAACCTCCTCAGGAAGGCTGTTCCATGCATCCACTACCCTCTCTGTGAAATAATACTTCCTCATTGCCCTCAACAGCCCCCCTTCTATATTTAAATTGTGTCCCCTTGTCCTTGCACGTCTCTTTTTCTGAAAGATGCTACCCTCTTGGACTTTGTTGATTCCACTGGGGTACTTAAAAGTTTCTATCATGTCCCCTCTCCCTTCTTTTCCTCAAGGGTATACATATTAAGCTCCTTTAGTCTCTCCTCATACGGCTTCTCTTGCAGACCCTGCACCATTTGAGTTGCCCTCCTCTGGACTGCCTCTATCCTGTCTATGTCCTTGCAGAGATGGGGTCTCCAGAACTGAATGCAGTACTCCAGATAGGGTCTCACCAACTGTCTGTACAGAGGGATAACAACTTCCTGTTTTCTGCTGCTGATGCCTCTCCCTATACATCCCAGTACCCCCAGACCTCCCAACTGCCTTCTCACATTGCTTGCTAACCTTAAGGTCATCTGATATGATTACCCCAGGTCCCTTTCCTTTTTGTTGTTGTTACTACCTCCCACCCATTGTGTATTCTTCCCTGGGTTCTTGTTTCCCAGGTGCATTATTTGCACTTCTTTGCATTGAATCCTAGCTGCCATACTTCTGACCATTCCTCCAACCTTGCCAAGTCCCTTTTCATCCTTTCCATGCCTCCTTGTGTATCAACCCTGTTGCAGATCTTTGTGTCATCTGCAAAAGGCATACTTTTCCTTCCAGTCCCTCTGCAATGTCACTGATAGAGACATTAAAAGGACTGGGACCCATCTGAACCCTCACGGTACCCACTAGTAACCCCTCTTTCTTCAGAGTGGACTCCATTTACAATTACCTTCTGTGTCCTGTTGTGCAGCCAATATTTTACCCAGGCTACCACCCTGGGACCCTCCCAGGCTGGTTATTTGACTATTAATCTTTTGTGTGGGACTGTGTCAAATGCCTTGCTAACGTCTAGGTGGCATGTCCACAGCCCCTCCCTGGTCTACTACTTTGGTCACCCAGTCAAAGAAATCTATTAGATTCGCCTGACATGACCTTCCCACTGTGAACCCATGCTGCCTTGGGTCCCTGCCCCACTGGCCTCTAGGTACTCAACTATTCTTTCCTTCAAGTGACTCCATCACTTTCCCTACCACAGAGGTCAGACTGACAGGTCTGTAGTTTCCTGCCTCTGTCTTGGTCCCACTTTTGTGAAGGAGATCCATCCACCTTCCTCCAGTCCTCGGGTACCACACCATCCTCCATGATTTATTAAAAGAGTAGCCAGTGGTTTATTGGTTCCTCCTTAATTCTTTTAGAATTCTTGGGTGAATTCCATCAGGACCCATTGCTTTGTCCACCTTCAGTTTTAGGAGTTCTTGCAGAACCCTTTCTTCTCTGAAAAGTTGGGATCGACCCTCCTATCAAAAGTGCTTCTGTTAATTGGATTAGGCACTTCCCCTCCTCTTTTGTGAATACTGAGCAGAAATATTCGTTCAGTATCTCTGCTTTTCACTGTCCCCTCTGCCCACCCACCGTTCATTCTATTCAGCCTCACTATCCCTCCCTTTGTCTTTCTACCGCTGATGTACCTATAAAAGGTTTTATCTCCCTTCTTAACTGAGGTTGGCTATCTTTTCCTCAGTTTGGGCCTTTGCTATTCTGACTTCCCTCCTGCTTCCTTCTGCCTTAACTGGTACAGCTCTCTGTCCTGCTCCTTCTGTGTTTCCTTATACTTCCGAGATGCTATCTTTTTCTTCCTGACTTTCACAGCTACCTCTTTTGAGAACCATAGTGGCTTTTCTTCCATTTTGATTTGTATTGCTTCACACAAAGGCTTGTTGCCTCTGTGATGGCAGTTTTGATGATTCCCCATTGTTGCTCCACACCTCCTTCTAGCCTGTTTGCTAGTGCTTTCTGAGGCACTCTCCCATCTTGCCAAAGTCAGCCCTCCTAAAGTCCAGTACCGTCACTTTTGTATGGCTTGACTCTGTAGCTGAGTTACGTGAACCACACTGTTTGATGGTCACTTGTCTCCAGATGGCAACCCTTCTAGATCTGAGATTCTCTCACTGCCCCGTTTGAGAGTACGAGGTCTAAGATTGCTCCCTCATGAGTGGGTTCTGATACTAGCTGTCTGAGGCCTGCCACCTGTAGGGCATCAAGAATGGCCCTGCTCTTGGATGTGGCTGCAGCAAATGTGCTCCAGTTAACATCTGGCATATTCAGGTCTCCCATCAACAGTATCTCCTTTCTCTGCCATTCTAAGAATGCCTTCTATCATATCCTTGTCCATTCCTGCCCTGACATGGGGGTCTGTACACAACCCTGTGTGGATTGTGGTGCCCTTTCCAGTCTCCATGGTGACCCACAGTGCCTCCTCTCCTCTCCTCTCCTCCTGTTTACTCTTTTGTTCAGTTGCTTTTATCCCTTCCTTTGCATAGAAGCTAATCCTCCCCTCTTCTTCCCTGCCTGTCTCTCCTGTAGGTTATGTACCCTGATATGTTAACATCCCAGTCATGGTTCTCTGTGTACCATGTTTCTGTGACTGCTACGATATCCAGGCATCCCTCTTCCATCAAGGCCACCAGCTCAGGGAGCTTGTTGCCCAGACTACGAGGCATTGGTACTCATTACCCTCTATTTCCTGATAGTCTTACTCCTTTTGCCCCATCCTGTTCTTCTTGCCTTTGTCACTTTCTCCATTTACCCCTGCCCTTCTCCATATTGACACCTCTATGTTGGTGTTTGCCACACTTACTACCATGATTTTGGGGGCTAGGATTCCCTGCTCCTTTCAGTGCCTCCCCTTGGCTAGTTTAAAAGCTTGCCAATGAAGCATTTAAACCTATCACCTAGGATCCTGGTTCCTTCCGGACAGATGCAGCCCATCATGCCAGTATAGGCTTGCATCACTCCAGGTGAACCCCAGTCCCCAATGAAGCCAAATCCCTGAGCTCCACCAGTTTTTCAATCACTGATTAAATCCCATTGTGTGGAACACCTAACCTCTCCTATGCCATAGATGGGGCACGTCCGAGAAGGTTACCGTGCGTGCTACTTGACTAAGGCCCTCCCAATTCCACAAACTCTTCCTGCACTTCTCTAATCCCTTTCTTAGCCAGGTCATTTGTCCCTAGGTGGACAATGACATCCAGCTCCCTCCCTGTGCAGCTGCTCGGGCAATCCTGAGGATTCGCTCCCTGTCCCTCAAGCCATGGCGCCAGGCAGGCACCTTACCTCCTCTCCCTTCCTCCCCAGTTCTACCTTCCTAACAATGGAGTCCCCCACCAGGAGTTGTTTCCTTCCTGCAGGGTCCCCTGCCACCCTCCTGTGGGTCTCCTTTGTGGAGGTTCCCAACATCCTCCTTGGTCTCCACTGCGGGTGCCTCCATAGAGGAACCACACTTTGCCAGAATGGCATAGGAATTGTGGAGAGGTACAACTGGAGGATGCACCTCTGTTCCACCACCCTCACCCTCCCTGGGCCCACTGTGTTCCAACAGCTCCACTTTCTTGGCAACTTCAGTGCAATGGCAGTGGCACTGGTGGTCCCTGGATGGAAGGGAGGTCCCACAAATCCTGGCCAACTCAGCCTGGAGATGAGCAACCTCCTCCCTCAGCCCAGAGAGTTGCCTGCAGATGGGACAACACCGCATCCTCCAGAACGTCTCCCAGAAGACTGCTGCTCCACAGCCACTGCACTGCACCACTCCAATCATGTCTTATTTCTGGCCCCTTAACTGTTTGCAATCCTTACTCTTTCCTCTGTTTTTTCTCTCTCTCCTTACTTTCTGCCTGTGTGCCCTTTAAGCTCCTGATTGTCCTGTTTTGAGACAAGAATATCCTGTATTTCTCAGTAGACCCTTACTTGCTCAGAGGCAGACCTCCAGCAACTAGTGGGGGCCAGAGAGCTACTCTTGCCCTTCTAGGATGGTGGGTCTTTGGTGGTTCTGTGATCACTCACTTCCTGCTCCCAAACAGGAAGTTCCTGTTGTCAGTCAAATCCTGTGCCTATAAAATAGAACTAGCTTTGGGTGGGGGCTGGAGGGGAAGGAGGGCAATATAGTCCCAGCAGAGAAGTCCAGTCACACAGCAGTCCTTTCTCCTGGTGTCTTCTGCCAAGCTATTTGCTGTTTATGCCTTTGTTCTTTTAAGAACAGTCAATTAACAACCAATCAGCGAGAGGTAGCTAGTGGAAAGTGATCAGTCAAAGCAGTCTGCTCTTCTATGTGGGGCAAGTAACAGCAAATTAGTGCATATCCGCCTAGAGCAACTGCTAATGGCAAATGGAGAGTGATCAGGTAAGGCAGTCTGGATGTAGAAACAAAGCGCAGGATGATAAACAAGCATTTGTCAATGTCGAATGTTTGCTTGCTGGCATTGGCATTGGTAGTGTAGGAGTTAGAGAGCTGCATAATAGGAATGGCAGTGAAGTATTGAACTGAAGCTAACCCACCACCACCCTGCAGAGACTGACAAGCATTGGGGTATGCCTTTGGGTCATCAGGCATATGACCACGCCATTTCACACACCCTACCCTGTAGACACGACAAGTGTCACGGTATGTCTTAGGGTCTTTGGCCTTTATGCTCACCCTCCATCAGGAAATAAAGTGAGATGGGTGCTGTATAGGAGAATGGGGGTGAACTCTGGGGCGAAGAGTCCAAGGCACACCTCAATGCCTCTCACTGGCTGCAGGGTGTGGAATGGTATGAGGGATTACAGGCGAGAATCCCAAGTCACACCCCTGATGCCTGTCAGTCTCTACAGGGTGGGGCGTTATGGTGGAAACCCCTAATGCCACAGGCGTTCGATTGGCATTTTCACTCCAAATTTTCAACATGGGTTTTTGTGACCCCACCTTAGGAACAGTGGCAATATCAGTTTGTTAGTTTAAAGCTGATTTTGCACAGTGACTACGCCATTTTGAACAGGATGTGAAAATGACAGCTGTACTATTCATGGGGAGGTGCAAAAAATGGCAATGTTGAAAATATGCAGTGAAAATATTAAAAACCGTGAAGTCACGAAGCGTGAGAAACTGCAACACAAACCCGTAATGCAATTAGTTTGGGGATTTTTCACAGTAGATTGTCAACACAGGCATTTTGGAACCTCTGCTCATGAGCAGTGTTACTGTGATTTTCTTAATCTGTCCCGAACAGTGATTTCCCACAGCGACCACGCATTTCTCCGCTGGAAATCGAAAACTCATTTCAAATAGTGTGAAAATGACAGCTGTACTGTTCACAAGAAAGTGTGGAAAAATGGCAGTGGTAAAAATTTGGACTGAAAATATTAGAAATGCATGAACTTACGAGGGTGCGTGAAAACTGCGCAATGGTCACTGTAACACAGTCATTTATGGACTTTTTCACCAAATTTTTAACATAGTCATTTAACACACAACTCATGAACCGAGTCACTGTGATTTTCTTACTCTGTCTCGAACATTGATTTAGCACACTGACTGCGCCATTATACGCTACATGCAAGGAAACACATCTTGGGCAAGATGTGAAAATGACAGCTGTACTGCTCATAAGGAGGTGTGGTAAAATGGTAATGTTGAAAATATGGAATGAAAATATTGAAAATTCACAAACTTATGAGCATGTGTAGGAACAAGCACCAGCATGCTCATAAAACATTCATTTTAGAATTTTTCACCAAATTTTCAACATAGGGTTTTGGGAGCCTACCTCATGAACTGTGACACTATCATTTTAGTAAATCAGTCCGAAAGGTGGTTCTGCTCAGTGACCATGAAGTCACTTTTCGGGGTTGATTAACAAAATGACAGTGCTAGAATTCATGAGGTGGGGTCCCAAAACCTCTATGTTGAAAATTTGGTGAAAAAATTCTAAAATGCCTGAGATATGCATCAAAGTTGAAAAAAACCTTTTATTCCATTATACAGCTTACTGGCATTTCCTCACTTGTGGTCAGCTTTGAAGAATGCAGCGTGTTCCCGGTCCACCGAAGATCGCCACGCTGGACTCCTGAGGTAAGTATGGGGTGAGGTGGGAGGTAGGGTGCACAGAGGGTGGGCGCAGGTGGGGAGGGTCAGGATAGTCAGCAAGGAACATTTTTCTTGCAGGTTAATTTTTTCATAGACAACGCAGAACTTGTGCTATGCTGGGGTGGGCTCCCAGCATAGCAGCCTGGAAAACTGTTTGGGAGGACAGTCGAGCCAATGGGAGATGGGGCACCCTGTTGGCCATACGGACTGTTGCCATGCTGGGGTGGGCTCCCAGCGTGGCACCCGGTAGTCTGTTGGGGAACAGTGGAGCCGATGGGGATTAGGCACCCCATCGGCTTTATGGACCGTACACGCTGGGCTCCCAGCTTGGCACCTGGAACTCTGTTGGGGAGAGGCGCAGAGCCGATGGAGGATTGGGCACCCCATCGGCCATACAATGTGTGTGTGTGGGGGGAGCGCATGTGTACGCAATATGCTAATCAGCACTATCTTATCGCTGCTCACTGAGCGGAGCTCTCCCTTTCAACTGTATGACACTGCATTTTTAACTGCTGTCATAAACAGCTGCAGAATTCATTGGTGAACTGTGGCCGTGCCTGCAAACACACTGACTGAATTGGAAGACAAGTTGACACACCTACAAAACTCAGATGATGGCACTATGTTTCTTGCCGTCGTGATTTTAAATGGGCTGCATTATGCATTTAAATGGAATTTTTACAATTGGACAGATAGGAAAACAATCAGGACATTAAGAAACTATGCATTTAACCAAGCTATGCGTAAAATAGGTTTGCGTTTAAGTGGGCTCAACTGTACCACCTCCTCTGATAGCTCATTCAAGTGGTCACCACCCTTTCCATATAGAAATGTTTCCTTACATCACTTCTAGATCCTGCCCCTCCATTTTAGGCTGTGTCCCTAGTGTTGTTGTTTTCACTAGTTTTAAAAGACCTTCTTTTTCACTCTGTAATCCCTTCATGTACTTGAAGGTCTCCATCATATCACCCTTCTGCCTCCTCTTCTCCAGGAGTACATCCTCAGGGCTCCCAGTCTCTCCTAATAGGACCTATCCTGTATCCTCTCTATCATCTTGGTTGATCTCTGGTGGACCTCTTCCAGCATGATGATGTCCTTTTAAGATATGGATGCCAGTACCTCATGCCATATAAATGTGGTCTGCAATCACCTGTACTGTGGTAAAATGACCTGACTCTGCCTGCTTCAGCATCCCTTGCAATACACCCCAGCATCCTGTTAGCCTTCGCTACTGCCTTCTTACACTGGGAGGGTGCTTCAGGTCACTTGTAATCACCATTCCTAGATCCTTTTCCTCTTCAGAAGCATTTATCTGAGCCTCTCCTATGTGATACTCTGCCCAAGTGTTCTTAGTCCTATATACATCACTTTGCACTTTTTGGCATTGAAATCTAGTTGCCAGATTCCTGACCATGGTGTTCAGTACCCTAGCCTCACTCCTGCCATGGACTGGTAGCACCTCTGAGAAGGTTACTGTGCTTGCTACCCGTCTGAGGCCCCTCCCCAACTCCACAAATTCATTCTGCACTGCACTGATCCCATGCCTAGCTAGGTCATTTGTCCCAAGGTGGACAATGATATCTAGTTCTCTCTCCTGTGATGCTGCTTCTACAATTGTGAGGTTCGCTTCTTGTCCCTCAAGCCATGGCACCAGGCAGGCAGCTTACTTCCTTCTCTCCCTTCCCCAGTTCTACCCCTAACAATTGAGTCCCCTATCTGTAGCTGTTTCCTTCCCTGTGGTGTCCCTTGCCACCCTTTGTGGGTCTCCTTGTGGATGTCCTCAGCATTCTTCTGGGTCTCCACTGAGGGTGCCATCATAGAGGAACCTTGCTCTGCCAGAATGGCATCTGATTTGTATAGAGCTACAACTGGGGGCTTCGCCTCTGGTCCACCACCGCACCCTCCCAGAACCCACTGTGGTCCTACTGCTCTTCATACTCGAAACCTCTGACTCAGTGGTTGTGGCAGTGGTGCTCTTTGGGAGGGGAGGCCTCCTTAGTCCTTGCTAGTTCCAGCCTGGAGGTGGGCAACCTCCTCTCCAGAGCTGACAGTTGCCTACAAATAGGACAACAGCATGTTTCCAGAATGTTTCCCGGAAAACTGCTGCCCCACAGCCAGTGCATTGCACCCTCCCCATGTCCCGCTCCTTATTATATACAATATGTAAATATATATGTATTATTATTTGTTTTGTGTACCTACTCTTTATGCACGTTGCAGGGTTATTAGGAATATGACAGTTCTGCCTCAAGACCTGTTGAGGAAGTGATGTCAGAACTGTGGCTATAAGAAATGCCACGCCTGGGTGGGTGGGTAGTGCACAGCCACTGGTGACTGTTAGAAACAATCAAATACACAACTGCTCCACCACCCTGGTGAGTACTGTCCTTTATAGTAATACAACTAACACCACAATTTACTAGGACCACGGCTCCAATGATAAACCACTCTACTGAGTCCAGGGATAAAATGAACTCACTCTTCAGCCAGCAGGACACTTAAAATGTTACAAAAATATCCTTCCAAATTCTAGGTCTCAACCCGCACTCAAGCAGATTCAGTTGTATCTCACTCACTCTGGTTATAAAATTACTACCCTTTTAAAGGAATCCTGCAATTCTCTGCTTAATGCCAACAAGGAAAAATAAAAATAAAACTTTTTGTATAAGTGTAACTCCCTTCTTACCCAGTGCTCTGCAGTATTATGCCTTAATCAGGTTTCCAGGTCCTAAATGGAGTTGCAGTTTGTTCTTTGCATACGTTTCTGAGCTTCAACAGACACTTTAAAGTCAGTGTGACTAAACTGTGATTAAACTGTTGTAATATAATAATCATGTACAGTAAGAAAATAAAACAATATTCTGGACAATAATAACTGGTCAGCAATTTTTTCAATGGGCTGAGCCAGTTATAATTTCATATATAACCCGCAGGTTATGACAGCGATCTACCTTGAGTCAGTCAACAACAACCATGCCGTGATTGGTTGTTAATGTCCTATTGGGCATGCTTCCTCGTTAGCAAACATGGCGGCTCCTTATCCGCATAGCAAAGAGCCGACAGACTGAAAGTCCTCGTCGCGTTTTTAAAATAAAATAAAGTAACAGTCATGTCAACTACATTGCAAAAATATCTGGTTGATCCCACCATTCAAAAGCCGTGGGGACAACGGCCATGAACAATGGCTCCGACCTCACTCCTTGAGGTAAGAAGATTGCGATCGCATTTACAACACAGAAATCTGCCCAAAGAAAAAAAAAAAAATAAAACAGTAACTCTAAAAAGAAAACTACAGAAAAAAAAAGAGGAATGGGAAGTCAGTCAGAGGTGTGTGTGTGTGTGTGTGTGTGTGTGTGTGTTTGTGTGTGTGTGTGTGTTTGTCAGATTCAGACACGGGGCTGGAAAAAATTGCTGCCCAGCAATTATAAATAATAAACTATGGGAAGTGTGCTTTAATTCGAAATTAATGGTTGCCCTCAGTGTGGGATGCTTTAATAAACCCATTGGCGTCACCCTCAGTGTTAATGTAGCATCACACACCTTAGGCAACCATTAATTTCTCTTTAACAAACTTCCCCATGCATTATTTAATGTCTGACATCCCACAGAATAATAATAATCACATACAGTAAGTAAGTAAAATAATATATTGGACTATAATGGCTGACTCCCACAAAATAATACTCACTACAGTAAGTAAATAATATATTGGGCCTTGCAGTCCCACAGAATAATCATGTACAGTAAGTAAATAAAATAACATAATGGTCCATAACGGCTGATTCCCCACAGAATAATAATCACCTACAGTAAGTAAATAAAATAATATATTGGACCATAAGGGCTGATTCCACCCCCAGAATAATAATCATATTATAAGCCATCTCATAGAATGTCTGATGTACTCAAATAAATGTATTTAAATACATACATACATAATTAATTAAAAGCTGGTTTAAGAAATTTATCATAAATGCAAAATCTAAATTTTGTCATTGACATTACGAACTATCTGTATATTGTATTTTTTGTATTTTAATATTTTGTAATATAAGCTGCATCTGTTTTGTAAGTTGTTTCTCCCTACATTTCCCTCCCTGTGTCACACCTGGAAATGAGCCTCGGCAGTGTGCCTCTTCCAGTTAACACATTTTAAAAAATTCCATGGGATTAGAACAAGATACTGTAGCTACTAATAAAACAAGCATTTGTCAATGCGAATGTTGATTGCTTTGGTCCGTTGAACTCGCTCATTGCCCTCTGTCACTCGTTCATTCTGTTTCTCCGGTGCTGCAGGCTGCTGTTTTGTACTGGGCTCCTGCCTGTGTTGGCACCCTTTCTGTCCACAAGAAATCCACAGCTGTTCCAGCAGAGCTCCACTGGGTAGCTCACTCCCCTCTCTCACTCACTCATTCTGTTTCTCCTGAGCTGCAGGCTGCCCTTTTGTACTGGGTTCCTGCCTGCATTGGTGGCTTTTCTACCCACAAAGAAATCTGCAGCAGTCCTGACACAGCTCAGATTGAGCTCGCTCAGTCCCTCTCTCTCTCACTCGCTTGTTTTGTTTCTCCTCTCTGCTGCAGGCTGTCCCTTTGTACTGGGCCCTCGTTTCATTGCTGCCTTTCTGCCCCTAAAGGGCAATAAGTTTTCTAGGCATTACGTGTTGTTTGTATATTTGTGGTGTTTGTATTTTATACATTCAATATGGAATTTATTTGTATGAAATTAGATAGGAATTTATGCAGGTCTGTCTTGTAAACTGGATTATGTCCAAATGACATGTATTACCTGTATAAAAATAAATTTTACCTACCTACCTACTACAAAGAAATCCGCAGCAGTCCCAACACAGCTCCGTTGAGCTCATTCACTCCCTCCCTCACTTGCTCGTTCTGTGTCTCCACTGCTGCAGGTTGCCTTTTGTACTGGGCTCCTGCTTGCATTGGAGGCTTTTCTGCCCAAAGAAATCTACAGCAGTCCCGACACAGCTCCATTGAGCTTGCTCACTCCCCTCTCTCTCATCCCTCGTTCCATTTCTGCCAGCCCGATGCAGGCTGGCCTTTTGCTGGGCTCCTGCCTGTGTTGCCACCTTTTATGCCCACAAAGAAATCAGCAGCAGTCATGATAGAGCTCTGTTGAAATCGCTCACTCCCCCATCTCACTCCTCATTCTGTTTCTCCTGATGCTGCAGGCTGCCCTTTTGTACTGGGCTCCTGCCTCTGTTGGCTTACCTTTTTCTGCCCACAAAGAAATCTGCAGCAGTCACGACAGAGCTCTATTGAGCTCACTCACTCCATCCCTCTCTCATTCCATTTCTCCCACTGCTGCAGGCTGCCCCTTTTGTACTGGGCCCCTACGTGCATTGCTGCCTTTTCTGCCCACAAAGAAATCACGGCAGTCCTAACACAGCTCCATTGAGCTCGCTCACTCACCCTCTCTCTCGCTCATTCCGTTTTTGCCAGCGCTGCAGGCTGGCCTTTTACCGGGTTCCTGCCTGCATTGCCACCTTTTCCTGCCCACAAAGAAATCTGCAGCAGTCATGATAGAGCTCTGTTGAACTCCGCTCACTCTCCCTCTCTCATTTACCTCGTTGTGTTTCTCCCGGTGCTGCAGGCTGCCATTTTGTACTAGGCTCCTGCCTGCATTGGCTCCTTTTCTTCCACAAAGAAATCCACAGCAGTCCCGACAGTGCTCCGTTGAGGTCGTTCCTCCCCCTGTCTCTCATGCTCATTCTATTTCTCCTGGCACTGCAGGCTGCCCTTTTGTACTGAGTTCCTGCCTCTGTTGGCACCTTTTCTGCCCACAAAGAAATCTGCAGCAGTCCTGACAGAGCTCCATTGACCTCACTCACTCCCCTTCTCTCGCCCGCTCACTCCATTTCTGCTGGCACTGCAGGCTGCTCTTTTGTAAGGGCACCTGCCTGCATTGCTGCCATTTTCTGTCCACAAAGAAATCTGCAGCAGTCACGCTAGAGCTGCGTTGAGCTCTCGCTCCCCCCTCACTCAGTCGCTCATTCTGTTTCTCCGCGCTGGGCTGCCCTTTTGTACTGGGCCCCTGCATGCACTGTTCGCCATTCTGACCACAAAGAAATCTGCAGCAGTCACGCTAAACTGCGTTGAGCTCATTCCTCCCCTCCCCACTCGCCTCGTTCTGTGTCTCCCAGCGCTGCAGGCTGCCCTTTTGTACTGGGCTGTTGCCTGCATTGGTGTCTTTTCCTGCCCACAAAGAAATCCGCAGCAGTCCCAACAGAGCTCAGTTGATCAGGTTACTCCCCCAACTCGCTCGATCTTAATCTGTCCCAAACACTGTTTTCCGACAGCGACTGTGGTGTTCTGCACTGGGCGAAGACACATTTCAGCCAGAATGTGAAAAATGACAGCTGTACTGTTCATAGGAGGGTGTGGAAAAATGGCAGTGTTGAAAATGTGGCATGAAATATTACTGATTTGCGAAGTTACAAGGGTGCATGGAAACTGCACAACATACGCTGGTAACACAGTCATTTTATGGAGTTTCATCACAAAATTTTCAACACAGGCATTTTAGGACATCTGCTCATGAACAGTGTCAATGTGATTTTCTTAATGTGTCGAACACTGATTTCCATGGCGACCATGCTATTGTGTGCCAGAAGAGCGAAACACATTTTGGCCAGGATGTGAAAAAAGACAGCTACACTGTTCATAAGGAGTTGTGGAAAAATGGTAATGTTGAAATTCTAGAGTGATAATATTGGAAAGTTGCGAAGGTGTGGCGTGCATGGAAGCTTCTTGCCTTTTACGCTCATAGCACCTCATTTTATGGACTTTCATCACCAAATTTTAAATATAGGCATTTTAGGACCACTGCTAATGAACAATGTCACTGTCATTTTCATAATGTGTCCCAAACATGAATTTCCACAGAGACCATGCTATTCTGTGCCAGAACTGCGAAAACACATTTCAGCCAGGATGTGAAAAATTACAGCTGTACTTTTCATAATGAGGTGCAGAACAATGGCAATGTTGAAAATCTGGAATGAAAATATTATAAATTCATGAACTTACTTAATGTGTCCTGAACACTGATTTCCCACTACATGTCTGCGCTATGTGCGCGGAAGAGTGAAAACACATTTCAGCTAGGATGTGAAAAATGATAGCTGCACTGTTCATAAGAAGGTGTGAAAAAATGGCAATAGTGAAAATATGCAAAGTTGCGAAGGTACAAGTGTGCGTGCAAACTACTTAGCACACTGTCGTAAAACAGTCATTTTTGGATTTTTCCACCAAATTTGCAACATAGGCTTTTTGAGATCCCACCTCATGAACACGGCACTGTCGTGTCGTTAATCGGTCCCAAAAGGTGATTCCGGCGCAGTGACCGCAAAATCACCTTAAAGCGGCTAACGCCAGCGACAGCCAGAATTCATGAGGAGGGGTCCAAAACCCATGTTGAAAATTGGTGCCAAAATAAAAAAATGCCTGAGATATGCATCAAAGTTGAAAAACCCTGTTTATTCCGTAGAATACAGCTTACCGGCATTTTCTCAGTTTGGGTCGGCTTTGAAGAGTGTAGACATGTTCCCGGTCCACCGAAGATCATCACGCTGGACTCCGGAGGTAAGTATGGGGTGAGGAGGGTGTGAGGAGGCAGGTGCGCAGTGGGTAGGCATGGGTTGTGGGAGGGGCAGAGAGACCACGAGGGACCGTTTCTTTTGACAGGGTAAAAAAAATCTCAGGACCATTTTTTTAACAAGAACATGTGGCACACTGGGTGGGCTCCCAGTGTCAATGGACTCTTTTTTTGGGGCGGCTGTAGCCCAGCGAGTTGGGCACCCCGTCGGCTACAAAACAAAGCAGGCGGGGTGACATTATCCGATAGGATTGGGCACCCCATCGCACACAACAAAAGTGGGTGTTACATAATTCGACCGGGGAGCGGGCTCCCCATCAACAACATCACTGGGTACTGAAGCCGACAGGGATTGGGGCCCCAGTCGGCAAACAAACGGTGGGCGCATGCTGCTGTGAGGGAGTTGGGTACCCCTCGGCATGGGGTGTAATATTGTTTGTGAAGATGGCGGCAAGCCACCGCCATGTTCACAAACAATACTGTTACGTTGTTCCGCTTAGCAATGACGGGTCACTCCTCATTGCAGCAGAACGGCTTACGCTGCAATGACAAGGCAGCCCCTGATTGCAGCAGCTGAAACCTTACAAGGTTGTGGCATGCTGGCTGAACTAGTGTCAGCAGCAGGCGTGAAGCGGCATTGGGAAGCGGGCAAGCCTTTAAAGGCTGTGGGGCATTGACCACCACAGTGCCGTGCCTTCACAACCTGCTTCTGGTAGCTGCCCAATATGTTTCTTGCACATGCATAATCAACATAATAATTGAAAACCACCAGTGAAATAAAATTATGTTTCAATGCTGTTTCATGAGTAGCTACTAAGACAGATAAAACAACATGTTTAATTCTGTCAATTTATTTACCCTTCCATGGTATACAGTGGTATATTGGGTCATAAATCTGACCCCGCATAATTTGAGGTAATTCATGAGACCACTCCCAGTCATATGTACTATTCTCCAGGAGGTCTGCCAAGAAGAAGGTACCATTTCATGCAGTTTGCTTATCTACAACAGATGCACATGGGCGGTGAAGGCTATATTCAAGTCACTTACCAAGGCGTGCTACAAGTTGTACAGCAAACATGACTGTTTACACTCTGTTAAAAATTACCTTTCTTCATTGGACTTTGACCAAATTGTGACAAAAAACAACAGCTCTGCGTTTCTCGTGGATTTACTTTTTGTTGACTAGTACTGTAACACAGTTTTTTATACTTGAAATGTAAGTAGTAATTGAATATTATCAATACACTGACCAGATTATAAAATATGTTGGTTACAGCTCTGCCTGAAGCACCCAGCATGAAGAGTTTAGGTCTGGGTACTTCAAGCCTGCAGTCAGATTTGCATTAAATGAAGTCAACTCTTCCTTGACATCAGACTCCTTCACTGAGAACATGAAACGATTTTTAGGAAGTTCGAAGTTAGGAGTTCAGGTTCAACTGAGATGTCTCCTGACAGAGGGTAGGAGGCAGGGGCAGTGCTGACTGCGAAATTTAAAGAACCATATTTGGAATATTCTTTTCAGATACAGATTGTCAAGCTTCATACTAATTACAGTATAACTAATACATATACCTGACATGAGATGTCTGTAGCTTTGAATTCTTTTTCTTTTTTTTTCATATAAGTTTTCCTCCTGCTCGATCTGCCCCGATATCCCCAAGCCCTATCACCAACCTTCTCAGGAATTTTTTTGTTTATCCTTTTCTTCCCCACTGGCCCAGGCAGCCTTCATTCCATGCCAGCCACCCCACCCCATCATCCCAGCTTTCTTCCAGGATTTGCCATCACCCGGGAGCAGCATGGCCTGGTTGCTCATTGAATGAGGGGCCTGAGGAAGCTGCAAATCAGCTGGCCATCTGGATCCACTTTCTGTTTTTCTTTTCCGGGAGGATAGGTGTGCAGTGCCACACAAGACGGACATGTGCATGCTCCCGTATGTAGAAAGTGAGTGGCTGCCACTCCTCCTCTACCTCATCAGCAGTCCCTGGTTGATGTACCCCAAGCCACTGCTGGGGCCAGGCTAGCACCAGATGCTGTGACCCACCCTCCCAGGAGAGAGAGCAGTTGTCTGGATGCTCTATCCTTTCCCTCCCTAGTCAGCCCCTAGTGACCCAGGTCTGTGCCTGAACCCGTGTCCCTGGGGTGGCGACAACCTTCTCAGGGACTTACAGGTCATCCACAAAGTTCTCTGCTGGAAAGCTAGTTATCCAAGTACTGTTCTCTGTGCCATTCTGAGATGTTTTGTGCCCATTTATCTAGACTTGGACTTTATGCTAGTTTTACAGCTTTTGTTTTTTTTACATGTTCTAATCTGTATCTCCTGTTGGAGATTGCTTTATTTTAGCACATTGCACTTCGAAATTCTCCATAAAATTTTATTTTCTGTACTTTTAGGAATACTTTTGGGTGGTTTGTGGGAGGAGGTGTTTGTTTTGGGATGTGGTGTTCTAGTGGGTGGGAATTTGTATTACAAGAGTGAGGGGCAATTGTTTTTGGGTGATGTATTGGATGTGTATGTCTAGTACATATGAGAGAATTTCTGTTAGTGGGATAACTTAATTTCAAGGGTTTTGTTTTGAGTAAGTGGTTGGGGTGGTTGTGATAGTGAGATGTGTTCTTTTGCATTTCCAGAATTCCAGAGGGGACTTGAATAGCCAGGCAAGGCGATGTTGCTGTCTTGGCCCTGCTAAATTAATTACACTGCCCATGGCTGCGACCTTCATCCCTTTACTGACCTCCCGGCTTCTGTGACCGCAGCATGACACTGTAGTAGGAGGTCGGAATTACTAGGAGGCACCGGATCTGCAGGGAGTCGAGGGCAGTTGAGGAGGGGTGGTGAGCTGCATTGAGGTTGTCTGGTCAGGAGATGCCTGGGTGTAAACGAGCCAATGGAGAGGCCAGAAGTGTTTGGTCTCTGTACCCAGGGTTCCCACTGGACCAAGTGGGCAGGCAGCTAGAGGTCCAGATGCATCTTCTCATCCTCTTCAGGTGGTGCTTTGCAATGCCAGGTCAATAAGGAACAAGACCTCTATTTTTGTGGACTTGATTTCTGCTGTTGACCCTGGCTTGCATAATGGAGACCTGGCTTGGTGATAATGCTGGTCCAGTTCTTGCAGTCACTGTCCCTACTGGGTACTCTGTAGTGCACTGCCCAAGGAAGGATCACAGGGAGGGGATGTGGCCATTGTTTTTGAGCCAGCCTGGGCTTCACGGTGCTCCCAGTTGGTGACACCCAATCTTCTGAGTACATTGCTGTGCATGGGGGTGCAGGTGCAGTTGCAGGATGCTTCTCATTTACTGCCTCCTGGGGTGGGGGAGATTTCCTAAAGGAGATGGCGGACTTATTTGTCGACCAGGCTTTGGAGTCCCCAGGTGTTTAATCCTGGGGACTTCAATGCCTGGATCGACGATGAATCCTCACATTTCAGTTACAACCTCCTCCTGTTGATGTAGTCACTGGGCCTGTCACAAGCAGTTGCTTCTGCAACCCACCAGCATAGCCACACACTCAATCTGGTGTTCCAGCTGGGTCTTGAAGTCGATAACCTCAAGATTGATCAGGCCGTTTGGTCTCACCACTGTACTGTGGAGTTCACGTCTGGGGCCCCCCAGTAGTCCCCAATGGAGATGGTCAGCTTCTGCCCTTTAAGGGCATCATCCCAGAGGGACAGCTGGTGCTAGCTGACTTATCTCTGATTGACATGGCATGTGCGATGGGTTTGGAGAGATAGTGGCCACTTGTAACAGGGTGGTTTCTGAGCTCTGGATGGTCTTGCATCAATTCATATATGACCCAGATCTCACTTGAGGTCCCCTGGTTTGATGGGGACCTCAAGGTGAAAAGATCAAGGGTTGGAGGTTGAAGTGTTGCTGGCGGAAGGCACGGCTAGAGGCGATGGGTTGGCCCTACGTGCCCTACTATGTGGAGTACCAGGGGCACTTTCCTGTAAGAAGGCAGAATTCCTGTCCAGGGAAATTGCCGCAGAGAAAAACAGAGCGATCTCAGCTATTTTGAACTGTAGACAGGCTTCTGCACCCTGCCTGTTTGCAGCGAGAAAATATTGTCATCCACCGTGTGTAAGGAGTTTGCTCTGTTTTCTCTGACAGAGGTTGGCCATCAGTCGGGGATCCCACCAGGGAGGCATTCGCCTCAGTGGTTGAGCTGAGGGTCTCGGAGGCACTCCGCCTATCTGGGAAGAGTTTAGGCCAGTGGAGGTGTCTGAACTGATTAGGTGATCTTAGAGCTGAAGCACACTTCTTGAGAACTGGACCCAGCCCTGACGTGTTTCTTAATGGGATGTCGAGGCTGTTGGCCGGTGTTTGCCAAATTGCCAGGTGCTCTATGGTGGAAGGGTTCTCCCTGCAGCATTGAAAGAAGTGCTGGTGAGGCCCCACCTAAGAAATCTTCCCTTGACTCTGACAATTTGGTGAATGACCATCCTATCTCAACCTGCCCTTCTTGGACAAGGTTGTTGAGAAGTTAGTGGCACATCAGCGCGAGGATCGCCTGGTGTCCTCGGACATCTATAAGCCATTTCAGTCAGGTTCTCAGGCTAGACACAGCACAGAAACAGCTCTAGTGAGGGTGCATAATGATCTGCTCAGGGCTAGGGATAGAGGAGACAAGTCAGTTCTTGTCCTCCTTAATCTCTCCTCAGCATCTGACACTGTGGACCTCACTGTGCTTCTCGATCGGCTCTTTGAGTTTTGTGGACTTGCTGGTACTGTCACCAGGTGGTTTGATCCTATCTCTCAGACAGGGTGCAGCAGGTAGTGATGGGAATTTCTCCTCCTCCCCAATACCCCTGTCTTGTGGAGTGCTGCAAGCCTTGATCTTGTTGCCGATGCTGTTTGCAGTGTAAATGCTGCCCTGGTGAGATCATTCAACAGTACAGCGTGGAGTTTCACCGTTATGCAGATGATACCCAGCTGTACTTGTATTTTGCCCATACATGTGATAATGTCAAACTGTGCAAGAGGAGGTTTTAGAAGTTAGGAGGAGATTGGCCTTTTAGGAGGAGAATGCGTACGCACCACGTTGGCCATAAGTAACAGGAAATATATATATAGGAAGCTGTATATGCTATGTCACAAGAATTCATTGTAGCAAACTAATGGAAAAATATATCGACTTTCTACATAAATAACAGTTTATCAGATTATGCATTAAATCAACAGCACATAATTTACCACCATAAGTCATATTCTCTGAACTGGCTGACAGAAGTGTAAATAACCTATTTATTTTGACAACATAAATCCATGCCTATAATCAGTCCACTCTCCAAAAATAAACATTGATGAAGCAGGCATAACAAAATACAAAGAAATGGATGTTTGTTTGTTTTTTTTTTAAGTGGGAGTTACACTTCCTTACATTGACTGTCAGACTACAGTACAAATTATTTTATTTATTTTGTGCCACGGCAAATGTCACGCTAAATGGCGCTTAACGCTCCACAGATAGAATAGCCAACCAAATCAAGTTATAAGGGAAAGCTTGGCATTCAAGAGAAAGGGACGAAAGAGAGAGAAATACTGGGATGCCAGATGGTGAAACGGATGGCTATGTAAATCGGAGGTTTGCTTTCCGTGCGGGGGATCGGGAGTGTAGTTAAAACAGGACTCTCCCGGGCAAAGCGGAGAGATCACATGTATGATTTTGCGCCAGGAATATCAGGAGTGGTTAACGTGCTCAACAACTGCCTGGTTAAAATCAATGACTGGATGGCTTCCAGCTGGCTGAGACTTAACCCGGCCAACACAGAGGTACTGGTAAGTGAGCCTGGTTGGGGATGTGATGGGCTGCCTCCTAGGGCTGACTCAGGGCTTTTCCTGGGTTTCGTGCCACTGGTGGCTGCCCCAAGGGTGTGTGAATCAGGAGTGATCCCTTGATCACGGATTGACTTTGAAGATCAGGTGTGATCTGTTGTCAGTAGTATTTATTATCTGCGGAACATGGCCGGATTAAGACCCTCATTCCATCTGATGACCTGCGACACTAGTGCATGCTTTGTGACCTCCAGACTGGATTACTGCAACTCTCTATACTTGAGGGTCAGGGAGGGACCCTCCACAGACTTCAGCTAGTGCAGGCGTGGTGGCCTGGTTGCTGATGGGCCTTTCAAGGTCAATCATGTGACTCGGTCCTGCGGTCTGCATTGGATGCCAGTGAGGTGGAGGGTCCTTTTCAAGGCGGGTCTTCACCTTCAAGACCCTATATGGATTGGGCCCTGGTTACCTGTCAAAACTCCTGACACTGGTGACCTCTGCTCATTCCCTCTGCTCCTCTTCAAGGGCTTCCTGGATGGTCCCAGGGTTCAGCTCAAGACCCCAGGAGATTGTACATTTAGTATCTCTGGGCCAACTCTGTGGAATTTGCTACCACCTTCTGTCCAGGAGGTTCCATCAGTTGAGGTATTCAAATGGAGGCTGAAGGCCACCTCTTTGTCCTGGCTTTTCCATTTTTGAGTACATCCTGTGCTAGTCCCTGCTGCGATAGTCTGAATCCCTTTTAAGTAAAGGGAAAATATCTGTGGATCCCGAAATAGGGAGAACAAAATCTTAATTTGAGTACCTAGGCCCCGATTCTAGAAAGGTGGCACAAGTCGCCATAAACACAACTTATACCACGCAACTGCAACATTGATCCTGCGCCCTATTCTAGAAGGGCAGGGTCATCGTACGGTAAGTCCTCAGACTTGCGACATGTGGCCAGGCACGTCAACTGTGGGCGCACCTGGCGAGCATGTTGCAAGCTGCAACAGCAGGGGCGCGCAGTCCACCCCACCCGTGACCTGAGTTGCCTGCCGCATATTCGACATATACCCAGGCAGCCCTGGTAGTCTAGTGCCCCACCCATCATTGTTAAATCAATAAACATCCCTCCATTACCCTGGTAGACTATTGCCACCCGGCATGGTACTATACAATATAGCCACGTCCCTGGTAGTCTAGTGGCCCCCAATCCATAAGAAATAATTATGATCCCTATATCCCTGGTCATCTAGCAGCACCCCTGATCCAGTATGAAATAAATATAGAATCCTACATCCCTGGTAGTCTAGCGCCCCCGATCTGTATTAAAATAGATCCCTATATCCCTAGTAGTCTAAGCGGCTCCCCGATCTGTATGAAATAAATATAGATCCCTATATCCCTGGTAGTCTAGCTGCCCCTGGGCTGTATGAGATAATTATAGATCCCTATATCCCTGGTAGTCTAGCACCCTCCCGATCAACATTAACTCAATAAAGTCCTCCAATACCCTGGTAGTCTAATGGCCCTCATCCAGCCATGCCAGCCCATCCAGCACCCCACCCATCCCCAGCCGGTGGACTGGCAGCCACCTCTCACCCCTACTGCCCAGCTGCCGACTGAGTTCAGTATCAGTGTGTACTGTAAAGACATGCTCAGATACTGATATTTGAGTGCATCTTTCAGTATGCACTGATACTGGACTCACTCGGCGGCTGGCGCGTGGTGAGGTGGGCTGTGCCACTCGCGGCTGGGGACGTGGGGGTGCTGGGTGGGCTGGCATGGCTGGGTGGGGTGGGGGCCACTAGACTGCCAGGGTACTGGAGGATTTTACTGAGTTAATATTGATCGGGGGACTAGACTACCAGGGATATAGATCTATTATTTCATAAGGATCGGGTGGCTGCTAGACTACCAGGAACATAGGGATCTATAATTATTTCATAATACGGATCGGGGGTGCTAGACTACCAGGGATATGGGGGTTCTTTATTTATTTATTACTGATCGGGGGAACCACTAGACTACCAGGGCAGGCTTGCCACATATGCGGCGATGACTTGTGGTACAGGGCACGGGTGGGGGATGGCAGCATGTTGGCATGTCTGCAGGCAGGTCTCAGGACCCCAGGGGCGTCCTGAGGTTACACCAGCTAAATGATGGTGTAACTACGATGCCGGTTCTCCTTGGGAGTTCTTGTAGAATCCCAATGTTGGGGACTTTGTGGCTGAACTTCTAGAATGGGGCGCAACTGCTGCCATAAACCCCTAGCACCATGTCACAGGGGTTTATGGTGCAAATGCCAGCCTAACTGTTGTCTGGCGCAAGTGGCTCGTGACATGTTGCAGGCCACTTTAGAATCGCGCATGTCGCAACTGCTGGCATAAGTTGCTACATGCGCCATTCTATTTGGCACAACTGCTGTTCACGCCAGGCATATCTCTTCTAGAATCTGGCCCATTATACAGTATAATATTACTGTCTCTAACCAATATGAGATTCTTGGTCATTAGAATAATTGACTTCAAAGCAGGGATGTTGATGCCAAACTAAATGATGTTATATCATTTATATCATGGAATATAGCAGGGCTTCTTTCTAAATTGGCTGATAGTGATTTTCAAGACTAATTAAGTAAATTCACTGTACTCTGTTTGCAAGAAACATGATATAAGAATGAATCTGAAGTCGACCTGAATGGTTATTTAGCATATCAAATGTCAGGTTAAAGAACTGCCAGGACAGGCACATTTGCTGGGGGATTGATTATCTAGGTCAAGATAGATGAAAAATAAATGTTGAACTAATAGACAAAAAGATAATTTTATCATTATTCTTGTTAAGATGTTCAATGTGAAACTGTGCCTTCTTAATACATATATTCCCCAAACAATACAAAATATTACCATGAAGGGATATGGGGAACTTGGAGAAGTGATCCATACAAGTGGGGTCTTATCTGCCTGTGAAAATACTCTTCTCTGCAGATATTTTAATACCAGAATAGGGGCCTTTGATGGTTACACTACTGCTCCTTACCATATTTGGTGCCATAAAGACATACATGCACAAACTAGAAACACAAAAGATAAAAGCATAAATAAAATGGGGTTAAAATTAATAGACATACTCAAAACGTATCACTTGGCACCAGTGAATGGGAGGGTAACTGGTGACCAGGAAGGAAGGTCATAGTCACTGCACGGAATCACCTTTCGGGACCGAGACGGAATGACAATGTCACTGTTCATGAGGTGGCCTCCCAAAAAGCCTATGTTGCAAATTTGGTCAAAAATTCAAAAAATGACTATGTGCAATTATGCGTTGCACAGTTTCCATACACCTAATAACTTTGCCAATTTGTAATATTTTCACTCCAGATTTTCGATATTGGCATTTTGCACACCTCCTTACCAACAGTGCAGCTGTCATTTTCACATCCCTGGTCAAAATGCGTTTTCGCACTACTGGTGCGAACTCGCGCGGTTGCTGAGTAATCAGTGTTGGGAAAGATTACGAAAATCACAGTGACAGCGTTCATGAGCAGAGGTCCTAATATACGTATGTTGAAAATTTGGTGACAAAAGTCCATAAAATGACTATGTTACAAGCGTGCATTGTGCAATTTCACGCACACTCATAACTTTGACAATTTGTAATATTTTCACTCAACATTTTCAACATTGTCAATTTTGTACACATCCTTATGAACAGTACAGTTGTCATTTTCAGATCCTGCCTGAAATGTGTTTTTGCACAAGTGGCGACTATGGCACGGTCGCTGTTGGACATCAACGATCAGGACAGATGAAGAAAATCATAGTGACGGTGTTCATAAACAGAGGTCCCAAAATGCCTACATTGAAAATTTGGTGAAATAATTTCACTAAATGACTGTGTTGTGAGTGTGCATTGCACAGTTTCTACATATGCTTGTAAATTCAAGCCTTTTAATATTTTCACTCAAGATTTTCAACACTGCCATCTCTTCCGCCTACCTATGAATGGTACAGCTGTCATTTTTCACATCATGCCCAAATCATGTTTTCCCACATCTGGTGCATAATGCGCAGTTGCTGTGAGAAATCAACGTTCAGGACAGATTAACAAAATCACAGTGCCACTATTCATAAGCATAGGTCCCAAACATTTTCATGAGGTGGGGTCACAAAATGCTATGTTGCAAATTTTTAGTGCAAATACCAACAAATTGCCAGAGCATTAAGGTTTCTAACCATGTTGTCCACCCTGTGTACAGACTGACAGGTGTCAGAGGCATGTCTTTGCATTACCGGCTGTCATGCTTATGCCATACCATCCCCACCCTCAAGCCACTGACAGGCATCAAGGTGTGCCTTGGACTCTTTAGCACCACAGTTCACCCCATTCTTCTCTGCACCCATTTCAGCATATGACTTTATGAAATTGGGTGACTGTAAAATAAACACCCCAAGGCACACTTCAGCT
The DNA here is from genome assembly GCA_016271365.2 of Neoceratodus forsteri. NCBI lineage: Eukaryota > Metazoa > Chordata > Ceratodontiformes > Ceratodontidae > Neoceratodus > Neoceratodus forsteri. Next base: position 116,976,079 of record JADMNL010000024.1, on the reverse strand, counting down.
CATGTCGGTGTCTGCAGGATTGGGTGAGATAAAATGCCATGAGTGTTATGGCTGAATAGGGTGAGCATAAGGCCCAAGGACCCCAAGGCACAACGTGATATTTGTCGCACTGCAGGGTAGGGTGAGCTGAAATGCCATGAACATTATGGCCGATGCTCAAAGGCACACCTCAGTGCCTGTCAGTCTCTGTAGGGTGATGTGGGGTTTGGCGTCACTTTCATACTTCACTCCATTTCAATTATGCATCTGTTTAACTCCTGCACTACCAAAGCCAATGACAGCAAGACAACATTTGGCATTGACAAATGCTTGTTAATGATGGTTGCACTTCTCTGGAATTCGATTTCATAGAAGGTGCAACTATTATATCCGTCTTTAAACAAGCATTTGTCAATGCTGAAGTTTGTCATGGAACTGCTGTTGGTACGCATCAATTGGCAGGACTACAGTTCCCAGCAGAAAGAACAAGACATGCCACCAAGTTCACATTCCCATTGAAATACAGTGAAGTGCATACCAGTTTCCTCAATTCGTGATCTGGCTTTGAAGAGTGAATATGTGTCTGCAGTTCAGAGAACATGAGGGCACTGGACCCCACCATGGGTTGGGGGACGTTATAGTTAGAAACCCTAAAGTCCCTAGCATTTGTTGGTATTTGCACTACAAATTTTCAACATGCACAGTCCACTCAGAATCTATGTGCTCAGCTGTTAACCGGTTGCAGAAAGAGGGTAGCTAACCTTCTTAACGAAACAAAATCCAAATCACACTCTGCACTGTATGCTAATCATTACCTAGAGAGTTGTTGTGTTGCACACATTTCTTTTTATTATGGTTGATATTTTTGCTGCATTCAACATTCCATTCAAAGCTTGAGCCTTTTCAACTTTCCAGCATTTCAACATTACACCACAACTTCTGTCAGTGTTTCCAAAACTAGACTGACCCCAACCCTTCGACCAAGGTGTGGTCTTCCTCAGGGGTGATTAGTGTTCACTTACACCCTCCTTAAATAGCCAACTTAATTGTGAACACCTGGTAGCCCCCTGGTGTTCATTTAAACCCATAACATTTTTGAAATTTTAAGTGGCTCTGGAGGATTTTAACCTTTTACCCTTATAAATTCATTTTTGAACTTTTTAAGCTTTTTTTATCCTTTTTATCATTTAAATATCAAAAATAATTAACAAAAACATGACAAAGTTAATATGCAACATAAAGCTCTGTTTCTGGCTTTATTTTACTGGTAATTTTCTTTCTTTTATTTTAACTTTTTACTTTTTGCCATTAACAATCAATGAGCCAAACTATATTTTCACTAGAATTAGTGAGATCCAATCACTTTTATGGTCTCAGTTTTTCTTTAGAGGACTTCTTGGAAGCTTCAATATCATGTTCCTTCAAAGCTGTTATTTACCACATGTGTCTTTATTTTGGTTCAAGATAGTACTTTCTCTATTTTTCAACATGGCCTTTGTGACCCCACTTCATGAAAGCATTTGGGACCTCTGCTCATGAACAGTGGCACCGTGATTTTGTTAATCTGCCACAAACGTTGATTTCTCATAGCGACCGTGCCATTCTGCACCAGATGTGCAAAAACACAGTTCAGGCAGGAAGCGAAAATTAAAGCTGTACCATTCATAGGGAGGTGTGAAGAGATAGCAGTGTTGAACATCTGGAGCAAAAATATTAAATATGCTCAAACGCACGCATATGTGGAAACTGCACAATGCACGCCATAACAGTCATTTAGTGGAATCATTTCACCAAAATTTCAACACAGGCATTTTGTAACCTCTGCTCATGAACTGTCACTATGATTTTCTTAATCTGTCCTGAACGTTGATTTCCCACAGTGATCGTGCCATTGTGTGCCAGATGTGCGGAAACACATTTCAGGCAGGATGTGAAAAATGACAGCTGTACTGTTCATAAGATGTGCAAAACTGACAATGTTGAAAATCTTGAGTGAAATATTACAAATTCTCGACGTTATGAGGTGTGTGGAAACTGCGCAATGCATGCTTGTAACATAGTCATTTTATGGACTTTTGTCACCAAATTTTCAACATAGGCATTTTGGGATCTCTGCTCATAAACTGTGTATCTGTGATTTTTTAATCTCTCCCAAACACTGATTTCCCACAGCAATTGTGCTATTCTGCAGAAGCAGAAAACACATTTTAGCCAGGATGTGAAAAATGACAGCTGTACTGTTCATGAGGAGGTGTAAAAAATGGCAATGTTGAAAAATCTGGGTGAAAATATTACATATTAGTGACATTACAAGTGTGCATGGAAACTCGCAACACACACTCATAACCATGATCATTTTGTGGAATTTTTTCACCAAATTTACAACATAGATTTTTGGGAGCCCACCTCATGAACAGTAACACTGTTGTTTTGTTAATGGTCCCAAAAGGTGATTTCACAGTGACCTTGAAACCACCTTTCGGGATTGAATAACCAGATGACAGTCACTGAATTCATGAGGTGGGGTCCCAAGAACCCCATGTTGAAAATTCTGTGCCAAAATTCACACAAATGGCTGAGATACACTAAAGTTGGAAAAAACAACATTTATGCCATTATACAGCTTACGGCATTTCTTCAGTTTGCGGTTGGCTTTGAAGAGTGCAGGCGTGTTCCCGTTCCACTGAAGATCACCGTGCAGCTCCGGAGGTAAATATGGGTGAGGGGCTGTGGGGAGGTGGGTGCACAGAGGGTGGGTGCAGGTTGGGGTGGGGCACAGCAGACTGCGAGGACTATTTTCTGGTTTACAGGTAGAAAAAAAACATAAATCCAGTGTGGGAAGGCTTTCTTTTTAACAGGGACCTTGGCATGCTGGGGTGTGCTCCCAGCATGCCACGGAGTGTTTGTTGAGGGGCTGTAGCCGACAGGGACTGGGTTCCATGTTGGCACATACCAAGTGTTTGGGGAAAAGAGCCAAGGAGGATTGGGCACCCCTCAGCACACAACAAATGGGGAACATTATGCTGATGGGCAGTGGGCTCCCCATCAGCAAATGAACTGGGAGGAGACATGCGAACAGGAGATTGGGCACCCCATCAGTTTGTTTATCTGAAATGGTGAGGTGACATCACGAACAGCCTGGGCTCAGCATGTTCACACTGCTGTAAGCTACAGCAGTGTGGACATGCAACTAGAATTTAACGATGCAGGAATGCAATATCAAAGGACTGAGCCCGTCACTATTGGTGTGGCTCCGTCCTTTGAAATGCCCAACTCTACCCCAACAGCTGAAAGGAGTCATTGCCAGCCTGCCAACTGATTCGCCTGCCGCTGACCTGCCCTTGAAATGGAGCTCTCCACTGGGCACACCCCTGTATAGCACCTCATATAGCAATGAGTTTGTCTGCACCTGCCTGCCACACCAAACTCAAAAGGGGATAAGAAAGAACCTAAAATATATAGGCCCATTTCATTATTGAACATAATGGTAAAATCTTCTCCAAAATCATTCTGGAGAGATTACTTATTCAAATTAATAATTTACGGGCCTTTTGGAGTTGCAGGCAGGTTTTGTTCCAGCTACAGCACCATCGCTAACTGCTTTGTCATGAGACATATTTTTGAAAAATATGTTACCCTACGAAAATAAAAAGTGTATGCAGTTTTTGTTGATTTTAGTTCTGCATTTGATTCAATTACATGAACTACATTATGGGAAATGATGTTGGAATGGGGTTTTTCGCCAAAGTTAGTGGCAATTATTAGGGAGCTATACTCAAATACTTGGGCCTGAATTAGGTTAGGAACTGGTGGACAATATTCAGCCTGTCTTCCCACAACTAAGGGGTAAGACAGGACTGTGTCCTTGCTCCAATATTGTTTTGTATTTACATAAACAAACTTTTTGTTACAGTTAGAGATCTCTCAAACCAATTCTCGAAAATGTTATCGAAAAACTGTACTGTTTTGGCCTATGCAGATGACCTAGTTCTATTTTCACTGACACAGTCTGGTCTCTGAGAAGTTAAGTATATTACAGACTTATGCAAATAACTTTAATTTAAGGATTAATGAAACTAAAACACAGGTAATGGTCTTTGGGGTAAAAAGCCAAAAACAAGCTTGTATATAGAGGGAAAAAATGTAAAACTGTAACTTCCTATAACTATTTGGGAGTGTACCTGAATAGCAATGGTAGTTAGAACAATCATGTCAACTTACCTAAAACCAAATTAAAGCAGACTGCAAACTCTTTATTAACATTTAATCATAAATATGGAGGTAACTCCATAAAGCCAGTTATAAAAGCAGTAAAAGCAAAATATCATGCCCAAGCCCTTTACTGCACTGAAGTTTGGGATTGTGATAATACGGCTCACTGGAAATACCCTTAAATAAACCCTATAGATCATGCATTGGTTTAAGTGCTTCAGTTCACACAACTATGGTAAGGGCAGAACTAGGACCTGAGATTAAAGGCTCTTTTTCTGGCAAAAAAATAACTAGTGGATAAAATTGTTACAGATAAGTACAGGTAGATTGGCTTCTCTTTGTGTGAAGGAAAAATATTTCTGGCACTCTTTGGGGATACTAAATCCAATTGGCTGAAAAGATCCAGGATATACTAAAAAGCAAAATTAGATTTCCTGGAAAATGTTCAGGAAAGAGGGATAGTAATAAGTTTAAAATACCAGAAGTCTGTCAAGTCTGTCACAAAAATTAATGAATCAATACGTGGCTCAAGATTCTGATAGTATAAAACATTTAAAACTCTCAACATGGCTAAGACAAAATGATGTAGCACCTGGTTACAGATTTATTTGGACATCTTAACAGATTTTGGAAAAAGGAATTTATATACAAATATATATTTGAGCTCTTTCCTGGAGCAGTTCTTTTATGAAATATGACAAATTGACGTTGTCTCAAGCTACCTTTTGCCTCTAGGAATTCAGCAGTTGAGAATTTACACCATGTTATGTTTTGATTGTATTATGTACAAAAAATCTAGAGATAAATGGTTAACACCATTGTGGGCAAGTATATTAACGATGGATAAAGACACATTATTAAAAATCACCTTTACTACAAATGATGAGTTTACAAACAGGAAAATCGTGGGGTATCTGACAGAAGTTTGTAGGATTAGGGCCAAACATAGTGTAATATCTGAGATTTGAAATGTTATTCCTTAGAAAGACTTGTAGAAATGAAGTGTTGTTATAATAACTGTTTGTCTTTTACACTTTTCAGTATCTTTAGAATATATCTGTATAAGCTGATTTTAACTGTATTATGTCTATTTTGCTGTATGACTATATGTGTTTGTGTTTTATTTATTTATTTTGTAAAGGTCAAATGACTGAATAATACTTTTCTTACCTACCCTTTTAATCTATTTTAAATTGCTATATTTATACTTCAGTATTGTTATTGTATTATTTATTTATTTATGCTGTTCTCATTATGTTTTGTTTAACTATTGTTAGAAGCCTAGAGCCTCGGGATTGGGCACCCTACAAATAACATTGCTGCCTTGCCTTGCCACAACTTACCCAGAACCACAGGTGGGAGAGTGGCCAGCCCTGTCAGTCATGTATGGACATGCTGGGGGTACCAGCTTTGTCTCCGCAGACCACACATTTCCTCTTCTGGGTTTCTCCTATGAGGGTGCTGGCATGCAAAGATGAGCCATACGTGTGGGAAGGAACACACACATGCTTAACACTGAGTGACAACAACTCTACCCTTCCATGTGCACCACTGCACTTGCAACATGGCATTCACCAGAGGTTACTCAAGTAGCCAGAAGCAGCATCCCCCTTCGCTATGGGAGGAGTGCTATCCATGGGATGCTGAGTCCTCCCTCCTCCACCCTGAGAAACCCAAATCCATTCCAGAACTCAGGTCATCAGCTCCTTTCTGTTTACTCTCAATAGATTTGAAACAAAAATAGTGGTGTCAGGGATCAAGTAAATCATTTTAAGAAAACAGAAGGAGACACTACCCTCTAATCTGAATGATTGGGTAAAAGTCATGCCTAAACCCACTCTGCCGGAATCAAACCTCTGACCCATTGCTAGTAAAGTCAAAACACTGCAGCTCAGTCCCCTGAACAAACTGGCTCCAAGACAGGAGGCAGCTTGGCTTCATGAAGGAAAGGTTCTGAATGAACTGGATTCATCTAAATGCATCTTCTGCCCAGACATCCAACTTTCACTCACTTACTCTTGGAATTCTCCTCTTCTCAGATAGCAAATATGTGTTCTCACCTGACTCAAACACTTTGCTTGCAAAGCCAGGACGATCCGGGCACCACCTGAGGCCCCTTTCTAAACAACAGAATAAGTAATGTTGCAACAAAGACCTTCAAAAATGTTGATAAAACTTGGAAACCCTTTTAAGTGATAGAAACTGAGTTGACTAATAGGAATTAACTTCATTTCAATAATTACACCATAGTAAGGATACCAATGATTAGGTAGACACATTGAATTAAATATACCTTATTGTACATGAATAATAACAGGGTATGTACAGATAAGACACCATATCAAATGTTCATTTCATGTGACTATTTGTTTTCAGCAATAACTTTTATTCATACTGCTTGACAGTGGTACAGAAATATACAGTACAACATGGCGGTGCAGATAAGGTGAAGCAGGGGATCACACCAATAATTCAATGTCCATATTGCAGTAAAATATCTAATATTTATTCATTCATTCATTCCTTCATTCATTCAGTTTTGTTTACAATTTTGGCACAGTTTAAAATGTTTACGTGGCAAAAGTTTGAATCTCGGATATGTAAGGTTACCACACAGTACGAGATGTCAGCTCTGACTAAGCCACGGGTGTGCATGTTCCTGTGATCTCATAAAGACTCCCAGATCTTTTCAGTGGCAACCTTATTCAAAATTTCCCATCCAGTGAATAATTTGTGTTTAATTTATATTCTCATTGCCCAAATTAAACACAGGAATATAGAATTTGATGGCAGATAAGGACCACGTTGCCCATCCAGTCTGTTCATTTTTCCCTGCTTATACTGCAGCCCCACTTGGTCTTCAGTATGCTTGAAGCCCTGATTAAATATTGTCAGGCTACATGGAACACCAAATCATTTGTGAATCCCAGAAATGTTACTATAGCCCACATAAAAATCATAAATTGTGATATTACAGATGCGGTTTATCTGACAACGTGTAGTTGTGGATGTTTTTATGTACATAAAACTAATGACCATGAATGTCACAAACCTTTTTCCTCAGCTGCCCTGATGGTCCAGCAGTGCCATGTTGTTGAACTAGGCTTATGTTTCAGTGTGCAAAACAAAGTTAGAGCTGAATGGTGCAGATTTAAACATTTAAGGCATTTAATGCACTCTCGAACTGCACTTTGTCACCACTCATGGTTGGTATCACAATGGAAAGGCACTGGGCAATGAAAATACAAAATCCTACTTGCTACAGAAATGCTGTCACTGAAGAATAAAGTCAGGAAGTGACACCAGATAACCCTAAACCAACTGAGAAGCGGGGTACAGTATGTGTCTCTGTAATGTGCAGAACAAACTTATAAAGAGTTTATACTAATACAAAATTATATTAATGTATCTGGTTTGTTTCATATGTGATACAAAATAAATTCTAATAAAGACTGTCAGGAGACTAAATAGAAATTAATAAAAAGATAGTAGATTTGGGGGTTATTTATAGGCATTGTTTTGATTGACTGTTGTCACTGCTGTTTTTTAAGCGCTGTTGCGGTATGCACTAAACTGTCATATATGCTGTCTTTCATTAGGTACATACCACAATGCTGAAATGCTCACACTGAATCTGATGCACAGTATTGACGTGATACATTTGTTTACCAGGTAGGTGCCCTAGACAATACACCATCTATTTTCAGGCATGACCGGGAGAGAACATCAAACAGCAGTATCACAGTGTTACAAGTGTACAAAAGTACACTCGTACAGATATCAATATTCTGAAGGGGATAGAAAAGTACAGTCATACAAACATCAATGTTCTGAAGGGGTAGGGGTTACAAAAGTACAGTCATACAGTCATCAATGTTCTGAAGGGGTAAAAAGTACACCTGTACAGACATCAGTGTTCTGAAGTGGGCACACAGGTACAGTTGTACAGACATCAATGTTCTGAAGGATGTCCCCCTTAGGTACAGCATGGACAGACTCCCTAGAAAGAGGACGAAGGCTGGTATTCTGCAACCATGCAGTTGGTAATATAAAGGTGTACTGCCTGGGGAGTGAGGGAGGTGAAAAGGTTGCAGCCCCACCAATGTGCTTCTGTTTCAGATATGATCTAAGCTTCAGGATAAACAGCTGGAGTGATGTTACTGAGTAGAAGTGAATGCTGGGCCCATTCAACCTTCAGGTCTGACATGGGGAGATGCTTCATGGGACAAAGCCCCTTCCTTCCCCATCATATGCACTACCCAACTTGTGCATCTAGCTATACACAGGTTGAATTTATTATTCAGAGAATATGTAATCATTTGTGATCTATACATAAGATTCAGTGTTGCCCTCAGGCTCCATTTTCAGGGTATGTAAATATTTATTGAATATTTTTTGCTCATGCTTGCACAAAGCAAACATATTGTTATGATAGTGGATTTTTGGGAGGTGTCACTGTTGGTCATGCAGGGTTGATCATGACACTGTTCTGGGCGTGCTGGTGGAAACCTTATGAAGTACAAGAAAAGAGCTGCCTGTACCACTGCCAGAGATTAAAGATGTCCTGACACTCTCTGACTCTTACTTTTAAAATTTGTTTGTGGCATGCAGCCAGCAGTACCATAACAGTAGAAGTAGACTAGTTAGGACATTTGGGCAGTTAGATAGAAAGCAGCAGCACAGCAGCAGGGGTCATCAGGGAAACTCCAGGTACAATGATTTTTTTTTAAATGGGGTTCTGGGGTCTAGGCACAGATTGGGACAGTGGAGGAAGGGTGCAGGAAAGGCACCTCACAGCACCAGCAGCAGAGAAGTCAAACTGAAGTGAAGGACTGTTGTTGTTCAGGAGGGGCTAAACTTAAACTATAACTCTCAAATATGGAATCTATACCATGTAGGAGAAACCAGATAACTAGAACTGGTACAGCATAGAATCACCAAAACTGTGCCGAGGCTAAGAAACCTAAATCATCAAGACAGAAACTGGGGTTTAGGCCTATTACATTAGAAGACAGAAGATGGAGAGGAGATATGGTGCAATGAAAACCAGGACTAGGAGATAGCCATACCAGGGTATGTGTTATTCAGGAGGGACAGGGTAGGAAAAAAGGGAGGAGGGTGGCTCTTTATGTGAGAGAGAACATAAAGGCCACACACAAATCTGAAAGCAGAGGCAGTGTTGGGTAAGTTACTTTTAAAAAGTAATCAGTTACAGTTACTAGTTACTTTCAAATAAATATAATCAGTTACAGCTACTTATTACTCATATAAAAATCAATTAGCAGCTGTAACTGTAGTGCATATTACTTTTATATTACTTTTAATAACATGATTGTATTTACTCATTGAACATTGATATGTGCTCATGATCCCCAAGTATATAAAAGAAATAAAGCGTATTCTAAAGACAATTAATGTTAATTTATAACGCAGTACCCACCTGACATTGCCAGCCACAACAATCCCTTTACATTTCCATGAATTACAGCTCTATTAAAAAACTCTCAAACACACACCCTGCTACTGCTGCTCTTCACAATCCCCCACCCTAGCTGAATCCTAGCTTTGCCAACCATTGCTATCTCTGACCTTTTCATTTCCATAACACCCACACTCACCTTCCAACACATACACACCCTGCATCTACTGCCAGTGCCCTTGGGGATATTTCCCACACAGCTGTATATCCTGACAATGCCAGCCACAGCTACCCCTTTACAACTCACCTACCCACTACCACACACACCCTGCTGCATCTTCTTCACTTGGCGATCTTTCCCACATCTAACCTGCATTCTCCTTCTGACTATGTAAGAGCCACAACTACCTCTTTAAATTTCTGTAATAAAATCAGACCCATATAGCTCCCCCACACTCACACACAAGCACCCTGCAGATCTACTGCCCTTCCTTGCCTTGGTGGTCTTTTCTCATTTCCCCACAGCAGCCTGAAAACTAACTTTGCTATTGCCAGCCACAGATCCACCCCACATCACATACAATAAATTCCACCAGAACATGTTTGCTTACTCCAATAAAATTTAAATAGTTTCCCACAGCTGAACCTTGAAGTTCCACTGCCACTGAGACACAGTTATAATTATAACTAAGTCTGCCATGACTATTATGCCACTGCCAGTATGCCACAACAGAAGTCAGACAGTGTCACTTATAATCAAATTATCACACAACACAAAACACTTGTTGCTCTCCAGTACATACCCTTCAATGAGGACCATCTTGCATGTCAAGCGAGTCGAGTGAGGTGAGAGTCTCAAGGTGCTATATTTAATAGTAACTAAGGGGTAATGAGTGGAGACTGAGTGGGTGCGACAACCATAAAGGATCTAGGCTTTTGGATAAGGTATTCATAACTTTGACAGATTGCTGGTGTTTAAAAGTGCTGTTAGCACCTACAGATACATACTACAGCTTAAACTATGGGTAACAACAGAAATACATTCTGGCCTCTAAAATGGCATCTGTTATAATAACTGAGGAGGGACTCAAATGATACAGTGTTCACTATGCCTAATGTATAAAATAATTGAAAATGAAGACCCTGCCACTATGTTTACTTATAAGACTTGCATACAAAACATGGATATGTCCAGAGATTACTGAATTTAATAATAGTCTTATAGCACTCAAAAATAGTCAAAACAAATGGCTCTAAGGTATCAAATGCTGTATAATAACCAAGATACCAATGTAAATACAGAAACAAATTTGCCAGATAATGAACCACAAATGCAGCCACCTAATTTTAGGAAAGAGGAGGGCATGATAAGAAGCAGCATAGTGACCACTAAAGAGGCTGCTAAATTAAAGAATAAAAAGAAAACAGGAAACTGAATACTAGTGAAAACACAGAAGATGACTGATTCTTAGTCCAGACTACTAAACCAGCCAAAAGAGGTTGAAAGGCAACACAGTATCAGATCCTACTCCTAAATCATTTTGGCATCCTAGATACTCTAGCCAAAAACTCATTCCAGCCAAATCCTAGGGTTCTTCAGAACATTAATCAGGAAATAAATGACCATACTGAAACAAACTCCACGACACGCAAGCATTGATAGTGGACAAGAGAGTGCATGCCAAATAGCAATACCAGCCAACCCCTAATACAATTTGATTCAGAAATAATGAAGAATAATGTGAAACAGACAAGTTGACTGGCAAAGAAATATTTGTACTTGGAAACTCAATAATAAAACATTTAGATAACACTATTTGTAGACCAATAAAACCACTAGAACCCCAATCCAGCTTTGGAGGTGCTAGGATTAAAGAAAACACATACATGATGGACAATATATTAAAAACATGAAATCGAACTCCTTGGTAATAGCCCATGTAGTGCAAATAATATTTTGGGAATCTGTACACAAAATTAAGCAAGATTATGTAGCACTGACTAACAAAATAATACACCATGGCTGTGTCCCAATATTATTAGAGATTCTCCCTATTCCAAGAGCCACAGGAGCAATATAGAAAGCTGGAAAGAAATAAACAACTGGCTAAGGGTATGGTGTCTGAAACAAAATATTCACTGCATTAGGCACTGGGAATCTTTAATAAACAAGGATGAATCCTATTGCTGGGATGGATTACACCTAAGCAGAAGAGGAAATAATCTCTTAGGCAAACATATCTCTGCATGTATAAAAGACAGTTGAAACTGCTGAATTGGGGAGATTTAATAACAAATCATATCGTAGGCCAATATACACCCCTAGTAGTAACATTACTATCACCACAGCGAAATCAGAAAATAAAACTCAGACTCACAAAGGAATAGGCATAATAAATAAAATGGCCTCAGTACATTGCTACTTAATGCTAGAAGCTTGAAAACAAAATAAAGTAATTAGAATATACATTACAAGAATACAATATTGATATCTGTGGTGTGACAGAAACATGGTTTCGTGATGGGGATTTGAACACCAATATACCAAGTTTGTCAAAATAAACAAAATAGAAAGCCAACTGGTGGGGGTAGCACTATATAGTAAAACAACATTAAAGTTCTAGAACTACAAGATAGTACAGAAACAGAACTTGAATCTTTGTGGGTCCAACAAAACCCCCACAAAAGCACTTAATATAGGATTGGTTTATCAACCCCTAATTATACAGCATCAGAAAATGACTTACTACTGTCAGCCTTAGAGGACAGAGATATGACAGGAGATTATATCCTGATGGGTGATTTTAATTTCCCAAAAATATGCTGGAAGACACAACAGGGACTGAGTTTAGCTGAAAAAGATTCCTAAATATAATGACTGTTCAAAATTTAGACCAGATAATTACCACACCCACAAGGGACAATAATATATTGGACCTGGTACTTATCAACATACCTGGAAACACTGCTAATATTAAAATGTTGCCACCTTTGGGAGATAGCGACCATAATATGGTCTACTTTGAGTACAGAATTAAACATAGTGTAACTAAAGGTAGAACTAAGGTTAAGGACTATAGGAGGGCAGACTATTGTAGTACTAAAAACTATTTAAATAACTGGAATTGGCCTGAGGAATTAAAGGAGAAAGACTTAAATACTGTATGGAAAATATGCCAGAAACACATTCAATACTGCATAGATTTTGGGTCCCAACAAGAATAAAATATCATAAATCCAAAAGAATCCCTTGTGGTGGACAACTAAAATATCAAGATTCATAAAAAAAGTATTATAATAAATACAAAAGGACACCGTTAAGACATAACTGGCAGAAATGCAAACTATTAGCAAAACAAACAAAACACAAAATCAAAATGACAAAATTAAATATTGAACTGTATTTAGTTAAAAGGCTTAAAACCCCACAAAAGCATTTAATATAGGATTGGTTTATCGACCCCTAATTATACAGCATCAGAAAATGACTTACTACTGTCATCCTTAGAGGACAGAGATATGACAGGAGATTATATCCTGATGGGTGATTTTAATTTCCCAAAAATATGTTGGAAGACACAACAGGGGCTGAGTTTAGTTGAAAAAGATTCCTAGATAATTAAATAATAGTGGTCCTTTCGGTTTGTCCCCCACAGACCAGTTTATGTACTTGCTGCCAGAAAGGCGATAACTCATAGATGGATGACACCTCTGGCTTCTTCATTAGGAGATTGGAGAAGGATTATGGGTGAGATCTACAGAGAAGAACATTTAATTGCAAAATTTCACAATAAATTGCCCCCTTTCGAACTAAAATGGCGCAGATGGATACTGTGTACATCCTCTAGAGATCCAGAATTTGTTCCATGAGAAGGGGGGTTCTGGAAAATAATTGGGGGGTAGCTCCGCCACCTGCCTAGAACTGACAAAGACTAGACTGAATTAAATGAACACTGCTAATGTTCTTATACTGTGTGATAAATATTTTATAACAATGTAATCATAAGGGGCAATATTTATTTGTACAGAATACTTGACTTAAGTAACAATTTGATGGAATGTATTTACAGCCCGTTATACCTTGTCTCCTAAAATAAAAATAAATAAAAAAAAAAAAGATTATACAATGAATACACCTGTTGAGACCTCGGATCATTCTCTAATAGGTATCCAGATTACGACCTCTTTACCCCGAGTTACAGGGCAAGGGTTCTGGAGGTTGAATACCTCCATGCTGATACAAGCTGAGGTTGCTGCAGACCTGAAAATCATTGCTCAAGATAAACTAATGACAATTTTTTGTTTGAGATATAGGACAGTGGTGGGAGGAACTTAAACACTGCCTCATAGTTTTTTCAGACCCTGGTACCTCCAGAGTATATTCTCAGTATAGAGATATCTCCAACTCCGACATGAGTTGAGGTTCTCATAACCAAAGTATGTGAGACGGGGACCATGTAGACACTATTAAGGAGTTAAATGGGGTTATGGCAAAGTATCAGTATGATCAGTTACATTCCCTGCAACAGGAACAGGCCTTTGGCACCCAGGGGAAGGTTGAACAGATTAATCCTTTCCTGGCTAGCCAGGCTAGACAGGATAAGATGAAGATCACTAGATTACTATCTCCTGCTGGCATTGAAGTTTGTGATAATTAGGGTATTATGAAAGTTTTGGACGGCCATGTTAACCATACATTTGGGGACCCAGTGGAGGCTTCACAATTTTCGACTCTGCTTTTACAAGCCACAGGACTCCCATAGCTTTCACCAGTAATGCAGGATACTATGACTGTATCTTTTACAAGACTTGAACTAAAGGTGGTTATTAACTCTCTTCATAACAAAATTTCACAGGGGTTAGATGGGTTATCCAGTGAATTTTATAAAGTATTTTGGGACATTATGCAGCAAGAGTTGCTTTCTCTGTATAATTTCTTTCTTTCTGATATGATTTTGCACACTTCAATGTACAAGGGGCTAATGATATTCCTCTATAAATCAGGAGATAAGGCTGAAATCGGAAACTGGAGACCACTCACATTGTTGAACACTGATTTTAACATTTTTTGCTAAACTATTGGGTAACAGATTGTCTCTACTTATCAGTTCAGTACAATTTTGTTCAGTTCCAGGCAGACATATTACCGAGGCATTGCTCCTCATGCATGAGTTGATGGAACATGTCAAGGTAGATTGCGAGCCTCATCAAGGGCCTGGGTACTTGGTTAGTTTGGACCAAGTGAAAGCTTTTGATGGAGTCTCACACTCCTTTTGTGGGATTGTTTAGGTGCCTATGGAATCCCAGTAGTATTTGTACAATGGTTACAGCTCTGTTATTCATTGGCATATGTCATCCCTTGCGATAATGGTTGGGGAGGGCTAAGCACCGACACATAGGTGTTCAGCAGGGTGCCCACTGAGCCCCCTATTGTATGTTTTGTCTTAGATCCAGTGTTAAGATTGTTACAAAGCTCTCCCATATAAAAGAGTGTAGAGGCGCTTTAGGGAACAATGCAAAGTAATTACTTATGAAGACGATTTATGTCTAGTATTACAAGATGAGGACTCCATACATATTGCATGTCATTTAATACAGGAGTTGGGAAAAACAACAGGAGCTCGTGTTAATGAAAAAATGAAATGTCTTCGCCTAGATGGGGTTCCGACACAGTCTAAGTAGAGAGGTTTCAGGTGGCTCTGGCCCTTGCAAATTTTGGGGATTTATTTTGGAGGTACTGACATGGCAGGCTTTAATTGGGGATGGGCATTAATGCAAGGGAAAGCCATGGTAGACAACTGGAATAATTAGAAGATGTCCAAAAAGAAATGTGTATATTGTATTAAAACATTTCTGGTTCCAGTGTTTTTATTTCTCAGTGCCGTTTTTATATACCTAAAAATCTTGAGACACAATTGTTTGGGTGTTTTTTTTTGGAGGGTTCTGGGAGAGTTGATTAAATCCAATTAAAATAAATATTTTATACAAAAATGTTAAGGACAACGGGGTGAAAATGTTAAATACGCTAGTGTTTTTCTTCACTATTTTTTTATACAATAATTTAATGCCATTAACACAGGGAAGAGGGCAGCTCAGGGAAAGATGGAGAACTTATGTACTGAAAGGGGTATTGCTAGAATGGAAATCTGATAAATTTTTACATAAAAACAAGTGTAGTCCCAGACTGGTTAACCGGTGAGATGGAGTTTTTGATAAGATCAAATTGTGGAGGATTGGTTGTGAGACGGCCTTATGACTTTCTAGGAAAGCACTTTATGCAGATATTTTGTTGCAATGTTTTCTGGAATACCCTTTTGCAGGATTTTCAATTATAGATCAAACTAGCATTTTGGAATATATAACAGATACAAGAATTCCAGAACGTTTATGGGATACTGCATGGCTTGGATACAGGAAGAGTTAATGTAACCAAGAACATAAAGCCCTACAGGATAGGTATTGCCCAAGGAAGGGGTGTATTTTGAAGGTTGAAACAATGCATCATCTATATTGTCACTGTCCTGATGCTATCCGATTTTGGGACATGGTAAAGATCAGTGGAAAGGGGTGATTGGTGTCCCCACCCCCACCCCGTCCAGCACTATTGTATTTCGCAATTAGTAACGGCTTGATTACACTGGATAGTATAAGCACCCTTAAGATTATCCATGCTCATTTTCTATACTGGTTATGGATTAGCAGATGCTGTTGAGTTTTCCAGCAGCAGTCAATAGCAGCACTGGACCTATTCTTTATGTTAAGCATGGACATGACCAAACTAAAATCAAATGAATGGTTGACTTTCAGTGTTCAACATTGGGAATGGTTATGGGGTGATTTCAATTTTATTTAAACATCTATTGGTTTTGTTACTTGATCAGATTGGAAGTAGGTTCCTTAAGATGAGAGGGTCTTTATGGTGATTGCACAGCTGGGGGTGGAGGACTGGAAACCTGGATTCTTTTTTGGCTTATCCTAAATGGGGTCCATGTTCACCATCTTTTGTAAGGAATTAAGATATATTCTCATATGAAGTTAGAGGTCCCCCTTCATCAAGGGTACTGTGTTATGACAATTCATGCTTTATTAGGAATTTGTGTGTGATGGCACGCATTTTTTACCCAGAACAGAGTGATATTGAATTATTATGTTTAGGCCTTTTGACTCTGATTATTGATTGGTTTACACTGCTCTCCTTGGTTATGGTGGGAGGGGGACAGATGTTCAAGGGTACGTCAGTTAACTAAGTTTTTTTTTCCCTAATGTTTTATGGTCCTTTTGACCATCAAGTGGCCCAAATTAGGAACAAGCTGAGAATTGTACATATAGTTCAATGATCCTTTTTATTTATTGGTGAGAAGCAGTTTTTTCATTCTCAATTAATTGTATCATTATTTAGGATTTTGGATTATTGTAATTATTGTTTGGCTTCACTATACCGGTTTATATGTCTAGAACTAATTTAAATGGACAAAAGAGGTATTTTTTTCTGATTTGAATAGTTTCTTTTCTTACCTTATTTCTGAGTTTGGCCTCAGTTTCTGTATGACGTAATACCATTTTTTTTTTGGTTTTGTTTTTATGATTTAAGTTATATACTTCCCTACTCTTTTATGTACAGGATGGGGATTGAGTTAAGATTTACTTTGGTGCTGTATGGTTCAAAAAAAGGGGGGAGATAATTTAGGAATTGTGACTGTAATATTTTCTAGTTTTGAGTTCTGATTTTTTATATTGTTTTTGAGTGATTTCGCATCAATTTTGTATCGTATCGATTTTGAATATATAGTAATAAATATTCTCCTACTCTTTTCAAGAAGTGCCATGGGATCTTTAACATTCACCTGAACTACCACCAGATCAGGCAGATGGGACCTCAGTTTAACATCTCATCCAAAAGACAGCACCTCAAGAGTGCAGCACCCCACTCATGCTGCACTGCAGTGTCAGTATTGGGATTTCACCCAAGTGCCTGGCGTGGGGATAGAACCCAAAGCCTTCTGATCTCCTGGTCTTAGAGGCAAGTGTCCTACCTGCTGAGCCACTGGCATTGACTATGTTATGGTGTGGTGTGGCATGATGTGGAATATTACAGTGTAGTGTGGTATGATACCATCTGGTACTGTGTAGTTTGGTAAGGTATTGTGGGGTATGGTGTGGTGTGGTATGATGTGGAATATTACAGTGTAGTGTGACATGATATTGTGTGGTGCTGTTTCGTTTGGTATGTTATTGTGGTGTGGTGTGTTGTGGCATGATGTGGTACCAGTGCAGTATTGTATGATATTTTGTGCAGTGTGGTTTGGTATTTGATTTGATAAAAAAATTATTTTTATACAGGAATCACATTTGTTGGGACAGTGTCCCTTTTCAACAAAGTCATGTACTATACAATAAACATCCAATACAAAAGTGCAAAACAGAAAACAACACAAGGACAGTTACTTAAAACAAGTGCAATTCAAGTCCAAGTATTCCCATATTTTTTTCTTAAAACTGGGCAAACTATCAATGGTCTTCAATTCATGTGGCATGATGTTCCAGAAATGTACAATACTATTCTGTACTGTTAAGTCACCAAATCTGTTATGTGATTGGAATTTTTTGACTAACAGATCTGGTATAATTTCTTACTACACTATTTGATTTATTTGTCATATAATTCAACAATTATATTGGTTTTCCTTTCAGTATTTGATAACAGTATGCATACCAAATATAAGCCCTTTTTTATGTTTGCTTGCGCATGCACAAGAAACATATTGTGGCAGCTTAGGAGAGAAGCGGGTTGTTGAGGTGCGGTACTGTGGCAGCCAATGCAACCACTGCATTTGCGAGCTTGGCCTCCTCTATCCAATGTCATGGCATGCCGCTGCTGACACTAGTTTAGCAAGCATGCCACCAACTTGAAAGAAATTGGCCACTGCAATGAGGGAGCAACCCCTCATTGCAGGGAGTACCTTGCCTGGTGTAACATTTCAACACAACATGGCAGCTGTCGCCATCCTCTCACAGTCCCTATACAAGCCAACGGGGGTGCCCAATCCCCCTGTCAGCATGCCCCCACCCCAGTTCATTTGCCGACGGGGGAGCTCAATCCCCGTCGGCATAATGTCCCCCCATATGTTGTGTGCCAAGGGGATGCCCAATCCCCATTGGCATCATGCCCCCCCAAACAGGCTTTCTTTGCTGATGGGGGGCCCAAATCCCTGTCGGCTTAAGTCCTCCTCCCGAAAAATGCAGGTTGCACAATGGGAGCCCACCCCAGTGTGCAAAAAAGCAAACCTGCAAAAGGAAAAACCTTCCCATGATGTCTTTTTTTTTCCCTGAAAGAAAGAAAATGGTCCCTCGCTGTCGGGTCCCTTCCCCCATTTTGCACCCACCCTCTGTGCACCTCACCTCCCCATGCCCCCCATACCCCATACTTACCTCTGGAGCTGGGCGCAATGATCTTCGGTGGACCGGGACACATCTGCACTCTTCAAAGCCAACCACTAACTGAAGAAATGCCAGTAAGCTGTATAATGGCATAAACAGGGTTTTGTTTTCAACTTTGGTGCATATCTCTGGCATTTTTGGGAATTTTGGTACCAAATTTTCAACATGTGCTTATTGGGACCTCTCCTCATGAATTCAATCACTGTCATTGCATCATTCAGTCCCAAAAGGTGATTTCGTGGTCACTGCACGGAATCACCTTTCAGGAATGATTAATGAAACAACAGTGCCACTGTTCATGAGGTGGGCTGTCAAAAAGCCTATGTTGTGAATTTGGTGAAAAAAATCCAAAAAATGACTGTTTTACGAGTGTGCATTGCATTCACACTTGTAACTTCATGAATTTTAGAGATTTTTACTCCAGATTTTCCACATTGCTTTTCTTTCCATACCTCTTTATGAACAGTACAGCTGTAATTTTCTACATCCTACCCAAAATGTGTTTTCACACATCCGGTGCACAATGGCATGGTTGCTGTGGGAAATAAATGTTCGGGACAGATTAAGAAAATCACAGTGACACTGTTCATGAGCAGATGTCCCAAAATGGCTATGTTGAAAATTTGGTGACAAAATTCCACAGAATAGCTATGTTATGAGCGTTCGTTGGACAGTTAGCATGCACACTAGTAACTTTGAGAATTTTTAATGTTTTCACTCCAGATTTTCAACACTGCAATTTTTGCACACCTTCTTATGAACAGTACAGCTGTCATTTTTCACATCCTGCCCACAATGTGTCACTGTTCATGAGCAGAGGTCCCAAAATGCATATGTCTATAATTTAGTGAAAGAATTCAAAACAAGCATTTGTCAATGCCGAATGTTTGCTTGTGGCATTGGCAGTGGTAGTGTAGAAGTTACAGAGCTGCGTAATAGGAATGGCAGTGAAGTACTGAACTGAAGCCAACCCCACCACCACCCTGCAGAGAGTGACAGGCATTGGGGTGTGCCTTCGGGTCATCAGGCATAACGGCCACGCCATTTCACCACACCCCACCCTGCAGACACTGACAAGTGTCACGGTGTTCCTTGGGGTCTTTGGCCCTTATGCGTACCCCATTCCATTAGGAAATATGGTGAGATGGGTGCGATATAGGAGAACGGGGTGAACTTTGGGGCCAAAGAGTCCAAGGCATACCGATGCTCTCACTGGCTGCAGCATGTGGAATGGTATGAGCATTACAGGCAAGAATCCCAAGTCACACCCCTGATGCCTGTCATTCTCTCACGGGTTGGGTGTTATGGTTGGAAACCCTAATACCTCAGGCATTCTTTGGTATTTTCACTCCAAATTTTCAACATGTTTTTATGACCCGCCTCATGAACAGTGGCAATATCAGTTTGTTAGCTGAAAGCTGCTTATGCAAAGCGAATTACGGGCATTTAGCACCGCAGGTGCAAAAACATTCAACAGGATGTAAAAATGACAGCTGTACTGTTCATGGGGAGGTGTAAAATGGCAATGTTGCAAATCTGCAGTAAAAATATTAAAAACTGGTGAAGTCACTTGTTATATAGAAACTGTGCAATGCACACCCGTAATATAATTAGGTTGGGATTTTTACAGCAGATTGTCAACTCAGGCATTTTGGTGCCTCCAATCATGAACAGTGTCACTGTGATTTTCTTTTCTGTCCCGAACAATGATTTCCCACAGCGACCATGCATTTCTGCGCTGAAAGTGTGAAAACACACTTTGGCCATGTTGTGAAAAATGACAGCTGTACTGTTCATAAGAAAGTGTGGAAAAATGCCACTGGTGAAAATCTGGACTGAAAATATTACAAATTCATGAACTTACAAGCGTGCATAGGAACTGTACAGCATGCGCTCTAAAACAGTCATTTTGGAATTTTTCACCAAATTTTCAACATAGCCATTTAAGACTGCTGCTCATGAACAGTGTCACTGTGATTTTCTTAATTTGTCCCATACATTGATTTCACACCGACTGCGCCATTGTGCGCTACATGGGCGGAAACACGTTTGGGTGAGATGTGAAAAATGACAGCTGTACTACTCATAGAAGGTGTGGTAAAATGGCAATGTTGAAAATCTGGGTGAAAATATGAAATTCATGAGCGTCTGGCGTGCATGAACTGGCGAACGACACGAGAAATATTTTTACTGCTCGCTGGCGGTACGCGCGCAAGGAACGCCTTGGGAGAATGGGACACTTTGGAGGTGTGCTCCTCCCCTGCAATCCCCTGCTCCATTGAGCAGGCTTGGCGATCCTGCACCAATTGGGCGCGGTGCTGTATGACAGTGGTGGTCTTCTCTTCAAAGAAAACCACGTTGTCATACAGCACCTGCCATCGCCGCCCAAATCTCTGCTGCCACGCTGGGAGCCCACCCCAGCGTGGCAAACGTCCGCATTTTCTGCCGACGGGGTGCCCAACCCCGGCCGGCTCCATGGCCCCCCCAGTTATCCTTCTGCCATGCTTGAGCCCACCCCAGCATGGCAAAAGTCCCACGATGTCTTTTTTTTTTTCCAAACCTGTAAATTGAAAATGGTCCCACGGCGCTTCTCCCAGCCCTCCCACAACCTGCACCCACCCACTGCGCACCCTGCCTCCCCACACCCCTCACCCCATACTTACCTCCGGAGCTCGTGCGACGATCTTCGGTGGACCGGGAACACGTCTGCACTCTTCAAAGCCGACCGCGAACTGAGGAAATGCTGGTAAGCTGTATAACGGGCTAGATATGGGGTTTTCAACTTTATTGCATATCTCAGGCATTTTTTGGAATTTTTGCACCAAATTTACAACATGGGGTTTTTGGGACCCCTTCTCATGAATGATGTCACTGTCATGGCGTTATTCGGCCCGAAGGGTGATTTCGCAGTCACTGCGCAGTCACTGCATGAAATCACCCTTCGGGCCTGAATAACACCATGACAGTGACATCATTCATGAGAAGGGGTCCCAAAATCCCATGTTGAAAATTTGGTGCAAAAATTCCAAAAAATGACTGTTTTACAGCGTGCATTGCGCAGTTCTTACGCAGGCTCGTAAGTTTGCGAATTTTCAATATTTTCACTCCACATTTTCAACATTGCCATTTTACCACACCTCCTTATGAGCAGTACAGCTGTCATTTTTCACATCCTGCCCAAAATGTGTTTCCACCCATGTAGCGCACAATGGCACAGTTGGTGTGCGAAATCAATGTATGGGACACATTAAGAAAATCACAGTGATTCTGTTCATTAGCAGAGGTCTTAAAATGGCTATGTTGAAAATTTGGTGAAAATATTCCTAAAAATGACTGTTTTACGAGCGTACGTTGCGCAGTTCCTACGCACGCTCGTAGGTTTGCGAATTTTCAATATTTCCACTCCAGATTTTCAACATTGCCATTTTACCACACCTTCTTATGAGTAGTACAGCTGTCATTTTTCACATCTCATCCAAAACCTGTTTCCGCCCATGTAGCGCACAATGGCGCAGTCGGTGTGCGAAATCAATGTATGGGACACATTAAGAAAATCACAGTGACACTGTTCATGAGCAGAGGTCTTAAAATGACTATGTTGAAATTTTGGTGAAAAATTCCTAAAATGATCTGTTATTAATGCGATGCTATGCAGTTCCTACGCGACGCCGAGACGCTTACGGTTTCAATATTTTCACTCCAGATTTTCAACATTGCCATTTTACCACACCTCCTCATGAGCAGTACAGCTGTCATTTTTCACATCCTGCCCAAAACGTGTTTCCGCCCATGTAGCGCACACCCATTTTTTAACTCCTACCTATTCAGCTGCTAGCACCAATCTGGGTACCATTCTAGGTCTACACCTAAGATTTTAATATTAATTAAATTCGAACCCATGCTATGCTGTATCTAAGAACTGCCACGCCCAGTGTTTGGAACAACCACCATATGCATTGTCTTTTTTCGTCAGCACTTCTGTACCTTTGCCTGTGAAAGTTACAAAATGTATGTTATTGTCTTCCTCTATACAACTGTATTCATTTGTAAACCCTCTACCCCAGGGTGCATCTGGAATCGAGCGGTACTCTGCTCAGTATGCCTTCCTGGTAAATCTCTTAAATAAATAAATAAATAAAAATGGCGCAGTCGGTGTGCGAACTCAATGTATGGGACACATTAAGAAAATCACAGTGACACTGTTCATGAGCAGAGGTCTTAAAATGGCTGTGTTGAAAATGTGGTGAAAACATTCCTAAAAATGACTGTTTTACGAGTGTGCATTGCGTAGTTCCTATGCACGCTCGTAAGTTTGCGAATTTTCAATATTTTCTCCACATTTTCAACATTGCCATTTCACCACCTCCTTATGAGCAGTATGGCTGTCATTTTTCATATCCTGCTCAAAACGTGCTTCCGCCCATGTAGCGCACAATGGTGCAGTCGGTGTGCTAAATCAATGTATGGGACACATTAAGAAAATCACAGTGACACTGTTCATGAGCAGAGGTCTTAAAATGGCTATGTTGAAAATTTGGTGAAAAAATTCCTAAAATGACTTTTTACTGGCATTCGTTCTGCGCAGTTCCTGCTTTCAGCCAAGTTCGCGATTTTTCAATATTTGCACTCCAATGACTTCCAAATACCTAAACAGCACATAGAAGCAAGCAACATTCGCATTGACAAATGCTTGTACTTCTTGTCACTGATTTTTTAAGCCATGTCCAAGTGCCAAATACCACTGCAAATACCTGCAAGTTTAACGTTCGGCATTGACAAATGCTTGTTAGGAATTTTTTCACCAAATTTTCAACATAGCCATTTTAAGACTGTTGCTCATGAACAGTGTCACTGTGATTTTCTTAATTTGTCCTGTACATTGATTTCGCACACCGACTGCGCCATTGTGCGCTACATGGACGGAAACACATTTTGGGTGAGATGTGAAAAATGACAGCTGTACTGCTCATAAGAAGGTGTGGTAAAATGGCAATGTTGAAAATCTGGAGTGAAAATATTGAAAATTCACGAACTTACGAGCGTGCATAGGAACTGCGCAACGCACGCTCGTAAAACAGTCATTTTGGAATTGTTCCACCAAATTTTCAAAATAGGCTTCTTGAGAGCCCACCTTATGAACACTGGCAGTGTCATTTCGTTAATCAGTCCCGAAGGTGATTTTCGGCGCAGTGACTGCGAAATCACCCTTCGGCCCGAATAGCGCAAGGACAGTGACAGCATTCGGCGAGAAGGGGTCCCAAAACCCCATGTGGAAAATTTGGTGCAAAAATTCCAAAAATGCCTGAGATATGCAACAAAGTTGAAAACCCTATCTATCCCATTATACAGCTTTCCGCATTTCCTCAGTTCTCGGTCGGCTTTGAAGAGTGCAGACGTGTTCCCGTCCACCAAGATCGCGGCCAGACTCGGAGGTAAGCATGGGGTGAGGGGGGTGGGAGGCAGGGTGCGCAGTTGGTGGTGTGGGTTGTGGGGGCAGGGAGACTGCGTGGGACCGTTTTTCTTTACAGGTTTTTTTTAAATGACGGTGGGACATTTGCCGCTGGGGTGGCTCCCAGGCGTGCTGCGCTTAGCTGGTTGGGGCGTGGAGCCAACGGGATTGGGCACCCGCCGCCATAAGATATTGCCACGCTGGGTGGGCCCCAGCTGGCACCCTGTACTCTGGGGAAGACAGTGGAGCCGACGGGATTGGGCACCCCTACGGCTATACTACGAGTTGCCATGCTGGGTGGGCACCCAGAGTGGTATGTGGAAGGCTTTGGGAGGCAGCACAGCCGACGGGGATTGGGCACCCCCGTCGGCTATACAGTGTGTGCGTGGGGGGGCAGCATGCAGTATGCGTGTGTGTGTTTGTGTGTGTGTGTGTGTAGGGGAGCTGCGCATGAGCAGGCGATATCTGATCGCTGCTCACTGAAGTGTAGCTCCCCCTTTCAACTGTACGCCACTGCATTTTGGAGCTGTCATAGACAGCTCCAGCATGCATTAGAGGACTGGGGCCGCGCCTGCCAACACACTGACTGAATTGGAAGAGGGGGTGACACACCTCCGAAAACTCGGATGATGGCACTATGTTTCTTGCAAATGCGTGCAAGCAAACATAAAAATGACTGTCTTATTATTGTGCATTGCACAGTTTTCACGCACACTTGTAACTGAGAATTTTTAATATTTTCACTCCAGATTTCCGACATTGCCATCTCTTCACACCTCCTTATGAATGGTGCAGCTGTCATTTTTTATATCCTGCCCGAACTGTGGTTTTGCACATCTGGCACAGAATGGTGCAGTCATTGTGGAAAATCAATGTTTGGGACAGATTAACAAAATCACAGTGCCACTGTTCATGAGCAGAGATCCCAATGCTTTCATCTGGCAGGAGTCGCAAAAAGGCCATGTTAAAAATTTGTAGTGCAAATATCAACAGCCAGGGCGTTAGGGGTTTCTAACCATAGCGTCCCACCCTATACAGACTGACAGGCATCAGGGGTGTGCCTTTGGATTACCAGCTATAATACTCATGCCATTCCACTCCCACCCTGCAGCCAGTGACAGGCATTGAGGTGTGCCTTGGACTCTTCAGCCTCAGAGTTCATCCCATTCTCCTATACTGCACCCATTTCAGAGTATGTCCTTATGGAATGGGGTGACTGTAAAGCTAAACACACCAAGGCACACCTCAACACTTGTCGGTGTCTGCAGAATTAGGTGAGATGAAATGGCATCAGCATTATGGGCAATGACCCAAAGACATATCCCAGTGCCTGTCCGTATCTCCAGGGTAGAGGTGGGCATCTGTCTCACTCCTGCACTTCCAATGCTAATACCAGCAAGCAAACATCTGGCATTGATAAATACTTTTTTCTCTTCTCCGTCCTGGGCAGATCGGCTGCAGGGCCCCTGGCTTAATCAAACATTACAGCAGAAAAGATGATAATTTAAATCACTTCACAGTGACAGTATGGGCAGACTGATGGGCCAGTGGTCCTTATATACCGTCAAATTCTAGGTTTCTCTGTTGTGGTGCAGGCTATAGGACCACAGCCTAGGTGGTCTTCCAAAGTGGTGATATAGCTGAGAGAGTGCGTGTAAGGAAGAGAAAGAGATAGGAGGGTGGGGAAGAGGGAGAGGCAAGAGAGAAACAGTGGGGGAGAGAGAAAAGAAGAGAGGAAGGAAAGAGAAGAGAGAACAAGATGGAGGGAGGGGAGGGAGGGAAAGAGGGAGAAAGGGCAAGAGAAAGAAAGATAGTGCAGTCTTATGAATAGTTTGATGTATAAACTTCACAATACCTGTATATCTTGTCATGACAATAAAGTTATTTAGAATTTTAATTTGATAGCAGGAGGGAGATAGCCAGATGGAGAGTCAAAGAAGGAAATGGGAGAAAATGAGAGTGAAAGAGGGAGAGACAGTGGAAAGAGAGAAGAGAGGAGGGAGACAGATAGATGGAGAGGAGGGAGAGGAGAGGAGATAGGATAACAGTTTGTGCAAGAGAGAAGGAAGGAAGGAAGGGGAGGGAGGGAGGAGGAGGGAGGAGGACAGAGGGAGGGAGGGAGGAAGGATGGGATAGAGATGGAAGGAGACAAAGATGGAAGGGATAAGGAAGGGAGTGAGAGACAGAAGGAGATGGAAGGAAGGGAAGGAGGCAGAGAGGGAAGAGAGAGGGAGGGAGGGAGAAGAAAGGAGGTAAAAGAAAGGGGAGAGAGAAGGGACCAGAGGGAGGGAGGGAGGGGAGAGAGAGGAGGGAGAAGGGGAGGAGATGGAAGGAATGGGAAGGAGGAAGATACAAGGAGGGAGAGAGTGAGAAAGGGAGAGGGAGAGAGGAAGGCAGGGAGTGGGAGAGAGAGGGAGAGAGGAAGGAGGGAGGAGAGGGAAGATAGAGATAGAACGAGGAGTAGAGGAGGGAGACAGAGAGGATGAGAGGAAGTGAGAGACAGGAGAGGGAGAGGGAGGGATATAAAGGAGGGGGATAGTCAAATGTTGTAGTAGCCCCACACCCTGTTTCCTGGAAGGCATGGGATTCTAAGGATTAGAATCCCTTCATGTGTCCAGGTCTGCCCAGAAACCCTACCATTAACATGTTAACAACTCTGCTGCAGCTGTTTGCAGTTCATTGGTGTCTTTGTGCCTAAATCATTACTGCTAGCTGTCATTCATTTTACAAACCATTTGCACATTTAAATGGCTTTTCCCTAGCTATTGGCATGTGCACAAAAAGTACTTACAGTGAAGTCCACCAGGATGAAGCATAGCACTACAGAATTCTGCAGTAGAGTTACTGCAGCAAGCAATGCAATTTGAATGGGAGTTAATCCTTTGTCATGCAGTAAACCTGGGACACTGTGCTTCATCCTCAGAGGCTTCTCTTATGTTGTTGGTTACAAAAGAAGCTATGCTTCCATTATTCTCCCTACAGAACTAAATCCCAAACTGCAGGGCAGGAGCAGCAGATCAGTTCCTGTCATGAAAGTGATCCAATTTTCTGTTGCAAGTCTGTTATTGGTGGATGCAGCTCTCCATTAACACGCCTACTCTAGGGCAGGGGTAGTGATGAACGTGATTCTTCTTTATGTTAGTTTATTTTAAATATTCCAAAACATAATGATACATATACTAGTTTGCCTGCTTATAAAACTATAACTTTTATTTAAAGTCATTTTTTCAAAGCATTTTGTGCAGTGAAAACTGAACAGCGCCCTCTAGGTGCAGAGTTGGGCAGATTTAACAAACGTTTCCTTGTGATATGAGTGGGAGTTGCGCTGCAACACTATAGCAGACTGTCTTATTAGCTTTGTGTTTTACTATAATTGTATTTATTTTATAATATAATATATGAGATGTATATTTAGATTATCGTCCTACTAGTATTGCCATGCATATGGCATCATTTTAATTGTCTGCATGCCACAGTTATTGGGTTGGCTATGTTTTAAGAACCACTGTTTCCAAACTTACACTGAAACATAAACATTGATTGCAGAAAAGGTGCAGTGGTCCATCCAATGTGTCTAGCCCTGCCTATAGTTGGATGAGATGGGCCTAGTGGTCACTCACTCCTTCCCCACACCCTTCCCTATCCCTTCTACCCTTACACATCACATATTTGTCCCACCCGTGTTTGAACCCTTCTACTGATATAGCACCAACAACCTCCCTTGGCAGCTTGTTCCACCCATCCACAACTCCATGGAAAAGTATTTCCTGGTGTCCCTTCTGAATCCCCACCACCCCTGCCAGCTTCACTGAGCACCCTCTTGTGTCATTGCTCCCACTCAATGTGAACAACTATTTGCAGTCTACTTTATTTAGGTACTTGTATGTCTCTGTCATATCCCCTCTCCCTTTTTGCCTCCATGGTTTACACATTGAGGTCTTCCAACTTCTCCATGCAGGATTTACCTGGACTCTGAATTATTTTGGTTACCCTCTTCTGTACTGCCGCCACCCTCTTCCTGTGCCTCCTTGAGTGTGGGCTCCAGAACGACACACACTACTCCAAGTGAGATTGAGCAAGGGACCTGTATGTGGGCAAGATCACCTCCTTCCTCCTACTGCTGATTCCATTCCCTATGTATCCTAGCATTTCATTTGCCTTTCCCAATGCCCTGTTACACACGTTGATGATTTCAAATTGCATGGCTTAAAACTGGAGGAGGGGAGGGGTAGTACATTTTGTTCTGTTTTTGAAGGCCTCCCACATAATGCTGTATTTCTTTCTATCTTTGTTTTGCACACAGGATGCAAAAAACAGTACATAACTACTAATAGAGCACCAGATTGAAGCATCTGCTTTTCTTCTCTAAGTTCACATGCTTGAGAGTTTTTTTCTTTTAAAGAGCAACTGACGAGGCTCAGCAGAGATGTGCCAGTAGTGCTCTACCCTGCCTACAGTACCTCCCACTACAGAGAGTACCACAAATGAGGTACTTGTAAGGCAGAATCTCATAAGTTGGCAGAGTGCAGTGTACCTTTCAACACAGCTCAGGTCCCTCTTCCCATTCCTATCCCTGTGGATGGCGTCAGGTCAGGATGGGGACATGTCAAATTCCATTTCACCTGCAAAGTGCTGAAGAATAGGCATTTCGCCAGCAAAAGTGGCATTTAGCAAAGTGGCATTCGCTGGTGAAATTGCTGTGAAATGCCACTTCCGTAGCACTTTTGCTGGTGAAATGGAATTTGGCCAGGTCCCCATCCCATCCTGACATCATCTTCAGGCTTGGATCGGGAAGGGGACCTGAGGCTGCGGCAGGGGACACGCATTGTACTCTGCCACAACTTTACTGTAGAATCCTGCCTTACATTACACCTCCGTTTGCAGTACTCTCCGTAACAGGAGGTACCATAGGTAGGATAGGGCACTACTGGCACATCTTTTTAGATGTATCAGTTGCTCTTTAAGGGTCGTGTGTTATCCCAGGTGTATGTGTGTGTATCTGTGTATGCGTGTGTGTGTGTGTGTGTCAGTGTCTGTGTGTCTGTGTGTGTTTGTGGGAAAGTGTGATGAGAGAACACAAAGCTTTGAATGGACAATGAGACTTCAGCTGCTGGGCCTGCCAGAGCATAGTAGTTACATAATCTTTTCCTTTTAATATTAGACCACAAGAAACCACAGATTCTCTGCCCCACTGGCATTGAGCAGGGAGCAATACTCAACGGAGTGCATTCAAGTTTCATTATTTTTAATTAATAAAGTTCTTCATATTACAGCTGGCACATGCTATGATGTAGGCAAGTAATGTACCTGGGAAACAAAAACCCAGGAGAAGAGTACACAATGGCAGGGAGGTACTAACAACAACAATAATGGAAAGGACCTGGGGTAGTCATATCAGCTGACCTAAAGGTGGGCAAGCAATGTGAGAAGTCAGTAAGGAGAGCCAGGGGGATGCTGGGATGCATAGGGAGGGGCATCACAAGTAGAAAAAAGGAAGTGGTTATCTCTCTGTACAGACAGTTGGTGAGACCCCATCTGGAGTACTGTGTGCAGTTTTGGAGACCCCATCTCAGCAAGGACATAGACAGGATGGAGGCAGGCCAGAGGAGGGCAACTAAAATGGTGCAGGGTCTGCAACAGAAACTATATGAAGAGAGACTGAGAGAGCTTAACATGTATACGCTTGACAAAAGGAGGGACGGAGGGACATGATAGAAACTTTCAAGTACCTCAGGGGAATCAACAAAGTCCCAGAGGGTAGCATCTTTCAGAAAAAGAGATGTGCAAGAACAAGGGGGCACAATTTAAAGATAGAGGGGGGATGGCTCAGGGGCAATGTGAGGAAATTTTTTTTCATGGAGAGAGTGGTGGACGCATGGAACCACCTTCCTGGGGAGGTTGTGGGGTTTAAAACAGTGGGGGAATTCAAACATGCATGGGACAGACATAAGGAAATTATAGTGGGGTGTGGGAGGAAGTAGGCTGTTGGTTAACTAGAATCTGCAGCTTATCCAATAGGTAGGGAAATGGGCAGACTGGGTGGGCTAATGGTCCTTATCTGCCATCAAAGTCTATGTTTCTATGTTAGGCAGAACAGACGAGATTGCAGAAGGCAGCATGGAAATTTCTTAGTACTTAGTGACTTGAAAGAAAGGGGAAAATGTATTACATCCCTGTGAGTGACTCAAAAGAATGAACAGTACTCACCACTAATGCTGAGGACTCTATTTTGGGAGTGTCTGAACTGAAACATGGGTTGAGCAACTAAAGCAAGAACCTGGGTAGGTAGGCAATTGTGTTGCATGTGTAATTTAGTGAATGGCCTACAGATGGCAGTAGTGTGCATTGGTTTGTATAGCGATACACTGGACCCAACTGTACCAGAAGTCCTGGGCCCAACCTTCTGAAAGAGGTATCTACTGTAAAAGTTCCTTAGTAATAGCCCACTGAGATGATGGGTTGCAAAACCCAGTTAGAGTTCATTATTAGGACCCTGTAACTATTAGTCTGAAACCTTGAAGAACTCTTAACACCGAATGTGACATGAGGTCTTTACTGTATCCTCGTTCTCAAAGCTGCTACCCCATGAGGAATATTATTAGAGTTATATAACACTGTAAGGCTGTTTGTTTAGTTTCAGCCATTTTATGTTTGCCTTGCAATTCTATGCATAGGTGAAGATATTGGTACGACAGTGGGTTTTGAGAGGTGTGCCACTGTCAGTCCAATGCAGGGCAGTCTGCTTGGGACTGGACAGTGTCAGACCAGTCACCAGCTAGGCTGATCATGACTCTTCTGGTCTTGCTGGGAGGAAACTTTGTATAATTCAAAGAAAAGAGCAGCTCAAATCATAGGGCAGCTGTTTTTCTTTGATCTGCATACGCCACTCAGCAAACAGCTGAGCAGTATCATGATCTGCCTACTGTGGTCCTCCCACCACAATGTTAAAACAATCCTTCCCACTCTCTACCAAATATTCCTCCCACCTTCCATTGGCTTGCCCCTTCTTAATTTTCTGACACTGGGGTGCCCAATCCCCAGTGCCGGGCAACTAGAACCCTCCACCCCACCTATTTTCACTGTGCAACACTGGGAAGCCCACTGCTGGTGCTGCCAAACATAACTCTGACACTGGGGTGTTCAATACCCAGTGCTGGTACTTGAAATAAAGGAAACCATCCTTCGTCATCTTTTTGTAAAATTTTTCTACACCCTATAAAACAGAAAACATCCATCAATGTCGGTTGCCACAGTCGGCATTTTGCCACCATTAACCTCCCCTCACCTGACCCTCCCACTCAGTACCCACAACCCCCACACACCCACACCTTTTAATTTTCCAACACCAGGGTGCCCAACCTCCAGTGCCGGCTACTACCCCCCCATGCTGCCTGTTTTCAAAGTATGACACCAGGGAGACCATCCCCAGTGCTGCCAAACATAACCCCAACACTGGTCTGTCCAAGGTCCAATGTCAGTACCTGAAATAAAGAAAACAGTCCCTCATAATCTTTTTCATTTTTATACACCCTGAAAAAAAAGAAAACTGTCCAACGATTACTGTTCCCATCTGCACATTGCTGCCATTACCCTCTCCACACCCGACCCTCCCATTCAGCACCCACTGCCCCACAAACCCTCCTTACTTACATACTGGGCGTCCAACACCATAATCCTCTCTGGACCAGGGACACATCTTCACTCTTCAATGCCAGACCGGGAACTGAGGAAATCAGGTATGTGGTTCAATGTATTTCTATGGGCTTTGAACTTGTCCTCATAAACTTAGTCATTTTGCAGATTTTTCCCCATATTTTCAACATGGTCTTTTTGGGACCCTACCTCATGAACAAGGCTGGTGACTTTATGCAAATCTGGCCCAAAATGTGATTTAATGGCTGCTGTGCAAAATCACCTTTTGGGCAGGATCTGAAAATTCTCTCCTCCCTTGTTCATGAGGTGTGGTCATAAGAAGGCTATGTTGAAAACTTGGGGTAAAAATATTTTAAAGAATGAGCATACATTGACAAATTTTCAACGCACACTTGTAACTTTGTTAATTTTCAATATACATGACAACTGTCATTTTTCAAATTCTGTCCAAAATGTGTTTCACACTTGTGGCACAAAATGACATTTCAGTCACAAATATAAATATATATATATATATATATATATATATATATATATATATATGATACCTGTCATCTTCAGGAGGGCTATGTTGAAAATTTCAGGTTAAAATGTAAAAACAACTAACTTATGAAGCAAAGGTGAATCATTCAAACATTTACTCCTACCTTTATTTTTGCAGATTTCAGACCCTAATGTTCAACATATCCCTTGTGTTACCCCACCTCCTGAACATAACAGGTGTCATTTTTCAAATCACAGAATTCAGAGTAGGCTCACTCTCATTAGGTTCTGTTGTGTGGAAAATAAATCCAACTGATACCCGATTTTATTGTCAAAGTTCCAAAGATATTGATTTGAAAAGATTCCAAGACAACATTTATCTCAGCTGAGAGAGCAAATGAAAACCAACACCGCCAAACAGGTGCCGTGGCACTTCACTCAGTGCAGCTTCCTCAGGGGCAGGTACTGTGTGGATTGACAGCCCATAAATACTGCAAGCTTGTGACATGAAACCTGTGATGTCATGTTGACTTCTACTGTTATAGGCAGGAGTGCAGGAATAACACCAAAACGTGATATTTAGAGAAAAAAATTACATTAATTATGTATCTTTCTTTAGTTGCAAAAAATAGTATCTCATCACTTCATAATAAATTCAATAGTGCTTAATAAGAGAAAAAAAAATGCAATCTAAATGATAAAATGGTTGCAGCTTAGGTGAGCGCTACAACAGAGGCACAGCACAGGGGCGATGCAACAGCAGCATGTGCCATAAGAGCAACTGCACAGCACAGCTGACTGACAGCACATGGGCGTAGGCACCACAGGCCAGCAAGGGTGAACACAGCAACAGAGAGATGGCACACAGCGGCACCCAGAGGGGCCACCAGGCAGAGGGGCTTAGCACAAGCAGGACACTGCGGCCACACAGTGGGTCGTGGACACATAGGAGAACCGGCCCACAGCACAGGACTGGCAGACCTGGACATCACAGCACTGCACTGCGACAGATGGCATTCAGACACCCAATGCCCCCCAGCAGTCCACCACACCACACCATGCACCAGAAGGATGAAGGAAACAGCTACTCACTGCAGCAGGGCTCAGGACAGGCACAGGGCACCAGGGCACAGGCACTGGACAGGGGCAGGGGCCCAGCGGACACACACCCGATAGAGAGGCCGGACAGGAAGGGGTGGCAACAGGCCACAGTGGGCAGGGGCAGGGGACCACACACATAAGGTAGCAGAGCCACAGTGCAAGCAGGAACACCATCTGAACTGAAGAATGTCAATCCAATACATTCAGAGCCAACAGGACAAAGCATTGGCCATACACAGTGGCTACACCTATTGCAGGGACAAGGGTGGCCCTGAGAAAGTCTCTTGGTGGTGCGCCGAGGCACGCAAGTACAGCTGCATTGCCGCTTGCACACAGTAGAGGTCACTGTCGTGGCCACCATTCATGAGCATAATCATGCTCCCGATGCAGCAGACATTGGTGTGCACTGGGTACTGGGGATGCTAAGGGACAGAGTGAGGAGGTCAATGGACAGTGCTGCACAAGTGGTTGCAGTGAGCACATCAGAAATTCCAGCGGCCATTGTGGGATGACTGCCAGGGGTGCGTTTACTGCAGTGGACTGTATAAAGCATGCGACGTGGCATGGAGGTGGCCCATGACACCGGCCACAGTCATCGACCTGCCCATACCGGCTAAGTTCACTGTGACAGGGGAAGGTGGCTGGTTCTTGCCTATGACAGTGGCCAGGAGCAGGACAGCACACCCGCAAGCTGTGACTGTCACACATGGATGTCCGGCCACCCTTGTGCCACACCATCCCACCAATGCAGAACACAACCTGCACCACGATCCCCATACACCCTTCCCAGGAGTAGTGCCCAACAGTGCAGGACACCCCATGCATGCCACCACCCCCACTGTGACAATGCAACCCTGTGCACCACAGAACCATGCAAGGCAGCCCCACCATGAGCACCCCCGCAGCGGGCAGCAGCAGACAGCAATGCAATGACTGCATACACAGTGTCACCCTGCACGTCTCCCCTCCGAGGTACATAGGTACATAGATACATAGATACATAGATACATAGACAGTTCGGCAGATAAGGGCCTATGGCCCACCCAGTCTGCCCATTTGAGCTTGTAAGTTCAGTTTGTTTTCCTAGAAGTCTGTTGCCCCTTACCCCTGACCTCTAGAATTCCTTTATGTCTATCCCATGCATTCTTAAATCCCGTGATTGTTTCAGCCCCCACCACTTCCTCCGGCAGGGTGTTCCACTTGTCCACCACCTGTTCTGTGAAGAAATTCTTTCTCATGTTTCTTCTGAATCGTCCTCCCTCCAACTTCATCCCATGCCCTCTAGTCCTGGAACATCTTTTTCGCTTAAAAATAGTGTTTTCCTGCACCCTGTTCCTCCCTGTAAGATACTTGTATGTCTCTATCATATCCCCTCTCTCCCTCCTCTCCTCCAGGGAGTACATGTTCAGTTCCTTCAACCTGTCTTCATAGGACTTGTGATGCAATCCATGCACCATCTTTGTTGCCCTCCTCTGAACCTTCTCTACCCTGTCTATGTCCTTACGTAGGTATGGTCTCCAGAACTGAACACTGTACTCCAGGTGGGGCCTCACTAGTGTCTTGTATAGTGGAATTATGACCTCCTTTTCCTGCTGGTGATGCCCCTGCCTATACATCCCAGCATCCTATTTGCTTTACCTGCTGCCTTGTCACACTGTTTCCCTACCTTGAGGTCATCAGAGATGACAACCCCAAGATCCCTTTCCTGCTTGGTGCATGCTATATCCTCACCCCAACCGATATATTGTGCCAGGGTTTTGTGCCCCATATGCATTATCTTGCACTTCTTTGCATTGAATTTCAACTGCCAAACCCTTGACCATTCTTCAAGTTTCTGCAGGTCGCTTCTCATTCTGTCTCACACCCTCTGGTGTGTCTACTCTGTTACAGAGCTTTGTGTCATCAGCGAAGAAGTGAAATTCTGCCTTCTAGATCCTGCACAATGTCACTGATGAAAATGTTGAATAGGACCGGTCCCAGCACTGATCCCTGTGGTACCCCACTGGTCACTTTTCCCTCTGTGGAGTGACAGCCATTTACCACCACCCTCTGTGTCCTGCCACCCAGCCAGTTACCTACCCACCATACTACTGTCCTGTCCACACCCATATTCCCCAGTTTGTGTAATAGTCTTCTTATGGCACAGTGTCAAAGGCCTTGCTGAAGTCCAGATAGGCCATGTCACTGCCCTCCCCTGATCCACCTCCTAGTACGCAGTCAAAAGATTTAACAGGTCGGTCTGACGTGACCTCCCCTGGTGGAAACCATGCTGCCTTGGGTCCTGTAGTCCATTGACAACCAGATGTTCCACCAACCTCCTTCAGTAGTGCTTCCATGATCTTCCCCACTATCGAGGTGAGGCTGACTGGTCTGTAGTTCCTGCTTCCTCTTTGTTCCCACTTTTGTATAAGGGGACTACATCTGCTGTCCTCCAGTCTTTGGGTACCTCCCTGTTTCCAGTGATCGGCTAAACAGGATAGCCAGAGGTTCAGCCACCACCTCTCTTAGTTCTTTAAGGACCCTGGGGATTCATCCGTCTGGCCCCATTGCTTTATCAACTCTTATTACTTCCAGTTCCTTCAGGACCCTTTCTCCTGTAAAGGGACTTGTGTCCATTTCTGCACCATTCTCACCCCTTGTACTCCCTTCAGACCCATTACCCCCCTCTTCCTCAGTAAAGATTGAGCAGAAATACCTGTTCAATATGTCAGCTTTACTGTTGTCATCCTCCACGCAGCTCCCATCCTCCCCCTTCAGTCTCACTATCCCTCCCTTTGTCTTTCTTTTTTCACTTATGTACCTGTAAAAGGTTTTGTCCTATCTACCCACTGATTTTGCAATGTGTTCTTCTGTCTGAGCTTTGGCTTCCCTTACTGACCTCCCTGCCTCCCTTTGCTTCTCCTGGTACTTCTCCCTATCCCCTTCTGCCTGTGTCTTTTTGTATTGCCTAAATGCAATCTTTTTGGCTTTCACTTTCTTTGCTACCTCTTTGGAAAACCATAATGGTCTCCTCTTCCTTTTCCTCTTGCTAACCTGCTTAATGTATAATTCTGTTGTTCTTGTAATCCCCATTTTAAATACTGCCCACTGTTCCTCAACCCCTGATTCCTGTCCCATTCCCCTTAATGCCTCTTTCAAGTATCTCCTCATTTTCCCAAAGTCTGCCCCCCTAAAATCCAGGATACGTGTTTTTGTGTGGTTTGGCTCTGCTCTTTCTGTGATTTCAAACCACAATGACTGGTGGTCACTGTTACCCAGGTGCTCCCCCACTGTTACCCCCATCACACTGTCCCTGTTTGTGAGCACAAGGTCCAGTATTGCCTTCTGCCGAGTTGGTTCCATGACCAGTTGCTTGAGGAAGGCACCCTGAAGGGAGTCCAGGATAAATCTGCTCCTAGTTGATGCTGCTGCTGGGATGCTCCAGTCCACGTCTGGAATATTGAAGTCTCCAACCAGTACTACCTCACCCTTGTCTGCCATCCTTTGGATGGCTAGCATCAGCTCCTATCTGTTTCTTCCTCCTGGGCTGGTGGTCTATAGGCCACACCTGTGCGGATGGCTGTCCCCATTTTCCTTTCTAGCTTAACCCATTATCTCTCCCCCATTCTGTTCCTCCTGGATCTCTGTGGCCCTTATGTCATTTTTTCACATACAGTGCCACCTCCTCCCTTCCTGCCTGCTCTGTCTCTTTCTGAATATGTTGTAGCCAGGGTATGGCTCTCCCAGTCATGGTTATCATTACACAGGTTTCAGTGATGGCCACAATGTCCAGGTCTGACTGTACCATGACAGCCTCAGATCTTCCATCTTGTTGCTAAGGCTCCTGGCATTTGCACACATGGCTTTCCATGATTTGACCTCCCTAGACTGCTTCACTGTTCTACTCCAGCCCCTTCCTTGGTTGTCATTTATCCCTGGTTCTCCTTGCTGTCTGCCCTTCTGCTGAATTTTGCCCTTTCTGCTTATCCACCTCTTGGGCACTAATCTCCATCTTTTGCACACTGCTTTGCAGAGATAGCCACCCTCTGGTTCACTGGGTTCCACTGCTAGCTGTGGGGGTGAGCAAGTAGGTACCCCTCCTTGCTGGTCTGCCACCCCTTTGCTAGTTTAAATGCTTGTCAATGTAGCATTTAAACTTATCATTGAGTGCTTGGATTCCCTCCAGGATGGATACGCCCGTCCAGCTTTGACAAACCTCCATCCCTCCAGGTGGTCCCCAGTCACCAATGAATCCAAACCCTTCCTCACAGCACCAGTTCTTCAACCATGAGTTAAAGTCTTGGTGCATGTACTCCATGCTCTCCCTTGCCTCTCACAGGTAGTACTTCTGGAGAAAGTGACAGAAGTAGCTACTTGCTTGAGACCCCTCCCCAGTTTCTTAAACTCTTCCTGAACTTCCTTTGGCTCCCATTTTCCAGGTCATTAGTACCTGGGTGGATAATGACATCCAGCTCACCCTCCCGTCTTGCCTTCTCAGTGATCCCAGGATCTTCCTTCCATCCCTCCATGCCGTAGCACCTGGTAGGCACCTCACCTCCCTGTCCTCCCCCTCTGTGTTCCTAGCTGGATCCCTCTTACGATGGAGCTCCCACCATGATTCACTTCCTCCTCCTCTGGGTCCACTGCTTTCCCGCTGAGGTCACCTCCTTGGCTAACCTCCACATCCTTTCCTTCCACTTCTCTGGGTACCTCTATTTGGTTGTCTCGTTTGCCAGTGTGGCATATGAGTTCTTGAGTGGAATAGGATCTGGGATGTGCCTCTGCCTGACTGCTCTAACCCTCCCTGAGCCCACTGTCATCCAAGTGCTCCTCGTTCTCGGCATCCTTTGAGGCAGCTGCATTGGACTGGGTGGTCCCTGGATGAGGTGATGGTACTCCTGACCCAGTTTACTTCCGCTCTGAGTCTGGCTACCTCATCCCGCGGTCCAGAGAGATGCATGCAGATAGGGAAGCACCTCAGTGTCCAGAAGGTCTGCCTGAATATGGCTGCCCCACAGCCACTGCATTCACCACTCCCGACATTATACTGCAATTCCACTACTTGTCTGCTACTGAAGCTCTCCTAGTTCTCTTTTATTAATTTACTGTACTAAAATCCTGTCACTAATCCTCAGATATTTTTTTTTTTAAAGGAAAAAGAAACCAATAAATAATAAATGAGTCAAAACACTTGTTGTGCTGAGGGTGGGCTTCTTCCCCCTTATGCCCCTCCTACTTCACACCCTTACTATTCCCTGTGTTTAGCTCCTGTCAATCAGATTTATCAGGGCATATAATTAAGAGTTGGGGGAAGGGGAGGGAGGGGGGCAAAATTTGCAGCAATTAAAGACAGCACAGAATTACACCACCACTATGTTTTAAATTTTCAACAGCCCAAAAACAATTATAAGTAGAGACAACAAAGAAAGTATAGTGTCACTAAACTCCCACAATCTAAGTTTAAAAGAAAAATAGCAATTACCAGTTACTCTAAAGCACTGAATTGAATATGTTTCCTTCCTTCCCCTTCTGGCTTCTTCTGAGAAAATAAACCTCTGCTTGCTACTTTAACTCTGACTAAGCCCCACCTCCAGTTATCACGTAGCTGAGGTCAGAGGCCAGACAATTAACACCCTTCACCCAATTACAGGGCAGTCAGACAAGCCAAGATAAAATTTGCAGCAATTAAAGACAGCACAGAATTACACCACCACTATGTTTTAAATTTTCAGCAGCCCAAAACAATTATAAGTAGAGACAACAAAGAAAGTATAGTGTCACTAAACTCCCACAATCTAAGTTTAAAGAAAAATAGCAATTACCATTTACTCTAAAGCACTGAATTGAATATGTTTCCTTCCTTCCCTTCTGGCTTCTTCAGGTACAGTTGAGACTGACCATGCGTCGGCACACGAGGTAGCCCACAATATGACAGGCATGCCCTGGACCCCACCACCAGTGGTACAGCACACTGCACACTCTCCCAAGGGCACATCCCATCCCAGCACTGGCCACAACAGCCATTGCAGACACCCTAATGGTGCATGGATGCATGCGCTACACAGGATGCAACACAGTGCATGGACAAACACCCACCCATACCCAAGGGCACACCAACACAGGGACACAGTAGCGGGTCAACCAAGCCTCGTGTGCCATGGCAGCCATGTACACATGGCCAGAACCCTCCACAGCACAGGTGTGCTAGCAACCCTGTGCAGGCACCACGATGCTGTACGCCACCAGCATGCAGCTGGAGCACAAGTGACAGACAGTGGAGCACATCCCCTGCAACAGACACAAGTGACAGCATTGAGAGGGACAACAACAGCAGAGGCAACAGTGCCACCTGAGGCAGACGTGCACCACACCAGTGACAAGAGGCAACCCGGTATCATGCTGGGTACAGTGGCTGTCCAGCATGGGCAGCCACCACTGACATGCCAGCGGACTGTGCAGATCACAGACATGCAGGTGTCAGCTGCACAGGCCATGGGCGGTCTGATAGGGGCACCATGGACACAGTGCATGCACCATGGACCACTGCACAGAGTCATCCAGTGCACAGGGAACAACACACAAACCACAGACAGTGACTGAGAGCTACACCCACACCAAAGTCGCCTCTACCGAACAGACACACACGCCCATGACAGCACCACCCTGATGCCATGCACACCACTGCAGCTGAGCACCTTTAGCCCACTACAAATCAGAGACCACCACAGTAGGCATAACAAAACAAATGTGTTTGAAAAGTTAACACAAAACTATATACAACTATATACAATCTGTATGGGGTAGTGCCACAAACCAGGTGGGGTGGGTAAGGGCAGGGTTGAACATATGAGAGAGGGAAGGAGGGAGTGAGGGTGGGTCCAGGGGGTAGGATTGATCCTGGGCATGTGCACTTCAGCAGGTGCCCGCTCCGCTCCGGTGGTGCCTCCTGCCATGCCCTCCTCCCGGACTCCGTGTTGCTCCACCCACTGCAATATTTCCAAAGAGGCCCGTGCCACCTGCAGCAGCTCCTGCACTGCCCCTCTACCCTCATCATCCTCCATCCACCTAGGACAAGGGAGCAGAGTCAATAGGCGAATGCACATCCCCTGCAGCTCACCCATTGTGCATGGCATACAGCCGTGGGACACACCCTGTGATGGTGTGCGACCACCCACAGTGATCGTGTCCACATAATCTGCCCACCCAGTTGCACACAGCCATGCAGACCACTGCACACACCCACCGCCCAAGTCCTGCATAGCACCACTGTGGCTGTACAGTGACATGGCTATGTGGTGTGAAGGCAGTGGCACAGCCATGTACCTGGTGCACCAGCGCTGCACACCCAGACATGCAGTACCACTGGACAGTGTTGACTGTACCATGTGGCGTGCACGGCAGTAGTGTCAATGGACGGTGGCCATGCCCCACCACCTGCCATGCTACACAGCATGCACAGAATATCCTGGATGAAAGACACTCAGCGTCATCGGCCTGGTCCTGGCGCTGACCCACGACTGGACCTCCTGCACGGGGATGTAGCTCCCCTCCCCTCATCTCACATCTCTGTCTGTCCTCCCTAGTGTGGCGAGGCTCATCAGGGCCTAGTGTGCAAATATGGAGAGAGGAACATCAGTACAATCCAGCGGCAAAGGCCCCCCCCGGGTGTGTGTGATCCCACACAGCCCAACCATTCCACCCCCCCACACCACCACCACCACTGCCCACACTGGACAGCCCACCCGCCCTGTGTGGTGGACACATACCCACTGCGATACCTGTACGGATGCAACCAGTGTATGGATGGGGCACCTACCTGGCTGTGAAACAGCACCTCTCCTAGCACGTGCCCGCAGGTGGGCAAGCCTGTCCGGGTCCCTCCGCTGGAGGTCCCCATACCAGTGTCGACACTGCTCCACCGATCATTCCATCCCTGTGGCCTCCTCCAGCACCACCGCCACCTCCTCCCACAGGGCACTCCTGGCCCTGTCCAGGGGTGCATCGTCGAATAGTGCACCAGCATGGGGCTCCACTAGTGCCATCAAATTAGCTAGCTCAATCTGGCTCCAAACTGCAGCCCTCCTACGTGCCATCTCTGAATCTGCTTGGATTCAAAATGGCACTCCCTAGTGCATGTCCGCCACGTGCAGATGCTGCACAGTACAGCACTGCCATTCTCCATCATGCTGTCACTGAACAGCCCTTAATGGGTGCACCCATGCAGATGCATGGCACCTAGGGGACAAGGTTGGGCACAGGGTCAAGGGTCTCTCGCTCATGGACCACAACAGCGTGATTGGTACTCCCCGCATGTAGCATGGTAGGGCGCCTGTGTGGGACTTCCTGTAGTGGCCTACCGCGCTGTGGCACCACGGCACCTACGGCACACCGGGCAAGGGCACCATACATTTGAACAGCACACTAGCACCACTGGCACAGTGGTGGACGTGCCCTGCACTGCCTCCTATGCTCAGCACATCAGCAGCATGGCAGGCGTCAGCATTAACACCCTGGGCATGCGTTGTGCGGTGCCTGCCTGCGCCGCGTCACAGTGCAGCGCCTGTGCCTGAGCACCGTTCAACACAACTGCGCAAGGTACAACAGTGCACTATTCAGCCGGCATATGCAAATCAGCTCATCAGCAATTCCATGGCACATCTACTGCATTAGCATCCACTTACATTTGAGCCTTGCCTCATTTGCATGCATTGCACTATATAAATGCGAAATGGGGCTACAGAGGCCATAGTCTGGTATTGCAGTCTATTGTGGTGGGTTGCATGCTGTTTGCCAGTGTGGAATGTGGTGTGTGGTAGATGCAGGGGACTGCACAGTGAAAGGTAACACCTGTCATTCCCACAGGCTCTACAATGACTGAAAGTGAGGAAGAGGTGGAACAGGAATGTTGGAGGAAAAGGAGACCAACTTCACACGGCAGAAACAGACGCCCTGTTCGAGGCATACCTTGACAGGGAACCGCTGCTCAGCGGACAGTGGGGAACACCACAGGCCCATGCTGCAGCATGGGGTGAGGTTGCTCATGCCGTGAACCAGCATGGCAGCCACCAGTGGTCCATGCAGGAATTTAAGAAGAAGGTCAGCACAGACGAGGAGGAGGATTAAAGACAAGGCGGCTGCCATCAGGGCTGCCGTGCTGTAACTGGTGGTGGGCAGCCGGATGTGCCTCACCTGATGCCACAGGAGAGAGGATGGCCAGCAGCATGCGGCGTAGTGCCATAGAGGGTGTTCCAGGTGGTGGCTTCCAGACAGGCGACAGCCTGTCACAGCATGGTAGGTCCTGTGGTGTCACTGTGTGGGGGGCGGGAAGAGTGCCACAGGGTAGAGTGGTGACATTAATGCTACTGTGTTCCCTTGCAGCTCCTGAGTGTCTACATGGATCAGCGGTGGTGGGTGTGTCCACTGTGGGTGAGGCCCTGGACACGGAGGAGCACCCATCCACCTCCACAGGTGTCCATGGGTCAGTACCACCGCATACCTGCCTGTCTGTTTGGACTGAAGATGGTGGTGATGGTGCGGACGAGGCCCTGCCAGTGTTCCAGCATGACAGCGGCCACAGAATCCAGCATGCTGGGACACGGACTGGTGTCAGATCAGGCACCGATGATGATGATGATGATGGATCACACATCCCAGACAGTGGTACGTATGGGATGCAGGCTGGTCCCACAGCAGGGAATGGCATGGGCATAGCCTTGGGTGGTGCCACCATGGAGACCTGCGTGACATCACAGTCCAGCCCATGCCTGTATGCCCAAGTGAGGCAGCACTGGTGTGCGCCCAGGTCGGTGGGGCTGTTGTGGACTGCGGCCAGCACCAGCGAGCCTGCAATCGGCGGCCGGAGGGGCAGTGCCAGCAGTTAGACTATGGAGACGGGGGACAGTGTCGGGGGGCGGTGTCAGTGCACCACCTGTGGACATGCCCAGGCATGGCCCTGGTGTGCAGCGCCCGACCTCAAGGGGTGCTGCCCAGCATGACTGCGAACAACATGAGGGACAGCATGCTGATCAGGCGGATGACCTCTTAGATGAGCACACCCGAATACTCCAGGAATCAGTGAATCAGCAGTTGTGGCTTGTGATGGCGGTGGATACACTCAGTGCGGTCCTGCGCCAGGCAGAGGAGCGGCGCAGCAGGGACACCGGTCTGCTCCTGGCAGGGATGGACCGGCTTCGGAAGGATGTGACCGCCACCATTGACAGGCAGACACAGGCATTCACAGCTGTCATGGACACAATGGGCACCCAGACAGTGCCATGTCCACCCCATTCCTGGCATCGTGCGACACCTCCATATCGACACCAGGTTCGCTGTGGGCATGCCGAGCACGCCAGGCGCAGGCATGTTCGGTGAGCTGCAGACCCCTGTGCAAACACAGTCACGTTCCCGCAGCATCACCCCTGGTGGTACATCTGTGCCACCCCATGAGGCCAATGGTCAGCCTGGCATAGCTGGCAGGTCTCAGCGGGGCCACCCACGCATCCGTGGTGGTCGTGGCACTGTGCCACATGCCTGACCTGTCTCCCACCATGGCCACTGTCTGCCGCTGCCCTGTGTGCAGTGTGTTGTGCACCATGAGACGCATGGGTGGGGTACCTGGCCCTGCACACGCACAGTCCATGTGCACACCCTCCCGGCTGCTGTCCACTGTGGCATGTGCATGATGATGCCTGCGTTGCACTG
Organism: Neoceratodus forsteri; assembly: GCA_016271365.2. NCBI lineage: Eukaryota > Metazoa > Chordata > Ceratodontiformes > Ceratodontidae > Neoceratodus > Neoceratodus forsteri. Next base: position 116,931,665 of record JADMNL010000024.1, on the reverse strand, counting down.
TCCACCAGTGTGCAATGGTGCCCAGCATCTGACACATGCACAGTGATGGCCACTGGGCGTTGCCGTGTGTGGGCCTGTGTGTGGCTAGGTGTTGCAGTCATGGTCAGCGAGCCTTCTACCCCTTGTGTATGTCTTGTGGTGTGGGGTGAGGGTGGGGTGGTGTGTGTGTGTCTGTGCTGTAGCAGCATGTTGTGTTTGGCAATGCCCATCCCTGATGGCGTATGGGATTCACGCTCAGTCCCATTCATTTGCCAGCATCCACCCCTGGGCTTCATCCATGCATGTGTGTGGGTTGTGTCCTTGCCAGTGGTGATTGCACATGGCCCCATGACCTGCCTGTGTTGGCGAAATGCTCGTCTGTGATGGTGTCCCGGTGCAGCTTCGCCATCCTGAACAGCTGGGAGTCCCTACACCCTGGGAGTGGCTGCTCATCACCCGTCTGGACACGGCGTCATCATCCCCATCGCTGTCCCCTTCTCGACCTCTACAGCTATCCCACAGTCGTTGGCCATGTTGTGCAGGCTACAACAGGCCAGGAATTGCCCACAGGCCTCGAGGGGCTGTATTGTAGGGCACTGCCAGATGTGTCCAGGCTCCAGAACCATGGCTTCAGAATCCCAAACATACGCTCAATGATATTATGTGGGGTGGCATGTGCCTCATTGTATCATTGCTGCGATGGGGTGGCGGGGCGCCGGTACGGTGTGAGCAGCCAGGGACGGAGTGAGTATCCACTGCCACCTGTGTATAGAGGGTGTGCATTAGTATGGTGGTCTGCATTGCTCTGCCATAGGCCGTCAAGGACGGTACCCATGGCACCTCTGACTATGCCTCCCCCCCACGGCTGCCCATGTCATCCTGCATGCTGTGCATACTCACCCACTCTCGAACCTGTGGCACAGTGCTGACTGGTGCCAGATGAAGGCATCATGTGCTCCCCCAGGGTGCGTGGCACAGACATTGGTTATGTGCCCCCTGGCATCGCACACCACCTGTCAGTTGATGTTGGAGTATACCTTGCAGTTACTGTAGGCAATGCCTTCCGGGCCTGGTGGTATATGGATGGCCACATGGGTGCAGTCAGTGGCCCCGAGCATGCCAAGCATAAGTGCTACCCTGTGGAACTGTTGTATGTGTGCTGTGCTCTCCGCCTGTGTGCTGGGGAAATGGATGTACTCCTCAGCATGTGGCAGCAGTGCGCTGAGGAATTGTGTGAGTAGGGTGACATGGCCGACTGGGTTATGCCTGTCATGTCCCCTGTTGGTCTTTGGAAGGTGCCCGTGGTGAGCAGGCACATGACAGCTGTTACCTTGGTCTCCACTGACAGAGCATGGCTCCATCGTGTGGGTGCCTGCATCTCATCACTGCACAGCCCACAGAGCCGCCTCAGGATCGCCTGGTTCAGGCAGTACTGGCCCACAATCTCTGTATTACTATACTGCTTGAAGGTGATGTGGGCTCGGTACCACATGTTGGGGCTTACTGCTGATCGGCCCCTTCCACGGCCGTATCCCCCTGGGTTGCCTGCCTTCTTACACCCTCATTACTGCCTCCATCTGTATGGTGGCACTGGCCATGTCCTTGGCTGTTGTTCACCCCCTGGCAGATGTTGTCCCGTCACCCTGCTGTCCTCTATGCTGCTCCCTGCCTGGTACACCTCCAGCCTTCTGCTGTCCTGCCTCCTGCCACCCCTGACCACTCTGCAGCACTGCCCTGTTGTCTCTGCTCTGTTTGTCTGGCTCCCCAGACCTGTCCTGCATTGCACAGATGTGCCCTGTCCTGCTCCACCACTGTCCCTCTCTGTTCCTCTCACTGGTCTGGCTGCCAGCTCACCCCCACTGCAGGCCTTCCTGTAGCATTCTTGTGCCTCACTCTTACTCTTTTTATTTGTCTCACTTCTGCTATGGCGCAACTTCCGCTACTTCCCCTATTGCGCATGGCACATGTTGTTGAATATTGCACTGCGCCATTTATTCATGGTTCCTCCCCACGGTTGCGCATACATTCATTACCATTGCGCTCTTGACATTGTAATTTGAGTGGTACAACTGCCTCTCCCGCTGAATATCGCAGAACGGCATATTTTCGGACTTGTGTATGCATCTCTGTTGTGCATGGCACAACCCTTTGAATATCTGGGCCTCTGTATGCAATTATAAAACTTAATCCTTTGGTGGTGGCCACTGGTGCTTGTTGTACTATAGTATTTGTTGCAGCTGGGACACCCCAACAAGATATTGTGCACCCTGCTGTTTGACTGGAGTAAAGGAGGTTATCTTATGCCCAATGTGTGTAAAATACAAAACTTCTGTTTGTGTGGTTATTATTAACAGAAATGTTCCAGAACAGTGATTAGTTTACAACCTGAAATTCTGGGCCTTCATTTGTGTACCAAATGATTTAATAACTGTGTGTTAACTAATTTCTAAGCATGCCACAAACCCATTGACTCCAACCCAGAGAGCACTCCACGGCTGTTTTATTGTATGGACCTCCCTGCCCTATTTCTTGTGCTACATTCTTTAGCAGATGCCCCACCCCTGCTCACTGCAACAGACACATGTGCCTATTTTGATCTGTGAAATGTTGGAGGGTCTGGTAATGCTCATGTCATTGCACCCCACCCCACCCCTGCAGCCTGTGCCAGGATTCGAGGTGTGCCTTGGGGTCTTGGCCCCTAACGTTCACTCCATTCTCCTATAGTGCACCTATCTCAGCTTATTTCCTTATGGAATGGGGTGAGCATAAGAGCTGAAAACCCCTAGGCACACCATGACACCTGCCTGTGTCTGCAGGATGGAATGAGTTTAGGTGGAATGGCATGAGCTTCATGCTCGATGACCAAAGCCACACCCAATGCCTGTTCGTTTTGCAAGGTGGGGTGGAGGTTAGTGTTACTTCAATACTTTTCTGCCATTCCTATTATGCAGCTTCTAACTCTTGCAGTACCAGTGCTAATACCAGCAAGCAAACATTCGGCATTGACAAATTCTTGTTTCTGTATGGTATTGTGTGGTATGGTGTGTGTGGTATGATGTGGAATATTACAGTGCAGTGTGGTATAATATTGCTGGTGCTATGTGGTTTGGTATGGTATTGTGTGGTATGGTGTGGTGTGGCATGATGTGAAATATTACAGTGTAGTGTGGTATGATATTTGGTGCTATGTGGTTTGGTATGGTATGGTGTGGTGTGGTATGATGTGGAATATTACAGTGTAGTGTGGTATGATATTGTGTGGTGCTGTGTGGTTTGCTATGGTATTGTGTGGCATGGTGTGGTGTGGCATGATATGGAATATTACAGTGCACTATGGTGTGCTACTGCATGGTGCTGCATAGTTTGGTATGTAACTGTGAGGTATGGTGTTGTGTGACATGATATTGAGTATGCCTGTGTAGTATGGTGTGGTGGTGTGTGAGTTGTGCAGTCCAGTTTGGTATTGTGGGTTATGGCATTGTGTTGTACAATTTTAGATATTTCAGTCTAGCATGGTGTAACATTGTGTCTTGTCTTTTGGTATGGTATTCTTGTGTATGGTGTAATGTGTGACATTATGTGGAATATTACAATGCAATGTGGTATAATATTGTGTAATTTGCTTCAGTTCTGAGGGATATGATGTAGGCAGGCAGGAAGTGCAGTATTACCCTGCAGTGTACATTTTGCTCTCGGGGTTTATGGATTATCATACACCTCGGGTGTGTGAAAACTCCTCATAACACACACCTGCTCAGGCATTAGTCTCTATGTGTCATGTTCTGCAGTTTAATATGGTATTATGGGATATCTTTGGTGTGACATGATGTGGAATATTACAGTGTGGTGCGATATGATATTCTGTGATGCTGTGTAGTTCAGTATGGTATTGTGGATTATGGTGTGGTGTGGCATGATGTTGAATGTTACCATGTAGTATGGTGTGACATTGGGTGGTGCTGTGTAGGTTGGTATGGTATTGTGGGGTATGGTATTGTGTGGCATGATGTGGAATATTACAGTGTAGTGTGGATACTGTTTAGTACCGGTTGGTTTGGGATCTTATTGTGGGGTATGATGTGCTGTGGAATGATGTTGAATATTACAGCACAGTGTGGTATGATATTGTGTGGTACTGTGTAGTTGGGTATGGTATTGGGCTATGGTGTGGTGTGGCATAATGTGGAATATTACAGTGTAGTGTGGTATGATATTGTGTGGTGCTGTGTAGCTTTGTATGGTATTATGGGGTATCTAGTGGTGTGACATGATGCAGACTATTACAGTGTACTGTCATATGATACTGTGTAGTACCATGTTGTTTAGGATCTTATTGTGGGGTATGGCGTGCTGTGGAATGATGTGGAATATTACAGTGTAATGTTTTATGATATTCTGCAGTACTGTGTAGTTAATTATGTGGTATTGTGGGGTATGGTGTGGCGTGGTTTCGATGTGGGATATTCCAGTGTAGTGTGGCATGGTATTGTGTGTGTGTGCTGTGTGGTTTCAAATAGTATTATGGAGTATGGGGGTGGCATAGCACGATGTGGAATATTACAATGTAATATTTTATGATAATGTGAGTACTGTGTAGTTTGGTATGATACCGTGGCGTATGGCTTGGTGTGGCAGAATCTTGAATATTTCACTGTAGTGTGGTATAATATTCAATGCCGGTAAGTTTTATTTGGTATTGTGGGATATGGTGTGTGTTGAGTAGTGTAGAATATTACAGTGTAGTGTGGTATGATACTGTGCCATGCTGTGTAGTTTGGTATGGTATTGTGGAGTTTGGTGCTGTGTGGCATGATGTGGAATATTACAGTGTAATGTGATATGATATTGTGTTGTGCTGTGTAGTTTGGTATGGTATTGTGGGGTATGGTGGTATGGTATGATCTGGAATATTACAAATTAGTGTGGTATGATATTGTGTGTGCTGTGTAGTTTGGTACAGTATTGTGGGGTGTAGTGTGGCATAATGTGGAGTATTACAGTGTAGTGTGTTATGATATTGTGCAGTATTGTGTAGTTGGGTATTGCATTGTGGGGTATGGTGTGGTGTGGTATGATATGGTATATTATAGTGTAGTGTAGCATGATAGTATGTGATGCTGTGCAGTTTAGTATGTAGATGTGTGGGTCTGGTATCGCGTAATATGGAATATTAGAGTGTATCATGGGAGGATATTGTGAGATGCTGTGAAGTCTGTTATGATATCGTGGGGTATTATGAACATACAGCAAAGTCAGCAGAATAAGGCCATAAGTCTCTCTAGTCTGCTCATATAGCAGGTCTCTTAGCTTACTTACTCTGCTCCCACTCCCCAACCTGCCATTCCATTTGTTCCCCCAAAGTGTCTCCGGCTCTAGCACATTAATATGCATAGCCTTCTTCCTAAGACTGATCTTTTTTCTTCTTTTTTTCATCTTTGGTAACTGGGTAAGGCCTACTAGGCACAAGTGCCTATTTTCATGGGTGATCTGGGAGCACTGGGGAGGTTAAGTGACTTGTTCAAAGCCACACAGTATGTAAGTAGAGGTTGTTGAATCAAACCCAGGTCTGCTGGATGTACCAAGCTCATTCACAGCTTGTTGCTCTAACCTCTAGGCTATACTGCCAGCCCCAATGAACTTATGAGGTATGGGGACCCATACCACCTCTAACGCTCTGTTACTCTGAAACCTGGCTACCTCTCGAGACTCACTTCTCTGACTTTGCCCTTCCCTGGTTTAATGTCTACTGGCAAGAGAGAGAGAGGCAAAGGTCTGGTGGAGCAACCCTGTATGTATGCTCTGTCTTTGCACTCACTTAATTTGTGGCAACATTACCTTCCCCTTTCCATCCCCTACATATCACAAGTGTATGATGCTTCCCTCGTGAGTGAGGATGCCCTTGTTGATATAATTTCTGCTATCTAGCTAATGTTGTTACTCAAGGCATGAACATACCATCCTGGAAGACCTAAACTGTCAAGGCTTGGGCCTAAGTCCTCAAATTTCCACTCTAAAATCAAAGCCTTCAATCTACAGAAATTACTCATTGACCCTACTAGATTCAATAGCCAGTCTCCTAACAACTCCTTCATAGATTGGATGTTGCCCTTGTGCCCCCACCATATTGTGTCCACTAACACCCTTCCTGACTTGTTCAAACACATGAAAAGAGCCAGTAGAAGACCACCTGCTCTATTGTATCTGTTCATAATGATGCAGGGTTTGATCTTAGATTTACACCACTGCCCCTGCCCCCCAACCGCCCCCTTCCTCTCCCCCATTCCCTCTTTCCTTTGGTTCCAAGGGTCCCCTTTGTGTTTGCCTCAGGCTCTGTTGAATGTTCCCACCATCTTGGCCGATACAATGCATCTCACTTAAATGCATTCCTTGTTTGCCAGAAAAAAAGCTATGTGTTTAAGTGGGCTAGCCTATACATTTAATAGATTTTCATGGATACACATGTATTCTGGCTTCTGAGTGTACGTTTCGGCACTTTAGAGGGAGCACATGCACATTTGCTTTGATTCTACATCTACAGTTGTTACAATGCAAAGATGTTCTTTTTTCTTCTGTTTTGATTTAGTTTGCTTTGTTTGTATGAGTATCTCTTGCTTTATGCAGTTTATGCAGCCGAGTGGGCAGTCTCAAATGACCTCAGTACCACATCATCAACGGCAGAATCCTTCCCTTCCCTTCCCTTTTCGTCTTCCTAGCCAGATTAGCATTGCTTTGAAGTCCAAAGAATTCTGTCTTTTCATTACAAGTCAACTAACCTGCGACTGTGAAATCCCCATTCCTGGCAATGTGTGACTGTGACACATCAGGAACTGAAAGGGCATCAAGGACTGCAGCTCTCTCTTGCAGAGACACCATTTTCTTCTTCTGAACCATGGGCTCCATTACCAAACACTAACACCACCAATCTGAGTATCTGAAACACATAGACTTTGACTTTGACAGCAGATAAGGACTGCTTGGCCCATCTAGTCTGCCCATTTCCCTACCTACAGGATAGGCCGCAGATCCTAGTTAACCAACAGCCTATTTCTTCCTACCCCCCACAAGAATTGCCTTATGTCTGTCCCATGCATTCTTGAATTCTCCCACAGTTTTAGACCCCACAACCTCCTCAGGAAGGCTGTTCCATGCATCCACTACCCTCTCTGTGAAATAATACTTCCTCACATTGCCCCTGAACCGCCCCCCTTCTATATTTAAATTGTGTCCCCTTGTCCTTGCACGTCTCTTTTTCTGAAAGATGCTACCCTCTTGGACTTTGTTGATTCCACTGAGGTACTTAAAAGTTTCTATCATGTCCCCTCTCCCTTCTTTCCTCAAGGGTATACATATTAAGCTCCTTTAGTCTCTCCTCATACGGCTTCTCTTGCAGACCCTGCACCATTTTAGTTGCCCTCCTCTGGACTGCCTCTATCCTGTCTATGTCCTTGCAGAGATGGGGTCTCCAGAACTGAATGCAGTACTCAGATAGGGTCTCACCAACTGTCTGTACAGAGGGATAACAACTTCCTGTTTTCTGCTGCTGATGCCTCTCCCTATACATCCCAGTATACCCCAGACCTCCCAACTGCCTTCTCACATTGCTTGCTAACCTTAAGGTCATCTGATATGATTACCCCAGGTCCCTTTCCTTTTTGTTGTTGTTACTACCTCCCACCCATTGTGTATTCTTCCCTGGGTTCTTGTTTCCCAGGTGCATTATTTGCACTTCTTTGCATTGAATCCTAGCTGCCATACTTCTGACCATTCCTCCAACCTTGCCAAGTCCCTTTCATCCTTTCCATGCCTCCTTGTGTATCAACCCTGTTGCAGATCTTTGTGTCATCTGCAAAAGGCATACTTTTCCTTCCAGTCCCTCTGCAATGTCACTGATAGAGACATTAAAAGGACTGGACCCATCTGAACCCTCGGTACCCACTAGTAACCCCTCTTTCTTCAGAGTGGACTCCATTTACAATTACCTTCTGTGTCCTGTTGTGCAGCCAATATTTTACCCAGGCTACCACCCTGGGACCCTCCCAGGCTGGTTAATTGACTATTAATCTTTTGTGTGGGACTGTGTCAAATGCCTTGCTAACGTCTAGGTAGGTCATGTCCACAGCCCCTCCCTGGTCTACTACTTTGGTCACCCAGTCAAAGAAATCTATTAGATTGTCTGACATGACCTTCCCACTGTGAACCCATGCTGCCTTGGGTCCCTGCCCCACTGGCCTCTAGGTACTCAACTATTCTTTCCTTCAGAAGTGACTCCATCACTTTCCTACCACAGAGGTCAGACTGACAGGTCTGTAGTTTCCTGCCTCTGTCTTGGTCCCACTTTTGTGAAGGAGAATCACATCCACCTTCCTCCAGTCCTCGGGTACCACACCATCCTCCCATGATTTATTAAAAAGAGTAGCCAGTGGTTTATTAGTTCCTCCCTTAATTCTTTTAGAATTCTTGGGTGAATTCCATCAGGACCCATTGCTTTGTCCACCTTCAGTTTTAGGAGTTCTTGCAGAACCCTTTCTTCTCTGAAAGGATTGGGATCGACCCTCCTATCAAGAGTGCTTCTGTTAATTGGATTAGGCACTTCCCCCTCCTCTTTTGTGAATACTGAGCAGAAATATTCGTTCAGTATCTCTGCTTTTTCACTGTCCCCCTCTGCCCACCCACCGTTCATTCTATTCAGCCTCACTATCCCTCCTTTGTCTTTCACTCGCTGATGTACCTATAAAAGGTTTTATCTCCTTCTTAACTGAGTTGGCATCTTTTCCTCAGTTTGGGCCTTTGCTATTCTGACTTCCCTCCCTGCTTCCTTCTGCCTTAACTGGTACAGCTCTCTGTCCTGCTCCTTCTGTGTTTCCTTATACTTCCGGAATGCTATCTTTTTCTTCCTGACTTTCACAGCTACCTCTTTTGAGAACCATAGTGGCTTTTTCTTCCATTTTGATTTGCTTATTTGCTTCACACAAAGGCTTGTTGCCTCTGTGATGGCAGTTTTGATGATTCCCCATTGTTGCTCCACACCTCCTTCTAGCCTGTTTGCTAGTGCTTTTCTGAGGCACTCTCCCATCTTGCCAAAGTCAGCCCTCCTAAAGTCCAGTACCGTCACTTTTGTATGGCTTGACTCTGTAGCTGAGTTTAACGTGAACCACACTGTTTGATGGTCACTTGTCTCCAGATGGCAACCCACTTCTAGATCTGAGATTCTCTCACTGCCCCGTTTGAGAGTACGAGGTCTAAGATTGCTCCCTCATGAGTGGGTTCTGATACTAGCTGTCTGAGGCCTGCCACCTGTAGGGCATCAAGAATGGCCCTGCTCTTGGATGTGGCTGCAGCAAATGTGCTCCAGTTAACATCTGGCATATTCAGGTCTCCCATCAACAGTATCTCCCCTTTCTCTGCCATTCTAAGAATGCCTTCTATCATATCCTTGTCCATTCCTGCCCCCTGACATGGGGGTCTGTACACAACCCCTGTGTGGATTGTGGTGCCCTTTCCAGTCTCCATGGTGACCCACAGTGCCTCCTCTCCTCTCCTCTCCTCCTGTTTACTCTTTTGTTCAGTTGCTTTTATCCCTTCCTTTGCATGAAGCTAATCCTCCCCTCTTCTTCCCTGCCTGTCTCTCCTGTAGGTTATGTACCCTGATATGTTAACATCCCAGTCATGGTTCTCTGTGTACCATGTTTCTGTCACTACGATATCCAGGCATCCCTCTTCCATCAAGGCCACCAGCTCAGGGAGCTTGTTGCCCAGACTACGGGCATTGGTACTCATTACCCTCTATTTCCTGATGGTCTTACTCCCTTTTGCCCCATCCCTGTTCTTCTTGCCTTTGTCACTTTCTCCATTTACCCCTGCCCTTCTCCATATTGACACCTCTATGTTGGTGTTTGCCACACTTACTACCATGATTTTGGGGGGGGCTAGGATTCCCTACTCCTTTCAGTGCCTCCCCTTGGCTAGTTTAAAAGCTTGCCAATGAAGCATTTAAACCTATCACCCTAGGATCCTGGTTCCTTCCGGACAGATGCAGCCCATCATGCCAGTATAGGCTTGCATCACTCCAGGTGAACCCCAGTCCCCAATGAAGCCAAATCCCTGAGCTCACACCAGTTTTCAATCACTGATTAAATCCCAATTGTGTGGAACACCTAACCTCTCCTATGCCATAGATGGGGGCACGTCCGAGAAGGTTACCGTGCGTGCTACTTGACTAAGGCCCCTCCCCAATTCCACAAACTCTTCCTGCACTTCTCTAATCCCTTTCTTAGCCAGGTCATTTGTCCCTAGGTGGACAATGACATCCAGCTCCCTCCCCTGTGCAGCTGCTCGGGCAATCCTGAGGATTCGCTCCCTGTCCCTCCAAGCCATGGCGCCAGGCAGGCACCTTACCTCCCTCTCCCCTTCCTCCCCCAGTTCTACCTTCCTAACAATGGAGTCCCCCACCAGGAGTTGTTTCCTTCCCCTGCAGGGTCCCCTGCCACCCTCCTGTGGGTCTCCTTTGTGGAGGTTCCCAGCATCCTCCTTGGTCTCCACTGCGGGTGCCTCCATAGAGGAACCACACTTTGCCAGAATGGCATAGGAATTGTGGAGAGGTACAACTGGAGGGATGCACCTCTGTTCCACCACCCTCACCCTCCCTGAGCCCACTGTGTTCCAACCGCTCCACTTTCTTGGCAACTTCTGATGCAATGGCAGTGGCACTGGTGGTCCCTGGATGGAAGAGGAGGTCCCACAAATCCTGGCCAACTCAGCCTGGAGATGAGCAACCTCCTCCCTCAGCCCAGAGAGTTGCCTGCAGATGGGACAACACCGCATCCTCCAGAACGTCTCCCAGAAGACTGCTGCTCCACAGCCACTGCACTGCACCACTCCAATCATGTCTTATTTCTGGCCCCTTAACTGTTTGCAATCCTTACTCTTTCCTCTGTTTTTTTTCTCTCTCCTTACTTTCTGCCTGTGTGCCCTTTAAGCTCCTGATTGTCCTGTTTTGAGACAAGAATATCCTGTATTTCTCAGTAGACCCCTTACTTGCTCAGAGGCAGACCTCCAGCAGCTAGTGGGGGCCAGAGAGCTACTCTTGCCCTTCTAGGATGGTGGGTCTTTGGTGGTTCTGTGATCACTCACTTCCTGCTCCCAAACAGGAAGTTCCTGTTGTCAGTCAAATCCTGTGCCTATAAAATAGAACTAGCTTTGGGTGGGGGCTGAGGGAGGAAGGAGGGCAATATAGTCCCAGCAGAGAAGTCCAGTCACACAGCAGTCCTTTCTCCTGGTGTCTTCTGCCAAGCTATTTGCTGTTTATGCCTTTGTTCTTTTAAGAACAGTCAATTAACAGCCAATCAGCGCAGAGGTGGCTAGTGGAAAGTGATCAGTCAAAGCAGTCTGCTCTTCTATGTGGAAAGTAACAGCAAATTAGTGCATATCCGCCTAGAGCAACTGCTAATGGCAAATGGAGGTGATCAGGTAAGGCAGTCTGGATGTAGAAACAAAGCGCAGGATGATAAACAAGCATTTGTCAATGTCGAATGTTTGCTTGCTGGCATTGGCATTGGTAGTGTAGAGTTAGAGAGCTGCATAATAGGAATGGCAGTAGTATTGAACTGAAGCTAACCCACCACCACCCTGCAGAGACTGACAAGCATTGGGGTATGCCTTTGGGTCATCAGGCATAACGGCCACGCCATTTCACCACACCCTACCCTGTAGACACCGACAAGTGTCACGGTATGTCTTGGGGTCTTTGGCCTTTATGCTCACCCCACTCCATCAGGAAATAAAGTGAGATGGGTGCTGTATAGGAGAATGGGGGTGAACTCTGGGGCCGAAGAGTCCAAGGCACACCTCAATGCCTCTCACTGGCTGCAGGGTGTGGAATGGTATGAGGATTACAGGCGAGAATCCCAAGTCACACCCCTGATGCCTGTCAGTCTCTACAGGGTGGGGCGTTATGGTCGGAAACCCTAATGCCACAGGCGTTAGATTGGCATTTTACTCCAAATTTTCAACATGGGTTTTGTGACTCTACCTTAGGAACAGTGGCAATATCAGTTTGTTAGCTAAGCTGATTTTGCACAGTGACTACGCCATTTTGAACAGGATGTGAAAATGACAGCTGTACTGTTCATGGGGAGGTGCAAAAATGGCAATGTTGAAAATATGCAGTGAAAATATTAAAAAACCGTGAAGTCACGAGAGCGTGAGAAACTGCAACACAAACCCGTAATGCAATTAGTTTGGGGATTTTCACAGTAGATTGTCAACACAGGCATTTTGGAACCTCTGCTCATGAGCAGTGTTACTGTGATTTTCTTAATCTGTCCCGAACAGTGATTTCCCACAGCGACCACGCATTTCTCCGCTGGAAGTACGAAAACACATTTCAGCCATAGTGTGAAAAATGACAGCTGTACTGTTCACAAGAAAGTGTGGAAAAATGGCAGTGGTAAAAATTTGGACTGAAAATATTAGAAATGCATGAACTTACGAGGGTGCGTGAAAACTGCGCAATGGTCACTCGTAACACAGTCATTTTATGGACTTTTTTCACCAAATTTTTAACATAGTCATTTTAACACCCCTGCTCATGAACCGAGTCACTGTGATTTTCTTACTCTGTCTCGAACATTGATTTCGCACACCGACTGCGCCATTGTACGCTACATGCAAGGAAACACATCTTGGGCAAGATGTGAAAAATGACAGCTGTACTGCTCATAAGGAGGTGTGGTAAAATGGTAATGTTGAAAATATGGAATGAAAATATTGAAAATTCACAAACTTATGAGCATGTGTAGGAACAGGCGCCAGCATGCTCATAAAACATTCATTTTAGAATTTTTCACCAAATTTTCAACATAGGGTTTTGGGAGCCTACCTCATGAACTGTGACACTATCATTTCGTAAATCAGTCCGAAAGGTGGTTCTGCTCAGTGACCAGCGAAGTCACTTTTCGGGGTTGATTAACAAAATGACAGTGCTAGAATTCATGAGGTGGGGTCCCAAAAACCCCATGTTGAAAATTTGGTGAAAAAATTCCCAAAAATGCCTGAGATATGCATCAAAGTTGAAAAAAAAAACCTTTTTATTCCATTATACAGCTTACTGGCATTTCCTCACTTCGTGGTCAGCTTTGAAGAATGCAGACGTGTTCTCGGTCCACCAAGATCGCCACGCTGGACTCCTTGAGGTAAGTATGGGTGAGGTGGGGAGGTAGGGTACAGAGGGTGGGCGCAGGTGGGGAGGGGTCAGATAGTCAGCAAGGGAACATTTTTCTTGCAGGTTAATTTTTTTCATAGACAACGTAGAACTTGTGCTATGCTGGGGTGGGCTCCCAGCATAGCAGCTGAAAACTGTTTGGGAGGACAGTCGAGCCAATGGGAGATGGGGCACCCTGTTGGCCATACGGACTGTTGCCATGCTGGGGTGGGCCCAGCGTGGCACCCGTAGTCTGTTGGGGGGAACAGTGGAGCCGATGGGGATTAGGCACCCCCATCGGCTTTATGGACCGTTGCCACGCTGGGCTCCCAGCTTGGCACCTGGAACTCTGTTGGGGAGGGAGAGCGCAGCAGAGCCGATGGAGGATTGGGCACCCCCATCGGCCATACAATGTGTGTGTGTGTGGGGGGAGCGCATGTGTACGCAATATGCTAATCAGCACTATCTTATCGCTGCTCACTGAAGCGGAGCTCTCCCTTTCAACTGTATGACACTGCATTTTTAACTGCTGTCATAAACAGCTGCAGAATTCATTGGTGAACTGTGCCGTGCCTGCAAACACACTGACTGAATTGAAGACAAGTTGACACACTTACAAAAACTCAGATGATGGCACTATGTTTCTTGCACGTGCGTGATTTTAAATGGGCTGCATTATGCATTTAAATGGAATTTTTACAATTGGACAGATAGGAAAACAATCAGGACATTAAGAAACTATGCATTTAACCAAGCTATGCGTAAAATAGGTTTGCGTTTAAGTGGGCTCAACTGTACCACCTCCTCTGATAGCTCATTCCAAGTGGTCACCACCCTTTCCATATAGAAATGTTTCCTTACATCACTTCTGAATCCTGCCCCCTCCATTTTAGGCTGTGTCCCCTAGTGTTGTTGTTTTCACTAGTTTTAAAGAGACCCTTCTTTTTCACTCTGTGAATTCCCTTCATGTACTTGAAGGTCTCCATCATATCACCCTTCTGCCTCCTCTTCTCCAGGGAGTACATCCTCAGGGCTCCCAGTCTCTCCTAATAGGACCTATCCTGTATCCTCTCTATCATCTTGGTTGATCTCTGGTGGACCTCTTCCAGCATGATGATGTCCTTTTAAGATATGGATGCTAGTACCTCATGCCATATAAATGTGGTCTGCCAATCACCTGTACTGTGGTAAAATGACCTGACTCTGCCTGCTTCAGCATCCCTTGCAATACACCCCAGCATCCTGTTAGCCTTCGCTACTGCCTTCTTACACTGGGAGGTGTGCTTCAGGTCACTTGTAATCACCATTCCTAGATCCTTTTCCTCTTCAGAAGCATTTATCTGAGCCTCTCCTATGTGATACTCTGCCCAAGTGTTCTTAGTCCCTATATACATCACTTTGCACTTTTTGGCATTGAAATCTAGTTGCCAGATTCCTGACCATGGTGTTCAGTACCCTAGCCTCACTCCTGCCATGGACTGGTAGCACCTCTGAGAAGGTTACTGTGCTTGCTACCCGTCTGAGGCCCCTCCCCAACTCCACAAATTCATTCTGCACTGCACTGATCCCATGCCTAGCTAGGTCATTTGTCCCAAGGTGGACAATGATATCTAGTTCTCTCTCCTGTGATGCTGCTTCTACAATTGTGAGGATTCGCTTCTTGTCCCTCCAAGCCATGGCACCAGGCAGGCAGCTTACTTCCTTCTCTCCCTTCCCCAGTTCTACCCCCCTAACAATTGAGTCCCCTATCAGTAGCTGTTTCCTTCCCCTGTGGTGTCCCTTGCCACCCTTTTGTGGGTCTCCCTTGTGGATGTCCTCAGCATTCTTCTGGTCTCCACTGAGGGTGCCATCATAGAGGAACCTTGCTCTGCCAGAATGGCATCTGATTTGTATAGAGCTACAACTGGGGGGCTTCGCCTCTGGTCCACCACCCGCACCCTCCCAGAACCCACTGTGGTCCTACTGCTCTTCATACTCCGAAACCTCTGACTCAGTGGTTGTGGCAGTGGTGCTCTTTGGGAGGGGGAGGCCTCCTTAGTCCTTGCTAGTTCAGCCTGGAGGTGGGCAACCTCCTCTCTCAGAGCTGACAGTTGCCTACAAATAGGACAGCAACGCAGTTTCCAGAATGTTTCCCGGAAAACTGCTGCCCCACAGCCAGTGCATTGCACCACTCCCCACATGTCCCGCTCCCTTATTATATACAATATGTAAATATATATGTATTATTATTTGTTTTGTGTACCTACTCTTTATGCACGTTGCAGGGTTATTAGGAATATGACAGTTCTGCCTCAAGACCTGTTGAGGAAGTGATGTCAGAACTGTGGCTATAAAGGAAATGCCACGCCTGGGTGGGTGGGTAGTGCACAGCCACTGGTGACTGTTAGAAACAATCAAATACACAACTGCTCCACCACCCTGGTGAGTACTGTCCTTTATAGTAATACAACTAACACCACAATTTACTAGACCACGGCTCCAACATAAACCACTCTACTGAGTCCAGGGATAAAAATGAACTCACTCTTCAGCCAGCAGGACACTTAAAATGTTAACAAAAATATCCTTCCAAATTCTAGGTCTCAACCCGCACTCAAGCAGATTCAGTTGTATCTCACTCACTCTGGTTATAAAATTACTACCCTTTTAAAGGAATCCTGCAATTCTCTGCTTAATGCCAACAAGGAAAAATAAAAATAAAACTTTTTGTATAAAGTGTAACTCCTTCTTACCCAGTGCTCTGCAGTATTATGCCTTAATCAGGTTTCAGGTCCTAAATGGAGTTGCAGTTTGTTCTTTGCAGTACGTTTCTGAGCTTCCAACAGACACTTTAAAGTCAGTGTGACTAAACTGTGATTAAACTGTTGTAATATAATAATCATGTACAGTAAGAAAATAAAACAATATTCTGGACAATAATAACTGGTCAGCAATTTTTCAATGGGCTGAGCCAGTTATAATTTTCATATAACCCGCAGGTTATGACAGCGATCTACGCTTGAGGTCAGTCAACAACAACCATGCCGTGATTGGTTGTTAATGTCCTGTTGGGCATGCTTCCACTAGTTAGCAAACATGGCGCTCCTTATCCAAGATAGCAAAGAGCCGAAGGACTGGAAAGTCCTCGCTGCGTTTTTAAAATAAAATAAAGTAACAGTCATGTCAACTACATTGCAAAAATATCTGGTTGATCCCACTATTCAAAAGCTCTGAGAGGACAACTGCCATGAACAATGGCTCGACCTCACTCCTTGAGGTAAGAAGATTGCGATCGCATTTACAACACAGAAATCTGCCCAAAGTAAAAAAAAAAAATAAAACAGTAACTCTAAAAAAGAAAACTACAAGAAAAAAAAGAGGAATGGGAAGTCAGTCAGGGTGTATGTGTGTGTGAGTGTGTGTGTGTGTGTGTGTTTGTGTGTGTGTGTGTGTGTTTGTCAGATTCAGACACAGGGCTGGAAAAAATTGCTGCCCAGCAATTATAAATAATAAACTATGGGGAAGTGTGCTTTAATTCGAAATTAATGGTTGCCCTCAGTGTGGGATGCTTTAATAAACCCATTGGGCGTCACCCTCAGTGTTAATGTAGCATCACACACCTTAGGCAACCATTAATTTCTCTTTAAGCAAACTTCCCCATGCATTATTTAATGTCTGACATCCCACAGAATAATAATAATCACATACAGTAAGTAAGTAAAATAATATATTGGACTATAATGGCTGACTCCCCACAAAATAATACTCACCTACAGTAAGTAAATAATATATTGGGCCTTGCAGTCCCACAGAATAATCATGTACAGTAAGTAAATAAAATAACATAATGGTCCATAACGGCTGATTCCCCACAGAATAATAATCACCTACAGTAAGTAAATAAAATAATATATTGGACCATAAGGGCTGATTCCACCCCCCCAGAATAATAATCATATTATAAGCCATCTCATAGAATGTCTGATGTACTCAAATAAATGTATTTAAATACATACATACATAATTAATTAAAAGCTGGTTTTAAGAAATTTATCATAAATGCAAAATCTAAATTTTGTCATTGACATTACCGAACTATCTGTATATTGTATTTTTTTGTATTTTAATATTTTGTAATATAAGCTGCATCTGTTTTGTAAGTTGTTTCTCCCTACATTTCCCTTCCCCTGTGTCACACCTGGAAATGAGCCTCGGCGCAGTGTGCCTCTTCCAGTTAACACATTTTAAAAAAATTCCATGGGATTAGAACAAGATACTGTAGCTACTAATAAAACAAGCATTTGTCAATGCCGAATGTTGATTGCTTTGGTCCGTTGAACTCGCTCATTGCCCCTCTGTCACTCGTTCATTCTGTTTCTCCCGGTGCTGCAGGCTGCTGTTTTGTACTGGGCTCCTGCCTGTGTTGGCACCCTTTTCTGTCCACAAAGAAATCCACAGCTGTTCTGACAGAGCTCCACTGAGGTGGCTCACTCCCCTCTCACTCGCTCATTCTGTTTCTCCTGTGCTGCAGGCTGCCCTTTGTACTGGGCTCCTGCCTGTTGGCACCCTTTTCTGTCCACAAAGAAATCCACAGCTGTTCTGACAGAGCTCCACTGAGGTAGCTCACTCCCCCTCTCTCACTCACTCATTCTGTTTCTCCTGGCGCTGCAGGCTGCCCTTTTGTACTGGGTTCCTGCCTGCATTGGTGGCTTTTTCTACCCACAAAGAAATCTGCAGCAGTCCTGACACAGCTCCGTTGAGCTCGCTCAGTCCCTCTCTCTCACTCGCTTGTTTTGTTTCTCCCTCTGCTGCAGGCTGTCCTTTTGTACTGGGCCCCTGCGTTCATTGCTGCCTTTTTCTGCCCACAAAGGGCAATAAGTTTTCTAGGCATTCGTGTTGTTTGTATATTTGTGGTGTTTGTATTTTATACATTCAATATGGAATTTATTTGTATGAAATTAGATAGGAATTTATGCAGGTCTGTCTTGTAAACTGGATTATGTCCAAATGACATGTATTACCTGTATAAAATAATTTTACCTACCTACCTACAAAGAAATGCAGCAGTCCCAACACAGCTCCAGTTGAGCTCATTCCTCCCTCCCTCACTTGCTTCGTTCTGTGTCTCCCACTGCTGCAGGTTGCCTTTTGTACTGGGCTCCTGCTTGCATTGGAGGCTTTTCTGCCACAAAGAAATCTACAGCAGTCCCGACACAGCTCCATTGAGCTTGCTCACTCCCCTCTCTCTCATCCCTCGTTCCATTTCTGCCAGCCCGATGCAGGCTGGCCTTTTTACTGGGCTCCTGCCTGTGTTGCCACCTTTTATGCCCACAAAGAAATCAGCAGCAGTCATGATAGAGCTCTGTTGAAATCGCCTCTCCCCTCTCACTCCTCTCTGTTTCTCCCAGTGCTGCAGGCTGCCCTTTTGTACTGGGCTCCTGCCTCTGTTGGCTACCTTTTTCTGCCCACAAAGAAATCTGCAGCAGTCACGACAGAGCCTCATTGAGCTCACTCACCCATCCCCCTCTCATTCCATTTCCTCCCACTGCTGCAGGCTGCCCCTTTTGTACTGGGCCCCTACGTGCATTGCTGCCTTTTCTGCCCACAAAGAAATCACGGCAGTCCTAACACAGCTCCATTGAGCTCGCTCACTCACCCTCTCTCACCGCTCTATTCCGCTTTTTGCCAGCGCCAGGCTGGCCTTTGTACCGGGTTCCCGCCTGCATTGCCACCTTTTCCTGCCCACAAAGAAATCTGCAGCAGTCATGATAGAGCTCTGTTGAACCCGTCACTCTCCCTCTCTCATTTACTCGTTGTGTTTCTCCCGTGCTGCAGGCTGCCATTTTGTACTAGGCTCCTGCCATTGGCTCCTTTTTTGCCACAAGAAATCCACAGCAGTCCCGAGCAGTGCTCCGTTGAGGTCGTTCACTCCCTGTCTCTCATGCTCATTCTATTTCTCCTGGCACTGCAGGCTGCCCTTTGTACTGAGTTCCTGCCTCTGTTGGCACCTTTTCTGCCCACAAAGAAATCTGCAGCAGTCCTGACAGGCTCCATTGACCTCACTCACTCCCCTTCTCGCCCGCTCACTCCATTTCTGCTGGCACTGCAGGCTGCTCTTTGTAAGGGCACCTGCCTGCATTGCTGCCATTTTCTGTCCACAAAGAAATCTGCAGCAGTCACGCTAGAGCTGCGTTGAGCTTGCGCTCCTCCCCTCACTCAGTCGCTCATTCTGTTTTCTCCCGCGCTGCAGGCTGCCCTTTTGTATTGGGCCCCTGCATGCACTGTTGCCATTTTCTGACCACAAAGAAATCTGCAGCAGTCACGCTAAACTGCGTTGAGCTCATTCCTCCCCTCCCCACTCGGCTGCTTTGTGTCTCCCAGCGCTGCAGGCTGCCCTTTTGTACTGGGCTGTTGCCTGCATTGGTGTCTTTTCCTGCCCACAAAGAAATCCGCAGCAGTCCCAACAGAGCTCAGTTGAGCTCTGGTTCTCCCCCAACTCGCTCGATCTTAATCTGTCCCAAACACTGTTTTCCGACAGCGACTGTGGTGTTCTGCACTGGGCGAAGACACATTCAGCCAGAATGTGAAAAATGACAGCTGTACTGTTCATAGAGGTGTGGAAAAATGGCAGTGTTGAAAATGTGGCATGAAAATATTACTGATTTGCGAGTTACAAGGGTGCATGGAAACTGCACAACATACGCTGGTAACACAGTCATTTTATGGAGTTTATCACAAAATTTTCAACACAGGCATTTTAGGACATCTGCTCATGAACAGTGTCAATGTGATTTTCTTAATGTGTCCGAACACTGATTTCCATGGCGACCATGCTATTGTGTGCCAGAAGAGCGAAACACATTTTGGCCAGGATGTGAAAAAAGACAGCTACACTGTTCATAAGGAGTTGTGGAAAAATGGTAATGTTGAAATTCTAGAGTGATAATATTGGAAAGTTGCGAAGGTGTGGCGTGCATGGAAGCTTCTTGCCTTTTACGCTCATAACACCTCATTTTATGGACTTTCATCACCAAATTTTAAATATAGGCATTTTAGGACCCTGCTAATGAACAATGTCACTGTCATTTTCATAATGTGTCCCAAACATGAATTTCCCACAGAGACCATGCTATTCTGTGCCAGAACTGCGAAAACACATTTCAGCCAGGATGTGAAAATTACAGCTGTACTTTTCATAATGAGGTGCAGAACAATGGCAATGTTGAAAATCTGGAATGAAAATATTATAAATTCATGAACTTACTTAATGTGTCCTGAACACTGATTTCCACTGCGACTGCGATTGTAGCGCGGAAGAGTGAAAACACATTTCAGCTAGGATGTGAAAAATGATAGCTGCACTGTTCATAAGAGGTGTGAAAAAATGGCAATAGTGAAAATATTGCAAAGTTGCGAAGGTACAAGTGTGCGTGCAAACTACTTAGCACACTTTCGTAAAACAGTCATTTTTGGATTTTTCCACCAAATTTGCAACATAGGCTTTTGAGATCCCACCTCATGAACACGGCACTGTCGTGTCGTTAATCGGTCCCAAAGGTGATTCCGGCGCGGTGACCGCAAAATCACCTTAAAGCGGCTAACGCCAGCGACAGCCAGAATTCATGAGGAGGGGTCCAAAACCCATGTTGAAAATTGGTGCCAAAATTAAAAAAATGCCTGAGATATGCATCAAAGTTGAAAAACCCTGTTTATTCCGTAGAATACAGCTTACCGGCATTTTCTCAGTTTAGGTCGGCTTTGAAGAGTGTAGACATGTTCCCGGTCCACCAAGATCATCACGCTGGACTCCGGAGGTAAGTATGGGGTGAGGAGGGTGAGGAGGCAGGGTGCGCAGTGGGTAGGCATGGGTTGTGGGAGGGGGCAGAGAGACCACGAGGGACCGTTTTTTTTGACAGGGTAAAAAAAATCTCAGGACCATTTTTTTAACAAGAACATGTGGCACACTGGGTGGGCTCCCAGTGTGCAATGGACTCTTTTTGGGGGCGGCTTGTAGCCAACGGATTGGGCACCCCGTCCGGCACAAAACAAAAGCAGGCGGGAGACATTATGCGATAGGGGATTGGGCACCCCATCGCACACAACAAAAGTGGGGTGTTACATAATTCGACGGGGAGCGGGCTCCCCCATCAGCAACATCACTCGGGTACTGAAGCCGACAGGGATTGGGGCCCCAGTCGGCAAACAAACACGGTGGGGGGCGCATGCTGCTGTGAGGGGGATTGGGTACCCCCTCGGCATGGGGGTGCTTAATATTGTTTGTGAAGATGGCGGCAAGCCACCGCCATGTTCTGCAGTAATATCACTGTTACAAGTGTTCCGCTTAGCAATGACGGGTCACTCCCTCATTGCAGCAGAACGGCTTACGCTGCAATGACAAGGCAGTCTCCTGATTGCAGCAGCTGAAACCTTACAAGGTTGTGGCATGCTGGCTGAACTAGTGTCAGCAGCAGCGTGAAACGGCATTGGGGAAAGCGGGCCAAGCCTTTAAAGGCTGTGGGGGCATTGACCACCACAGTGCCGTGCCTTCACAACCTGCTTCTGGTAAGCTGCCGCAATATGTTTCTTGCACATGTGCGCAATCAACATAATAATTGAAAACCACCAGTGAAATAAAATTATGTTTCAATGCTGTTTCATGAGTAGCTACTAAGACAGATAAAACAACATGTTTAATTCTGTCAATTTATTTACCCTTCCATGGTATACAGTGGTATATTGGGTCATAAATCTGACCCATAATTTGAGGTAATTCATGAGACCACCCCAGTCATATGTACTATTCTCCAGGAGGTCTGCCAAGAAGAAGGTACCATTTCATGCAGTTTGCTTATCTACAACAGATGCACATGGGCGTGAAGGCTATATTCAAGTCACTTACCAAGGCGTGCTAAAGTTGTACAGCAAACATGACTGTTTACACTCTGTTAAAAATTACCTTTCTTCATTGGACTTTGACCAAATTGTGACAAAAAACAACAGCTCATGCTTTCTCGTGGATTTACTTTTTGTTGACTAGTACTGTAACACAGTTTTTTATACTTGAAATGTAAGTAGTAATTGAATATTATCAATACACTGACCAGATTATAAAATATGTCAGTTGCAGCTCTGCCTGAAGCACCCAGCATGAAGAGTTTAGGTCTGGGTACTTCAAGCCTGCAGTCAGATTTTGCATTAAATGAAGTCAACTCTTCCTTGACATCAGACTCCTTCACTGAGAACATGAAACGATTTTTAGGAAGTTCGGAAGTTAGGAGTTCAGGTTCAGCTGAGATGTCTCCTGACAGAGGGGTAGGAGGCAGGGGCAGTGCTGACTGCGGAAATTTAAAAGAACCATATTTGGAATATTCTTTTCAGATACAGATTGTCAAGCTTCATACTAATTACAGTATAACTATATATATACCTGACATGAGATGTCTGTAGCTTTGAATTCTTTTTTTTTATTTTCATATAAGTTTTCCTCCTGGCTCCCGATCTGCCCCCGATATCCCCCCAAGCCCTATCACCAACCTTCTCAGGAATTTTTTTGTTTATCCTTTTCTTCCCCACTGGCCCAGGCAGCCTTCATTCCATGCCAGCCACCCCCCCCATCATCCCAGCTTCCAGGATTTGCCATCACCGGAGCAGCATGGCCTGGTTGCTCATTGAATGAGGGGCCTGAGGAAGCTGCAAATCAGCTGGCCATCTGGATCCACTTTCTGTTTTTCTTTTCCCGGAGGATAGGTGTGCAGTGCCACACAAGACGGACATGTGCATGCTCCGTATGTAGAAAGTGAGTGGCTGCCACTCCTCCTCTACCTCATCAGCAGTCCCTGGTTGATGTACCCCAAGCCACTGCTGGGGCCAGGCTAGCACCAGATGCTGTGACCCACCCTCCCCAGGAGAGGAGAGCAGTTGTCTGGATGCTCTATCCTTTCCCTCCCTAGTCAGCCCTAGTGACCCAGGTCTGTGCCTGAACCGTGTCCCTGGGGTGGCGACAACCTTCTCAGGGACTTACAGGTCATCCACAAAGTTCTCTGGAAAGCTAGTTATCCAAGTACTGTTCTCTGTGCCATTCTGAGATGTTTTTGTGCCCATTTATCTAGACTTGGACTTTATGCTAGTTTTACAGCTTTTGTTTGCTTTTTACATGTTCTAATCTGTATCTCCTGTTGGAGATTGCTTTATTTTGCAGCACATTGCACTTCTGAAATTCTCCCATAAAATTTTATTTTCTGTACTTTTAGGAATACTTTTGGGTGGTTTGTGGGAGGAGGAGTGTTTGTTTTTGGGATGTGGTGTTCTAGTGGGTGGGAATTTGTATTACAAGAGTGAGGGGGCAATTGTTTTTGGGTGATGTATTGGATGTGTATGTCTAGTACATATGAGGGGAATTTCTGTTAGTGGGATAACTTAATTTCAAGGGTTTTGTTTTGAGTAAGTGGTTGGGGGGTGGTTGTGATAGTGAGATGTGTTCTTTTTGCATTTCCAGAATTCCAGAGGGGACTTGAATAGCCAGGCAAGACGTGTTGCTGTCGTGGCCCTGCTAGAATTAATTACACTGCCACTTGGCTTCGCGACCTTCATCCCTTTACTGACCTCCCGGCTTCTGTGACCGCAGCATGACACTGTAGGGAGGTCGGAATTACTAGGAGGCAACGGATCTGCAGGGAGTCGAGGGCAGTTGAGGAGGGGTGGTGAGCTGCATTGAGGTTGTCTGGTCCAGGAGATGCCCTGGGTGTAAACGGAGCCAATGGAGAGGCCAGAAGTGTTTGGTCTCTGTACCCAGGGTTCCCACTGGACCAAGTGGGCAGGCAGCTAGAGGTCCAGATGCATCTTCTCATCCTCTTCAGGTGGTGCTTTGCAATGCCAGGTCAATAAGGAACAAGACCTCTATTTTTGTGGACTTGATTTCTGCTGTTGACCTGGCTTGCATAATGGAGACCTGGCTTGGTGATAATGCTGGTCCAGTTCTTGCAGTCACTGTCCCTACTGGGTACTCTGTAGTGCACTGCCCAAGGAAGGATCACAGGGGAGGGGATGTGGCCATTGTTTTTTGAGCCAGCCTGGGCTTCACGGTGCTCCCAGTTGGTGACACCCAATCTTCTGAGTACATTGCTGTGCATGGGGTGCAGGTGCAGTTGCAGGATGCTTCTCATTTACTGCCCTCCTGGGGTGGGGGAGATTTCCTAAAGGAGATGGCGGACTTATTTGTCGACCAGGCTTTGAGTCCCCAGGTGTTTAATCCTGGGGACTTCAATGCCTGGATCGACGATGAATCCTCACATTTCAGTTACAACCTCCTCCTGTTGATGTAGTCACTGGGCCTGTCACAAGCAGTTGCTTCTGCAACCCACCAGCATAGCCACACACTCAATCTGGTGTTCCAGCTGGGTCTTGAAGTCGATAACCTCAAGATTGATCAGGCCGTTTGGTCTCACCACTGTACTGTGGAGTTCACGTCTGGGGCCCCCCCAGTAGTCCCCCCAATGGAGATGGTCAGCTTCTGCCCTTTAAGGGGCATGCGCCCAGAGGGACAGCTGGTGCTAGCTGACTTATCTCTGATTGACATGGCATGTGCGATGGGTTTTGGAGAGATAGTGGCCACTTGTAACAGGGTGGTTTCTGAAGCTCTGGATGGTCTTGCATCAATTCATATATGACCCAGATCTCACTTGAGGTCCCCCTGGTTTGATGGGGACCTCAAGGTGAAGAAGATCAAGGGTTGGAGGTTGAAGTGTTGCTGGCGGAAGGCACGGCTAGAGGCCGATAGGTTGGCCCTACGTGCCCACTATGTGGAGTACCAGGGGGCACTTTCCTGTAAGAAGGCAGAATTCCTGTCCAGGGAAATTGCCGCAGAGAAAAACAGACGATCTCAGCTATTTTGAACTGTAGACAGGCTTCTGCACCCTGCCTGTTTGCAGCCGAGAAAAGTATTGTCATCCACCGTGTGTAAGGAGTTTGCTCTGTTTTTCTCTGACAGAGAGTTGGCCATCCAGTCGGGGATCCCACCAGGGAGGCATTCGCCTCACAGTGGTTGAGCTGAGGGTCTCGGAGGCACTCCGCCTATCTGGGAAGAGTTTAGGCCAGTGGAGGTGTCTGAACTGATTAGGGTGATCTTAGAGCTGAAGCACACTTCTTGAGAACTGGACCCAGCCCTGACGTGTTTCTTAATGGGATGTGTCGAGGCTGTTGGCCCGGTGTTTGCCAGAATTGCCAGGTGCTCTATGGTGGAAGGGGTTCTCCCTGCAGCATTGAAAGAAGTGCTGGTGAGGCCCCACCTTAAGAAATCTTCCCTTGACTCTGACAATTTGGTGAATGACCATCCTATCTCCAACCTGCCCTTCTTGGACAAGGTTGTTGAGAAGTTAGTGGCACATCAGCGCGAGGATCGCCTGGTGTCCTCGGACATCTATAAGCCATTTCAGTCAGGTTCTCAGGCTAGACACAGCACAGAAACAGCTCTAGTGAGGGTGCATAATGATCTGCTCAGGGCTAGGGATAGAGGAGACAAGTCAGTTCTTGTCCTCCTTAATCTCCTCAGCATCTGACACTGTGGACCTCACTGTGCTTCTCGATCGGCTCTTTGAGTTTTGTGGACTTGCTGGTACTGTCACCAGGTGGTTTGATCCTATCTCTCAGACAGGGTGCAGCAGGTAGTGATGGGAATTTCTCCTCCTCCCCAATACCCCTGTCTTGTGGAGTGCTGCAAGCCTTGATCTTGTTGCCGATGCTGTTTGCAGTGTAAATGCTGCCCTTGAGTGAGATCATTCAACAGTACAGCGTGAGTTTCACCATTATGCAGATGATACCCAGCTGTACTTGTATTTTGCCCATACATGTGATAATGTCAAACTGTGCAAGAGGGAGGTTTTATGGGTTAGAGGAGATTGGCCTTTAGGAGGAGAATGCGTAACGCACTACGCTGCATAAGTAACAGGAAATATATATATATGGAAGCTGTATATGCTATGTCACAAGAATTCATTGTAGCAAACTAATGGAAAAAATATATGCGGCTTTCTACATAAATAACAGTTTATCAGATTATGCATTAAATCAACAGCACATAATTTACCACCATAAGTCATATTCTCTGAACTGGCTGACAGAAGTGTAAATAACCTATTTATTTTTGACAACATAAATCCATGCCTATAATCAGTCCACTCTCCAAAAATAAACATTGATGAAGCAGGCATAACAAAATACAAAGAAATGGATGTTTGTTTGTTTTTTTTTTTTTGTAAAGTGGGAGTTACCGCTTCATACATTGACTGTCAGACTACAGTACAAATTATTTTATTTATTTTGTGCCACGGCAAATGTCACTCGCTAAATGGCGCTAACGCTCCACAGATAGAATAGCCACCAAATCAAGTTATAGGGAAAGCTTGGCATTCAAGAGAAAGGGACGAAAGAGAGAGAAATACTGGGATGCCAGATGGTGAAACGGATGGCTATGTAAATCGGAGGTTTGCTTTCCGCAAGGGGGATCGGGAGTGTAGTTAAAACAGGACTCTCCCGGCAAACGGAGAGATCACATGTATGATTTTGCGCCAGGAATATCAGGAGTGGTTAACGTGCTCAACAACTGCCTGGTTAAAATCAATGACTGGATGGCTTCCAGCTGGCTGAGACTTAACCCGGCCAACACAGAGGTACTGGTAATTGAGCCTGGTTGGGGATGTGATGGGCTGCCTCCTAGGGCTGACTCAGGGCTTTTCCTGGGTTTCGTGCCACTGGTGGCTGCCCCAAGGGTGTGAAATCAGGGAGTGATCCTTGATCACGGATTGACTTTTGAAGATCAGGTGTGATCTGTTGTCAGTAGCAGTATTTATTATCTGCGGAACATGGCCCGGATTAAGACCCTCATTCCATCTGATGACCTGCCGACACTAGTGCATGCTTTTGTGACCTCCAGACTGGATTACTGCAACTCTCTATACTTCGGGGTCAGGGGAGGGACCCTCCACAGACTTCAGCTAGTGCAGAGCGTGGTGGCCTGGTTGCTGATGGGCCTTTCAAGGTCCAATCATGTGACTCCGGTCCTGCGGGTCTGCATTGGATGCCAGTGAGGTGGAGGGTCCTTTTCAAGGCGGGTCTTCTCACCTTCAAGACCCTATATGGATTGGGCCCTGGTTACCTGTCAAAACTCCTGACACTGGTGACCTCTGCTCATTCCCTCTGCTCCTCTTCAAGGGGCTTCCTGGATGGTCCCAGGGTTCAGCTCAAGACCCCAGGAGATTGTACATTTAGTATCTCTGGGCCAACTCTGTGGAATTTGCTACCACCTTCTGTCCAGGAGGTTCCATCAGTTGAGGTATTCAAATGGAGGCTGAAGGCCCACCTCTTTGTCCTGGCTTTTCCATTTTTTTGAGTACATCCTGTGCTAGTCCCTGCTGCGATAGTCTGAATCCCTTTTTAAGTAAAAGGGAAAATATCTGTGGATCCCGGAAATGGGGGAGAACAAAATCTTAATTTGAGTACCTAGGCCCCGATTCTAGAAGGGTGGCACAAGTCGCCGTCAAACACAACTTGTGCCACCCGCAACTGCAACATTGATCCTGCGCCCTATTCTAGAAGGGGCAGGGTCATCGCGGCTAAGTCCTATGACTTGCGACATGTGGCCAGGTACGCCGAACTGTGGGCGCACCTGGCGAGCATGTTGCAAGCTGCAACAGCAGTGGGCGCGCAGTCCACCTCACCCGCGTGACCTGAGTTGCCTGCCGCATATTCGACATATACCCAGGCAGCCCTGGTAGTCTAGTGCCCCCACCCATCATTGTTAAATCAATAAACATCCCTCCATTACCCTGGTAGACTATTGCCACCCCGGCATGGTACTATACAATATAGCACCACGTCCCTGGTAGTCTAGTGGCCCCCCCAATCCATATGAAATAATTATAGATCCCTATATCCCTGGTCATCTAGCAGCACCCCCTGATCCGTATGAAATAAATATAGATCCCTACATCCCTGGTAGTCTAGCGCCCCCCCCCGATCTGTATTAAAAATATAGATCCCTATATCCCTGGTAGTCTAGCGGCTCCCCCGATCTGTATGAAATAAATATAGATCCCTATATCCCTGGTAGTCTAGCTGCCCCCTGAGCTGTATGAGATAATTATAGATCCCTATATCCCTGGTAGTCTAGCACCCTCCCCGATCAACATTAACTCAATCAAGTCCTCCAATACCCTGGTAGTCTAATGGCCTCATCCTCATCTCAGCACCCCACCCATCCCCAGCCGTGATGGCAGAGCCCACCTCTCACCCCTACGGCCAGCTGCGACTGAGTTCAGTATCAGTGTACTGTAAAGACATGCTCAGATACTGATATTTGAGTGCATCTTTCAGTATGCACTGATACTGACTCACTCGGCAGCTGGCCGTGGTGGTGAGAGGCTGTGCCACCCGCCGCTGGGGACGGGGGGTGCTGGGTGGGCTGGCATGGCTGGGTGGGGGGTGGGGCCACTAGACTCACCAGGGTACTGGAGGATTTTACTGAGTTAATATTGATCTGGGGTCTTAGACTACCAGGGATATAGGGATCTATATTTATTTCATAAGGATCGTGGCTGCTAGACTACCAGGAACATAGGGATCTATAATTATTTCATACGGATCGGGGGGGTGCTAGACTACCAGGGATATGGGGTTCTTTATTTATTTATTACTGATCGGGGGGAACCACTAGACTACCAGGGCAGGCTTTTTGCCACATATGCGGCCGATGACTTGTGGTACAGGGCACGGTTGGGGGGATGGCAGCATGTTGGCATGTCTGCAGGCAGGTCTACAGGACCCCAAGGGGGGCGTCCTGAGGTTACACCAGCTAAATGATGGTGTAACTTACGATGCCGGTTCTCCTTTGGGAGTTCTTGTAGAATCCCAATGTTGGGGACTTTGTGGCTGAACTTCTAGAATGGGGCGCAACTGCTGCCATAAACCCCCTAGCACCATGTCACAGGGGGTTTATGGTGCAAATGCCAGCCTAACTGCTGTCTGGCGCAAGTGGCCTGTGACATGTTGCAGGCCACTTTGTAGAATCGCGCATGTCGCAACTGCTGGCATAAGCTGCTACATGCGCCATTCTATTTGGCACAACTGCTGTTACGCGCCAGGGCATATCTCTTCTAGAATCTGGCCCATTATACAGTATAATATTACTGTCTAACCAATATGAGATTCTTGGTCATTAGAATAATTGACTTCAAAGCAGGGATGCTGATGCCAAACTAAATGATGTTATATCATTTATATCATGGAATATAGCAGGCTTCTTTCTAAATTGGCTGATAGTGATTTTCAAGACTAATTAAGTAAATTCACTGTACTCTGTTTGCAAGAAACATGATATAAGAATGAATCTGAAGTCGACCTGAATGGTTATTTAGCATATCAAATGTCAGGTTAAAGAACTGCCAGGACAGGCACATTTGCTGGGGATTGATTATCTAGGTCAAGATAGATGAAAAAATAAATGTTGAACTAATAGACAAAAAAGATAATTTTATCATTATTCTTGTTAAGATGTTCAATGTGAAACTGTGCCTTCTTAATACATATATTCCCCCAAACAATACAAAATATTACCATGAAGGGATATGGGGGAACTTGGAGAAGTGATCCATACAAGTGGGGTCTTATCTGCCTGTGAAAATACTCTTCTCTGCAGATATTTTAATACCAGAATAGGGGCCTTTGATGGTTACACTACTGCTCCTTACCATATTTGGTGCCATAAAGACATACATGCACAAACTAGAAACACAAAAGATAAAAGCATAAATAAAATGGGGTTAAAATTAATAGACATACTCAAAACGTATCACTTGGCACCAGTGAATGGGAGGGTAACTGGTGACCAGGAAGGAAGGTCATAGTCACTGCACGGAATCACCTTTCGGGACCGAGTAACGGAATGACAATGTCACTGTTCATGAGGTGGCCTCCCAAAAAGCCTATGTTGCAAATTTGGTCAAAAAAATTCAAAAAATGACTGTGTTACGAGTGTGCGTTGCACAGTTTCCATGCACACTCGTAACTTTGCCAATTTGTAATATTTTCACTCCAGATTTTCGATATTGGCATTTTTGCACACCTCCTTACCAACAGTGCAGCTGTCATTTTTCACATCCTGGTCAAAATGCGTTTTCGCACTACTGGTGCCGAATAACGCGGTTGCTGTGAGAAATCAGTGTTCGGGAAAGATTACGAAAATCACAGTGACAGCGTTCATGAGCAGAGGTCCTAATATACGTATGTTGAAAATTTGGTGACAAAAGTCCATAAAATGACTATGTTACAAGCGTGCATTGTGCAATTTCCCACGCACACTCATAACTTTGACAATTTGTAATATTTTCACTCAACATTTTCAACATTGTCAATTTTGTACACATCCTTATGAACAGTACAGTTGTCATTTTCAGATCCTGCCTGAAATGTGTTTTTGCACAAGTGGCGACTATGGCACGGTCAGCTGTTGGACATCAACGATCAGGACAGATGAAGAAAATCATAGTGACGGTGTTCATAAACAGAGGTCCCAAATGCCTACATTGAAAATTTGGTGAAATAATTTCACTAAATGACTGTGTTGTGAGTGTGCATTGCACAGTTTCTACATATGCTTGTAAATTCAAGCCTTTTAATATTTTCACTCAAGATTTTCAACACTGCCATCTCTTCCGCCTACCTATGAATGGTACAGCTGTCATTTTCACATCATGCCCAAATCATGTTTTCCCACATCTGGTGCATAATGGCGCAGTTGCTGTGAGAAATCAACGTTCAGGACAGATTAACAAAATCACAGTGCCACTATTCATAAGCATAGGTCCCAAACATTTTCATGAGGTGGGGGTCACAAAAATGCTATGTTGCAAATTTTTAGTGCAAATACCAACAAATTGCCAGAGCATTAAGGTTTCTAACCATATTGTCCCACCCTGTACAGACTGACAGGTGTCAGAGGTGTGTCTTTGCATTGCCGGCTGTCATGCTTATGCCATACCATCCCCCCCACCCTCAAGCCACTGACAGGCATCAAGGTGTGCCTTGGACTCTTTGGCACCACAGTTCACCCCATTCTTCTATGCTGCACCCATTTCAGCATATGACTTTATGAAATTGGGTGACTGTAAAGCCAAACACCCCAAGGCACACTTCAGCTCATGTCGGTGTCTGCAGGATTGGGTGAGATAAAATGCCATGAGTGTTATGGCTGAATAGGGTGAGCATAAGGCCCAAGGACCCCAAGGCACAACGTGATATTTGTCGCACTGCAGGGTAGGGTGAGCTGAAATGCCATGAACATTATGGCCGATGCTCAAAGGCACACCTCAGTGCCTGTCAGTCTCTGTAGGGTGATGTGGGGTTTGATCACTTTCATACTTCACTCCATTTCAATTATGCATCTGTTTAACTCCTGCACTACCAAAGCCAATGACAGCAAGACAACATTTGGCATTGACAAATGCTTATTAATGATGGTTGCACTTCTCTGGAATTCGATTTCATAGAAGGTGCAACTATTATATCCGGTTTTTAAACAAGCATTTGTCAATGCTGAAGTTTGTCATTGGAACTGCTGTTGGTACGCATCAATTGGCAGGACTACAGTTCCCAGCAGAAAGAACAAGACATGCCACCAAGTTCACATTCCCATTGAAATACAGTGAAGTGCATACCAGTTTCCTCAATTCGTGATCTGGCTTTGAAGAGTGAATATGTGTCTGCAGTTCAGAGAACATGAGGGCACTGGACCCCCACCATGGGTTGGGGGGACGTTATGGTTAGAAACCCTAAAGTCCCTAGCATTTGTTGGTATTTGCACTACAAATTTTCAACATGCACAGTCCACTCAGAATCTATGTGCTCAGCTGTTAACCGGTTGCAGAAAGAGGGTAGCTAACCTTCTTAACGAAACAAAATCCAAATCACACTCTGCACTGTATGCGCAATCATTACCTAGAGAGTTGTTGTGTTGCCACATTTCTTTTATTATGGTTGATATTTTGCTGCATTCAACATTCCATTCAAAGCTTGAGCCTTTTCAACTTTCCAGCATTTCAACATTACACCACAACTTCTGTCAGTGTTTCAAAACTAGAACTGACCCCAGCCCTTGACCAGGGTGTGGTCTTCCTCAGGGGTGATTAGTGTTCACTTACACCCTCCTTAAATAGCCAACTTAATTGTGAACACCTGGCAGCCCCCTGGTGTTCATATTTAAACCCATAACATTTTTGAAATTTTAAGTGGCTCTGGAGGGATTTTAACCTTTTACCCTTATAAATTCATTTTTGAACTTTTAAGCTTTTTTATCCTTTTTATCATTTAAATATCAAAAATAATTAACAAAAACATGACAAAGTTAATATGCAACATAAAGCTCTGTTTCTGGCTTTATTTTACTGGTAATTTTCTTTCTTTTATTTTAACTTTTTTACTTTTTTGCCATTAACAATCAATGAGCCAAACTATATTTTTCACTAGAATTAGTGAGATCCAATCACTTTTTTATGGTCTCAGTTTTTCTTTAGAGGACTTCTTGGAAGCTTCCAATATCATGTTCCTTCAAAAGCTGTTATTTACCACATGTGTCTTTATTTTGGTTCAAGATACAGTACTTTCTCTATTTTTCAACATGGCCTTTTGTGACCCCCACTTCATGAAAGCATTTGGGACCTCTGCTCATGAACAGTGGCACCGTGATTTTGTTAATCTGCCACAAACGTTGATTTCTCATAGCGACCGTGCCATTCTGCACCAGATGTGCAAAAACACAGTTCAGGCAGGAAACGAAAAATTAAAGCTGTACCATTCATAGGGAGGTGTGAAGAGATAGCAGTGTTGAACATCTGGAGCAAAAATATTAAATATGCTCAAACGTGCACGCATATGTGGAAACTGCACAATGCACGCTCATAACAGTCATTTAGTGGAATCATTTCACCAAAATTTCAACACAGGCATTTTGTAACCTCTGCTCATGAACTGTCACTATGATTTTCTTAATCTGTCCTGAACGTTGATTTCCCACAGTGATCGTGCCATTGTGTGCCAGATGGCGGAAACACATTTCAGGCAGGATGTGAAAAATGACAGCTGTACTGTTCATAGATGTGCAAAACTGACAATGTTGAAAATCTTGAGTGAAATATTACAAATTCTGACGTTATGAGGTGTGTGGAAACTGCAATGCATGCTTGTAACATAGTCATTTTATGGACTTTTGTCACCAAATTTTCAACATAGGCATTTTGGGATCTCTGCTCATAAACTGTGTGTATCTGTGATTTTTTAATCTCTCCCAAACACTGATTTCCCACAGCAATTGTGCTATTCTGCGCCAGAAGCACGAAAACACATTTTGGCCAGGATGTGAAAAATGACAGCTGTACTGTTCATGAGGAGGTGTAAAAATGGCAATGTTGAAAATCTGGAGTGAAAATATTACATATTAGTGACATTACAAGTGTGCGTAGAACTGCATGGCTTACACACTCATAACTTGCCAGTCATTTTGTGGAATTTTTTCACCAAATTTACAACATAGATTTTTTGGAGCCACCTCATGAACAGTAACACTGTTGTTTTGTTAATTGGTCCCAAAAGGTGATTTCACGCAGTGACCTTGAAACCACCTTTCGGGATTGAATAACCAGATGACAGTCACTGAATTCATGAGGTGGGGTCCCAAGAACCCCATGTTGAAAATTCTGTGCCAAAATTCACACAAATGGCTGAGATACGCACTAAAGTTGGAAAAAAAACAACATTTATGCCATTATACAGCTTACCGGCATTTCTTCAGTTTGCGGTTGGCTTTGAAGAGTGCAGACGTGTTCCCGTTCCACTGAAGATCACCGTGCAGCTCCGGAGGTAAATATGGGTGTGGGGGGCTGTGGGGAGGTGGGTGCACAGAGGGTGGGTGCAGGTTGGGGTGGGGCACAGCAGACTGCGAGGACTATTTTCTGGTTTACAGGTAAAAAAACATAAATCCAGTGTGGAAGGCTTTCTTTTTACAGAGACCTTGGCATGCTGGGGTGTGCTCCCAGCATGCCACCGGAGTGTTTGTTGAGGGGCTGTAGCCGACAGGACTGGGTTCCATGTTGGCACATACCAAGTGTTTGGGGAAAAGAGCCAGGAGGATTGGGCACCCCCCTCAGCACACAACAAATGGGGGAACATTATGCTGATGGGCAGTGGGCTCCCCCATCAGCAAATGAACTGGGAGGAGACATGCGAACAGGGAGATTGGGCACCCCCATCAGTTTGTTTATCTGAAATGGTGAGGTGACATACGAACAGCCTGGGCTCAGCATGTTCACACTGCTGTAAGCTACAGCAGTGTGGACATGCAACTAGGAATTTAACGATGCAGGAATGCAATATCAAAGGACTGAGCCACGCCACTATTGGTGTGGCTCCGCCCTTTGAAAATTGCCCAACCCCTACCCAACAGCTGAAAGGAGTCATTGCCAGCCTGCCAACTGATTCGCCTGCCGCTGACCTGCCTTGAAATGGAGCTCTCCACTGGGCACACCCCTGTATAGCACCTCATATAGCAATGAGTTTGTCTGCACCTGCCTGCCACACCAAACTCAAAAAGGGGATAAGAAAGAACCTAAAATATATAGGCCCATTTCATTATTGAACATAATGTGTAAAATCTTCTCCAAAATCATTCTGGAGAGATTACTTATTCAAATTAATAATTTACGGGCCTTTGGAGTTGCAGGCAGGTTTTTGTTCCAGCTACAGCACCATCGCTAACTGCTTTGTCATGAGACATATTTTTGAAAAATATGTTACCCTACGAAAATAAAAAGTGTATGCAGTTTTTGTTGATTTTAGTTCTGCATTTGATTCAATTACATGAACTACATTATGGGAAATGATGTTGGAATGGGGTTTTCAGCCAAAGTTAGTGGCAATTATTAGGGAGCTATACTCAAATACTTGGGCCTGAATTAGGTTAGGAACTGGTGGACAATATTCAGCCTGTCTTCCCACAACTAAGGGGTAAGACAGGACTGTGTCCTTGCTCAATATTGTTTTGTATTTACATAAACAAACTTTTGTTACAGTTAGAGATCTCTCAAACCAATTCCCCGAAAATGTTATCGAAAAACTGTACTGTTTTGGCCTATGCAGATGACCTAGTTCTATTTTCACTGACACAGTCTGGTCTCTCTGAGAAGTTAAGTATATTACAGACTTATGCAAATAACTTTAATTTAAGGATTAATGAAACTAAAACACAGGTAATGGTCTTTGGGGGTAAAAAGCCAAAAACAAGCTTGTATATAGAGGGGGAAAAAATGTAAAACTGTAACTTCCTATAACTATTTGGGAGTGTACCTGAATAGCAATGGTAGTTAGAACAATCATGTCAACTTACCTAAAACCAAATTAAAGCAGACTGCAAACTCTTTATTAACATTTAATCATAAATATGGAGGTAACTCCATAAAGCCAGTTATAAAAGCAGTAAAGCAAAATATCATGCCCA
Organism: Neoceratodus forsteri; assembly: GCA_016271365.2. Classification (NCBI taxonomy): domain Eukaryota; kingdom Metazoa; phylum Chordata; order Ceratodontiformes; family Ceratodontidae; genus Neoceratodus; species Neoceratodus forsteri. Next base: position 116,895,975 of record JADMNL010000024.1, on the reverse strand, counting down.
AGCCCTTTACTGCACTGAAGTTTGGGATTGTGATAATACGGGCTCACTGGAAATACCCTTAAATAAACCCTATAGATCATGCATTGATTTAAGTGCTTCAGTTCACACAACTATGGTAAGGGCAGAACTAGGACCTGAGATTAAAGGCTCTTTTTCTGGCAAAAAAAAATAACTAGTGGATAAAATTGTTACAGATAAGTACAGGTAGATTGGCTTCTCTTTGTGTGAAGGAAAAATATTTCTGGCACTCTTTGGGGATAACGAAATCCAATTGGCTGAAAAAGATCCAGGATATACTAAAAAAAGCAAAATTAGATTTCCTGGAAAATGTTCAGGAAAGAGGGATAGTAATAAGTTTAAAATACCAGAAGTCTGTCGAAGTCTGTCACCCAAAAATTAATGAATCAATACGTGGCTCAAGATTCTGATAGTATAAAACATTTAAAACTCTCAACATGGCTAAGACAAAATGATGTAGCACCTGGTTACAGATTTATTTGGACATCTTAACAGATTTTGGAAAAAGGAATTTATATACAAAATATATATTTGAGCTCTTTCCTGGAGCAGTTCTTTACGCAAGATATGACAAATTGACGTTGTCTCAAGCTACCTTTTGCCCCTGTAGGAATTCAGCAGTTGAGAATTTACACCATGTTATGTTTTGATTGTATTATGTACAAAAAATCTAGAGATAAATGGTTAACACCATTGTGGGCAAGTATATTAACGATGGATAAAGACACATTATTAAAAATCACCTTTACTACAAATGATGAGTTTACAAACAGGAAAATCGTGGGGTATCTGACAGAAGTTTGTAGGATTAGGGCCAAACATAGTGTAATATCTGAGATTTGAAATGTTATTCCTTAGAAAGACTTGTAGAAATGAAGTGTTGTTATAATAACTGTTTGTCTTTTACACTTTTTCAGTATCTTTAGAATATATCTGTATAAGCTGATTTTAACTGTATTATGTCTATTTTGCTGTATGACTATATGTGTTTGTGTTTTATTTATTTATTTTGTAAAGGTCAAATGACTGAATAATACTTTTCTTACCTACCCTTTTTAATCTATTTTAAATTGCTATATTTATACTTCAGTATTGTTATTGTATTATTTATTTATTTATGCTGTTCTCATTATGTTTTGTTTTAACTATTGTTAGGCGCCTAGAGCCTCCGGGATTGGGCACCCTACAAATAACATTGCCTTGCCTTGCCTTGCCACAACTTACCCAGAACCACAGGTGGGAGAGTGGCCAGCCCTGTCAGTCATGTATGGACATGCTGGGGGTACCAGCTTTGTCTCCGCAGACCACACATTTCCTCTTCTGGGTTTCTCCTATGAGGGTGCTGGCATGCAAAGATGAGCCATACGTGTGGGAAGGAACACACACATGCTTAACACTGAGTGACAACAACTCTACCTTCCATGTGCACCCACTGCACTTGCAACATGGCATTCACCAGAGGTTACTCAAGTAGCCAGAAGCAGCATCCCCCTTCGCTATGGGAGGAGTGCTATCCATGGGATGCTGAGTCCTCCCTCCTCCACCCTGAGAAACCCAAATCCATTCCAGAACTCAGGTCATCAGCTCCTTTCTGTTTACTCTCAATAGATTTGAAACAAAAATAGTGGTGTCAGGGATCAAGTAAATCATTTTAAGAAAACAGAAGGAGACACTACCCCTCTAATCTGAATGATTGGGTAAAAAGTCATGCCTAAACCCACTCTAGCCGGGAATCAAACCTCTGACCCATTGCTAGTAAAGTCAAAACACTGCAGCTCAGTCCCCTGAACAAACTGGCTCCAAGACAGGAGGCAGCTTGGCTTCATGAAGGAAAGGTTCTGAATGAACTGGATTCATCTAAATGCATCTTCTGCCCAGACATCCAACTTTCACTCACTTACTCTTGAATTCTCTCCTCTTCTCAGATAGCAAATATGTGTTCTCACCTGACTCAAACACTTTGCTTGCAAAGCCAGGACGATCCGGGGCACCACCTGAGGCCCCCTTTCTAAACAACAGAATAAGTAATGTTGCAACAAAGACCTTCAAAAATGTTGATAAAACTTGGAAACCCTTTTTAAGTGATAGAAACTGAGTTGACTAATAGGAATTAACTTCATTTCAATAATTACACCATAGTAAGGATACCAATGATTAGGTAGACACATTGAATTAAATATACCTTATTGTACATGAATAATAACAGGGTATGTACAGATAAGACACCATATCAAATGTTCATTTCATGTGACTATTTGTTTTCAGCAATAACTTTTTATTCATACTGCTTGACAGTGGTACAGAAATATACAGTACAACTGTGCGGTGCAGATAAGGTGAAGCAGGGGATCACACCAATAATTCAATGTCCATATTGCAGTAAAATATCTAATATTTATTCATTCATTCATTCCTTCATTCATTCAGTTTTGTTTACAATTTTGGCACAGTTTAAAATGTTTACGTGGCAAAAGTTTGAATCTCGGATATGTAAGGTTACCACACAGTCTAGATGTCAGCTCTGACTAAGCCAGGTGTGCATGTTCCTGTGATCTCATAAAGACTCCAGATCTTTTCAGTGGCAACCTTATTCAAAATTTCCCATCCAGTGAATAATTTGTGTTTAATTTATATTCTCATTGCCCAAATTAAACACAGGAATATGGAATTTGATGGCAGATAAGGACCACGTTGCCCATCCAGTCTGTTCATTTTTTCCCTGCTTATACTGCAGCCCCCACTTGGTCTTCAGTATGCTTGAAGCCCTGATTAAATATTGTCAGGCTACATGGAACACCAAATCATTTGTGAATCCCAGAAATGTTACTATAGCCCACATAAAAAAATCATAAATTGTGATATTACAGATGCGGTTTATCTGACAACGTGTAGTTGTGGATGTTTTTATGTACATAAAACTAATGACCATGAATGTCACAAACCTTTTTCCTCAGCTGCCCTGATGGTCCAGCAGTGCCATGTTGTTGAACTAGGCTTATGTTTCAGTGTGCAAAACAAAGTTAGAGCTGAATGGTGCAGATTTAAACATTTAAGGCATTTAATGCACTCGAACTGCACTTTGTCACCACTCATGGTTGGTATCACAATGGAAAGGCACTGGGCAATGAAAATACAAAATCTACTTGCTACAGAAATGCTGTCACTGAAGAATAAAGTCAGGGAAGTGACACCAGATAACTCCTAAACCAACTGAGAAGCCGGGGTACAGTATGTGTCTCTGTAATGTGCAGAACAAACTTATAAAGAGTTTATACTAATACAAAAATTATATTAATGTATCTGGTTGTTTCATATGTGATACAAAATAAATTCTAATAAAGACTGTCAGGAGACTAAATAGAAATTAATAAAAAGATAGTAGATTTGGGGGTTATTTATAGGCATTGTTTTGATTGACTGTTGTCACTGCTGTTTTTTTCGGCGCTGTTGCGGTATGCACTAAACTGTCATATATGCTGTCTTTCATTAGGTACATACCACAATGCTGAAATGCTCACACTGAATCTGATGCACAGTATTGACGTGATACATTTGTTTACCAGGTAGGTGCCCTAGACAATACACCATCTATTTTCAGGCATGACCCGGGAGAAGAACATCAAACAGCAGTATCACAGTGTTACAAGTGTACAAAAGTACACTCGTACAGATATCAATATTCTGAAGGGATAGAAAAGTACAGTCATACAAACATCAATGTTCTGAAGGGGTAGGGGTTACAAAAGTACAGTCATACAGTCATCAATGTTCTGAAGGGGTAAAAAGTACACCTGTACAGACATCAGTGTTCTGAAGTGGGCACACAGGTACAGTTGTACAGACATCAATGTTCTGAAGGATGTCCCCTTAGGTACAGCATGGACAGACTCCCTAGAAAGAGGACGCAAGGCTGGTATTCTGCAACCATGCAGTTGGTAATATAAAGGTGTACTGCCTGGGGAGTGAGGGAGGTGAAAGGTTGCAGCCCCACCAATGTGCTTCTGTTTCAGATATGATCTAAGCTTCAGGATAAACAGCTGGAGTGATGTTACTGAGTAGAAGTGAATGCTGGGCCCATTCAACCTTCAGGTCTGACATGGGGAGATGCTTCATGGACAAAGCCCCCTTCCTTCCCCATCATATGCACTACCCAACTTGTGCATCTAGCTATACACAGGTTGAATTTATTATTCAGAGAATATGTAATCATTTGTGATCTATACATAAGATTCAGTGTTGCCCTCCAGGCTCCATTTTCAGGGGTATGTAAATATTTATTGAATATTTTTTTGCTCATGCTTGCACAAAGCAAACATATTGTTATGATAGTGGATTTTGGGAGGTGTCACTGTTGGCCAATGCAGGGTTGATCATGACACTGTTCTGGGCGTGCTGGTGGAAACCTTATGAAGTACAAGAAAAAGAGCTGCCTGTACCACTGCCAGAGATTAAAGATGTCCTGACACTCTCTGACTCTTACTTTTTAAAATTTGTTTGTGGCATGCAGCCAGCAGTACCATAACAGTAGAAGTAGACTAGTTAGGACATTTGGGCAGTTAGATAGAAAGCAGCAGCACAGCAGCAGGGGTCATCAGGGAAACTCCAGGTACAATGATTTTTTTTTTAAATGGGGTTCTGGGGTCTAGGCACAGATTGGGACAGTGGAGGAAGGGTGCAGGAAAGGCACCTCACAGCACCAGCAGCAGAAGTCAAACTGAAGTGAAGGACTGTTGTTCAGGAGGGGCTAAACTTAAACTATAACTCTCAAATATGGAATCTATACCATGTAGGAGAAACCAGATAACTAGAACTGGTACAGCATAGAATCACCAAAACTGTGCCGAGGCTAAGAAACCTAAATCATCAAGACAGAAACTGGGGGTTTAGGCCTATTACATTAGAAGACAGAAGATGGAGAGGAGATATGGTGCAATGAAAACCAGGACTGGGAGATAGCCATACCAGGGTATGTGTTATTCAGGAGGGACAGGGTAGGAAAAAAAGGGAGGAGGGGTGGCTCTTTATGTGAGAGAGAACATAAAGGCCACACAAATGCAAAGCAGAGGCAGTGTTGGGTAAGTTACTTTTAAAAAGTAATCAGTTACAGTTACTAGTTACTTTCAAATAAATATAATCAGTTACAGCTACTTATTACTCATATAAAAATCAATTAGCAGCTGTAACTGTAGTGCATATTACTTTTTATATTACTTTTAATAACATGATTGTATTTACTCATTGAACATTGATATGTGCTCATGAATCCCCAAGTATATAAAAGAAATAAAGCGTATTCTAAAGACAATTAATGTTAATTTATAACGCAGTACCCACCTGACATTGCCAGCCACAACAATCCCTTTACATTTCCATGAATTACAGCTCTATTAAAAAACTCTCAAACACACACCCTGCTACTGCTGCTCTTCACAATCCCCCAACCCCTAGCTGAATCCTGGCTTTGCCAGCCATTGCTGTCTCTGACCTTTTTCATTTCCATAACACCCACACTCACCTTCCAACACATACACACCCTGCATCTACTGCCAGTGCCCTTGGGGATATTTCCCACACAGCTGTATATCCTGACAATGCCAGCCACAGCTACCCCTTTACAACTCACCCTTACCCCACTACCACACACACCCTGCTGCATCTTCTTCACTTGGCGATCTTTCCCACATCTAACCTGCATTCTCCTTCTGACTATGTAAGAGCCACAACTACCTCTTTAAATTTCTGTAATAAAATCAGACCCTCATATAGCTCCCCCTACACTCACACACAAGCACCCTGCAGATCTACTGCCCTTCCTTGCCTTGGTGGTCTTTTCTCATTTCCCCACAGCAGCCTGAAAACTAACTTTGCATTGCCAGCCACAGATCCACCCCACATCACATACAATAAATTCCACCAGAACATGTCTGCTTACTCCAATAAAATTTAAATAGTTTCCCACAGCTGAACCTTGAAGTTCCACTGCCACTGAGACACAGTTATAATTATAACTAAGTCTGCCATGACTATTATGCCACTGCCAGTATGCCACAACAGAAGTCAGACAGTGTCACTTATAATCAAATTATCACACAACACAAAACACTTGTTGCTCTCCAGTACATACCCTTCAATGAGGACCATCTTGCATGTCAAGCGGAGGAGTGAGGTGAGAGTCTCAAGGTGCTATATTTAATAGTAACTAAGGGGTAATGAGTGGAGACTGAGTGGTTACGACAAACCATAAAGGATCTAGGCTTTTGGATAAGGTATTCATAACTTTGACAGATTGCTGGTGTTTAAAAGTGCTGTTAAGCACCTACAGATACATACTACAGCTTAAACTATGGGAAAATAACAAGAAATACATTCTGGCCTCTAAAATGGCATCTGTTATAATAACTGAGGAGGGACTCAAATGATACAGTGTTCACTATGCCTAATGTATAAAATAATTGAAAATGAAGACCCTGCCACTATGTTTACTTATAAGACTTGCATACAAAACATGGATATGTCCAGAGAGATTACTGAATTTAATAATAGTCTTATAGCACTCAAAAATAGTCAAAAACAAATGGCTCTAAGGTATCAAATGCTGTATAATAACCAAGATACCAATGTAAATACAGAAACAAATTTGCCAGATAATGAACCACAAATGCAGCCACCTAATTTTAGGAAAGAGGAGGGCATGATAAGAAGCAGCATAGTGACCACTAAAGAGGCTGCTAAATTAAAGAATAAAAAGAAAACAGGAAACTGAATACTAGTGAAAACACAGAAGATGACTGATTCTTAGTCCAGACTACTAAACCAGCCAAAAGAGGTTGAAAGGCAACACAGTATCAGATCCTACTCCTAAATCATTTTGGCATCCTAGATACTCTAGCCAAAAACTCATTCCAGCCAAATCCTAGGGTTCTTCAGAACATTAATCAGGAAATAAATGACCATACTGAAACAAACTCCACGACGTACGCAAGCATTGATAGTGGGACAAGAGAGTGCATGCCAAATAGCAATACCAGCCAACCCCTAATACAATTTGATTCAGAAATAATGAAGAATAATGTGGAAACAGACAAGTTGACTGGCAAAGAAATATTTGTACTTGGAAACTCAATAATAAAACATTTAGATAACACTATTTGTGAACCCAATAAAACCACTAGAACCCCAATCCAGCTTTGGAGGTGCTAGGATTAAAGAGAGCACATACATGATGGACAATATATTAAAAAACATGAAATCGAACTCCTTGGTAATAGCCCATGTAGGTGCAAATAATATTTTTGGGGAATCTGTACACAAAATTAAGCAAGATTATGTAGCACTGACTAACAAAATAATACACCATGGCTGTGTCCCAATATTATTAGAGATTCTCCCTATTCCAAGAGCCACAGGAGAGCAATATAGAAAGCTGAAAGAAATAAACAACTGGCTAAGGGTATGGTGTCTGAAACAAAATATTCACTGCATTAGGCACTGGGAATCTTTAATAAACAAGGATGAATCCTATTGCTGGGATGGATTACACCTAAGCAGAAGAGGAAATAATCTCTTAGGCAAACATATCTCTGCATGTATAAAAGACAGTTGAAACTGCTGAATTGGGGGGGAGAATTTAATAACAAATCATATCGTAGGCCAATATATACACCCCTAGTAGTAACATTACTATCACCACAGCGAAATCAGAAAATAAAACTCAGACTCACAAAGGAATAGGCATAATAAATAAAAATGGCCTCAGTACATTGCTACTTAATGCTAGAAGCTTGAAAACAAAAATAAAGTAATTAGAATATACATTACAAGAATACAATATTGATATCTGTGTGTGACAGAAACATGGTTTCGTGATGGGGATTTGAACACCAATATACCAGAGTTTGTCAAAATAAAATAGAAAGCCAACTGGTGGGGGTAGCACTATATAGTAAAACAACATTAAAGTTCTAGAACTACAAGATAGTACAGAAACAGAACTTGAATCTTTGTGGGTCCAACAAAAAACCCCCACAAAAGCACTTAATATAGGATTGGTTTATCAACCCCCTAATTATACAGCATCAGAAAATGACTTACTACTGTCAGCCTTAGAGGACAGAGATATGACAGGAGATTATATCCTGATGGGTGATTTTAATTTCCCAAAAATATGCTGGAAGACACAACAGGGACTGAGTTTAGCTGAAAAAAAGATTCCTAAATATAATGACTGTTCAAAATTTAGACCAGATAATTACCACACCCACAAGGGACAATAATATATTGGACCTGGTACTTATCAACATACCTGGAAACACTGCTAATATTAAAATGTTGCCACCTTTGGGAGATAGCGACCATAATATGGTCTACTTTGAGTACAGAATTAAACATAGTGTAACTAAAGGTAGAACTAAGGTTAAGGACTAGGAGGGCAGACTATTGTAGTACTAAAACTATTTAAATAACTGGAATTGGCCTGAGGAATTAAAGGAGAAAGACTTAAATACTGTATGGAAAATATGCCAGAAACACATTCAATACTGCATAGATTGTTGGGTCCCAACAAGAATAAAATATCATAAATCCAAAAGAATCCCCTTGTGGTGGACAACTAAAATATCAAGATTCATAAAAAAAAAGTATTATAATAAATACAAAAGGACACCGTTAAGACATAACTGGCAGAAATGCAAACTATTAGCAAAACAAACAAAACACAAAATCAAAATGACAAAATTAAATATTGAACTGTATTTAGTTAAAAGGCTTAAAACCCCCACAAAAGCATTTAATATAGGATTGGTTTATCGACCCCTAATTATACAGCATCAGAAAATGACTTACTACTGTCATCCTTAGAGGACAGAGATATGACAGGAGATTATATCCTGATGGGTGATTTTAATTTCCCAAAAATATGTTGGAAGACACAACAGGGGCTGAGTTTAGTTGAAAAAAAGATTCCTAGATATAATGACTGTTCAAAATTTAGACCAGATAATTACCACACCCACTGGGGGCAATAATATATTGGACCTGGTACTTACCAACATACCTGGAAACACTGCTAATATTAAAATGTTGCCACCTTTGGGAGATAGTGACCATAATATGGTCTACTTTGAGTACAGAATTAAACACAGTGTAACTAAAGGTAGAACTAAGGTTAAGGACTATAGGAGAGCAGACTATTGTAGTACTAAAAATTATTTAAATAACTGGAATTGGCCTGAGGAAATAAAGGAGAAAGACTTAAACACTGTATGGAAAATATGCCAGAAAAACATTCAATACTGCATAGATCGTTGGGTCCCAACAAGAATAAAATATCATAAATCCAAAAGAATCCCCTTGTGGTGGACAACTAAAATATCAAGATTCATAAAAAAAAAGTATTATAATAAATACAAAAGGACACCATCAAGACATAACTGGCAGAAATGCAAACTATTAGCAAAACAAACAAAACACAAAATCAAAATGACAAAATTAAATATTGAACTGTATTTAGTTCAAAGAGTTAAAGACAATAAAAAACAATTTTACAGTTACTTAGTATCACTGAAGGGGAAACAACCTACAGTTGGTCCCCTACAAACTATCTCAGGTATCATCGAGGGTGAAACAGATATAGCAAATGTACTCAATGACTACTTTCTAAGTGTGTATAACACAAAGGATAGTATAACAGTTCAGGTCCCTTTAACACCTACCGACTGTCCAATTTTTACTACTAAAGAAATTAAGAAACTCATTAATAACCTAAAAACAACTAGTGCTCCAGGTCCAGATGGTATTACAACTTTATTTATTAAAAGATTGGCTACAGAATTGGTTGGACCATTAACTTATGTTTAATACCTCAATACCAGAAGGAACACCCTAGAGGTATGGAGGGAAGCTATAATCACTTTATGTATAAAAATGGCAGCTGAGCAGACGTAATAAATTATAGACCAATCAGCCTTACGTTGGTAATAGGTAAGCTTATGGAAAGATTATTACTAAAAAGGATATTAAAACACAGCAATCAGGAGTTATTGATATTACACAACATGGGTTTATCTCAAGAAGGTCCTGTCTAATTAATTACATTTTTTTGAACCTGTGAGTGCTGCAATCGATAAGGGTGTCCCAGTGGATGTGGTTTTTTTTTTGATTATGCCAAAGCCTTTGATAAAGTTTCCAACACGGTATTACTTGAACATCTATGTAAAATAAAAATTCATTGCAATATCATCAATGGATAGAGTCTTGGTTGAAGAACAGAACTCAGAAAGTTTCCATAAAGGGCCACTTTTCCAGGTCTGGACAAGTGACTAGCGGAGTCCCACAGGGCTCAGTTTTGGGCCCCACCTTATTTAATATCATGGTCTCAACCTTATGGTATGCCACCCTAACAACAACATTTCTATGGTGACATGTGTTGATATCGACTACAGTGCCATGCCACTGTAGAAGTGCCACTGGAAGGGGGCAATCACTTCCCCCAACTTGCAGTCTCTCCCCAAACTAACTCCAACCTGGAGTTAGAATCCATTAGTTAGGGGGGTGCGGGGGCAAAGCCCCCCCATGTGGGTGGTTCAGGGGCAAAGCCCCCCAGTGTAAAAAATGGTCCTGAACACTGCAGCTCCATACCGACTGCAATTTGTGGTCAACATGGAGCCCGTCTTCATAATGTCAGTCATGATCTTTTCTGTTGCACCGGCATATTCAACCCCAACCCTACAATTCTCTGAAAACACTTGGATCTGCAAATATGCAGATGATTGTAAGGTGGGGGATACGTACAATCTGAAACTGTGACTAAAATGTTCCAAAAAACTATAGAGAATTTAGCATTATGGGCTGAATCTAACAAAATGGTAACAGTGACCACAATTCTTTATTTTTTAATATTCCTCTACTTATTCCTAAAATTAAAAATAACACTAAATTTAAGGATCATAATAAAGTGAATTTCACACAGATTAATTTAGAATTAAACAGAATTAATTGGACTGAAATGTTTAGGGGCAAAAACGTTAACGAAACTTATGAATGTCTGATTAATACTATATACCATCTAGAAGACATCTATGTTCCTTTAAAACAAAATTATAATAACAAGGGTAAAATTCCTGTTTGGTACAATAAAACTATTGATAAACAAATAAAATATAAGGAGCATTTATTTAAGAAATTAAAACAAAATCCTAGTCCATCTCTGAAACTTAAATATAAAACTGCTTTGTCTATATTAAAAAGCTAATTAAAACTGCTAAGCTTAAATTTGAGTTCAAATTATCTCACTCTAAAACTAACCAAAAATCCTTATATTCTTACATCAATGGCAGCAGGGAAAATAACAGAAAAATAGGACCACTTTGTGACAACGGGATTGTTATAACTTCAAATAAGGAGATGGCTGATCATTTTAACAGATATGTTTGTTCTGTTTTTGATCAACCTATTAGTCCCTCAATTTCTATCAATAGTAATGGCTCCTCCATTCCTTAATTTCATTTATCTGAAATTAGGAACACGTTATCTAATATCAAAATATCTACCAGCTGTGGTCCGATAACATCAATGCTATATTTCTTTAGAAACACTAGATTCAATTGCAATTCCACTTCAACGCCTATTTAATAAATCATTACTAGATAGTGAAATACCTGATGTTTGGCGACTGCCATAGTCACTCCTATTTATAAGAAGGGATAAAGTCCAATGTCCAGAACTATTGACCAATCAATCTGACCTCCATTTTAGGAAAAGCTATGGAACATCTAATTAAATGTAGACTGGAGAATACACTGGAACAACTTGATATTCATGACAACCCTCAACACGGTTTTAAATCTGGCTTTTCATGTACAACTAATCTCATATCTTTCTATTATAAGATTGCTAAGTTAATGGATAACAATATTCCAGCAGATGTACTATTGTTTGATTTCAGTAAGGCATTTGATCATGGGTCACACTCTGCTAATTAATAAACTTCACAACTTGAGAATTTCTTCTCGATTAGTTAATTGATATCCCAATGGTTATTCAATCGTATACAATTGTTAAAATTAATGGAGTTGTTTCTTTCTGGTACGGTTACAAGTGGAGTCCCTCAGGGTTCCGTGTTGGGACCTGTCCTATTTAGTCTCTTCATTTATGATATGGACATTAACTCTAAAATTACCTTTCAAAGTTTGCAGATGACACAAAACCTGGTGGTAGAGTCGATACTCTAGTCAATATTAAACTTGAACAAGATTTATTCTTCATTGAGCAATGGGCCAAAAAACGTAATGTTCTTTAACATTGATAAATGTAAGATTTTACACTTTGGTAGGAACAACTCTTCTCACAAATATTACTTAAACAGTCAACAAATTGAATCATCTAACTGTGAAAGAGATTTTGGTATTTTGATCAATAATAAACTGTCATCTAGTGACCACTGTAGCAAAGTAGTCTGAACATCTAACATTATTATGAGACAGATCAAAAAAACCTTTATAAGCAAATCTGAACATTATTTAGTACCTTGGTATACAGCTTATATCAGACTGCATTTGAACTATGGCTCTCCCTTCTGGAGCCCCTATCTTAAAGCTGATATAAATCGTCTTGAACAAGTTCAAAGGAGGCTTACCAAATCCATCCCCAGGTTAAGAAATAAATGCTACGATACCAGACTTAGGGAGACAAAGCTTTATTCATTATTAGTGAGATGGCAAAGGGGCGATCAGATACTTATGTACAAGCTAGTATATAATCCCAAGCTGCTCAACATATGTGGGCTATCATTAGCCAACAAGAGAATTGTGGAAAGACTACATGCTAAGCAACTAAAACTTGAGCGGGCTAATAATAAACAATATGATGATTTCTTCAACATAAGAGCAGCAAAATGATGGAACTCTCTGCCTCAGACTATTGTAGAAGCAGCTAGCTTTGATTCTTTTAAACTTAGACTTGCTTCCTGGCTACTTGTTCAATAATTTGTTTAATATCCCACTGTTGTGCGAGGACAATCTTGATGGGCCTTGTGCCTTCTTTTGTCCTGTTTTCATCCAGTAAATATAGAAAAATGTAAGGTGATACACATGGGGAAGAATAACCTTATGTATAAATACAGTATAAACAATATACCATTATCAGAAATAAAGGAAGAAAGGGACTTGAGGGTATTAATTACAAATTATTTATCCTTTATTAAGCATAACCAAGAAACAGTTAAAAATGCCAGAAACTAACAGGGCGTATTCTTGGTAATATTAAAAGTAGAGACAGTAAGGTCATAATACCAATCTATTCTAGTTTAGTATGCCTCCATTTGGAATATTGTGCCCAATTTTGTGCACCCCAAGATATTAAAACCCAGACATTAGTAGAAAAAGTGCAGAGAAGGATAACAAAACAAAATCAGGACAATACAACACCTGGGTTACAATAAAAGACTACAAAGACTTAATCTGTACTCTGCACAATATAGTTACACTAGGGGAGAGTTGCATCTAATCTATACATTTATAAATGATCCATATGCCTTGCAGACAATTGGACTTAGTAGACACACGGGTTATGACTTAACTAGATCCCACACACAAAAATTAATATATGAACACTCATTAAAAGTTAAAAGGAGTAAATTATACACTAAAAGAGTTATCACAAAATGGAACACCCTACCAAAAGATATAGTGGAAAGTGATGCTCTAGACATATTCAAACAAAGATTGGATAATTAAATGAGAAAAAAAAATTTCATTCCACCCACGAGAGGGTGGCGAGTTTGCTAAAGGGTCTTGGCTCACTGAACTTGTACCAAACCTATGAACCTATAGGGTGGGTGATGGTGATAGACCTGGCAAGTGGGTGGACGGATGATCAAATGACCTGCTGTGGCAGTTTGGTACATATGGTGTTGATGGAAATAGGCTCTGAGCCCTGTCTGCAGATGGACTACTTGCCTTTTTCCTACAACAGCTATTCTTGCCCGATTATTTCTGGGTTCATAATGGCTAGTAGATGGCCATGACTGATGACATGCATGGGCGTAGCAAGCTATCTATAAATTGTACATCAACTGGCCAGTCTGTTGCCCCTCAAACAAATTTAATTAATTCCTATAGCAATTCTTAGCTGTACCATTTAGCGGAGCATGAGTGGTATAATTTGTATATCAAATGTTGAAAATGATATATTTAATAATAAACCAACAAATAAAATGATGTTTTCTGACTTTTATTTGCACAGCACATTACAGATATAGAACAAGATGGTAATATTAAATGCATGTTGAAAATAGAAAACTGAATTAGAATCAATGTTTCAAACATAGGTCTTCTTCAGGAATTATGTAAAAGAGAAAAAAGCAGGTTAGGGAAATAAGAGAAATATATGTGAGGAAAGAAAAAAGGGAGAGGCTGTAGGAGAATATAGAATAATATATGGGGTGGTGTGTTTAATGAGATTTTCCACACACCTGAGGTGTTGGATGCCACATAAATTCTGAGAGTGAAGCTCGAGGGGTTTATTTAAGCATCCAACACTTCAGGTGTGTGTAAAATCTCAAGTTAAACACACCACTTCATGTTTTATTTCATATAATTGCTAGGGACGTTTTTCACTACAGGAATTATAATAAAGCCACATCCCTGCAGCCGCCATTCCAGGATTTCAGTGCAGTTCACTGTCAGAGCTTCACTACTGAAACATTTTGTTTCCCCCTTTTTTTTCTTTGTTTTTTACAGCTTAGACATAATAGTAGTCACAGGCCAATTACAGTATTTACTTTTTTTTCAAAGTTAACTTACCGTCGAGTGTCAGTCACAGTGAAGTGTGCAGGTGTGCAGCACTACAGAAAGGCAGAGAGGGAGAGAAGAGCTGTGGCTGACATGTGTGCTGACCAAGGGAAAGCCGGTGTGTGTTCACCATTGTAACCCACAGATTAGAATGGCAAATTATAACCCAGTTTCCCTTAGGGAAAAAACGCTAGCTAGTTATTATAAAGTGACAATAGTTAAGGTAAGAATAGAATCTGGAAAATGAAAAGGTGATCATAGATATGAAAAGGCAGAGCAGAAGTGAATGGGCTGAAGAGGCCTTAAGTGAGGATTAATTAACAGGACCTAGTAAGAAGGCTGAAAGGTGAAAGCTATGTGTGCACACTCATTTTCATTTTCACAGATTAAAAAACTACTCAGACTGGAGGGGCCAGTGATTTACACCAGATCTGTGACAATTGGTACAAGGAGACCCAGCACAAGGACACCTCACCAGAGCCATTCAGCCTAACATTTTCTGTAATGCGACAACTGGCAAAAACAACCCCAATACACAATGGCAGTGAGACTGTAACCATGTAGAAAGCAGTGGTGTGATAAATGAGGCTACCTTGTAGTCATAGCCACTGTGTTAGAGCAAAGATCTTGTAGAGCAAACTAGTTTTAGGTCAAAATTCTAGGCTAAATGTTAGAAGGCTGCATATCTTTGCCCTCAGTTGTTGTGCCACAGGTTTACACCACATAGTACCACTGGCAGCTCATAATACGGAGACACTGTGACTACACAGACCTAAATATCAGCAAGGCTACAAAATATGGCACCTCACAGCCATGAAATGTTGTTTCAATTTTAATTGTGAAAAAGGCAAACAGTGGTAGGCAACTTGCATTCAATGTGCAAGGTGAAGATGCTGGGGCTTCATGCAGTGCTTGTCAGAAGGCAGTTTTATGTTGCTTACACACATGCACAAGAAACATGTTATGCAGCTTGCTGCAGAAGCAGGTTGTGGAGGTGTGGCACTGTTGTGGCTAATGCCCCCATGCCTTTGAGGCTTGGCCTATGTTCTGAATGGGCGGCACACTGCTGCGACACTAGTTCAGCCAGTGTGCCACCACCTTGAAACATTTTAGCTGCTGCAATCAGGGGCTGTCTCATTATTGCAGTGTCAGCTATTCACCATGGCGAGGGAGCAACCTCATCATTGCAGGGTGGAATGTTACCTCAGTGTAATATTATTTGCGAATGAGGCGGCAAGCAACGCCATTTTCACAAACAATATTATTCAGCCAAAATGCTGAGGGTGCCCAATCCCCTTGGCATGTGCCCCCCAAAACAGTCTTTGTTTGCCGACAGGGAGCCCCATCCCTGTCGGCTTCAGTGCCTATCCCAGTTTCATTTGCCGAAGGGGGAGCCCACTCCCCATTGGCATAATGTCCCCTCCCCCCCCAAAAAAAAACTTTGTTTTCTGCCGAGGGGGGTGCTCAATCCCCTTCGGCTATTGCCCCCCGTATGTGCCGATGGGGGTTCCAAACAAACACAGTCAGGTGGCACACTGGGAACCCGCCCCAGGATGCCAAATACCCCTGTAAAAAAAGCATCCCACAATGTTTTTTTTTTATTTTACTCCAGAAACAGAAAATGGTCCCTTGTGGTCTGTCCTGCTCCCTCCCCTAACCCGCACCCACCCTCTGAGCACCCTGCCTCCCACATCCCCTCACCTCTATACTTCCTCTGGAGTCCAGAGTGATGATCTTCAGTGGACCGGGAACACGTTGGCACTCTTCAAAGCCAACCGAGAACTGAAGAAATGCCAGTAAGTTGTATAATAGCATAACTAGGTTTTTTTCAACTTTGGTGCATATCTCAAGCATTTTTGGGAATTTTGGCACCAAATTTTCAACATGGGGTTATTAGGACCCCTCCTCATGAATTCAGCCACTGTCATGGCGTTATTCAGTCCCGAAAGGTGATTTCACGGTCACTGGTGGAATCACCTTTCGAGACTGATTAACAAAATGACAGTACCAGTGTTCATGAGGTGGGCCTCAAAAAGCCTATGTTGTAAATTTTGTGGAAAAAATGCAAAAGATGACTGTATTATGACTGTATGCCATGAGTTGCTACATAACGGTTGTAACTTCAAAAATATGCAATATTTTCATGCCAGATTTTCAGCTTTGGCATTTTTCACACCTCCTTATGAACAGTACAGCTGTCATTCTTCACATCCTGGCCAAAATGTGTTTTCGCACTTCCGGCGCTGAATAGCACGATCGCTGTGGGAAATCAGTGTTCGGGACACATTAAGAAAATGACAGTGACACTGTTCATGAGCAGAGGTCCTAAAATGCCTATGTTGAAAATCTGGTGACGAACGTCCATAAAATGACTGTGTTACAAACGTACGTTGCACTGTTTCCACGCGCCCTTGTAACTTCGCAAATTTTTTTATATTTTCATTCCAGATTTTCAACACTGGCACTTTTTCATACCTCCTTATGAACAGTACAGCTGTTATTTTTCACATCCTAGCCAAAATATGTTTTTGCACTTCTGGTGCAGAATAGCATGGTCGTTGTGAGAAATCAATGTTTGGGACAGATTAAGATCGAGCAAGTGAGAGCGGGGGAGTGAACAAGCGCAACTGAGCTCTGTCAGGACAGCTGAAGATTTCTTTGTGGGCAGAAAAAGGTGCCAATGCAGGCAGGACTCCAGTACAAAAGGGCAGCCTACAGTGCCGGGAGAAACAGAAAAAGACAGTGGGGTGAGCGAGCTCAACGGAGGTCTATCGGGACTGCTGCGGATTTCTTTGTGGGCAGAAAAAGGCATGAACACAGGCAGGGACCCAGTACTAAAGTGCAGCCCTCAGCGCTGGGAGAAACAGAATGAGCAAGTGAGGGAGGGGGTGTGACTAAGCTCAATGGAGCTCTGTCAGAACTGCTGCGGATTTCTTTGAGGGAAGAAAAAGGCGCCAACAGAGGCAGAAGCCCAGTACAAAAGGCCAGCCTGCAGCGCCGGGAAAAATGGAATGAGTGAGTGAGAGAGGAGGAGTGAGCGAGCTCAGCGGAGCTCTGTTGGGACTGTTGCAGATTTCTTTGTGGGCAGATACAGGCATCAACACAGGCAGCAGCCCAGTACAAAAGGGCAGCCTGCAGCAGCGGGAGAAACAGAATGAGCGAGTGAGAGAGGGGGGCAGTGAGTAAGCTCAATGGAGCTCTGTCAGAACTGCTGCAGATTTTTTTGTGGGCAGAAAAAGGCACCAATGCAGGCAGGAGTCCAGTACAAAGGGCAGCCTGCAGCTCCTGGAGAAACAAAATGAGCAAGTGGGGGTGAGCGAGCTCAAGGAGCTTTGTCGGGACTGCTGCAGATTTCTTTGTGGGCAGAAAAGGCACCAACGCAGGCAGGAACCCAGTACAAAAGGGCAGCCTACAGTGCCAGGAGAAACAGAATGAACGAGGGAGGAGGGAGGGGAGTGAGCGAGCTCAATGGAGCTCTGTCGGACTGCTGCAGATTTCTTTGTGGGCAGAAAAGGCATCAGTACAGGCAGGAGCACAGTACAAAAGGGCAGCCTGCAGCAGCAGGAGAAACAGAATGAGTGAGTGAGAAAGGGGAGTAAGCAAGCTCAGCAGAGCTCTGTCAGAACTGCTGCAGATTTCTTTGTGGGCAGAAAAAGGCAACAACGCAGGCAGGAGCCCAGTATAAAAGGGCAGCCTGCAGCCCCGGGAGAAACGAACGAGCGAGTGAGAGGGGTGGAGTGAGCGATCTCAACAGAGCTCTGTCAGGACTGCTGCAGATTTCTTTGTGGGCAGAAAAAGGCGCCAATGGAGGCAGGAGCCCAGTACAAAAGTGCAGCCTGCAGCACCAGGAGAAACAGAATGAGCGAGTGAGAGAGGGGGAGTGAGTGACCTCAACGGAGTCTTTTAATATCCTTGGGTGTACGCCATCTGGTCCCATCGCTTTGCCCAACTTCAATTTACTCACCTTCTGCAGGATTCTTCTGCCTGTGAATGGAATATTGTCCACCTCTTCATGCCTTTGCAACTGCTGTCCTGCTGTGGCCCTTGCCCCTCCCCCTCCTCTGTGAATACTGAACAGAAAGTCACAGTGGATGTCTTGGGGGCACATGACAGTTCTTAGGCATGGTACTTTCACCTCAAATACCTAACCAGCACATATAAGCAATCAACATTCGGCATTGACAAATGCTTGTCAGTTTTGCTTTTGTATTTTTAAATTAATATTTTACTTTTATATGACATATCAATTTCCCTGGTGTCCAGTGGTTCCTCGCACTCAATATGACATTTCAATTTCCCTGGTCTCCAGTGGTCCCGACCCCACCTGATGCAGTGCCTGTTATGAAATTCCAATTACCCTGGTGTCCAGTGGTCCCTCCCCCAACCCAATGCCGTGCCCAATATGACATCTTAATTTCCCTGGTGTCCAGTGGTTCCTCCCCACCCAACACCATACCCGATATGACATCTCAATTTCTCTGATGTCCAATGGTCCTGACCCCCATCTGATGCTGTGCCCGTTATGACATCTTAATTTCCCTGGTGTCCAGTGGTCCCTCCCTCTACTCAATGCGCTGCCCGATGTCACACAGATTTGCTCTGGTGTCCAGTGGTCCCTCCCCCCACCCAGTCTCCATCCTCATAGCAGTGACAGCCCACACCGGCAAGACAATCCTCTCTCCCCACAACACTCACTGCCCGCCACTGACATGCAGGACTGCTGGTGCAATCAGTGCCCCCCAACAACAGCCCAGCCCCATTCTCACACACTGCTCTTCTGACCCTCCCAGCCCATTGTAAGTTGGTGGGTAGTGGACACCCTCCCTTTCATGGCACCAACAACCCACCCACCAGGTTTCCCGTGCTTGAGTGTTGGTGCCACAGTGAAGCGACGGGGAGTGACACAGCCCTCACCACACTACCTCAGCCGCCTGCCATCTGACAGAAGCAGGGAGCACATTGCTTATTTATAGGGCAAGGCGTGTCACTCTCTTCGGTCAAATGGTGGGTGGTTGAGCTGATGTGTGTAGGACTGAGTCACCTCATTGTCACTTCACCACAGCACCAACGCCTCAGGTACAGGGGACCAGAGGCAGGCTGCCAGTGCCTTGGGAGGAGGGAGGAGGGTCCATGAGTCTGACCCACTAATATGCAATGAGCTGGGGGGGGGGTCAGAAGAGCAGTGTGCAGGAACAGGGCTGGGGCTGTGTTGTTGTGGGAGCAATAATTGCACCAGCAGTCCTACACATCAGTAGCGGGCCGGTAAGCACCATGGGTGAGGGTTGATTGTCTTACTGGAGTGGGATGTCACTGCTACAGGGATGAAGAACAGGTGGAGGGAGGGACCACTGGACACCAGGACAAACCTATGTAACATCTGGCACAGCACTGGGTGGGGGCGGGCCACTGGACACCAAGGCAAACCTATGTGACATCAGGCAGGGCATTGGGTGGGGGGAGGGACCACTGGACACCAGGGCAAACCTATGTGAGATTGGGCACGGCATTGGGTGGAGAGAGGGACTACCGGACACCAGGGAAAACATTATGGTGGACTGGGGCCACCATGGGGGTGGGGCCACACTTCCTCTGCCAACCACTAGGGTTGTGCAGGAGTAAGTCAGGGTCTCCACTGGTGGTATTTGTACTGCACAAGGGAACTTGGCAAAATGCCTTTGCACAACGAAAATACACTGAATACTGGATTGTACCAATATTCAAGTCCCCACCCCTCCATTTACATTGCACTCCCCTCCAACCTTTGCCCAGGCACAAATCATGTTTGCACACGCAAAATAGCTTCTGAATATTGCATTTCTGTACAAAGCCCAGTTTGCATGTGCAATCCTGGATTTGCGCGCAGGCAAAGTTTTGAATATCTGGCCCCAGGTGTGGTTTCGTTAATGATAGCCACAGTTTCAATGAGGGCCTCGTTTCTTGCATGGTCAGCATTTCTGGATCTTTTATTTACTGCTGATTCTGGTGACACGAATACTACAAGCTGCTCATCACTTATACTGACATCATAATTTAAGGTAGGCACCTCAACTGCAAACAAATGGGAGTTGCACAGTTTTGGGGTACTGTGTGGTTATCAAGAAAAAAAAGGCAGATTTTTAAAAGTCAAAGTTCTATTTGGCTTAAGGATACCAACTTACTGCAGTGGGTCTGTAGGCATCTGACCTTGTTGCTAGCTGTGCATTAGACACTTCTAATGAATGGCTAACAACCAATCAGAATGCAGGATTGCTCCTTGCTCTGCTGACAAAGGATTGCTAGAGATTCCCAGGCTGCGGTTGAAGACATCTGGTGCGTGCACATTTTCTTATGCAGCCCCTGCTCTGTGGAATTCTCTACCTCATCGGGTTCAGGAGTGCCTGACTGTGGAGAGCTTTCAAGCCGCAGTGAAATCCCATCTATTCAGGCTTGCCTTTTTGTAATCTGATGTATGTTCTTTGCCTCTGTTACTGAACTTTGATTATTTATGGCTTTATTCTGTTTTAATTGTGTTTTTACTGTGAAAGCGCTTTGATATTTATGAATTGCGCTATATAAATAAAGTTATTATTATCCACCTATCAAAAGCCTAGGAGGCCTAGAGGTGGTGCCAGCAACTCGAGCAGCATGTAGGGAGGGACCATGATTCCATAGGGTGTGTGCTGGGGAGGGAATACAGGAGAAAATGGAAACATGCGTTGGCACATGCTACATGAAGCTCTGCCCACCTACCTGCATCCCCGTGTCATTGCCAGGTCACTAGCCCAACAATCTGAATGAGAGTCATCGGGTTGGAAGGAGGATGGCCCTCCCCTTCTTGGCCCTGCCACGGGGGGCAATCCATGGGGGATCTAGGGCTCAGAACTTTATTGGAAAAAATGCCTAGCTACTATTCAATACAATAAAACTTGTTCTTTAAAATGTAAACTCGTTCAGTTTTTAAGCACAATAACCCATGACAGGGCATAGATTTCTTCAAAATTAAGCACTTCCTGGGTGTATTCAAAGGTACCTGACTTTATTACCAAACTCACATATTCTACCTAGTAACACCTAACTGCATGAAAACAAAACGTCTTTTCTTTGAAACAAAACCTTTTTCCATTTTATAAGCATAATAACCAACTGCAGGACATGGGTTTCTCAAGAATTAATGCTCTTCCTGGGTGTGTTGAAAGCAGTTTACCTGGGGTATGCATTAATACTCCAGAAACCCATTCCCTGTCATAGCTCCTTGCTTATGTATACTGGGAAACAATATAGCGCAGTGGTTAAGAACACTGAGCTGGAAACCTGGAGAAATGGGTTTGAATCCCACAGTCACCACTTGCATAACATGTGACCATGAGCAAGTCACTTAACTTCCCCGTGATCCCACTTGGCTTAGTGGCTTAGTGCATCTTTCCTGGCCAAAAATTGCAAAATTAAAAAATAAATAAATGCTTTACCCATTCTGAATTATCTGAATGCATCAGTGGCACATACAAGGTAAAACTTGGGGGGGGCCAAGATGAGCAAAGACCCTTTCATTGCTGCCTCCCCAGTATAATGCATTTCCCACAAATTATTTTTAAAATTTTTGTCAAAATTTGGAGAGGGGGTACCGGCACCTTCCCTCCTCGCAGACGATATGGCTCTGTGGAGGATTCCACAGTAAATGCATGAGAATCCTTATGAGCTCGTCTCATGTCTCCATAACAGAAGGTACAGTACGCAGCAACTGTCATATTTAAAAGAAGTGCAACCAGTGCTTGGAGCTGCACATGGAACATCCATTATTCTGTAGAAATGTAGTCCTCAGTTGAGGAACCTCATGGAGGAAGAAATATTCACATTCCAACAAACAAAGGGTCCACGATACAAGTGCTTTTAGGGTCGGTGAAACCCATAAAACAGAACAAGCAGTCCAGGAGAACACTCCTGCCCATTGCTGCAATGATACAGTTTTATTACGGCAGTCACTAAGTATGACAATGAAGTATACTCGTTGAACTAAGGTTTGATGCTTGACATGTCTGACATCAGTTTAAATCAGCTGTAACATTGCACTAATAGCCAGCGCCACTGGCACTAAGTTAAACTGAATATTTATTTTTTAATATCACACCCAGGGTGTGCTCTAATTTATTTGCTTTTGTAGCTGAAGAATGTCTTATCCCCTGTAGTGACCCCTTTGGCAGTCCTTGCCTCTACACCTTGCTCCCTTCACTGACTTCCCTGCTTCCTTCTGCTTTACTTGGTACACCTCCCAGTCCTCCTTACTCTGTGTTTCTTAATACCTCCTGAATGCCACCCTTTTTTCATCACCACTTTGTCACTTCCTTAGAGAAATGTAACAGCCTCTTCTGAGACATTCTCCCATTTCTTTAAAATCCACACTCCTAAAGTCCAGGACCCTCATCCTCATGTGGTTTGCCTCTGTTACCATCCTTATGTTGAACCACACTGGACGGTAATCACTGGTACCTAAGGGACTGCCCACGCGATGTCTGCAGACTCAGATACTGCCCTCCCTAGTGGGTTCTTTTGACTAACTGCCTGAGAAAATCCCTTGCAGGGAGTCAAGATGGGCCCCGCCTCTTGCTGAGGCCACAACTGGAAGGCTCCATTCCACATCTGGCAGACAAGTCACCACCAACTAGCAGCACCTCCCCTTATTTTGCCATTCTGATGATGGCTCTCCAATGCGTCATGATCCATCTCCTCACTGTGTGCTGGAGGTCTGTACACTACCCTGGTAGGGATAGTGGGCCCCAGAGCCTATCTCTAGGATGACCCACAGCACTTCCAGTCCATCCTTTTCCTCTTGGTGCCCCTGAGGTCCTGTGACCTTGATTCCCTTCTGACATATTAAAACCCTCCCTCCCACCTACCTTGTATTTCTTGAACAGAGAGTAAGAAGGTATGGCCATGACCCAGTTGTGGTGCTCAGTGCTCCATGACTCAGTTATGGCCACTACATCCAGGTTAGCCTCTGCCATGATGGCTTGTAAGTGTGCAATTTTGTTTCCAGGACTCCTTGAATTAGTTCATATGCCTTTCCACACTTTCTTCCCCGCTGCCCTACTTCACCATCCCTTTCCTGCATGTATTGTTCCCTTAGCCCCCCCCAATTCACCTCTTCCCTTTTTATGTTCACCATTCCTTGTGTCCATTTGTCCCTTGATGGACAGTGATGTCTGGCTTCCCACCCTTTCCCACAACCAGTCTCTCCACCTTGAGGAGAACCCTATCAGCTGTCACCCCGGGAGACAGCACACACCCTTCCCCTCTGATTTTGCAACGCAGACCACACTCTCTGTACCTCTCACTACAGAATTCACTATGAGTGCCCTTTTCTTAGCTCTCCCATGACTCCTGCTTTTCCACTCCCCAGTAGGCATCACAGCTTTAGCGGCATCAGGGGACCTGGGTGCAACAGGGTGCTTTCTCCAGGTAGGGAGAGTAGCATGTGTCAACCTACTCGGTGGGGAGAAATGGATATAGGCTGCAGTTTCAGGGTCCTGAGTTGGTGCTTGTCTGCGATATAGTTCTCTTTTTTTTTTTTTTTTTTCAATTTACTATTTTTGCCCCCTGCATCCCTGCGCCGGACTATCAGCCCGGTCACAGATTCCGTTGTGGCTGCTCACATTTAGCCGCCTCCTGAACCTCCTGGCTTCCTCCAGGGAAGGGCCACAGTGCCTTGACCATGGGCACCGTGAACTTGGGAAAGGCGGGAGCTGGCCTGAGCACCTAATACAGCCAGAGCGGGCTTCATTATGGCAGCAGGAGCAGGAGTGGTTTTTTTTTTTCCTTGTTGCATGGGAGGCAGAGACATGCAATGATGTCCTATGTCCTCCCTGCCTCCTGAATATTGTTGTGTGCTGGTGGCTGTCATACCCCCGGCCTCCGCCAGGGGTCCATCAAGCACCAGGCGGTATCCCCACCCACCCCCTCCAAAGAAGGAGAGCAGTCCCTAGGATGCTCCATCCTTCTCCCCGCCTGCCCTCCAAGAACCCAAGTCCGCTCCCGAACCCAGGTCGCAGGCTCCGCAAGCGAAACCCAACCGCTGCACCGCAGGCCAGTCATCTGCAATATAGTTCTTAAACATAAAGCAAATGAGCCAGCCCAGTGGCATGGAGGGCTAAGGCAGTGGTGCCTACCTCCTGCCACACTGGTGACCCATGTGTTGCTGGGGGTCAACTGGAGAGGAAAGGATTGAGCACTCAACAGCTGCTGTCCTCTCCCAAGGGGAAGGACCTGCATGCTCTGCCAAATGACTGCCACCATGTGGTAGTGCAGGTCGAGGAGTGCAGTGGAAGGGAGGGCTGCAGGACTCCGTGGCATGCACATGCCTCCACACGCACACATCTACATGCGTGTCCCAGAACAGGGAACAGGGACAAAAATGGAAAAGGGAAGGCTCTGGTTTTGTGAAGCCCAGTCTGCCTTCCTCCACTCCCATGTTGCCATATGACCACCACCTCATTCTGTGGTCGATCGGGCTATTAGATGCTAGGAGTGAGTGGCAGGTACAGGTCGAGAGCCCACCAGAGCCAACCTCGGTGGGAGAAAAATCTAAATAAAAAATGTGCTCAGGTATGAGCTTGGTTTCTAGTGCATCCACAGCAAAGTCACCACTAGTGCCAGACAAAATTAGGAAAATCCATTTCGTGCACTTTGCTAAATTGTGCCAGTTCCATGTAATTTCATGCATTTTCTTAGACTAGAACAGAGGGCTGGATATTCAAAAGGTTGCACCATGCGCAATAGGGTTGTGCCCATAAGTCCGAAAATTGCACCATTCTGCCATATTCAGCAGGAGGCAGTTGCGCCCCCCCAAGTCAAGCTGAGCAACAGCACAATGCTAATGAAGGCACGCCAACCAGAGGGGTGGAACATGATATAAACTGCACAGCCCGGTATTCAGCGGGCTGTGTAGGAGTTGTGTGGCGAACCCCAACCTGCGCCTGCACACCTTTAGCAAAAAAAAAAGGCGTGAAGTCGAGGCCACCCACAGGTGAGTTGCCGCATTGCAGGGCACAACACAGCAGCTGCCACCTGTGGGTGGCCCTCAACTACTCCCTGTGCCCCTGCAGCCCACATTCGCAGGCATAATAGTAATCCCCTCCCCCAACTGGCCTGATCATAGGCATAACAGTTAAAATCCCCGACTGGCCCGATCGGGCATAAGTGTTGAAATCTCCCCACCCCCACTGGCTCTGATCAAGGCAAACCCATAGTAATCCCCCAACCCCATTAGCCCCGATCACGGGCATTAGAGTCCCCCCAGAACACATCCTGGTGGTCCAGTGGACCACGAGCCCAATTGTGGGCATTAGAGTCCACCATCCCCAAGGTCCACATACCCTGGTGATCTAGTGGCCCCCACCCCACACACCCACGGAGCCCCACCACCTCGCTCCCCACCGTCAGCCGTGGGCGGCAGCATCCCACCCGCCTGCCACCCCCCGCTCGCCATTGACTGACTGCTGCAGGGCTGCGCACCATTGGTTCAGAGCAAGAGCCAATGGGCATGCAGCCCATACCGCATAAGGCAGTCCAAATATGTCAAATTGTCCCTGCAAAACCGTCAATAGAATCCTCATAGACTCCATTATGTACTTCGCATCAATACTGCAGAGTCGGAACTCCACCAAATAGAAACATAGAATTTGACGGCAGATAAGGACCGCTGGCCCACCCAGTCTGCCCATTTCCCTACCTGATGGATAAGCTGCAGATCCTAGTTAATCAACAGCTTACTTCCTCCTGCCCCCACTAGAATTGCCTTATGAGTGTCCCATGCATTCTTGAATTCTCCTATTGTTCCTGACTCCACAACCTTCTCAGAAAGGCTGTTCCATGCATCTACAACTCTCTCTGTGAAAAATACTTTCTAACATCACCTTGAGCCGCCCCTCTATCTTCAAATTGTGCCCCTTGTTCTTGCACATCTTCTTCTGAAAGATACTACCCTCTTGTACCTTGTTAATTCACTTGAGATACTTGAAAGTTTCTATCATGTCTCCCCTCTCCCTCCTTTCCTCAATGGTATACATATTAAGCTGCTTTAGTCTCTCCTAGTATGTCTTCTGGTTGCCCTCCTCTGAACAGCCTCCGCTCTGTCTATGTCTTTGCAGAGATGGGGTCTCCAGAATTGCACGCATTACTCCAGATGGGGTCTCACTAACTGTCTGTAGAGAGGGATAACAACTTCCTGTTTTCTACTGCTGATGCCTCTCCCTATGCATCCCAGTATCCCCCCAGCCCTCCTTACTGCCTTCTCACATTGCTTGCCCACCTTTAGATCATCTGATATAATTACTCCTTGGTCTCTTTCGATTTTTGTTGTTGTTATTAACTCACCCCCCCCATTGTGTACTCTTCTCCTGGGTTTTTGTTTCCCAGATGCACTACCTTGCACTTCTTTGAATTGAATCTCAGATGCCACATATTTGACCATCCCTTTGACCATCCCTCCAACCTTAGCAAGTCCCTTTTCATTCTTTCCATCCCACCTTGTGTATCAACCCTGTTGCAGATCTTTGTGTCATCTGCAAAGAGGCATACCTTTCCTTCCAGGTGCTCTCCAATGTCACTTATAAAGATATTAAACAGGACCTGTCCCAGTACCGAACTCCCGCGGTACCCTGCTAGTTACACCTTCTTCACCGTGGACTCTGCTTACTATTACCCTTGCGTCCTGTTGTCCAGCCAGTTTTTATCCAGGCTACCACCTTGGGACACACTCCAAGGCTGGCAAACTTGTATGTTAAACTTTTGTGTGAGACTGTGTCGAATGCCTTGCTAAAGTCCAATGGTTCAGCGTGCTGCATCTGCTGTAAGGTAAGCTGCCCCAGTCGTATTCCTGTTTTTTTTGCTGCGTGTCTAGCAAATTGTTTGCGGCATCAGGTATTGGTGGTTTTGGTGCTTCTTGTGTGCCACGAGATTTATACTCTGTTTTGGGGCTTTGACCCTGCTGCACTGGAGACCCTGGCTCTAAACCACCACCAACAATGCCAGGTGTCTTCCGTTCCAGGGCTAGCTTTGGCTAGAAAGTTTTTTCCATCACTTGATGCGCAGCTTAGCCATTTCAGAGAAGCAGCTCTGCCTATCTTTCCGTTTAACTGGCATGGGTTTTATTTAGAACTTTTTTTAATTTTTTTTTATTTATGCTGTTAACTGCCAGCCAATTTTACAAATGCATACAAACGCACACAATCAGTGGTTCAAAGGAGCACTCTTACAGCTCCACAGTACATGCAGCCATCTTGCTTCACCCCCCCCAATGAAATATGACCGTTAATGTTCACCTGTAAATGGAGCATGGCTTGATAGCCTGGGTTTTTGAATAAACTGATACCGTATATACTCACTCATAAGTCATTTTTTGAGAACTTTTTAAGAGCCCACAGTTAGGGGTACCAACTATGAGCGAGTTATAGATGCTTACACTGAAAACCTGTGTCTCAGATTCAAACTGCTAAATTCACGGAAAGAATTATCAAGCCGTAGTTTACTCTATTGCACCATTGTCGGCCGGTGCTGTGTTAATCGGTTTTCAAGCTCTTTACCATATCAGCAACATTGTTGTGGTAATTGGTTTCAAAGCTTCATCTGTGCTGCATTGTAGTTACATGTTTGCTTAATAATGGTGGCATATTAATTACTTAAGTACTTAGCTGAAGATCGCGCTGTACAATCCACAATTGTGTCCCATGCTTTTTTATGGCCTGTAAGTCATTATGTGATTAAGCAAATACAGCAACTGTCTAATAAAAATACCCTGCATTGCCTTGCTTCACCATCCACTTACCTCACACCAGATTGATGGCCTCCTTCAAAAGAAAACACTGCTCTTACACTGCTGAATACAAGTTAAAAGTTGTTCAGTATGCAGAATCAAACAGCAATGCCGCCGCAGAGAGAGAATTTAATGTGAATGAAAAACTCATTCGAGATTGGCACATAAAAAAATTGGAGCTTCTGTCTCTTGACAAAAATGTTAAAAGAATTAAGCTGTCCACCTCACCCGTGGCAGCGATCGAGGCAAAGCTTTGTGAGTGGGTTCTCCAGTTAAGGCAACGGGGTATATTGTTAACCAAATTTTATTCAGACTGCAGGCATTGGCGATATCACAAAGTACTTCCATTTGATTCAAAGCTTCAGCCGGGTGGTGTACACATTTTATGTGGCGGTACGGATTAACTTTAAGGCAGAGAACGCACATTGCCCAAAAGCTCCCCGAAGATGTAAATAGAAAGGTGGACAGTTTTTACAACTTTGTGTTAAAAGAGAGGAAGCAATATAATTACTCTCTAATTTCAATCAGCAACATGGATGAAACCGCAGTGAGTTTTGATCTCCCATCAAACAGAACTGTTCATATAAAGGGGGAAAAAACTGTTACTGTCTGGACCTCTTAGATTCCTATGGTGCAGAAGCAGAGAACATTTTCATCATCAGTTCTGTTTCTTATAATAATGTGCATGATCAATGTGATGCTGGTGAATGGTGAGGTATTGAAGGACTAATGGTACACGAAACTGGAATACTCCCTATAACTTCAGGTGCAGGATGGGCATCCACACACAGTCCTACCAAGGCACACCGCTACTGGAAATGTGGATCCTATGGAGATGGGAAAGCATTAGAACTTAGAATATCTCAATATTGAGATGGACCCTGCTGATCTAGCCAATGTTACTCAGAAAGGTACAAGTACAGCACTATGGCTATGTATGGAGCATGGCACCATGGCTAAGGATAGAGCATGTCACTATGGCAAGCTATAGAGCATGGCACTATGGCTACAGATGGAGCATGTCACCATGGTTAGGTATACAGCATGGCACTATCACTATAGATGAAACATCACACTTTCACTAAAGATAGAGCATGGCACTATGGTTAGGGTATGGAGCAGGGCATCATGGCTATAGACATGGCATGTCACCATGGCTAGGTATGGAGCATGGCATCATGGCTATAGATGGAGCATGTCACAATGGCTATGTTTTTTTTTGTTTTTTTTATTTAGCTTTTGTTGACCGGGTAAGTGCACTAGACAAATATAGAAAGTATAGAGCATGGCACCATGGACAGGTATGGAGCATGAGGTGCCATGACTATGGATGGAGCACAGCACCATGGCTAAGTGCGGAGCATATCACCATGGCTAGGTATAAAATATAGCACCATGGTTAGGGATACAGAATGACACTATGGCTATGGAGGGAACATGGCACCATGGTTATGGAGGGAGTGTAGCACCATAGCAAGGTATGGTGCATGCCACCATGACTAGGTGTGGAGCATGGCACCATAGCTAGGTATAGAGTATAGCACCATGGCTAGATATACATAATGGCACCATGGCTAGGTATGGAGCATGGCATGATGGTTAGGTATTAAGCATGTCACCCTCACTAGGTATAGAGCATGGTGCCATGGTTAGTCGTGGAGCATGGCACCATAGTTAGGTATGGAGTATGTCACCATGGCTAGGTAGGCAGCATGTCATCATGACTAGAAAGTGAGCATGCCACCATGGCTAGGTATAGAGAATGGTGCCATGGCTAGTCATGGAGCATGTCAGCATGGCTAGGTATAAAGCATGTCACCATAGCTAGGTATGGAGCATGAAACCATAGCTAGGTATAGATAAAGACACCATGGCTATGGAGGACACATGGCACTATGGCTATGGAGGCCATGGCACCATGGCAAGATGTAGAGCATGGCACCATGGCTAGGTATGGAGTGTCACCATAGCTAGGTATGGAACATGGCACCATGGCTAGGTATACAGAATTGCAACATGGCTAGGTATGGAGCATGTCACCATGGCT
Organism: Neoceratodus forsteri; assembly: GCA_016271365.2. Classification (NCBI taxonomy): domain Eukaryota; kingdom Metazoa; phylum Chordata; order Ceratodontiformes; family Ceratodontidae; genus Neoceratodus; species Neoceratodus forsteri. The sequence goes on along the minus strand of JADMNL010000024.1, from coordinate 116,865,341 downwards.
AATTATAGAACATGGTGCCATGGCTAGTCATGGAGCATGGCACCTTGGCTAGGTATGGAGCATGAGACAATAGCTAGGTACAGAGAAAGACACCATAGCTATGGAGGAGCGTGGCACTATGGCTATGGAGGGACCATGACAAGGTGTGGAGTATGGCACCATGGCTAGGCATAGAGCATGACAGCATGGCTAGGTATAGAGAATGGCATCATTGCTTGGTATGGAGAATAGCACCATAGTAAGATGTGGAGCATGTCACCATGGTTAGGTATGGAGCATGTCACCATGATTGGTATACAGCATGGTACCATGGCTAGGTAGGAAGACTCCATGTCTATAGATGGAACATAGCACCATCACTAAGGATGGAGCATGGTACTATGGCTAAAATAGAACATGGCACAATGGATACCATAGAACCAGGGCTAAACATGGATCATGGCATCATGACTAAGGATGAAAAATGGCATCATGACTGAGGATGGAGCATGAGACCTTAGCTATGAATGGAGCATGGCACACTGGCTGTAAATGGAACATGTCACCATGGCTAAGATGGAGCATGGCACCATAGCTATGGAAAGAGCATGGTATCATGGCCAAGTATAAAGCATGGTACCATAGTGAGGTATAAGTATGGGCGACATAGCTATGCAGCCTGGCAGCATGGCTATAGATGGAGAGTTTAACCACTGCTACATATGGAGCATGGCACCATGGCTATAGATGGAATGACATCATGGAAATGTATGGAACATGGCAGCATGGCTAAGGATGGAGCATGGAACCATGAGTATGTATGGAGCACGGCACCATCACTAAGGATGGAGCATTAAACCATGGATATAGATGGAGCATGGTACCAATACTAAGGATGGAGCATGCAACCATGACTATGGATGGAGCATGACACCATAGCTATGGAAAGAGCATGGTATCATGGCCAAAAAGTATGGTACCATAGTGAGGTATAAGTATGGTGCATGGCTAGCTATGCAGCCTGGCAGCATGGCTATAGATGGAGAGTTTAACCATTGCTACATATGGAGCATGGCACCATGGCTATAGATGGAGAATGACATCATGGAAATGTATGGAACATGGCAGCATGGCTAAGGATGGAGCATGGAACCATGAGTATGTATGGAGCACGGCACCATCACTAAGGATGGAGCATTAAACCATGGATATAGATGGAGCATAGTACCAAACATGATGGAGCGTGCAACCATGACTATGGATGGAGCATGACACCACGGCAAGGTATGGAGCATGGCACCCGGCTAAGGCTGGAGCACGGCACAATAGCTAAGGATGAAGCATGACCCCATGGCTATAAAGGGAGTCTGGCACAACAGCTAGATATGGAGCATGGCACCATGGCCAAGGATGGAGCATGGCATCATGGCTATGGATAGAGCATGACACCATGGCTAGGTATGGAGCATGGCACCTGGCTAAGGATGGGGCATGGCACCACTGCTATAGATGGGGCAAGGTGCCATGGCTAGGTATGGAGCATGACACCATAGCTTTGGATGGAGCATGGTACCATCTCTATGGATGGAGCACTGCACCACAACTATGAAGGAGTGTGGCACAATGGCTAAGGATTGAGCATGGAACTATGGCTATGATGGGAGTGTGGCACCATGGCTATGGATGGAGTATAGAACCATGGCAATGGATAGAGTATGTTATCATGGCTATGGATGGAGCATGATGCTATGGCTAGGTATGGAGCATGGCATCTGGCTAAGGATGAGGCATGGCACCACTGCTATAGATGGAGCAAGGTGCCGTGGCTAGGTATGGAGCATGGCACCATGGCTTTGGATGGAGCACAGCTCCATTGCTATGGATGCAGAAATGCACCACAACTATGAAGGGATTGTGGCACCATGGCTATGGATGATACATGGCACCATGGCTATGGATGGAGCATGGAACCATGGCTATGAAAGAAGTGTGGCTCTATGGCTAAGAATGGAGCATGGAACCATGGCAATGGCAGTGGACTGAGCATGGTACCATGGCTATGGATAGACATTGCACCATGGCTACAGATGGTGCATGGCACCACCATCTATGGATGGAGCATGGAATTATGGCTATGAAGGGAGTGTGGTCCATTACCAAGGTATGAGCATGGAACCATAGCAATGAAAGGAGTATGGCATCATGGCTAAGGATGGAGCACGGAACCATGCAATGGATGGAGCATGGCACCATGGCTATGGATGAAGCATGACACCAGTGCTAGGGATGGAGCATGGAACCATGTCAATGGATGGAGCATGGCACCAATGCTATGGAAGGTGCATGGCAATATTGCTATAGATGGAGCAAGGCTCCATGGCTAGGTATGGAGCATGGCACAATGGCTATGGATGGAGCATGGGGACCATGGCTAAGGATTTTATTTAAAAGTTAGATAAATTACAGGACAGGTTCTATGAGACCAATACTCATTTACAGAACATCCCAAGTCATCCACAATGTGTACACAAGTGGAAATAAACAAACAATGATTGTGCAAATGCAAATACGGTTTTAAAACTCATTATAACACACAATTTAAAGCGCAACATGCAATAGATGGAGAAGACCTTGATAACATCAATTAAAACAAGTATAAATAATATATGTATAAGTAGTTCCTGCAGTAACAATTTTTTTTAATTCATCTTTAAATGTGTAAAGAGATTGAGTTGCTTTACTGGGAGAAGATTTTGTTCCATGAAAGTGAAGCATCATAAGAAAAGTTTCTTTCCGTAGTGGGTTTGGAAACTTGCAGAGCAATACTGCAATGACAGACATCCCTGAGACTGTGATTGTGGTAGGGACTTGGAGCCTGTCAGATAGGTGGGTTGGAGTTTGTTTATTCACTGTTTTATAAACAAGTGACAACCAGTGGAAGGTACACCTAAATGCAGGGGATTGCCAGTTTGGGTCAGACAATGGAATACAGTGATATTCGTTCTGTTTTGATTTTAAAATGAACATTAGAGGCTAGTAATAAACAGTAACAGCAAAGGTTTTGTAAAGTTGTCTGACCCCATGTTATAAGAACATTTACCCACACCAGGGTGTGTGGTTACTGGTGATTAATGAAAACACTGGGTGCCGTGAGGACACTCATGCTCGACCCCACTGCCTCACAATGAACTCAGGGTGTTGATGAATCCCTAGTAAACACACACAAGGTTGCGGGTTATTGCTGACATGACGCATACCCCATGCTGCATTATTACTTATGTCTCAGAAGAGGAGAAACATGAAACTAATACTGCATTACTGCAGGATGCTGCAGCACTGTTACAAATGAAATAGCAAAAGTATGGAAATCAGGGTAATGTCTATTACTTCTGGAGGTGGGGGATAGGATTAAGACAGGGAGGGTTGTCCAGCAGCATAAACAGATGGAAATATCACCATTCAAGTAATGGTGCTGGGATGTAAAACAAAGCAACAATGTGTGGAATATACATTGCATGATCATTGCTGAAAGTTACTGCGGAACAAAACAATATTAAATTAGGTTGATACCTGATCACGATCCTTGCGCTGCAAGCGACGCACAGTATGCTCTCTCTTCTTCAGTTTCTTCTGAGTGTTGAGAATCAAAGTGAGAACTGCAGTGTCCCTGATAAAGCGACATGCCTCTCGCCCATGCACTTCTGTCTTCAATGCGGATTCTGTTTCGAAGCAATCTTCTTCAAAGTGGATCGAACACACTACGTGGTTTCTAGACCACTTGGTATGCTTTAAACTCAAGTCCTTGCGATGGATGTTATGAAACCACTGGGCTGCTAGATTCTTGTCATTTCTAGGAAATTGTTTATATAAAATACCAACAGTTCGACCAGTCATATTGCTACAAACCAGGTACCATACAACAAGGCATGTTCTTACAGTTAAAGCAATATAACAACACAAAATACTGTAACTACACTGGACTGAATAATAATATTAAAATAGTATTTTGAGTCATAGACCTACACTCACTGAATAGTAATAGGACTGAAGCTGAAAACAGTCACTGAAGTATGCACAGATATAAATACAGGTGTTTTTTGGAGGGAGAAATGTGTTGGAGGGGAAAAAATAACAACACTGCATAGGCAGCCAATGAAATAACTTTGTGGAAATGCACATGACCAATAGCAGGAGGTAGACACTATAACATGAAACAATATTGTTACACTGAAAAGTGTGTATGCACTGAGACTGCTTTAATAAAAGTACATGACACCATTTGATTTGGGTTAAAATCCTTTTTATTGCATGAATAGGACAGCAATTATTTATATACTGCATCACTGTGCTTTAATCATGCCAAATGTAAGCTGAGGTAAACAAAGGACAGCACCTTTCCTTAGCATTGATGTCTGCAGTCCGCGATTATTATTGAACTGCATGCGTGCGTTACTGAGCAGCTCCCCAATTCAGGAGAGGAACTAAAAGTCATAGCGCGTGTTGCACATGGGACCACATTTGAAGTGACACCCCATCTCGGCAATTGCGGCGATTACATAATCGGAAGCAACGTGAGGGCTCAAAATGGAGGAGAAACAAACACAGCACTATTTTGGCTGATTAATAATGTTTAAAATGTGCAATTCAGATGGAAAATGTGGTCGGGAGATGAGGACACGATGCTGAACACTGCACTGCCTTACAGTAAGTGAAACTAACACAGAAACGAAGCAGGACTTCCCCTTTAAGTTGGTCTGCCTCCTTTGCCCTTCAGTATTTGCTGCAACTGAGACCTGATTGGATCCTGCCATCTCAGACTCAGAAATTAACCTCCTAGACTATTCAGGACTTTAATGCAAATTGGTCCTCTAATAGGGGACTTAAAATCCTCCATCTCCTCCCTAGGTCTGAATCAATTAATCAGAGATTGTGCGCATTATGAGCCAACCAGAAACGTTTTTACTACCTTAAATTTAATTTTCATTACTCCTTATCTCCCAGTCAGCACCTCTGGCTGTCAGGGAAACTTATTCAGTGATCTTGCTCTCACTGTACCTTAAATTTCTCCCCTCCAAAATGTATCCCCAACACAATCAAGTTTTGTAGTGTCAAGCATTTTAGTTTGGAAGCATTCCGGACTGGTTAACTTAAGGTTAATCGGAGGATTTTGTTTTCAACTCTTGAAGTTTATGCCAGCGCTCGCATCTAATGGAGGCGGGGTGGATGCTGGACGTCACTGCACATCCCCGTCTCCCAGAGGAAAATCAAAGAAAATGGTGGGGAGAGCCTCTGTCCATGTGAAGCCCTCCCTAGGCTACAATTAGCCACTGCCGCCGCACTCCCAACCAGATACTGTCCCGCTGCACAGATTGGGGAACTGGCACCAGGCCCTGCCCTCCGGGGGGGTAAGCCGGGGATAAGCAGGAGTATGTGGGTAATAGGCAGTTGGTGGAAGCTCCAGGGGCCATGACCAAGGCAGAGAGACTGACGGAGGCCCTCCCAGGAGAAAGAAAGTAAAGAAAAAAAAAGAAAGCATTTGTGATATACTCAATTTTTCTCGGAAGCTCCCAGCTTGTTATTAAAAACCTCTGGCTTGTCAACTGTCAGCTTGTCTCCTGATTTATCCAGTCAGACCTCCTCTTCCAAACCCAAATTTTATTTCAAGTACATCAATTCTGAATATGTGTTCAGTCTACTGTCTTCATTAAAGGAAGACTCTGCCAAGGAGATGACAATTTAGATAATCTTTACTCAAATCCTGTGCTGATATATTAGCCCCTGCTGTAACTCACATATTTAATTTATCCCTCACTATTCAAATCTTCCCTTTTTGTGGAAACACTCTGTAGTCATTCCTGCACAAAGGTGGGGACAATACCTGGCAAACAATTACCACCCAATTTCCTTGCTCCCTGTCATTTCCAAAGTCATAGAAAAATTGTCTTTAGTCATATTTTTGACTATCTGGTTACTCATCAGGTTCTTCAAATCTCAGTAAGGTTTTAGACCAAAACACTGCACCCAAACAGCGTTGATTGATTTTCATGATTCTGTATCTAGAGCTTTGGATAAGGACCATTTTGTTGGCACTGTCTTCATAGACTTGTCCAAAGCTTTTGATGTTATCAATTACCAACTGCTCCTAACCCACTTACTTTCTCCTGTTTTTTTTTCAGACAATATAGTTTCCTGATTTTCTTCCTACTTACATGGTAGAACCCAGTCTGTCCTCTGGAATGGCTGTCTTTCTTCTCTTCCCACCTATACTGGGATGTCTCAGGGATCTATTCTTTGTCCTGTTCTGTTCAGCCTCTTTATTGATCCCCTGTCCTCTACAGTTGACAACTATTTGGTTTGACTTTATGCTGACGATACTGTTCTTTTTATGACCACAAGAATCTTTCTTCTCTTACCACAACCCTCCAGGGGACTTTGACAAATTGTCCACTGGTTTTCCAATAATTGTCTTCTTAAACAATAAAAAGATCCAAATTATGCTGTTTGACTCACAATCTGCCTTGACTCAGACTAACCTTTCCTTTTCTATTACTTTAAATAACATTTCTTTAGAACTTGTAAATGAATTTAAGTACTTAGGTCTTGCTTTTAATCCAACCCTCACCTTTCAATCTGATATTGACTAAACCATCCTAAAAGTTTGCCAGTGCCTGGGTCAGTTAAGATGAGCCAGGCATTGTTTGTCAACAACAGATCAAAAATTATCGCTCAAGCTACTCTTCCCATACTAGATTACAGAGACATGAGTTACTGCCATGCCAATACTTTAAGTCTTTCCTCACTGAATACTGTTATTCAGGCCCAAGGGTGATTTTGCAGTCACTGCGCAGTCACTGCGTGAAATCACCCTTCAGGCCTGAATAATGCCATGACAGTGACATCATTCATGAGAAGGGGTCCCAAAAACCCCATGTTGAAAATTTGGTGCAAAAATTCAAAAAAATGACTGTTTTACGAGTGCGCGTTGCGCAGTTCCTATGCAGGCTCGTAAGTTTATGAATTTTCAATATTTTCACTCCAGATTTTCAACATTGCCATTTTACCACACCTCCTTATGAGCAGTACAGCTGTCATTTTTCACATCCTGCCCAAAACGTGTTTCCGCCCATGTAGCGCACAATGGCGCAGTCAGTGTGCGAAATCAATGTATGGGACACATTAAGAAAATCACAGTGACACTGTTCATTAGCAGAGGTCTTAAAATGGTTATGTTGAAAATTTGGTGAAAAAATTCCTAAAAATGACTGTTTTACGAGGCTGCGTGAGTTCCTATGCACGCTTGTAGGTTTGCGAATTTTCAATATTTCCACTCCAGATTTTCAACATTGCCATTTTACCACACCTCCTCATGAGCAGTACAGCTGTCATTTTTCACATCCTGCCCAAAACGTGTTTCCGCCCATGTAGCGCACAATGGCGCAGTCGGTGTGTGAACTCAATGTATGGGACACATTAAGAAAATCACAGTGACACTGTTCATGAGCAGAGGTCTTAAAATGGCTATGTTGAAAATGTGGTGAAAAAATTCCTAAAAATGACTGTTTTACGAGTGTGCGTTGTGCAGTTCCTATGCATGATTGTAAGTTCGTGAATTTTCAATATTTCCACTCCAGATTTTCAACATTGCCATTTTACCACACCTCCTTATGAGCAGTACAGCTGTCATTTTTCACATCCTGCTCAAAACGTGTTTCCGCCCATGTAGCGCACAATGGCGCAGTCGGTGTGAAAATCAATGTATGGGACACATTAAGAAAATCACAGTGACACTGTTCATTAGCAGAGGTCTTAAAATGGCTATGTTGAAAATTTGGTGAAAAATTCCTAAAATTACTATTTTCTGAGCATGCGTTGCGCGGTTCCTACCTGCGGCTTCGTGGAGTTTGTGAATTTTCAATATTTTCACTCCAGATTTTCAACATTGCCATTTTACCACACCTCCTTATGAGCAGTACAGCTGTCATTTTTCACATCCTGCCCAAAATGTGTTTCGCCCATATAAGCACAATGGCGCCGGTTGGTTATAGCGAAATCAATGTATGGGACACATTAAGAAAATCACAGTGACACTGTTCATGAGCAGAGGTCTTAAAATGGCTATGTTGAAAATTTGGTGAAAAAATTTCTAAAAATGACTGTTTTACGAGCGGGCGTTGTGCAGTTCCTACACACGCTTGTAAGTTCGCGAATTTTCAATATTTGCACTCCAATGACTTCCAGATACCTAAACAGCACGTAGAAGCAAGCAACATTTGGCATTGACAAATGCTTGTACTTCTTTGTCACTGATTTTTTTAAGCCATGTCCAAGTGCCAAATACCACTGCAAATACCTGCAAGCGAACGTTCAGCATCGACAAATGCTTGTTCTTTCATACTACAGAAAAAAAAATGATCATAGCAAAACATACAAGTAGTAAAATAAAGGGTGCGCTTCAGTCAGTGCCTCCCACACCACAACGACTGTCCTACTTCCAGGAATACTCCCAAGTGCATAGAGCAGTCCACAGCCTGAGCTCCATACCGGCTTGGAGTTTGAAGTCCCCACAGGAAGAGTCACCGGTCCAGTATTCAAACAGTATGGCATGGCAGCAGTCACAGTTTACACCACTCAGCATCCCTCAGATTTAGTTCCCCAGACAGAGCTTGTTCATTTTAAAATAAAAAAAATATATATATATATATATATATATATATACGAAAAACACAAGTACTACACAAGAGCACTGGGGCACTGCAAGAAACTTACATCTGTACTACCACTATCAACTCCATAATGATGTCACTTTTAAGTAGGCGGAAGGACTATTGTGTCATATATAAGCAATTAAAGCATCTTTTTTTCTACCTATAAACGTACTTTTTGTGTAAACTTTTCTAACATGAAAAGGTTCCCATTTTATAAGTGCAGTAAGACAGTCCAGGGCATGTGTTGAGCAGATATTACCGCACTTCCAGTGGCTGAAGACACTCAGCGGATGGGCTCGTGCCTTACTACGGCCCTGGCCGTGTGGTAATATCTGTTTGACGCATACCATGGAATGTCTTATTTTTTACTTATGCAAGCACAGACACACATACGCTTGTTCTGGCCCTGTCACTCAGTTATGACGCTATCATCAGCTACTGCTTCCTCTGCCCACTGCAGCCAGCTGCCCAAATTAGTCATGCAGCAGCAGCATCCATGTAACGTTGTTGCCAGTTTGCTGTTACTGGTCCACCTTTGTTTTCCATGTAACCCTCTTACCACTCCCTTCTACACAATTCTCCCCCACCAATGGATTTCCACTGACCTTGCTTCTGCTGTCCTGTCACCGCTATTTTCTCTTTACATGTAACCCTGGTGACACTGTCTGACTTATGACCATCTTCACATCCTAGTTATCCCCATCCCTACTCACTGGACAGCATTGTTTCATGTCATGGTCGACCTTTTTCTTGTCCCCTTATTTTAAGAATGAAATAGTAGCAACTTTGATTTTCAGAAACAGGTATACCAGCAACCAATCCGTGACACTGGATACATTAACAAATAATGACACCCATGGTGCAGCATGGTATTGTGCTCTTGCTTGTGTAATATTTCATCACAAGGTGAATATAATATTTGCTGCTGGACACGGATTCAGTGTCATAAAATGTGCGAATGATTTCAAGCAATATGATCGTGTTACAATGGTGTCATGCACGAAAGGTAGTAGTAGCCCATGTACAATAAAGAGACATGTTAAGTAAGCAGTAACACAGAATACTGTGTACATAACAGAGTTGTGATGGACGTCTGTGTGGCGTATTTCTGCGCGAGGCCACAGTCCGACTCCCGTCAATCAACAAGGCATGCATTACAACATCCGTTGACTGTCTTACAGCACTTATAACGTGTATGTGTATTGTGAATGGGGTTTCTAGATATAGGTGTGTATTACACAGTTGTTAACGCATGCTTAACAACAGATAGGATTCCTTGAAATCATGACTATTTTCTACTTCCCTCATTTCTAAGTCCCTCTGACGACAAGTATAACACAGTTATAAACCGGCTCTGACAAATGGAGCTTTCTGATTGATTATAAACATTGTAACAGCCTTATGTTAATCTTTTATTAACATACATGTGCAGCTTAACAATCTGCTAAACAATGTTTAACAGTGCTGAAAACCTTTTTTTAGCATAATTGCAATAAGCCACTTGCAGTAATTAAGTTAATGGTCAGTTAATCACCCTCTATGGGCATGTTGCAGTGGGCTAAACGTCGTGCCACAGTATACCCCTAGAAGGTGATTAACGGACCATCAACATAACCGCTGGTCATGCCTTATTGCTTATTTGTACTCCATGGCTCATGTGATGCATGCAATGTTGCTGGTACCTCGTGTCACACCACGCACTCCTATTAGTGCAAGAAAACAGAATAATGCAAAGCACTTTCTGTTTCTTACTTCTGTGCCATTCCAGTCTGCAGTTCAAAGTACAGCGTAGTCACCTCACACAAAAAACACAATCATTGCTTCATGTTTCACTGCTTTTCATAGTATGTATTTTTAGGTATGACTTCTAAGAAGTGAAAGAGACATAAATCAACATGTATATCATATGTCATTTATTGTATTGTGACAGGTTCTACAGTCACTTATTCAACATGGGAAACCATACACAATGATGAACTTCAAGTGACAGAAACAGATGCAGACATTGAAGTACAGCAGTCATGTTTTGAACAGTTGGACACTGAACCTGCCCTGGTGCCTGAAATACCTGGAATTGCATGTCAAACAGACATAGACATGGACTATATGAGATGTTATGAGCATATGATACTGCCCAGTGATTCACTGTCAGTGGCATGTGATCACACATACATGCATAAGGAGAAGGTAAAATATACCGTATGTTATAGTTTCATTCTGCAGTGCAGGAAAATGTCTATCAAGAATCGGCCCATGCCGGGGTGTAAGACATTCCTAAATTATGTGTTCTGCTTCATTTTGAAATTTGGACCTTGCAAATGATTAATTACCAAGATCATGTGTTGATGATCCAGTATGTCACCCGTCGTCATCTCCGCTTTTGCATAGTGCCACCAACCAGTAGCTGTTGTCTCACTATGACGTTTCATAGAGAAAGTAGCTGTGGCCATGCCATCTACTGTGAATTGCATATCTGGCATGGATATACTGTCCAAAACAGTATGAAATGTCGGGGGGGGGGGTGACAGACAGGATCAGGCAGCAACAAGGGTGCTAATTTAGTATTCCCAAGGTAATAAGTCATATTTCTGCAGAACACATAATCCGGACATGACTTACACCCACTCATGGCCCAATTCTTCATTGAAGTTTCCCTTCAAATTAGTCTCAGTTATTATGTTATCAATTGCATACAACCGCTTCACATGTGTCATCACCCCATTTCCACATTTTGTGTGGATGCAGTGTTTGTAGTTAGTATTCATCGCACTCTTGTACATGCATCACAGAAATACGGCTGCATAATATTACTTCCTTTGCTTGGTTACATTTTTAGAACATGAGTTATAACATGTGGTTTTGGAAAGGAAGGGAAGTGAGTGCTGTATTGTCATTAAATGACAACACATAAATGCACCCTTCTCTTCACAGTTAAGGTGAGGGTGTGTAAGGGACAATGATGTGTAGGCCTAAATGTGCTGTGTTGTTGTAAAATAATTATGAGAAGGCAGCTGTTTCCAATCATGTATCAACGTGGATCATTGGAGGGGGAAGGGGGAGCGGAAATTGTTTAACCAGGAAAATCACAGTGGCCCAGATATCCAAAAGGGTTGTGCATGGCGCAACAGTGTTGTGCCATGCACAACCCAGTGATGCACCTTGGTGCGATATTTAAAAGGGAAAAGTGTGCCGCACCAATCCCGATGTGTCGGAGCGCATCAGTATTCTATGCAGGCACAGGTGGGGGGGGGCGTGCCCATGCATAACCCACACAGCCCGATATTCAGCCCGGGCTGTGCAGAGTCATGCATGCACAACCCCTACCTGCGCCTGCACAAAGCTGCACCTAAAAAAGGAACAAGTGATGGCCACCCACAGGTCAGTTGCCACATTGCAGGGCGCCACAGCAGCTGCCACCTGTGGTGGCCAGCATCATATTCCTACCGCGCAGTAGCACCCCATGCCCTGATCGCAGACATCATTCATCCCCACATCTGATATCCTGGTGGTCCAGTGGACCGTGCTGAGCCGATCGTGGGCATCATTCATCCCCAAATTCCGATATCCCTGGTGATCTAGTGTACCCCATCCACCCGCCACTGAGCCTCACCATCTCGCTCCCACCCTCAGCGGGTGGGTGGCAACACCACCCGCCTGCCGCCCGCCGCCCGCCGACTGACAACTTGGTAGGGCTGTCGCCCATTGGTTCAGAGCATGAGCCAATGGGTGTGCAGCCCATACCGTTCTAGTCAGTCCAGATATGTGAATGAGCCAATGGGTTGCATCTCCATTGGCTCATGCTCTGAACCAATGGGCATGCAGTCCTACCGAGCTGTCAGTCGGGGCGGGCAGCGGGCGGCAGGCAGGTGGGGTGCTGGCGCCCGCCAGCTGATGGGGGGAGAGGGGTGGTGGGGTTTCAGTGGGAGGATGGGGTGGGGGTACACTAGATCACCAGGGATATCGGATCTGGGGGGGGGATTCAGTGATGCTTGTGATCGGGGCACATAGGGATCCACTGGACCACCAGGGATGTTGGCCGTTTTTTTAATTACGGGACTTCCCGCAATCGGGCTGCAGGGGGTGTCGGTCCCCAACGTCTGCTGCCTGGCAGGGCGCCAGGCACAAGTCGTTGAGGACTGGCACACCATGCAAGCAACAACATAATGAGATGCAATGGCCCCTGCGCGCCTTCTTTGCATAAATTATGGCCCCATTTGCATGTCCCCGTTTGAATATCGCAGGTGCTGTGCATAGCGCAATGGCACTTGCACCACCGCATCTCAATGCTCCACTCTGAGCACTTGCGCTGGCGCAGTGCCACTGTGCCATGCACAGTGTGGGTGGCCATGGTGCGATATTCAAAGCAGTTGTGCCATAGTGCAGCTCCGTTGAATATCGCCCTGGCCACATCCGTGCGCAACAAAGTTGAGCTGCGCCCAGGCTTGTGCCAAAGCCTGGCGCAGTTTGAATATCCGGGCCAGTAAGTCAAGCTTGTTTCCAAGTGCTACCTGGGAGCACAAGCAACTTAAGTGACTTTTTCAGGATAACACAGTATGCATGTGTCTGGGGGCTGATGGGATACAAACCCAAGTCTCCCGGTTTGCAGCTTAGTGAGAGGCAAACCTGGAGACAGGGGTTTGAATCTCATCAGACACCACTTCCAGTCAGTGTTGTTAACCACTATGCTATACGCTATACTGCTTCCTATCGCCTATTAGTCACTTGAACACTTATTCACTTATTTTGCTTATGGTTGACAGTATAGTAGTAACAAAGTCATCATTTTTGAAGATAGGGTGTTAGACACATGTAGTGGTAGTTTGCAATGTGCAACACGATTGAGAATTATTGCTGAAAGTTTTCAGCTGTGTAATACAGGGCTTCCTTACAATATCAGTGTATATTCCAAAACTGCATTGCAAATGCATCATCGTATGCATAGTGCTTTCACATAGAAACAATTTGTCGCGGGTATTTCTTGGTACAGCAAGGAAATACAGTTAATAATACATTGTTATTGTTTTCAGTATGAAATTTTCAGAAAAAGGTCCATTGTCATAATACCCCGCTACATGCACGTGCATGTCCTTGGTTTAGTTGTACAACACTTTTTGTATTGTATACATTTGACTGTTGCCATGTTGTCGTGGAAAAAAAAATATGTTCTTACACTTTACTTTAAAATCAGACTCAGGACCACTGCATAGTAGAAAGAACGGTTTATTACATATGCATATGGGAGTCTGCTTCCAAAAATTATGCAAGGCTCCCTGAGTTTCATTAGTCAATCACTTTTATACACTTATTATCAAGGCGTTGTTAGGGCGTACTCTTATCTTGAAAATTACCAACATTGCAGTATTAACCAATCATGAATAAGAAAAACATGTTGATTCCAATGTAACAGAAAAGCATACTGATACCACCATCTGGGGTACATTTCACTGTTTATTTCATCTCTTTCCCAATACTTTTTGCTACATATGCCTGGGGCAGTCTGACCTGAGTGAAACAGTGAGTTTCACTCACACCGTAGCAACGTACAGCATGCTCACATGCTGTTATCTTATATTCTGCCCGAGCTTGTTATGCAGGCTGGTACAACCAGTTCTGCCCAGTTTTATCTTGCTTTCTGTTCCTACAAATGTACCTCAAGTAACCTCAGTATCATTCTATAACAAAAAAAAAACAGCATGATACCAGACATTTCTACTACATCCATTATGACTTTGTTACAGCATGGCCTACAAAGCAAGCATATATTCAGGGCATATAATAGCAAATAGAGTTATAGTTTATGAACTCAGAAATTTCTACTACATTCTCCCCCCTTTTGATACTTTGTATCAACTAACCACCCCCCTTTTTATCTATATGATTTAAAACTGGTTGCCAGCATACAGATAGTTAAGGCATTTATAAAAAACATGCTGTTCTGGAGTTGATACAGAGGTAGTTACAGATGGAACACAAATGGTGAGTTTGAAAACACAATACAGAACTGAGGGATGTCAACACCACAACTGAAATATGTGAAAAAATGCTAACATGTGACACCATATATAACACAATATAACATAACAATTTTGTTGATGAAAAAGAGTTCATTGAGAGTGAATAAGATAGATGCTACCTTGTGTTGAGGTGTGGCACACCCATGGAGCTTGATTGAAGAATCTGTTGATAATGTCTCTTGACAGATAAGTCCTTATAAAACATAACAGTCCATAAAGTTAACAGTCCATAAAGTTCATATAAGTAAGCACAGGTTGGTGTAACTACAGTACAGGTGAAATGTCATTTGCAGAATGGTGGTAACCCCACAAGGCACATGGGGCAATGCAGACAGTAATTTAAAAACAAACACCAGCACAGTAGAAAAGTCAGTGTTCACGTTGATGGCTGCTGGATGGCTGATTGGCAGACACACTGGCCAGGGGTGCATTAGATTATACATTGAGTTCATTAAGTTCTTTTAATGGAGCCACACACTCACACACACACTTGCATGGCATTTGTGTCGTGATAGTTGATTACACTCCGGCACAAAGATTAATAGCTCATAAAAAGTAACAGTTTACAATAAACCAGAGTAATAGGGTTGTATAAGGTACCAGCCATGTTTGGAACAAGCAGCAGTGAAGAAAATGCATGTCTTGCTTGAAGATCAGTTGGAAAAAATGTTCTTGCTGGAGTTAGGGGATTGCCCCTACCCCAGACTTAACTTCATAGTAAGCAGAAACAATAAGCTTGATTGCAGAGCCTGAACTGATTGGACCTTATTCAGTTGATTTAAAGTTCTACAAATAGGTGTAATTTTGCTGAAAACCTTACCCTTGCAGAGGTAATAATAACTTGATTCATGCAATAGTCCTTATATGGAACTAGTCAGGCACAAAGGTAGTGATGACATCAAAGCTGTGGCAGTTGTTTTCTTTTCAGGAAAAAGATGAAGGTCTCGGCAACTTAGATGAAAGTTTTACTGCTGTGGAATGTGGAGATCTTATGTGTGCCACACCATGGAAACCTGCAAACTTGCAAAGTGTGTTAGACACTGAATTAAAAACACATAAACAACAATCTTATAAACCATTTGGCTTTTTTGTTTTGTAAAGAGTGGTGTGACAGAGCCTAAATTCTGGCAATTTGAAAGAGACAAAATAAAAATGGAACATCAACCGCACACCCTGGGGTGCAGGCCAAGTTCAATTATACCATTTGACCATCTGTAAATCATGACAATGTTATGGTTACACCCTGCTTTCAAATCACAAGAAGCAGTTATGACAGTGATGAACATTATTTCCCTGTCTGTTGCAAGCAGGCCTGACTGAGACCTGAGTCATAAAATCTTGTAATGTTACAATAACATGCTTCAAACATATAGTTCATAGCAGTATGCCTGATACACTATGCAATTAGTGGGACAAATACATATGTTGTTGGCCTATGCCAATTTAATAACAGTGCCTATTGCACCTGTGAATAATAAGACAAACGGAGCATTAATTTGTCTGGGGTTTTGCTTTGGAACATATTGTAGGAGTGGGTCAGCAATGCTGGCCCCAGTATTTAGGTTTGGTTAAGAGCATTTAAAACGTTATACATGTGGAGAACTTTTCTGAATACACACATGATACAGTGTAGCAAGATGTATATCAAAACATTAACATAAACGTGAAACATTAGTGTTTGCAATAGAACAATTTCAGTATTGAGCATAATGCATAACATACATTTTAAACAACAAATATAAACTGTAAACTTAGCTTAGAGTCCAGAAATGTTAGAGTACTGTGAATTTACTGGTTGAAAAAAAATGCATTCATTGCTGTAAGGTTATGACAAAAGTTGTTTTACATTTGTTTTGACAGGATAAGAAAGCTGAAAAGACAATCAAAAGAATGAATATGTGTGGACATACATACACAACTTCACCCTCCAGCGTAACTGATTACTTGCTGAGGGCAGAAACCTTGTACCAATAATAGGTGTGATTTAACTGTTTGCACTAGAAAAACAGAAGGGCTTGGGCTGGGTTATGCTGTTAAAATACCTTGGGTCTTTTAAAACCTGTAAATAAGAAACAATTATTGGCAAATATACATTTTCTTTATTTACCCTTTGGGGAAAGTGATGTATCTTGCAACCTTTGTGGGTACTACACTAGAAGGGAGGAAGGGTAGCTTACCCCCTTCCCCCAAGCTCCTACTAGTGGAAGAGACAGCTCGAATACTGTAGCAATAAAAAGGTTAGCTGTGGATGGTGACATGATCCCCACCTACTACACTTTAAATTATAACAAGATAATATTACAATTAGTTTAGTAAGTTTCATACCTTACTATAAAGATGGGGAACTTCTTTTTCTCTAGAAGAAAGAGAAGAAACACAGACAAACAACAAAAACAAACACACACCAGTTTAAAATAAAACAAGATTATTTCCATAGGATAAAGAAGCCAAGCGTCCCTGGGTTCCCTTATCCTAAGCATGACAAAATGTCAGCTGAGTTTATAAAAATCCAGATTGATGGTACATACGTACGTATCTCTTAGAATGCATTTCAAAAGACAAAAAAAATGATTACACCATGGTCACACATAAAAACCAAAACCATTGTTTTTTAACTGTAGATGGTAAACTCTCAAAACGGCTGTAATAGTCCTTTGTTCAAAAGCGTACTATATATATATAATAAAAATATGGGGAGATGATGAATAATTCTCCCCTTCCAGCTGGAGTATTGCCTGTGTTGGCTGCAAGTCAGAAGCAGTGAGACAAGAAGAAAAGTTTGTTCCTCTTCACTTAGAATACTAGTTTTGCAATAAAAAGTCAAATTACTTGGTTCACTCTTGGTGTGCTTTCATAAAAACATACATTTTGTGTGAAAAGTTGTGCTTTAGGTATGGAATACACATCAAGTTTGAACTGGTAGTAACATAAAATGTTGAAACACAAGAAGGTCAAATAACGTGCAAAAGGTCACAGTGTGCATGCAAGGGTCGTTCAAACCCAGTTATTTTTGTAGTGTCCTTGAACACTACTGATATTAAAATATCTTTAAATAATAATAAAGCATAAATAAAACTGCTGGCCAAAACAGTACACACACATACACAAAAAGAGATACTTAACACAAAACAAGACTGACATTGTTTCACACCAATTTGCTGAGGTAATGCCCATAGTTTCATTAGAAAACTGTACGTGTTTTAGATATATGTGCTGCCTCCTGCCTGTCTTGTAACACTGACAATTTTTAAACCAACACATTTATACATATCTACATGCCAAATCTTTTCAGAACAAAACACTTTTTAAACACATTCTAACTCCTTTCAACACCTTTAAAACACAGCACAACATACCATCTGTAAGTGAACACATCTAGTATAACATGGTTACACCTTCTGGGGCATAGCCAAAATATGGCACTCTGCCATTTTGCAAAAGTTTCTAGTTTTAACTAGAAGTATGATAAAGCCATTTATAGCTGTTAACACATTACATTTTCACCTAGCAGTGGCTTGGACGTTGCTTGCAAACTACAAATCTTTCTGCACATTGCAATCTATGACGTCATAACTCTTCACCTTCAACACTACCTGCTCCAACCACTACATACAAAAGTTCTTTACTGACCCTATCTAGGCAGCACAAATGTTTCATTAAAAATAAAACCAATTAAAACAGTCAGATATGAGGCAAAGAAGCTTCCTCTTTCTTTTTTACTGTAATATGTTGTGCACCGAAGGCAGTCAATCCTATCTTGCAACCTTGACAACAGAACATAATTACAGAACACAGATATAAGCTAGAAAATATGCACGAGAAAGACGGAGCATTACCTTGTTTAGTATATGTATTACAGAAATAAAACAGACAAACATAAAACAACTTTGAATAAAAAAATTCAGACTTACCCGGTGCCAAGGTATTTTTCTTCTTCTTTTCCGATACACAAGTCTGAGTAAGAAAACTGACTGCAGGACCTTCATGATAATTTCCAAACACTGCAGCTATTAACCCTTTCAAAGGTTTTAACCCTTTCAAAGGTTTTCTTTTGGCCATTTTAGTAACCTGCCAAACCAAGTCTTTTTCCAGAGCTCTGGTTTGCAGTTTAAAAACAAAACAAAAAAATCTCTAACAGTACTAGGTTGAGATCCATCTGGTAGAGGTCCCCAGTACTTGGGTTTGGGATCAAATGTTTTAGCCTCTATAGGAGGCAAGGGAACTTGAAATTGATACAGAAAAACTTGAAACTACACAGATAGGCAACATGGGGGAGGATTTTCAAATCATCCCGTCTGTAGTCACCTACAGTAGTTTATTTTTCTTTCTCTAGATGTTGCTTATCTAACGTTACTTAATCAGCCACTGCTTTTCTCCTAAAAGCAGCCTGAACTGTGAAAGCCATCATTGGCTCTAACAGTATACTTGTAGCAAGCACAAATTACAAGGGCAAAAGGCAGTTGCCCCTGCTTGTTTGAGAGACTTTTTCTTAATACATCTCTCCACATATTTTTAAACCTGGAGTCCTCAAACCCTCTCCATACTTTTATTATTACTCTCCATACTTTTTAAGCATGCATTTTACGGGGCCGGAGGCAACCCATGGAGACTCCTTATTTTTCTGCTTATGTTTGCTGCCCCCCATTTTAACCAATATCTCCTGATTTCATACCCCAAGTAAAAGAAACCCGCACAAAAAGCAAATCCAAAGGAAAAGATAAAACAAACAACCACCGGAGTTACTGTTGCCTGCCTCCTCCACAGTTTTAAGGCGCTCAACCCACTTAAGGGTTTCTTGAGGTGCTCAACCCACCTAAGAGAATTATCTTGCGAGGGTGCTCAACCCACCTAAGGGTGGATCTTGCTAGGCGCTCAACCCACCTAAGGGTATCTTGCGAGGCGCTCAACCCACCTAAGAGTATCTTGCTAGGGTCCCCTTGCTCAACCCACTTAAGGGTATCTTGCTAGAGAGCGCTCAACCCACCTAAGAGTATCTTGCTAGGGGGTGCTCAACTCACCTAAGAGTTCTCTTGGTTTCCCCAGTTTTCCCTGTCTCCCTTCTGCCTTAAAGTCTCATACAATTAAAACAGGCTCAAAACTTCCCCATTTACTTGTTTACCGGTTTACTTATTCTTTATAACATGCAGCGTCCCCAAGGCAAAAAGGTAGGTACCTACAGATCAGCGCCGCTCGGGGCCCAGGGGTAACAAAAATCCAGCACGATCGGGGCCGTCCCATTTCAATCTCCCTCTGGCTGTATCTTTGAGATTTTCCTTCAGCGTTCCCCTCAGCGTCAGGACTTCTCCTCCAAGTGGGAGACCTGGGAAACGGTCCCCGACCGAGCTGACTGAGGTCCGAGCATGCTGATCCTGCCGACTACGCCAAATTGTCGTGGAAAAAAATTATGTTCTTACACTTTACTTTAAAATCAGACTCAGGACCACTGCATATTAGAAAGAACGGTTTATTACATATGCATATGGGAGTCTGCTTCCAAAAATTATGCAAGGCTCCCTGAGTTTCATTAGTCAATCACTTTTATACACTTATTATCAAGGCGTTGTTAGGCGTACTCTTATCTTGAAAATTACCAACATTGCAGTATTAACCAATCATGAATAAGAAAAACGTTGATTCCAATGTAACAGAAAAGCATACTGATACCACCATCTGGGGTACATTTCCACTGTTTATTTCATCTCTTTCCCAATACTTTTTGCTACATATGCCTGGGGCAGTCTGACCTGAGTGAAACAGTGAGTTTCACTCACACCGTAGCAACGTACAGCATGCCCACATGCTGTTATCTTATATTCTGCCCGAGCTTGTTATGCAGGCTGGTACAACCAGTTCTGCCCAGTTTTATCTTGCTTTTCTGTTCCTACAAATGTACCTCAAGTAACCTCAGTATCATTCTATAACAAAAAAAAAAAAACAGCATACCAGACATTTCTACTACATCCATTATGACTTTGTTACAGCATGGCCTACAAAGCAAGCATATATTCAGGGCATATAATAGCAAATAGAGTTATAGTTTTATGAACTCAGAAATTTCTACTACAATGTCCCTGTTTTTAATTCTTTTTGTACTGAAAAGCACTAGCAACATTCAATGTGGATTTGTGGCCCAATCACTCGAACATGAGTTTGACACACAACATCCATGACCATCTGATCTGCAATGTCAATCACCCCAACCACGACTTGCCAGCTGTACTGTATCCAGTATAATATCTAAGATTTTTAACAACGAAGTGAACGATGTAACAATACAGAAAACCAGTAAGGTGAATCACTTCTTAACTGACAATATATTAATGTGTGTGGCAGTAGTGACATAAATGTTCATTGTCATACAGTATATGTTTAATTTACAGTGAATGACACAGATATGCCAGATTTGTAATGTAAAAGGCACCATTCTGTCAACTGCACAATTTAATTTTTCACCAAGGATACAAGTGGTGTGTGCTCCTCTTCTGGTACTGTTACATTGTAGGGACTCTAAGCAGTGTGTTACAGCTCTATGAAGTGGAGAAAGTGAATATGTTTAGGAGGTGGTGGTGTTGGTAAGGGCGGTGTTATGAGAAGTACATGTGGGAGAAACAAATTAACACGGAAGGGCAAACAGCTGAAAAGTCCTGAAGTCCCCCACAGAAAAAGTCGGAGTATGAAAAATGTCAAAAGAATTGTGAACAGCCATTTCACTGTTCCACTATTAAAAACTATACATGTAAGGTGTCACATACATCTGTATTTCTCATAGCCATTTCATGACTGCAATAAGTCACTGCAGAGGCTGCCTGTTACGCTATTTAGCACACAGGAGGATGCGGCACACACTCAGTTGGTGGCCTCGCACTTCGCTATGCATCATACCCATGTGTTAAAGTGTGTAACAAACACAGAAACTGTCGTGTCTTATCTCTTCCATGTAATATGTTCACTTTTCTGGTGCACAATACACTTGGCCTGCGGCCACATGCATCACAATGCACCCTAGGTGTGACAATATGTTCTGGTATTCCAGTTCCTGTTGTGCAGTGTTACTGAACTGAGCAATGTTACTTACTGCTCATTTCCGCGATTTACACAGACACACTCAGCACTATTTCCATCACACATGGGGCACAAACTTGTCATTCACTGTAAATATGGAATGCACAGTCAAGTACTCTGTTGTTGTGTCTTAAAAGCAAATAAATGTTGTCATGTCATTATGTATTGTTAGACAGATTGATGGAATGGAAGTTGATACACCTTCTCAGTCCGATTCCGAAGATTCTGTGGAACAAGAATCGCAGCATGATCATGACCGTGATCCAGACTGCTACCCGGATGATACCATCACAGAGAATCTCACAGATGAAAGAGAACTACATTTTGAGGAAATTCTATGTGGTGGTCAAGACTCTGCAGACTATGTATCTGAGAACAAATATATTGTATTTGAACAATGCATAAAGCAATTGTTCGATATGATACCATGCCCAAACTGTGGGGAACGATTTACTGTAGTAGGTAGAAGTAAGAGTTCAAGAGGTACCCTGTTGAGTATTCGCAGTTCCTGTGAAAATAATCATGCATTTTATTGGAACTCGCAGCTGGTTGAAAACAGAACTGCTGTGGGTAATTTACTGTCTGCTGCAAGTATTTTATTTACTGGTAATACATATCAGTCGGTTGCCAAGTTTGTTAAACTCATGAACTTGAAATTCTTTTCTAAATCCATGTACAATAAGACTCCAGATTTGTACCTGTTCCCTGTCGTCCACAATACATGGCTAGCTCACCAGGCAGACTTGATAGAGAGTTTAAAAGACAAGAAAGTAACACTGTGTGGTGATGGCCGCTGTGATTCTCTGGGATACTCAGCAAAATATGGCACATACAGCCTTATGGAGAATGAAACACACAAAATAGTACACTTTGTGTTGAAACAAGCATACGAACATACGAAATTTGCCAGTAGATAAAGGCCTAGAGGTCTATCAAGTCTGCTCGAATGTGCAGCTAGCACCCCTTATTCTGCAGCTGCCCCTCACTTCCACCCTTCTCCTTCATTAACCCTCCCCCTTGTCCTGTCCCATCCTCGTTTGAAGCAGTCCACTGTTGTACTGCATACCACTTCAGCAGGTAATGCATTCCACCCAGCCACCACCCTCTCTGTAAAAAAGTGTCTCCTCATCTCCCTCCTGAACCTTCCTCGCTCCAGTCTCATATCATGGCCCCTGGTGGCCCTCCCCTCCCTTACTTTGAACAGCCCCTCTGTACCTGTCTTGTTTATTTCTTTCATGTATTTAAAGGTTTCAGTCATGTCACCCCTGTCTCTCCTCTCCTCCAGTGAGTACATGTTCAACTCCTTCAACCTCCTCTCAGTATGATAAGTCCCCCAGCCCCTTGATCATCTTTGTCACCCTGCACTGCACCCCTTCCAGTAACTTAATGTCCCTCTTCAGATACGGATGCCAGTACTGCACGCAGTACTCCAGGTGTGGTCTAACTAATGATCTATACAGTGGCAGAATCACCTCCTCCCTCCTCGAGGATATACCCCTTGCAATACAACCCAGCATTTTGTTGGCCTTTGCAGCTGCCTTCCTACACTGTGCCGAGTTGTTCATTGATCCTGTAATGAGCACACCCATATCCTTCTCCTCCTCTGTCTGGGCTAGCTGCACTCCCCCCTAGCTGGTAACTCCTCCTTGGGCTTTTCATCCCAAAATGCAGCACCTTGCACTTTTTGGCATTAAAGCCCAGTTGCCAGGTGTCTGACCAGGTTTCAAGCTTTGCCAGATCATCCTGCAACCCCTGCCATCCCCCTAGGTCATCCACCACCGCGCCTACCTTGGCATCATCAGCAAACAGACTGATCTGCTCTTGATGTCCCATGATATGTCTGCAGTGAATATCCCAAACAACACTGGTCCCAACACTGAGCCCTGTGGAACACCGCTCATCACTGCCCTTGGGTGTGAGAGCTCCCCACCCAGCACCACCCTCTGTTGCCTTCCATGCAGCCAGTTTCCTACCCATCTCACCAGCTTTGCACCCGCCCCTGTGCCTACTAACTTCCTTCCCAGCCTACCATGTGGCACTGAGTCGAATGCCTTACTGAAATCCAGATACAGGACATCCACTGCATGGCCTCTGTCCAGTTGCCTAGTTACCCAGTCATAGAACTCGACTAATCCTAATATGTCCTAATATGGAAAGTGTTAACATGGAGAAGGAAGCATTCACTGAATGCCTGGACCACGTCCTAGACTGTGGTCTACAAATTGAGTGCATTGCAATGGATAGGCACGTCCAGATTGCAAAAGTCATGAGCTCAAAATATAACAGCATGTTCCATCAGTACGATGTATGGCACATGGCCAAGACCATTGCCTCTAAACTAAGAGAGAAATCCAAAAAAGAAGCTGCACGACCATTACAGCCTTGGATTAAGTCAGTGAAAAACCATGTGTGGTTTTCAGCAACTGGGTGTAACGGTAATGAGCAGCTACTCGTTGAGAAATGGACATCAGTCCTTGATCACGTTCAAAACATCCATCAGTGGTCAGATAAACTCATGTTTCATGCATGTGAGCACGCACCGCTGACCCAAAATGAGCAGCGGACCAAGAAGTGGCTACAGGCGGGAACACCAGCAATGGATGCGCTGGCTGCAGTTGTTCAGGATAGAACTATATTGAGAGATATAGTGAAACTGTCCCGGTTCTGCCACATTGGCCCCCTGGAGTATACCACTCCAGATTTATTCACTATGTACCTAAAAATAAGCACTTTTTCTTTAACAGTATGATGTGCAGAACTGAACTGTGTGCTCTAGATCACAACGTTCATGCAAACCGCAAACAGAAGTTTTGCATGAAGGGTGCTAGAAAGGACTTGCCACAGTACAGCCAAGTGCAACCCAAAGGAAGAGATCACTGGGTTGCCAAGAAGGTAATGGAGGATAAAACATACCCTCATATCCCAGTGATGATGGCTCAAGTCCTTGACAGGAAATAACAGAAAAACCCACCATCACTACCAAAACCAGACGGGCCAGACAGAATGACTTCTATTGAGAAGACAAATCTTGTAGAGACTCTGAAATATTCACGTTTTAAAGAATAAAGAAAAAAGTTCTTCAGACAAATGTGGTGGGTACTGGAGTGCACTCACTACCCATATCCAGTATCAAGCCACATACTGTGTCTCATCTGACAAAACATTTGCTGTAATGTCACCCCTTCCTGCAAGCATCCCGTGGTAGTGTAGTGATCAACACTTGCTGCATGCATTCCCAATTTCAAAAAGTTATCAAAAGCAAGTACACCATATTACTGTACTGATCCACCCTACATACTCATATCCAGGTTACTGACACAAAACACACATAGATAAACCATGGTACTGTACTTTGTGCGACAGACAGTGCATCTATAAGGGAATTGATACACAGGCCTGGATTTTCAAACTGCGCCCGGATGTGGCACAAGCCTGAACGCAGCGCAACTGGGCTGTGCCACAGCTTGTACCAGGCAATATTCAACGTTGCTGCGCCATGGCTTAGCACCGGTGAATATGGCACCATGGCTATCTGCATTGCAAGTGGCGCAGTGGCACTGTGCCAGCACAAGTGGCAGGTCAAGGGCAGGGGGATGCACAAGGACAGTTGTGCAAGGTGATGGAACCTCGAGATTGAGTGGTGAATATGCAAATGGGTCCATCTGACATGCATGGCACAAATGGGGCCATTACCATACCATTATGGCCACATTTGCAAACAGGGGCGCCAATCCCCTGTGACTTGCGCATCACACCCTGCCACACTGTAGCCCTCAGGGACCGACGTCCCCTGCTCCTCGCAGGTGCCTGCCCAATCGCAGGCAGTGTAGAAAATGGATGGATCCATGGTGTTCCAGTGGACCTATCCCCTGTCCGATAGTGGCTGAAATAGGTAATATTATTCTCTGGTGGTGTAGTGGACCCGTCCCCTGCCCGATCATGGCTGTAATACAGTGAGAAACTCCCTGGTGGCTCAGTGGCTGCATCCAGACCGATCGCGGGCCAAACGTCCAAACCAAAAGCCTGGTGGTCTAGATATCAAAATGATTCACATCTTGGGACTGTGTAGTATAGTATGGTCTGCACTCCCATTGTCCCACGCTGTGGACCAATGGGAGTACAGACATTCTGTACGGCATCAGTTGGCGGGCAAAGGGGAGGCATGCAGGTGGGGAAATGCTGCCCTCTGCTGACTGGTGGGGGAGCGGGGTGGTGGAACTGAGCGGGGGGGTGGGGTATGGGGTACCGCTACACCACCAGGCTACACGTTTAGACGTTTTGCTCGCGATAGGCCTGAATGTGGCCACTGGGCCACCAGGGAGTTTTCTCACTTTATTATAGCCCTGATCAGGCAGGGGACGGGTCCACTAAACTACCAGGGAAGCTTTCCAGTGTACACAGCCCACGATTGGGCTTGGGGTGGTGCAACACCCAGCCCATGTCTCAGGTGGGCACCCACAGCAGGCGGGTGCCATGTTGTAACCAGCAACACGGTGGCCGGCCTGTGGGTGTCCCTGACTTACGCCTGCTTTTTCAGGGTCAACTTTGTGCCCCCCAAGTGCGGCATAAGGCAGATTTCTGCCTGCATATGCGCCACACATCACAGGCTGAATATCGGAATGAGACGCATATGCAGGGGCATGCCCCCGCACTTGCGCAGCATACATTACTGGTGCACCACACGCATTGGGATTTGCACTGAGCAATATCCCCCTTTGAATATCGTGTTGGTCCACATAGGTGGGTTGCACATGGTGAGTTTTGAATATCCCGGCCACAGTTTACCTGAATGGGCAGCCAGTGTGTACTGTGACTTTTGATGAAGGCATAACTGACAAATTATGTTGCCTGCAGCATTAGTGTTGGGAAGGTGTGTGGTAGACCACACTGCTTTTTGCACAGTACAGCAACTGACTCACAGTGGGTGGTGTTGTCACTCAGATGTTGGCTGTCACAGTGCACAAATTTGAGCAACTTCTGTGTATTGCTTTTTCACACTATCATGATTTGGTATGGGAGGATATACCTGACCCAAACAGTTGTCAAAGTTCGGGTTTCTGTAGGTAAGGGCGACACCAAGGTTTATCCGTGTATGTTTTGCAGCACAATTCTGTGTGGGGTCTTTGATTGATGCCCACTATACTACCATGAGAGACCATGGGGGATGGGGGCTACTACCAGGAATTTGAGGACGCGGTGCCTTTCTTGTAGCAAAATGGAGTCGCCATTCCAGATTTGGACCCAATACAGATCCAGCAACCAACATGGATTACGGCCTGGTCATGAAGTGGGACAAAGAGAAAAGGGGTGAAACCAAACTCGAGCACTTCATGCCTGTGGGACTATATTTGCGGCAAGAGGAAATCCCCAACACGGGAAGATGATATCCAGGAAAACAAGTAAATGAGAGCTGAGTTTGCACAGAGGACGGGGAAAGGAATGCAAAACCTGATCTGAAGCACTTGCGTATTAAGGGAACATTTCCTTTTACTGGGCACAGACATTGGTTACCTGCAAGCGATCAGTCTGTAACATCATACTGGCTGAAACTGGACATATTGCAGAGCATAGTAACAAATATCACTGGCTTAACCATGCTTAGTCACTGAGCAAACAGGGAGTTCCCTGTTTGCCTTTCAAATAGCTAAGTAAATGCAAACACAAAAAATTAAACACATGCTCCATTGCATAATTGCAGTAAGATCTACCACATTGTTATCAGATGATTTCAGTAATACAAGGTGTGTAGACAAAAGCCGCACACCCAAAACATGGTTGTGAAGTCGGAGTTCATTACTACAATACTACAGTGGGCCCATATGTCACATTGATGCACAATGTGTTCCATGTAAGCATTAATCACCGCCAGAGGAGGGCTCTGCCAGTGGATTAATGCCCGCTGGGGGGGTTGGTGCCCGAGGGCTCCAACCGCCCAGCAGGCATTAATCCACAGCAGAGCCCGATGCTGAAGTGATATGTGCTGAACATAGGTCACACGGCGGCGACGAGTCTATGTTACCGGCATTACCTCCGGCAGGCAGCATCATGTCAGTGCTCACCTCCAGCGAGCTGTATGCTCTGGCGGCACCCCTATCCACACAACAGGCAGCACACAGGTCTTGCAGGTAACTCATTTTATTGGCTTACAGGCAGAGGACACAGGCTTCAAGTGTTCAGTCCTGGAGCAGTCCTGAATGATTGCGGTGCTCTGGATCTGTTGCCTGCCTCCTTGCACTCCGGGTATATCAGGGCTCAATGATTTTGGCCCTCTGCCAGCTCCCAGAAGTGGACGTTCTGTCTCTCTGCATGGGGGGGCGCACACTAGATGACGTGGCAGATGCTGCTGGTCTACTCGGCTGCCTTGCCTGGCAGGGCACAGGAGAAGCTTACCAGGCCATGTACGACCATGTGCTGTATCTGGAACATCTGGCAGGTGGGGCTCTGTGTCGATGCCCATCCTCCGGTCCTCCCATGTCCCTGAGGTTCACTGGGCAGCTGCAGAGGAGGACCGCTGCTCAGGTCGGGGGAGGGAGGGGGGTGAGGCTGCCATGGAGTGGAGGTCTGTGTGGTGCTGGGCTGAGCAGCAGATGTGCCGTTGGGGTGGGAGGAGCTGACAGGAGGGGGCCTGGGTGCCTCCAGGCTGAGCTGCACTGTCCTGCTCTGTGACTGGGGGGGCCAGCTCGGTGCTGTGGAGGTTGTCTCTGCGATGGCTCTGGCTGTCTTGCTGTGGGTGTCTGTCATCGCCCCACCCATCATTCTGGTGACTCTGCTGGGATGGGTTGCTGGTGCTTCTGCTGCTGTTCCTGATGGCTCTGCTAGGTGGGTGGCCGGGGCCCGGCCTGATGTCTGTTGGGTGCTGTCATGTGGTCTGCTGCTGGAGGCCTGGCATGCAAGGCAGTAGGAGCTGGTGGTGGCTTCCACTGGGGTGGAGGGAGTGCTCCGTGCAGGTGTGCCACTGGAGAGGATGGTGGACCACCTCTTCGAGTCTGCAGTGGATAGCGACCAGTAGCTGCGCAGACTTGTCTCACAGTGATGCCCTGTCACTGACATTATCTCCCTACTTGCAAGCCCAGCCTCAGTGAGCATGGTGACAGCTGTGCTCCTGATGCTGTGGTTGGTGTAGCGCTTTGACAGCTGGGCATCATCAGAAATCTTGGGCATGAGGGACCCAAGGTAGTTCTTCCCCATTGGCTGACATGTGTACCAGCAGTCGCGCTCTGAGGGGGCATGGTGGTCTACCCTCCGTGGGTGTAGGTAGAGGGCAGGGGCATTGGGTGACACCGCTGGATGTACTCACGGAACAGTCCAACAATGCAGTCCCTGCTGCCAGGGCTGCCATACAGCACCCCTCTCATGGTCTGCTGTGTTGGGTCACCCACCTGCCCGTGGTTCTTCATCTGCTCATTGGATGAGAGCACCAGGAACTCATTGCCCTCCTCATCGGTCTGGATGCTTAGGGAGTCCTGGCGCAGCTCTCTCTGTCCCTCTCTGCCCCTCCAAGCCAGCCCTAGCTGGACCTCAAACCAGACCCTGCGCACCAGCCCGTATAGTGTCTCAGGGCTCAGCCGCTCACAGGTCCGAATTTTTGCTAGGTCACTGGGTGAGATGCTGGGGTGGTGGGTGGCTCTGTCCTGCCCTGCTCGCTGGCACTCCTTCAGCACCGCCACAAAGACATTGTTTGCAGCAATGAACTCAGTGTCCGTGATGATATTCAGGACTCTGTAGTTCGGCGGTCCAGTCAGGTAGTGCTGGAGGCCTGCGCGCAGCCCCACGAATGAGCTCAGGCTGTACTGGGTTCTCTGCTCTGTGTGCACTGAGGCATAGAACTGGCAGAGGAGGGCTCCCAGCTCAGATGATGGCATAGTTCTGAGGTCCACCTGGTGGCCTGCTGCTCTCAGCCAGTCTAGCAGCACATTGGAGGCCCATGCTGTATTCTTGTGTGTGTTGACCTCAACATGTCTGCTCTCCAGCCCGTCCACCTCCTGCTGAGAGTGGTGTGGCGTGCATGCATACTGCTGCTTACGCTTGACTTCACTGCGCCTCTCCCCGTCTGGCTACTATAGCTGTTG
Source organism: Neoceratodus forsteri (assembly GCA_016271365.2). NCBI lineage: Eukaryota > Metazoa > Chordata > Ceratodontiformes > Ceratodontidae > Neoceratodus > Neoceratodus forsteri. The sequence continues at coordinate 116,835,512 of JADMNL010000024.1, read as the reverse complement.
GGGGGCTTGTGGGCCAGCTGCTGTGCTGAATGGGTGCTAGCATGCACCTCTGGCTCATGGCGTCCATGCCGGCTGCCTGCAGGGCTACTGTCCTCCAGCTGCTCTGCACTGCCTGCTGCCCTACTGCCGCTGCTGGCAGTCTCTTGGGTCACTGCTGCTGTTGCTGCACTGAGTGGGCAGCGCTGGGCACAGGTCTCCTCCACATCCCGACCCTCTTTGAACACCCTCTCTGCTCTCCCTCCATCTGCTGCTGAGTAGAGGAGCACTGTCTGGTGCTGCAGCATGCACCTGGGTTTCCACAGCTCCTCCTGCAGCCACTCACTGCTGTCCACAGCCTTGCTGCTGCCAGCTCTCAGCACTGGTGTGGCAGGTGCAGCAGCTGGCCTGCTCCTGCACGCAGGTGCCTCCTTCCCGAACTCCTTGCTGACCCATCGGCTGATACCCCGCACTCCACAGAGTGAGAACGTTGTGGTGCACTGCTCCATACCTTCGGTGCCGCGCTCTGGGTGTTGAGTGCCGTGACACTAGCCCTCTATCTGCTGCTGTCATACTCTGTGCTTCCCGAGGTTCTGGCTACTGCATACCTCGGCTCTGGCACTTGGTTCTGACGTGGGTCGGGGGAGCTGCAGCGCTGCCGCTGGCGCCACGCGGTGGTGACTCGGCGGGCGGGTGCCCTCTGCTGTTTCCATGGCCACAGCTGGTACTGACCGAGCGGGCGTTATGTGTGGCTTAATACCCGCTTGGTTTCAGTCAGCTGTGGCCATTCGGCCAATCCTCGCACTCCTTTGCAGCGCCCGACAGTGAGCCGTGTTACAAGATGTTGTTTATAAATGAAGTGAATATTGACAATGTGTATAACTATTTCCAAAGTTTCCTGCCCATACAATCCCAAAAAACAGTACCTTGTTACATTGTGATGTTGGTTCAATTTCAGGCATTTCAATGAAATTAAACATGTTTATTTGTACAAAGGTCCACTTTCTAATTACATTGCAAAACAGATTTGGTGCTATACCACCAGCAAGCCCATTCAATGGCTGAATTACTCATAGGCGACATATATGCAATGTAATGAGTAATGCACCCATCCAGGTATCCTAAACTTCAATTACAGTCAGTCCAAATCCTCAATGTCAGCTAACGTTAAATCAACATCTGAGTCTTCAGCATCCATGTATCCAGTATAGTTTCCTCCAGGATCCAGGTAAGCAGTATGCACACGTTGCACCACACACGATGGTATGATTTTTCAGATCTTACAACCAAGAAACCCGTAGACCCAATAGATATGCTGTCGAAGGCAGTATGTCTGAATACTCTGGAAAAAAAAAGGCAACATTAACATATATGCACAGTGTCGACTTACTCACCCAACATATAAGCAGCTAATGTTGCCTTTGAAATAAAAACCTGTCCCATGTGGCTACAGGTAGTGAGGAGAAAGAGGAGGAGGAGACAGAGGCCAACCTGGTATCACAGTAGCAGTGCAGAACACAAAGACATGTGAGGCATGAGATTCTTGTAGTGTGTGGAGGGGGAGAGAAACACACCATGGCCATGGTCACCATCCTGCTTTGAGACTGAAATGTTTGTGTGTCTGTCTCAGACTACAATTACCCACTTATAATTATGCATCCAGAACAACAGAGAGCAACCCACAGTGGCACAGAAACTGCCTGCACTGCTGTGTGTCTGTGTGTGTGTCTCTCTCTCTGTCTCTGTTCAGTTGTTGTACATGCTTCAGCAGTTAGACAGAAGAGCAACAGACAGTACTGTGATTACTTTTGTCATCTGTGCCACATTGCAACAGAGCACTACGAAAGAGCAGGTGAGTGAGCTGCACTGCGCACCACAGCTACACACAAACAGCAAGTTAGCGTCTCACTGACACAGAGACAATGACACAGTGGTTAGGTGAAACATGATGCTCTCTCCACTATGTCTGTCTACCTTGTGTCTGTGGAGTTCATAGCCTGTGTGAAGTGCAGTACTGGCCATTGTGTGGAACTACAGCAGTCGCTGCACTCGAAAGTCATCAGATAGAGTGACACAGGGTAGCCACCAACAGCAGTGATCTGTGTCTCTGTATGTCTGATGTTTGGTAGTATGCATACTGTGCCTGTGATCTGTGCACATAGGACCCATGTGCAATGTGATAGCACACACAAATGTCTGTGCACTGTTACAGTCATGCATAACACTACCACTAGAACAGTGTAACTACTTTTTCTGGCTGAAGGATACAAACTGTGTATCTTTTCCTTATTTTCTGTGACTTTCATAGAAACATAGACTTTGATGGCAGATAAGGACCACTTGGCCCACCCAGTCTGCCCATTTCCCTACCTATTGGATAAGCTGCAGATTCTAGTTAACCAACAGCCTACTGTCATGTCTTGTTATCACTGTGCTGACACCTTGATATATGCAAAATAACACACTCCACGGTGTGTTGTTATTGTGGATTAATCAACAACACGGGCGCTGTAAGTACGCTTGGACTACATCCTCAAGCCTCACAACGCAATCGTGGTGCTGATTAATGTCAATGTAGCACATTGTCATCATGAACTTAAAACATGTCCAGCAGGTGGCTACCATTATGGCTAGCACTTCCCATATCCGTGTTAGCACACACTGGCACAAGCACTATCCATGTGTCATACACAACACCCACCTTCCTCCATACTACATACTGCTGCAACATCCATCAACGGACTTCAGCGCACACATCCACACAACTACTGTGCGGCCTACCCTTTGAATTATGACCAGATGCATCAGCTGCATGCACAGCCATACATGAAGCATCCCGCATCCAAGGTGGTAAGTGGCTGGATGTGCTGCTGAACGCTGAATGAAGGACCAGTGACATGCAGCTACTGATGACGGTGGGTGGTGTAGGTCTCTTGGGGTGGGTGGATTGAAAAGGCAGTACAGTGTGGAGGGTGAGGACTTCATGGTAGTCATGCCACTGATGGGGTGTTGTACTGACATCCGGTACATGCAAGGGGCATTCATGTGCACCTGTCTGAACTCTGGCTGTCATGAATGGGAGAATGGATAATTGCTGTGTTGGTTGGGGTGGTGCAGCACACTTCATGCTGTGGCTGACAGTCGTTTGAACCTCTGTATTGTGAGCCATGGCCACATAAGATTGTTCTTGCAGGGTCAACCATGGCATGGTTTCCAGGACAATGTGCCCACCACCTGCTGTACATCACGCAAAGTCATGAAGCGGAAACTAACCACACATGATGCATTCTAGTCTGTACAGTTGGTGTGTTTGCTGCACTGATGTGTGCAGTTACCATTAAGTGTATCAGATACCAGAGAGAGTAGTGCATGCAGGGTGGCTATGCGACCAAAGTGCCATGTGCAGTACCACTGTGCACGATCGTGTATACAACCCATGTTATGCATTATACATACATACAATGTTCATAACACATAACTGACATTTGTATGTTCATACAATACATATTGTATGCATGCCTTCAATATACAACTTGTAATAGTGGCATGATACAGTCACATTACAATAAGAGCGTTGAGAGACAGTTTCTCACACTTTGCATACCTAGCAGTTGGATCGTTGTCAGGCTGTCTCTCAATGTACACATAGTGACATAGTGTCATTATGGTCATTAGTACGGCCCGACGAAGACAAACTGCCTTAAAGTCAGAGTGATGAATAAGTCATTGTAAGCCCTCTTCTGACTTTTTCTCAATGCATTCTTGGGGCTCACCACAACACAGACATTCACAATTGGTGGCCATGGTCGCACATCCATCACAGATGCACCACTCACTGGTTGGAATCATAGTTCTGTCCTCAGGCTCTTCGATAATGTTAACCTCACTGTGTACATCAACATCTGGCAGGTTCTCCATGGCAGCAAGTTCTTCAGGAGTATACTCAGGTTCAAATGCATAGCCTCCAATGTAGCTGTAGTCGGCAAACTGTGACTCATCAGATGATGATGGCGATGACATGGCCTAGAATATAAATGAAGATTTGCACACAATCAACTTCACAAAAGAAGCAACAGTAATTAAATAACCGAAGTAATTTAATACTTACAAGGCATATAGAAATGTCATTGCACACTACCTGTATGTTCATAGTTTTAACATACACAGCCTGTTACACCACTTGAAGAGATGGGCTTCTGTCTGAAACAGGATCACACCAGTAGTTTATAGTAATTGATCACACATTCTGAAGAAAGGGGGGTCACTAGTGGAGTACCTCAGGGCTCAGTACTGGTCCAGTCCTCTTTAACATCTTTATAGGTGACATTGCAGAGGGTCTGGAGGGAAAGGTATGCCTCTTTGCAGATGATACAAAGATCAGTAACAGAGTTGATACACAAGGGGGGTAGAAAGGATGAGAAGGTACTTGACAAGATTGGAGGAATGGTCAGACATATGGCAACTTAGAGTCAATGCAAAGAAGTGCAAAGTAATGCACCTGGGAGACAAAAACCCAGGAGAAGAGTACACAATAGCAGGGGAGGTACAAACAACAACAAAAATGGAACGGGACTTGGGAGTAGTCATATCGGATGATCTAAAGGTGGGTAAGCAATGTGAGAAGTCAGTGAGGAGAGCCAGGGGGATACTGGGATGCATAGGAAGGGGCATCACAAGTAGAAAAAGGGAAGTGGTTATCCCTCTGTACAGACAGTTGGTGAGACCCCATCTGGAGTACTGTGTGTGCAGTTTTGGAGACCACATCTACACAAGGACATAGACAGGATGGAAGCAGTCCAGAGGAGGGCAACTAAAATGGTGCAGGGTCTGCAGCAGAAATCATATGAAGAGAGACTGAGAGAGCTTAATATGTATACCCTTGATGAAAGGAGGGCCGGGGGGACACGATAGAAACGTTCAAGTACCTCAAGGGAATCAACAAAGTCCAGGAGGGTAGCATCTTTCAGAAAAAGAGATGTGTATGAACAAGGGGATACAATTTAAAGAGAGAGGGGGGACGGCTCAGGGGTAATGTGAGGAAATATTTTTTCATAGAGAGAGTGGTGGATGCGTGGAACTGCCTTCCTGGGGAGGTTGTTGGGGCTAAAACAGTGGGGGAATTCAAACATGCATGGGACAGACGCAAGGCAATTGTAGTGGGGGGTGGCAGGAAGTAGGCTGTTGGTTAACTAGAATCTGCAGCTTATCCAGTAGGCAGGGAAATGAGCAGACTGGGTGGGCCAAGTGGTCCTTACCTGCCATCAAAGTCTATGTTTCTATGTTTCTATACAGGTAAAAGTACAGGCCATAAGCCGAGCATTGATTTTTTGTGCCAGGTAGTGGATCCCTTGCACGGACAGGAACACGTCCTGGTTCGTGACTGCCCTCCACAGGCACACGGACCAGCACGCACATGCTGCACTTATGGGCTGGTTCTTGCTGGCTTCAACCACACTGCAGGGACAGCACTGGAGTCAGTAGTTCAAACCCCCTGACCATGGCCCCACCCTCATAGGGCCAACACCATGCTGGTCACACTGGTAATCGCACTTGTCCATTGGCGCCGCATCCCACTGTCTGTCAGGACAGTGACCACACCCATGGTACCAATGACACCCCCCATCCCCCTAAACTTTGTGGCGTTGACGCACATCTGACATACGTGGATACGTATCTGCTGATCACACTTGCGCATGTCACCTGTTCATGGACCATGGCAGTGCAAAGAGGGCTGTGCTGACCGGTAATCTCACATGCAATGCTACCACAAAGGAATGGAACATGGGAGGGGTGAAAGTCAGGGGTGGAGCAATGGACACCAATGTGTGGCAGGACTACTAGGTTCGGGGTGGGAGGGCATGTACCGTGATGTCAGCACATATAGTGGTGGCCACACAAGGGACTGTGTGTGAGTGGGGTTGGTCCTCAGCCAATGGCAGTGGTATACTTTTGGGTGGTACGGGGTGATGCATGGTTGGCACTGGGTATGGGGAAACCAGGTGGGGTGGGGGCAAATAGGGTCTACAAACATGGCTGTCATGGCACTCACCTGTTTGTGTGCCCCAGGTCTCCCTGTCAGCTAGTGGTCAGTGGCAGCAGAGGTACATTCCCAGGCACCCAGTGCAGATGTGGATGTATTTTTAGGCATATATCAGGCTTATAGCAGGGTTCCTCTTGGAGTACCATGCCCACCCATCCACGGCACGTGGATAGCACCCTGCCAGGCTCCAGCCGACGGGGACAACCGCCACCTGCCCAATGGCTGGCTTCGCATAACTGAAATAATCTCTGGTGGTCTACTGGACCTTGCCCTCAGCCAGATCGCAGGCTTAATTATGTTGACATATTCCCTGGTGGCCCCATGGACCCTACCCACAGCAACATCACGTGCATAATCAGATGAAGACATCACCTGGTGGTCCAGTGGACCCACTGACAGCAAGCAGTATCCATTCACAAATCAGGACTGTAGTGCAGTATGGCCCAGGGGGAGTACCACTGGACAACCAGGGGTAAAATTATTTTTACAAAGCCCGCGATTGGGCTGGATGTGGTCCACTGGACTGCCAGGGAATGTCTTCACGTGATCATGCCTGCAATCGGGCTGGAGATAGGGTCAACTGGACCACCAGGGAATAGGACCATCATGTAGCCCACAATGAGGCAAGGGGGTGGTTCTACTGGACCACCAGGGGATGTAGTACTGTTATGCAGCCCACAATCGGTCTGAGGGGCAGGTCCACTGGACCACCAGGGATTTCACTGAGTAATGCAGCCCACACCCATGTCTTGGGTGGTCGGGTGGCCACCAACATCAGGCCCAAGTATTTCACAATATTATGAACAACTACTGATACTGTGAGACAGAAATATAATGCCATAATGAAACTGCATTTCTCATGAAATCAAAGATACGAAAATGATTGCACAAGGAGGGGGTGCTCTTGGTACCAGGGGGGTAGCAAGGGATTACAGATATGCACACCAGCTGGGACTCCCTGTTATCACGCCACATCCCCATGTTGGGGTGAGTTGCCCCTCCACCCCAGGGCATAGCACAGTACAGAAATGTCTACCAAGTACATGTCTGCTGCCTCATTTGGCACAATAAAGACAAGTTTTCTATGTCATGATAATGGTTGTTGATATGCATGGGTAAATGCAAATGCCATGCATTGTTCCCTAAGGCAGCCACATACCAGCCCACAGCATGTAAAGTTGTATTGCTCTTGGGATGAAAAGACAGTATTACTGACCAGTCCTTCTGCATTACACTCTGATTAATAAAATTAAAGAAAGGTTCAGTATTTGCTTTGTTAGTTTTCCATGAAAAAAGGTCTAAGTTCATAGCCAATTGCACAACATGGAGTGCTTGCAGTATGCCTGGCTTCACCCATGCTTGGTACAATGAAATATTCGATTACTTGTAAGCCAGGCAGTCAACCACCACCAGTAAAAAAAACATTGAAAATGCAGTACAAGTGCAACAAACATTTATTGTACTTTAAAATACATTTTTCTTCCACTTTTACTGCAGCATCACTGATTTTGTACTGTTGGTGGGTGACTGCATGGTTTACAAGTAATTGAAAAGTACCAAGCATGGGTGCAGCCAGGCATACTGCAACATTTAGGATAAAAAAAAATCACATTGGGGATTTTACACCAGGAAAATAAAACACCATTCAGTGCAACTCCATTCGCTGCAGACAGTGTGCTCTTGGTACTGGGGGTAGCCAGGGGTTACAGATCTGCACACCAACTGAACTCCCTGCTACACCACCACCATGTTAGGGTGAGTTGCCCCTCCACCCCGGGGCGTAGCACAGTACAGAAATGTACATCAGGTCCAGGTTTGCTGCTTCATTTGGCACTATAAATAACAGTTTCCTATGTCATGACAACCGTTGTTGCCATGCAGGGGTAACTGCAAATGTCATGCATTGCTACGTAAGTCTACCACATCGAAGCACACAGCCTGCAAAGGTTTATTGACCTTGGGATGAAAAGACAGTATTAATGACCAGTCCTTCTGCTTTACAATACAATGCATAACATTACAGAAAGGGTCACCATTTCCTTTGTCAGTTTTCATGAAAAAAGGAAGCCAATTGCACACCATGGAGTGCTTGGGGTATGCCTGGCAACACCAATGATTGGTGTAATGAAATACTGTATTACTTGTAAACCAGGCAGTCACCCACCACTAGTAAAATCAATCACTTCATTTAACCAGTCATTAAAAAAAAACATTACAATGCAGTACAAGTACAACAAATATTTATTCAATTTTACTACACATTTCTTTCGACTTTGACTGCAGGATCACTGATCGTTTAGTGTTGGTGGGTGACTGCATGGTTACAAGTAATTGAAAAGCACATTGTACCAAGCATGCGTGCAGTCAGGCATACTGCAACATTTAGGATAAAATAAATCACATTAGGGATACAACCCCAGTACGCTAAAACACCATGCAGTGCAACTCCATTTACTGCAGCACACCTTCCCAGTCAGTCATCGGTGCACAAAAAATTACGGCACAAAGAAGGCCAACCTATGTGGGGATTTACTGTATTGACACATAAATAATGAAATTACTGCGATGCATAAAGCGCAGTTCATTTGGACTAATGAGTGGCATGCAGCACAACAACACGTGGTGTCAGTCCATATCAATGGTGCACAGTTTACCATGCTGTCTTCTTTACACAATACTTTGTTCATTCTACAGGACATGACAACCTGTCTGGGGCTCCACAATGTAAAAAGGACACCTGATGATCGAAAATATTTGTAAAATTACCTCAATTAAATGTTTAACTAAAGCGATTCACTCCCCGAATTCACAACGCATGGGAGCAACATCCGCATCGCCCAGTTACACATGGAAGCACTTGTTGCGGTGATGATGTTCCTGATGACACTAAGTGATCGAAAATGCTCATGCACATCCGAAACATGGAGTGGGCTTCAAAATTCGAGCAACAGGGGAACGGCGTTTTGCGAGCAACACAGTGGAACACTCACAGGCACAACCTTCAGAAGACAAACTGAAAAAGACTCCAAACACTGTAAGGTGCCTAAATATATATTTATTACATGCAGCGATCGTTGTAGACAATGCACATGAGCCTTCCCCTTTAACAAGTCTCTTTTGGGAAGGAGACTTTGAACAATAGAATGAAACAATTTTAATTATGAAGGGGAGGACCAGGATTGATTTCTATATCATCTGCAACTAAAAGCAAAGAAATAATAAACCAAAAATGAATAAAAAAAGGGTGCTTAGAGTTTTGTTTTGGCCAACGAGGCCATCTGGGGCAAAGAAAAAAATCTAAGTGAGCAAGGATGGAGCATGGAACCATGGCAGTAGGTGGAGCATTGTATCACGGCTACAGATAGGCATTTCACCATGACTATGGATGGCACATGGCACTACAGCTACAGATGGAGCCTAAACCATGGCTATAAAGTCATATCATGTTACCACAGTGAAACCTGAACTGCGGAACCCATTACAGTGACAATTTTGAACAGATTTGAAGCTGTCACTGTAATGGATCCCACTGCATACCAGCACCAGTTTCACCAGTGTTCTGTACCCTTCACAATCAGCTCTGACTCAGAGTTGATTATATTTTTAATGGGAAGTGTGGGGGGTGCAGTCCTCCATAAAAAAAACAGTTGGTTTCTGATGGGTGAAACACCAAATGTCAGCAGGTCACACATCACTGTAGAGGGCTTCAACCACTTCGGTGTTGAAGCGGCTTGGTGGAAGCCTATGAAGAGAGTGTTGGCAACATGGCTAAGGACTGAGCATGGAACCATGACAACAGATGGTGCATGGCACCATGGCTATAGATGGAGCATGGCACTAGTGATATGGATGGAGCATGGCATAATTGCTAAGAATGGAGCAAGAAAACATGGATATGGATGGAGCATGGCAACAAGGCTAAACATAGGGCACTGCACCATCACTAAGGATGGAGCATGGCCTGATAGCAATGGATGAATCAAGGAACGATGGTTATGGATGAAGCATGGCACAGTCACTATGGCGTGAGCATGGAACCATGGCTATAGATGCAGCACAGCACCATGAATAAGGATGGAGCATGGAACTATGGCAATGGATAGAGCATGATAGCATGGCTATGAATACAGCATGGTACCATGGCTAAAGATGAATCATGGCACAGTGGCTATAAAGGGATTGTGGCACTATGGCTAAGGACTGAGCATAGACCTATGGCTAGGAAGGTAGTGTGGCACCATGGCTAAGGATGGAACATGGAACCATAGTAATGGAAGGAGCATGGTACCATTGTTACGGATAGATATTGAACCATGGATATGGATGACACATGGCACCATGGCTATGGATGGATGGAACTGTGAAGTGAGTGTGGCACCATGACTAATGATGGAGCACAGGAGCACAGAAATGGATAGAGCATGAAATCATGGCTATGGGTGGATCTTGGCACCATGGTTATGGATGGTGCATTGCACGGCGGCTATAGATGAGGCATTATACCATACCTTGGAATGGAGTACAGAACCATGGCTACAGATAGATCATGGCACCATGGCTAAAGAGGTAGCATGTAACCATGTCTATGGATCAAGCATGGAACTATGGCTATAGATGGAACATAGCACCATGCGTGTAGATGGAGCATGGTACTATTGCTAATGATGGAGCATAGAATTATGGCTATAAATGGAGCATGACACTATGGCTAAAGATAAAGTATGGTACCATGGCTATGGATGGAGTATGGCACCATGGCTATAGATGGAACATGATACCATGGATGTAGATGAAACATGCACCATGGCTATGGAAGGAGCATGGCATCATGACTGAAGATGGAACATGGAACCATGTTAATAGGTACAGCATGGCACCATGGCTAGGAATGGAGGATGGCATTATGGATGAGGACAGAACATGGAACCATGGCTATGGATGGAGCCTAGAATTATGGCTGTGAATGGAGTGTGGTATCATGGCTAAGGATGGAATATGAAACCATGGCATGGCTGTGCATGGAGCATGGCATAACAGCTACAGATGGAGTATGGAACCATGGTTATGAAAGGAGTGTGGCAGTATGTCTAAAGAATGAGCATGGGACCCTGGCTGTTAAGGGATTGAATCACCATGGCTGAAGATGGAACATGGAGCCATGGCAATGAATGGTGCATGTTACCATGGCTATAGATGGAGCATGGCACCATGGATATAAATGGAGCATGGCACTATGGCTAAGGATGGAGCATAGCCTCATGGCAATGGATGCAGTGTGGCAGCATTGCTAGGTATTGAGCATGGTACCATCATTAAGGATGAAATATGGCACCTTGGATGGAGAATGGAACCATAACTATGAAGGGAGTGTGGCACTATGGATGAAGATGGTGCATGGCACTATGGCAATGAATGGAACATGGCACCATGGCTACAGATGGAGCATGGAACCATGGCTGTAAGTGGAACATGGCACTGTGGCTATGGATAGAGCATGGGACCATGGTTATGGATGAAGCATGGCATCATCACTATAGATGACACATGGCACCATTGCTATAGATGGAGCATAGCACCAAGGCTAATGATGGATCAAGGAACTATAGCTATGAAGGGAGTGTGGCACCATGGCTAGGAATGGAGCATGGCACCATGGCCATGGATGCATCATGGCAGCATTGCTATTGATGGAGTATGGCAATGTGTCTACAGAAGAAGTGTGGCATCATGGCTAGGTATGGAGCATGGCGCCATAGCTAAGATGGAGCATAGGACCATGGCTATAAAGGGAGTGTGGCACCATGGCTGAAGATGGAACCATGACAATGGATGGGGTATGGCAGCATGACAAGGTACTGAGCATGGCACCATTGCAAAGGATGGAACATGACACTGCTATAGATAAAACATAGGCAGGCAGTATAGCGCAGTGGTTTAAGGCTCTGAGCTGCAAATCTGGTGACATCCAGCAGACTAGACCGGGGTTTGAATCCCACAGCTTCCACTTGCATACTGTGTGACCCTAAGCAAGTCACTTAACTTCTCTGTGCTCCCAGGTCACTCCTGTAAAAAAGCTTTCAGCTTAGTGTGCTACTCCTGGTTAAACAACTAAATAAAATAAATAAATAAATAAAACACAGCACGATGGATGTAGATGGAGCATAGCACTATGACTAAGGATGGAGAATGGAACCATGGCAGTGGATAGAGCATGGCACTGTGGCAATGGATGCATCATGGTACCATGGTTATGGATGGATCATGGCTACACATGGAGCATGGCATCATGGCTACAGATGGAGCACGGCAGTAAATGGAGCATGGCACTGTGGCTATTGATGGAGCTTGGCACTAGGGCTAAGGATGGAACATGGCAACTTGGCTATAAATGTAGCATGGTACCATGGCTATGGATGGAACATGTCACCATGGCTCTGAATGCAGCATGGCACAATGGCTAGAGATGGAGCATGGCAGCATAGATAGATATAAATGGAGCATGGCACCATGGCTAGGTATACAGCATGGTATCATGGCTAAAGATGGAGCATGGCATCATATCTAATGATGGAGCATGGCTACTGACTGAGAATGGTACCGTGGCTAAGGATGGAGCTAGGAACCATGTCTATGGAAGGAGCATGGGACATCATTTCAGTGGTGGAAACCTGGCTTAGTGACTGCACCCCTGATACCGCTGTTGCTCTCCCGGGGGAAAACAATTTATCGAGCTGACAGATGTAGAGAAAAAATACAACAAATATGTTGCAGGTGATACCTTTTATTGGACTAATAAAATTATTTTTAAGACTAGCTTTAGAGAGGTGAAACTCTCTTCCTCAGGTCAAAAGTGAAAAACAGCTGAGCAGTGCGACAGATGTAAAGGTTGGATGTGGATTCGAAGCCTAGACTAGCAGGTTACAGATCAAAGCATTGCAGTCAATTTGTACCTCTTACAAACAGGAAGACTGATTTTCACTGGAGTGTGTCTGTTGGCGAGATCAACTTGTAAGATCAAAGGACTGCCTAATTTTACTCTGACTCTGGACCATTACTTAACATTTCTAAAAAGGCAAGGCATAAAGAAAATACATACCATTGTCTTAAGAAGGTACCTGTTAAAACAGCTAGAGGGTGCTGATGCGAGGGTTTAAAAAGAAACTCAGAAGCACTTTCTTAAGCAGAATTACTGGTAGTGTATTAAAAAAATTACATCTTTATTAAGTCCTTTTTCTTTAGTGTCAAAATATTGTATCATTTTTATTTCAAATGTTTTCCGATCCTGGCTGTTTTTGAAGTTCCCTTTTAACACTCTGACAGTAAAATCACTGGTGGAGTGATCCGGTCTAGAAAAATGTTCCCCTACTGGCATATTTTCATTTTTATGGGTAACTGTGAATCTGTGGTGATTCATTCTTGTTTTAAGCTCCTATCCGGTTTCACTAACATAGCAACCTTCCTCACATTTTCTGCATTGTATCATGTATACTACATTACTAGAAGAACAGGTATACGAGTTTTGGATTGTAAATGTTTTTCCATTGTGACTGACACATGTCTCATAGAAACATAGAATTTGATGGAAGATAAGGACCGCTTGGCCCACCCAGTCTGCCCATTTCCCTACCTAATGGATAAGCTGCAGATCCTAGTTAACCAGCAGCCTACTTCTTCCTACCCTCACCCCCTAGAATTGCCTTATGACTGTCCCATGCATGCTTGAATTCCACCACTGTTTTGACTCACAACTTCTCCGAAGGCCGTTCCATGCATCCACAACCCTCTCTGTAAAAAAATACTTCCTAAATTACCTCTGAGCCGCCCCCATCGTCAAATTGTGCCCCCTTGTTCTTGCACACCTCTTTTTTTGAAAGATGCTACCCTCTTGGACTTTGTTGATTCCCTTGAGGTACTTGAAAGTTTCTACTATGTCTCCCCCTGCCTCCTTTCCTCGAGGCTATACATATTAAGCTCCTTAAGTCTCTCTTCATATGTCTTCCGGTGCAGACCCTGCATCATTTTAGTTGCCCTCCTCTGGACAGCTTCCATCTTGTCTATGTCTTTGCGGAGATTGGGTCTCCAGAACTGCATGCAGTACTCCAGATGGGGTCTGACCAGTTGTCTGTACAGAGGGATAATAACTTCCTGTTTTCTACTGGTGATGCCTCTCCCTATGCATCCCAGTATCCCCCAGCCCTCCTTGCTGCCCTCTCACATTGCTTGCCCACTTTTAGGTCATCTGATATGACTACCCTCAGGTCCCTTTCCATTTTTGTTGTTGTTAGTATCTCACCCCCCATTGTGTGCTCTTCCCTGAGTTTTTGTTTCCCAGGTGCATTGCCTTGCACTTCTTAGCATTGAATCTAAGCTGCCATACATTTGACCATTCCTCTAACCTTGCCAAGTCCCTTCTCATCCTTTCCACCCACCTTGTGTATCAACTCTGTTGCAGATCTTTGTGTCATCTGCAAAGAGACATACTTTCCTTCTAGTCCCTCTGCAATGTCACTTATAAAGACATTGAAGAGGACCGGACTAATACTGAACCCTGCGGTACCCCACTAGTAACCCCCTTCTTCAGAGTGGACTCATTTACTATTACTCTCTGTGTCCTATTCTCCAGCCAATTCTTACCCAGGCTGTCATCTTGGGACCCACTCCCAGGCTGGCTAACTTGTATATTAATCTTTTGTGTGGGACTGTGTCAAATGCTTTGCTAAAGTCTAGGTAGGCCATGTCCACAACCCTTCCCTGATCTACTACTTTGGTCACCCAGTCAAAGAACTCTATCAGATTCGTCTGGCATGACCTTCCTGTTGTGAATCCATGCTGCCTTGGGTCCTGTGCCCCTCTGGCCTCTAGATACTCGACAATTCTTTCCTTCAGAAGTGATTCCATCATTTTCCCTATCACTGAGATTAAACTAACAGGTCTGTAGTTTCCTGCTTCTGCCTTGCTCCCACTTTTGTGAAGGGGAATCACATCTGCCCTCCTCCAGTCCTCGGGTACCACCCAATCCTCCCATGATTTGTTAAAGAGGGTAGTCAGTGGTGTCGTTAGTTCTACCCTTAGTTCTTTTAGAATTCTGTGATGAATCCCATCAGGCCCCATTGCTTTGTCCACCTTCAGTTTTAAGAGTTCTTTCAGAACCCTTTCTTCTGTAAATTGGCTGGTATCAACTTCTGTATCCAGAGTGTTTCTACTGTTTGTTTTAGGTACCTCCCCCTCCTCGTTTGTAAATACTGAGCAAAATATGTGTTTAGTATCTCTGCCTTTTCACAGTCACCCTCTGCCCACCCTCCCTCCCTTTATTAAGCCTCACTATCCCTCCCTTGGTCTTCCTTCGCTCCTTGATGTACCTATAAAAGGTTTTATCCCCCTTCTTAACTGAGTTGTCTATCTTTCCCTCGGTTTGGCCTTTGCTGTTCTGACTGCCTTCCCAGCTTCCTTTTGCTTTAACTGATACAGTTCTCTGTCCTGCTCCTTCTGCGATTCCTTGTACTTCCTGAATGCTTTCTTTTTCTCTTGAACCTTCACTGCCACTTCCTTTGAGAACCATAGTGGTTTCTTATATCATTTTGTTTTGCTTATTTGCTTGACTCAAAGGCTTGTTACCTCTGTGATGGCAGTTTTTATTATTCCCCATAGTTCTTCCATCTCTCCTTCCTGCCCATTTGCTAGTGCATTCCTTAGGCACTCACCCATTTTGGCAAAGTCAGCCCTCCTAAAGTCCAGTACTTTTGCCTTTGTATGGCTTGACCTTATTGCTGTGTTTATTATGAACCATACTGTTCGATGGTCGCTAGTTCCCAGATGGCTACCCACTTCTACATCTGTGATCCTCTCTCCATCTCCATTTGAGAGAACCAGGTCTAAGATTGCTCCTCTCGAGTGGGCTACAATACTAGTTGTTCAGGCATGCCCCTGTAGGGCATCTAGAATAACCCCACTCTTCGAAGTGGCTGCTGCAACTGCACTCCAGTTAACATCTGGCATATTCAGATCACCTATCAGCAATATCTCCCCTTTTTCTGCCATTCTAAGTATACTTTCTATCATTTCCTTGTCCATTTCCTCCCCCTGAGAAGGGGGTCTGTATACAACCCCTATGCGGATTGTGGTGCCATTGCCTGTCTCCAAATTTACCCACAGTGCTTCTTCTCCTCCCTGTTTACCCTTATGTTCTGTTGCTTTGATTCCTTCCCTTATGTAAAGAGCTACTCCTCCTCCTCTTTTACCCTCCCTGTCCCTCCTGTAGCTAGTGTATCCTGGTATGTTTACGTCTCAGTCATGGTTTTGTGTTTACCATGTTTCTGTGACTGCCACGATATCCAGATGTTCCTCCTCCATCAAGGCCACTAATTCAGAAAGCTTGTTACTCAGACTACGGGCATTGGTACTCATTGCTCTCCATTTTTTGATGGCTTTACCTTCTATTGCAGCATCCCCCACTGACCTTTCTACCTCGGTCTTTTTCTCATTTAGTACCCTGTTTTGTAGGGAGAGGCTGGGATTTACCTGCTGCTTATCAGTGCCTCCCCCTTGACTAGTTTAAAAGCTTGCCAATGAAGCATTTAAACTGATTGCTCAAAAGACTTGTTCCCTTCCTGGACAGATGCAGACCATCCTGCCAGTATAGGCTGGTGTCCCTCCAGGTGGAACCCCAGTCCCCAATGAAGCTAAACTCCTGTGCTCCACACCATTTTTTCAACCATTCATTAAACTGCATGGTGCAAAGTACCCTCGCCTCACCCATGCCATTGACAGGCAGCACCTCTGAGAAGGATACTGTGTGTGCTACTTGTCTTAGGCCCTTCCCCAACTCTACAAAGTCCTCCTGCACTGCTCTAATCTCATGATGAGCTAAGTCATTTGTCCCTAGGTGGACAATGACGTCCAGCTCAGACTCCCGTGCAGCTGTTATTGTGATCCTGAGGATGCGCTTCCTGTTCCTCCAAGCTATGGCACCAGGCAGGCACCTTACTTCAGTTTTCCCTGCTCCCCCCAGTTCTATCCACCTAATAATTGAGTCCCCCACCAGGAGCTGCTTCCTTTCCCTGTGGTGTCCTCCTTCCTGTGGGCCTCCCTTGTGACAGTTGTCCTCAGCCTCCTTAGTCTCCTCTGCGGGTGCATCCATAGGGGAGCTATGCTTCCCCAGAATGGTGTATGGATTGTGGAGTGGAACAACTGACTGGGTGTGCCTCTGTTCCACTATCCTCACCCTCCCTGAGCCCACTGTGGTCCAACTGCTGTGCTTTCTTTGCAACCTCTGAAGTAGTGGTGGTGGCTCTGGTGCTCCCTGGATGGGGGAGGTTCCCTTCCTACTGTCCAGTGTGGCCTGGGGGAAGGTTCCCTTACTACTGTCCAGTGTGGCCTGAAGATGGACAACTTCCTCCCTCAGGGCAGAGAGTTGTCTGCAAATAGGGCAGAAAGACTCCCGGAAGACTGCTGCCCCACAGCCATTACTTTGCAGTACTCCCCACATGTTTATCTACTTTTTGTGTGTGTGTGTGTGTGTGTGTGTGTGTGTGTGTGTGTGTATGTGTGTGTGATTGGTTTGTTATATAGAAATATACATATTATACAATGTGTATGCTTATATTGTCAGTGCAATGTGTGTGAGAGAGCACTAGTACCCTTCCATAATTCTGCTCACTTTGTATGTGTGAAGCCTACTGCAGTAGCATATGTGTGTGACCTTACTATTCTTTTTCTTTCTGGTCTATCCCTCGTTCCTTATTTCAGACTGGCCACCTGGAATGGGACATCTCCTCCTTTCTTGCTAAATCCTTCACTGTCTTTCTGCAGGTGTGGAATTGTGGTGCTTGCCCCCCCCCCCCCAAAAGCAACAAACCATAAATAATGCTGGTGCAGCAGTCTGCAGCCTTAAAACATTTATTTATTGAGGCACAGGAATGTCTGCTGCTATTTTGCTTTTGTTTTTCCAGTTTGTTTATATTCCTTGTTTCTATGAAGAAGAAGAAAGGTATAAGATGTAGTGCACTAACAGTTTAGTACCAGACTAGGTTGGTTGTCCAATCCAAACAGGTTTTGCTGCTAAGTCCAGTGCTTTTCATAGCAATGCTACTAAACAAACAAATGCAGCATTAAGTATTTTCTTTAATATATTGTGACTGAGGCTGAGTGAGGTGAGCCATGTAACATGTAACTTACCTACGTAAGGACATAGACAGGGTAGAGAAGGTTCAGAGGAGGGCAACAAAGATGGTGCATGGATTGCATCACAAGTCCTATGAGGACAGGTTGAAGGCACTGAACATGTACTCCCTGGAGGAGAGGAGGGAGAGAGGGGATATGATAGAGACATACAAGTATCTTACAGGGAGGAACAGGGTGCAGGAATGCACTATTTTTAGCGAAAAGATGTTCCAGGACTAGAGGGCATGGGATGAAGTTGGAGGAGGACGATTCAGAGGAAACGAGGAAGAATTTCTTCACAGAATGGGTGGTGGACAAGTGGAACACCCTGCCAGAGGAAGTGGTGGGGGCTGAAACAATCACGGGATTTAAGAATGCATGGGATAGACATAAAGGAATTCTGGAGGTCAGGGGTAAGGGGCAACAGACTTCCTGGAAAACATAAACTGAACTTATAAACTTAAATGGGCAGACTGGGTGGGCCATAGGCCCTTATCTGCCGACACTGTCTATGTATCTATGTATGTATGTAACTGCTGTGTGTGCTACTTGCTAGCCCTGCCCTCTTTACTAGTTCAAGTTAAAAATTCAGACAACAGTTGTAAACAGAAGTTCAAACATGTTGAAAATGTGTAAGTCACCTGCCTTAGAAACAAGTGTTTGGTCTCATTTCTAACACACGAAGTAAGCAGTTCTTACTCAAATAATGAGAAATCCAAGCCTGGTAACAGAGGTGGGTCTGTTTGGGACCTGTTCAGATCCCTGCTATGTTCTGCTAGGAGCCAGCCATCCCTCTCCACTCCATTTTTATGCTGTGTGTAAGTGTAGGAAGGGGTGGAGTTTGATGTGGTCACCTGATGGGTTCCTAGTATAAAAGGGAACTCATCCTGTGGAACATTCAGATTTTGTTGGAGGATCAGTAGGTGCTGGTCCAAAGTGTTAGTCAGCAATTCTTCAGACTAAGATTCTTTTTGAATCCAGGACAGCTCATTGCTGGAATAGTCCTTGGAAGACTGGAGTATTGTTTTTTTTTTTTTGTATCTTTTGTATTTCTTTTCACGTTGCAAGTTCACAAGTTTTATTTGGTTATTTACTTGTCTCCACTTAATAAAAGATTTGGCTTGGTAACATTAAGCCTTGCCACCTTACTGTGGTCTCAGTGTCCATCATTGCACCCACACCCTTTGACAGTGTGCTAGAGAGGATATGACAGTGATATGCACCTTGCACTCTTGAGGAAATGATGTCAGAACCCCAGGTATAAAGGAACTATTTCCAGGGGTGAGTGGGGTGAGGGGTGGGCAGGGGTTGGGCCTAAACTGTGCCCTCACAAAACAATCAGCTTAAAGCTCTGACCCACCACTGTGATGAATGCCTTCCTGTCAGCAAGATGACCTACACAACAATTTGACAGAGAAAATACCCTGCTAATCAAACAGAGAAAAATCCAGACATCCAAGTCAGACACAGGTAAACCTTCCCAGCCCCAAAACAGCCTGGTGGTTTGTGCTCTGAAAGCAGTCAGCCCCAAAATAAGTCAGCTGTGCTTTAAACTCTTCCTGCACTGAAAATCTTAAGAATTGTAATAAAAGTAAAGCTAGATCCACCTCCCTCTGTTGCTTGAAAGACTGTCTTTTCCTGAATAAGTTCCTTATTTCACCTTTCAGTTAGAAGTAGCCTCCACCTGCAGAATAGCTGCTACAAACCAAAGACAATTGTATGGTTCACCTCCCTCTGTTGTGAGCACAACTCGCTTTCTTGCAAATCCTATGTTCAGTATTGGAGCTTCCAGCCAAAGGTAGCTTCACCTGAAGAATATTAGCTGTTCTGATGAGTTTGCTATAAAACACTTGCTTATAATACTATTGTTCTCAGGTCTGTAAGACTCTTCCAAAGCTATTGGCTGATAAGTAGCTATGATGTAAGCACTTCCTGACAGTCTGGTCTAGCCTTTTAAGGCACACACAAATAAACACAAAAAACAGTTTCCACCCCCTAGGGCACTGTCTGGGTCAAATACACAGCCTGTACCTGCACTTACTTCAGGACTTATGACAAATTCTTAGCCCAGGGTTTAAACTCTTCCTGCAATGAAAATCTTAAGAATTGGAACAAAAATAAAGCTAGATCCACCTCCTTCTGTTGCTTGAAAGACTGTCTTTTCCTGATAATTCTAAGTTCCTTATTTTACCTTTCAGTTAGAAGTAGCATCCACCTGCAGAATATCTGCTACAAACCAAAGACAATTGTAAGGTTCACCTCCCTCTGTTGTGAGCACAACTCGCTTTCTTGCAAATCCTATGTTCAGTATTGCAGCTTCCAGCCAGAGGTAGCTTCACCTGAAGAATATTAGCTATCTCAGGAGAGATATATGTATATAGTTTGCAGCGAGGTACTTTGCATGGTTTTGTATCTTTGTCACCTAGTTGGAGCTCAGAAGGAAGTTTGCTTCGCACCAGTTTCTGCTTCAGGTTTGGTGGCTGGCGGAAGGCAAGCACTGGTGGAGTGGGAAATATATTTTTTAGAGTTTCATCTTCAGGCAGTACTGGCTGTAGATCTTCAATTATTTTCTGTTGTTTTTCCAGTTCTGGGTTGTAGGTTACTACCAGAGGTGTGCGATCAAATGTTCTCTGTGGCTTGTACCGTAGTAGTTCTTCCCTAGGCCTACGGAATGCAGAATGGATATTCCTGTCAATGGAGCTGGTTTTATATCCCTTCTGTCTGAAAGCTTTTTTTAGTATAATAAGGTGTCTGCCCCTGTTGTCTTGATTAGAGCAAATGCGGTGGTACCGGATGGCCTGGCTGCGTATAATGGATGTTTTGGTATGAGAGGGATGGTAGCTCGAGCTGTGCACATAACTGCATCTGTCTGTAGGTTGTTTTTTTTTTACACAGATGTTTGCCGTGTTCCATTTTTTAGTGTGACTCTGATATCCAGGAAATGCACACACTTAGAGTAACTTATCTGGAATTTAATGGAAGGATGGAAGTTATTGAAGCTGTCAAAAAAATGTTTTAAGTTTTCCTGTCCTGCTGTCCATATGATAAAGATATCATCAATATATCTATAGTATTTTAATGGTTTATGATGTTGCATGCTGAGGAATTTTTCTTTTAGATCTGCCATGAACAGATTGGCATACTGTGGTGCCATCCTGGTGCCCATAGCCGTTCCCATATTTTAAAGGTAAATGTCAGTGTTGAAGCTGAAATAATTGTGTGTAAGGATGTATTCCATAAGTTTGGCTAGCACATCTGGTGGATATTTACCCTCTGTGATGGCTTTTTGCAGGTATTCGTAGCATGCCATTATGCCATCTCTGTGAGGGACGTTGCTATATAAGGATTCAACATTCATTGTGGCCAAAACAGTGTCAGGTGGTAACTGGTCTATACTGTGCAGTTTGTTTAGAGTCTGTAGTATCCTGTATGAAGCTGTTTTTGTTTTGCACCAGTGGTTTGAGTATGCCTTCTATGAGTCCAGAGATCACCTCAGTTAATGTGTCAATTCCAGATATAATTGGTCTACCAGGGTTTCCAGATTTGTGAATTTTTGGTAATGTGTAGAAGGTTCCTAGTGCTGTCCTTTTTGGTATCAGATTTTCCAGTTCCTTATGTCTATGTTCTGGAAATGTGCTGATTAGTTGTTTCAATTCTTTCATGAATTTCTTAGTGGGGTCTGCGGTTAGCTTCCTGTAGTAGGTGTTGTCCAAAAGTTGTCTGTAGCCTTCCTGTATGTAGTTGGTTGTATCCATGATCACAACTGCACCCTCCCCCCCATCAGCAGGTTTAATGGTGATGTTTTTATTGTTTTGTAGTTAGTCCAATAAAAGGTATCACCTGCAACGTATTTGTTGTATTTTTTTCTCTACATTGTTGACTGGACTAACACAGCTACCACATCTCTCTTTTTTTACAAACATCAAGCTGACAGACAAACTAAAAGAGGGAGAGGGGGAACTATTTACCTCTGAAACACCCTCCAAGGTCTTACTCTACCATCTCCAGCTCTTGATCATGGTACCAGGTCCTCTCCCTACAGTCATTATCTCCACCTCCAGGGTCCCACTTTTCGTCTCCTCTGTTTACATCCCACCTAGGAATCAACATCCAGACAAGGCTGAAATTATTGCCCTGGGTGATTTCAATGTAAATTGGCTAGCAGACTCTGCAGCCCCCCATAAGAATGCTGCAGCTGCCCTCAACCTATCACAAATAGTGCCATCAGCCACAACCCAAGAACTGGCACCTCAACCCTCATCGACCTGGTCCTCACTAACCGCCCTCATAAATTCACCCAGGTTACAGTACTACCTGATGCACTGAGTGACCATTTGCAAGTGCTCCGTCACTGGGCCTACATGGCTAAAAAGGTCCCCCCCAAAGTTATCTTACAGCACTGCCCCGGACCGGGCAAACTATGGCTCTTGAAACAGCACCTCTCCAGTTGGGACTGGTCACCCATTGCGGTCTCGCCTGATACTGACTCAGCTCTGGAGTATTTTATCAAATCCATTAACGCTGCCTGTGACCTCTTTGCACCCTACTGCAAATGGGTCATCATAGGTGCTGATACCCCTGGACCTAATGCACTACTGGGACAATCTCTGGCACATAGCTCTGGAGAACGGGAGGCCTGCTGATAGGCAACACTACCATGAGGACAGTAACCACTGCACCTAGAGTGTCTTCCAGGCCAAGGCTGAGTACTATCAAACTACAGTCACTGCCTCCTGGGTTACGGGGTGCAAATTCTGGGACTCTCTCAGAGACCTTAGTGATAAATCCTCGCCTGCCCCACCCTCCCAGTTGTCTGTAAATGGCTGTATCTCCACAGACCCTGAGATAATAGCTAACACGCTGAACTCCTTGTTCTCGGACCTCAGTAGTGTGCTCCCCGCCAACTTCTTTGCACCTATCTCCACCACACCCCTTGCACCTGCCCGAGTGCCTCCCTTTCACTTCAAAGCTATTTCCCAGCATGATGCTGCCCCTCTCCTGCTAAGGGCACTCAGCAAATCTAGGTTCAGCAATGATTCCCTTGATCTTAAATTACTAAGGCTAACCCTCACTGAAGTACTCTACCTCCTTACTGCTAAACTGAACCACTCCCTCACCCTAGGGCAATTCCCAACTAAATGGAAAACTGCCCTCATCACTCCTATCCTTAAGAGTGGTGACCGTACCATGCCAGGCAACTATCGTCCCATTTCGATTTTACCCCCTCTCTGCAAAGTACTCGAAAAAATAGCCACCTCCCTGATCACAGACTACCTTGCCAAACACAACATCCTTTACCCCAAGCAGCATGCCTTCTGCAAAAGCCACAGTACCACCACCACTCTCTTGGAATTTACCAATACCCTACATGTGACCCTTGATGCAGGCCAGATTGCTGGTGCTGTATATATATATATATATATATATATATATATATATATATCTAAAGCATTCAACACTGTACATCACTCGCTCCTCCTAGCCTCACTTACCCAAATAGGCTTCTCTCAAGATGCCATTGCCTGGTTCTCTGACTGTCTGGCAGAACCCAAAAAGTCAGACTAGCACAAACACTGTTGTCCACCCTCCAAGTCACATCTGGGGTCCCTCAGGGATCAGTCCTCAGTCCCTGCTGTTTACCCTATTTCTTAACTCCTTGCCCAAGGCCTGCTCTGGGAATCTCCTCTTGTACGCAGATGATGCAGTGTCATTCAGCACTCACACCAACCCTCCAACTGCCCTCCAACTAACCCCTCAAAGGTCATTTAGTGAGGCTGAGTCCTGGCTTGCTGACCATAGGCTTGTCCTAAACTATAAAAAAAATTAAACCCATGTTGTTTGTGCATGCCCAAAACAAGTTTAGTGGCCACCCCCTGCTCATTCATAACTCCCGCAATGAAACTCTGGAACAAGTTGCTACATTTAAATACTTAGGTGTTACTCTGGACTCCAGATTCACCTACCATGAGCACATCCACTGACTGAGCACAGCTGTCAACGTGTATAACGGTCTTCTCCACTGATACAAGCACAATCTCCCCCCTGAAGCACTGCAACTAGCCATTTCCTCCTGTGTCCTGTCACTCATAGATTACAGTATCATTATCTGTGGTGCTGCTGATAGCACACATCCCTCAACAAAATCAGGGTTGCTCTGAATAAGGCCTGCAGGCTGGCCACTGGCTGTGACCGGCTCACAGACACCTGCATGCTCTATGCCAGTACCAAGTGGCTAAACCTCAATGATCATCTAAATTATCAGACCTGTCCTTTTGCCAAGAAAATCACAACTGGCCTCATGCCCACTGCCCTTGCTCCACTGCTTCTACTGACTCCTAGCACCAGACACACCCGCAAGTCTGAGAAAACTCCTTACCAGGTCCCTCTTTGTAAAACTTCCATGGGGCAAAGAACCTTTAGGTACCGGGCTCCCCTCTGGCTGAATTCACTCCCCAAAACAATCCTCACAGAACCTAAACTGGGCCTGTTCAAATCCCTCCTCTGTAACCACATCTCACAGGTTTCTGCCTGCAATTGCACCTGACCCTATCCAACCTCTGCTGCACTATGACAATGGGCCCCTCTTGGTCCTGCTGGTAGTGTACTAGCCTCTGGCCACTGTCTTTGTCTTAGGTCACTGTCTCACTGTCACACACTGGCCTGCACTGTATTGCACCTGGCTGTTGTAAATACCCATTCTACCATATCTGCTGGCTTGTGTTTTTCTCCACTGTAACTACTGTACATTGTTAATTCTTCTTGCACCGTTGTTTTGTTTTGCACCTAACTGTTGTAAATATCCTGAACCTCATTGCCTGTATAGACTATACTCACAGAAACATAGACTTTGATGGCAGATAAGGACCGCTTGGCTCACCTAGTCTGCCCACTTGCCTATCTACTGGATAAGCTGCAGATCCTAGTTAACCAACAGCCTACTCTGTATCTGTTGTACCTGTGATATTTTCCATGCACCATTGTTTATACCTTGTAATGTCTAACAGTGCCTCACTATTGTATTCTATGACATGGAGATTTTGTAAAGGAGTCTCTGACTCAAAGGTATTAATTCCGATATGTTCAATAAATAAATAAATAAATAATGGCTGTAGATGGAACATGGCAGCATGGATATATATGGAGCATGGCACTATGGCTAAGGATGAAGACTGGAACTGTGACTATGAAGGGAGTGTGGCACTATGGTTAAAGATTGTACGTGGCATCATGGCTATGGACAGAGCATGGTACCATGGGTACGGATGGTGCATGGCTTCATCACTATAGATGAAACCTAGCACCATTGCCATAGATGGAGTGTGGCACCATGACTAAGGATGGAGTAAGGAACCATGGCTATGAAGGGAATGTGGCATCATTGCTTGGAATGGAGCCTGCACCATGGATATTGATGGAGTATGGCACCATGGCTACAGATGGAGTGTGGTATAATGGCTAGGTATAGAGCATGGTACCACGGCTAAGGATGGAGCATGGAACCATTGCTAAGGATGTAGCATTAAACCATGGATATAGATAGAGCATGGTACCAATGCTAAGGATGGAGCATAGTACCTGGCTAAGGATGGAGTATGGCACCATGGCTATGGAAGAAGCATGACACCATGGCTAGGTATGGAGCATGGCACCATGGCTATGGAAGAAGCATGACACCATTGGCTAGGTATGGAGAAGGTACCATGGCTAAGGATGGGGCAGGACACCATGGCTAGGTATGGAGCATGGCACCATATCTAAGGGTGGAGCATGACACCATGATTATAAAGGGAGTATGGTACAACAGCTAGGTATGGAGCATGGCACCATGGCCAAGGATGTAGAGTGGCACCATGGCTACATATGGAGCATGGGACCATGGCTGTAAGTGGAGCATGGCATCATGACTATGGTTAGAGCATGGGACCATGCATATGGATGGAGCATGGCATCACCACTATAAATGAAACATGGCACCATTGCTATAGATGGAGCACACCACCTTGGCTAAGGATGGAACAAGGAATCATGGCTATGGATGGCGCATGGCACCATGACTAAGGATGGAACATGGAACCATGTCAATGGATGGATGGAGCATAGCACCATGGTTATCGATGGAATACTTCACCATGGCTACAAATAAAGTGTGGTATTATGTCTAGGTATGGAGAATAGCACCCTGGCTACAGATGGATTGTGGCATCATGCCTAGGTATGCAGCATGGTACCATGGTTCAGGATGGAGCATGGTACCATGGCTATGGATAGAGCATGGCACCATGGCTAAGGATGGAGCATGACACAATGGCCATGGATGGAGCATGGCACCATGGCTACAAATGAAGTATGGTGTCATGGCTAGGTATGGAACATGGCACCTGGATAAAGATGGAGCATGACAACTTGGCTAGAGATGGAGCATGACACCACAGTTCTAGATGAAGCATGGCATCATGGCTAACAATGTATCATTGCACCATGGCTAAGGTTGGATTATGGTACCATGGTTATAGATGGAGCACTGCACCATGGGCATGGCTATAGATGGAGCATGGCACCATGTCTATAGATGGAGCATTGCACCATGGCTATAGATGGAGCATGACACCATGGTTCTTGATTGAGCATGGCACCATGGCTAACGATGCATCATTGCACCATGGCTAAGAATGGAGTATGGTAACATGGCTAAGGATGAAGCATGGCACCATGGTTACATATGGAAAATGTCACTATGGCCAAGTATAACAATAGCACATGGATAGTAAAGAGCATGACACCATGACTGGGAATAAAGTATAGAACCATGGCTATAAATGGAGCATGGCACCATGGCTAAGGATGGAATCATGGCTATAAATAGAGTATGGCACAATGGCTAAAGAGGGAGTATGGCACTATGGTTAGGTGTGGAACATGCCACGATGGCTAGGTATAAACATGGCTAAAACTGGAGAATTACACCATGGGTAAACATGGAATATGGCACCATGGCTAGTTATAAGCATGGCTAAGAATGGAGAATGTCACCATGGTTAAGTATGGAACATGGCACCATGGCTAGGTGTAAGCATGGCACATGGCTAGGTGTGGAGCATGGTACTATGGTTAGGAGTGAAAAATGGAGCCACAGCTATAGATGCAGTATGACACCATGGGTAAGGATGGAACATGGCACCATGGCTACAGAAGGAGCATGGCACTATGGCTATGGGTGGAGCATGGGGCTATAACTATAAATGGAGCATGCCACAATCACTAAGGATGGAGCATGGCACCATGGTCAAGTATGGAACATAACACCATGTGTAAACATAATCATAGCACATGGCTAAGTATTGAGCATGACACTACGGCTAGGCATGAAGCATAGAACCATGGTTAGGTATTGAGCCTCATGGCTAAGCATGGAATATAGCACTGTAGTTAGGTATGGTGCATGGTACCATGGCTAGGTATGGAGCACCATAGTTATGTATGGAGCACCATGGTTTGGTATGGAGCACTGCACCATGGCTAGGGATGGAACACCATGGCTAGGGATGGAACACCATGGCTAGGGATGGATCACTATGGTTAGGTATGGAGTATGGCACCATGGCATGGTATGGAACACCATGGTTTGGTATGGAGCATTGCACCATGGCTAGAGATGGAACACCATGGCTAGGGATGGATCACTATGGTTAGGTATGGAGTATGGCACCATGTCATGGTATGGAACACCATGGTTTGGTATGGAACACCATGAGTAGGTATGGAGCACTACTATTAGTTGTGGAGCACCACAGAGCATGGCGCCATGGCTTGGTTTGTCACTGCAGCCTATGTGCCAGTCAGCAGGACTTTCACAGTGCTCAGCTGACAGCCCTGCGACAAAGAAAACCCCACATTTTATAAATGTTCAGATTAAAAGATTGCTGCAGTGACTACAGCTAAAGAGTGCAGCTAAACAAAGGAAAAATATGAAATAAAAAAGAAAATGCTTAAGGTTGAGGACAAAACACAGCAGAACCATATTGGCACTCTCTCTGTAAGTTCAGCACAGTGCTATGGTGCATCATAGCCTGTGAAATGCCTTAGTATCCATCCCTGTCAGACACTGAGGTGTAATTTTAAAGTACTGCCTCCAATAATTCCATTATAGTGTATGGTCAGCACCTGTTGTGTATAGAAGTCAGGGGCAGCTGAAACGCTGTTGTTCCATTGATCTGATGTCAGAGCAATGGTACAACAACAAGCCGTAGCCAGCAGCGCATACCACAATTTAAGAAAAAAAAACGCTACTGCTGTCACAGTTCAAACCGGAGCAAATGAAACTGAAAAATGAATGTAATGGCAGCTGTCACTAGCAGTGACGCCCATAGTGATAGTGCTGAATTCATAGCTGAGCAGGAAAACAAACGGACCACGAAGAAAACAGCATCTGATGTAAAAATGCTGCTCTCCTAGCTGGAAAAAGGTAGGTGAAAGACCCGTACCTGTTTTCTTTTTTCTTATTTTTAAATGTGTGGGAGAACAGATGCTGATCATATACTATAAACACGCATTTGTCATTGCCCAATGTTTGCTTGCTGGTATCAGCATTTGAAAATGTACGAGTTAGACACATGCAGAGTAGGAATGGCAGTGAAGTACTGAACTTCACGCCAACCCCACCTCCAACCTGCAGAGACAGACAAGCACTGGGGTATGCGTTTGGGTTGTCACCCATAACATTCATTCCATTTCACTTCACCCTATCCTGCAGATACTGACAAGTGTTGAGGTGTGCCTTGAGGTGTTCGGTTTTACAGTCAGCCCACTCCATAAGGACATATGCTGAAATGGGTGCAATATAGGAGAATGGGGTGAACTCTGGGGCCGAAGAGTCCAAGGCACACCTCGATGCCTGTCACTGGCTGCAGAGTGGGGGGGGAGCATTACAGTCAGCAATCCAAAGGCACACCCCTGATGCCTGTCAGTCTGTACAGGGTGGGACTTTATGGTTAGAAACCCTGATGCCCCGGGTGTTTGTTGGTATTTTGACTAAAAATGTTCAACATGCCCTTTTTGTGACTCCCACCTCATGAAAGCATTTGGGACCTCTTCTCATGAACAGTGGCACTGTGAGTTTGTCAATGTGTCTTGAACTTTGAGTTCTCACAGGGACCATGCCATTGTGCGCCAGATGTACGAAAACACAGATCAGGCAGGAAGTGAAGAATGACAGCTGCACCATTCATAGGGAGGTGTGAAGAGATGGAAATGTTGAAAATCGGTAGTGAAAATATTAAAAATGCTACAACTTCCGAGCGTACGTGGAAACTGCACAACGCATGTGCGTAACACAGTCATTTAGTGGAATTGTTTCACCAAATTTTCAACACATGCATTTTGTGACCTCTGCTCATGAACACTGTCAGTATGATTTTCTTAATCTGTCCTGATCATTGATTTCCCACAGCAACCGCGCCATTCTGCACCAGATGTGTAAATGCATATTTTCGGGCAGGATGTAAAAAATGACAGCTGTACTGTTTGTTCATAAGGAGGTCTGAAAAAAATGCCAATGTTGGAAATTTGGAGTGAAAGTACTACAAATCTGCGAAGTTACGAGGGTGAGTGGAAACTGCAAAATGCATGCTTGTAACACAGTTATTTTATGGATGTTTGTCACCAAATTTTCAACACAGGCATTTTAGGACCTCTGCTCGTGAACAGAGTCACCGTGATTTTTCATATGAACATACATACAAACATACGAATCTGCCAGCAGAACAGACCAATCGATCTATCTAAATCTGCCCGAGTGTGCAGCTAACACCCTAGATTGCAGCTGCCCCAGCATCCTCCCCCTCAGTTCCTCCCCCGCTTGTCCCAGCCCCTGCCCCCCTGACTCTTCCTCTTGCATTATACCAGTCCTTCTTAAAGCTATTGACTGTCCTACATGTTACCACCACCTCTGGCAGTGCATTCTAACTAGACACCACCCTGTCAGTGAAGTAGTGCCTCCTCATTTCTCTCTTGAAATGTACTCCTTCCAACCTTAATCCGTGCCCCCTCGTCTCTCTGCCACTCCTCAGTTTAAACGCCCCCTTGGTGCTAGGTTTATTTACCCCCCTCAGGTATTTAAACGCTTGAATCATAACCCCCATCCCTCCACTCCTCCAGTGTGTACATGTTCAGCTCATTCAGCCTAACTTCATATTCTCCTTCCATCCCCTTTAACATTTTTGTTGCCCTCCTTTGAACCCCCTCCAGTAACTTTATATCTTTCCTCAGGTATGGCCTCCAGTATTGCACACAGTACTCCAGGTGCAGTCTCACCAATGATCTGTAGAGAGATAGGATCACATCCCTGTGTCTGGATGAGAACCCCCTTGCATTGCACTCAGCATCCTGTTTACCTTCACTGGTGCTCTCCTAAACTGGGCTGAGTTGTTCATGCTCCCAGTTACCAACACCACTAGGTCCTTCTCCTCCTCTGTGATCCCCAACCTCACCCCCCAACCAATAGTCCCTCTTCTCGTTCTTAGGCCCGAAGTGCATCACCTTACACTTGTTTGCATTGAATCCTAGCTGCCACTCCACCAGCCATGTCTCTAGTTTGGTTATGTCCCCCTGCAGTTTTTCCCATCCAACCTCTTTGTCCACCACTGCCCCCAATTTGGTATCATCTGCAAACAGACTAACACTGCTCCCCACTCTGTGTGCTATATCAGAGATAAAGAGCCCAAATAGCACCGGGCCCAGTACTGACTCCTGCAGCACCCCGCTTGTCACTGCTCTAAGTGCCAAGAGCTCCCCCACCACCACCACCCTCTGCATCCACTCCTGTAACCAGGTCTCTATCCATTTAGTCAGCTTTTTTCCATCCCCCACTGCCATCACCTTCCCCCAATCTCCCATGAGGCACTGTATCAAAGGCCTTACTGAAGTCCAAGTACAGGACATGTACCACATGGCCCCTGTCCAACTCCCTTGTCACCCAGTCATAATACTCCATTAGGCTGGTTTGACAAGACCTCCCTGAGATGAACCCGTGTTGCCGCCCATCTTGGAGGTCATTATTCTCTAGGAATGCCACCAGCCTCTGTTTCAGTATCACCTCCATTAGCTTACCCATTATGGACGTGAGACTGACCATCCAATAATTTCCTGGCTCCTCCCTAGGCCCACTCTTGTGTATGGGCACCACATGGGCCACCCTCCAGTTCTGGGGCACACACCCCATTTCCAGGGAGGTGTTGAACAGATCTGACAGTGGCTCAGCCAACAACTCCGCCATCTCCCTCAACACCCTGGGGTGAATGCCATCGGGACCTGGTGCCTTGTCCACCATTACTGCCCTCAGCCCCTCTATCACCCTAGTCCCTGTGATCACTTTGTCCATCACCTCCTCCTCCTCCCTTTCCCCACCCCCACAGCCCATGCTGGTAGTGGACAATCCCTCTCCTTAGTGAAAACGGAGCAGAAGTTCTCATTTAGAATTTCCACTTGCTCCTCCCCTTTTTCCACCCAATCCGCTCCCTGCTTTATCCTCACAATATGTACCTTGCACTTCCTCTTTTCCCTGACATACCTTAAAAAGTCATTTTCCCCTCCCTTTATGCCCTGTGCTAACCTTAATTCCCTGAAGGCCTTAGCTTTTTTCATCCTCTCGGCCACCTCCCTTGACCAACTCCCATAAGCCTCCTTACCTTCTCCCTTCCCTGTTCTCCTGTACTTCCAGTATGCAGCCCTCTATGCCCTCACCCCTTGCAGCACCTCTTTGTTCAGCCAACATGGTTTCTTAGCTCTGCTCTTCTTTCTCCTGGCCCTGCTGCAGGCTACTGTGGCCCCTGTAGCCCACTCTTTATGTCTCCCCACTTTTGTTCTGCATCCATCATGAAGTCTTCCTCACAGTATTGCTCCCATCCTCCCAAAGTCCACCCTACTAAAGTCCACCACCTTAGTGCCTGTGCCTCCTGTTTCCCTGCCCAGTGCGAGAATGAGCCACACTGTTTGGTGGTCACTACCCGCTAGTGGGTCCTCCACCCTTACCTCCCTCACCACCTCCCCATTTGCCAGTACTAGGTCCAGAGTGCTACCAAGCCTTGTAGGCCCACTTACTAATTGCATCAGAAGGCCGTCCTGGAATGCATTACCGAGCACCTGCTCCCTGGTACTGCTAGTGGCTGGGGTGCTCTAGTCAACCCCTGGTAGGTTAAAATCTCCCTCTATCACCACACTCCCCCTTCTACAGACCCTCCTTCTCTGCTTTGCCAACACCCCATCCAGTTCCCCGGATTGGGCTGGTGGTCTGTACACCACTCCCAGCCTTAGCTTTCTGTCCTTAGAGTCCAGGAATTGCACCCAAAGCGCCTCTGTCCTCTCCTCTTCTCCCTCGTCCGTTATGCATTTGATCCCCTCCCTCACACAGAGTGCAA
Source organism: Neoceratodus forsteri (assembly GCA_016271365.2). NCBI lineage: Eukaryota > Metazoa > Chordata > Ceratodontiformes > Ceratodontidae > Neoceratodus > Neoceratodus forsteri. Next base: position 116,802,926 of record JADMNL010000024.1, on the reverse strand, counting down.
CCCCAGCTTCTAACCCCCAGTCCCTGCTATACCGTATATCCTGTATCCCGGGATTGCTGAGTCCCAATCATGGTACTCTGTGGCCCGAGTCTCTGTCACTGCAGCAGTGTCCAATTTCCCCTCTAAAAGGAGCACCTGAAGCTCTGCATTTTTGTCCCCCAGGCTTCTTGCGTTGAGAGAGACCACCTTCCACCTGTACCTCTCCTTCTCCTCACTCTTCTCCTTGGCCTGTCTCCCTCCTCCCAGTAGTCCGCACCCTTTCTCCTCATTATTCTTATCGGGTGGTGGTGCTTTCTGTATTACACTCAGACCACTCTGCCTGCCCCCTCCCAGGGTTACTATGCCTCTGCCTTTACCTATATCTAGGGGAGTGAGCTCATTAGGCTCCCCTGTCCAGACCTTTCTACCAACCTCAGTCTTTTGGCCACCCCCCCCCCACTAGTTTATATCTACCTTAGTAGAGATATACCCCTCTAATCCCACCTTTAATACTCCCATCCCTTCCCTGCTCAAGTGTAGCCTGTCCCCCACGCACAAGTCACTATTCCGCCAGACCCTACCCCAGTTAGTCACTAACCAATCATTTTTGGTGTAGCTCCAATCCCTCAGCCACTCACTGAAGTCCTCGATCCTACCTTTCCTCCCCATGCTTGCACATGGTACTGGGAGTGCCACCATCTCCCCCACAGTCTCACACTGCCTGCCCAACTCCTAGAACCTCCCCCTCACTACTTCCACAGTCTCCCCCGCCAAGTCGTTTGTACCCACATGCAACAGTAAATGAGGTTTCTTCCTCCCCCTCACTGCACATTTGAGCAGTGTCTGCCCCTCCTGCAGTCAACTCAGAGACAGCTTCAACCCAAATACGGCTGTGCCTTCCCCACTTCTGCCCCATCTCACCCCTTTCAGTATAGAATCCCTCAGGACAAGTACCCTCCCATCCCTTACCCCCTTTCCCTTCTAATGCCCCTTCCACCACCCCAGTATTTGTTATTCCCTGCCCATTACCCCCACCAGCTGCACCCTCTGTGAATTCTGTAGTTGCACCCCCTACTTCCGCCTCACCCCTTTTCTCTGCCTTGTTCCTCCCATCCCCCTTGAACCCCTTCCCAGCCTGACTACTTCCTACTGGGCTTCCCATGTTGACCTGCCCTCCTCCCCTGCTGATTTCCAACCCCTCTCCTGTCCCTGCTGTTGTCAGTTTAGAGCCCCCATTCCCTTTTACCCTGATAGTGATGCTCCTCCCATCCTTTCCCTTCCCATAGCCTTCTCTCCTCCAGTCACCACCCCCCTCCTTCCTTACTTACTAGCCCCTTCTACTCTTTTGTCCTCACTATCTCTTCCCCTACCTGTTGCCATCCCTCTCATGCCCTGCTTGTCCTCCTCCTCCCCCCCCGTATGTTCCTGCCCCCTCTCTCCCATATAAGAGGCTCAAATCTATTCTAGTCGATACCCCTCCTACATCTCTTCCCCTATCAGTTCCCCTTCTACTTGTTCCCTCTGTGCCCCTGTCCCACCCCTGGTCCCTCCCTACCCACAGCTATCTGCTCTCTCCCCTGGTACTCCTCGTGGTCTCTTCCTCCCCCAACAGGAGGCTCCCTCCCTCACCTTGGGCACCCCTTCCCTTCTCTCTCTTTTCTGCTAGTGTCTCTGATATTGGGGTCAGTTTCAGTCCCTAGTTGTTCTTCCCCCGTCCCCCCCTTGCCATCCCCTATACCCCCCTCCCCAGCCAGGATGCCAACCATACTCATCTGCCCTGCCACTTAGACTCCTCCCTAACCTCCACAGTTCTTCCCTCACACTAGCCAATTGTCTACAGAGCATACAACCCCCATCCTCCAAGCCCAGTCCAGGATCATGACAGACCCACACCCTTTACACTCCACCACCCTTCCAAAAATGCCCGCCCTATTGACACACAGCACCTGCTCCATTTTGGCCCCCATCTTATGTTACGGGCTCTTACTCCCAGTTTTTATACCCCACTACAACTGTTAGGGCCCTATTTACTCAAATTTCTGTTTCCCCTCACACTAGTCCCCCTACTGCCCCCTTGCCAACTGGGTTAATTCAGTCTCAAATCTCATCTATTAGATACTGTATTACTATAGCAATCCTAAAGCCTCCTTGCCCATTTTTCACCCCTCAGCTATCATACTTTTTGTTCTCAACCCTCATAGTTTCACTTAGCCCAGTTAGAAATCATATTGCACTCTAAGTATTACTCAGCTCAGATAAATAAACAGAACAACTAAATCTGTATTATTACAGCAATTGTAAAAGTATCCAGTCATTACTTTGTCTCCACAGAGACCCTGCTGTAACATAGGACCACACAGGATCTGGGCAGGTGGCTAGGCAACTCTAAAGTCCTGACAGAGCTCCGTTGAGCTCGCTTACTCCCCTCTATCTCACTCGCTCGTTCTGTTTCTCCTGGTGTTGCAGGCTACCCTTTTGTATTGGGCTCCTGCCTGCATTGGCACTTTTTCTGCCCACAAAGAAATCTGCAGTAGTCCCAACAGAGTTCCATTGAGCTCCCTTACTCCCCTTCTCTCACTTGTTCATTCTGTTTCTCCCAGCACTGCAGACTGCCCTTTTGTACTAGGCTCCTGCCTGTGTTGGCGTATTTTCCTGCCCACAAAGAAATTTGCAGCAGTCCCGACAGAGTTCTGTAGAGCGCGCTCACTCCCCTTCTCTCATTCACTCATTATGTTTCTCCCAGTGCTGCAGGCTGCCCTTTTTTGTACAGGTATCCTGCCTGTGTTGGCACCTTTTTCTGCTCACAAAGAAATCCGCAGCAGTCCCGACAGAGCTCCACTGAGCTCGCTCACTCCCCTCTCTCACTTGCGCGTTCTGTTTCTCCCAGTGTTGCAGGCTGCCCTTTTGTATTGAGCTCCTGCCTGCATTGGCACCTTTTTCTGGCCACAAAGAAATCTGCAGCGGTCCTGACAGGGCTCTGTTGAGCTCGCTCACTCACCCTCTCTCACTCACGCGTTCTGTTTCTCATGGTGCTGCAGACTGCCCTATAGTACTGGGCTCCTGCCTGCATTGGTGCCTTTTTCTGCCCACAAAGAAAATCCGAAGCAGTCCCGAGAGAGCTCCGTTGAGCTCACTCACTCCCCCTCTCTCACTCGCTTGTAGTTAATCTGTCCCAAACACTGATTTCCCACTGCAACCGCGCTGTTCTGCATTGGAAGTGTGAAAACACATTTCGGCCAGGATGTGAAAAATTACAGCTGTACTGTTCATAAAGAGGTGTGAAAAAATTCCAGTGTTGAAAATCTGGCATGAAAATATTGCAAATTTGCAAAGTTACTAGGGTGTGTGGAAACTGCGCAGTGCATGCTTGTAACACAGTCATTTTATGAACTTTCATCACCAAATTTTCAACATAGGCATTTTAGGACCTCTGCTCATGAACAGTGTCACTGTCATTTTCACTTATCTGGCCCTAAAACTGATTTCCCACAGTGACTGTGCTATTCTGCGGGAAGTGTGAAAACACATTTTGGCCAGGATATGTAAAATGACAGCTATACTGTTCATAAGGAGGTGTGGAAAAATGGCAATGTTGAAATTCTGGAGTGAAAATACTACAAATTCACAAAGTTATGAGCGTGCATGGAAACTGCGCAATGCACGCTCATAAAACAGTCATTTTTTTGGATTTTTATTCACCAAATTTGCAACACCCATCTTTCGGATGAGACGTTAAACCAAGGTCCCATCTGCTTGTTCTGGTGGTAGTTCAGGTGGATGTTAAAGATCCCATGGCACTTCTCGAAAAGAATAGGGGAAATTTCCCTGGTGCCCTGGCCAAATTTCCTGCAAATACTACCAATAGCTTAATCTGGTTCAAAGTCAGAGGGCATTCATCTGTATTCCCTTCCCCCGGGTCATGCCTGAAAATAAGCAGAATTTGTCTAGTGCACTTACCCCGTCAACAAAAAAAAAACAAACAAACAAAAAAAAACAGGATTTTTGAGAGCCCACCTCATGAACAGTGTCACTGTCATTTCATTAATCAGTCCTGAAAGGTGATTCCACGCAGTGACCATGAAATCACCTTTCGGGACTGAATAACGCCATGACAGTGACTGAATTCATGAGAACGGGTCCCAATAACCCCATGTTGAAAATTTGGTGCCAGAATTCACAAAAATACCTGAGATATGCCTCAAAGTTGAAAAAAAAACCCGATTTATGCCATTATACAGCTTACCAGCATTTCTTCAGTTCGCGGTCAGCTTTGAAGAGTGCAGACATGTTCCCTGTCCACTGAAGATCATCGTGCTGGGCTCCAGAGGTAAGTATGGGGTGTGGGGGGTGTGGGGAGGCAGGGTACGCCGAAGGTGGCAGCGGGTTGGGGGACAGGGCAGGAGAGACTGCGAGGGACTGTTTTCTTGTTTTACAGGTAAAAAAAAAAAGACTAGTGAGTCAGTTTTCTTCTTTGCAAGTGTTGTTTGGTATACTGGTGGCGCCAGTACCACCTGCATTTGTGGGAAGGGGACTGAAGCCAACAGGGATTGGGACCCCAGTCGGCACAGAAACGGTGTGGGGTATGATGCCATGAGAGTTGGGCACCCGCACACAGCAGAAATTGGGGTGGGGACATTATGCCAATGGGGAGTGGGCTCCCCCCATTGGCAAACTGAAGTGGGAAGGAGGGACTGAAGCCAATGGGGACTGGACCCCCGTCGGTGAAGAAAGACTGTTGGGCGGCGCATGATGCCGAGGGGGATTGGGCACCACCTCGGCACACAACAGAAACTTTGGGGTGAGGACATTATGCTAACGGGGACTGGGCTCCCCATCAGTAAAAGAAGGGGGTCAGGTGCATGCCAACAGTGGGATTGGGCACCCCCCATCAGCTCTGAGGCAGCTGCATAGAGCCGCCCTGTTCCTGGTACTGTTACACCAGGCGAGATACCGCCCTGCAATGACGGGTTGCTCCCTCATTGCAGCGGATTTGCTGCTGCTGCAATGATGAGGTGGGTCCTCATTGCAGTGGCCAAATTGTTTCAAGTTGGTGGCACATCTGCAGAACCAGTATCATCAGGACACTGGGCCTGCATTGGATGCACACTGCCAAGCCCACAAATGCAGTGCTGGGATTGGCCACCACGCTGCCGCACCTCCACAACCCGCTTCTCCCCTAAGCTGCCATATAATGTTTCTTGTGCATGCATGCAGGCAAACATAAAAAACAGCACATGACATGTCATGCACAACAAGCTATGGATTCCACTGTGGGCTCCTGATGACATCGGAGACCACTCAAGCTGTGTATTCATGGTCGTTGATTTCATCAGGAGCCCTCAATGGAATCCTAAGCTTGTTTTGCATGACAGGTCATGTACTATTCTATTTTTTGTAGTTCTGTCAGGCACTGATAGAAACATAGAAACATAGACTTTGAAAGCAGATAAAGACCACTTGGCCCACCCAGTCTGCCCATTTCCCTACCTATTGGATAAGCTGCAGATTCTAGTTAAACAACAGCCTACTTCCTGCAACCCCCCACTATAATTGCCTTATGTCTGTCCCATGCATGTTTGAATTCCCCCACTGTTTTAGACCCCACGACCTCTCCAGGAAGGCGGTTCCATGGCCCACCACTCTCTCCGTGAAAAGAATTTCCTCACATTACCCCTGAGCCATCCCCTCTAACTTTAAATTGTGCCCCTTGTTCTTACACAACTCTTTTCTGAAAATGCTACCCTCCTGGACTTTGTTGATTCCTTGAGGTACTTAAAGTTCCTATCATGTCCCCCATCCCTTCTTTCATCAAGGGTATACATATTAAGCTCTCAGTCTCTCTTCATATGGCTTCTGATGTAGACCCTGCACCATTTTAGTTGCCCTCCTCTGGACTACTTCCATCCTGTCTATGTCCTTGCATAGATGAGGTCTCCAAAACTGCACACACAGTACTCCAGATGGGGTCTCACCAACTATCTGTACAGAGGGATAACCACGTCCCTTTTTCTACTTGTGATGCCCCTCCCTATGCATCCCAGCATCCCCCTGGCTCTCCTTACTGACTTCTCACATTGCTTAACCACCTTCAGGTCATCTGATATGACTACACCCAGATCCCTTTCCATTATTGCTGTTGTTAGTACCTCCCCTGCTATTGTGTACTCTTCTCCTGGATTTTTATTTCCCAGGTGCATTACTTTGCACTTCTTTGCATTGAATCTAAGTTGCCATATGTCTGACCATTCCTCCAACCTTGTCAAATCCCTTCTTATCCTTTCTACCCCCCTTGTGTATCAACTCTGTTACAGATCTTTGTGTCATCTGCAAAGAGGCATACCTTTCCTTCCAGACCCTCTGCAATGTCACCTATAAAGACATTAAAGAGGACTGGACCCAGTACTCAGCCCTGAGGTACTCCATTGGTAACCTCCCTTTCTTCAGAATGTGTTCCATTCACTATTACCTTCTGTGTCCTGTTGTGCAGCCAGTTTGCTACCCAGGCTACCACCCTGGGACCCACTCCCAGGCTGGCTAACTCGATTATTAATCTTTTGTGCAGGACTGCATCAAATGCCTTGCTAAAGTCTAGGTAGGCCATATCCACAGTCCCTCCCTGGTCTATTACTTTGGTCACCCAGTCAAAGAAATCGATTAGATTCATCTGACCTGACCTTCCTGCTGTGAATCCATGTTGCTTTGGGTCCTGTGCCCCGCTGGCCTCTAGGTACTCAACAATTCTTTCTTTCAGAAATGATTCCAACATTTTGCCCACCACTGAAGTCAAACTAACAGGTCTGTAGTTTCCTGCTTCTGTCTTGCTCCCACTTTTGTGAAGGGGAATCACATCTGCCCTCCTCCAGTCCTCAGGTACCACCCCATCTTCCCATGATTTGTTAAAAAGTGTGGTTAGTGGTGTCACTAGGTCCTCCCTTAACTCTTTTAGGATTCTAGGGTGAATCCTGTCTGGCCCCATTGCTTTGTCCACCTTGAGTTTTAGGAGTTCTTTCAGTACTCTTTCTTCTGTAAATGGACTGGTGTCAACCCCACTATCCAGAGTGCTTCTACTGTTTGGTTTAGGTAACTCCTCCTCTTCTTCTTTGTGAATACTGAGCAAAAGTATTCATTCAGTATCTCTGCCTTTTCACCTGTCTCCCTCTGCCCACCTCCCTCTCCTTATTAATCTTCACTATCCCTCCCTTAACCTTTATATGCTCCCTAATGTACCTATAAAAGGTTTTATCCCCCTTCTTAACTGAGTTGGCTATCTTTTCCTCAGTTTGGGCCTTTGCTTTTCTGACTGCCTTCCCCACTTCTTTCTGCTTTAATTGATACAGTTCCCTGTCATGCTCTGTCTGTGATTCCTTATACTTTTTGAATGCAGCCTTTTTCTCCTTAACCTTCCCTGACACCTCTTTTAAGAGCCATTGTGTTTTTTTATTCTGCTTTGTTTTCTTTATTTGTTTCATACAAAGGCTTGTTGCCTCCGTGATGGCAGTTTTGATTTTTCTCCATTGTTTTTCCACCCCTCCTTTCTGGCCATTTGCTAATGCATTCCTCAGGTATTCACACATTATGCCAAAGTCAGCCCTTCTAAAGTCCAGTATCCTTGTCTTTGTATGGCTTGTCTCCATGGTTGTGTTTATTGTGAAGCACACTGTGCAGTGGTCGCTTGTTCCCAGATGTCTACTGACTTCTAAGTTTGTGATCCTCTCTCCATTTGAGAGTACCAGGTCTAATACTGCTCCCTCCCGAGTGGGTTCCACCACTAGCTGTCTAAGGCATGCTCCCTGTAGGGCATCGAGAATGACCCTGCTCTTGGATGTGGCTGCAGTCCATGTCACCCAGTTAACATCTGGCATATTCAGGTCCCCCACCAACCATATCTCCCCTTTTTCAGCCATTTTGAGAATGCCCTCTATCATTTTCTTGTCCATTTCCTCCCCTTGAGACAGGGGTCTGTATACAACCCCTTGGTGGATTGTGATGCCATTCCTTGTCTCCAAGGTGACCCAGAGTTCCTCTTGTCCTCCCCCTTTACTTTTTAGTTCTGTAGCTTTGATCCCTTCCCTTATGTAGAGAGCTACTCCACCTCCTGTTTTACCCTCCCTGTCCCTTCTGTAGATTGTGTACCCTGGTATGTTGACATCCCAGTCATGATTCTCCATGAACCATTTTTCTGTGACTGCCACAATATCCAAGTGTTCCTGTTCCATCAGGGCTACTAGCTCTGGAAGCTTGCTTCCCAGACTATGGGCATTGGTACTCATTGCCCTCCATTTAATGTTGGCTTTATCCTTTTTTACCCCATCCCTGCTCTTATTGCCCTTGTCCATTTTTCCATTTGCCCCTGTCCTGCCCTCTGTCAAGTTCTGCACCTCAATGTTTACCCTACTACCTGCCGTGTTTTGTGGGGGGAGGCTTGAACTTTCCTGTTTCCTATCAGCACCTCCCCACTTGGCTAGTTTAAAAGCTTGCCAAGGAAGCCTTTAAATCTGTCACCTAGGAGCGTGTTTCCCTTCCTGGACAGATGCAGACCATCACGCCAGTATAGACCTTCATCTCTCCAGGTGGACCCCCAGTCCCCAATGAAGCCAAAGCTCTGTGCTCTGCACCAGTTTTGCAACCATTCATTAAACTGCATGGTGTTCAGTACCCTAGCCTCACCCCTGCCATAGACTGGCAGCACCTCTGAGAAGGTTACCGTGCTTGCTACCTGTCTGAGGCCCCTCCCCAACTCCACAAATTAATCCTGCACTGCACTGATCTCATGCCTAGCTAGGTCATTTGTCCCGAGGTGGACAATGATATCTAGTTTCCTCTCCTGTGATGCCACTTCTGCAATCCTGAGGATTTGCTTCCTGTCCCTCCAAGCCATGGCACCAGGCAGGCACCTTACTTCCCTCTCCTCTCCTCTCCCTTCCCCAGGTCTACACCCCTAACAATTGAGTCCCCTATCAGAAGCTGTTTCTTTCCCCTGTGGTGTCCCTTGCCACTGTTTTGTGGGTCTCCCTTGTGGATGTCCCCAGCATTTTTCTTGGTCTCCAATGAGGATGTCATCATAGAGGAACCTTGATTTGCCAGGCTGACATATGATTTGTGTAGAGGTGCAACTCGGGGGCTACGCCTCTGTTACACCACCCTCACCCTCCCTGAGCCTACTGTGGTCCATCTGCTCTTCACACATGGCAACCTCTGAGGCAGTGGTTGTGGAACCGGTGCTCTTTGGGTGGGGGAGGCCTCCTTAGTCCTTGCCAGTTCAGCCTGGAGGTGGGCAACCTCCTCCCTCAGAGCTGACAGTTGCCTGCAAATAGGGCAGCAATGCAGGTTCCAGAATGTCTCCCAGAAAATTGCTGCCCCACAGCCAGTGCATTGCACCACTCTCCACATGTCCCTCTTCCTTATAATATACAATGAGTAATATATAATTTTTTGTTTGTTTATTTGTTTGTGTGTACTTACCCTCTATGCACTGTGCTGTGTAATTAAGAATATGACAGTTCTGCTCCAAGACCTGTTGAGGAAGTGATGTGAGACCCTTGGCTGTAAAGGAAATGCCATGCCTGGGGTGGGCGGAGTGAGGGGAAGGGTGGATGGGTAGGCCACAACCACTGGTGACTGTTAGAAATAATCAAATACACCACTGCTCCACCAACCTGGTGAGTACTGCCCTTTATAGTAAGTCAACCAACACCACAATGTACTAGACCACTGCTCCTACACAAACCACTCTACTGAGTCCAGGGATAAAAATGAACTCACTGTTCAGCCAGCAGGACACTTCTAAAATATTGCACAAATATCCTACCAAATCCTGTGTGTCTAGCACAGAAATCAAGCAACTTCAGTTGTATTTTAACCCTTCTGGTTATAAAATTACTACACTTTAATGGAATCCTGCAATTCTTAATGACAAGAAAATAATGAAACTTTCTGTAGAAAGTGTAGCTTACCTTCCTAGTCCCCTGCAATATTATGTTTTACCAAGTTCCCAGTTCCTCAAATGCGTTCTAGTTTGTTCTCTGCAGTATAGCAAGTTTCTCAGCTTCCAACAGGAGCAAGCAAGTCTTTTCTGACTGGCTTTTCTCTGTGTAGTTTGATTAAGACAGCAGTGATAAAAGCCCCACCCAGAATCAATTGATTGACTAGTGACACCTGTGATGTAAGCAGGCCTTTCAGTGAAGACAATTTGCTATGTCTGCTTCTAATACACACACAAACCCTTTATCTGAAACCAGGGATAAACTCACTGCTCAGCCAGCAGGACACTTCTAAAATATTGCACAAATACCCTTCCAAATCCTATGTGTCTAGCACAGAAATCAAGCAACTTCAGTTGTATTTTAACCCCTCTGGTTATAAAATTACTACACTTTAATGGAATCCTGCAATTCTTAATGACAATAAGACAATAATGAAACTTTCTGTAGAAAGTGTAGCTTACCTTCCTAGTCCCCTACAATATTATGTTTTACCAAGTTCCCAGTTCCTCAAATGTGTTCTAGTTTGTTCTCTGCAGTATAGCACGTTTCTCAGCTTCCAACAGGAGCAGGCAAGTCTTTTCTGACTCTGCACATTTTCTCACAAGGTCAAGCAAAGGACATTCTGCCCACTTCCTGATAAAGAATATCACACAGCGTAAGGTTACTTCCTTTCCCCTACTCTTGCTTTAGTTAAAACTTATTTCAGCGATGTCTGACCCCTTCCAATGAATGGGTACTTAAAGTGCAGATATACTTCAGAAGTGACCATGGCAACGTTACTAGCCTGTGTCACACACCGACACTTAAAGAACAGTTAATGCCTTTGGGAAAACTTTGAAAAACAGAATACTTGGACACAAGTCAGCTTGTATTTCATATATCTTATATAGATTTCTCCTCTTCATTATTTATTACTGAAGAAATGCCCACAAAAACAAGATATTTATCCCTTAGAGTTCATCTGCCTCTATAGCTTATTCCCCACTTGAAATTATAATGCTCTGTTGTGACATCACAGTCTGTTGCCATGGGAATAACTGTTATGTCACAAGCAGAGTACTATGACAACACATTGAGAAGAAGCAATTGGAGCTGATGAACCCTCAGGAAACAACTTTCCTGTTTTCATGCATATGACCTCAGTAATAAATAATGGGGATAACAAATTCAGACCTATTAAGAAATATGAGCTGCTTTGTGTCCAAATATCCAAATAGTATGTTTCACAAAGGTCTTCTCGGGGTGTCTGTGACTCTTTAAAGTGGAATGAGCAAATGGAACTGAATATTCCAGAGCTATAGCCTTATCATGCGGGAGATGGGGTGTTTAGATCTTTGAGGTCTTGTCCTTGGTAACCCAGGTTTCCGTAGTCTGGAGTCCCCACTTAGCCAGGGCAGTGTTCAACAAAACCATAGTTTCATTTAGTGTTGTTCATACTAATGTATCTTGAAATGCTTTACATTGGAGAGTAAAGGTAACATTGAGCACAAAATATACAGTAATTTATTATATGTGAAGACGTAATTAGAGGAGAACAGAGAACATGACATGGAATGTGAATAAGTAGAACTGTTGGTGCTACAAAGTGAGTTTATAGAGCGGCTGACAGATTCCAAACCATCAGCTTGTGGTAGTGTTATTGTGAGTAAACAAAGCAACGCTGTTAGGGTTCACAACCACCAAACAAGAACAAATCCCAGGAAATCGATTAAAAGCACAGGACTCATAGGTAGTGGTGGGAATGCCTGGAATTGTTCTCCTAGAGCCAAGGTTCTGGCTTGACTTTGTGAGCCCAAGCACAAGCTGATTCATGGCTAGTGTAGGCTGTTCTCTTCCATACTGAGAGTGCTCCTCACAAGTTGCACAACAGGAGTGGAAAGTTTCCACCACCGCACTAACTGCTCAGGCTGACAGAAATGCTTGCTTTAATCATAACTTTAATGATAACGGGCTCGGTTTGACCTTGGCTAACAGTTACTGATGGAAGTCCAGCCAAGTCAGAACCCGGCATTGGGCTCGAGCCAGACTTGTGATTGCCTTGGCTTGCCCACCACTTCTCACAGGCATGGGAAGTGGGTTGGGATTGGAGCGGGTGGGACTGGAAGAGTGGAGGGAAATTAATGAAAGGGACAGAGTCTGTTCCCGTCCCCAGACAAGGGGAAAGATGCTAAATGAGGGCCAACTAGTTGGACTGTGCAGAATGCAGAATGAGAGTGGCAATTCCACTTCCAAAAAGGCTTTTCAGAATTCCTTTTTGAATTCCACAGAACTCCAAAAAGCATTTTTATGTGAACTGCCAAATAACTTTCCATGGATTACATAACAGAAAACAATTCCACGGTTAATGTAAGCCATGGATTACTGATCCGCAAAACACATTTCACTTTCAAATTTCAAAATTCTGCTATTGACAGAAGTCCACACAGCGTGACAGAATTTTCAAAACTCCGCAGAATTCCATTTCACCGTAATCTGAAAATTCCACACAGCTGTATCAACTCATAATTGACAGGAAGATGTGAGGGACAGGAAGACATGTCAGACAACTAAAATAGAGTATGGGGTAGCAAGTAGGAAGTGATCAGGTTAGGGAGAGAGTGAGGAGTAAGGGCAGGAGGACGTAGTTATTTTTCATAATATTAAATGCTGCAGCCATCTAGTCAGCACAGCTGAAGGGCTACTGCTCATGGCACTGGTGAACAGAGTTTGGGAATGAGCCTTGGTCACCAGGGATTGCCAGCGGGTGGGAGAAGAGGAACAGCAAGTCCCAGAGGACACTTCCCCTGTCTGGAGAGGGAGGCTGTGCGGTGCTGTTGTGTTAGTGCCACCTGGATGATCACAGGGGGTGGTACAGGTTGATATGCTTTTGGGGTGGGGAGACACTGGCTGACACCATGAAGTCACACACTTAATATATATGTGTGCGTGTGTGATATCACCATGGCTGGCAACTCAGACCGAGTGGACCAAAGGAAAAAAGGCCCCCACTCCTGCAAATAAAAGACCCTGGTATACCTGGGCCCCACGCCTGTAAATAACAGACCCTGGTATATCTGGGATCTGCGCCTGCAGATAACAGACCCCAGTATTTCTAGGTCCCTATGCTTCTAGATAAGAGACCTGGTATATCTGGGCTCCTGACACCTGCAGATAACAAACCACAGTATATCTGTACCTCGATGCCTGTAGATAACAGACCTCGGTATAGCTGGGTCCTGATGTCTGTAGATAACAGACACAGACTCCAGTATATATGGGCCCCAATACCTGTAAATAAAAGACCCCAGTATATCTGAGCCCCAGTGCTTGCAAATAACAGGCCCCAGTATATCTGGACCATGACAGCTGTAGATAACAGATTGGAGTATATATGGGCACGATGCCTGTAGATAACCCTGATGCCTGCAGACAACAGACCCCAGTGTAACTGAGCCCCAACACCTCTAGATAAGAGACCCTGATGTATCTGGGCCCCAACACATGTAGATAACAAACCTTGATATATATGGGTCCCACGCCTCTGCCACACCACTATCTGACTACAAAGATGCTCTCACAGTACTTCCCCCATACCCCAAACCCACCCAGGGGCCATTGCAATGCAGGATGGAGGCAGATGGGTGTGGATCAGAGACATGGGGGGAATGGAGAGTGCCATTGTGCTCCTGAGGGAGGCAGCTGCCTGGTACATGGTGAAGGGATAGAAATTAGTAATTAAAAAATATATACATATTGAATACTGCAGCTGTCCAGGTGACAGGAGATAAACATTGCAAACTCTTGTATTTTTTAACCTGGCTATTCCTACTATATGTTCTTGCTTTTTAGCCTACCTGCACAATCTGGAAATTATCCAAGCTTGCTGTGAGAGTTTCCACCTGCATTTTATGACTCCTCAGTTCTGTGTTACACAGCCATTTCTCGTGTACAACAATTTATTCTCGGCTCTCACCACTAAATGATGTTGCTTTGCACAGACTGCCTTTGCTCATATGAAAATCTCTTTATTCACAGCTCTCACCACTAGATGACAGGGAGGACTCAGATCATCCATGTGGAGACCAGCGGGAAGGGCAAGGAAGTAAAACGCATCCATGCAGAGATCAGTGGGGAGGGTAAGGAGCATCCTCACAAAGGATCTCTTTGGAGCTGGCCCGGTGGCTCTGAGGGTTGAGGGGCTGGATGCCACACCTCACGCCATGCTGGTGACCCGGGTTCAGGAACAAGCCTTGGTTGCTGGGGGTCGGCAGGGGAGGGAGAGGATTGAGCATCCGGAGGACAGTTCTCCTCTGCCGGGAAGGGACAGGGGTCCCTGTTCGGTGCTGTGTTGATCTCCGGTGGAGGCTGGAGATACAGCAGGCACTGAGGAGTAGAGAGAAGGAGTGGGGGAGTGGCAGATGTTGGTTACGCCTTGATGTCAGGGCACCAGCCACTCCCCAAGGGGAAAACAGAGAAAATGCCTCTCGGCTCCGGCAGAGATGGAGCACTGGAGCTTGCCCCTGATTTGCGGCCAGCCATCTGGCATCCTCCCAACCGATGTTACTGCAGTGTCGGGGCATTGGGGCCCACCCTGTCCCCACCCGGGGTGAACAACCGAGGCTACATGGGTGACAGAGGATGGCTAAGTAGGGTGTGTGCCGTAGGGGGATAACTCCATGTGCTCCCGAGGAAGACCAGAGCCGAGGGGGTGAGAAGGAGGCATAAATAGTAAAATAAAAAAAAAGGATCCCTTTTGGGAGGGTTAGACTGGTGTGCACCACTCCTGGAGAGGCTCCTCGTGATGCTCAGGTGGAGGCATGATCGTTGGCATTGGTTACCGCCCTGTATCCCTGTATCACACCCCTCAAGTGTCCCATCAGACTCACCTCCTGCTGACTGTCCCCTCCTCCTGGCTGCATGGGGTATTTGTTTTGGCCCCTCTCTTTGGGTTTATACCTGCTGTCACTGGGGAGCTTGGATAACTTTCAGATTGTACAGGTAGGCCAAAAAGCAAGTAGCTCTCCATGCAAGTCACTGTGGAGCTCTCCAACTTTTCCAGTTTTCCTGTTACAATTTTTTAGAATTTTTTGAAATATTGGATTATTTCCCCAACAATCATGAGCGTTTTAAGCTTCACTTTTGCAAAAGAGGTCTGATGGGAAGAGCATATTGAAAATGCTTGTGCAGAATCATGGGTGTTTGACTTTGCAAGGCTTGCAACCCCTTTCTGAGCATCCATAAATCTTTCTGCAAGTGTTAAGGAAAAGGGTGCATGAGCCACCATGCAGTTGACTATTTTTTCCACCTTCCCAGCACCACGCCTTCACACCCTGCTAGTGTCCCATCAGACTCACCTCCTGCTGACTGACCCCTCCTCCTGTCTCTATGAGGTATTTGTTGTTGCCCCATTTCTTTGGAGTTATACTTGCTGCCACTGGGAAGATTGAGTGTGTGACCTTCAGGGCACTGGCTGGGGGGGGGCTTGCACTGGTGCCCTGAGATGTCAGGTGGCATGAGAGGGGCACAGAGGCCATCATCTGATACATCATAGGTGGGCGTTTTCTGTGATCTCCCTTCTCTCTCTCCCCCCCCCACCTTTCAAGTCAGGGCACATGTTGTTATGTCCTGCAGGGATCCACATCAGTGTGCAGTATCCCAAGACGACGATCATGCCTACACCCCAGCACCATGAGGAGCACCTCCAGGAGTGGTGCACACAAATCCACCCCTCCCAAGAAGGACAGCCTCCACAGGGATGCTCCTTACCCTCCCCACTAGTCTCTACATTAATGCTCCTTACCCTCCCTGCCATCTAGTGGTGAAAGCTGTGAATAAAGTGTTGTACATAAGAAAAGCAGTCTATATAAAGCACTGCCATCTAGTGGTGAGAGCAGTGAATAAATTGCTGTACATGAGAAAGGCAGTCTGTGTAAAGCAGTGCCTTCTAGTGGTGAGAGCTATAAATAACATGTCTTACATAAGAAAAGGCAGTCTGTACAAAACACTGCTATCTAGTGGGGAGATATGTGAATAATGCGCTGTACAGGGGAAAGGCAGTCTCTGCAAAGCACTGCCATCTAGTGGTTGAGCTGTTAATGAAGTATTAATGAGAAAAGACACTATAAAAAGCTCTGCATCTAGTGGTGAGAACTGAGAATAAAGTGCTGCGCATAGGAAAAGGCTGTTTCTGCAAAGCACTGCTGTCTAGTGGTGAGACCTGTGAACTGAGTGTAGTACATAAGTAAAGGCAGTTTCTGCCAAGCATTGCCATCTAGTAGTGAGAGTTGTGAATAAAGTGCTATACATGAGAAAAGGGAGTGTGTGTAAAGCAATGCTATCTAATGGAGTGTGTGTAAAGCATCTAGTGATGCGAGCTGTGAATAACGTTTTCTACATGAGTAAAGACAGTCTGTGCAAAGCACTGCCATCTAGTGGTGAGAACTGTAAATTAAGTGTTGTACAGGGGAAAAGGCAGCCTATGTAAAGCAATGCCATCTAGTGGTGAGACATGTGAATAAACTGTTGTACATGAGAAACAGCAGTCTGTGCAAAAAAAATGCTTCTAGTAGTGAGAGCTGTGAATAAAGTGCTGTACATGAGGGAAGGCACTGTGTGTGAAGCACTGTCATCTACTGGTGAGGCTGTTAATAAAGTCTTTTACATGGGGAAAGGCAGACTGTGATAAGCAGTGCCATCTGGTGGTGAAACCTGTGAATAAAGTGCTGTACATGAGAAAAGGCAGTCTGTGCAAAGCACTGCCATCTAGCGGTGAGAGCTGGGAATAAAGTGCTGAACTGAGTAAAGTCGGTCTGTGTACAGCACTGCCATCTAGTGGTGACAGTTGTAAATAAAGCGTACATGAGAAATGGCAGTCTGTGCAAAGTAATGCCTTCCATTGGGAGAACTGTGAATAAAGTGTTGTACAGGGGAAAAGGAAGTCTATGTAAAGCACTGACATCTAGTTGTGAGAGCTGGGAATAAAAGGTTGTACATGAGAATGCAATCTGTGCAAAACAAAATGTCATCTAGTGATGACAGCTGGGAATAAAGTGTTGTACATGAGAAATGGCAGTCTGTACAAAGCAATGCCTTCTACTGGGAGAACCGTGAATAAAGTGTTGTACAGGGGAAAAGACAATCTATGTAAAGCAACACCATCTAGTGGTGAGAGCTGGGAATAGAAGGTTATACATGAGAATGCAGTCTGTGCAAAAAAATGCCATCTAGTGATGACAGCTGTGAATGAAGTGTTATATATGAGAAAAAGCAGTCTTTTCAAAGCACTGCCATCTAGTGGTAAGAGATGGTAATAAAGTGTTGTACATGAGAAAAGATAGTCTGTGCAAAGCACTACCATTTAGTGGTGAGAGCTATGATGCAATGCTGAGTATGTAAAAGAAATAGAGGCCTCTAGTGGTGGTCCATGAAATGCAAGTATCAAAGTCAATGGAGTACTATAATCTCCCAGCTTGGGGGGAATCTCCCTTTAGCGCAATGGTTAGAGCTGCTATCCTCAGTGCTCTGGGTCCCCAGTTTGATTCTCAGGCAGGGCTGCAATGCGTCTACCCCAGTTGAAGGGACAGACAGAATAGTTAATACAGCAGAGGGGAGCCCTATAGAAGTGTAGTCACCTGTCCCCCACCATTGTGTTTTCTATATGCTAATAAGCAACTTGAAGGCAAAGAAATTGAAGAAAGAGCCAGCCCTGTGGCATTGGATTGCATTACTGCCTGCCAAACCAACAACCCATATTCCGAAGTGGACCCAAGTTGCTGGGGATCTGCCAGAGAGAGAGGATTAAGTGTATAATGGACTTCTGTCCTCTCACCGGGGGGGGGGGGGGGTCTTACTTCTCATTCAATGTGCCTGACACTTAGCAGAGTCTGCATATTAAGGCTGAAAGAAAGCCCAAAAGGCATGGGACGTCAACTAGGTGCTCTGCCTCATTGCAGGTCAACATCCCAGGGAGCTGACAAAGGATATGAAGGAAATTATCTGTACTGAAGCAGAATAATAGACTGCCCTCCCGCAGGTCTGGCACCATCTGGATCCTGCTTCTGAGGGGCAAAGCCATGTCCCTCTGACCTTTCCATGAGGAGTAAGTCATGGGTAAACAGGGCAAGCCCCTGGGATGGTGGGTGACTGGGCTGGGGGCATCCAGATAGGAGCAGTCAGCAGTGCTAGAAGGTAAACACCAAGGAAAACCTTGCTTGCCCACTGGCACAAGCAGTAGCACTACCGCGTAAGACACCAGTGACCCAGGTTTGAGAAAGAGCCCAGGGCGTCAGTTGGGGGGAGGAGGACGAATGTATATCAGACTGCTCTCCTCCTCCTCCTCCGGGGTGAGTGGGGTGAGGACGTCAGCTAAAATCTGATACCTGGAGATGTCCAGAAGTCAGTGAGCCAGACACCTCTTGCACATGCGGGTCTAGGGCTCAGCAGATGTTGGTGCAACAGCACACGGGAGTATGGGTGGTGTGCCTCAGACGTCATTATTTGCCTGAGCTCCGGAAGGGAAGCCTACAAAGAAAATCCCTGCAGCAAGCCAGAATAAGAAACCCGGTGAGACACTGAAACAACACCATAGCCTAAGTCCAGGCCAGGACCCAAGGGTTATATGGGTACATCCCTTTGGGGGATCTTGTCATAAAGGATAATTCATGATCCTCCTAGAGAAGACAGCTTTGGGGGGGGATTGCCAGGGTGGGAGGCAACTTGAGGGTCCTGGGTTGATATGGGTACATCCCTGTACAAGCCAGAGAGCTGAAAAGAGAACAAAAAAACAGTAAAACAAAAAATGAAAATGGGATGCGTGTAAATGAAAACATAGCACTCAAAATGACATCGCCTACCTTAATAGCATCAATGCTTTGTTTTACTCTTTCCTTCTCATCTTGGTTATCAATCCAGCTGCTTTATACCATAAGAGCCCTCTTGGAATAAGAAACAACACACAGTGATGAGTCGAATGGTATTTTCCTTTCTGCCTTCCACCTCTGCTGTGTGTGTTGGGGGTGGACAGCACAAGTTGCTGTTTTGTATTCATGTCACTTTAGGACACATGGTATTGGCTTATCCACTTGTCCAAAAGATCCAGAAACTAAGCCGGCCCACCGGCGCAGCAGCTGGATTTCCACTTCTGGTACCGGTGACCCAGGTTCGGGAATGGACTCGGGTCACTGGAGGGACGGCCAGAGGAGAAGGATGGAGCATCCTACAAACTGCACTCCTTCTCCGGGAGGAGGGTGGGGACACCGTCCAGTACTTGACGGACCCCTGGCAGAGGCCAGGGGTTCTGCAGCTACCGACGCTCAACAGATTTCAGGGGGCGATCGCAGGATGTCATTGCATGTTCCCTGCCTCCTGGGGGGACAAAGGAGGGAAGAAAAAACTCCCTGCTTCCGCCGCCTTAATGACACCTGCTCCCGCTGCATCGGCTCTCAGGCTGACTCCTGCCTGTCACATTTGTGACACCCCTTGGCCCCGGCACACAACCCCACCTGGGGGGTAAGCCAGGGGTCTAGGGAGGATGGCTAATGTGAGTAGCCAAAGCAGGAGTCCGTGACCGGGCAGATGGTCCCGGCGGTAATTGGAAGCAGGGGCCAAAAATAGAAAATTGAAAAAAAAAAAAAAAGATCCGGAAACTAATTAATCTTTACCTGTTCTAAGCTCAGAAATGTGGATTTTTGGTAACTAGTCAATAATCCCCATCACTGATAAATCACTAAAATGGATCTAGTCAGCAGGCTTATTTTAATCAAATCAAAAGAATATTCCCTTCCTGTTTTAGATGATTGATTGCCAAATATGAAGGTTTTAGCTTCCAGAAAAGAGCTAATAGTCTAGCTAATAAACTTGAATTATTAACTC
The DNA here is from genome assembly GCA_016271365.2 of Neoceratodus forsteri. Classification (NCBI taxonomy): domain Eukaryota; kingdom Metazoa; phylum Chordata; order Ceratodontiformes; family Ceratodontidae; genus Neoceratodus; species Neoceratodus forsteri. The sequence continues at coordinate 116,783,115 of JADMNL010000024.1, read as the reverse complement.
TATCTGGTCCCCTTTCATTAATAGGCTTAAATACCCTCACTAATTATTTTCTTTGCAGCTGATTACTTTGTTACAAACGTCTAGTCTACCATTCTTTGTTTGATAATGGTTTAGCTACATTTTATTGTACTTGTTCAGCAGTTTCTAATCAAGTATTTTAAGAGTTTCTAATTAAGTATTTTCAATTTTGAAATATTTTTCTGTGACACTCAAGCCTTATACACACTACCAGCACGCTTTAAAAAAAATATATATATTTTAAACCATGTTAAAATTGCCATGCTAGAGTATTCAGATGGTTGGTAAACCATGTTTGAACATGGTAACACTGCATTCACATTGTGGTCCAGAGTGTGTTGTATTAGTTGTTAGCCTGTAAACCATGCTTCCCTGTGGATGCCTGTGTATTCCAAAGTCAACTGCACTTTGAGAGCATGCATCCCAGTTGAGCATGGTATAGTTGAGTGATCACACTTGTAAGTCGAACCATGTTACATGTAAACCATTTTGAAAACCATGCTAAAGACTAGTGCCCTGTCCACTGTGGAGAGGTTGTGGGAATAACAGATGGACCAGACAGAGAACTTCAGGCTCAAAGCACAGTCTCTATGTGATGTTTATTTAAAACACAGAGGATAACCGTAAGCAATGGCATATCCCTTCTTCAATACATCAGTTTGCAGCAAAAAACTATGCATGTCCTTCTTCTGCAATTAGTCAGCACCTACTGACCCACTGATCTATCTCTGTAGTGAAAACCAGCTATTCCCTATGTTGGATTTTGTGTGCTTGGGTGATGGGGAACTCAAACAAAAAAAAAAACCAAAACAAGCTAAAGACACAGAACCTCAATGCAGAAGCACTGAAGCAAGGGTTACCCCAAAGGGCACTGGCAATAAAGCCACGTTTCAAAGAAACACATCACACATACAACCATAATGTAAAGCATCATGGGATGTATGTGCAAATCACCATGAAATTTAAGGCTGGTTCAGCTTAAAGCAGGAATGCATAATGCCAAAGGGCCTCTCAAACAACCTGTAATTTGTATGCATTTTAAATAACACAACAGGGGTTTTCTGATATCTGTAACCCGGTAACTTAATTTTTATTGTAACATGGCTCTAAACAAGTGACTATAATAACTAACATGGAAAACAGCAACAGCTGACCATTAAGCAACCATGGATTAATTCCACAGTAGAACAATGGTTGCTTGTGTAATACCAGTATGAACCACAATAAAATACATAGCACAGTTCTCTAATAATCCATGCTTGTTCCAGCAATTCTTTGCTCAAGGGCAGTTTCCATGGCAGCCCAACAGATGGCTGTAAAACAGTGCTGTGCTGCTAGCATTGTTTCACAGCCATCGTAAAACAGCAGAATTCCCTGATTTTTCCCTCCCACCCAGTGGATCACCATTCACAAGTGAATCACAGAAAGAGAGCAGTGGATAATTGTAATGTCAACTTTTGTGTGTGTGGAGTAGTGGGCATTACTACCTTGGTAAGTACACACTATGGTAAAGATGAGCCTTCACCTTCTATAAGAGAATGCAAAAATAACAAAGACAGTGAAATAAAATAAGATCAAAGAAAGAGGATGCTTCTATGGGTGAAAAGAAAGATAAGAAAGAAAGTTAGAAAACCAAAAGGAAATCAAAGAAAGAGAGTAACAATACTAGCCAAAACAAGTATTTGAAAGGTGAGAGCAGTAAACGTCATGTTGTTGCATCTCCTGCAGAGCTAGATAATTTAGAGGGGGGAAAAGTGAAGTTAATGCTCACAAAAATAGTACTTGGTCTATGAGAGGTTTTTCAGATTGGCTCAATTCAGTACATTTGGAAATTGAACTAAAAATGGCTGTAAAACAGTGCTATGCTATGCTGCTAGCATTGTTTCACAGACATCTGTTGACCTACCAAGGGAACTGCAAGAACAAAACATGAAGATCTACCCTAGCATGGTCCTATCATGCAGTGCAACCTATATCTTACAATACATGCAGACGAAGGCCTGTGCACTCCTGTGAGTGGTCCTTTATTCGTCCATTTTCTTCATGTAATTCTCTGTCTGCTCCCCAAACAAAGAATTATCAACCACAAGGAAATCCATGGCCTTAGCCTGGGTGTCCTGTGAAAGGCTAGTACATCTAAGCCAAGCCATTCTCCGAAGAGCCACAGATGTAGCCATGACTCTTGATGACACATCACTGGAGTCCACAGCAGCATGAAACTGAACTTTGGATGCTTTGATCCCATTAGCAGACACCCCCTCCAGCTCCTTGGCCAGCTGGGGGGAAGTCTGCTTAGCCAGTACCAGTACAGTGTCCCATCTGGACTTCTGGTACCTGGCTGTATAGGCCATATAATTAGCCTGCCTGAGTCCCAAAGAGGATGCCATGTACTGTTTCTTTGCCATGGCATCCAACTTTCTGGAGTCTTTATCTGCGGGGTGTGAAGCCAAGGGAATGCCTGCCCTGTCACAGGCTGCATCCTGCACTACCCCAACATGGCTGCATTGCTGGTAAAGAAACTCTGTATCCGAGTCTAACAGAGTATACCTTTTGTCCATCCTTCTGTCCATGGGAAGTATAGTTTCATAGTCATAGTTGCATAGTTAGTTCAAGCAATAAGACTGTCATCCATGGAGCTTGCCAATGAATGTTTTTTGTAATCAAAAGTCATATGCAATCCCCCCCAAGATGTGAGTTCAGATTTCCCTTAAACCGGTTCATAGTCGCACTGTTAACCACAAATGCTGGTAAGGTGTTCCAAGGTGTAACTACTCGTTGACTGAACCAGTGTCTTCTTAAATTATGCTTCCATTTAGTTGGCATTATTTGTTTATTATGTCTTCTACTCCCATATTCATCAGTTCTTAGAGTAATACCCAAATCAGCTAAGCTGTCAATATCACTCATAGCTCTGTAAAGTAGACACATGTCTCCCCTGAATCTTCTATATCTCAATGAGTATAGTTTCAGAGCAGTCAATCTATCTTGATATGCTAGTGTTCATAAGCCAGCTATTGTTTTTGTGAATCTCCTTTGGACAGATTCCAACCTATCTATGTATTCTCAATTTTGAGGGGACCAAACCTGGACTGCATATTCCAAATGCAGCCTCACCAATACAGTATACAAAGGAATCATCACCACTGCGTCCCTACTAGATATATATCTTAGTATGCAATTCAAGTTTTGATTAGCCTTTTTTATTTGTTGTTTGCAATGAGAACTAAATTTAAGGTCAGAACTAATTATGATACCCAAGTCCCTTTCTTCGTCGGTAACTATTAGTTGTGAGTTAGCAATTGTATAGTTGCTGTGTTGATTAGTTCTCCCCAAATGCATAACTTTGCACTTGTTGACATTAAATATCAGTTTATTTTTAGTAGTCCAACTTGAGATATCATTTAGTGCAACTTGTAGGTAATTTATTTCATCCAGAGTATCTGCCAATGCCCCCACCCTACAGTCATCAGCGAACTTATACAGCCATATACTTGGATTTTTAAGTTGTAGGGAAGCTATGTAGATGTTAAATAAACAGGGTCCCAAGACGGAACCCTGGGGCACTCCACTAGTGATTTATGACCATTTAGATAAAGTACCCATGATAGTGACGCTTTGTTGTCTTCCCTGTAACCATTCAGATATCCAGTTACAAATATTAGGGTTTAAGTTGATGTCTTCTAGCACTTTTATTAGTTCTATATGAGGTAATTTGTCAAATGCCTTTGCAAAGTCCAGATAAATCACATCCATTGATTTACCCAAGTCCATTTCCCTGTTAACCTTTTCATAAAAGGCCAACAAGTTAGTCTGGCATGATCTGGCTTTGGTGAACCCATGTTGTGAGTGGTCCACCAAACCATTATCTTCCAGATGGATTTGTACCCGATCCTTGATAACCCCTTCCAAGATCTTTCCCATCAAAGATGTCAAACTTATAGGTCTAAAGTTTTCTGGTTTGGATCTGGCCCCTTTCTTTAGTATGGGGACCACTATGGCTTTTTTTTCCAATCACTGGGCACTTCTCCTCGATCTAATGAAGTCTGAAAGATATAAGCAAGTGGTGGAGCCAAAACATGGGCCATTTCCCTTAACACCTTTGGATGAATGTCATCTGGCCCTGGTGACTTAGTTACTTCTAGTCTAGATAATCTATCCTGTATTTCATTAACATTAATTATGATTTGTCCTGGTTTTGAACTAGCTTTCTTACCATGTGGATCTTTGTTGTCTATATGGAAGACTGAACAGAAATAGTCATTTTGTATATTTGCCATTTCCAAATTGGTGGCTGTCTATCCTTTGGTATTCATAAAAGGTCCTATGAAGCTACTTCCCTTTCTTTTGTTGTTTGTATATGAATAAAAATATTTTTTACTATCTTTCACCTTACATGCCAAAGTCAATTCGTACTGTGCTTTTGCTTTCCTGATATTGTTTTTGATCTGTTTAAGGCAGTCTCTGTACAGTTTATAGTGTATGGGTAACTCATAACTCTTGTACTTTTTGAACAGTCTGTTCTTCCTATTTATGGATCTTTTAATAGTTTTATTCATCCGTACTGGGTTAGTCCTGATGGAATTATTATATTTGAGTTTCCTTGGTATAAATTCCTCAATAAGATGTTTAAGCTTAGTTAGCAGCAAATCCCACATATCATGAACAGAAATACCATTAAGTTCACTTTGGCAGTCCCAAAGTTCAAATTCCTGTATGATGCCCACAAAGTTAGCTTTGTTAAGGTTTAATATGGATGTAATACCTAGTGTATTTTCTAAACTAGGCTCGGTGATGTTAAAAAAGACAGTATGATGGTCACTGTTCCCTAAAGGGCTTTTGACTGATACTTTACATATCAATTGACCCATGTTCGTAAGAACCAAGTCTAATATTTTTGTTCCTCTGGTACTTTCTTGCACTATCTGTTCGAGACCCAGTTGCTCAAACGTATCAAGGTACCTCTTGTTGATAGTTCCGTTAGCCTGCTGGTTTTCCCAATCAATATAAGGCAGATTAAAATCCCCGGCCAAGATTAATCTGTCACTAGGATCTAATGCACTAAACTTGTTAAGTGTCTTTTTATCATCCTCAAAACTAGTAGAGGGAGCTCTATACAAAAGTCCTAGTATGATTTTAGTGTTATTTTCAGGTAATAATTTAACCCATAAGAGTTCCAAGGTGGAGGTATCCCACTGGATTTCCTCACATTTGATGGTGTCGTGTACAAAAATAGCAATTCCACCTCCCTTAAGGTAAGTTCTAGATTTGGAAAATAGCTTGCATCCTGGGATATTTTTGTCCCATGTATCGTCATTATCCCACCATGTTTCTGTAATCATGGCCAGGTGAATATTATAAGTACTTAACAGAATTCTAAATTCAGCAAATTTACCCACCAAACTCCTTGCATTAATAAGGACTACATTCCACTCTAAGGATTTTATGTGGGCAGTCTTTATGTCTGAATACATTATTAATTCGTTGGTCATAGCCCCCCATTGACCAGTTTAAATGGAATTTAATAACCTCATTCACTTTTTTACTTAAAATCCTTGTACCTGCGTGATTTAGGTGTAAGCCATCTGGTTTGAAAAGAGCTTTGGTGCTAAAAGTCACAGAAATGTCCATAAACCCTAATTTTTCAGTCTTACAGAAGTGTCTTAACCATAAGTTGATCCCCATAATTAACCCATTCTTGTATGATTGGGATCCGTGTATCGGTAGAATACTAGAAATAATGATTTCCCCTTTTTTTTTGCTTAATCATTTTGGATATGTATTTATATCCTGATTGAATTTTGTCCATACTAGTTCTACCCACATCATTAGTACCAAAAGTCAGGATCACAAGAGGCAATACTGTGTTTTCTAAGAGCCCCTCGATCATTCTGGAAACATCCTGGAGTCTGACACCTGGCAAAGTACTGACCGTCGTGGTGTTTTTACATCCATTACATACTGCAGAATCTATTCCTCCGGTAATTGAGTCCCCGATAACCATTATATCCCTATTAAATTGTTTCTCCAGGGTTTTATTTAACTCTAAAAATTGATTAGCATTTTGCTCATAAAAGTGTTAAAACATTGTAAAAATGCATAGCACTTGCCTCATTGTGTTTAACAAACATAACACTTCTAGAAAACCTATATAAATACTTTCTGTACAGCTAGTAGTGTCCCAGGAAAAAAAAAACTGCTAATCAATTATTTAAAACCCTGTTCTCTGTGGTAGTCAAGTCTGTGGTGCTGTTGTTTGGGTTAATATCTTCAGTTGAGGGTTTTGAGTTAGTTACTCTGTGAGTAAAATTATTGGCCTCTGATAGACAGTCATATTTATTGGATAACTGAAATGGCGAACTTAATATTTCGTAAGTATGAACTGACTGCTCCTTTAAAACCTAAGTGTCAACCCTGTTTTGCTTTGCTTCAGTTATTCCTTCCCTTCTAATACTGTGCCTATCTTCGGCTTCTCCTTTCCTTCTAGTATTTTGCGTTACTTCAGTTTCTCGCTCCCTTCAAAAGTCACTCGTTTTGTGGATATTTTGACTGATATTACAAACCATTTCATCAATGTAATTTTCTAGTTTCTCAATCTCGTTCTGTGTTGTTAACCTATTCAGCAGATGCTGGATTTCATTTTGTAGAGATTCAACAAGGAGGCATTTGTCACACGCAAAATCCTGACCTACTGCCTCCTCCATAAACATTTTACATTGGTTACATGCTTTCTTACTCTTCCCCCATTTAGTTTTTCCCTGTGCCATTTCCACTCAGTCAACAGAGATGCTAGCTATTGTTTTTGTTAGTTATAAAACTTACTTACTTATCTTATTTCTTTTAGCTTTTTTCCCACCAATCCACCAGCTTCCACAGCTGACACAGCAGACACATGACGCGCATGTCTCTGCACACAGATACGTGCTCCGCTCACCGGTAGAGGTGCTTATATGGTAATAAACCTGAAGTCCCCTGCACTCACACGCTGTCAAGTAGGTGTCTAATGTAAATTTTTAAGTTAACATAGGCTAGAAGAGATAGTAAATGTATTTTAACTGCCCCTGGAGTTTTCTTTTAAAAAATCAACTTCAAGTACACAATTTGTAGTTCGGGTTTCTGATTACCGAACTACAAGCTCTCTTCCTAGTTTCGGTTTTGGTCCCAGGGCTCAAAATATTTAAAATAGTATATTGTGAACAATTTACTCAGCACAACAATTACACACAGTTTTTTAAAAACAAGGTATTCACAGCACAGCAAGGTATATAGTTAGTTTTGTGTTCATTAAGTCTCTCCGCTCACCGGTAGAGCTGTTTATATGGTAATAAACCCGGAAGTCCCCCTCATACCACACGCTCATCGAAGTAGGGGTTTAATGTAAATTTTTAAGTTAACATAGGCTAGAAGGGATAGTAAACGTATTTTGACTGCCCCTGGAGTTTTCTTTTAAAAAATCAACTTCAAGTACACAGTTTGTAGTTTGGGTTTCTGATTACCGAACTACAAGCTCTCTTCCTAGTTTCGGTTTTGGTCCCAGGGCTCAAAATATTTAAAATAGTATATTCTGAACGATTTACTCAGCACAACAATTATACACAGTTTTTTAAAAACAAGGTATTCACAGCACAGCAAGTATAGAGTTAGGAGACTTTAGAATGTTTCGAGTCTGCTTCCCAAAAGACTTATGAAGGGGAATAGACAGTCTCTTAGACTCTAGGATATCCATCATTTCAATGAGGTCAGGCTCTTCTTGGTCCTGCGCAGCCTCCTCTATAGGAAGCTGGAGGGTTTCTGCCACTTTCCTGTAAAACAGAAAGTGGGGAGGGGACTCAGAGAGCCTAGGAGGGGAAACACCAAAAGGTCTGTCTGGGGAGATGTCCAGTTCTTTAGGCAATCCAGACTTTCTAAGCAGTCATCATCACAATCTTCACATTGTTCACAGTCCCCCTCCTCAAAATCCAGTTCATAAAAATCTTCAGGGGCAAAATCCTGAACCGGAGGAACCGACCAAACCGAACCCCTACCAACCAGGACCAGATCGGTCGGAACTGGACAAAGCGATTTCACAATCCGAATCGCTCAGGCAATTTCTTCCACGGTCAGAACATGGAGATCTGGATCCGAACTGGCAGATTTTTCCTCTCTTTTCCTTTTTGCAGGAACTGACCCCTCAGGATCAGCTCTCCTCTTGCCCGAAGAAGTATCACCCTGGTCAGAGGGCAATCCTTCTGGTTCGGTGGTAACCGAACCAGGCAGGCCTTCTGGGGTAGCGGATTTCTCGGCCTCCTTCTCCCTAAGTCTACCTAATCTCTTATCCAGGGTAGATGTGGGAAAATTCTTACATATTTGGCAGTCTGAATTGAGGTGGTCAAACCCCAGACAGTAAACACAGGTGGTGTGGGGATCAACCTTAGCAAAGACCTCCCCACACTCACTGCAGTGTTGAAACCCAGTGAGCCCGTTTTTTTTTTTCTTGGGTTTCTCAGACATGGCCAACCTAACCAAACTTACCCTTTTTTCAGCAACCGAAAGGCAAGACTCTCTTATCAGTTTCTAACTGTGTTACAGGTGTTTGAAAAATCGCTAAAAACACGTTTTTTTTTTAAACCGATAAGAACTAGTAACCACATTCTAAAATAACTAAATCAAAAGACCTAAAGGATCGGTTCAGCCGAACCGATCAGGACTTTTACAATTTCCACAATCTAAAAACACTATCTAAGTACTTACTGTACCACAGACAGAGTAAACCGAGTCGCGGTAAAATAATTCGGAAAACCGAGACTTTAACCAACACTTTAACCGATTCTTTGAACTGAGCAACAGGAGAAATCTCCAGAGCGACTGTTCAGTGAAGCGGAGTAAAGAATCTCATGGTTTGGATTCAAAGTACTGCAGACAGAGTCTTCAACCGAGCTCGAGCTCAACCATCTATGCCCTGCATAGAAATTTAACCCTATACTCTCCGGTGCAGTTCAAGTGCTGGGGTTAACTGCAATTGTCAGAATACAGCAAGACTTCATGTTGTTTGAAAGCTTGTTTCCAGAAGCATCCGGGGGGGGGGGTGTTACGCAAAAACATAATAAAATAAAATACATACAGTGGAATTCAATTAGATAAAGAGAGTAACTAATACAATGCATTTAAATCCTAGACATATTGTTTAAAAGAAAGTGCAAAAGCAGTAAAAAAATAAGCACTCATCCAAATGGACTCCAAGAGAAGCACAGCAAAGCAAAGTCTCATTGAAAAACTGTTTATTCTTCTCTTTAAAAACAGGCACAGCAAACAGCATCCAGCTTCAGGGATAGCTGGGGAATAGCAGCAAAAACCTTACGTTTTGCCTAGTGAACTACTAGGCTTCCTCAGAGTCAGATGACAGAGTAAGGTCAAAAACAAAAGATGAGACATACTGGGGTAAACAGAACAATATGCAGATAAACATATATAGTAGCAGTCCAGGAAGCGGTAACCCGGAAGGTAAAGGCCAGATGGTGAGCAAACAGTAGCAGGCTGAGCACAGGGAGCAATAATTGCTAGTTAGATCTACAAGGTTACTTAGTGCTATATGAGCTTAGCAGCAAGGGAGAATATAACACAAGTAGTGGAAGGGGTGGGAAGGGCAGGGTGGGGTGGTAATGGTAGGAGAGAGAGAGAGGAGGAAAAAGCCAAGATCTATTCACCTTCAGGATGATGAGAACCCTGCAAGGGGGCAGGACCCAGCAGAGAGGGAGCAGATAGATGGAAGGCAAGCCAAGGGCAGGAGGGAGAGGGGGCAAGCCAGGCACTATACACCTTCAGGATGTTGAGAACCCTGCAAGGGGACAGGACCTGACAGAAGAGGAGAGGGAAGAGGGGACAGGACCTGGCAGAAGAGGAGAGGAGGGGGGGAGGGATGGTAGTCGAGAGAGAGGAGGGGCAGGCCATGAACTATTCCCCTTTAGGATGCTGAGAACCCTGCAAGAGGAAAGGATCAGGCAGAGAAGGAGAAGAGAGAGGGGGAGGAAGGGTAGGAAGGGGGAGAGAGGCAAGCCAAGAACTATTCCCCTTCAGGTTGTTTAGAACCCCACAAGGGGACAGGACCTGGCAGAAAAGGAGAGGAGATGGGGGAAGGGGATGGAGAAAGCAAGGAACTATTCCCCTTCAGGATGTTGAGAACCCTGCAAGGTGACAGGGTCTGGCAGAAAAAGGAGGAAGAGGGGAGGGAATAGAGGGGGTGGGAGAGTAGTGGTGGGCAGCAGGAGGAAGGGGAAAGGGGTGCAGGAGGCACCTGCTAGAGGAAACCTAGAAGTGAGAAGGGAGGGCAAGGGAGGGGGAGAGAGGGTGGCAAGGGGTGAACGAGGAGGTGGTGGGGGAGGCAGTGGGAAGCTGATTGGGAGAGAAGGGAATTAGGTGCAGTTACAGACATGAACAGTGTGCTTACAGAGGAGGAGGAGTGAAAATGAGTGGTGGGATTGTGCCAATCAAATTTCTAGTGGAAGGGAGTTCCAGATATACGGAAATTTATAAGAGAAGGCAGAGCAGCCCGATGAAGTGCGCTGGGGTGGGAGGGTGAGGATTCTGTGCGTGGAGGTGTGGAGGGTATAGCAGGATGAGAGAGAGGAGATGATGATAACAGGAACTACTGCTGGTAAGGGATCTTAACTTCCAAGATGTTGACTGGGAAATCCCAGATGCAGCACCATCAAGGAGCAGGCAGATACTACTTGCGCTACAGGAGGTATTCCTTCAGCAGCTAGTCAGGGAGCCAACAAGGGGCAACAACCTACTGGCTGTGGTCCTGACAAATGGGGAGAGTGTGGAGGAGGTGCAGGTGGGACAAGCATTGGGCACCAGTGACCACAGCACGGTAAGATTCAGGGTCAGGGCAGGGAGGGAGACAAGTAAAACCAATACTACAGTCATGGACTTCAGACACACAAACTTTGACAAGATGAGGAAGATAGTAAGGGAGGCAATGGAGAATATGGTGAATATAGGGGCAGTGGAGGAGTTATGGGAGGTCATCAAGGGAGGGGTACTGCAAGCTGTGGAAAAGTGCATAAAAAAGGTGAGGAAGAGCAAGAGGGGGAGGAGACCGCTTTGGTTTACAAATGAGGTTGTGGGGGCAGTCAAGGAAAGGAGGAAGGCATTCAGAAAATTTCGAAGGACACTCAGCGAGGAAGAGTATAGGGAAAAGAGGAGCTGGCAGGAAAGAAGGTCAGAAGGGCAAAAGCAGATACTGAGGAGAAAATAGCAAAAAAGGCCAAAAGGGGGATAAAACTTTTTTTCAGATATGTGAGGAAGAGGAGGAGGAGGGAAAGGCAGGAGATTACTAGACTGAGGGGGGATAGAGGAAGGGATAGAATTAGAAAGGGACTGTGAAAAAGCAGTTATTAAATAAGTACCTTAGCTCGGTATTCACGGAGGAGGAGGACAGTAGGGGACCTAAGCTAAAGTCGAAGGGGAAGAAGGGCAAATGGGTGGATCTGAGCCTGTTCACTATGGATAGGGTTAGGGCAGAGCTAGACAAACTGAGGGTGGACAAGGCTATGGGACCAGATGGGTCACACCCCAGAGTGATCAAGGAATTGAAAGAGGAGTTGGCCGCACCCTTGACAAGGCTCTTCAGCTTGTTTCTGGTTATGGGGAGAGTGCTGGAGGACTGGAAGAGGGCGGACGTGGTGCCTTTACACAAGAAAGGCAGTAAAGAGGTGAAGGAGAACTACCGACCTGTCAGATTCATGTCAGTGGTGGGGAAGGTAATGGAGGCATTAATCAAGGAGAGGGTGGTGGATTACCTGGAGGAGAGTGGCTTGCAGGACAGCAGGCAACATGGCTTCACAAACGGAAAGTTATGCCAGACAAACCTAATTGAATTCTTTGATCGGGTGACTCAGGTGATTGACCAGGGGGGTGGATGTGGCCTATCTGGACTTCAGTAAGTCCTTTGACACCATCCCCCATAGGAGTCTGGTGAGCAAGATGGAAAGCTTGGGGTTGGGTGAGAAAATAACAGGCTGGGTGGAAGCCTGGCTGGCAGGAAGAACTCAGAGGGTGGTGCAAAATGGGGTGCAATCTGGGGCTGTGAGGATGACGAGTGGAGTGCCACAGGTGTCAGTTTTGGGTCCACTTCTCTTCAACATCTACATCAGTGATATTGTGGAGGGCTTGAGGGGGAGGGTGTGCCTATTTGTTGATGATACAAAAATATGCAAAAGGCTGGATACTCCAGGTGGGGGGCGGTGGAGGACATGAGAGAGGACTTAAAGGTGCTTGAGAAATGGTCTGGGACATGGCAGCTGAAGTTTAATGCCAAGAAGTGCGCTGTGATGCACTTGGGGAGTAGGAACAGAAGAGCAGGGTACACCCTAGGTGTGGAGAAAATCAAAGAAACAGAACAGGAGAGGGATCTGGGGATCATAGTCTCCTCAAACTCTAAGGTAGGAATCCAGTGTAGCAGGGCGGTGGGAAAGGCCAATGGAATATTGGTATGCATATAGGCAGGGGCATTGCTAGCAGAAGGAGGGAGGTAATAATGTCCCTTTACAAAGTCATGGTGAGGCCGCAACTGGAGTGTGGGGTTCAGTTCTGGAGGCCACATGTCCACAAGGATATAGAGGCATTGGAGAGGGTTCAAAGAAGGGCAACCAAGAGGGTGCAGGGTATGCAGGGAAAGACATACGAGCAGCGGTGTAAGGAGCTGGATCTGTAGGTGCTGAAGACAAGAAGGGAAAGGGGAGACATGATTGAGACTTTTAAATATGTAAAGGGACTCAATAAAGTGGGAGAAGAGGATTTATTTAAGAGGAAGGATGGGGTCAGAACTAGAGAGCACAGCCTCAGACTGCAAGGAAAAAAGATACAGGGACAACGTGAGAGTGAGGTGGAGTCCTGGAACAGACTGGGGGCTAAATCAGTGGAGAAATTCAAGAGGACTTGGAGCACGCATATGGGGCTGAGTACCAGGGGATGGCAGGGGCTGGCAGGGAGGGGGATGTGTAAGGAGAAAAATGGGTCTGACTAGATGGGCTGGAATGGTCCTTTTCTGTCGTCAAGCTTCTATGATTCTATGATTCTATAAGCGTCTGGCATGGAGGTAGGGAGGGGAGGGAAAGGAGAGGAAGGAATAAAGATCAAAGTGATGAGTACATCGGGGCAGCCAAGAATGTAGCAGCAGAAGGAATTGAACAGAGCGTCCAGTCTGGATAGAGTGAGTTTAGGGATGGAGCTGTAGACTATGTCCCTGAAATCAAGGACAGGGAGAATCATCTTTTGGACGATTTCTCTCCTGGCTTGCTGTAGGAGACAGCTGCGGTGTCTGTATAGAGCACCAAGTCTAGGGAGTAGTTTTTGTGGATGGTATCAATGTTTACCCCAAAGTCAAGATTCTTGTTTAGCCATAGTCCAAGGCACTTAAATGAGGCTACATCATCGAGCACTGAGCCAGAGAGGGTGTGGAAGGTGGGAGTGGAGTCAAGCCTGGCCAGTTTTTGACTGGAGCGGAAGGTCATAGATACTGGGTTTTTTTTTAACGTTCATGGAGAATTGGTTTGCATTAAACCAACGTTGGAGGTTGTTAAAATCCAGTTAAAGGCTGGTGGCCACCTCAAAGGGGGAGTTCCCGGAGGAGAATAACACTGTGTCAAAAAAGTAAGGACACTGCACTCAAGGAATATTGTTTGGAATATTTTGATAGTGCTTCTCCCTTCCATATGGCATTAACCGTAAATCATATTAGTATAGCATGGGCCTTTTTTTTTAAGATTTATTAAAATCAAAATGAGTTTAGAGTATATCTACCTAAGAAATTATAGATTTATAATCTTTCATAGAAATTTGGCCCTATAACATTTTGCTGACAGAAATTCAACTCTACACCTGTGTTTATTAAGCAGTTTTTAGCTCATTACATTTGTGTAAATATCAGTTACTGTTTGAAGAAAAAACTTTATTTAATTTGTACTATTTTTTCCAAAATGGTGTACCCATAACATGTGACTTGTGATGCACTTACAAGGGTCTACTCCCTGGACTTTGTTTTAGGAAGACCTTGAATAATGGAAGCGCTGGGGCTGTTTGTCAGAATCCTCGTATTTTGGATTTATTTATTTATTTAGCTTACACTAGACAAAAAAATGGCCTATTTTCAGGTACAACCCGGGAGAGTACAGGAAATTACATACTTACACACTTGGGACAACATGGTACATAATTATGGAAAGATTACAAGTCATAAGACAACAAGGAACAAGTTAGGAAAAACAACTTCATGACACACGCAAACATCTTAATTTAGAATACTCAGAGTACAGGTCATGTGAGGCAACTTTTAGTTAGAGTAAGCACAACAGAGTAAACAGTATGTGCCAGTCTGGAGCAGGACAAGGCAAGGATTAGTAGCAGCAGGCACAAAGCTAACAACATAAGGGCCAACTGTTGTGTATAAGGGCTGAGTCCAGATAATTTGTCACTGGGTTTTTTTGCACCCACAGGCCGATGCGAGTTCAAGATGGTTCCATAGGGAGGAACGCAGGCAGCCCTGGGATGGGGCAACATGAATCTGGTCAGGGAAGGTGTTCCATAGTTTGGGGGCACACGCTGCAAAATCCCTTTCACCCACTTGAGTCCTAGTCACAGGTACCTTGAGTGTGGCAGACCCCTGAGACCTAAGGTGGAAGGAAGAGAGAACAGTTTGGACAAGCAAGTTCACCACCCCTGGGGGGTGCCAGTGCTAAGGACCTTCCCTGTGAAGCAACCAAGGACAAAGTCAATGTGCTTTGAGGGAGAGAGCCAGTTTATCTTGTAATAGAGATCACAGTTGTGAGTGAGCCGGGGGGTCGCTAGGGCGAAGCGACAGACATTGTTGTAGGCAGTTGACCACCTAGTGAGATGGACCTTAGTGGTGCCAGCAAACAACAGGAGCCCGTAACATAGCAAGGGGAGAAGCATACCTCTGGCAAACGCAATACATGCAGCCAGGGTGAGGTTATTGTTTGTTCTATAGGCCAGACCCAGTTTACAGTTGACAGTTTTACATGTATTCTGGATATGGCGGCCAAGGTCAAGCTGCGGGTCCAACGTTACCCCAAGGTACTTGAAGTTGTCCGTGATTGGGATCGGGACACTCCCCCTTTCCAGAAACACAAAAAGGCACAGGGGAGGCCTTAATCTTAGCCCGGGACCCAAAGAGCATGGCCTGGGTTTTTTTTAGATTAAGAACTAGCTTATGGTTCAGGATCCATGTCTGAATATTACTTAGGTCATCACTCAGGTGACTGTTAATGACCCCCATCTCTGGGGAGTGAGACAGGTGACCAGATCATCTGCATAGAGGATTGGATTACAGTGAGCAGCGGCTGCGGGAAGATTATTAACAAAAATGGAGAAGAGCAGGGGTCCAAGGACGGAGTCTGGGAGACCCCCATAGTTACTGGGATGGGGCATGAGAGCTCTTTGCCATATTTTACCCACTGCATTCTGCCATGCAGATAGTTGGAGAACCAGCTGAGAGCAGCAGTGGATAGTCCAATTGATCTTAGCTGTGTTGATAGCATGGCATGGTCAACCAGGTTGAAGGCCTTCGAGAGGTCTATAAAGATAGCCCCCGAGAGTTTGCCTTGGTCCATGGCCTCCCTAATCCAAGATGAAACAGTAACGAGAGCTGAGAAAGTACCATGCCCCTTCCTGAATCCGTGCTGTACTGGAGACATTATGTCATGTGAATATAAGTACTCTGAGAGTTGCCCTGCCACAACTTTCTCCAGGAGTTTGCTTACCGCTGATATGATGGATATGGGGTGATAGTTCTCTATCAGTTTAGGGTTCCCCTGTTTAAGGACTGGGACCACCCTGGCGACCTTTCATATGTCCGGGATAACACCAGATGACAGGGACAAATTGAAGATGTGTACCACCAGAGGGGCAAGCCAGGGGGCACCGAAGCTGAGGAGCTTTGGTTCCAAGCCAACTTGGCCAGCACTTGAGAAAGGGGAGAGTCCAGCTAGCAGTCTCTGCACTTCTTGAACCGCCACCACCCTGAAAATAAAGGGCAGATGGGATGGTGATGGTGGTGCTATGGGCTGGTCACCGCTGTCACCACTACCATTGGGGAATGTCGAGGTGTACTCAGACAGATCTGAGAAATAATGATTGAAGGAGTTGGCAATGGTTTCCGACTTGTTGCAGTTGGAACCATCAATTGTCATATCAGTGGTCTCCACACTCTGTGTACCACTAACTATGTGTTTAATATTCCTCCAAGACCTCCTTGAGTCCCTAGCCAAGTTCAGTAGTGCAGATTTGCAGAACTCACTTTTGGCTACCCTTATGTTCTTTTTGCACTCATTTCTAAGTTGCCTGTATTTTTGAAGGATAGCCTGGTCAGCCATAGCCTTAAACTTGGCCCAGCACTTGTCTCTGGTTTTGAGGAGGGCTAGGAGGCTGCCATGAAGCCATTTTGTAGCCGTACCCCTGACCCTCCATCTGATTAGGGAGGCATGTTTCTCCTGCAGGGCCCTTAAAGAGATGAGGAAGTGAACTGACAGCAGATGTGAAGTCCTGAGCATTCCATACTGCCAACCAGTCAGTGTACTTAATATCATTTTGAAAGGAGGACAGATCAAACCTAGAGTAGTCTCTGATCTGGATAATTTTATGTGGTATTTTCAGGAGTGGGATCCTCCAAACACAGTACACCGGGGAGTGATCCGAGATAGAATCAGGCAGGACACCGGACGAGCTGATCCTATCAGGTCTGTTAGTCAAGATCCAGTCCAGGAGGGAACTCTTACCACCGTTTGTAGGGCACCTGGTAGGATTCTTGATGAGCTGTGTCAGAGAGAGACTGGCAAGTGACGGCTCAAAGGCTTTGGTGTCACCACCCAGCCAACTGAGGTTGAGGTCACCCAGAATGATTAGCTCATTCTGCTGTATTACAGCACCAACTGTGTCAAGGAGGCCAGTCAGTCCCTCTATGCCTCCTTTGGGAGGATTGTAGGTGTATAAAATGTGTATCTTTTTTGACATCCCTAGTAACAGCACCACGTGCAGTGTCTCACAGGGGGACTGCACTGTCTGTTGACTGGGTAGTGCAGATAGGTTAAGATGGCTCCTGTAGTAGACCAGGATACCACCACCCCTCTTTTTCCCAGGGCGATCACGACGGATGAGGTCATAACCAGGGAGGGCTCACACAGAGTTTGGTATAGCAGGTTTCAGCCAGGTTTCTATAATGCCTAGGATGTCAGGACTGTGTCAAGTTACCCAGACATGAAGTTCCACCAGGTTGGGCAGGAGACTTCTGATTCTGAGATGGGCTACTTTCAGCCCTTTTACCGCTGACCAGCCCGCCAGTGTAGATGATGACTGGAGTGGAGGTCCTGGGTTTAGCTCTATGTCCCCTGCAAGCACAAGGGTCACCAGCAGGAGCCAGAATAGATGCCTCAAGGGAGTAGATCTATCCTTGGTCTGTGACTTACGGTCCTAGCACCTGACCTTTCAGGCAGGTCTCAGACAGCTCCTTAGGTCAAGACTACCGAGGACCCAGGGCAGGGGTGAGCCCTCTGCTAGAAGGTTAGGGAAGGTGAAGTCGGAGTCCCCTGGTTGGGTACACATACACCAGGGGTCTGCCTTCAAGAGGTCACCCGCACTTGTGAGCCAGCGGATCCAAGGAGCAGTAAGGATCACAAAGGCGATGGTGCCCAGGAGTAACCGGAGCAGGACTAGCTTAGGTAGGTGCTCAGAGAATCCCATGTCTGCACCAGGATGAATGTCAGTTTGAGACAGGAAGGGAATTGCTACCCTGAGTCACCAATGGATGACAGTGGGGCCTCCCACAGATGGCACGTGCTAGGGATCGCTGGTTTGTTGCTACTATTGTCCTTCCTTCCCAGATCAAGACCCAAATCTGTGCCTATTTTACAGTGAGATGCAACACAACTCAGCACAGAGGGGGTGAGACACAGGAACAGTGCCACACAGGTATTTAGTGGGCTGTAAAAATGGGAGGAGAGCAATTAAACCATTGCAGCGGCTTTATGTCTCAACCTCCCCCAACCATGGATTAATTCCACAGTAGAACCATGCTCTGTCATGGTTTAATGCATCTCTCTGGACTACGGGAGGAGGTAGCCAGACTCAAAGCAGAAGTAAACTGGGTCAGGAGTACCATCACCCCTATCCAGGGACCACCCAGTCCAATGCAACTGCCTCAAAGGATGCCGAGAACGAGGAGCACTTGGATGACAGTGGGCTCAGGGAGGGTTAGAGTGATCAGGCAGAGGCACATCCCAGATCCTATTCCATTCAAGAACTCATATGCCACACTGGCAAATGAGGACAACCAAATAGAGGTACCCAGAGAAGTGGAAGGAAAGGTTGTGGAGGTTAGCCAAGGAGGTGACCTCAGCGGGGAAAGCAGTGGACCCCAGAGGAGGAGGAAGCGAATCCTGGTGGGGGACTCCATCATAAGAGGGATCCAGCTAGGAACACAGGAGGGGGAGGACTGGAGGTGAGGTGCTCACCAGGTGCCACGGCATGGAGGGATGGAAGGAAGATCCTGGGGATCACTGGGAAGGCAAGACGGGAGGGTGAGCTGGATGTCATTATCCACCTAGGTACTAATGACCTGGCAAATGGGGAGCCAAAGGAAGTTCAGGAAGAGTTTAGGAAACTGGGAAGGGGTCTCAAGCAAGTAGCTACTTCTGTCACTTTCTCAGAAGTACTACCTGTGAGAGGCAAGGGAGAGCATAGGAGTGCATGCACCAGGAACTTTAACTCATGGTTGAAGAACTGGTGCTGTGAGGAAGGGTTTGGATTCATTGGTGACTGGGGACCCACCTGGAGGGATGGAGGTTTGTTCAAGCCTGACGGCCTGCATCCATCCTGGAGGGGAATCCAAGCACTCAATGATAAGTTTAAATGCTACATTACAAGCATTTAAACTAGCAAGGGGTGGCAAGCCAGCAAGGAGGGTACCTACTTGCTCACCCCCACAGCTAGCAGTGGAACCAGTGAACCAGAGGAGTGGCTATCTCTGCAAAGCAGTGTGCAAAAGATGGAGATTAGTGCCCAAGAGGTGGATAAGCAGAAAAGGGGCAAAATGCAGCAGAAGGGCAGACATCAAGGAGAACCAGGGATAAATGACAACCAAGGAAGGGGCTGGAGTAGAACAGTGAAACCGTCTAGGGAGGTCAAATCATGGAAAACCATGTGTACAAATGCCAGGAGCCTTAGCAACAAGATGGAAGATCTGGAGGCTGTCATGGTGCAGTTAGACCTGGACATTGTGGCCATCACTGAAACCTGGTGTAATGATAACCACGACTGGGAGATGGCCATACCTGGCTACAACATATTCAGAAGAGACAGAGCAGGCAGGAAGGGAGGAGGTGGCACTGTATGTGAAAAATGACATAAGGGCCACAGAGATCCAGGAGAAACAAAATGGGAGAGATACTGTGGTTAAGCTGGAAAGGAAAATGGGACAGCCATCCGCACAGGTGTGGTCTATAGACCACCAGCCCAGGAGGAAGAAACAGATAGGAGTTGATGCTAGCCATCCAAAGGATGGCAGACAAGGTGAGGTAGTACTGGTTGGAGACTTCAATATTCCAGACGTGGACTGGAGCATCCCAGCAGCAGCATCAACTAGGAGCAGATTTATCCTGGACTCCCTTCAGGGTGCCTTCCTCAAGCAACTGGTCATGGAACCAACTCGCAGAAGGCAATACTGGACCTTGTGCTCACAAACAGGGACAGTGTGATGGGGGTAACAGTGGCGGAGCACCTGGGCAACAGTGACCACCAGTCATTGTGGTTTGAAATCACAGAAAGAGCAGAACCAAACCACACAAAAACACGTATCCTGGATTTTAGGGGGGCAGACTTTGGGAAAATGGGGAGATACTTGAAAGAGGCATTAAGGGGAATGGGACAGGAATCAGGGGCTAAGGAACAGTGGGCAGTATTTAACATGGAGATTACAAGAACAACAGAATTATGCATTAAGCAGGTTAGCAAGAGGAAAAGGAAGAGGAGACCATTATGGTTTTCCAAAGAGGTAGCGAAGAAAGTGAAAGCCAAAAAGATTGCATTCAGGCAATACAAAAAGACACAGGCAGAAGGGGATAGGGAGAAGTACCAGGAGAAGCAAAGGGAGGCAGGGAGGTCAGTAAGGGAAGCCAAAGCTCAGACAGAAGAACACATTGCAAAATCAGTGGGTAGAGGGACAAAACCTTTACAGGTACATAAGTGAAAAAGAAAGACAAAGGAGGGGTAGTGAGATTGAAGGGGGAGGATGGGGTCGCATGGAGGATGACAACAGTAAAGCTGACATATTGAACAGGTATTTCTGCTCAGTCTTTACTGAGGAAGAGGAGGTAATGGGTCTGAAGGGGTACAAGGGTGAGAATGGTGCAGAAATGGACACAAGTCCCTTTACAGAAAGGGTCCTGAAGGAACTGGAAGTAATAAGAGTTGATAAAGCAATGGGGCCAGATGGGTGCACCCCAGGGTCCTTAAAGAACTAAGAGAGGTAGTGGCTGAACCTCTGGCTATCCTGTTTAGCCGATCACTGGAAACAGGGGAGGTACCCAAAGACTGGAGGACAGCAGATGTAGTCCCCTTATACAAAAGTGGGAACAAAGAGGAAGCAGGGAACTACAGACCAGTCAGCCTCACCTCGGTAGTGGGGAAGATCATGGAAGCACTACTGAAGGAGAGATTAGTGAAACATCTGGTTGTCAATGGACTACAGGACCCAAGGCAGCATGGTTTCACCAGGGGGAGGTCATGTCAGACCAACCTCGTTGAAATTTTTGACTGGGTGACTAGGGAGGTGGATCAGGGGAGGGCAGTGGACATGGCCTATCTGGACTTCAGCAAGGCCTTTGACACTGTGCCACATAGAAGACTATTACACAAACTGGGGAATATGGGTGTGGGCAGGACAGTAGTGTGGTGGGTAGGTAACTGGCTGGGTGGCAGGACACAGAGGGTGGTGGTAAATGGCTGTCACTCCACAGAGGGAAAAGTGACCAGTGGGGTACCACAGGGATCAGTGCTGGGACCGGTCCTATTCAACATCTTCATTAGTGACATTGCGCAGGACCTAGAAGGCAGAATTTCACTGTTCGCTGATGACACAAAGCTCTGTAACAGAGTAGACACACCAGAGGGTGTAGACAGAATGAGAAGCGACCTGCAGAAACTTGAAGAATGGTCAGGGGTTTGGCAGTTGAAATTCAATGCAAAGAAGTGCAAGATAATGCATATGGGGCACAAAAACCCTGGCACAATATATCAGTTGGGGGTGAGGATATAGCATGCACCAAGCAGGAAAGGGATCTTGGGGTTATCATCTCTGATGACCTCAAGGTAGGGAAACAGTGTGACAAGGCAGCAGGTAAAGCAAATAGGATGCTGGGATGTATAGGCAGGGGCATCACCAGCAGGAAAAGGGAGGTCGTAATTCCGCTATACAAGACACTAGTGAGGCCCCACCTGGAGTACAGTGTACAGTTCTGGAGACCATACCTACGTAAGGACATAGACAGGGTAGAGAAGGTAACAAAGATGGTGCATGGATTGCATCACAAGTCCTATGAAGACAGGGTGAAGGAACTGAACATGTAATCCCTGGAGGAGAGGAGGGAGAGAGGGGATATGATAGAGACATACAAGTATCTTACAGGGAGGAACAGGGTGCAGGAGAACACTATTTTTAAGCAAAAAAGATGTTCCAGGACTAGAGGGCATGGGATGAAGTTGAGGAGGACGATTCAGAGGAAACATGAGAAAGAATTTTCACAGAACGGGTGGTGGACAAGTGGAACACCCTGCCAGAGGAAGTGGTGGGGGCTGAAACAATCACGGATTTAAGAATGCATGGGATAAACATAAAGGAATTCTGGAGGTCAGGGAGGGCAACAGACTTCTAGGAAAACAAACTGAACTTACAAGCTCAAATGGGCAGACTGGGTGGGCCATAGGCCCTTATCTGCCGACACTGTCTATGTATCTATGTATCAGTCTAGCTTCTCTCCCAAACATCAGTCTATACGGGAAAAACCCAGTGGTATCACTTTTGGTGCAGTTATAAGCGTGAACCAGGGTGCTAATCTGCTGGTTCCATCTCAGCTTGTCCTTGGGTTGCAGTGTGCCCAACATATCAAGCAATGTGCGGTTAAATCTTTCAGGCTGGGGATCTCCCTGAGGGTGGTATGGGGCGGTTCTTGATTTTCGTACTCCCCACAAAGACAACATCTCTTTAATCAGGCGGCTCTCAAAGTCCCTCCCCTGGTTGGAATTGATCCGCCGTGGGGCCCCATAGTGGACAAAAAAGTTTTCAACAAGCATTTTAGCCACCGAGGTTGCTTTCTGATCTTTAGCAAGGAAAGCTTGTGCATACCGGGTAAAATGACCAGTGACCACCAATATGTTACTGAATTTTTTCAGATCTGGTTCTAGACTCAAGAAATCAATGCAGATCAGTTCCATAGGGGCACTAGTGTTACTATTGACCATGGTGGCAGCTCTCAGGGGTAAGGCTTTTCTCTGCAAACAACGGCTACAGGTCTTGACATAATGCTCTACATCCGTACCCATTTTTGGCCAGTAAAACCGGGTCCGTACCAGATCAAGAGTTCAGGCTATGGCAAGATGCCCCATGTGATTAGCAGTGTCAGTGGCTCAGTAGCTAGCACACTCACCTCTGAGGCTGAGATATCAAAGGGTTGTGGGTTCAGTTCCCACATCTGGCACATGGGTTAATGTCCCAGTACTGACACTGTAGTGCAGCATGAGAGGGGTGCTACACTGCTGAGGTGCCGTCTTTCGGATGAGACGTGAAACCGAGGTCCCATCTGCCTGGATTGGTGGTAGTTCAGGTGGATGTTAAAGATCCCATGGCACTTATCGAAAAGAGTAGGGGCAATTTTTATTGTAATAATCACATAAATACAAGTCCACAACAAAACACATTGCATAATATACAGAAGTAACAAAACCACAAGAAAAAAAAACAACAAATACAATAACTGAAATAAACTATACCTTAACTTGGCAATACACATAATCTACTAAAGGTCCCTTAATTTAAAACCTTATCTAAAGAAACACATATGTATTACCAGAGCACATATAAAATCCCTTTACCTCTACAAATATTCATACCCTCCTTATATATAAATTCACATTCATCCAATTCACCCTAATTATTCCTAGAAATAACACTTAACTATACAAGTCCTAGTTTAAGGTACAAAAGAAGAAAACATTCCCTAATCTACTATTTATATTTAATAATATGTAAAACCCTTTCCACCATAACCTCACTTTATCCACATTATATATTGTACATCTGATAAAAAATATTTCTCAAAACATTAGTTACGTAACATCTAAATCCATCTACAGAGGGACTCCTTTGATATAACACCCATTGAACTCTTGTTTGCCATAGCAATATCTTAGACATGCCAAGAAAACTGCAAAGTCCCTTCTCATATTATATTAAAGATGGTGGAAAACTCCCAATTACCAGAATCTCATAATTTAAATTAGCTAACCATGGTAGGTCCCATACTTTTTGCCAAATGTACCCATAATTTAGTTGGAAAGGAGCAATGTAGAAAAAAGTGTTCTATTGTTTCTCCTGATTTATGCGTTCAGGATAAGGACAAGATCTCTCCTCCCTCGCCTTATATTTCGCTGTTCCCCTAACATTTAATCTCCCGTACATCGTAAGCCATTGATTCTCCCACATGTACGCTGGCAACCTGGGATTATTTAGTTGATCTAATATATCCACGTTCCGTTCCCTAGGGCAGTTTTTAAAACTTGGCTCGGTTGAATAGTTTACTATCATAAGTTCCTTATATAAGGTTTTTGATGAATTCTTAATAATTTGGTTTTTAGTAACTTTCCATTTATATAATTTCTGTGCAGCCGGTCTAAAATACTCTGGTAACGATAAATGTGGGGACAATTTGGGTGCACAATGTAACCAATTCGTTATATACCTCTTCATTATATTATTAAAGAACAAATTTCTGACATCCTGAAAGGCCTACTGCCTGTTTTAATGAAAAGGAAAAAATAATGAAAACAAAACAATTGGGTCCACCATTCCTAACCCTCCTTTTTTTATCTAAATAAGTAAACCCTCTTTTAACAGGATTCAATCTATTTCCCCACAACAACTGAAAGCAAATACTATAAAGCTTAGTCTCATAATGTACTGGCAGTGGAAATATTACAGCTATATGTTGCACACAAGGCAAAATAAATTGTTTCAGAACTTGAATTTGTTTAATCTTGGAAAATTTAAACCTTTTCCATCTGTTTACTTTGACTTCTATTTTCTCCAAAACCAATTTCCAATTCACCTCTGGACAATTTAGGGGCCCAAACTGTACCCCTAAAATTACCAAAGGCTCAGCAGACCATTCTATTGCATCAAAAGCAACTGGGTTTTGATGAGTCAACTCCAAAAATAAACCTTTAGACTTTTTAAAATTAATCTTTGCGTTGGATAACTTTGCATGTGTCTCAAATAAGGAAAAAAAAAACCTTTATTTGTGATTCTTTTGAAAAAAAAAAGGCATACATCATCCGCATATGCCTGAATGGTAATAAATGAATTTGTGCTAGGAATTCTCACCCCCTGTCATAAAGGCGCCAGACTCACTACTCTAAGCAAAGGTTCCAAAGAAATTATACAAAGTGGGCTTAGGGACAACCTTGTCGTACCCACATTTCATTTTAAAACCCTTTTCTAATTCTCCTTAATATGTGGGAACACCTGAGCAGATGCATATAGCGCTTTTAATTAAATTTACTAATTCCTCTGGCACTTTGAATGCTTCTAGAGAAAATAAAAATCATGACAAACCCTATCAAAAGCTTTTTCCAGATCTAATGACACAATATAACCACTCTCCCTAAATCATTCTTTTGTTCAATTATATCCCTAATCAGACACAGAACAGACTGGATTCTTCTATTAGGAATACCACAGTGCTGAACTGGGGTAAACATCATCTCCGACCATACTTTCAATCTATTATTAATCACAGTTGTCAGTATTTTATAATCAGAATTCAGCAAAGTTATTGGCCTCCAATTCTGAAATTCCCCCTTATCTCCTGATTTGAATATATATATTTGTAAGCCCTCTGCAAATGAGCTAAGGATCACCTCTTCCTTCAAAAAAAATTAAAACTTAACTCCAAACAATTCACAATTTCAAACTGAAAAATTTTATAAAATGAATTAGAAAGTCCGTCTAAGCCAGGTGAAACATTAACTTTCAGAGAATTTATAACCTCTTTAATCTCATTTTTAGTGAAGGGCTGCTTAATACTTTTAAGAATTTCTGGATCCGGATCATTTACTATTGTCGGGCCTAGAAACTGTTTGACCTGTCTTAAAGTAGTAGAATTATGGGGCTCCATCTCCTTAAAATGTTCTATAATTTTATCCCTATTTCCTGTACTGAAACTACTTTCTCCTTTCCTTTATTTAAAATTCTAATGAGACCTGATTTTTAAAGCTTTGCACAGCTCAAACGGGTCTCAAACACTGATTTTGTCAAATGATTTGAAATTACCGCTGTAAGGTTCTGGACCTATCATATTGTAATTTCCTCATTTTTCTTTAATTTCTGTGATTTGAGATGAAAAATCTTCACCTGAGGCATTAGCCCAGGTTAATAATTGTTGTAGTTGCCTTCTTAGTTTTAAATATTCAAAAAATACAGTTTTTTGCTGTCTCTTCCCAAACTTTTTAAACCATAAAATACAATCTTCTTTTGTTTCTTGCCACCACTCTCCTAAATTCTGATACAAAAAGCAAACTGATAGTCTGGCTTGTAAAATCATTTTAATAGAATTCACAACTACTTTATCTTGTAATATGGATGTGTTTAATTTCCACCTGGTCCGCTGTCTACCATATCCCTCTATTTCACCTACTTTTACCATCAACAAGGCATGATCCGAAAATTCTACTGGCATAGTCTGTAGACTATCTATTGGGATTTTTTGAAATGAAAAGATAATCAATTATAAACTTCTCCCTCCTTTAAAAAGTCCCTTTAGGCCCAGTATTCCTGTTGTCATTACAGGATACTAGCTCTGCTGTTTTAATGATTTCTCTTAAACAATTTGTGTCACAATATCTTTTTCTCTTTTCCAGGCCCCCCCCGACACTCTATACTACAGTTGAAGTCCCTTCCCCAAAGAATAGGTATATGTGTCACCAGAAGCGGTTGAATCTCTTTAAAACAAGCTACCCTCCCTGATTTTGTTTGGGGGTTATAAATGTTAATTAAACGTAAAATATTAGTGCCCCACTTCCCTTCTATAATCAAAATCCTGCCTGGACTTAAATCTATTAGTTTATGTAACCTAAAATTATAGGAATTGAAAATAATCCCTATACCATCAGCTCTATCCTCTCCAAATGACCAAAAGGATGGTCCCCATGGCCAATCTTTAGTAAAAACAGCAATCTGATTTTAGGATAACATCCATGTTTCTTGTAGAAAACAAATAGAAATCTTTAAATCGTGAATTAACTGAAACACTCCCTGTCTCTTCTGTGCTTTCAACAGGCTATGAGTATTTAAAGTAGCCCATAACAAAGCCATTACCAATAAATCAGACCTTTTAGCCAAAAATATCTATTTTATTTTCCTTCTTTTTTCTTCCTTATACTCCTCCCTTGAAGGTGCCACAGCATCTTGTGTTGACATGCAGTCTGTATCTCCCATATCCATTTCTGAATCCCTCAAAATAAAGCCGCATAAGAGTTTTTAGTTTCAATGGTTTCTGGTTCTATAGTTATAAGTGGCTTAGAAGATCTACTTGACCTTCTAGGAGGTAATGGAGGTTAGTAAAGGAGCACTTCAGCCACAGCTGAATCTTCATTTGGGCTATGTAACACCTGCTGCAAAAGCTCAGAACTTTCCTTTACCACCTCTTTCCCCCTTGCTTTGCTGGTGGAGCCATAATAGTCCCACTAGTCCCTACTTTTGCTATAGAATCTACATTGCTCTGTGCTACCAAAGGGTCTTTGCAATATTTTCTACTCCTGCAGGTGTTCTCTAGCATCTTGTGCTTTTGAATAATTCTATCCTATTTCCACAATTATTCTTATTCTGCTGCCCATGGACAGACCCTAAAAGCATGGTTCTGTTCATCACAGAGATCACATTTTATAGCATTTGCACAAAACATGGTGACATGCCCCACTTCCCACAGTTATCACATTTCGTCTGATCACAAGTACTAGATAAGTGAGTCCTGGCCCCACATTTATAACAAGCCCTGGCTGCCCACTATAAAAGCATACCCCCTATCTCTACCCAACAAAAGAGTTTGGGATATGCTCAATTCCCAAAGCGTTTGTCTTAATTTTACTTTAAATTTCCACCTCCTGTCCAAAATTGTTCAGAATCCAAAATTGGATCTGGATAGCTCTGAACCTCACTTCTGTGACAACCAAAATACAATATCCTCCACATGAACCCCTCATTTCTAAACATCACCGGCCACAAATTTAATTAAAGGTTTTGACAAAGGAATGACTAAAAGGGAGCCCATAAGGAGAAACTTTACTTGGTTATACCTCTCCCAAAACAGATCCAACAAAGCAGGAGAACGAAAACTAACATCATAATTGTCTTCCCCTGAGATGTTAATAAAAGCAAAAACATCTCGAGGGGAAAAACTTAAAGACTCCTTTAATAAAGTTTTACCAACAAAATATCTATTTGGTCTTTCCTTGAAACCACCCGTATATCTGATACGTACTGCATTCCTCCTGGGTGCAGCCTCCCTCTTACACTGAGAAAATAGACTGGACATTAAAGGTTTCTCAGGGTTAGGCCTTACACCATTATTAGTTCCTTGAATTGGTGTTACCTCATTTTCCACATTTCCATCTTTAATATTAACTATTTCTGTTGTGCTTACTGTAGAATTTGTTTTAATCAGAACCCCTCCAGGTTTCCAAACTGGCTCCGATTTGTCTAACTCTAAGGATTTGTCCCAAGCTAAATCTGGAGTCCAAATCCCCTGCTCTAATTTTTTCCAACCTGCTGATAACAAGGCAGTCTGCGGTGACCAATTTTCATCATGCTCTACAGGTTGCATAAAAGTGACAGGAATAACAGGGCTATCTTTAAAAGCCTCTTAGAATTCTGTAAATCTTTAATTTCTGCTGTTCAACCTTACTGCTACTGTTTTTTAAAACTAAACTCAGTAACACCCTCTTGTGCTCAACTGTAGTCTGGTAAGTCACATGGTTATTTTCCTGACTCCCACCACAACTGTTTTCTCAGGGTTAAAAACAAACCCAGTCTCTTTATTGAGTTTAAATGTGTGGAAGCTCTGTCTGTGGCCTACAGTACTCACAGCCCCTTTTGGGAATATATGTTCTTTGGTCTTTATGCCCTCGGATCTTTCAGCCTCCGATATATAACGACTACAAGCTTTCCTATCTCTTCCCGCTTCTTCTGCCTTTCTCCTCACTGTCTCGTGGCAATTCCGTCCGTTGCTCCTCAGTCGCTCCAAAGCCCACAGCGACATCACTGCTAAACTAGCTATCTCTTTCTTTCTTGGCGCACTTCCGCATTCCGATGTTCCCTTCAGCATCACTTGCTGGTTTTAAAGGTGCCGCACTTTGTAAGCTGTGATTAGTGCAAGGATCCTCCGCAAAAGCTGCATTAAAGGAACTCCCCTCGCATTCAGCTACTATATCCTTTTCCAGCGCCTCCGATGTATTTAAAGCATCAACAAACTCTTCTTTCTCCTCCACAACCTCTCCGATACTGTTTGCTTCTTGATTCCACTGCCATTCCAACTCTGCAGCCACAGTTAACGCAGCCTCCGATGACGACGACGACCTGGCCATAGTGGCCATTTTGGCAATGGCTACGTAGACTCCCCTACTGGCCACTGAATGCCAGCAGTAGGGGAATTTCCCTGGTGTCCTGGCCCAATTTCTCCCGTTCACTAAAATTACCACCAGCAGCTTAATCTGGTTCAAGGTCAGTTGGCATTCATCTGTATCCCCTTCCCCCGGGTCGTGCCTGAAAATAGGCAGGATTTGTCTAGTGCACTTACTCGGTCAACAAAAACTAAATAAAAAAAATAAATAAATTATGGAAGGACCTCAAGACCAGTTCCCTAAATTCTGAGGGCAGCACCAGTTGTTGTTTGACTACCCGGTCCTCCTTATCCACAGTCGCTCTGTATAGTAGTTGGTTAATCAGCCTTAATTTGGGCCCTTCTTTGAATAACAAGGCAGTTCTCAAGTCGGCGGAGCACAACTTGGACACGTCCGCTGAGTCTGCAAAGCTTCCACAACCGTTTTATCATAGAGTCTCAGGATTGAGCCATTGAAGAACTAGTATTGTTAAGCTGGGGCAGTGAACTGGTGTCAGTGCAGAAAAATGACAGTAGGCAGCAGGTATGCAGTTCTCGGACGGCCCCAAGCAATCCACTATACAGTCCACAGCATCAGGAGACACCTGTTCCTCTTTGTCAAATTTCTGGCAAAGGGCTCTTATATCAGGCTCCGACAACCTGACCCAATCGGATGGTGGCATAGGTCTCCGAGAGAGGGCATCTGCATCTATATGGTTTAGGCCTGCTCTGTACTCAACAGCATAGTCGTAGGTGGCCAAGGCAGAGAGCCACCTGTGGCCAGTGGCATCTAACTTGGTTGAGGTCTGTACATAAGTCAGAGGATTGTTATCAGTCTTTACCAATATCTTGGCACCATACAAATGGTCATGAAACTGATCAACAATGGTCCACTTCAGCACCAGGAACTCTAGTTTGTGCACTGGATAATTTTATTCTGAAGGGGCCAGACTTCAGCTTGCAAAGGCTACAGGTATCAGACCATTTGAATGCTCCTGATATAACACAGCCCCCAATCCTTGTAGACTGGCATCCGTATGGAGAATGTATGGATTGGCCGAGTCAGCATAGGCCAACACTGGGGCATGGGTAAGTTGATATATGATGTCATAGAAAGCTTTCTCACACTCAGCAGTCCAACGATCCCCAAACACACCATTCGGCCGGAAATACTTTGTCTCTGTCTCAGAACGCACAACCTTCTTACACTTTTTGTGCGTAGAAGGGTACCCCTGAGTGAGGTTGAGGAGGGGGCGAATCACCCGAGAATAATCCTTAACAAACCACCTATAATATCCACAAAACCCCAGAAACCATTGCAGCTCTTTCAAATTCCGGGGCTGAGGCCAAGTTGTCAAAGCCTCCACTTTGCTAGGGTCAGTCTCTATGCCCTCAGTGGACACTATGTGGCCCACATATTTCACAGAAGTCTGGAAGAATTGACACTTGTCTACAGACAACTTGAGGCCGAAATCCTCCAACCGATCCAAGACCTTGAATAATCGTTGCTCGTGTTCTTCCAATGAGGGGCCAAACACTATGACATCATCTAGGTAGACCAAGCACTCGAGCAAATTCATGTCCCCCATGGCCCGCTCCATCAGTCGGCTGAAGGTGGCTGGGGGACCTGAAATCGCTTGAGGCATCCGAATAAACTTATAGAAACCTAGGGGGCAAATGAATGCAGTCTTCTCTCGGTCTTCTGGGGCCATCGGGATCTGGTAGTACCCGCTGCGAAGGTCCAACACAGAGGACCACTTACTACCATTTAAACAATCCAAGGCATCCTGTATGTGCGGCATGGTATTCTGGTCTGGGATGGTCCGCCGATTCAAGGTGCGATAGTCTACGCACATCTGAACTACCCCATTCTTTTTCCTTACTACTACAATGGGGGAGGCATAGGGGCTCCTGGACTCTTGTATCACACCAGCAGCCAACATCTCTTGCAGATGCCGCCTTACATCACCTATATCAGCCGGGGCCAGGCGCCGGGATCTCTCTCGGAAAGGCCTTTCATCATGCAGCCGAATGTGATGCTCAGCCCCTTGCACACATCCCACATCCCATTCTTTCAGGGAGAAAACCTGGTCCTTCTTGGCAAACCTCTCACTGATCATAGGTGCCAGAACCGGGGGGGGGGGCAGAAGGGGCGGTAGCCACTCCACTTTTTATTTCTGTATGGCAAAAACTAGTATAGAAAAAGTGCCCTTTGTACCCTCATAAGTGCCCTTTTGATTCTCAGCCCCCCTCAGCTTTTACCATCTTCCAGCACCCTTGTCACTGATCCTCTGTTTCCATTCAGCCGGCAGCGGGGAGTCACCGAAATCAAACAAGTCAGGAGTAACTCTGTCGGCTGCCCTGGAACCCTTACTATTTGGCGGCACTGCAGTATCTGCACATTGTACACTTGCCAACATGCACCCTCTTCTTATTCGAATCTCCTTGTCGGACACATTATGCACTTGAACCATCACCCTCTTGACATAAGCATGAGCCCTAGCTGGCAAGATACTGGGTTTGACCAACAGTCCCTCAGGTAATCTTCCCTCCCCAGGTGCATCCAACATCAACAACTTATTCTTAACATCTGTTTTTAGTCGTACTTCTCCATGCAGGGCACATTGAGCATTCGGGGCAAGTATCACTGGAGCTGGGTCCTTTTTCCACACTACACCCACCGGACCCTCAGGTTCCTCCCGACTACCCTTCTTCTGAGTTGCAACTGCCTTTTGGATCACAGCGGGTATGCTTAAAGCTCACCCGGTCTGGAATGCTTGCTTGTCTGAACACAATTGGGCCAATCGTCCAAACATATGAGCATTCATCCCAATCAACAGGGGCACTCCATCATACAGTCCAGTGGGTGGGCAAACTAAAGCTAAGGTTTCCACCTGCTCATCCATTCCAGCCACAGATGCAGAGAATGACAACCAGATCTGGATATACTCCAAATACGGATAAGCCTTGTCGCTCAATCCCCACACATGTAGGCCATCCAAGGGTTGTAGAGGCACCTCAGGTAAGTGTGTCTGATTCCAGTCCTGAAACATAATAGTTACCTGAGAGCCACTGTCCAATACAGCTGGAGTAGGAATCCCATTTACTCGTACTGGGGTCTCCATTGAGGGCCCGACCACATCAGACCATTCGGGGGGGCACAGCATTGACAGTTGGTTGAGCATGGGCCCGGGTCATAAAGCTTTTCCTGGGGGGTCGAGTGTGGGCCCTGCGATGCCAAGTGATCAGTCTGCTATTGACTTTCCTTAAATTCTCCGGCATCTGGCACTCAGGCTGAAAATGCCCATCCTCCCACAATGATAACAGAACTTGGGGTCCCAGGAATCTCTATTGGCGGTGGACACCTTATCTGCTAGGGACCCTGAGGGAAGGGGCTCCCCTGGACCAGGGTTCTGGTTTCTGGATAGCTCAGGCTCTCCTGACCTAACAGGGTGCATGGTGGGTGCTTACAGTCCCTCACCATTTTCCCATGATTTCTGACCACGACCCTCAACTCACTTTCTACGTGGGGTTCAGAGGAAATAGCTCGCATTCCCACATCGCCTGGAAACTTCTGAGACCCATTAGCTCTTCCTGACAGGCGGGTCTCTTCGGGGGTGCTAGGCTCAGGGGTCCCACTAGGGTTCACCGCCCCCACATAGGGTTCCCAGCCCTCTTCATCGGTCTCCACCTCTCTGATTTCCCTCATCAATTGACAATATTCTGGTGGGGTAGCCCGTCGATCATGTAACTTAAGTTTTAAAGTGATTTACCAACTTCCCCCGATGTCATGTTTGCAGATCATCTTCCCTTCATTGAGTGATGCAAAGCTCAGCTGCCCTGAAGTTAAGTATTAAATATATTCAGGTGCTTAGTTTTTTTAACATTTTGTGCCACAGTTGTCTCTGCATGTTTTTCTTTGTTTGAAGTTCACACATGAGCAGTGCATCCACATGCATGAGTGACATCAGCACAGGGAAGGTGTTCCCACTGCACCTTTCTCACTGCTCGCTCATTCATCTTTCCTGGACCCAGCCTCAGTGAGTGCAGATCCAAAACTGAACTGGCAAAAATTACAGCACTGATGACTGAAACGGTTTGTTATATTGGCAGCTGTTATACTTGCTTTTGGGATTGCAGAAGTGGTGACTTCTCCTGATTTTCAATTTTACTCATCTGACTAAGCTCTGTGTCTTAGGTCCATCGGTTCTAGGAACATCACAATCTACATTGCTTGAGTACAGTGTTACAGTATTAATAAGTGCTGCAAGTACATAATTATAACAACAAGCCTGTATAAAAAATACTTTTTTTAACTGAGTGGAGCTGTAATCTGTAGCGTATTGGGACACAAAAGGACAACTTTTGAACTGGGCAGAACTATAAATCGAAGTAAGCTTTTCAGTATTGGTACATAGAGGTCTGTGTTAAATGGATGACTTTTTCAACAGTTCAGAATTGTAATGTGCAGCAAGAGTATAAGTACTGAGCTGCACGGTCCAATCCCAGGAGAACAGTGCAATAAACTGTGTATTTTTGGCAAGTGCTGCTTCCAGTGTGATTGTTTCAGTAAACTGCCTTTGCTATTGCATTTCTGATTGTCACCATCATTATAGACAGTTTATATTTTTTCTTGTGCTCCTGTGTTTTCTTGGGCTCATTTGGTGTTCTCATGCAAGCACCATAACACTAATCACCAAAGTATGCTTAGATGTGCATGAATAAAGGGACCTGGTACACTGAATTGTTTCTCCAGCCTTCCAGCTCCTTAACATACAGTCTTTATTTATAATTAGGATTATAACATCATTGTATGTGCTCCGAGCATCAGCAAAGAGGAGACTGCAGTTGCCATCCTCTCCGACACTGTGGTACCAATGTACGCCTTCTATGGTGTTATATTGCAAAAGTATGCTAATCAGTTCGGCATACTTAGGGAATAATGTCTGAACCAAAATATGGGCTACACAGCAATGAATGCAGGGAGTCTACACAATGCACCATGACATCGGTAAGGCATGGGAGACAGTATAGTGCAGCATCTGTTGTATTTGCTGTACACTTTATGCATGTGCATCAGAGATCCACTGTAATGGAAAAAATGGGAAAACACAAATGGCTTGACACAGACTGAAGTGGTAATGAAGTATGGTGGCATAAGTGAGGAAGGGTGGTTCAAATACAGTCTAACACTTGAGTACCTACTGCAAGGATATGTCCCTTTTTGTAGTGGACCAATCAAACAGGTACTTAGGCTATCTAAACATAAATGTGGTCTCTTTCTCCATGAGAAGGGTATTGGCAGTGTCATTTTTAACCTTGGGGGTGGGGGATGATCACCGACTGTACTGTGTATTTTTGCTCAATTCATAATGCACCTGGAGGCACACATGTAGCGGCAATAAGCCAATGCCAGGATGGCATTACAGATGCTTATGCAGATACTAATGACAGCTGCAGTCTGTATAGTTCCTGAGCGCTTAGAGGTAAAACAAAGCTGGTGCAATAATTTGTAGTTTTAAATTTATAACATGCCATAAACAGGGGAACCGGTGACTTCAACATGTTACTCAATCACTGATACCTCTAAAGGGGAAAGTACAAGCAGGCCCCCCCACCCCCAAATGCACACATACACAGAGAAGAAAGCTATAGCTTAGACCAGTTGGCACTAGGGCAAAGACAGAGCCAAACAGTATAAATAATTTTCAGATAATAAAAGTTCCATGCTGCAGCATTTTTCTAAGTGTATGTGTGCAACTGGGGGGTTTGGAGTGGTTGGGGTACAAGGTGCCTGCTTGTAATTTCCACCCTGTGCTCCATCAGAGTGAGTGACTGATAAATCAATTGGCGGGAGGTCACTACTAACTAGTACCAGGTGAGGAATTTGGACAAATTGTGAGCCATTTATCCTGCTCAAGCAGTGCCACCAGATCGACCCGTGCTCTCAGTGTCAAACTGGAGTGGCCAACAACTCGTTAGCATAGGGAAAGCAACCCCCACAAAAAAAAAGAAATATAAAAACCCAGGGTACTATCACTAGCATCGATGCTGGGAGTAACAGAACACACACCATACCTCGATTTTGCACAGTAAAATGACAGCAATGACGGGAACCAAACCATAGCACTAAGTAGCAAAATATAATATTAACAGTCCGTGCTGCTAAGTCTGCTCTCGCTGCTGTACTGGAATGGATCGGAACTACTGCTGTGACTGCCTGAGCTACTGCCCACATCATTCTCGCTGCTGTCATAGGGTCATCTCTAGGGGGATCTACTATGCAGTGGCTGTCAAATTGTGGCACTATGTCAGTGTCCAAAAGATCACTGTTAGTGCAGGACAACATAAGGCTTTCATCATCGGACCCTGAAAATGAACTGTTTGACATTGCTACTGTCGTGCTGCATGCTGCAACCAAGAGCTCTGTTATCAAGACAGAATTGCTGTGACCAAGAACTAATTTTAATTGCAGAGCACAGATCTCCCTGTGGTGACATTGCAAAGGTAATGAGGGTCACCAAATACAGGCTCCAATACACAAAATTACTCTTCCAGGTTTGTGAGGGTGAAAACCTGATTTAATTTGCTAAAACAGGCTATGCATCTATCAAAATACATTGCAAATCAGTTCTATATGCAGTCACCTTGCAGTATATGCGTTCATATATCAAAACTTGGTAAATCGCTTTAACAGTATTACACTAGAGAATCTAGCAGATTTTAAAACATGTTCCAACCTGACCTGATTCAGGGCCGTGGCTGTGATTCCTCCCTTTCTATAGGCCTTTTGCAAAGCCCACTCCACCCTAGTGACAAAGGTGGAGAGCTTGTCATTTTCTCCACTGCTTGGCAGACCTGAATTTCCATAATAAATCTTCCCCAGTCTCTGTGCTCCCAAACACCCCCTCTAAAGCAGAAAGGTACTCTGCGGCAGTGGCTTCCGGGTTGGTGGCCCGCAAAAACCTAATGGCTTCTAAAGTGGGGCCCCGCAGGCTCTCCATCAATCTCTTCCTCTTCTCTCCCTCAGAGCATTGCCACTCCTGAACTAAGGAGGTGGCATAGTCCATCCAAGCTTCCAGGTCATCCTCCCTGGTGGGCACTGGCACCATGCCAGAAAAAAGTTTCAGCCTACGGTAGAAATCGAGCTGTATAGGAGGGACTACTAGGGGCAGTGGAGCCAAAATAGAACTCTTGGGGGGACAGGGGGAGGTACCTGGGGAAACCTGAAGGGTAGCATCACTAGAAAAATCCAATGCTTGCAGCAGTTCCTGGGCAGTCCTCCCCTCCACAGCCAGCAATTTAAGCAGTTTATCTTTAAAACTATTCATCTGGGGGGACCCCCCCAAGAGTGACTGACCCACTTCGAATATGAACTAGCCTCCATCCCTGTGAGGCACCCTCCAGGTAAATCACTGGAGGTACCTTCTCGGGGTCGATGGCCACACTGCACAAAAGTAGCACCTGCAACGTCTGGTCGAGCAGGTCAGCCATACGCCCTTACCTCCACTTTGCCTAAACATTTAACTCACTCTGCTGTGGAAACGATGTCAGCAGTTGGGGTTCCCAGAGGCACATCTAACAGTAACACAATTTTCTGGGAGTCCAGCTCTTCAGCTTCACCCCACCCCATCAGTTTGTGTACCATTGTCTTAATAGGACCCAACTTAATTTTTGCCAACATATCCCCCTCCAGTTTTTCAATCTCTTTTGCACTTCACTCACTTGGCCACTAGGGGACGCTAATCCCAGCGGTGCCTCCAATTTGTAACCCCCAGCAGGCGCTTCCCTTAGGGCAACTACCCCTGCCTGCCTCGCCTGTGACAGGGTGAGGGGCCCAGATCCGTTGACGGGTGCCTCCACCCAGAGGTCGGGGGCAAGACAGTCAAGATTGACTCAGTCACAGCCCTCTGGGTTACTGCAACCCCCTTTTGTCCCACTAGTGGCTCACAAGAGGTAACAATAATACTTTTCCCTGGCACACTTATCCCCCCCGGCTTGGACCTCTCAGTTCACCCCGGGGACCCCCTGAAAAGTAAGGTACCGTTATTACACTTTCACTGTACAGTATATCTTCAGCAAAACACAATCCAGCCAGGGTGTAGTTGCAAAACAAACAATCTGATTTATTTAAGGGGGGAATAACAAGGCTAGGGGGGAATCAAGGTGATTGGCTTATCACTATACTTATCTACCTAGGGCTCTGTGCACAGGCCTAAACCTAATAGTTACTGTCCCTGGTACCCAAGCCCTAATGGCTAGTCCCTCATGGCAGCTGGTTGGGGTCCTGACACAAATGAACATTTACTGTCCCGAGCAGATCAGAATGAGCAGAAGGCTCAGTTAATGCAGGCAGCAGTATAACGAAAAGAGTCTTGGTCACTGCTTGTAAACTTAACAGGGAGCTACCCTGATCCAATAGTCACGACTCCAGCAGATACCCTTCCTTCACCACTGGCAGGGCGGAACCATGAGCTTCACCAGCCTCCTCACACATTTATATGGCAAACACAGAGGGGTACCATACCAGGCAGCAGCTTTCAGGACCCGAACAAACTCACGACCACTTCAGGCAGTAGCAGCCACTCCAACCATCCTAATGGACTGAGTGCGATTCAGCAGATTCTCCAGTCCCCTTCAGGTAAAGCCTGGTAGGTAGCTGTGTCCCAACACAGCCTCCTCTGACTGCACTCCGGCGGATTTAATCCGAAGCACTTGACAAGGCAAAAACAGCCGACTCAGGCCTTTCACGCGCTTCCTGTGCGAACACTCAAAATGGCCAGAAGCTCAAAGCTCCCTTCTCCTTCACAGCCACAGCGAAACTGCCCCTAGGAGCATGGGGCACTCCTTACAGTTCGGGCGCTACCCGATTCCATTGGCTGGCATCACCTGCCAGTAAATTACTCTGGCCCTCAGTGGCCTGAAAGAAGCACCATAGCCCATAATGCCTTTTCCAAAGTTGCAAGCAGTCCCTCTATTGGTCAGACGGTTCCACGAGAGTCCCGAGGTACTGATTGGTCCAAGTCGGCAGTTCAGGACCAACATGGAGGAAATAATCAAAACAGTCTTTGCTGCAAAGGAAGCAGGTTAGAACAACTACTTTATCACTACCACTCTAAGCTATCCCCAGCAAATAGTTACACCCTTTCAGAGAACTCCCTTAACACATCTAGCAATGGCAGAATGGAGTGGTTACTCAGCAGCCCAGGCGGGACTCGGGCATAGGACCACAGAGCCCCCCTCCCATTTCAATTACTTATGACTGCGGACAGGCAGTCCTTAAAGAGACAGTATACGGAGGCTTTAAAAGCGCTCACTAGCTACAACATTTAAATGGCTTAAATGCTGAACACCAGCCAGGCATGGAGCACTTAAACAAACTCCGGGAAAGCTTTTAGGAACCCCCATTTGTAGGGGGGTTACACATCCAATGGAGCTGGGTCAAGCTCCATCCATCCATATTTATTTAACTTTTGTTTACCAGGTAAATATAGTGAGCCAAGGCCCATTTTCATGTACAATCCGGGGCCGCAGTACAAGCAGCCTAGATGTTAACAAGACAATATTTAACAATTACAAACTCACATAGCAATATACAGAGAAAAAAGTACAATAGATGCTACACAAAACAAGTACACTGCAATTGGCTACCTAAATATTTATTTCAATTCAGTTTAAAAACTTCATGACTAGGAACAGCCCATAGTGACACAGATAGATAGAAACATAGAAACATAGATTTTGATGGCAAATAAGGACCGCTTGGCCCACCCAGTCTGCCCATTTCCCTACCTAATGGATAAGCTGAAGATCCTAGTTAACCAGCAGCCTACTTCTTCCTACCCCAACCCCCTAGAACTGCCTTATGACTGTCCCATGCATGCTTGAATTCCACCATTGTTTTTGACTCCACAACCTCCTCCAGAAGGACATTCCATGCATCCACAACCCTCTCTGTGAAAAAAATACTTCCTTAAATTACCTCTGAGCTGCCCCCCCATCTTCAAATTGTGGCCCCCTGTTCTTGCACACCTCTTTGTTTTTGAAAGATGCTGCCCTCTTGGACTTTGTTGATTCCCTTGAGGTACTTGAAAGTTTCTATCATGTCCCCCCTCTCCCTCCTTCCCTCGAGGCTGTACATATTAAGCTCCTTAAGTCTCTCTTCATATGTCTTCCGGTGCAGACCCTGCACCATTTTAGTTGCCCTCCTCTGGACAGCTTCCATCCTGTCTATGTCTTTGCAGAGATTGGGTCTCAGAACTGCAGCAGTACTCCAGATGGGGTCTCACCAACTGTCTGTATAGAGGATAATAACTTCCTGTTTTCTACTGGTGATGCCTCTCCCTATGCATCCCAGTATCCCCCCAGCCCTCCTTGCTGCCCTCTCACATTGCTTGCCCACCTTTAGATCATCTGATATGACTACCCCCAGGTCCCTTTCCATTTTTGTTGTTGTTAGTATCTCACCCCCTATTGTGTACGCTTCCCCTGGGTTTGTGTTTTCCAGGTGCATTACCTTGCACTTCTTTGCATTGAATCTAAGCTGCCATACATTTGACCATTCCTCTAACCTTGCCAAGTCCCTTCTCATCCTTTCCACCCCACGTTGTGCATCAACTCTGTTGCAGATCTTTGTGTCATCTGCAAAGAGACATACTTTTCCATCCAGTGCCTCTGCAATGTCGCTTATAAAAACATTGAAGAGGACCAGTCCTAATACTGAACCCTGCGGTACCCCACTAGTAACCCCCTTTCTTCAGAGTGGACTCCATTTACTATTACTCTCGTGTCCTATTCTCCAGCCAATTCTTTACCCAGGATGTCATCTTGGGACCCACCCAGAGCTGGCTAACTGTATATTAATCTTTGTGTGGGACTGTGTCAAATGCCTTGCTAAAGTCTAGGTAGGCCATGTCCACAGCCCCTCCCTGATCTACTATTTTGGTCACCCAGTCAAAGAAATCTATCAGATTTGTCTGGCATGACCTTCCGCTGTGAATCCATGCTGCCTTGGGTCTGTGCCCTCTGGCCTCTAGATACTCAACAATTCTTTCCTTCAGAAGTGATTCCATCATTTCCCTACCACTGAGGTTAAACTAACAGGTCTGTAGTTTCCTGCTTCTGCCTTGCTCCCACTTTTGTGAAGGGAATCACATCTGCCCTCCTCCAGTCCTCGGTACCACCCCATCCTCCTCCCATGATTTGTTAAAGAGGATAGTCAGTGGTGTCACTAGTTCTACCCTTAGTTCTTTTAGAATTATGGATGAATCCCATCAGGCCCCATTGCTTTGTCACCTTCAGTTTTAAGAGTTCTTTCAGAACTCTTTCTTCTGTAAATGGACTGGTATCAACTTCTGTATCCAGAGTGTTTCTACTGTTTGTCTTAGGTACCCCCTCTTCCTTCAGTAAATACTGAGCAAAATATTTGTTTAGTATCTCTGCCTTTTCACAGTCACCCTCTGCCCACCCTCCTCCCTTTATTAAGCCTCAATAACCCTCCCTTGGTCTTCCTTCGCTGCCTGATGTACCTATAAAAGGTTTTATCCCCCTTCTTAACTGAGTTGGCTATCTTTTCCTCGGTTTGGGTCTTTGCTGTTCTGACTGCCTTCCCAGCTTCCTTTTGCTTTAACTGATACATTTCTCTGTCCTGCTCCTTCTGAGATTCCTTGTACTTCCTGAATGCTTTCTTTTTCTCTTGAACCTTCACTGCCACGTCCTTTGAGAACCATAGTGG
This sequence comes from Neoceratodus forsteri, assembly GCA_016271365.2. Classification (NCBI taxonomy): domain Eukaryota; kingdom Metazoa; phylum Chordata; order Ceratodontiformes; family Ceratodontidae; genus Neoceratodus; species Neoceratodus forsteri. The sequence goes on along the minus strand of JADMNL010000024.1, from coordinate 116,742,453 downwards.
TTTCTTACATCGTTTTGTTTTGTTTATTTGCTTCACACAAAGGCTTGTTACCTCTGTGATGGCAGTTTTTATTATTCCTCATTGTTCTTCCACCCCTCCTTCCTGCCCATTTGCTAGTGCATTCCTTAGGCACTCACCCATTTTGGCAAAGTCAGCCCTCCTAAAGTCCAGTACTTTTGCCTTTGTATGGCTTGACTCTATTGCTGTGTTTATTGTGAACCATACTGTTCGATGGTCGCTAGTTTCCAGATGGCTACCCACTTCTACATCTGTGATCCTCTCTTCATCTCCATTTGAGAGAACCAGGTCTAAGATTGCTCCCTCTCGAGTGGGCTCCAATACTAGTTGTCTAAGGCATGCCCCCTGTAGAGCATCCAGAATAACCCCACTCTTCGAAGTGGCTGCTGCAACTGCACTCCAGATTATTCCAGTATTAGCTGCACAAAATGAAAAAGCATGTTTCCCCCATATTCGTAGCTATACTGGGAATTATTAATCTGTTGGTGCCAGTTGAGCTTAAAAATTGATCAGCATTTTTGAATGTAAACAGTGAGTACAGAGGGGAATCAGAATTCTGCCTTAGAATATTATCGGTGACACAATTTTAACCACATAGGCTACTGAGTGTGGGAGGAAGCCAGCCAAACTGATCGTAGAGAATGCAAGGATGGGTCTTATAAGGTAGTTTTAGTGCAAACCTACATATTCCATGGGAAGCAGTATTCAAAAGTCATAATGCTGTTTTTGCAAGGTTGGAAAAATTAAAAAAATTATAATTTAACATGGATAGTAAGAAAAAATTACTCACCTTAGTAATGTTGTTTCTTCTAATGGAGTCTTGCTATATTATGACTATTGCAGTTTGTCCCACCATTAGAACTGCTCCGGAGGTGAAAGAGTTAACTCCATTCTAAGAATGGAACTTAGAACTCAAGCTCTATTAGAGAAGCTCTGTCTTGGTTATTTCAAACCCAAACTGTCAGATCTTTACGAGCAAAAACTCACTAAGGTCTGTGTGGAAGCTGTAACCTACACTAGCCAACTGGCTACCTAAATATTAACACCCAATGCTGGTCCCAACACAAAGACTCAAGTCAAGGGACCAAAAGTAATAATATAATAATATGAGAAATAATATAAGATAAAATAAAAACACCACGCCCCAAAACCCCAAGAAGGGGTGGAAAATATATAATGGGCATAACTAGTGCCCACACTAGGCTGCCCACCCCATACCCAAGTAGAAGTTCTGAGAGGGGCAGGCTGGGGGGGGAGGTCATAATATAGCAAGACTCCATTAGAAGAAACAACATTACTAAGGTGAGTAATTTTTTCTTCAAACAACATGAAGTCTTGCTATATTATGACTATTGCAGACTACACAGCAGTACCTCCATGGAGGAGGGACAGAACCTACTTAGGGAATAGGCTCTGAAGCACAGCTGTGCCAAACCGAGCATTTCTCCTGGCCTGGACATCCAGGGAGTAATGCTTGGTGAAAGTGTGTACCATTTTCCAGGTAGCTGCTTGACATATTTCTAAAATAGGGATGTCTCTAGCAGCAGCTATAGATGCCGCTGTACCTCTGGTAGAGTGAGCCCTCAGGCCTGAAGGGGGAACCTTCCCCAGTTTTTGATAACAAAATTGGATACAAGAGACAATCCACCTGGCAATTGATCTCTTAGTGGCAGGTCTCCCTTTTCCGACCTCACCATAAGTGAGAAAAAGTTGGAGGGATTCGAACCTGTGACCCTTGGTACGTTCTATATAGTAACTTAGGGCCCTCTTAACATCTAAACTGTGCAATCTCCTCTCGCCAGAGGAGAAATGATCAGTGAAAAACACTGGAAGGGAGATAGATTGGTTAAGATGGAAATCTGAAACCACCTTAGGCAAAAACTTCCTGTTAGTCCTGAGGACTACCTTATCCTTGTGGAAAGAAATAAAGTCAGTTTCTACTGACAAGGCTTGTAACTCACTTATGCGCCTGGCAGAAGTGATAGCCACTAGGAAAACAGTTTTCCAAGTTAAGTACTTAAGCTCTGCAGAAGACAGAGGTTCAAAAGGGGGTTGCATTAACTGAGCAATGCAAACATTAAGATCCCAAGCAGGGCGGATCCTAAAGGTGGATTAGTATGAAGTAATCCTTTAAAAACTTGAAAATACAGGGTGAGCCAGCGGAAGAGGAGGGCTTTCCTGCTGAAACAAAAACAGAGACAGCTGCCAAATGTACTTTCAGGGTAGCTGGTCTCAGGCCCAAAGAATTAAGATGGACCATATAGTCCAAAACAATGGGCAAATCAGCAGATTCCGGGGAAATATGTTTCCCAGAACACCAGATGGAAAAACTTTTCCACTTAGAATTATAAGTAGCCCTAGTGGAAGGCTTCCTAGAAGCCTTTAGGATTTCAAGAACACCTTGAGAAAGGTGTAGGTCAGCAAATTCTAGCTCCTCAAGAGCCGGGCCTTGAGGTTGAGGGATTTGAGGTTCGGATACCAAACTCTCCCCTGGGCACAGGTTAACAGGTTGTGATTCCTGGGGAGACACAGGGGAAGATGGACTGCTAGGGACAGAAGGAGTGGTACCAGGGCTGCCTGGCCCAATCTGGGAGAATCAGAATCACCCTGCAAGGCTGGGATCTGATTTTGACTAGCACCTTGAATAGGAGGGAAGGGGGAAAGGCGAAAGAAACTTCCTTCCCAATCTAGGAGAAAGGCATCCAGGGGACTAAGCCAAACACTGGGGCCCTAACAGAACAGTGGAAGTTGGTGATTGTCTGGGGCTGCAAAAAGATCTATCTGAGGGGTGCCCCATCTGGCAGAAACGATCCCCAGTATTTGAGGATCCAGAGAACATTTGTGATGGCCCTGGAAAATCCTGCTGAGAGCATCTGCCAGGACATTGTCCTTTCCTGGAAGGTGAACTGCTATGCGGGAAGTGTTCAGGGAATAGGCCAGAGACTACAACTTCATTGCCTCGGTGCACAAGGCCGAAGACCGAGTGCCCCCTTGCTTGTTGATGTACCACATTGTTGTGGTGTTGTCTGTTCTGACTTGTACCACTTTGTTCTGAACAGACACAGAAAACACTTGAAGTGCTAGAAAGACAGCTCTGAGCTCCAGCAAATTGATGTGGAGCAGAGATTCCTGAGGGGACCACACTCCCTGAGTGGAGAGGTCGCCCATGTGGGCTCCCCACCCCAGGAGGGATGCATCCGTAGTGAGGGTCAAGGAGTGAGACAGGGAATGAAAGGGACCCCAGCCTAAATTGCTCTGATCCTGCCACCACTGAGGGCCTGGATCAGGGTTCGAGTCACTGGGACCAACTTGAAAGGGGTCTCTTCTCTGAGACCAAAAGGCTCTGAAGTGAAACTGAATGTCCCTCATCTGAAATCTTGCTCCTTGCACTACAGCTGTGGACGCAGCCATGTGCCCCAGGAGCTGCAAGAAGTATCTTGCTGGTCGAGAGACCTGCAGAGTGAAGGAGGAGGCCAGAGCCACCAGGTTCCTTACCCTCTCTAAGGGTAGGAAGGCTCTGGCCTGCTTTGTGTCCAATTCTGCACCTATGAAGGTGAGCACCTGAACAGGTTCCAGAACTGACTTTGGAAGATTGAGCAATAAGCCCAGAGAGGTGAGCAGCTGCTGGGTAACTTGAAGGTGAGATTTGACCTGTTCTGGGGACTGGCTTACAATGAGCCAGCCGTCCAGGTAGGGAAAGACAGCAATCCTTTGCCTTCTTAAATGAGCAACTGCTACTGCCAGACATTTTGTAAATACCCTTGAGGTAGAGGAGAGGCCGAAGGGCATTGCTCTGAACTGGTAGTGACCTGAGGGCAGTTCGAATCTGAGGTACTTTCGGTGGGAGCTTCTGATTAGGACATGAAAAATAGGCATCCTTGAGGTCCAGGGAGGCTAGCCAGTCCCCTGGCCTAGAAAGGGTAAAATCATTGCCAGAGTTACCATTTTGAACTTTGGTTTCAAAAGGTGCTTGTTCAGATATCTCAGGTCTAAAATGGGCTGCCATTCTCCTGTCTTTTTTAGGGTAAGGAAATATCTGGAGTACAGACCATTGCCCTGATGTAGGGTAGAAACCCTTTCTACAGCTCTGAGAGCCAGGAGGGATGAGACTTCTGTTTCTAAAGAAAAGGTCTCTAAAGGGTTTGCAGGTGGGAAAGATCTGATTCTCATCTTTGGAAATTTTTTGAAGCTGAGAACCAGACCCTGACCTACTACTTCCAGGACCCACTTGTCTGAAGTTAGAGACTCCCAGTTCCGAACGAAGTAAGCCAACCTGCCCTCTACAGGTAAAGGAGAATCGGCCCTGGGCACCCCAACAGGGTGCCTGTTTGGCAGGTGCTTTAGGCTGAGGGGTGGGAGCAGGCCTGCTCACACCCCGTCTGCCTCTCCCTCTGAAGAACCGCCTCTGAACATAAGCAGAGGAGGCCTGGGTTTGGTAAAAAGGCCTACCCCTACCCCTGGGGGTCTGCCTCTGAGGAGTGGCTTGCCGCTCCTTGGCCTGAGCACTCTTATAGGAAGTCCTATATTCATCCATTTCCTACATATAATTCTCTTTCTGCTCCCCAAACAGAGAATTCCCTACCACAGGAAAATCCATAGCCTTAGTCTGGGTATCCTGTGACAAGCTAGTACACCTGAGCCAGGCCAACCTGTGAAAAGCTACAGATGTAGCCATGACTCTAGAGGATACATCATTAAAATCCACAGCAGCATTGGATGCCTCAATGCCATCAGCAGCCACCTGCTCCAGCTCATTAGCAAGCTGGCCAGAGGCCTGTTTGGCCAAAGCCATGACAGTGTCACATCTAGATTTTTGAAACCTTGCTACATAAGCCATGTAATTTGCTTGCCTGAGTCCCAAGGACGCTGCCATGTATTGTTTTTTTTTTTGCCATGGCATCAATCCTCCTGGAATCCTTGTCAGGAGGATGTGAAACCAAGGGAATATTAGCTTTATCACAGGCTGCAGTCTGACCCACACCAACATGACTGCAATGCTGTGAAAGGAATTCTGTATCAGGACCTGACAGAGTGTACCTCCTGTCCATCTTTTTGTCCACAGGAGGCACAGAATTAGGAGCTTTTAAATTTTTTAATTTTTTTTGTTTCCTAAATGAATTATGCAAGGGAATAGACAATCTCCTAGACTCTGAATATCCATCCTTTCTACAAAATCAGGTTCCTCTTGCTCATCCACAGCTTCCTCCAATGGGAGCTGGAGGATTCAACAACCTTTTATAACACAAAAATGAGAAGGGGACTCAGAAAGCATAAGGAGATTCTAAGGTCAGTCTGGGAGATGTCCGGTTCAATGGGCACATCCAGACTCTCAAAGTCACATTCACACTGTTATAATCCTCCTCCCCCTCCTCTGGTTCATAAAAATCTCCAATATCATATTCTTGAACGGTGGAACCGCTGAACCAACCTTTTACTAGACAGAGGCGGTTCGGACAGAACCGGAGAAAGTGACTGTACAATTTGTATAGCTTTTGCTACTTCTGCAGCAGTTGGGGAAGGAATTTTGGACTCCTACCTGCTGATTTTTAGTTTTTAGCTGGAACTGGCTCCTCAGAGCCAGCTTTACGTTGCCGAGGAAGTCCGCCCTGGTCAGAGGGCACTCCTCGGTTGGTTGGCACGAACCCGGGCTGATCCGGTCAGCGGACTTTTGGCCTCTCGTTCCCTGAGCCTGCCCACTCTCTTATCCAGGGTGGCTGCAGGGAAATTTTTACCAGTCTGGCAGTCTGAATTGAGGTGGTCAACCCCAGACAATAAACACATGTAGTGTGTGGGTCAGCCTTGGCAAAGGCTTCCCCACAGACACTACAGTGTGAAACCCAGTGGGCCCGGTTTTTTCTTTTGGGTTTCTCAGACATGATGCCAGCCTAACCAAGAAACTTGCCCTTTTAACGGCAGTGCCAGGCAAGACACCCTTATCGGTTCCCAACCGTGTCACGGGTCATGGAAAAAACCGTAATGAAATCGTTTTTTTAGAACCGATAAGAACCGGGAACCGCACTCTAAAAGCTTTAAAATGCTTACTCTTTAAAGTTTTAACCAACCTGATCGGTTCGAACCGAACCGATAAACATTTACAAGTTCCACACAGAAATAAAACCTGTCTATTACTTACAATACCACAGACAGAGCTTGAATCGATAGGTTTGCAGTTAAAATAATAATACTCACGGTTGAATTTACCGAGAAAATACTGTTTAAACCGAGAAATGAACCGAGCAGTAGGAGAAATCTCCGGAGCGACTGTTCAGTGAGGCGGAGTAAAGAATCTGACAGTTTGAGTTTGAAATAACCAAGACAGAGCTTCTCTAATAGAGCTCGAGTTCTAAGTTCCATTCTTAGAATGGAGTTAACTCTTTCACCTCCGGAGCAGTTCTAATGGTGGGACAAACTGCAATAGTCATAATATAGCAAGACTTCATGTTGTTTGAATACAGTATTAGCAGCAGAAAATCTTGCCTTAGATGTCAAATAATTCTGAAACTTAAATAACACATCTAATGTCTAATTAGTTTGCCTACAAATTGTTTTAATATGAACTGAAAAGGTTAAAGATGAATCTAATAACAACCCGAGATACCTAAATTGGAGAACCTGTTCCAAATGAACACCACTTTTATCAGTTATTATAAGAGGGGGACATTTTGCCAATCTACGTTTAGAACCAAATAGCTTACATTTGTTTTTTTTTTTTTTGCTGTACAACAGCAAACAGTGGTTTGTAAGCCAGTCTTTCAATAGTGTAAAGTCAGTGTTCAATGACTGGCTTAATACCTTTACTGATGGAGAACTAGAGTAGAGAATGATGTCATCGGCATAAAGTAAAGTTTTAGTATTAGTTAATAATGATGGCAAAAACATCTCTAAACAAGGAGAACAACAGAGGCCCCAGGATTAATCCCTGGTGCACTCCCTGCTCCATATATCCTTGTGCCAGACAGAACTCCCTCATAGTTCACCTTCAGTGGATGGCCTGACAGATAACTACCAAACCAGTCACATGGCACATCAGCCAGTGCTATGCTCCTCAGCCTCCCGAGCAGCAGGTGATGATCAACCAAGTCAAAGGCCTACAGTGGTAGCAGCAAATCATACAGGGCAGAAAACATACCATTGGACCACCTCAAACTTGACTCTCTGTTGACAGCTCATCCTCTTGAATGTACAAGGTGGCTAACCTGTCCAGGCCATGAGTGTCCCTGAACCTCTACTATACATAGAGTGGCCAATCCCACAGCATGGCTCTCCACTGATCCTGCCTCCATACAGCCATAATGGATCTCCATACCCAACACCGGCTGGACACAGACAAAATGGGAGAACCATGAGCAGGCTGCCACCACCACTGCTCCATGGGCTCTCACCACCGCAAAGTGCCCCACTGTGACAACAAGCCGAGTCCTGTGGGGGCTCCTTTTCAATCTATCCCAGTGCCAGGGTTCACGAGGTAGGCTGAACCAAATTTCTGCAGGGCCACAGCTCCCATTCTTCAGTGAGGGATGCCCCCCCAACTACACGAACTACTCTGCCACTTCAAGAGAACAACAGGGAGGTGGACCATTATGGTAAATGCCCCACCCGTGCCCTGAACCTATGGTCCCAAATGACTGCACTCGTCAACCCGACCCAGGAGCCCTCCACATCCTCAAATCCCGCTTCTGCCCCCTGCCTAAAAGTGTCATAATTCCCAGTTTATGTGGCCTGGCCAAGCTCCACCTGCCAACAGGTGGGACCCAGTACACAGACAACCAAATAAAACCAGCTCCTACCGTAAACACCCCTGAAGGGGGCTTACACCTGGATGTGAGAAAGGGTTAGCAAAAACTGGGTGGGGTGGACTAGATCAAGGGGGTAGAGGAAATGTGGGGAATGACCAAGGAGGCAGCATACTCTTGCACCAAGAAGGTCACAAAAATGCACAAGCATGAGAAACCAATTTTGTTCGGGAGGCTGTGAGAGCAAAAAGGAAGGCCTTCCTATGGTACATGGTGGCCAAAAGGGGAGGATTATCAGTTAAAAGAGGAGTAGGTGGTGGTAAAGGGGGCAAAGGCAGACACGGTGCTATGGATCTGAAGGAATGAAGGGGGAAAGAGTTTTTTACATACATTCAGAGGAAAAAGAAGGCTAGGAGAGGAACTTTCAGGCCAGCTGAGTGAGGGGGATTGGTGGAAGACTATGAGCGGAAGGCCAATAATGGCTTAGGATGATGGACCCCTACTGCAAAGTGGGATCAAGGCAGACACATCCGGGGGGGGGGGCATAGGAAACTGGGAGAGTTGTGATCACGGCTGAATGAGTAGGAGAAGGGTTAGGAGCCCTGAAGGTGGACAAGGCAACTGGCCCAGATGGCTTGCACCCAAGGGTAGTTAGGGAACTTGTGTCAGAGCTAGCAGGGCACCTCTCCCAGCTATTTGATGACTCACTGGAGTCAGGGATTATGTGCCACAGGATTGGAGAACTGTGGATGTAGTCCCACGCCATAAAGGGGGGACAGGGAGGGCCCAGACAGCTACAGACAAACCTTACCTCCATCATGGTAAACTGATAGAGACATTAGTGTAACCCCTTCCCCTCCAATTTGGAGGTTTACCTTAATGTCTTCCTGGGCTCCTCAATGCCCACTTTCAGGCTGGTGTCCTGTCTTTAGGTAGTTCTGTTCATTTGTGTGAGAGTGCCATATTGAGTGTCAGCGCCTGTCCCTTTAAGAGACTAGCTAACCTGTGTTAAATTAAATGGTCTGAGCTGGGTCCAAGCAATTTAGAGCTTGTGACCAGCCAGACAGTGCTCTGTTTTTGCTCCACTCTGCAGTCACTATTTGCACAGGGGGAGCTTGTGTAGGAACTGTGCTCATTTATTGTTTGTACGTTATTATATTTGAAATAGAGACATTTGTCTAAACTGCTTTATTTGCAGCTTATCTGGATGGGAGCCACCATGTTAGGTCCGGGACTTCCAGTAATTGAACCAATAGAACCACTGGGGACCTAAAATGGATCCAAACCCCAGTGTTCTGTGGGAAGGAAAATCTGTAGTTTTGTAGTTTTTTTAGTTGGTGCCAAATTGACCTGAAAGGGGAGCCTTAACCATGATGGACAGCTCCTTCAGTCAACCGAACTGCTGGATTTACAAGGGAAATCTCCTGTGTGCCAAGAGACAGTGGATCATTTAGAGTTGGAGGGTGATGCATGAACAGCTCGAGCTTTCGAGCAGCTGCTCCCAGAAGGCGCGTAGGGGAATCGGCAGGAAGAGGTCCAAGTTGCCTCCATGTCACGTTCCCTGTTTGAGACTGCCTATAGCAGAAGTCAGACTTGTCCGATTCCAGCCTGAAACTACAGCGGAAGAAATGAAGAAGTTTATCCATGCTACTTGCGATTTGGGCTGAAGACTTGCTTCTGAAGCGATCAGCCCAGCGTGTGTGCGAGACATCCTCGGATCGAAAGATTTGCTCAGTAAAGTGGCTGAATTGCAACCGGACTGTATCCAAACTGTTTCTGAAGTAGCTGTCGATTTAAATGTGCTGAATGTGTTTCGTGGGTCGAGACCTGCTTCCCCACAAGACAACTTGTTACACCAGCTGGAGGCTTCACCAGCAGAACTCACAAACTTTGCCAGACTACTCATCCTGCCTGGACCTTGTCAGTTTGGCCTAGGCTGCAACTCCTGTACCAGAGACTGTCTCAATGAGAGACTGGCTCGGGGATCCAGCCCCTTCGCAGCAACAACACGCAGGTTGCGGCCACCTGGAGGAAAGGCCATGAAGAGGAGGTGTGTTGTGTCGGCCCTGTTTCCCCATTCTCATCGATTAACACCACGAGGTTTCCATATTGCCTGCCCCGCAGCAGATTCCTGGTAGCGTGAGTACAACCAGGGTAGCTCCCTGCAATTAGTGTTTAAATTCTCTGTGGTACCGTCTAATTGTTTCAGTTTCTTGGGTTTACAAGGGACTGAGCCATCTGGCTTGGATTACAAATAATCTGGTTGTTTTGCATGTTAACTGTTTTTCTTTCCACAAAGGGCCCCAACATCAGCTGTAACACCTCTGGAGACTTTCCATCCTGGGTAACCAGTGTTGTGTGACTGTCAGTTTGGGACAAAAAGTGCATGCAATCACTGAACCAAGTCAGATTTCTAACTGTTTGACTAGATTCATGCCCCTTCCTTGTTCACTGCCCCTAAATAAACCTGATTGTCTTTTTTCACATTTAACCTGGCTAGTGTGCATATTGTTAGTTGGGTTCAGTGTTAAAAGTGTGCTAATGTATTGCTAACTTTACTTTACAGGGGGTCTCCAGGGAAGTTCACCTGTCTGATATCCCACATGTATTTTTTTATACATGTTATTGATTTTCTGTCTTTTCCAAATTGCTGTAATACTGTCACCTGCTGTGATACCCCACATGTATTTTTGTGCTTTGTTTACCCTTGTCTGTAACCTGTTAATGTCCAGGACCACCTTGAAAATGAGCTTGCGCAATGGTGTCTACGCCTGGTTAAATAAAGTTTGATTGATTGATTGATTGAAGTTCCTGCAAGTACAGCCCTGGTGGTAAGTGTGAAGGGTTTGTGCATATTATTACTGTTTCATACTGACTGCGAATTCACTACTGTGTCAGGTACTGGGCCAATAGGAGGGCTGGTAGGTGGTTATAGTTTCCCAGAGGGCTATAGCAGAACAAGCAAACATCACCAATATCACTACTGTGGGTGAAGGCACCTTGTTAGTTAACCCAGGCCCCTCAACCTGTGCATAGCCATACAGGCAGGGGTAGTAGCCCTTGGAATAGCACAGCCTAGGGGTTACATTAGTAAAGGGAAGCCTAATGGAGTTCATGGATAATGGGCTGCCGGACAGCAAGTAGCACGAGTTTGTGTTGGGAAGATCATGCTAGACCAACCTGACTGAGTTTTTTGTCTGGGTCCCTAGGGTGGAGGACCGAGGTCAGGCTCAACTTTGACTTCCGAAAAGCGTTTGATTCTGTGCCGCGTAGGAGGCTGCTCAAAAAGCGGGAGGATTTAGGAGTAGAGAAGGGATTAGTCAACTAAGTGAGAATTAGAAACTGGTTAGGGTGAAGGCAGCAGGGGTGTTGATTAATGGTATCAACTCTGCTGACAGGGGGTCATGAGTGGTGTGCCACAGGGATCAGTCTTGGGACCTGTCCTATTTGATATGTTCATTAGTGACACTGGGGTAGGTGTGCAACGTAAGATGTGTCTCTTTGCTGATGACACGAAGCTTTGTGGCATGGTGGACAGTGAGAAAGGGATGAGGGAGCTTCAGAGGGATCCAGAAAATCTTGAGAGGTGTCAAAAGTCTGGCAGTTGGGATTCAGTGACAAGAAGTGCAAAGTGATGCACTTCGGGAATAAGAACCCATGCAAAGAATATTGGATGGGCGAGTCAAGCTGGCCACTTCAGCAAAGGAGAGGAGTCTGGGAGTCCTTGTGTGTGAAAACCAGCCAGTGCAATAAGGCCTATATCAAGGCACAGGGTCATAACAGTGCCGACAAAAACACCACAGCAATAACTGCCGCAGGCAAAACAGTGGATCCCAAAACAAGGTCGGGAAAAACACCAACCAGAACAAAACAGCGAGCCTCATTGAAAACAATGGAACTTTCTTTTGGTGGGGGCTTTGCCCCCGAACCCCCCCAACATTGGGGGCTTTGACCCCCCACAACACCCAGACTTTAAATAACAAACTCTGAGGAGGTGTGGACTGCGGGGATGGGGCTAAAGTCGAGGAAGGGAAAAACTTTAACTTTAACAAAATCACAAAAAAAAAGCCACAACATCAGAAAACCTGGAGAGAACCAAACCGTGGTCCCAGGTCTCCAGCCCTGCTGTGTGCTGGTGCCTCAGCCACTCCACCACAGTAGCGGCTTGACCAGGCACCACACATGGCAACTTGATCCTTCACTTGTAAGAGCACAGAGTGACAGAGGTAGTGTTAATTCCCTACTGCTATTATACCCGTCGCTCGAAATGCAGGTGCGCTTTACAGAGTGCGGTTATTGCCATGCGGTTTTTCATTCGTGGTATTGATCTGGTACCCTATAGCAAGGTATCTAGGATGATGGGATGCACAGTATAGGGATGGCTTTTGACAGTAGGAGGTGGGAAGTGATACTGCCACAGTGCAGATCGTTGGTGAGGCCTCCCCTGAAGGACCGTACCCACTTTTGGAGTCCTCACCTGAGAACGGACATTGATAGCCTGGAGTCAGTGCAGTGAAGGAGGGTCACAAAAATGATTTAGGAGGAGCAGAACAACTCTTATGAGGAATGGCAGAGAGCCCTGAACATGTGCCTGCTGGAGGCCAGATGGGAGAGAGGGGACATGACAGAGACTTTTAAATTCCTAAGGGGTATGAATAGGGTAAATTGTGGGGACCTGTTTGTTAGAAATAAGGAAGTATTCATGAGGGGGAATTATTGGAGATTGCTGGGGGAAATTCGAGAAGGTTGTGAGTACATTTTTTCTTCATGGAAAGGGTGGTGGAGCCTTGGAACAGCTTACCGTGGTGGTTGTGGGGGCAAGGACCATTAACAGGTTTAAACACGAGTGGAGCAAGGCCAGTGGACTCACAGTCTCACTTGCAGGAACCTGGAAACAAGAGGAAGCACATGAGTGGTGAGAGTAAATAACTCGCTAGGAGTAGGGGGGAGGGGTAAGGTAGTAACAACAATAGGGAAATTTGATGGGCCATCGGTCTCCTGCTGACAGATTCAATGATTCTTTGGTTCTTATATATCTTGGCACGATCTCTCATGTTGCCTTCAGTCCATCTTGCATTAACGCTCTGGCGCTGGATTTTCATAACTGAAAAAATTTGCACAAGTAGCAAGAAAAGGTTTCACCGGGGGATGGTACCCTTGCAGAACTGCAATTTTTTCAGCATGCACGAGGTTGCCAAAGGTTTTGTAGCTTTTCCACATTTTACAGCTGCCTGTGCAGATTTGTTTTGCACAGCTGTACAAAAATGCTATGCCCAGTGTTACCTGTGGTAGCATTTGTTGCACAGAAACACAAACCAAAATGCTGCCTGCATGCCAAAAAATACTAAAAATAGCATTTACGCTGGTGGGAGGATTTTCGTCTGCACCAGCAAGTTGTGCATGGGGACTTAAAGCGATTTACCAAGTTTTGATATATGAACGCATATACTGCAAGGTGACTGCATATAGAACTGATTTGCAATGTATTTTGATAGATGCATAGCCTGTTTTAGCAAATTAAATCAGGTTTTCACCCTCACAAACCAGGAAGAGTAATTTTGTGTATTGGAGCCTGTATTTGGTGACCTTTGACACTCATTACCTTTGCAATGTCGCCACAGGGAGATCTGTGCTCTGCAATTAAAATTAGTTCTTGGTCACAGAAATTCTGTCTTGATAACAGAGCTCTTGGTTGCAGCATGCAGCACGACAGTAGCAATGTCAAACAGTTCATTTTCAGGGTCCGATGATGAAAGCATTATGTTGTCCTGTACTAACAGTGATCTTTTGGACACTGACATAGTGCCACAATTTGACAGCCACTGCATAGTAGATCCCCCATAGGGATGACCCTATGACAGCAGCGAGAATGATGTGGGCAGTAGCTCAGGCAGTCACAGCAGTAGTTCCGATCCATTCCAGTACAGCAGCGAGAGCAGACTTAGCAGCACGGACTGTTAATATTATATTTTGCTACTTAGTGCTATGGTTTGGTTCCCGTCAATGCTGTCATTTTACTGTGCAAAATCGAGGTATGGTGTGTGTTCTGTTACTCCCAGCATCGATGTGCCCACACAAATGCTAGTGATAGTACCCTGGGTTTTTATATTTCTTTTTTTTGAGGGGGGAGGTTGCTTTCCCTATGCTAACGAGTTGTTGGCCACTCCAGCTTGACACTGAGAGCATGGGTCGATCTGGTGGCACTGCTTGAGCAGGATAAATGGCTCACAATTTGTCCAAATTCCTCACCTGGTACTAGTTAGTAGTGACCTCCCACCAACTGATTTATCAGTCACTCACTCTGATGGAGCACAGGGTGGAAATTACAAGCAGGCACCTTGTACCCCAACCACTCCAAACCCCCCAGCTGCACACACTTAGAAAAATGCTGCAGCATGGAACTTTTATTATCTGCAAATTATTTATACTGTTTGGCTCAGTCTTTGCCCTAGTGCCAACTGGTCTACGCTATAGCTTTCTTCTCTGTGTATGTGTGCATTTGGGGGTGGGGGGCCTGCTTGTACTTCCCCCTTTAGAGGTATCAGTGATTGAGTAACGTGTTGAAGTCACCGGTTCCCCTGTTTATGGCATGTTACAAATTTAAAACTACAAATTATTGCACCAGCTTTGTGTTACCTCTAAACGCTCAGGAACTATACAGACTGCAGCTGTCATTAGTGTCTGCATAAGCATCTGTAATACCATCCTGGCATTGGCTTATTGCCGCTACATGTGTGCCTCCAGGTGCATTATGAATTAACAAAAATACACAGTACAGTTGGTGATCGTCCCCACCCCCAGGTTAAAAATGACACTGCCAATACCCTTCTCATGGAGAAAGAGACGCATTTATGTTTGGATAGCCTAAGTACCGTTTGATTGGTCCACTACAAAAAGGGACATATCCTTGCAGTAAGTACTCAAGTGTTAGGCTGTATTAGAACCACCCTTCCTCACTTATGTCACCATACTTCATTACCACTTCAGTCTGTGTCAAGCCGTTTGTGTTTTCCCATTTTTCCCATTACAGTGGATCTCTGATGCACCTGCGTAAAGCGTGCAGCAAATACAACAGATGCTGCACTATACTGTCTCCCATGCCTTACCAATGTCATGGTGCATTGTGTAGACTCCCTGCATTCATTGCTGTGTAGCCCATATTTTGGTTCAGACATTATTCCCTAAGTATGCCAAACTGACTAACATACTTTGCAATATAACACTATAGAAGCCGTACATTGGTACCACAGTGTTGGGAGAGGATGGCAACTGCAGTCTCTTCTTTTGCTGATGCTCCGGAGCACATACAATGATGCTATAATCCTAATTATAAATACTGTATGTTAAAATGTTAAAAAACTAAGTATTTTTAATTTTGAGATACACTGTAAACTATGTACAGTATATAACTGATTTTATTGCATTCATTTGTAAACTTAGCGAGGAGCTGGCAAGCTGGAGAAACAATTCAGTGCACCATGTCCCTTTATTCATGCACATCTAAGCATACTGTGGTGATCAGTGTTATGGTGCTTGCGTGAGAACATCAAATGAGCCCAAGAAAACACAGGAGCACAGGAAAAAATATAAACTGTCTATAATGATGGTGACAATCAGAAATGCAATAGCAAAGGCAGTTTACTGAAGCAATCACACTGGAAGCAGCACTTGCCAAAAATACACAGTTTATTGCACTGTTCTCCTGGGATTGGACCGTGCAGCTCAGTACTTATACTCTTGCTGCACATTACAATTCTGAACTGTTGAAAAAGTCATCCATTTAACACAGACCTCTATGTACCAATACTGAAAAGCTTACTTCAATTTATAGTTCTTCCCAGTTCAAAAGTCGTCCTTTTGTGTCCCAATACGCTACAGATTACAGCTCCACTCAGTTAAAAAAATGTATTTTTATGTTGCTTGCACGCATGTGCAAGAAACATAGTGCCTTCATCGGAGATTTCGAAGGTGTGTCACCTCCTCCTCCCATTCAGTCAGTGGGCTGGCAGGCGCGGCCCCTGTAAGCCAATGCATTTTGGAGCTGTCTATGACACGCTTCAAAATGCAGTGGCATTATAGTTGAAAGGGGAGCTACGCTGAGTGAGCACCAATAAGATATCGGCTGCTCACGCAGCTCCCCCCACGCACAGACAGGCGTGCGGCGCCCGTGCTGTAGCCGCGGGTGCCCAAGCCCGTCGCTGAGCTGCGCCCCCAGTTGCTGAGCTCGTCCCCACCCCCAGTTGTAGGTGCCACGCTGGGGCCCACCCCCAGCGTGGCAAGCACTGTAGTCCTTTGGCGGCAGGGGTGCCCAACCCCCGTCGGCTGAACGCCCCCACAGTCCTTGTGCCACGCTGGGAGCCCACCCAGCGTGGCAAATGTCCGCCGACGTCTTTTTTTTTAAACCTGTAAAATAAAAACTGTCCCACGGGCGTCTCCCAACCCCCTCCACAACCCGCACCCACCCACTGCGCACTCAGCCTCCCACCCCTCACCCCATACTTCTGGACTCGGCGGCCGATCTTGGTGGACCGGAACACGTCTGCACTCTTCAAAGCCGACCGGCGAACTGAGAAATGCCGTATGCTGTATAATGGGTTACATAGGGGATTCAACTTATTGCATATCTCAGGCATTTTGGAATTTTGCACCATTTTCAACATGAGGTTTGGGACCCCTTCTCATGAATTATGTCACTGTCATGGCGTGAATCGGGCCAGAAGGGCGATTTCACACAGTGACTGCGCAGTGACTGCGAAATCACCCTTTGGGCCTGAATACCACCATGACAGTGACATCATTCATGAGAAGGGGTCCCAAAAACCCCATGTTGAGAATTTGGTGCCAAAATTCCAAAAAATTACTGTTTTACGAGGGTGCGTTGCGCAGTTCCTACGCAGGCTCGTAAGTTCGCGAGATTTCAATATTTTCACTCCAGATTTTCAACATTGCCATTTTACCACACCTTCTTATGAGCAGTATAGCTGTCATTTTTCACATCTCACCCAAAATGTGTTTCCACCCATGTAGCGCAGAGTGGCGCAGTCGGTGTGCGAAATCAATGTACGGGACAAATTAAGAAAATCACAGTGACACTGTTCATGAGCAGAGGTCTTAAGATGGCTATGTTGAAAATTTGGTGAAAAAATTCCTAAAAATGACTGTTTTACGAGGGTGCGTTTCGCAGTTCCTTACGAGGCTCGTAAGTTCGCGAGATTTCAATATTTTCACTCCAGATTTCCAACATTGCCATTTTATCACACCTTCTTATGAGTAGTACAGCTGCCATTTTTCACATGTTACCCAAAACGTGTTTCTGCCCATGTAGCACACAACGGCGCAGTCGGTGTGCGAGATCAATGTACGGGACAAATTAAGAAAATCACAGTGACACTGTTCATGAGCCCAGGTGTTAAAATGGCTATGTTGAAAATTTGGTGAAAAGTTCCAAATGATTGGTTTTAATGAAATGCGTTGTATGTTCCTACGCACACTCGTAAGTTCGCGATTTTCAATATTTTCACTCCAGATTTTCAACATTGCCATTTTGCCACACCTAATACTGAACAGAAAGACACAGTGGATGTCTTGGGAGGAAGGCATGAAACTGTCACTTCCAAATACCTAAACAGCACATACAAGCAAGCAACATTCGGCATTGACAAATGCTTGTTTATACAGACTTATAATTATGTACTTGCAGCACTTATTGAAACTGTAGCACTGTACTCAAGCAATGTAGATTTTGATGTTCCTAGAACCGATAGACCTATGACACAGAGCTTAGTCAGATGAGTAAAATTGAAAATCAGGAGAAGTCACCACTTCTGCAATCCCAAAAGCAAGTATAACAGCTGCCAGTATAACAAACCGTTTCAGTCATCAGTGCTATAATTTTTGCCAGTTCAGTTTTGGATCTGCACTCACTGAGGCTGGGTCCAGGAAAGGTGAATGAACGAGCAGTGAGAAAGGTGCAGTGGGAACAAGTTCCCTGTGCTGATGTCACTCATGCATGTGGATGCACTGCTCATGTGCGAACTTCAAACAAAGAAAAAAACATGCAGAGACAACTGTGGCACAAAAATGTTAAAAAAACTAAGCACCTCAATATATTTAATACTTAACTTCAGGGCAGCTGACCTTTGCATCACTCAATGAAGGGAAGGTGATCTGCAAACATGACATCGGGGGGGAAGTTGGTAAATCACTTTAATCCCCGAGCCATGACAGGCCCTTTGAAAATTGATGCTGGGTCTTCCATCAGAAGTTTATCTCCTGTCTTTCCTTCTGATGATCTTGAACTCATAGAAACTACAGTACCTCATGAACACAGAAACAGAAGCTGATGGCAGATAAGGACCGTGTGGCCCAACTAGTCTGCCCATTTTGCCTACTATTTCAACCACAGATCCTAGCTGATCTGCAGCTCACCCTTTCTTTCCTGTCTCTAGAGTACCCTTATGTCTATCCCATGCATTATTGAATTCCCAACTGTTTTTGCCCCCACCATCTCTTTTGGGAGGCTGTTCCAAGCACCCACCACCCTTTCTGTAAAAATGAACTTCCTTACATTGCCCCTGAACCCCCCCAACTTCATTTCATGTCCCCTTGATCTTGCACACCTTCTATTTTGAAAGATACTACCCTCTTGTACCTTATTTATGCCTCGGAGGTACTTAAAAGTATCTATCATGTCCCCCCTTTTCCTCCTCTCCTCCAGGGAATACATATTGAGTTTCTCCCAGCCTCTCCTCATAGGGCTTTTCATGCAGCCCCTGCACCATCTTTGTGGCCCTCCTCTGGACTGCCTCCAGTCTGTCTATGTCCTTCCGAAGATGTGGCCTCCAAGACTGGACACAGTACTCCAGCTGAGGTCTCTCCAGCGATCTGTACAGTGGCACAAACATCTCCTTCTTTCTGCTGGTGATGCCTCACCCAGTGCACCCCAGCATCAAACTGGCTTTCCCACAGTTTTCTCGCATTGTCTGGTATTCTTCAGGTCATCTGATATGAGTACCCCCAGGACCAATTCCTGCTTCATGGCTGCAAATATCTCACTCCCATCTTGTACTTCTCCCTTGGATTTCTGCTTCCCAAGTGCAAGACTTTACACTTTTTTAGCACTGAATCCTAGCTGCCACGCTTTTGACCACTTCTCCAACCTTCTTAGGTCTTTCCTCATTTTTTCTATCCCCTCTGGAGTGTCAATTCTGTTGCAAATCTTAGTGTCGTCTGCAAAAAGGCATACTTTCCCCTCCTGCCCCTCTGCAATGTCAGTTATGAAGACACTGAAGAGGACTGGTCCCAGGAATGATCCCTGTGGCACCCTGGCTGGTCACCACCCTTTCCTCAGTTTGAACACCATTCACCATCACCCTCTGTGTCCTGCCCCTCAACCAAGTTCTGACCCAGTTTACCACCTTGGGGCCCACCCACATGTTGCCTAACTTATTTGCCAGCCTTCTATGTGGGACAGTATCTTTTTTTTTTTTTTAACCAATTATTTTACCAGGTGAGACACACTAAGCTGAAAGCTTGTTTGCAGGTGCAACCTGGGAGCACAGGAAGTTAAGTGACTTGCTCAGGGTCACACAGTATGCACCTAGGGGGCTGTGAGATTCAAACCCAGGTCTCCAGATTTGCAGCTCAGAGCCTTAACCCACTACGCCATACTGCCTCCAAGTATCCTCCAGTATCGAAGACCTTGCTGAAATCTAAGTAGGCCACATCCACCACCCTTCTCTGATCTACCTCCCTGGTCATCCAGTCAAAGAAATCTATTAGATTGGTTTGACATGACCTTCTGCCGTGAACCCATGCTGCCTTGTGTCCTGTGCGCTGGTAGATTCAAGGAATGACACAATCCTCTCCTTTAACAGTGCCTCCATTAATTTCCCCACCACTGAGATTAGACTGACTGATCTGTAGTTGCCAGCCTCCTCTCAGCTCCCACTTTTGTGGAGAGGGACCACATTTGCACTCCTCCAGTCATCTGGGACTGCCCTGTCTCCAGTGATCTGCTGAATAGGGTGATCAGCAGGGCCGCTAGCACCTCCCTGAACTCTTTTAATATTCTGCGGTGAATCCCATCTGGCCCCATTGCCTTATCTGTTTTCAGTTCCCCGAGCTCTTCTAGGACTCTTGCTGCTGTGAATGGAGTGATGTCTACTTCCCCTCCCTGGTTATTTTTTTTGCTGGGTTGTGTACCTTCGCCTTCCCCTTCCTTCGTGAAGACTGAACAAAAGTATTTGTTTAGCAGTTCTGCCTTTTCCATGTCCTCCTCTGTGCATCCTCCTCCTTGCTTTTTTATCCTGACCATCCCACTCCTTGTCCTTCCCTCAATGATATATCTGAAGAAGGTCTTGTCACCTTTCATCATAGCCTGTGCTATATTTTCTTCTGTTTGTGCCTTTGTGCTCCTGACTGCCTTCCTCACCTCCCTATGCTTCATTAGATACCGCTCCCTCCTCTTCCCTTTGTGTCTCTTTGTATTTCCTGAAGGCCCCTCTTTTATCTCACACTTTCCTGGCCACCTCTCTTGAGAACCAAAGCGGACACCTCTTTCCCTTGCCCTTGCTTTGCTGTTTAACACTGACGTTTGTTGCCTCTGCAATGGCCCCCTTAAGAATAGACCATTGCTCCTCCACTAACCCCCCCTTATCCTCTTGAACTGCCACTACTGCCAGAACTGTCCCACCTGATCTGTTGCTCTACACAGCTCGGCATCTACAAGTACACATCTGGTAGGAGGTGCTGGATGGTGGCTGTGGAGTGTCCGACTCTGTCAACATCCTGAGAGCAGGGAAGTTGTATTTTCCACTAACAGCATTACAATATGTATGTTCCTGGCACTGGCAAGTGGTGACAGGTGTTGGCCTCTCTTCACCCCTCTTGGAATGTACTGCCAGCTTAAAGCCCACTCCTGAACTTGTTTCACCTACATGAAAGTGTGCCACGCGTCGTACGGGCTACCACATGACCCTGAGTCATTTCTGCATTGGCTACATTTTCTTTTTCCTTGCAGCCTCAAAGTAGCATCATTCTTTTTTTCCAATCTTGCCTTTTTCCCCTTTGGGCTCCCTTATCCACCACTCCATCAGACAGCTCCACCCTCAGCCCTGTCGTTAACCTTGACAGCAGCTTACCAGTTATCCATCACTATGTGGTGGGTAGCCTGCAGTTTTGGTCATGCAGGGCCCTGTAGGGGGTGGCAGCAAGGCTCTAGTGGGCTTGGGGAATTTCCCTTCCATGCTTCTCTACACTGAGGGTGCTGACGCACAGTGACGTGCACACATGCATGCCCACCCCCGTTAACTGCCTCTCCCCCTGTGCTGAGCACCCATTATGTGCAAGGGATGGATTCTTTCAATGAAAGTTGCCTCCAGGGCAGCCCTGCCTTCAAGCCAGCATTTCCTAGGAGGCAGAGATTATGGATAGGGTTGCCTTCCAGGCAGGGCTTTAACCTCTACAGTTAAAGAGCTGAACTTCAGCACTGAGCCAGTTTGGTGGTGTAGTGGAACGGTCTACAGCATGATAAACAAGAGACTGTGAGTTTGAATCCAGACAAGTTCCTTTCAATTTTCCTTTGTCAGAATTTCCTTAGAGTTGTGATCCATGGTGGTGTGGAGTTTGAATAGTAAACATAGAAGAAAAGGGACTTAGAGGTGAGAAAGAACAAGTGCGACAGTAAAGTGCTGCCTCCAGGGCTGGCCTGCCGTGGAGGCCACTTTAGTTGAAAGAACCTGTCCCTTGCCCCAGTATGCTGGCAACTGGCTTTTGCTAGGTGTGCAGTCACTGACAGGGAGGTTGAGTGCCCCCCCCGGCTGACCACAGAGTGACCCAAGTCCATTCCCGAACTGGGATCATTGGCACTGTGTGTGGGAGCAATTCTGCTGCACTATCAGGCCAGCCAATCAGCACCATCCTTGGAACTATTTTCTGTATCTATCTATATATATCTATATGCTGTATATGTATACACACACACATATATATGTATCTATATATATATATATATATATACATATAGGGATATGCAATGGAAACAAGTGAAATAAATTATTTATCTGCACAACAGTTTTTTTTTTTTCCCACCCTCCGTGCTCGCTGGTCCCCCACTCCTTCGGGCTCCACAGGCTCCCTCCAGCCCCACTGTCCTTACCCAGCCCTCCTCTGGTCCCCCTATGGCAGCCGATCCCAGGATATCCTGGCGTATCCCTTCGCCAGGCAGGTCCCTCTCCTCTGAGGGGGAAAGAACCGGGGGAGAAGGGATGACCCCAGCACACTCACTACTAGGGTCCGGGGATGCTGCTGAGGAGCAGAAGACCCTGGGAAGGCCTGGAGGCACACAGGGAATGGAGAGCCGTCATCCGGCGGCCAGAGCAATTTTCCTTTTTCTGTTAGAGACAGCGTGGTGTCGTCACGGCATATGCCGGCGTCCGCTCTCCTCCTCCTCCCGGTTGCCATTTTTTGGCCATGTGTCCTGTGATACTCCCAGCCTCCGCTAGGGCTCAGCAGCGCCGGGCAGTCCCCTACCCTCCCCCAGAGAAGGAGAGCTGTCCATGGGATGCTCAATCCTTCTTCCCCCGGCCGGCCCTCCATTGCACAACAGTTTGACCTCGGGTAACCCCATGAGTGGCGTAAGCCATGAGAGAGGTCCAAGGTCAAACTACTCGAGTGCAGATAAATCATTTATTCCACAAACTTTCCATTGCATATTCCATTTATGCAATAGGAACAGAGTTTTTAAAAAAAATTAAAATAAGTGGGATTATTTTGTATATCCTTGCCCAGTTACAGGGGGTTGTTAGGGAGCAAAACGTCATTGCTAGGGAAGCTTCATGTGTACGCTAATTCTGGTACTATAATTGGCTGTTAGTTTGGATTTGGGCAGGCTACAGAGTTTAAAAAACATGGTGACTTTTTTTCTCACTAAGCAAAAGTTACAGACAGCCTCTGTGCTTTTGTAGTTTTTGGGTTGTTTTGTCTCTGTTTTTTTTTATTTTAAAGTAAAAGATTGATCTGGTTCCTCCTGTGTTTTCTGTCCAGTTCTGGTTGCACCCCAGTGAGAAAAAAACAATTGTGGGATGCGGTGACAAGAAACTAGCCAATTCAGTGCGTTGGTGAGAAGTGGAGACACCGACCGAAAAAGCGAGCCTGTGTGGGACCAGATGACAAACTGTTGTTGTGCAGATAAATCATTTATTCCACTTGTTTCCATTGCATATCCATATATATATATATATATATATATATATATATATATATATATATACACATATAGATAGATACAGAAAATAGTTCCAAGGATGGTGCTGATTGGCTGGCCTGATAGTGCTGCAGAATTACTCCCACACACAGTGCCAATGATCCCAGTTCAGGAATAGACTTGGGTCACTTGGGGAGTCAGCCAGTGGAGGGGGGCACGCAACCTCCCACTCAGTGATTGCACACCTAGCGGAAGCCGGTTGCCTACTTTTCATCCTAGGAGGAGGCCCTTGACCAGGGCACTTCGGCTTGCCAAGGAACTACACCAGGAGGTGGCTTTGCTCTGCCGCAGTCCCTGCATCTTCATCCTACCCTCCAGCTGTGCAGGAGGAGGCCCTTGACCAGGGTACTTTGGCCCGCCAAGGAACTACACTTGGAGGCAGCTTTGCTCTGCCACAGTTCCTGCATCTTCATTCCACCCTCCAGCTGTGCAGGAGGAGGAGGCCCTTGACCAGGGCACTTTGGCCCACCAAGGAACTACACTGGGAGGCAGCTTTGCTCTGCAGCAGTCACTGCATCTTCATTCTACCCTCCAGCTGTTCAGGAGGAGGCCCTTGACCAGGGCACTTCAGCCCACAAAGGAACTACACTGAGAGGCAGCTTTGCTCTGCAGCAGTCCCTGCATCTTCATTCCACCCTCCAGCTGTGCAGGAGGAGGCTCTTGACCAGGGTATTTCGGCCCACCAATGAACTACACCGGGATGTGGCTTTGCTCTACCACAGTCCCTGCATCTTCATTCTACCCTCCAGCTGTGCAGGAGGAGGCCCTTGATCAGGGCACTTCAGCCCGCCAACAGAGATTAGAGTAAACAACACTCGCCAATGAGTGTTGTTTACTCTAATCTCTGTTTATACACAATTGTATTAGTTTGCCTATATATAGATGAATGTAGCTTAGTCCAAAATGTCTGTACTTCTCTTGACGTGGAAACTTTGTAAAAGAGCCTTGGCTCAAAGGTATTTGTAATCCTAGACTTTCAACAAACAATAAAAAAGATGCCTCCCGGTGTACTTCCTTGGCGGGCCGAAGTGCCCTGATCAAGGGCCTCCTCCTGCACAGCTGGAGGGTAGAATGAAGATGCAGGGACTGTGGCAGAGCAAACTTTCCAATGCGCGCATTTACAACTCTGGCGATGTTTTCGATGTGGGTCACATATGACAGGCCATGCTCAAGAGTGATTCCTAGGTATTTAAAATCTGACACTTGTTCAAGGGTATAACCAGCATTTGTTTTTATGTCAAGGGGGTATCGCCTATGTTTGTTTTGCGAGCTGTAGAAGAGCATTGATTTAGTCTTTTTGTGGTTAAGAACCAGCTTGTGAGAAGAGAACCAGATTTCAATAGATGAGAAGGCGAGTTGAAGGTTGTGAGTTAATGGTGCTGGGTCTTTCTGTGGGGTGAAAAGCACAGCGTCATTGGTATAGAGGATAATTTGTTCTGGGCAGGAATGTGGGAGGGAGTTTAGGAAAAGACTGAAAAGTAGGGGACCCAGTATTGAGCCCTGGGGGATGCCAGAACAGACTGGTTTGGAGTCAGAGAGATTACCTGAGATTTTTACTATATGCATGCGTTGGCAAAGGTAACTATTGAACCATGCTGTAGTGTCCTGGAAGAGACTGGTATTCAGCAGCTGTCTGGAGAGTAGGCCGTAGTGAACAGTGTTGAATGCTTTGGTTAAGTCAATGAATACAGCTCCAGTTAAATGACCTTTGTCCATAGACTTATGGAGAGCTCCAGTGAACTCCAGGAGGGCTGTAGAGGTGCTGTGCCCTTGCCTAAAACCGTGTAGCTGTGGACAAAGGATGTTGTATTTGTCCAGGTAGTCTGTAAGCTGGTTGGCTACAATGCGCTCAAGGGCTTTGGAAAGGGGGAGGCAATATGGAGATTGGTCAGTAGCATCCCAGGATTGATTTGTCGCCACTTTTGAAGACCAGTGTGACAATAGCTGGTTTCCATTTGCTTGGGAATTGACTGAGGTTGAGTGACAGGTTGGAATTCTAGTAAGTGGGTGAAGCACTTCCTCAAGAGTGAGGGATAGCAGTTTCAGGTCCAGAGAGTCACCACTGGCTCTTGTCTTGGAGATGGCCCTTTTTACGTATTTGCAGACTTCACCCGAGTTGACTTTTTTAAAGTGGAATGGTGGATGGCTTGGGTGGGGGTGGAGAGGGGAGTTGATACAGGAGTGTCAGTTTCCGAGAAAAAGTCTGGGAGCAGGACACTACTGAGGTCTGTGAAGGCAGTGTTGAAAGCGTTTGCTATGGCCAGTGGGTCAAGGGTGGTGGTACCATCGATATTCAGTAGAGTGAGGGAGGATTTGGATGGTTTCCCTGAAATCTCCTTTATATTATCCCAAAAGGCTCTCCCGTTACCCCAGGTGTTGGTGAGGGCTTCTTTGTAGTAGGTGCTCTTTGCCATTCATACTAGTTTCGTGCAATTGCTGTGAGATTGTTTGTAGGCTTGAATGGCCAGTTAGGCGCCTGTGGCCCTGGCAATTGCCCAGAGGTGGTCCCTTGCTTTTAGCAGTGTCAGAAGTCCAGTATTAAGCCAGGGACTGGATAGTGCCTTGACTTTGCGTTTTTTTACTGGGGCATGTAGATCACAGGCGGCATTGAACATTGTGATGAAATGTTCAAGAGCTGAGTCTACATCCTGCGCAAGGTGTATGGGAGACCAATCTTGTCGCAAGAGGCAGAATTTTAGATGGGACAGTTTGCCATGGGGAAGGACCCTGCTGGAGATAGTTAAGGGAGGGGGCTTGCAGTATTTATTAGACCAGTTGCAGATAACAGGAGAGTGGTCGCTGAGTGAGTCAGAGAGGACAGTGATGTTGCTGACATGGGTTGGGTGACTGGTGAGGACCCAGTCCAGGAGAGTGCTGGTACCTGACTTGTACTTCTTCCTGGTTGGGGAGTCGACCATCTGCGTGAGGTTAGCTGAGGAGATAGCATCCTTGTAGGTTCCGGTGTCAGGTGCAAGTTTTGCTCTGCCGCAGTCCCTGAATCTTCATTCCACCCTCCAGCTGTGCAGGAGGAGGCCCTTGACCAGGGCACTTCAGCCCAAGAAACTACACCAGAAGGTAGCTTTGCATTGCCGCAGTCCCTGCATCTTCATTACACCCTCCAGCTGTGCAGGAGGAGGCTCTTGACCAGGGCACTTCGGCCCGCCAAGGAACTACACCGGGAGGCGGCTTTGCTCTGCCGAAGTCCCCACATCTTCATTCCACCCTCCAGCTGTGCAGGTACGGCCTTCCTGGCAGCTTTGCCTTGCTCTCTCCCGGGCACTTACTCTGGCTCCTGATTGGTCAGAACTGGCAAATCGGGCTCCTGATTGTGTCTCTTCCTATTCCACTGCTGATCTGTTCCTGTATGCCTCCTAGCCTGAGACTTAACTTCTGGGTGCAAAATCTTCAAATTATAAGTTTCACTCCTCTGCCTAACTGTATTGTGTGTACCTTGCTCTAACTGGGTTGTTACCATTTGAATCACTGTATATTGCAAGTGTTTGACTGTATAATGCAAGGAAATTACAGCTCAGTTTAGATTAATGTTGTTTAAGTTAACCTGAAAAGAATATTTTGTTTTTCCCTCTACATTTTCTATTTCTTTATTTCTCTCTCTCAGGCTGACTCTTAGTAATTTATTAAGTGCCAGACTGGTTAAGCTAGAAATTATAGCTCAGTTTGGAATAAGCTGTATAAGCTAAACTTGAAATAATATTTTACTTTTTTCCCCCCTCTGTTTCTTTGCTCTTTCTCGCTGCTCTTTCCTCTGTCCCAGGCTAATTCATAGCACCCCCTGTCTTGCCTCTTGGGGCCATCCCTTTGCTATTTTGTTACTCCCTTGTAACTCAATTTGCTGCTGTCTTCCTGTCTGCACTTACTGTCTGCCCCCACCCTCTGATTGCCTATAAAAGTTCACCTCTGTTTCTCCCATTAGCAAGTTATACTGTACTGCCACTAGAGGGACACAATTTTTATCTACAGGTAAAGTGATCCCTGCATGTTGTTTCTTATAGATACTGTACCTTCCTAAGTTACAGCGCCCCCTTCCATCTGACCAGCCCCCTCCTCCGCACTCCCTGCTTACAAATTCTTCCTGTTTCTAAATCAATTATTCACTAATTTCTCTGCCTTTATGAACAATGCATCCCCTACTCTCCTCTCTCCCCCTTGTTCTGCTCATAACCCTCTCTTTAGCACCTCCACTTGCTCACTACTTAATCTGTTCCTAATAACTCTCCCAACCCCATCAGTTACCATCGCCAATCCCCTACCCATATCCATGCAATTACTCCCTCCCCACCATTTGAAATATAGTCTCACTCTACCACTTTCACTGCGGTTCTTCACCTTCTTCCTCCTCACTCATCCACTCATACCTCTCAACCTTTTGTCCCCTAAATGTGGAACATTGCCTCTCAAAACGTGGAACAAATGAGCAAAATGTGGAACACTTAATCAAATCTTTACCTAGGAGGCTCAGAACACTGTTAAAATGTTTGCATGTATGTTCAGAAAGTCTGTTATTAATTAAATAATATATTTTTTGCATTATTTACTATAGATTTTTGCTTTAAAATGTTAATACTGAATGAGGAACAAGTCCTCACAATGTGGAACATGGAGCTTTTGTGAAGTAAAATGAGGAACGTTCCTCCTAATGTGATACAGTTGAGAGGTATGCATCCACTCCCTTCTTCTCAAAACTCCCAACCTCCTTGCCAGCCCCTACAAAATCCCCTAAGCTCAACTTCTCATACTGGCCCTCCTCTTGCTCTCCACGGGGGATATCCACCCCAACCCAGGCCCTATTGCTCCTAGCGCCTCTGGTGCTTCCTCCTCCTCTACTACCTCCCCCCGCTCTCTTCTCTCAGCCCTCCCAAAAGGCTTAAAGATCCTACATCTAAACACCCGCAGCTTGCTGCAAAAAATAGACCATATTCAGACCATGGTGTGCACTCTAAAACCAGACATTCTGATCATCTCAGAAACTTGGCTAAAGAGCACTATCACTGACCACTCGGTCTGCATTCCTGGCTACTCACTGCTAAGGCAAGACTGTGCTGGCAGGGGTGGTGGTGTGGCCATTTATGTCCTAGCCTCCATGCAATATTCCATCATCTACTCATCATTCAATCCTGAGACCCATGATGCCCTAGCTATCCATGTGACCCTCCCCTTCACTCTCCCAGTCTTCGTAGCTGGTATATACTGCTGCCAAATGTCCATCCTTCAGTCGTGCTAGACCCCCTAACCTCCATCACTTCCCTTGCTCGCTCTGGGGAATTATTCATCCTAGGCGACTTCAATATAAACTGGTTGTCATCTAAAACTACCAAAACTAAAAACAAAATGGAGCCCTAAACCTCTCCCAACTTATATCCCAACCCACCTGCCCAAACCAGAAGACACAACAATGCTCCCTACTCAACTGGGCCCTTACCTCCCACCTGCACCGTGTAATCACCTCTAGCATCCTCCCTGATGCCCTCAGTGACCATAACCCAATATACATAGTTAGGAAAGTCCACGGAACTAAATCACCACACAAAACCATACAACTGCACTCTTTCAAGTCTCTTGACCTTGAACCTCTCCTGAGTAACCTTGCTACTTCTTACTGGTCCCTCCCAACCTCCTTCCCCTCAGTTGATAAGGCTCTCGCCTACTTCAAAGAAATCGTTCTTGCAAACTGAAACATCTTTGCCACACTCAAACAAACCAGAGTCAGAGCTAACCATTTACCTTGGATAACCCCTGAACTTCTGGCCTGCCTCAGGGCTAGAGATCGAGCCTGAAAGCGTCATAAAGCTATTCAGCATCATAGTGATCTCGCAAACTACCACATGCTCCGAAACACTTGCGCCAGGGCTACAAGGTTAGCCAAGTCCAAATATTTCAAATCTGCCTTCATCACCAACATAAATTCCCCTTCAAAGTTCTGGAAGGTGGTCCATACCCTATTTACTGCCTCATCTCACCCCCGGTACTTAAAGTAAATAGCTCACTGGCGTCCGACCCACCAGCTGTAGCTGCGGAATTTAACTCCTACTACACCTCCTGCGCCACTGAGCAACTGAAATCCTTCCCCTCCTACCCATCCCCTCCCCACCCTCTACTAGTGTGCCCCCTCCACCACCCTCCGACTTTCCCTTCTCTTTTGCTACTGTAACCCCAAACGATGCCCTAAGTGTCCTCTTCACTATCAACCCCTCTAAAGGTGCCTCCCTTGATGGCCTTGACCCAAAACTCCTCTCTCTCTCTCCACTTTGGCCATTGCCTACCCCCTCTCAATAATCCTAAATCTCTCATACTCTACTGCCTCAGTCCCCCTCTTCATGGAAACATGCTGTGGTCCTCCCTCTACCCAAAGAGGTGACCCCTCATCCTCTGGCAACTATTGCCCCATTTCTCTCCTCCCTACCCTTGCCAAGCTTCAAGAACAGATTGTCCTCTCCCAACTCACCTCTTTTCTATCTGACACCTCCTTTTTCACTCCTTTCCAGTCTGGTTTCAGGAAAAACTACTCAACCACCACCTCTCTCCTACGGCTCACAGACTCCATCCTAACCAGGATGGACAATGGCCAAATTACCTCTGCCATTTCTGTCGACCTGGCCAAGGCCTTCAACACCGTCTCTCACTCCTTTCTCCTCGACTCACTCCTGGAAGCTGGCCTATCTCCCTCTGCCACAAACTGGTTCAAGGTCTACCTTATTGACAGAACCCAATCATTTAAGATATTGGACGCCACTTCCCCTCCCCTCCGGATTAGCACTGGAGTCCCCCAGGGCTCTGCATTAGCGCCCCTTATATTCTACATCCTTTTAAATAATCCTCCCTCTGTTTGCTCCCCATCCTCTGCTAAACATGTATGCCGATGATACAGTAATGTATGCATCTGGCTTCTGTACTGATGAGGTTACAACCAGCTTACAGCAAGACTTCAACAAGGTTCAGCTCTGGTTTGCTAACCATCAACTTTTCCTCAACACCAAGAAGACTGTCTCCATGACCTTTGGCACAAGGCAGAAACTCTCTAGGCTTCCCTCCCTACCCACTTTCCACACCCTTGTTGAGACTTTACTTGAGGACACATTCTCCTTCAGGTACTTAGGTGTTTGGTTGGACCAACACCTAAACTTCTCTGGACATATTGATGCCATCCAGAAAAACCGTGCCCCAAGCTTGGTGCCCTGTTCAGGAATCATAGTTGCATCCCTACTACGGCTAGGTGTGAATTTGTTCAGAAGATGATACTGCCCATTTTCGACTACTGTGACATAGTCTATGGTGCTGCCACTAAGTTCGCCCTGGCCAGACTGGACACTCTCTTCAATTCCTTCTGCCGCTTCACCCTGGATGCCGCCCTCACACCCATCACTGCAATCTTTATCATGACCTATCCTTCCCCTCTCTTACAAATAGGTGACTCTCCCATTGTGCTAAATTCACCTCCAAGCACTGGCTGGGTGAGCTCCCCTCCTATATCACCTCCTCCTTTGTAACACCCCTCCACCACCCTCCCATTCCCTTAGATCAACCATCTCCCTTATCCTGGTTGTCCCCTGCAGATCCACCCAAATCGACCAATCTAGTTACTCTTACCGCTTCCCAAAAATTTGGAATCCCCCCCCCCAAATCCGGCACTCATCCTCCGCCTACTCCATCATCTCTGCCCTCAATAATTACCTTGCACCTAGCTGCTCCTGCCATGTCCCTCCCTAATTCCCCCCTCTAAGCCCTGGACAAACCCTACACCTCTACCATCACCTTCATTTTACCCTGTGCCCCCCCAGATTTCTAGCTCTCCTCCCTTCCCTAAGTTGCTCCCCTTACTGGCCTCCTTGAACTCTCATAGTATGCTAAGGGCCTGATTGCTCTCCATGGGTCCCTCTCCTACCCCCAAGGGGCTTGTATCTCTCATCTACTCCCTTCCCCCACCATCCTAAAGGGGTCTCTCTGGGACACTGCCTTATCCCATTCTCTCTGGTCCCCCCAGTCCCCTTGCAGGGTTCCCGCATCCTGTGGGGGTCTCCAGGGACACATCTTTTCCCCCTCTCCTCACCCCTCCCTCCCCTTTCTCCCTTTTCTTTCAAGTAAGCACCTGTCTACTTATTAACTCAGCACTTATTATTGTCCACTCTTTTTACATATTATGCACAACACTGTGGAACACTGTTTGTTACACCTGCCTTACAATTGTATGTTAATGCTGATCATGTAACTTGAATGTTTAATGACTCATTCCTGTTGTACCCCTTCCCCCCCATGTCACACTGGGAGATGAGTGACTTGTCGCTCAGTGTGCCTTCCTGGTGAAACATTTCAATAAATAAAAATAAATAAAGGCAGTTATGAAGCAGTCCATGTTATTTTGTTTTTTGGATTGTTTTCACTCTTTTTTGTTTTCAAGTAAATAATTTATCTGATTGCTCCTGCCATTTTGGTCTGGTTGTGATTGCGTCCCAGTCAGGAAAACAAATGTGTAGTGCAGAGAGGAGAGGAGAAACAAGCTAATTCAGTGTGTTGGTGAGAAGTGGGGATGAAGACTGTAGAAGCAAACCTGTGTGGGATCAGATCAAGGCAGTTACGGATCAGTCCATCTTATTTTCTTTTTGAGGTCAGTATGTGGCTGTGGGTTTGTTTTGTTGTTCCTGGGGAAAGATTTTTTTTTAGAAAAAGTGTTGGAGTACTAGTTAATAATGGGTAAAACTGGGCAGTAGTAGTAGTAGTTGGGGCAGACTGGGACACATGAATACCAGCAGGGATCGCAGCTACAGTTTTGCTCTTAATGCACTGAGTGTGGTAAAAAAAATATAAAAATGTTACACTTTATGTACTGTGGAGTATGAAAGTGGGGATGGGATCAGTATGACTTAAGAGAACGAAAGGCTGTGGCACTGCTGTTGGAAGAAATGGTATCTATGCTGGCAAGGATAGAGGGGAAGTGTGCCGGCAGGTGTCTGGGAGTGTGCGGGGGGAGGAGGGGTGTAACTGTGTGTATAAATGAAATTTATACTCAGTTAGATAAAAGAATTTATCACTCTGAATTTATCTTCACCCCTATTGCATAAATGCATATATCTATATATACATATACTTTATGAGTTAATTTTTATGTTTTGTTTGGTTTTTTCGGTTAACGTCATAACCTCGATATAATGTTTGTACCTTTTTATTACTTAGTAAATATCTATAAAATATATTTTATGTATCTGCGTCCCCTTTCTTTTGTCTGAGGGCAATGTGTGCTTTATTTCTTTTCCTTTTCAGGCGGGCTCTAGATTCCAAGTGCAGGGGTGAGGGGTGGGGGCAGGAGTTCTTCAGGCAAATGAAGTCATTCTGCTTGCTGTTCTAAGAGAGGATCTTGATAAAGTGACATTTTGGGGGGGGGCTTATTCTTCCAATGCCCTCGTGGTACTACCCCTGCCTCCAGACCCCACCTTGCAGTGTGGACCACCTCCATAAGATCACTTTCTTCTCCAATCAAGAGGTGGATTAGGAGGACATCCTTTACAACTGACAGCAATGCTGGTTGCCCGACAGGTGGCAGCCGACCCCGCATCTCCCTTCCCCTAGGAACTGAGTGCCTCATTGATATACAAGCACAGCCATCTCTGGTCCTAAGATAAAAAAATCTGACTCCCAGAGAATGGAAATGGCATGCCACTGCCCGAGCTACAAGCTTCAGATTCCACTTTCATGAAGTGAGCTGCAGCACAGAACAACCTCAGCTTCTTGGACATTGCTCCGAGCTTTGGAGTACAAACACAATTTGACAACTCAGTGTTTCAGGCCTTCTCTTCAAGTATTTATTTGTTTACTGAAATGTTTCACCAGGAAGGCACACTGAGCAACAAGTTGCTCATCTCTCGATGTGACCTGGGGGAAGGGGAATAATAGGAATGAGACATTAAACATTCAAGTTATGAGTTCAACATTAACGTACAGTTGTAAGAAAGGTGCACAAACAGTGTTACAACAGTGTTGCGCATGATAGGTAGAAAGCGTGGACAATAATAAGTGCCTGGTTAATAAGTAAACAAATGCTTATGTGAAAGAAAAGGGGGAAAAGAGAGGCAGGGGTGAGGTGGGAGGAAGGGGAAAGATGCGTCTCTGGAGACCCCTTCAGGAGTTGAGGAACCCTGCAAGGGGATTGGTGGGACCACAGAGAGAAAGGGATAAGGAGGTGTCCCAGACAGACTCCTTCAGGATGGTGGGGGAAAGGAGTAGATGGGAGATACAAGCCCCTGGGTGGGTAGGAGAGGGACACATGGAGAGCATCCCAGGCCCCTTACATTCTGTGAGAGATCAAGGAAGGCAAGTAAGAGGAAGCAATTTGGGGGAAGGAGAGGAGAGGAGAGCTAGAAATTTGGGGGGTGGGTGTGCACAGAGTAAAATGAAGGTGACGGTAGAGGGGTAGGGTTTGTAAGGAGGGAGTTAGGAAGGGACATGGCAGGAGTAGCTAGGACCAAGGTAATTATTGAGGGCAGATCTGATGGGGTAGGTGGAGGATGAGTGCCAGATTTGAGGGGGGGGATTCCAAATTTTTCGGAGGCAGTGAGAGTAACCAGATAGGCTGATTTGGTGGGTCCACAGGGGACTATCAGGGTGCGAGAGCTGGTTGATCTGAGGGAACGGAAGGGTGGGGGGGTGTTATAAAGGAGGAGGTAAGGTAGGAAGGGAACTCACCCAAACAGTGCTTGAAGGTGACTTTAACCCAGTGGGAGAGTTGCCTATTTGTAAGAGAGGGGAAGAATAGGGTATGTTAAGATTGCAGTGCTGGGTGTGAGGAGGGCATCCAGGGCAAAGTGGCAGAAGTAAGAAGCATAAATGACTGCATTGTTTCAGGAGGAGGGGGGGTTATCTTTTAAGAATAACTGCAGCTGAAATCAGTCCCTTCAGTGTGTAGCACATCCAGTTTTTGCACCTCTCGCTGTGTTTCCCTGACCTAACCACAGCTGAATTCTGGCTCTGCACAGGCAGCACATCCAGTTTCTCTACCTATCGCTGTGTTCCCTTGAGCTTTGTTTATCTCAAAATGCACTTTGGCCATTAGCAACAGACATGCCCACAGTGAATGACATTTATTACATAATGCCTCACGTGGTACCACATGACTGTCTCTCTTGACTTCCTGAAGCAGAAAGCCAAGCCTTAGTTTGGATTGTCACTGTGCACCTCTCTCTCTCTCTTCCTGTTTCTCTAAAAATGAACTCATACGGTACTTTCTTTTCAAAGGATCAGTTTGCCTGTTCAATATGTCTGGAGATTTTCAGGGATCCGGCTACTATATCCTGCGGCCACAGTTTCTGCATAGCCTGTCTGCAGTCATATTGGGATCGGGGCGATCATGGGGGTTCTTACAATTGCCCCATCTGCAGAGAAGTGTTCAAGCCCAGGCCAGCTCTCCGCAGAAACAACATCCTGAAAGACGTGGTGGAGCACTTCCTATCCTTGCAGCTAGAGACTACTCAAGTGCCACATGTCCTTTCTGAAGAGGTTTTCTGTGACTTCTGCACTGACGAAAAGCTGAGGGCTGTTAAATCCTGCCTAGTGTGCATGGCATCTTACTGTGAACAGCATGTCCAGCCCCATTACGAGAGGGCAGCTCTCAGGAAGCACAGGCTGGTGCGTCCAGAGAAAGATTTAGAAGGAAAGCAATGCAGAGATCATGCCCGACCCCTGGAGCTGTTCTGCAGGACTGATCAGGCCAGCATCTGCTATGCATGTTTAGGTCAGGAACACAGAAATCATGACACAGTGACTGTGGAGCAAGAAAGAGCTACACAGCAGGTACGTTCTTGCTTCCACAGGAAATTCTGGATCCAAACAGAACAAGATACCTAACTGTACTTTCTAGTGGTAAATATAGAGAACGTTATAAAACAGTGGTTGGCATTCTGATTGGCTGACAGCATAAAGCATTCTGATTGGCTGACAGCATTCTTCAAGAGTCAAATTAATGGCTGAAAACCTGTATGTGAAGAAATAGTTAGAACTTTCAAACAATAAGGCAAGACCAGGGTTTTGCTGATGATCTGTTAATTTGGGTATAAAACTAAGAATGTAACCTCTTTGAGTGCCTTTTTGCTATTATAAAAATGAGTATTTTAAAATGAAGTTGTACCCTGTTAAGGATTTGATTAAACTCTACATATATGTTTACCTGAGATTAACATAGGCCTAATAAAATGTTTACAGCCAATCAGGAAACGTTATTTCCACAATCCTTGGTTTAATAACTTTAAAATATTCATTTAAGGAATAAAAAACACTCAATTTAATAATAGCAATAAGGCATTTCAGGGGTTGAGCTCCTTTACTGAATCTAACCCTGGGGCATAACACTCAGCTTTGCCTCATGCCTCATGATTCCCTTAGGGTTAGATTAATAGATGGTAACCCAACCGCTGGTCGTACCTTAATGCTTAAATGTATGGGCAGCAGTGTTTAGCAAGTTTGTTTTTACACACCCAAGGCTGGTTTGTTTGCTTGCTGGTTTGTTGACAGTCATAAAAGGCTCTTGAGTCACAGGCCCATTTTCTTTATTTTGTTCTTTATTTTATTTTATTTAGCTTTTGTTTACTGGGTAAGTACACTAGACAAGTATTATGCCTATTTTCAGGAACGACCCGGGAGAATACAACATGAGGAACAACAGTCAAAGAGACATGGCAAAGAGAGTACAGTTTTTTGTCACAGTAAAGAAACATGTGGGAAATACATCATTTGACGCTAGGGAAAACATATAGTAGTAAGCACATTTCAGATTATACACTCTAGACTAGCTAGTTCAACCGACAGATATATACAGGTCATCATACATAGGAGTGGAGCATAGCTCAAGGACTGGATTGGTCATAATATAACTTATAACATTGTCGTATACACCCCGTAGGCTAGTTGGATCGCGGACAGGTATATACAGCTCATCATAATTTTCTAAATATGCACATGTTAGACAGAAACAGAAACACTTGGTAGTACAAGTTCCTACCAAGTGATCAAGGTGCAATATGTCATGGTTAGCCTATGACCGTGGAGCAATAATGGGTGTAAAAATGCCCAAGGTTTTTTAGGCAGGAGTAGTCAGAAGTCATTGATACAGTGGGAAAAATATCTCCAGGAATTCAATGGAGACACCCTGGGGAGGTTCAGACAAAACAATTTGACACTTTACTCTAGGGAGGTTTGGGGCAGTCACACTCTGATGCTAGTTTTAGGAAACCCCACAGGGAATTTCAAAAACTCAGATAGGAGGGGGCAGCTCGGATATCCACAGGCAGCGAATTCCAGAGTCTGGGCACACTTATGGCAAAGTCCCGATCCCCCATGAGGGTCCAGATAGGAGGGACTTTGAGCATCCCTGATGTGAGAGACCTTCTTGATCTGTTTCTCTTTGGCCAGTGCAGGCTACCCCTCTTACCAACCCCCTAGCCTCGTCACCCAGTGTTTTAAGGACTTACCTCAATCCCAGAGCTTACCCAACAGCTTACCCAACTCCCCAGCCAGGGTTGGTGGCTTACAGCTGATGAATGGATCTGGTTTTCCAGGAGAGAGCCCTGTAGCCTGATGCGGAGCCTGCAAGGGGGTTGGTATTATCCTGCACTGTACCTGACCATTTTCCTCTACTTTTCTCCCCTGGAGGAATGGACCTGCAGTGCTGTCCAGGCATACCGACAGCATCTGTGTGCAACACGTTGCCAGGTGCTGTTCCTCCATTTCTCAAATTACAGTCCCTTGCTGCCTGTGCCCTAGCCACTGTTAGAGGCCAAACATGTGCCAGGACCCACATCCTCCCCTCCCTAGAGCAGGAGAGCAGTCCACTGGATGCTTCATACTCTCCCCGGTCAACCCCCAGTGACCTGCGTCTGCTCCTGAACCCGGGTAGCTAATGTGGTGGTAGGTGAGGCACAGTGCCTCTGCCCTCCACGCCACCAGGCCAGCCACACAGACCCCATTTTCAACAGCATCCCTGGGCAATTACTTGCCACAGGCAACATACATCGGATCATATAAATCACACACATTGAAATACAGAAACATAGAATGTGTCGGCAGATAGGGTCCATGAGGACCACCTACTCTGCCCATGTATACTAACTCCCCCCCATTAGGCTGTTATTTATTTATTTATTAGTAACTCAGATTTGCAACCTTTGAGTGAGAGACTCGTTTACAAAGGCACCTCGTCAAGGTAACGACAAAACAATAAGAGATACATTTCATTATGTACAGTCAGTTTTATAGGTATATAAAACCCTGCAGTGCAGCATCAAGGAGGGTAGTGGAATATTTTAGATATGAGCAGATTGAGGGAAAGAAAGGGAAGGGGTAAGCAGTCCAGAGGACTTTGTTGAGGTTGGAGTGAGCAACGTGGCATTGGTCTTCGGAGGCCCACAAAGGGCACATGGATTTAGTTACTTGCATTTACAGAAGCTTGCGTTGAACAGGTGGGCACGGAGGGCAATTTTAAAGGGAGCAATTTTGAGCATGTTGATGTCGACAGGGAGGGAGTTGAACCATGCGGGAGCCCTATAGCTGAAAGATTGCTGGGCTTGGGAGGTCCTGGTCCTGGGCACCAGTAGTGTGTTTTGTTTGAGTTGCGAGTGGCCACAGTTGGGGTGGTGAGTTGAAGGGATGCAGCTACCCCTGAGGTGAGAGACCGAGAAGAGATTTCATGGACAGTAGGCAGGTATGGTAGTGGAGTCTTTCTTCGAGGTTGAGGAGGTTTGCTGTGGCATATAGTAGGCAGATATGGGTGAGTCTGAGTGCCCCGGTCAGTGGACTGCAGGTCTTGTTTATAGAGATTTGGATTTTACTGATAGCTGTGTTATCAGCAGAACCATAACTAGGTAGTCTATAATCCACAAGGGACAGGACAGAGGAAGTGACGGCCAGCCAGAGCGCATGGGGGGCAGTCCTTGTGCTGGTAGAGAAGGCCTAACCGAGAGTTGGTGGCTGCTGAGAGGGCATTAATGCGGTGTTGGAAAGTGAGGGCGGAGTCAAAGGTAATCCCTAGGTATCTGTATGCAGACACTTGTTCTAAAGAGTGTTGTGTGCTGGGGAGGATTAGGAGAGAGGCATTTCTGGACTTGTTTTGGTGGTGAGTGAATAGCATACACTTTTTTTTTTTTTTTTAGGTTGATAACAAGTCTGTGATCCTTGAATCATTTTTCAGTTTGGTTAAAGGTGAGCTGGAGAGAGTCTTGGAGTGAGGCAGGTTTATGGTGAGAGGCAAAGAGAATGGCATCATCTGCATAAAGAAGAATTCTGCTGGAGCAGGCACTGGGCAGGGTGTTGAGGTAGAGACTGAACAAGAGAGGCCCCAGGATAGAGCCCTGGGGCACCCTGGAGTGAACAGGTAGAGTGCTGGATAAGGTCCTATTGATTTTTATGCACTGGGAGCGAGACGATAGGTAGCTGGAGCACCAAGCAAGGGGATCAGTGAAGAAACTGATTTGGTAGAGGGAGTCAAGCAAGAGGGGATGACAAACAGTGTTGAAGGCCTTAGAGAGGTCAATGAACACTGCACCGGCAAGTTTGCCAGAGTCTAGGGAGGAGTGCAGATAGTTGGAGAATTCAAGGAGGGGACGGATAGAGGGGGGACGGCTCAGGGGCAATGTGAGGAAGTATTTTTTCAGAAAGGATGGTGGACGCATGGAACAGCCTTCCTGAGGAGGTTGTGGGGTCTAAAACTGTGGGAGAATTCAAGAATACATGGGACAGACATAAGGCAATTTTTGTTGGGGGTAGGAAGAAATACACGGTTGGTTAAATAGGATCTGTAGCTTATCCTCTAGGTAGGGAAATGGGCAGAGTAGGTGGGTCAAGCGGTCCTTATCTGCCGTCAAAGTCTATGTTTCTATGAGGGCTGTGGTGGTGCTATGTCCTGCATGGAACCTGTGCTGCTCAGGGCATAGTATGTTTTATTTGGTCAGGTGTTTGGTGGGCTGAGTGGCCACCACTTTTTCAATAACTTTGGAAAGAGGGGGGAGTATGGAGATTGGCCTGTAGTTTTTTTGGGAGGACCTATCACCACTTTTGTGTATGGGTGTGATGATGGCAGTTTTCCAGACACTGGGGAATTGGCTGAGACAAAGGGATTGGTTCAGTAGATCAGTCAGTGGAACAAGGACACCATCAAGTACTAGGCGCAGGATCCTGGTATCCAGAGTGTTGTTGCTAGGGCTATTACTGCCCAGGGTTTTTTTCAGGTACAGTTTGGCTTCTTGGGTGGAAATCATGCGTAGGAGAAAGTGAGGGTGTTGGGGCGGGGTTGAGATTCCGCACGGGTCGAGAAGAAACTACTGGGAGGATTCAACGGCATGGGGTCATTATCTCGCAAGACATAATGCCGCATGGCACTATCGCGCTGCGCAATTACTGCCATGAGGCATCATGTCTTTGTTCTGCAGGGAGCTCCAACCCCCACACCCTCCATCATGGGGGGCTGCACCCCTAGACCCCACCACTAAAGATTCTCAACTGCAGGGGGGGTTCAACTTGGGGAGCACACAGGTCCGGGTTCCGCCATAATGCTGTATGCTACAGTATTAAGCGTGCTACATTATGACCCGGTACGGGACTGAACTTAGATCATTGAATGTGGTATTAAGGCAGTTGGCTATGTCGAGGGGGTCAGTGGTGGTTGAGTCATCAGTAGACAGCTGGGATGGGGGGACGTGTTTTCCCATTTAACTCTTTTATATGATCCCAGAAAGTCCGGGCTGAGCCCCAGGAGGAGGTAAAGGTGGCCTGGTAGTGCTCAGCTTTGGCCTTACGGATGGCCCATGTGCACTGATTGTGCACAGCATTGTAGGCTTGCCTATCTGACACTTTGCCTGACTCCACAGTAATATGCCAGAGGTTATCCCTCTCCCGGAGTTTTTGGAGCAGGGATGGGGCGACACAAGGCATATTTTGTTTTTTTGAGCAATGTCTGGTGAGTGGTGCATAGAGATCACAGGCCTTGTTGAAAGCCTGTGTGAAGAGGTTGAGTGCTGCATCAATGCTTGGGGCATAGCTGATGGGGGAACCAGTCAACCTGGGCAAGGTAGTGCTTGAGTTTTGCAAGGCCACCTGGGTGGAGGCGCCTGTGAAGCATGGTTCGAGTAACTGGTTTAAGGGTGGTGGAGGACCAGAGAAAGGGTATTGGGGAGTGGTCACTTAAGGAGCCAGAGAGGATTTTAATATCCTGGACTTTAGGGTGCTGGTTCTTCTGGTGGGGTTGAGTCTAGTGGGTTTGGAGACTAATTGGGTAATGTCAAAGGTGGCAAAGGAATTCCTAGCTTGTGAGGCTGAGGGTGCAAGTCAGTTGACATTAAGGTCCCCTAGTAAGACCTATTCAGCTTTTTGGGGGAGAGTTGAGAGGTACTCTGTGAGTGACAGGATAGCTGGGTTTTGGTTCCTAGGAGGCACGTAGGAGCTTGTGATGTACAGTGGACCCCTGGTAGGATCAGGGATGATTTTGAGGGTGAAGGCTTGTGCTCTGTTGTCGAGTTTGGGAGCGAGGAGAGCATGGCCAATAATGGGGTCACATAAGTAGATGGCACATCCGCCCCCTCATTTGCCTAGTCGGTCTTCTCAATAGAGGGTGTACCCTGGGAGTAGCACGAAGGAATAGGGTAGAGTTGGAGAGCCAGGTCTCCACAGGTGCAATAACCTCAGGTTGGTGTTGGATGACCCAACATTGGAGCGTAGCAGATTTTTTTAGTAAGCTGCAGATATTCATGGAGGCACTGCGGAGCCCAGAAGTTAGAGTCTTGGGCAGGCTAGTGGGAGTAGGGCCTGGACTGGGGTGGACATTTCCAGAAAGAAGTAGTAAAAGAGTGATAATTCTAATTAGCGGGCAGTGGTAACAGGCATTCTTTACTGTTCTACGGGCTGAGGGTTAGATACAGAGGTGCAGGGAATGGGTAGGGCACGAAAAGTGGGGGTAGCAGCAAGGAGGTGGGTCTGGGGGGGGGTCCCGGGCCAGTAGAGGAGCCTGGTGGGTAGTGAGGGGGTGGATGCCGGGGCCCTGGGATTGAGTCCAGTGTGGGTGGTAGTTGAGAGTCCAAGGTATGGTTGGGGTGTCCTGTGCCATGAGTGCATGGAGTGTGGTCTTGTTGGAGAGAGGCCAGTAACTTAAGTTTAGTTTACCACACTGTCTCTCCCATGCCAGCTTGAATTCTCTGACCGTCTTTGATCCCACCACCTCCCAGGGGAGGTCATTCCAAGTCTCAACCACCCTTTCTGTAAAGAACTTCCTCGTGTTGCTCCTGAACCTACCTCCCTTCATGCACATGTTGTGACCTCTGTGCCTGTTACAACTGTTTACTTACAGGGGAGTGTGTGCCTGTATCTAGTTGATCCCCTTCAGGTAATTGAAAGCCTCTATCATGTCCCTCCTATCACTTCTTCTTTTCCAGAGAATACGCGTTGAGCTGATTTTGCCTTGTCACATATGACTCGTGATGCAGACCAAGTACCATTTTTGTTGCCCTTCTCTGTATAGTCTCTAGTCTATCTATGTCCTTTTTAAGGTGGGGCCTCCAGAACTGGACACTGTACTTAAGGTGAGGCCTCACCAATGACCTGTATAGTGGCATAATCACCTCCCTTTTTCTACTGGTTATACCTCTCCCTATGCAACTCAGGATGTCACTGGCCTTTTGTGCAACCTTGTCACATTGCTTGTCTACCTTCAAGTCATTTGTCATAATAACCCCAAGATCACGCTCGAGTTTTATTTGCCATCCAGCAGTTCTTTCATTTAGAAAGTACTTCCTCCCTGGGTTGCAGCTCCCTAGGTGCATAACCTTACATTTTTTGACATTGAACTTCATCTGCCAGTTTCCTGACCATTCTTCCAATTTTCTACAATCTGATTTCATCCTTTGAGTCCCTTCAGCTGTGTCCATTCTATTGCAGAGCTTTGTGTCATCACACATTCCCATTTAGGACATCCACTATGTCACTGATGAATACATTAAAAAGTATTGGTCCTAGCACTGAACCCTGTTGAACACCACTTGTAACTCTACCCTCCTCTGACAGTGTGCCATTTACCAGTACCCTCTGAGACCTTCTGTCGAGCCAGTTTTGGATACAATTGACAGTTTTTGGCCCAATGCCTGTGTGTTCCAGCTTGTTAATTAGCCTCCCATGTTGAAGACCTTGCTGAAGTCCAGGTACACTAAGTCCACCACACCCCCATTGTCCACTGTTTTTGTGATCCAGTCAAAGAATTCTATTAGGTTAGTCTGGTAGGACCTTCCTGACGTGAAGCCATGCTGCTTAGGACCCAGCTGCCCACTCTCTTCCAAAAATGCCACTATCCTCTCCTTTAGTAAGGATTGCATAAGCTTTCCTACTACCAAGGTGATGCTGACTGGGAGATAGTTTCCAGCTTCTATCTTACTGCCACTCTTGTGTAGGGGCACTACTGTAGCCATTTTCCAGTCTTGAGGGACCTCCCCACACTCCAGTGA
The DNA here is from genome assembly GCA_016271365.2 of Neoceratodus forsteri. Classification (NCBI taxonomy): domain Eukaryota; kingdom Metazoa; phylum Chordata; order Ceratodontiformes; family Ceratodontidae; genus Neoceratodus; species Neoceratodus forsteri. The sequence continues at coordinate 116,699,959 of JADMNL010000024.1, read as the reverse complement.
TTTACTGAAGAGTTTCACCACTGGGTCTGCCAGTTCTTCTCCATGCTCCCGCAGTATCTTTGGGTGTATTTCATCTGGCCTCATTTGCCTTGTCAACCTTCAATTTCTTGAGCCCACACAGGACTCTTTCCTCCATGAAAGGACTTGTGTCTGCTCCCCCAAGGTGATGTTCTTTTCTGCATCAAGATGGTTCTTTGCCTGCTTCCTCCTGTGTGAAAACTGAGTAGAAGTATTTGTTCAGTACCTCTGCTTTCTCCTTGTCATTTTCCACTTTCAGGCCCTTATTTTTTGCTAAATCTAATTATTCCCCCTTTGCTCTTTCTTTCCTTCTTCATATGCCGGTAGAAAGGTTTGTCACCATGTTGGACCCCCTTTGCTATCTTCTTCTCTGTTTGAGCCTTTGCAGTCCAAATTGCCTTCCCGACTTCTTTAAGTAATTCCCTATATACCTCATAACTGTCCTTTTTCGTTTCCTTGTTTCTTCTGAATGCTCTCTTCTTCTCCTTTATTACAGATGCTATATCCCTTGCAAACCAGAGTGGATTCCTTCTTCTTTTGGTTTTGCTTACCAGTTTGGCACACTGTGATGTGACTAATGTTACTGCTTTCTTCCATCTCCTCCAGTGTTTTTCTACTCCCTCTTCAGCCCTGCAACCCAGATTCTGTGTTAGACAGTGTTTCGTTTTAAGGAAGTCTGCCTTTCTGAAGTCGAGGACCTTCTGTTTAAAATGACTGATGGCCTCAGTCCTGTTGACTGTGAACCATACAGTCCTATGGTCACTTGATCCCAGATGGGCTCCCAAATGTATGTTGGAGACCCTATTATTGTTTGATAGCACAGGTCTAGAACCACTTCCTCCATAGTGGGGGTTTCCACCAGTTGGCTTAGGCCTGCTCCCTGCAGTGCCACTAGGAATTACCTACTTCTTTCTGATGCAGCCATGTAGGAGTTCCAATTTACATCTGGTAAACTGAAGTCTCCGACCAGTAGTAACGCACCCTTGTCACCCTCCTTAAAATGGTTACTAGAATTTCCTTCTCTTTTTCTACTTCTTGTGACAGGGGTCTATATATCACTCCTACCCATATGGGGGCCATGTTTCTGGTTCCTAGAGCAATCCACAGAGCTTCAGCCTCACCATGAGTTTCCAGGCTTTCTGCAGCCTTGATCTTTTCCTTCACATAGATAGCTACACCTCCCCCTTTTTTCCCAACCCTTCTGAACAAGTTGTATCCTGGGATGGCTACATCCCAGCCATCATTCTCACTGAACCATGTTTCTGTCACCGCTACCCAGTCCAGGTCTGCTTCTGCCATCATGGCCGTAAGTTCTGGTATCTTATTTGCCAGACTGTGGGCATTGATGCACATTGCCTTCCATCCCTGGTTTCCTACCTTGTTAATAAGTTTACCCTTCTCTTTTTGTGTATCATTTTTACCAATGTTATACTCCTCTAGAGATCTGAGTTTCTTTCCATTTATGGTACACACCATACTTTGTCTTGCCTGTGGTTTGCTAGCCAAGAGGAAAGCAGCGACTGTTTCCCTGTGCAACATAACAGGTGCCAGACCCCTCTCTCCTTCTGCTAGTTTAAACGACCTGCAAAAGTGTTGAACTTCTGGCCCAATGCTCTGACCCCCCTCCTTTGTCAGGTGGAGGCCATTGACTCCAAAGAACTCCATCTCCCAGAAGTCCTGCCAATCTCCTACTAATCAGTGTCCTTTCTCATGGCACCAGTCTCTAAGCGAGGCATTTAGTTCACCTATTTCTCATTCCCTGATTTTCTGCCTGCCTCCACCTCTCTCCCATACAGGCAGAACCTCAGAGAAGGAGACGCTGGACGAAATGGATGCCAACCATTCACCCAGTCTGGTTAGGTGTTCCTTGGTCTCCTCTACTGACCAACTGGTGAGGTTGTTTGTTCCTAGGTGGATCAGCACGTTCATATTGTCTCATGCACTCCATATGATTTTAGCAGTGCAGTCAGTGTCTCTCCATGCAGATGTTCCTGGGAGACATCTGACCACTACCTTTGGCTGTAGGTGGGAATCAGCTCCCCAAATCATGGAATCCCCTATGATCATAGGGTTCTTTTTTGTTTTTGTCTTTGTTGATCCATTTTGATTTTTGGGTGTCATGATTTGCTGTGGTCGCTGTTGACCTGTTACATCCTCTGCCATGGCGTTTGGCTCGGATGTCAGAGGTAGGAACCTGTTTGTTGTTAGTATTGTATTATTTAAGACTTTGAGTTGGTGTGGGTTGTTTTTTGAAGAACTCGTTTTGCCTTTTCCAACCACCTGCCAACCCCCAGGTTCAGTTACTCTCTGGGGTCGAGGTGCACCAATTTTGTGTTGGAGGTATGGTGGGTGGTTGTTATAGTAATTCCTTCCCTGTAACTGGGAATGAAGGCAGGCAATTTCTACCCAAGCTGCTTGGAGCTGAGCACTTAGGTCCCCAAGTGTCCAGCATGTAGGACAGTGATCCAAGCCTTGGATAACAGCCCTGTTGAAGACAGTCCCACAGTGCCAGGAGTTGACAATGTCCATTCTGGCTGTTTCTGTGGTGTAAACACTAGAAGAAAATAGAGAAGGAAAGACTAAAGAAATTTTTTTTTTTTTTATTGTTCAGTGTCTGTTGATCGGTCTAATCCCCTATGTATGAGAAAGTATCCCCCTTGTGAAGCCTATACAACTAGAGAAGCTGGGGTGGGTGGGGATTGGTAGAGAGGGCGGGAACATCCCTCTGGACCCCAGAACAGCAACAGAAAAACAATCAGCTACCCAGTCCCTTGGACGAACATACGTACATACGAAAATGCCAGCAAAAGCAGGCCTTTCAGTCTATCGAGTCTGCTCGATTGTGCAGCTAGCCCCTCACCTTGCAGGTGTCTCACCCTCCCTACCCCTCTTTATCACAACCCCTCCACCCATTCCCAACCCCTCTTAAAGCTGCCCATTGTTCTACAGGATACCACCTACTAGGACAAAGCATTCCACCTGTCCACCACCTGTTCAATGAAAAAATGTCTCCTGATTTCCCTCTTGAATCTTCCCCCTCCAATCTCAGCTAATGCCCTCTCATATCCCTCCCTCTTCTAAGCTGGAAAATCCCTTCTGTATTAGACTTATTTATCCTCTTAAGGTATTTAAAGGTTTCAATCATATCCCCCATCCCTCCTGTCCTCCAAGGAGTACATGTTCAGCTCGCCCAATCTATCCCCATATCCCCATAGGACTTTCTCTCCAATCCCTGGATCATCTTGGTCACCCTACACTGCACCCCCTCCAACAATTTGATGTCTTTCTTCAGGAATGGGCTCCAGTACTGCACACAGTACTCCAGGTGTTGCCTGACCAGAGATCTGTATAACGGAGGAATCACCTCCCTATTTCTGAAGGAGATTCCCCTTGCTATACACCCCATTGGACCAATCAGTACTGGTGGGACCTAAAATGGAGTCGGACTACAGGAGCTGTCTGGAGTTAAAATCTATAGGAATTGTAGTTTGGGTCTTTTTGCACCTTTTTGCACCTGAAGGGAGAGCCTTTATTGTCACTGACAGGAGGATCAGCCAACCGAACCTTCTGAATCCTGGGGAATTTCCCAGGCTGCTGCAGCTAGTTTCAGTTTTGAGCTGAGAAGGGAAGAAGTAACAGCACAAGTGATTTCTGAGAAGCAGTTCCGTGTAGTTTTGCATGAGGGAACTGTGAAAGGGCTGAGTTTTGGCCTGCCTGTCTGTCTACTGTCCCTGAGAGGGAAAATGGAGTTTATTCAGACTGAATCCGAGTTGTGAGGACTACTTAAGCCACTGGACTGTGACCAGGCTTTAACCTGAAGAAGACCGAAGATTTTTTGAACACGACCCGCCTGTCAGGATTTCTAGCTGCTTTTGAATCCCCGGTTTGTGTAGAGACTTTGCTATCATGACCGGAGGGCGGTTTGCCTGGTACAGTAGAATTTTCTTACATGTAAATGTGCTGTGTACACCCCAGCATCCTTTTGGCTTTTGCTGCCACCTTCCTGCACTGAGCTGAGTTGTTCATGCTGCCTGTTATAAGCACCCCATATCCTTTTCTTCCACAATGCTTTCCAGCCGCACCCCTCCCAGCTGATAGCTCCTCCCCTGGTTCCTAGCTCCAAAATGCAGTACTTTGCACCATGTTTCCGATCACTCCTGTAGTTTGGTCAGGTCCTCCTGCAGCCCCTTCCACCCTTCACTGTCATCTACCACAGCTCCCATCTTCATATCATCAGCGAACAGACTGATCCTACTCCAGATCCCGTGTGAGGTATCAGCTTTGTGTAACCCCTCTAAAAATGGCGGTTCCTGAAAAGTCTTCCTTCAGCTTGCCTAGATACTCACTGCCAGGCTGGTGTCCTGCGTTTTAGCAGTTTAAATGTGATTGCCAAAGAGTGCATGTATAGCCTCTGTGTACTGTCTCTTTAAGAGCTGCCTCGATTGCAGTCATAAGTAATCTGGGAGGGAGCTCTGTTAAAAGATGTTACTATTTGCTGAAAATCACTTACAGTGATAATGATAATGTAGTTTGTCTAACCTGCCTTCTTTGCAGGAAGGACTGTTTTGTTTATCTCCACTATCTTGATCCTGGACCGTGAATTGGACCAATCAGTACTGGTGGGACCTAAAATGGAGCCGGACTACAGGAGCTGTCTGGAGTCAAAATCTATAGGAATTGTAGTTTTGGGCTATTTGCACCTTTTTGCACCTGAAGGGGGAACCTTTGTTGTGACTGACAGGAGGATCAGCCAAACAAATCTTTTGGATCTTGGGGAATTTCCCAGGCTGCTGCAGTTAGTTTCAGTTTTGAGCTGAGAAGTGAAGAAGTAACAGCTTAAGTGATTTTTGAGCAGCAGTTCTGTGTAGTTTTGTATGGGAGAACTGTGAGAGGGCTGAGTTTTGGCCTGCCTGTCTGCCTGCTGTCCCTGAGAGGGAAAATAGAGTTTATTCAAACTGAATCCGAGTAGTGAGGACTATTTAAACTACTAGACTGTGACCAGGCTTTAACCTGAAGAAGACTGAAGATCTGCTGAATGCGATTGGCCTGTCAGGATTTCTAGCTGCTTTTGAATCCCCGGTTTGTGCAGAGATTTTGCGATCGTGACCGGAGAGCGGTTTGCCTGGTACAGTAGAATTTCCTTACATGTAAATGTGCTGTGTATTGAAAATGGGTCATGATTTGGTTCCCCACTGTGTGAACTGTGTTCTGCTTGCTGGTACCATAGAACCCTTTACATGTAGATGTGCTGTATATTGAAAGTGGGTCGTGATTTGGTTCTCCACTGTGTGAACTGTGTTCTGTTTGCTGGAAGATTTATCCAGCCTAATCGGACTGTATCCACGTTCATCTCCATTCGGCCTGGGCCATGCCATGCTGGCCCTGCCAGACTACCCCACTGCACAGTGTAACCCACCAATGAGAGACCTGCCTTGGGATCAGCCCCCTGCTCCACGCTTGAACAGGAATGACGCCTCGGCGAATCGTGTGGGCCCTGCTTCTCCTGGCACTCCAGATGAACCACCTGTTGTCTCGATTTTTGTCCAGCCTGTGTCCGGTCTTGGGTATCGTGAGTAATCATCAGGGTAGCTCCCTGCAACAACAGCCTAATCTAAAAGTGTGTCATCTGATTGTCTTGTTGTTTTCTTTTCAAGACCTGAGCCCTCTGGCTCTGGATTACAAATAGTGTGAGTTGTGCATGTTGTTTTTCTTCCATTACAGGGCCCCAACCAGCTGCAACATTCCTGGCTAGCCCACCATTCTCCATCTGGGTACCCAGAGTGTGCGACTGTTTATGGACCCTGAAGTGCATGCATAACTCTTTGATTGATAGAGCCTTTAATCAAGTTAACCTGATTATGTCCTTCCCTTGTTCAAGCCCCTTAAATAAACCAGATCTAACTCTTTTTTGCATTTACCCTGACTGTGGTTCCAGTTTTTGCAAGAGTACTGTACTGCTGTTATTTGCGGTGTATAACCTTGTTTTACAGGGGGTCCCCAGGGCCGAGCCAGAGGAAAGCCCTGGTGGTAAACGCAAACAGTGTGGGTACTTGTGTGGTGTATCAGGGGTATTGTGAAAGTGATTATTGTGTATTGTTTCGGCCACTAGTAAGGAAAAAGGGGGCTTACAGTGTCCCGGAGGGCTGTGCCCAGGTTTGCTTGACCACTACCAACCCTGACCTCCGGGTGGAGGTACCCGTTTCAGAACTCAGGCCCCTTAACCTGCTACTAGTCAAGTCGGCAAGGGTAGCAGCCCTTGGGATAGCGCCACCTAGGGGTTACACAAAGACATCTTGTTACCTGGGTTCTGGAATCGGTGTGACTGGGAGTCACTGAAGGGGGGAGCAGGCTCCATACTTAAGCAGATCTTCTCACCTGTGGGGCAATGGTGGTCAGGAAAAGGCAGGCATGCACAGTCATTTGAGTAAGTTCATTGTCCACTCCAGAATAAAAATGCAACAAACAATTTAATTAAACTTGGAAAATGGTAACAACCACTCCGTGGAGCAGGGGGTATCAAACAGTGGGTTGCTTTCACAGCCATCACTGGAAAATCTACTGCAACTTTCTCTTGTGCTAACAGACTATTTATTTCATGCAGATCTCCCTTCTGTCATACAGACTAGAATTCCTGGCAGCGGTGCTAACGCTGTACAGGCTTCTAAACATGTGGTAGCTTAAACATTGCAACACTTCACTGACTCATATCTCTCTCTCTCTCTCTCTCTCTCTCTCCTCCCTCTCTCTAGCTCAGTCACTGGCCTTTTCCTTTACTCTCTCTTCAGGCATTTCCATTCCTACACGGATACTTTGGCTTATGACAGCATGAGACGTTTCTACTGTCCCAATCCTTTACACTCTCTTTACTTCATTTCCACCAGCCTGTTATTATACCTTCTCGAGATTTTTCACTTTCTCCAACCCTGGGGCTATTTCTTACTGGAGCATACTTCTCGTTCCCTTTAGATCTTATTTCATACTTTAAGTGGATGTTTTTAGCAAGAACCGAACCATCAAAACCCTTTCAAAGATCCAATTGCTGATGCCTCGGCTGGTAATTGAGCCTGTCTTGGGGTTTTGGGTGCCCAAAACCTCGATTCCCAGTCTAGCCAGCACACTCCACTCATGTGATTCCAACCTCTGCACTGACTCATCAGGGTGACCTCTGCTAGTGACACACAGATTACCCAACAGACTGCCACCTCGCAGGAGTCCCAAACATTATTCCCCCAAATGGACTTCCCCCCCCTCCACAAGCAGCTCACACCATGGGTCCCAACTTTGCGGTGGCCTCCAACCCGGGGAATATGAGTAACTCTGCCACCGTTACACCCTCAACAGCTGGACTGCCACTTCCAGCTGTGCCCCAGGCCCCATTTGCCATAACGGGCCCGCCCACAGTGAACAATAAAGCCCAAAAGCTGAACTACCCATGGGCAATAATTTCTTTTGGGCTTAAAGGCTCTATCAGTGCTTACCCACCAAGGTGCCGAAGTTCACATGGCGGCCTCCATTTTCATTTTCTCTCCCCAGTCTTCAGCTCCCAATTGCACCAACAGCCCCTTCTGCTTTGCCCCAGCTCTCTGCTCCATTGCTACCTCTCTACAACTCCTGGACCGTTGTTTCCAGTTAGCCGGTCTTCAAGGGTGGTGGGCCGGGGCGGAAAAGGCAGGCATGCACAGTCATTTTGAGTAAGTTCATTGTCCAGTCCAGGATAAAAATGCAACAAACAATTTAATTAAACCTGGAAAATGGTAACAACCATTCCATGGAGCAGGGCGTATCACAACGGTGGGTTGCTTTCACAGACATCACTGGAAAATCTACTGCAACTGCCTCTTGTGCTAATATGCTATTTATTTCATGCAGATCTCCCTTCAGTCGTACAGACTAGAATTCCTGGCAGCATTTCTAGGGCCGTACAGGCCTTTAAAAATAAGGTAGGTTAAACATTGCGACACTTCACTGACTCATATCTCATTCCTTTCTCTATTCCTCTTCCTCGCTCTTTCTCTCTTCTCTCTCTCTCTCTCTCTCTCTCTGCAGCAATAATTGGCCTTTTCCTGTACTCTCGCTTCAGGCATTTCCATTCCTACACGGATACTTTGGCTTATGACAGCACGAGAAGTTTCTACTGTCCCGAAACGTTACACTCTCTTTACTTCATTTCCACCAGTCTGATATTATACCTTCTCGAGATTTTATACTTTCTCCAATCCTGGGGCTATTTCTTACTGAAGCATACTTTTCACTCCCTTTAGATCTTATTTCATACTTTAAATGGATGTTCTTTAGCAAGAACCAAACCATCAGAACCCTTTCAAATATCCAACTACTGATGACTTGGCTGGTAACTGGGCCTATTTTGGGGTTTTGGGTGCCCCAAACCTCGATTCCCAGTCCTAGCCAGTACGTTCCGCTCATGCAACAATTCCAGCCTCTGAATTGACTCATCAGGGTGACTTCTGCCAGTGCCACACAGATCACCCAATGAACTGCCACACCACTGGGGTCCCAAACATTATTCCCCCAAATGGACTCTTCCCCACCTCCACAAGCGGTTCACACTGTGGGTCCCAACTCTGCGGCAGCCTCCAACCCGAGGAATAGGGGTAACTCTACCACCGTTACACCCTCAATGGCCGGGCTGCCACTTGCAGCCACGCCCAATGTTCCATTTGCCATGATGAGCCCACGCACAGTAAACAATATAGCCCAACAGCTGAACTACCTATGGGCAATATTTTCTTTTGGGCTTAAAGGCTCTATCGGTGCATACCCACCACGGTGCTAAAGTTCACATGGCAGCCTCCATTTTCATTTTCTCTCCCCAGGCTCCGGCTTCCAATTGCACTGACTGGCCCTTCTACTTTGCTCTAGCTCTCTGCTCCATTGCTACCCTCTACAACTCCTGGACCGTCACTTTCCATTTTGCAGGTCTTCAAGGGTGGTGGGCTAGGACAGCAAGCGGACCACCCCGGCCCTACCAGGGCCCTCTGTCCAAACTTGCAGGCTGACCCCCCCAGCTCCTCTCCCCAGGTCTCTCTCTCTGATCCTCCCTCCGACCCCCCCCTTAGGCATCAAAATCCCAGCTATTTATACTCTTATAGCAGGGGCCCCACCTACTGTCTTCAGGCAGCACATCCCAGACTGAGCAGAACCACCAGCTGCCTCTCTGCCTAACTACCCCCTAGCAACTGAAAATTAACTAGTAAATGCCCAAAGGGTGCTTACATACAAAGTCACTGCTTATAATACTATAGTGGAATCGGTCTCCCCATGCACAGTTACAGTAAGAGCCAGGAATTTTTTCAGTTTTTGGGTACCTCAAGTATGGAATTCCTTCCCTGAGATTTTTTAAACTGCAGGGGAGAAAACTGCTGACTCCAAGAGAAATAAGATCATGTTTCTATCATCACTACCCCAAATGTGTGACAAATGTACGGAAGGTTTAATATGATCCTTCTATCCCATATTAGTGTAGAAAACTTTCCCAAACTGTTTTTATGTGGATTTGTATATGTTTAACTGTTGTATCAATTATATTGTACATGTGTAACCTAGGTGCCATGTAGCAACGGGCTACTACCGGTGCCTGGCGAGCTCAGACCATGTTGAGAGGCCTGGGCTCCGTTTCTTATGGAAAAGGGGGTTCTTTCCCAAAGATAAAACATAAATAGTGTGGTGCCTCCACCCAGAGAAAAATATAGTGGGCCAGATGTCTGCGTGATACAATCCCCTGGGACGCTGTACCTACCCATCTCCCCTCAAAGTCGCCCCACACATGGATTACAATAAACCAAAACAATAACTTACAATGCATGCGGTTAAAGACTTTAGCTCATAATATGTTCACTAATAATATGCTCACTAATGATATGCCCCATGAGACAGTTGTAAAAAGGTTAACCAAGAATTTATTCACAAGGGGGTAGGGCTAGGAAGAGGGGAAATGGATGTAGAGGTTCCTAATTTCAGCAGTGCTACTGTCCCCTAGCCCATTCGATTCCTCACCTGACTGGAATCAAGCTACTGACGTTTGGCATAAAAACTCCATAAATTCGCAAAGTTATATCCCTCGTAATGTTGGAAATCTTCATGGTGCCGAAAAAAAGACTGACTTCCCAGTTTAACAAACACGCCCCCACATTGGCCCATGAAGCACTGTTTTGTGATGTCACAAAACAAAGGCTGTGGGAGTGCACCCCATTCAGTTCTATCAATCACTTTGATATGAAAAAACCCCAACACTAAAGGGTTTAAATATATTAGAAAATACCAACACCATAGAACCGAATGGGGCGCGCTTCTGCAGCCTTCGTTTTGTGACATCACAAAACAGTGCTGCGTGGATGTGGGGCCGTGTTTGTTAAACCGGGAAGTCGGCCTTTTTTTCAGCACCATGAAGATTTCCAAAATTAAGAGGGATATAACTTTGCTACTTTATGGAGTTTTTGTGAAAAATGTCAGTAGCTCGATTCCAGTCAGGTAAAGAATCAAACGGGCTGGTGCACGCAGCTACTAGGAAGCTGCTCTTTAAGCAACATTTTAGCATTTTGAAAACACCAAATAATCAAATTGCCTGTAAATCAGAACAGGTATTGTGTCTACCTCCCACCAACATATAAAACCGTACAAGTTGATAACCCACCAGGGCTAGAAATACTACCCATTCCACTACCGGTACCAGTCTCCCCTCAGTGTCCACCTAGGGAGCTCCCACACTCTATCTGGGTACCCAGTGGGAACAGTTGCAGGCCTGATGTGGTGCAGCTGGTTGGTCGACGTTCGTGCACTGTAACAACAATTTAGTTAAACCTCTTTCAATGGTGGCAACAGCTAGTTGGTAAAACTTGGCAACTTTGGGTCGGATGGCCAAACACAGAAACTTTGGTGGCAACTATATAAACAGTTTCCCCAGATGCAGGGCAAGCTCTGAATTATGGTTTTGTAGAACAGTCTCTTGCTTGTCAAGCTGATGGTGTTTTGGACTGAGGATCTGGGGTGCTTAATAGAAACTTGGCAACTTGGACAGCTGAGATGAGCAGCAGGCTCTTGCAGCTTGGACCTTCTCTTGCATCACTTGCTGCTTGAGCCTTCTCAGCAGTAGGTTCTTGCAGCATTAGCAGGCTGGAACCTTTCAACTTCTCTTACAGCTTGTCGTCTTGTTTATGCATTGTCACAGGACTGGAACAGGCCAGTGCTAGGGACCAGGGCAACATGCCTCAGGGGAGAGACAATAAGTAATGCCTAGCGGTGACACTACCTGGCTAACTTGCCAGACTGTCCTCGGCTGGCAGACATTCTCTTTCGGGTATTCATGACACTTCGGCTGTAAAATGGCTTCAACCATATTGCCAGCTGGCAGCCGTGGCTCTCATTCAACTAGATCATAGTCTCTGCATCTCCTTGAAGCTCAGACTACTTTCATCTTCAAAGCTTCAAATGCTCAGCATCGAACAGGAGACGACTTTCCCCTTCTCACCAACTTTTCATCTACTGGAACATCAGGCAGCACCCCTTGGCAGTTTAGCCATACAGGTTCCAAGTAGCCTCCAAATTTTTCTCAGACATAACAGCAGAGTTTCCTCTCTCTCTGGAAACTCCCAGACGATTGCCTTGGCACTGGTCAGCAACAACACTTTCATTCTGGAAACAACTCCTTCCAGCCATTGGAAGACATTCTGCAGTTTGGTAATCAGACCAAGGAGAAGCTGCCCGACGCTCACCCTCCAAGCAAGGTACGGGTTGGAACTCTGAATTTTGGCATCTACCCTGGAGGAATCTCACTTGCCCCTGTTTGCCAGTGTTTCTCACACTATGTGCAGCAATCCAGAAGTCTTCTAGGAACTGCTGCCAAGAAATTAATGCTAGGACTGACCTCTGTTTGACATGTTCTTGATTTCTCACTTTAAGTAATGTTTAGTCTGATGTAGAGATTTCTCAAGAGTTGATTTACGTTTTGAGATAGGTTTTAAGATAGTGTGATTTTTCCATTAGCAGATTATATCTTTTAGCCACTAGAGGGCCCAGTTATAAGCACACTTACCTAATCCAAAACAATACAGTTCCTGTCTCATTTCACTTATTGTGTGGTCAGTCTATCACTATTCATCAGTCTTTGCCCTCTCCCTCTTCTACTGATTGATACTGATTTTTTCCATTTGCAACTTATACTCTTCGCCCACTAGAGGGGTTTCCCCCAACCGTGCTAAAGCTGCTCTACATCTCCTTAATCTCTACTACTCCTGGACACTCTTCCTTTACTGCTCAGCTGCTATGGGTACCTACACTCCATTACTAAGTCTGCTCTCTTTCACCCTCTTGGTACAGACCTCACACCGACCAGAGCACCTTTCCTCCACACTAGGCACCTCATCCACAGACTACCCCACAGTGACTCGGCCCTCGCCCACTCTCGACACACCCGTGACCCCCCAACAACCCCATCCTGCCAACATCCCCACTCCCTCCGCCCTCCAAGGCCCAACCTGGACCCAGCTCTCCCCTGCCATTCCCACCCTTCGCACTTTATCTATCCCATGCACCTTGATTGTAAAGTCCTCAGCTGGGTGTCGACCCAAGGGTCTCCATCACCACCGGCCACTAACCAGAATAATTACACTACTATTATTATTATCATCTGGTAATGTACACCCAAACCTATGGCTTCCAGCTCTTCTAAACCCTGTACTGCAACTGGCCTCCGCTTTGCATCCTTAAACATTTGCAGTCTCCTAAAGAAATCTGCTGCCCTCCAGTGCTGGGTCATTCAACATCAACCTGACATAACTGCAGTGGTAGAGACATGGCTCTCCAAATCCACCCCTGACTCTGCTATCACCCTCCTTGGATATACCATCTACAGGGAAGACCGAGTAGGCAAACGCGGTGGTGGTTGCGCACTACTCGTATGGGACTCCCTTATAGGTCAGACACTCCCAGCTCTTAAACTTTATTTATGGAGCCCAAACCTTCCCCTTAAAAACCACACCTGACCCTGCCCGAGGCCCTCTCTTCCTCATGGTCTCCTATGTACCCCCGAGGAATCAAAACCAAGCGGTCCAGTCCCTCACTGACTACCTCACATCTCTCCCTCACAAAGTGGAGTAAGTCATCCTAGGTGATCTCAATGTTAACTGTCTTGCCTCCACTGCCTCCCATATAAGGGACTCCATTGCTGCCCTGGATATGTCCCAGTTAGTCACCCAGCCCACCAGATTCAACCACACTACCAACACTCTCCTAGATGTTGTTATATCTAACCGCCCTTACAAAATCTGGGATGTCACTGTCCTCCCTGACTCTCTTAGTGATCACTCCCCAGTCCTCTGTCTCTGGTCATCCTCCACTCTGAAACCAGTGTCCCAGGCCACTCTACGCCGCCGTTTACGCCCCAGCGGCCTCAGAAAATTAAAACAGTACCTAGCCCAGCTAGACTGGTCCCCTATCCAGCACGCCCCTGACATTGACTCAGCTCTTAACCACTTCACAAATTTCTTCTGTAAGGCTTGTGACCTTTCTGCCTCCCTCACCAGGATCCGCTCCAAAAAAATGCAATGCCCCATGGATCACCCCACCCCTCCTCCAGAGACTCAAAAACAGACATAATCTCTGGCACATTGCTGTAGAATCTGGAAAGGTGTCTGATAGACAGGACTACAATGCAGAATGCAATAAGTGCACTTGGGCCATTAGGCGGGCCAAGGCAGAGCACTACCAGACCACCCTCGCTTCCACTTGGGGTTCAGCCCAGACCTTCTGGGATAATATGAAAGAGCTAAATGGGAAGTCCTGCCCCCCCCCCACCATCTCAGCCCTCCATCAATGGCACCCCCACACAGATCCAGTCCTTATAGCCGATTGCCCTAACGCTGTCTTCTCTGATCTAAGCTCGGTTCTCCCCAGCAGCTTCTTTGACCCAATCTCCACCTCTCTCCCTCCGGTCCTGTGTCGCCCACCATTCTACCTGCGCACCCTATCCCCCCAAGAAGCCAGGCCACATCTGCTAAAAGCCTTAGGCAGCAATAACCCCAGCAGTGACCCCCTTGACTCCAGGATCCTCCGTATGGTCTTGGACAAAGTCCTAGTCCCCCTGACTGACCTTCTAAACCGGTCTCAATGCCTGGGTCAGTTCCCAAGTGCTTGGAAAACTGCTGAATCACACCCATACAAAAGAGTGGGGACCGGTCCATCCCCAATAATTACCGGCCGATCTCCATCCTCCCCCCCACTCTCTAAAACCCTTGAAAAAGTGGTGTTGATCCAGCTCTCTGAATACCTAACCAAGTATGACATTATGTGCCCAGAGTAGCACAGTTTCCCCCCAGGACACAGTACAACCATGGCTCTCCTGGAATTCTCCCAACACCTGCATGCTGCTCTCGACTCTGGCAGCCTTGCAGGAGCAGTGTTCATTGACCTCTCCAAGGCCTTTGACACTGTCTGTCATCCCCTTCTACTTGACTCTCTCCGCTAACTTGGCTTCTCTGGCAGTCCCATTTCCTGGTTCTCTAGCTACCTCTCTGCTAGATCCCAGCGTGTCAAGATCAGCAGCTCCCTCTCCAGCACTCTTCCCGTTTGCTCCGGGGTCCCTCAGGGTTCCATCCTGGGTCCAATACTTTTTAGTCTCTACCGCAACACTCTCCCCAGCTCATGTACCAGTAAAATTCTCCTCTACGCTGATGATGCAGTCCTTATTACCTCACATCCCAATTCCACCTCCCTCCAATTATCCCTCCAGCAAGCTTACAACCAAGCCGAAAGGTGGTTCAGCGACCACAGACTGGTCATTAACCTAAAGAAAACCAAATCAATGCTCTTCTCCCACCACCAAAATAAAGCTAAAAATACCCCCCTCTTGATTATCCCCAGCACTCTGCACCCGCTAGAACAAGTGACCACATACAAGTACCTAGGCATCACGTTCGATACTGCCCTCTCCTTCCACACCCACATTAATGCCCTGTCAGTCACCATTAACTCTTGGATTGGCCTGCTATACTAGCACAGGGACTGCCTGCTTCAGGTTGCCCTCAGGCTGGCCATCACCTCCTCCATCTTGTCCCTCGTGGACTATGGCTTGCCCATCTATGCCGCAGCTGGCAACACTGCCCTCTCCAAAATCCAACTCTCCATCAATAAGGCCTGTAGGCTCCTGACCAGTGCCCCCAGCCGAACTCATACCTGCCTTCTCTATACTACCACCAATCTGCTCAACTTTGAGGAGCAACTGCTCTACCAGACCTGCCTTCTCGCTAAGAAATCACTGCTAGGACTCTCCCCCCCGGGGTCTCCACCTCCCTACAGCAGTCATCATCGTCTGTCACCACCTATAGCTCTGTTATGGCCACTTTCAAGGTGCCCAGAACCAAGACCTCTCTTGCTCAGAGATCCTTCCTCTACCGAGCCCCCACCTGGTTCAACTCCCTCCCTAGCTGCATCTCCAACTTGCCAAAAATTGGCTCCTTCAAAACAGCCCTTCAGAACCATATCTTTAATACCCGCTGTTGTAGGTGCAACTAACCCCCTGTTGTAACCTGTGGTACCCGCCCGCCTTGCCCCCTGGCTCGACATCATCCACTGGACAGCCTCCCCTCCCCCAGACCCACTCCTTCCCTACTAGGTCCAAACAGGGATGTAATCCACTGTCTTCTCTGAGGACCTACTATATCCATGAGTGTAACTCACAATTTTGTAACATTATGTAACCTAAGTAACATACAAACTACTACATTATGTAACCTAAGTGTATCTATGTTAAATGTTCCTTTTACTGCACCTGTAATGTTATCCTCTGTTTTAATCTGCACTGTAATAACTGTCTTGATGTCTGCCCCCTCTGCGATGAGGTGCCTTTGTAAATGAGTCTCTGACTCAAAGGTTGTAAACCTGATTTGTGATGAATAAATAAATAAAAAAGAATAAATAAATATAGGGTGCCTCCTGGGCTGGTGGTTGTGCAAGCCTCCAGGCAGGCCTTCTTCATCTTCTCCACAGCAACATCATGGAGTTCCCCCTCCCTCAGGAGAGGGCTCTGCCAAACTGAACTCGACTGAATCTGTCCTCAGGGTTTCAGAGGATCATGGCAGCCATTGAATGTCTGGCATTGCTATCCATCTGTAAAAATAATATGCATCAAGACAAGTTCACTCGATGCCTGATTGGTTCCTGGTACTGGTACCAGACATTGTCCTCTCCTTCTCCCAGAAGTCCCTGTGCCAAGCCCTCCATGGCTCCTGCCCAACAGTTACACAATGTCCCAACTTAGAGTCCTGCCTGTGGGGCTTTGGTACAGTTTTAAAGTTTGTGGAACCGAGGGTTTAGTAGCTAGCACTCCCCCCCCCCCAATTATCCCATGGCAGAACTGACACTCCAAAAAATCTCTCCTGCCTGTCACTGCTGCAGAAATATAATGTCTCCAGCCGTCAGGCAGGTTCTCTACCATTGGCAGCCACAGCTACATTTAAAGGCTCAGATGCCATTTGTACATTTTTACAAATTTAAAGTTCCCCTCTTCTCCTCCCCTCCCACACATCTCTGGACCCCAAACAGCATTCCTGGAGCCTGGGCACATGGAGGTGAACAGTACAGCACTGCAGGAGTGGCTTTAAGTTTCTGTGCCATAGTGCTTTGCAGAGTGCGAGCAGGGAGAGCCGGCAGCCCGTGGTTTCGAGCTGGCAGCCCGAGTGCAGGCACTACAAAAACTGCACGACATTCTTCTATACTACCAAAGTGGTGGTCTTGATTCTTCACTCTTCCAGTCCCCGGGGCCGGCAGGAGCAACACTACGGGGCACCAAAGGACCGGGACTGGTGGGACTAAGTGGTCGGAAGGTGGACAAGGTGAGCCCCACCCATGGGGAGGGTTATACATTTTAATGAACTTTAGTTTTATTCTGTCCAGTAATGATTAGATATATTTATGTGCTGCTGCTTCTTTTTATACGTGTTTTTATACTGTATTTAAAGGGATACTGTCAGCTTTTTTTTTATGATTTCCTGGGTATACATAGTGTAGGTCACCTGTGCTCTTGTAGAAATTGCTATGATCACAAAATCTAAAAATGCCACTATGTCTGCTTAAAAGTAATAGGTATCCTTTATATATGTAAAAAATACATTGTGCTAGTCTGACCCGAATGAGTACCACCGATGCTCCAACACATCCACGAGATGATATGGCACTGGAGTCACAGTGTACATCTGTTCACAGACGAGTTTGGATTTTTTTTTTTTGTGTATAAGTAAAACACGCCATGTGTTTCAAAATGCTTGCTTGCGGTGAGGGAAGTTAATTTCTTTTCAAAACGAGTGCTATAACCATCATAAAGTAGTACTTGAAAAATTCAAGCTGGAACTCCAAGCAGGTGCTGTAGGACTGATGCAATATGTGTTCTATATATATAAAGGATACCTGTTACTTTTAAGCAGACGTAGTGGCATTTTTAGATTTCGTGATCATAGTAGTTTCTACAGTAGCACAGGTGACCTACACTATGGAGACTCAGGAAATTATTAAAAAACCTGACAGTGTCACTTTAATAATTTATGTTCTAGCAGTGGTGTGGATGTATGTAGGCGTGTTATTGCAAATGAACCTCAGCCCAATGACTTTTCCCTAAACAAACTTGACTCTTGTGCGGGTGAGAACGCTCAGTGGTGCGGTGATGCTCAGTCCAATATGCAAACACGGAAAGCAGTACTAATAGGTATTGACTTCCAGGACTGAAAACCATGGAAAGAAAAAGGATGGTGACCCAAAAACACTCTCTCAAAGGACATTTCAACTTAAAGGGGAACGGTCAGAGCTCAAAGCCCCACTGGCCGGTCCCAATTTGCACTGTGTGTGCAAAAACATTTATTTTGCTTGCTGATTACTGCAGTACAGTAGGCTGTATCAGGCTGGTTCCGCTGACTTCCAAGCTGATATGCTCTGTAGCCGGAAATCCCAGAATCCCCTGCAGCTGTCATCAAGCTGATATGCTATATAATCAGAAATCCCAGAGTCTCCTGCAACTGTCATCAAGCTGATATGCTATATAATCAGAAATCCCAGAGTCCCCTGCAGCTGTCATCTGAGGTCTGCAGCTGCAGTGGGGATTCAACAGACTGCAGCACACGTTGAAGTTTTTAGAAGCTCTGACCTTTTGTTTGTTGGTCCTGCTGTCTTCCCTGGGTTAAGTACAGTCCCAGAGGACTGTATGTAGCCATGGGAGAACAGTGAGACTGGGAATACTGTTGCAGCCCTACATTGATGTCAGCTGCAGGGGATACTGGGATCTGTAGTTACAGTAAATGTTAGCTTGAGAGTCAGCAGAGTCAGCCTGATACAATCTACTATACGGCAGTAAAAAGTAAAAAAAAATGTTTTTGCACACAAAGTGCAAATTGGGGCCAGCCCCACGGTTGGGTGTACGGCTCTTAGTGCTGACTGTTTCACTTTAATATCAGTATAGATTGAAGGTTACAGTGGTTATAAGGTTGTAAAATAATTTTGTGTAAAATCCCTGGGGCATCACCATTCATAATCTTCCACACAATTAACCCCTCGGAGTATCTTGCCCTAGTCTCAAGAGTAAACCAAAGAAATTTAGAGTTTAAACAACACTGAAGTGTACTGGGACATGGACTTAAAAACAAAATGGCAAGCCTTATTATAAATTATAAGTCTAATTAATTATTCATGAGCCTAGCAAGGCTCCTGATTGGCTACTAGAAAAGTCATTAACATCTTAGGAATGACTGATCTAGCTGCCAACTGATGCTGTGTGGCACTCATGGCTCGTGGCACACAGCTAAAACCTAATTGACACTAAAAGAAAATGGCAAAACTGCAAGTTGTCATTGCAATTAGAATTATTAGATTATTATTTGAATTAGAATCACAATAACAACCTCTAAACCAGTCATTTTCTTGGATTAACGGCCAGCTGGAGAGAAGTGGCCCCTGGCTGTGCCTCGGGCCACCCATCCCCCCCAACCGGTCGTTAATCTCTTGGAAATTATTGACTTTTCAATCATTAGTGCTTTTAGTATTACAAACAAATAATACAAAGAGGTGATCATCTCAATAGATAAGGTATCCAAAGTCACACAATTCATTCTGGGGTCCCAGTTCTTCAGTTTGCTACCTCAAGAGAAAGCAATAGCCTTTTTGGGAAGGGGGTTGTTTTATTTATTTTTTATTTGCATTTGGAATTAATTTGTTTTTGAAAAAGATACTTGATACCACATAAACCACAACAGTGATATACTGGTATAGTATCCCATGCCGAGGGTGTGTAAAACAAAAACCAAAAAAACAGAAAACTTTACTGCAGGCCATATTTTATTTTTATAAATTTGTTTATAAGGAAGCTGGCTCCATTACGCAGCGCGGCTGGATTTCCGCCATCGCCAATGACCCGGGTTCAGGAATGTACCTGGGAGTCGGAGCCCGGCTAGGGGAGAAGGATCAAGCATTCAGGGACTACTCTCCTTCTCCAGGGGGAGGGGAGAAGAATGTCCACTGCTTCCTGGACCCCTGGCAAAGGCTGGTGGTACCGCTGCAGTCAGCGCCAATACCTGGAGGGGGTGGGGCAGACGTTGGTCATCATTGTACATCCCCGCCCCCAGGGATCCAGTGTGTACAAAAAAAAAAAGCCAGCCCCAGGGCATGATGCCCAGCTCCGTCGCCATCCCCACTGCCATCTATGCCTGTCAGGGCAGGGTCCCCCTCGCATGGCCCAGACCCGGAGGTAAGCCGGAGTTTGCCAACAGTGAGCATTGGGGAGGAGCCCTCCCGGCAGCCACATCCGGGTAAGCCCTGGCATGCAGGGGCAACAGGTGGGGCAAGGGCTGACCTCCGCATGGAGGATCGCAGGGCACCAGATAAAAAAGGTAGATTCTGTTTACAGAATAAAGTAACGGAACACTGCTGTAGTTTAGTAGTTGATGGAACTAGCATTCTGTGAGTGGAAAGTGAATGCTAAAATTGTTGTGTCTCCTGCTTGCTGTTGGAGTGCTGTATGTGACAGTAGGGCAATTCTCCATTACATGCAGTTGTGTATGACAGAGTGTATATAATAGAGAATTGTAGGTATTGGTTTCCAGTTGTAAAATCAGTAATTATTTTTTTTTCCATTTCAAGGAGCAGCTGCTCAAGATCCAAAATAAACTGGAACTGCAGATACAACAAGTGGAATCTAATATTCAAATGATAAGG
Organism: Neoceratodus forsteri; assembly: GCA_016271365.2. NCBI lineage: Eukaryota > Metazoa > Chordata > Ceratodontiformes > Ceratodontidae > Neoceratodus > Neoceratodus forsteri. The sequence continues at coordinate 116,679,736 of JADMNL010000024.1, read as the reverse complement.
CAGGCGATGGACTCCCTAAAAGTAAGAATGTCTGCTTCAGTGAAACTGTATGCAGTATTTACAAGTCTTTTTATTTACTTGTACGGAAACCTGTTTGTCTTTGCCCCACTAGACCTCTGCTCACAGGGAGAAAGAACAGATAATAATGAGGTTTTCAAAGCTGACGGCAGTTTTGCAGACGTTTCAGAGAGAGCTGCTCCAGTTTGCTGAGGACGAGGAGGGATCGGCACTTGCACAGGCAGAGGGCAGGATCAGGGAGCTGGAGAAGAAGGCTGCTGATCTGAAACAGGACAAACAGAAACTTGAGCTGCCTCCCGAGGAGGAAGACAGTCTCAGTTTTCTACAGGTATGACTCGGCTAAGTACGCATGCTTTATACTCACGCTTTTGTGTCAGTGTGCCTGTTGTTATGCAGATGAGGGGGGAGAGAGACAGACAGAGAGAGGAGCAGATGCAATGCAGCAGGAGGGAAATCTGAACTCCAAAACATCTTCAGCAGCTCAGTAAAAGAGAAGCACAAGAGTAAAAAAAAATCGATATACATAGCGAGTAACAAATTACTTTGAAATATTCTCACAGTTCCTGTTCTGTACTGTCTGGCTGGTGGCCTCATGCCTCACTACATACCCAGTGCATGCAGTGACTGTAGGTTAATGAACACTGTGGAGTGTGTTATTACTTGCTTATACTATGGGCAGGATAAACAACACAGCCAAATAAAATGTGTTATTCTGCCCTGTTATTCACCTCTAGGGTCTATGAGAAGTTATTCTCTCTACAGCCCATGTTATTTTCCCTGTAGCTATCATCTTGGTACCTTTGCTATAATGGTGTGAGTCACGACCTGTTGGTATAAATAGGATATTCCATCGGCATCCAGGAATACATTTTTTATTCACTCTGGCATGTTATCAATACTGCTGCCCTAGCACTCACAGCTCCACTTCACTCCATCACTCGTTGCTAGGCAGCACTGTTGGCAACATTTCAGAGTGCATAAAAAGCTTATTCCTGGATACCCTATGGAATATCCTTAGTTACTCCACTACGACCTGTTAGTTATTTCACATACTTACACAATGTAGATGAGAGCCATACCATCCATATAAATTATTTTTAATTTAGCCTCTAAGAACTCTAAATGAAGATTAATCATTTATCTCCACTTTAGATAGTTTACAAAGGAACCAATGCCTGATGACGTCATAATGACCTCTGCTGCACTCAAAACAATGAAATCAAACAGAAACAGTTAGATATTCACAACAAGAACTCTTTTTAAAGCTTTATTAAAATACATTGTATATACTGGAAACACAATGGCCTAGCTCAACATATGCCACTTAACACTAGTAAGAGGTTTCCTTTGTAGCTCTGCCACTTGTGAACTACTGTCCTGCCCCTTTACTCTTGAAGCTGAGTCATTGCGTATCCCACATTTATTTAAAAAAAAAATAGTTGCCGGTCCCCAGTGGCACTGAGGGTTGAGGCGCTGGACGCCACACCTCGTGCCATGCTGGCGACCCAGGTTCGAATCCAGCCTGGGCCGCCGGGGTCGGCAGGGGAGGACTGGGATTGAGTGTCCGTAGACTGCTCTCCCAGTCCTGGGTGGGCTGGGGAATCTCGACGCCTGTAGCAGCTCCTGTGGATGCTTGGGAGCACTCACAAGTGCTGGCGATCTGGAGGGGAACCGGCGGACGCCGGCACGCCTGTGTCCCAACGCTATTGCACGTCCCATACCCAGGGACCACCAGAGGAAATGGCTGGGCGCGACCGTGCAGCTTGATGGCCGCGCTCCGAGCCGCCTGGAGGACTTTGGCGGAATCCTGTTGGGAAGGGTCCGGAGCTGTCCTGGCTGGCTGAGGCAGAGGGGGAGCCCTCCAGCGGGATGGCAAGATGGCCGTCCCGGATCCTCCTGGGTGCAGTCTGAGCTACCCAGTTCTCCGGGCGGGCGGAGTTGGCAGCTGGATGCCCCAAGCCGGTAGTGTGCCGCAGCAGGTGGCAAAAAGCATTACATAAAAAAATAAAACATAAAAAATAGTTTACTTTCTTACTAGCATTAAGGCACTCCCAGGGTTAAAATACTTTCATTACTCTAATCCTAGGGTCATAAAGCATTTGGCTTTGCCTCATGTCTCATGATCCCCCTAGGGTTAGATTAACTAATAGGATCCCACCTCCTGATCATGGGGTGCCTATGTGGGGCCTATGTGGGCCAGAGGTGCACAGAAATACCTCCCCCACACATGTGAAAACCTCTGCAGATCCCCAGCCCTGGCTGAGTGCCCCACCCACCGGATTCTTTTTTTTCATTTTGCACTTTTGTAAGCAAAACAATGCTCAAAAATATCCACAGAAGGATAGCACAATTGGTTTTACAAATGGTGCTCTTATAAAGGAAGTCTCGGAGCCCTTCCCTAGTGATACAGACGGGAATTCGCTGTAAATTATTATTACCATGCAGGCATTATAAAGGCATACATCCTAGGAGCTCTATAGGGATATGTCTATAAGATATGTAAATAAAACATTTCCTTTTACCATTGTGGCTAAAATGCCTACAGTATCCCTCATATCTGTAGCACTTGCTAACAGACAAGTAAATATCCCTAGAGAAATTCTGTAACTATCGTAAGGTGACTATAGTGAATAACAGCTAACAATTTATAACATTCAGAACACCTGAAACCTACCAAAGCAGAGATTTGTATCTCCCTCCCCAGCATGAAGCTTAGACGTAACAGGGTGTAGTCTAATTTTATTTATTTGTTTATTTATTCTTTGTTAACTGGGTAACACCCACTAGGCATGAGTGCCTGTTTTCAGGGGTGACCCGGGAGCTTTGGGCTGGTTAAATGACTTGCTCAGAGTCATACAGAATGCACGTGAAGGCTATGGGAATCAAACCCGGTTCTGCAGGTACCAAGCTCATTCAGAGCTTGTTACTCTAACCTCTAGGCTATACTGCCAGCCTAATACTACTACTACCAGATTTATCAAAGTGGCCCCGCTTGAAACATAAGTAAATGACGAACTTTGACCGCCACGTGGGGCACTGCATAAACGCTGCATAGCGCTTGTGTCAAGAGGGAGATGGCAGGAACTTCCATTTTACTGACCGACTTGGTGTATTGTTAATGAAATCACATAAATGCAGTCCCGTCACTATCCCCCCTCCCCATTGAGTCTCAGTGTAACCATACATAAATAACCAACTGGGTTTGAATGATAGAAACAGTTCAACAGACCCTTACTTTTATTTATTTATTTTTTATTTAATACATAATTGGAATTATAACCTTTGAGTCATAGACTCTTTTGCAAAGGCTCCATGTCAATAATACAGAGGTGAGAAAGTACATAGTAATATGGTGAAATACACAACAACATAGTAATGCAATAGAGAAGAAACATTAAAATGTAGTGGAGAAGAACAATAAATCAATAAATCTAGGGCCAGGTAGACCCAGCGTTTATAGTAGGTAATACAATATTGCACAATCTAGGGTAGGTATTTTACCCAACAGGTGAGGTACCTTCTAGAGGTACACTATCATAAGAGGCCCAGCGATACACTATCATAAGAACCCCAGAGGGGAATTCCAGGGTGTGTGGGGGCTGGGGGCAGTCACAGGAAGTTTGCTCAAGGAGATGACTTTTGAGGGACATTTTGGAAAGGCCAAGTTTGGGTTCCAAGGTGATGGTGGCAGGGAGGCCATTTAGCCATTGAGGTGCCCGGTAAACGGTTGCCCTTGGCATAAGGAGGTCCTGCAGTGGAGCATGGAGAGGGAGGACCTGGCATTGCTTCTGGATGCTCTGGTAGGAGGGGCTGGTTTGATGAGCGAGTGGAGTCCCGACGGGGCTTGCTTGAGAAATACTTTCTTAGCAAGGAGGCATGTAGGATATTTTAGCCTCCCATCAAAATTTAGCCAGTTTGTAGATTTGTAGAGATCACAGGTGTGGGTGAGTGTGTCACAACCTGTGACCAGATGACAGGCTTTATTTAAAGTGGTTTTGACACAGCGAAAGGCAGTTGGGTCCGCAGTGCCATAAATCACTATACTGTAGTCCAGGAGAGAGAGGACCGAGGAGGATACTGCAAGTCAGAGAGCTTCCGAGGGTGAGGTAGTGCTTGAGATGGCACAGGAGACCAATCCTGGAATTAAGGGCAGAGAAGAGATGTTGAATGTGAGAGTGGAAGGTGAGGGATGTGTCAAGGGTTATACCCAGGTACTTGAAAGTTGAGACTTGCTCTAGTGGGGCACTTATGGAATTATGGATGTTCAAGCGGTAGTCACAGTGCGGATTCTGGCAGTGGGTGAAGATCATGGTTTTGTTTTTATTGTAATTGAGGATTAGTCTGTGGGCCACAAGCCAGGATTCTACTTCTTTAAACAGGTCCTGGAGGGTGTGTTGGAGTGTGTGGGGGGGGGGGGCTCTCGAAGATAACGGTGTCATCCGCATAGAGAAGGAGTTTCCTGGGGCAGGAGTTGGGAAGCGAATTTATGAAAAAGGCTAAAGAGGAGAGGGCCAAGTATAGAGCCTTGGGGGACACCGGAGCGAACAGGGCAGCTGGAGGAAATAGTGGTGCCAATCTTAACTTGTTGGGTTCTACTGGACAAATAGTCTGAGAACCAAAATACCGACTCTTGGGAGAGGCCCAAGGAGGGAAGTGAGTTTAGGAGTAAGGTGTGATTAACGGTGTTGAACGCCTTGGTTAGATCAATATAGATTGAGCCAACCAAGTGGCCACTGTCGAGGGCATGGTGTATAAAGGATGTATATTCAAGGAAAGCGGTAGTGGTACTGTGACCCCCCATGGGAACCATGTTGTGCAGTGATAGCAGGTTATGCTTAGAGAGATAGTCTGTAAGTTGATCCAAAACTATTTTTTCCAGAGCCTTAGAGAGTGGGGAAGAATAGAAATGGGGTGGTAGTTGTTGGGTGCAGTGCAGTCACCTCCTTTTAGAATGGGGGGTGATGACTGTTCATTTCAAGGACATTGGGGACTGTCCTAAGCAGAGGGACATATTTAGAATTTTGATTAGTGGGGAGAGAACCTCGTCTAGGATGAGGCGAAGGGGTTTTAAGTCCAGGGAGTCACCACTGTGTCAGGACTTGCTCAGAAATTTGGGAGATGATCCAGAGACGAAAAGGGGGGATATTATCCCATTGGGTGTGTGTAGGTGTGCATGCTGTGAGAAGGATCAAAAAAGTTGAGTGGAAGGATGCTACTGAGGTCAGAGAAGGTTTTGTTGAGGGTGTTTGAGATGGCTAGGGGGTCCTGGATTTAGGAGTCATCAATGGTGAGCTGGGCGTGGGGGAGGGGATACCACTTTACCACTGAGTTCTTAAATATTTTTCCAGAAATCACGACCCGAGCTCCATGTGGATGTGAGGGCATGTGATAATGGGATGCCTTGGCTTGGTGGATTGCCCAGGTGCATTTATTCCTAGCCTCTCTGTATAGTTGTCTGTAAGGGGAAGTCGGGAGTCCAGCACCTTGTACCAGAGATTGTCCCAATAATGCCTCAGGTCGAGCAGCGCTTGAGAGATCCAGGGGGTGTCTTTATTTTTTGTGTACTGTTTTGAGAAAGGGGCAAAGATGGTGTCAAAAGTGTTGATGAAATAGGAGAGGGCAGCATCTATGTGATCGACAGAATCAATAGGGGACCAGTCACAGGCCCAGAGGTAGGACTGGAGTCAGGAGAGGGAGCCTATTTTGAGGCGCCTCTGGTATGAGGTTGCGGGGGTGTAGCAGGGGCCTTGTTAGACCACTGGCAGGTAATGGGATAATGGTCACTGAGGGTGTCTGGGAGGACCTTGACCTGCAAGAGATTATTGGGGCAAATAGTGAAAATGAGGTCAAGCAGTGTGGAGGTTCCCATTTTATCACTGTGCCGGGTGGGGGTCTTGACAACTTGGATGAGATTAAGTGCCATGGCAGAGTCTTTGTAAGGGGAGGATGAGGAGGACATCCAATTAATATTAAAATCCCCAACAACGATGATTTCACTGTTGGAGAGAAGTTGCAAGACAATGGACATGATTGCAGATGCAGGTATTTGGTTGCACGGTGGGATGTAGGTGACCATGAGATAGAGAGTTTTGCCTACGTTACCCAGTAGTAACTTGACTGTGAGGGTTTGAGCACCATGGGGGGGGGGGGAGACAGGGAGGGCTTGTATGGAGTCCTTTATGTAGAACACACAACCACCTCCTCTTTTGCCATGCCTGTTGGCCCTGGAGATCGAATAGCCATTTATTGCTACCGCTGAATCGGGTGTCTTTAGAGAGCCAGCTTTCAGTCAGGGCCAAAATATCAGGAGAATGTTGTGCAGGCCAGGCCTGAAGGGGGTGCATTTTTTCAGCAGGCTGCAGATGTTGAGGGAGGCCATCAACAGTCCATGCGGGTTTCTACTGTGGGGGGCAGATGGGGATGGGCCAGGGTTGGGGGGTACATTACCCGATAGGAGGAGTAGAAAGATGGTGTGGTGGAGAAGGGCAGCCTTAAGTAGTTTAGGTTTAGAGTGGTTGGTGTGGGATGAGGTGGGAGGACTGGCGGCTGCTGAGGGGATGGAAAGGGAGCGTAGAGTAGGCAAGTAGTATATGGGGGGAGGCTGCTGTTCATCAATAAAGTTCATTGTAATGTGGTCTCAAATAATTAAGTCCATACATAGAAGGGAAGAAGAAGAAGAACCAAAAAGCACCTGGGGCTGCTTACACCTGGGACCATGTCATAATAGTATCGCTATGCCACCCCTCCACCTGGTCCCCATAGCTGTCAGATATGCCATATGGCACCTCCGCCAGGTGCCTCCTCTGCTCCCTGTAACTGCCGCCATGCCCCCCTTGTACCCTATGGCACTCTCACTATCCCAGAAGCCCCCATTCCCCACCTTTCAGGTCCCACAGCTCATTTCCTGCCAGCCAAACAGTGGGGCAGGGCCCTTAGACCATTTCCTGGTTGGTCTAACGTGAGCCCCCTGTTTCAGCCACAATGGAGCTTATAGAATCCCAACTAAGGGAATGGTGCAGCCCTTCCATGGTGCACCCACCCTTGTGACCTGGTGCACAGGCACTTTTGCTGCAATGGTGGCACAGGGGGTATTTTCTGCACAGCATCCCGATTTTGCCATAGCCAGTGTCTGAAAATCGGAAATGCCACAAACTATGACGCAAGGAGCCAGTTGCATCATACACCTTTGGTGCAGGCACCTTGTGTCATAGTTCATCATTTGAAAATCGAGCCCCTGGCATTCCACACTCAGTTGCAATTCTGTTGTGTGAACTGGTCAAAACAGCCATGCTAGTCGCTTACACAGTTTTCATCCCATTATGGTACATGCAAAGGGTAACAAGCCTTTCCCAGTGTTAATGCATTGAGGAGGGGGATTCACTGGACATCAACGACTTGTACTGGACTGGACTTAGGGAGGGGTCTGCTAGAGCATCAGGGAAGACTGACAAGAAACCAATTAGAAAGAACAAATCTTCTTGGCTCAGAATTATTCACCAGTCACTTTCTGAACCTGTCACCATGCCAGCTCGGGTCAGAGGTGACAAACATGGATGCTGATTTGTAGTCCATAGAAACATAGAAGTTGACGGCAGATAAGGACCGCAAGGCCCATCCAGTCTGCCCATTTCTTTTTCTACCTTATAAATGTGCCATCGGCCTTTGCTCTGTCAGTGGCCTATCTATTCATACTCATTTGTATTGCTGCCTTATGCCTATCCCATGCCTGTTTGAAGCCCTGCACTGTATTCATAGCCACCACTTCTTGAGGTAGGCCATTCCATGCATCCACCACCCTTTCTGTGAAAAATAATTTCCTCTCCCCTTAATCGGCCCCTCAATCTCATGCTGTGTCCTCTTGTCCTGCTATTTTTCTTATATTTAAACATGTTAGACTCTTTCACCTTGTTAATGCCCTTAAGGTGTTTGAATGCTTGATCATATCACCTCTCTCCCTCCTTTGCTCAAGGGTATACATATTGAGCTGTGTTAATCTGTCCTCATATGTCTTCTGATGCAGTCCCTGCACCATTTTGTTGCCCTTCTGGACTGCCTCAATTTGGTTAATGTCCTTGTGAAGGTGTGGCCTCCAATACCGCATGCAGTACTCCAGATGGGGCCTAACCAGTGTCTTGTAAAGAGGGATTATTACCTCCCTCTTACGACTTGTGATACCCCTACTAATACACCCCAACATCCCGCTAGCCTTACCTACTGCTTTAGAGGTCTGCTTGGATGATTTCAGGTCATCAGTGATGATGATGATGCCCAAGTCTCTTTCTTCCTTTGTGACTGCTAGAAACTCCCCTCCCAGCCTATAGGTGGCTTCAGGGTTTCCCTTCCCTATGTGCATGATCTTGCACTTCTTTGCATTAAATCCCAGTTGCCACTCTTCTGACCATTTTGCTAGTTTATCCAGATCTCTTCTCATTCTGCCCACCCCATCTGGATCATCTACTCTGTTGCAGATCTTGGTGTCATCTGCAGATGGTGTAGTCCTGTAGTCTGTAGTCCAGATGGTGTCTTCTCACAAATTGCACTCATTTGCATAAAATACTGCAGTTTGACAAAATTTCACACCCACAGCCAGTCCTGCACAGGTGTGCTTACATGTCTAGTTCATTCGAGATAACAATCCGATGAGTCCCGCTCCAGTTTGATGCACTGATGCATCAGATCTGTCAGCAGTGGCTGCTGCTTTTGATGTGCAAGTGTCAGGGAGTCTTTAAGGTATAACCCCATGGGAATTACATCATCATTATAGCCTTAGCAGTAACGACTGGCAATGGTCAGGAAATAGACTTGTTATAAGGTATCATTTCCACAACCATTGCTACCACAGTCATATTATCCATTTATTTTTGTTTGACGATTTACCTGGGACAGCCCAGCTGAGATGCAGCATCTCATTTCCTGTGGGGTCCCGCATGACAGCTGGAAGGACTGGAGGACTGGGAAGTTGACTGACTTGCTCAGGGTGACTCACACAGTGAGTATCTGGCTCTAGCCAGGTCTAAACCTGCACTCTCTTGGTTCCCAAACTGGTGCTTAAACCACTAGGCCACACTGCTTCCTATATTGTCAAGTACCACAGTCACTCCTTGCTAACCACAGACTGACCACGTTTCAGAAGAAGATTAACAATGTTCTCATGATGCTTACCCAACACATCAGCAGTTGCTCATCTGGTTACTATACCAGCAATCAGGGTTGGAGAAACAGACTCAGGTTGCTCAGGAGCAGGCTAGAGGAGGGAAAATTGAACGCCACAGAGACGACTCTCCTCCGGGGGGGAGGGGGTGTTACAGTGGGCCACTGAGTGACTGCCACCTTCCAGAAACTGGGTCGCAGCACAGTGAGCCCACACATGTGCACTGCCAGATGTTGATGCATTCACATGCACTGCCAGATGTTGATGCATTCATGTGCACTGCCAGATGTTGATGCATTCATGTGTAATGCCAGATGTTGATACATTAGTGTGCACTGCCAGATGTTGATGCATTCACATGTGCACTGCCAGATGTTGATGCATTCACGTGCGTGCCAGATATTGATGCATTTAGGTGCACATGCCATACCTGTGCATTAGTGCATGACAGTAACCTCAGGGAGAAAAACTGGAGATGGAGGGAAAAACACCGGTCCACCCAGAAAAATGCCAACCTGCCCTTGCAGGCCCATGCATGACTGCTGTGGTTGGCCATCCACCACCCAGTGGTCTTGTGTAAGTGGTGTGTAATTGGTAAGTCCATGAGAAAGTCAGTGACAGGGCTTGGGAGGTGCCGTCAGGCAGACCATGCAGACAAGAAACAGTTAAAAAACAAAAAGAATGCTCTCATGGTTTACATTGAGCCTGACATCAGCCTCAAATGGTTAAAAGAAACTGACACTGGCCCAGTTGCATGGAGGGTTGAAGCACTTGCTTGCACCTCACCTGCCACCACACTGGTAACTCGGGTTCAAAAACAGATTCGGGTCACTGGAGGTCGGCTGGGGGGAGAGGATCAAGCATCCCAAGGACTACTCTCATCTCCTGGGGAGGGGTGGCCAATCATCTCGGCCTCTGACTGCTACTGGTGCAAGTGACTCAAAGGGAGGGGCCACAGTTTTGGGGTGCATGTGTACCTCTACATGCACATGCCTACATGCCACAGTGCTGATGGAAAAAGGGGAGAAAATGGAAAAAGAGACAGTCAGCTAAATGAAGCCCTGCCCACTGCTTCTCGGCCCGCGCCACCGTCCAGTTCCCAGGCATATCTGGATCTGTGCCCTGGGGGAAGGGGACTGCCCTTCCCCCTGGCTCTGCCATGGGGGGAAATCTGTAGGGGGCTTAGCCTGGGGGGAAGGGGGAGGTCAATACCGTATAGGCAGAGTGAGTACAGGGTTGAGATCCTGCTCTCTGGGCTTGACAGGATCAAAGCATGATGGGAAAAAGGAAGAAATAGACAATAAAATGATGTGTATAATTTCACTACTCAAAGACTTAATTCTGACATTCTCCCCTCTCACCTCTACCCATATGTGACTCTGCAGGGATTCCAGACTGTGAAGGTTGCAGCAGACAATAGATGCCTTCCACGGTTCATTGCAAATAAAGACTTTCACCTCACAGTAGCGGGCCAGGTGGTTTCGGAGGTAACGGATCAGCTGACGGATATCTGCAGGAACCGACTGGAGAGCTTAGTTCAGGAAGGTGAGTGAGAGAGAACACTAATATCAGCCTGGAGAAATGCCCCTCAGTAGGGCGGGTTACACAGTGGTGGCCTGTAGTCCTGTGGCAGTGGGTGTGTTCAGAAGTGAACCGGGGCTGCTGATTCTCAGACGCGTAGGGACTCACGGGTATGGGTGAAATCTGGAATGCCAGAAAAAAACACAAAACAGTACAAACCAGACTGGCTGTTCTGGCTGGACTGAGCATGACATGCACAGCCCAGCTGTTCTAACCAAACTGTCTCAGTTTACCGCTGTAATCCATCTGTTCTGGCTGTTCCAGATTTCTTATAGTTTGATGGGTATGAGTGAAATCAGAACCACTGGACTCAGATGAGACCAGAACAGTAAAAGGTCTAGTCCGGGTCTGGTGGTCCAGATTTCACTCATACCCTCACTCTGGATGAAATCTGAACTATCCAGAATGGACTGCCCAACATGACAAAAAATTACTGACTGGTCCCACCGGAACAGCCAGACCACACAAACTGAGCCTGATCCAGTTGGTTTGCCCAGAACAGCCAGTCCAGTTTTTCACATTTTGGGTCTGGTCCCATATGGCAGTCCAGATTTTAGCAAGCCTCAGGTCTGACTGCACTTTCTGAGCACTCATCAGGTTTCTCCTTCATCAGGGAGGGTAGCCACGATCTTGCAGGCCAGCCCATCATACGTGGTGGGTAATATGGATTACTGACAGGGAGAAGGGAGGGCATCGAGGGAAGAAGGGAGGAAAAATCAGAATCCTCCCTTCCCCCACTGCCATCAGGAGGAAGGTCGCTGGTGATACTGTGCTGGCTTTACTACAGAGGGAGTGGCTGAGCGGGCTGGGTTGTAAAAGGATTGCCGGAAGGGACGGGCATAAAGAAGCAAAGAAAAACAGTACGTGGGGAAATGGTCACCATACTCCATGCAAATTTCTATTTACAATCATAAATACCATTATGGGACAAATATGGTAATATAGAAACACTTCTTGTGAGTGTGGGAGGTGGGTTTAGGGGAAGACTTGGACACACAGGAATATGGTGCAAGGCAGCCTAATGGGTGTTGTTTTATTACGTGACTGTAGACAGTAATGCATTTAACGGTATACAGAATGCAAGCTCTGAGTAGTCTTAGAGGAAGTCTCTTTCTCTTGCCTCTGCAGTGAGACCTTGGGAGCCAGTACTGCCTCTCCATCCAGTGAGACCATGCACCAACCATTTCAGATAGGACAGCAGCTCTGTTCCATGCGTACTGCTGCCTATGTCACCAGGCTTACAGCAAGAGCTGCTGCCAAAATGTGCCTGCACACCCCTCGACCCCTGCAGCATCTGCCAGTAGCAGCAAGCCCAGACACTTGTGTAGCTCAGATCTACACCTCTGGAGTCATGCTCCATGCTCGGGGTACTGTTATCCTGCTACTAGTCCACAGAAACCACAGACATGAGTGTCAAACATCTTGGGGCTTATAGGTGCGCGTGGAGGGGTTGAGGAATAACAGATGGACCAGACACTGAACTTCAAGTTCAACATGCAATCTCTGTGTGATGTTTATTCAAAATACAGAAAATAACTGTCAGTAATGGCATATTCCTTCTTCAGTACATCAGTTTGCAGCAACAGACTATGAATGTCCTTTCTCTGCACTTAGCCAGCACCTACTGACACTGATCTTTGATCTAAACATTTTTAGTGAAAACCCTTCATACCTATGTGGGCCTTGTTTGCTTGGGTACTGGGGGCTCAAAAAGAAAATAAAAGCTATAGACAAAGAGCCTCAATACAGAATCACTGAACAAAAGGTTACCCCAAAGGTCACTGGCAACAAACTGAGTTTTAAAGAAATACAACATCATACATACTTCCATGATGCAAAGCATCATGGGATATATGCAAATCATCATGACATTTCAGACTTGTTCAGTTTACAGCAATTTACATGCATTTTAAATAGTACAACTAACTTAATTTCTATAATAGTCACCTAGTACTTTTTACCATTATCAAAAACACCTAGTGCCATGGTATTTACAACATTTACAGGTTTCATAAACATAAGGTATACACACCAAGGTATTTTATGACATAGTGCCATTACATACTAAATCCAACAATGATAAACACAACCTATTTTACATATGTTTGGAGGTCACCACAATAACCTCCCTGTATGAGGACCTGAGAGGGAAAATGAAAATTAAAGAGGACACCATAGCACAGTCAAGAAAGGGAAGGAGGTGCCCGCGTAGGAGGCCAAATTTATGGACCAGAAATAGTAAAGGATAGATTAGGCTAAGAAATAGAAGAACTGTTACAACAGATTTAAGAAAAAGTCGGTCCTCAAGAGTGGCAGGAGCTTCATGTCACATATGCCCCACCTCAAGAGGGAAGCAGTTATTGCAGGCTGCTTACCACCTTCCTGTCCCAGGAAGGGATGGAGCTTCCACCCTCCCATCTTCAGAAGTTCTGTCTCAGGATCCCTATTAACGATAAACATTCTATCATAAATATAGTGGATATCATCATTCTTTACCCTGAGGCATTAACACATTTCTCAACAGAGCCTAATGGTACCTTCCCTGAACTATCTCATTTTAGGGAAAGTACGTCATATTTCACTGACATCAATTCCTGCACCATACCTCTCAACCTCCTGCCTCATAAATCAGGGACAATGCTTAAAAAAATCAGGGACAAAGGACCAAAATCAGGGACACATCTTCAACATTTGAGATATCCACCCAGAAAGCTGGTAGAATATGGGGCTTAGTGCAAACTGCATTTTCTAAAGAAGAACAAGTCTGTAACTTTAATGCTTGACATTGTTTTGTGCTTACAGTCCCCACTGTTTAGCCACATAAATACAAATTTTAGGAGGGACAGAGTAAAATTTTGAGGCAAAATCAGGGACATCCCTGAAAATCAGGGACACTTGAGAGGTATGTCCTGCACCACATCTAGACATGAAATCAGCATTTACTGCTGATTCACTAAAAATACCACCAACAGCTTAATCTGGTTCAAGGTCAGTTGTTATTCATCTGTATCCCCTCCCCCAGGTCGTGCCTGAAAATAGGCAGGATTTGTCTAGTGCACTTACCCAGTCAACAAAAACAAAATAAATAAATAAATTGACATGTTTTGTCCCTGCCCTGTGGAACAGTTTTATTTGTTTTTATTTATTCCATCTCGGATTACAAAGTACCTTTGAGTGCCAAGCAGCTCATTTACAAAGGCTCCACATCAATGGGAGGGGTTACAATCAGACAAAGGAAGAACAAACATACAAAATGTATACCTCAGACACAGCATAATCTTAAACAATTGTAGACTACAATGCTCAAATGAGAGGGGAAGAGGCCAGGAGGTAGGGAGGGTGAGGGAATATTAGAAGGTGAGGTGAGCGGAAAGAAGTGCTATATCTGGATAGAGTGGAAATGTAGCAGCCAGGGACCTTGTCAGTAATTGAGAGAAATGAGGAGGTGTTGGGGATAAAGTGGTAGCAAGGAAAGGAGAAGGCATTGTCCAGGAGGCCTGGCAAGTGCACAGAAGAGAGATCAGGGCAGAGGAGCGAGGTGGCGGTGTCGGTAAAGCAATAGTGGGATTAGGTATTGCAGTCACAGGCGCTTTCAGTTAAGAGATGCTGACAGAGCATTTGTTTGAATTAGGTATGATTAGGTAGCATAGTCAATTGGATGCTCAGGTCATTAAACCACTGAGGAGCTCTGTACTGAAAGGATCGTTAGTACTGAGCAGTCCAACAACAAGGAACTAGGAGGAGGTCTGATTCTGAAGTTCAAGTGTGTTGAGTCTTGGGGGGTTTGTTTAGCAGGCAACCAATGCCTGGTGGCATGAAACCAAAGAGCACCTTTTTGGTAAGAAGGCATGTTTGGTATTTGATCCTGCCACTTAGCCGAAGCCAGCCAGATTGGGTGTGTAGCTCACAGGTGTGAGTGAGGCGATCAGCACCCGTAATTAACCTACAGGCCTTGGTCAGAGCAACAGCGAGTCTTTTGAGTGATGTGGTTGATGCAGCACTGTATATGACTAAGCCATAATCAATGATTGAGAGGACCGAACTGTGAACTGCGATCTTCATGGCTTCTGGTGCCAGACTCTGTCTGTGTCTATAGAGGAGTTCAATCCTGGTGTTGATATTTCTGGCAACATACTCTATGTGAGGCACATATGTGAGGTGACTATCCAGGGTTAAACCTAGGTACCTGAAGAGGTGGATTTGTTCAAGAGAGTCTCCATGGTTATTTGTGACTGTGAGTGCATGTGACTTATACTTATTTCGGGTGGATGAAAACAATAAGATTTTTGTTTTCTTGTAGTTTAGCACTAATTTGTGAGTATTAAACCATCTCTCTGCTTCCGTGAAACCTTTTTGAAGATTATTTTCAAGTGTGTTGGGATCTGCGTAGAGGAGAGTACACTGATTACAGACAGATGGGAGGTTGTCCAGGAAAATACTGAACAGTAGAGGCCCCAGGATTGAGCTTTGTGATACACCAGACCCAACAGTCCTCTGTTCTGAGACTACATTTGCTATCCTCACCCTCTGCAGTCTATCACTAAGGTAACTTCCGAACCATTTCTGCGTGTTTGGAGAAATACCAGTTTTAGAGAATTGGCCGAGATGAAGTGTGTGATTCACAGTGTCAAAGGCCTTCATTAGATCAATAAAGGCTGCTCCTACAAGTTTGCCTTGGTCAATGGATTGCTGTATAATGCTTGTGAATTCTAACAACGCTGTGGTAGTACTATGTCCCTTTCTAAAACCATGTTGTTGTGGGCACTGGATAGACTAAGTTTCAAGGTAAGCTACCAGCTGGTTGGCAACAATTCACTCAAGCACCTTGGAAAGAGGAGGGAAAATAGATATTGGCCTATAGTTGCCATGTAGGGAACGATCACCAGCTTTATGTACTGGTGTTGCCATGGCAGTTTTCCATGCATCCGGGAACTGTGACAGTGTAAGTGAGAGGTTTAGTATCTTGGTTAGGAGTAGGAGAACTTCATCTAGGGTTAGGGTGATCAGCTTGAGGTCAAGTCCGTCACTACTATGTCTTGTATTTCTTGGCACCTTAGCTAGTAGTTTTCTGAACAGGTTGTATGTGACCTTTTTAAAGTAGAAAAGGGGGTGCTCAGGGCTCTTTCCTTGACAGCAATTTGTAGAGTGGACAGTGTTATCATCGAAAAATTTTTGTGGGAGGACATGGCACAGATTGGTAAAGGCATAGTTAAAAGTGTTTACAATTTCAAGCAGGTCAACGGTGGGGGTACCATTAATGTTTAGCATTGTAGGGTGATACCTTAGGATCTTTGCCAGTGATGTCTTTTATATTAGACCAAAACTTTCTGCTATCTCCCCAGGAGTTGGTCAGCATCTCCCTGTGGTATTCATGTTTCGCCTGGCGAGTCGCCCTCATGCAGTTGTTTCTAGCTGCTTTATAGGCTTGCAGGTCCTGTTGTTTACCTGTGGCTCTTGCGCAGTGCCAGAGATGGTCCCGTAGTTTCATGCTGGAAAGGAGCTCAGGTGTGATCTAGGGGTTTACAGTGCCACGGACCTTCATCTTTTTTGAGAGAAACATGGGTATCACAGGCAATATTGAAAACTCTTATGAAGTGTCCCAGGGCAACATTAATGTCATCAGTTGAGTCCAGCAAATTCCAGTCCTGGCCATGCAGTTGCTGTTTTAGGAGGTCCAGGTGACCACGTTTAAATATCCTGTTGTATATCATTTGGGGAAGGGGGATATGGAATTTATTTGTCCAGCTGCAAGTGACTGGGGAGTGGTCACTGAGGGAGTCAGGGTGCACAGTCAGTTACATTAGGAAGCCAATCAGGTTGATTAGAAATTATCCAGTAGCCGGACCAGTGGCACAGAGGGTTGAGGCGCTGGCACCTTACCTCGAACCACACCGGCGACCCAGGTTCGGGAATAGACTTGGGTCATCGGGGGTCAGCAGGGAGAGGAGAGGATTGAGTGTCCGGAGGATGGCTCTCCTCTCCTGGAGAGGGGGAAGTGGGAGGCTTTGCTCAACAGTGGCTCCTAGTGGATACTGGGAGGTGCCGCTGAAGCATCACATTGTGGGAAAACTAGACATGGCAGCTTGGTGTCTGCAGATGACGGCTCTCTGACTCCCGATGCCTCCGGAACCTCTAGGGAGCCTCCCAGTCCTCAGTAGAATCCCTAAGCCCTAGTATGAGTGTGCTGGGGATTGCCCTCCCCGGTGCTTTTCCCCTCGGAGGAGGGCGACCTGCCCGGCAAAGGGTTATGTCTGGGATATCCAAGGGAATGGCTGCGATGTGAGGCAGAAGGAGAAGCTCGCGAGAAAAAGAGGCTGGTGGACGTAGCTGGGGTCTTGTAGAAGCCTGAAGGAGTGGGGGTCACCAGAGCTAGGGAAGGGGAGTAAACAGATAATGCAAAAAAAAAGAAATTATCCAGTCAAGGGTGGTACTAGTCCCTGTTTTATAGTTTATTCTGGTAGGTGTATTGACAAGTTGAGTTAGGTATAGAGTCGCTAATGTTTCCTTTATGGAGTTATTTGCAGGTGACAGCCAGTTTATGTTGAAATCTCCCATGTTGACTGTCTCCGTGAGGTGATTTTGTGAGCTGAGATAGTCAAGAAGACTGTGGACACCTGTGGCTGGGCAACAGCACTTTTATTGCCAACGCTTGGGTGGAACCTCCAAGAGCAATCGCTGGCACTACGAGACCTTTTAGAGAGTTTTTTAGATATAGGGTGCATCCACACCCACGCTTGATCAGCCTGTCCAGCCTAAAAATAGTGTAGTACCCAGTTAGGGCAACTGCTGTGTCAGGTATTTTGGGGGTCAGCCAGGTTTCTACAACAGACAGTATGTCAGGGTTGCTCTGAGTCACCCAGACTTTAAGGGTGTCAATTTTGCTCAGTAGACTGCATACGTTAATTGTGGCCAAGTTAATGGTACCTTGTTTAGAACGAGCATTGCTTGTGGTTTGCGCATCCGGACCTTGATTATGGTGCATGTTTCCTGACATTAGGAGCAGCATTAGAGCAATCCTAAGAAGGAGCTCTCTTAGTGTCCTGGAGAGACGCTTAACCTTCCTGCTGATGCAGCAATGCTTTATCCTTTTACTGCTTACAACAGTGAGGATGGTGGGATCAGTTGGGACACAGCTGCGGGCATGCAATCCAACAGAAAGCCAGTTAGTGATTAGGGGTTGGGTCATAAAAGGAGACCAGGGTCCTTTGTTAATACTAAAAAAAAGTTCCCAGATGTACAACCCTTGCTGTAGTGCAGGTTATTCCAAAGTTCCTTATGGAGAGGGTTTACCCTGTTGTAGTTAGTCGTTCTTGGTAGGTAGGGCAAAGTTGATAGGATGAGAAGGAGGGAAAAGGTACTTATAGTGAGTTTATGTTTTATGACCATAGTTACCTACAGAGTGAGCTACCAGGGAGCAAGTTGCTCTGTTTATTTAATAAAGCCAGGTACAAGAAATGCTGGCTTGGTATTTAGCTAGCATCCAATGAGAAAGTTGGATTGAGATGGGGGCGGTACTTGCGCATATTTAATAGCGGCCAGGGTTGGGGCGGGTGGGTGAGAGAAAATACAAGATCACAGTTCAACCAAGTGTTTGAGGTTCAAACCGATGCATCAAGGAATGGTACTGGGGCAGTCTTATCTCAGAAAATAGATGGGGAAGAACATCCGATCATGTATATCAGCAGGAAGCTACATGAGAGGGAGAGAAAATATGCTACCATAGAAAAAGAATGCTTAGCTCTGAAGTGGGATATTGAATCTCTGAAATATTACTTGTGGGGGGGGGGAGCTGAATTTAAGGTTGTAACTGATCACAACCCCTTCTGCTGGTTGCACCAAATGAGAGAAAAAATTCCCTGTATAATGCGGTGGTACTTGACTCTTCAGCCTTATCGATTTACAAGCAGCCACACCTGGCTAACTAAAGACTCACAGCCCCTGACTCGGTCTGGGAGGGGGAAATACAGCAGGACAGACAGAGAGTGGGCTGGCTGACTGTGGTCAAGGAAAATTAGCAAGACAAAAGAGGGTGGGGTGGACTGAGCGAGCAAGTGCTGAGCAGACAGAGGGCAGAAGTTTGGAAGGGGTGTAAGCATAGGTTAAAGATAAGGAAGTGCACGAGATAAATGGAGAGGAAAATAAGATTAGAAAATTTACCATGTTTAACAGGAGCAGTAATGGGGGTAGAGATAAGAGAGGTTCAGGAGACATGTTCAGCGTAGACAAATTCACTAAACAGTTTCACTCAAGATCATAGGCTACACTTATCAGCCTTTGAGACTGAAAACTATCCTACCACAAACAGTTTATCTTTTTGCTCTCCTTGCTAAAAGTTAACAGTTTGTTAAATTACAGTTACAAGTAGCCATTACATGCAGCAAAAACATTAGATTATAGCTAGTAGGTCTATTCAAGCTGCCTGAGAAAAAAATACAGATCACAGTTTTAAACTGTAGGTCGGGGGAGCCAACCTACACTATGCCGTCAAAATACAAGATCACAGTTTTAAATTGCAGGTCGGGGAAGCCGACCCGTACTATGCAGTCTAAACTAGGATAGCAAGGCAGCCAATAGCAAGGGCGGTCTGAGCTACGGTGTCCAATCGCTGAACAGTCCAGAGCTCGCTGGCCTATCAGACAGAAGGCAGAGAAGCCGGAGTACCCTAGGAGACTTACCTTTAGTTAGCCAGGAGCGGCTGCTTGCCAGCTGGGTCTGTGGGTGGTGGCCGCCAGCCAGGGAGCAGAACATGGCCGCTGCTCAGACCGAGTCAGGGGCTGTGAGTCTTTAGTTAGCCAGGCGTGGCTGCTTGTAACTCGATAAGGCTGAAGAGTCAAGTACCACCGCATTATGTGGGGATTTTTTTCTCTCATTTGGTGCAACCAGCAGAGGGGGTTGTGATCAGTTACAACCTTAAATTCAGCCCCCCCCCACAAGTAATATTTCAGAGATTCAATAGCCCACTTTAGAGCTAAGCATTCTTTTACTATGGTAGCATATTTTCTCTCCTTCTCACGTAGCTTCCTGCTGATATACATGATCGGATGTTCTTCCCCATCTATTTTCTGAGATAAGACTGCCCCAGTACCATTCTCTGATGCATCGGTTTGAGCCTCAAACACTTGGTTGAAGTCAGGGCCTTTACAATTCATGAGCTGTACCTAGAATTGCCTTGATATTCCTAAACACCTCATCACAAGTAGGGGTCCACTGAACCTTATTCAGGCACCTTTTTTTAGTGAGATCAAAGGACTAGAAATGGCTGAGAAATTAGGAATAAATCTCTGGTAATAACCAGCCAAGCCTAGAAAAGATCTCACATGTTTTTTTGTGGTAGGTATTGGGCTGTTTGCTACTGCTGTAACCTTCTCTAACTCGGGCTTCTCTTGTCCATTTCCTAAAATGAAACCTAGGTATCTTGTCTCGGTTTTTGCTAGGGCACACTTAGCAGGGTAAATGGTCACTCCTGACTCGTTTATTGCTTGCAATACCTGGGACAAGTGTCCAACATGGGATTCCCAGTCAGGGCTGAATATGACCACATCATCCAAATAAGCCACACAGTGTTCAGTGTGTGGTCTTAGAATGTGATCCATAAAATGCTGAAAAGTGGCTGGGGCCCCATGTAGTCTGAATGGCATTGTGACAAACTGATATAAACTGACTGAAGTGCTAAATGCGGTTTTATCAGGTGACAAGGCGATGTGCCAATATCCCTTAGTAAGGTCAAGGGTGGAGATACACTGTGCATTGCCTAGCCTGTCAATGATGTCATCTATTCGGGGCACTGCGTAGCCATCGAATAGTGACACATTAAGCTTTTTAAAATCTAAGCACAGACATACCCCACCCTCTTTCTTGTCCACTATGACCATGGGTGAAGACCATGTACTCTTTGAGGGCACAATTATGCCTAACTGCTCCATTTTTTTGACTTCCTGAATCACCTTATCCCTCACCTTCATGGGCAGTCTGTAGGGCATTTGGTGTATGGGCTTGTCTTGCGTGGCAGTTATGGTGGGCACAATTCCTTTGGCCCGCCCTGGGACGTTTGTGAATATAGGCTCAACTTCTTGTACTACCCACTGCAAATCTTTCTGCTGCTGAGGCTCCAATTCAGGGTTTATCTGAATCACCTCCAATGGTCCAGACTGCTCTAGCCTTTTATAGGCAACCTCCGGCTCTGACTCCCTAACTTCAGGATGGATATAAAGGGAGGGGTTAGGTTTCTCAAGCCATTTCCTAAGGAGGTTCACATGGTAAATTTTCTGGGTGGGCCTCTTTCCGGGCATGCTAAGCGCATAGTTCACTCTCCTGTTTGCCTCAAAATGGTGAAGGGGCCCTGCCATTTCATGAGTAATGTGTTCTCCGTGGAGGGAAGGAGTAACAACACTTTGTCCCCTGATTGAAATGTTTTGGTCTTCAAACCCTGATCATATCTTTCTTTCTGCAAGTCTTGCTTCTATTCTAAGCTCTGGTGTGCCAAGTTGATATACCTCAGACGTTTTCGTAACTGAGTCATGTACCCTATGACATTAAGATGTCTCACCTCCTTCCCTTCTTCCCAATATTCTTTAACCACATCCAGTGGCTCCCTCGGGTTCCTCCCATACAATAATGAAAAAGGCGAGAAACCAGTGGACGCTTGAGGGATTTCTCTGTAAGAGAAAAAGTAAATAGGGGAGGTACCTATCCCAATATTTACCTTCTTTTACATTTTTCCTCAACATTCTCTTTAACGTCTGATTAAATCTCTCTAGGAGGCCGTCAGTCTGTGAGTGGTATGGGGAAATACGCACTGCTACCACACCCAGCAGATGGTACAATTCTTTTAGCAGGTGTGCATTAAAATTACTCCCCTGATCAGTAAGTATTTCTTGGGGGAGTCCCATGTGGCTAAATACCTTTGCTAGCTCCTCTGCTATCCTTGGAGCTGTGACAGTTCTCATGGGGATAGCTTCTGGGTAGTGGGTAGCATAATCACATATGACCAGTACAAATCTGTTACCCTTGGAGCTCTTTTCCAGGGGGCCCACTACATCCATGGCCATCCTGTCAAAGGGGTTAATCACGATGGGGATGGGTTGTAACAGTACTCTATCCCTTTTTCCTGCCTGAGCTACCTTCTGACACTCAGCACATGCTTTACAATATTCAACTATGTTCTTGTGGATAGAGGGCCAATGAAACCTGGGTAATACTCTATTCAGGGTGCTATCTCTGCCTGCATGGCCAGCTAAAGGGTTGTCATGTTCCAGATACATGATTTGGGAGCGGAATTTTTCTGGAACCATTAGTTGGACTACCACCTCTCCAGTTCTGGGGTTAGTGTATTCCCTATACAGTATTCCGTGTTTTACAGCAAACTGAGGGGCACCTTTTTCTACTCCCTTCCCCACCTGTGAAAAAAAAAAAAGGGTTACGTGAAAGGTCTGCTTTTTGCCCATGCTGCATATCACATTTAAAAATATGTCCCAAGTCTGGCTGTACACCAGCATGAGTATCAATCCAGTCCTTCTTTAGCTTCCTCTTCTCCGCCTTAGTTTTACGGTCTTTGCCAGGATCCTCAAAAACATCATCATCAAATGGGAACACAGATGGTACATGACCCTTCTTCACTTGAGCTCTGGTGGTTACAGCAAGTACAGCAGAGTCCTGGGCAGCATGACAATGTATAAATGAAGCAAAGTGTGGGTGGTCATGCCCAATAATAACTGGCACAGGTAGGTGAGCTACCAACCCCACTTCTACCTCATGTGTCTTTTCTTGAACAGTCATTTGTATGGTGGCTGTAGGGTAGCGATGGGTATCACCATGTGCACAGATGACTGCTGTATTCAGTCCTTTATTATTCCCAGTCACCAGATCTGCTTGCACAAGAGTCTGGCAATACCCTGAATCAATCAGTCCCATCATCTGCTGTGATCCAATCTGCATAGTAGCCATAAAGTGACCCAAGTTCACCATGGCTACGCGAGCTCTCTCTCTTTATCTTAGGACAGTTTTTTACATAATGTCCCTTCTTTTGGCACCTATGACATACAATCTCAGTTATTGGAATGCCCCCCCCCGCTCTCCAGTCTTGTTTCTATGGGGCTGGATTAGACAGTTTATAAGCAAAAGGGTTCCTTACCAGAGTGCTGCTTGTCGCGGCTGCTGATTTCCCTTGGAACCATCTGAGTTTGGATGGTCGGGCTGCCAGGAAGTCTTCCGCCAATGTGATGGTTTTATTAGCGGAATCCGGCTTATGCTCCCGAACCCAAAGTTGTGCATCCTGGGGTAAAACCTTAATAAACTGTTCAATAATCACCACCTCCAGAAGTTGGTCCTTGCTCTTGTTCTCTAGTTGTAACCGTTTGTAGCAGAGCTCCTTGAGATGGGCATAAGTCTCCTGTGGGGTATCCAATGACTGCATTTTAAGAAACCTAAACCTCTAGCGATAGGTTTCAGTGTTTATGTCATAGCACTTGAGGATCTCCTGCTTCACACGGTCATAGTCCTCTGCCTCTCAGGAGTCCATGTGGCTATAAACCAACTGGGCACTGCCTGTCAGGTGCGGTGCCAGTCGAATAACCCACTGTTCCCTTGACCACGTGCATGTTCAAGCAATCCTCTCAAATGTTGTAGGGTAGGCCTCAACGTCATCACTGTCCAATAGTTTAGACAGTTTAATGTCTTTTGGGCTACTGACTCTTTCTGTTTGCCCCACATTGATGGCATGCAAGACTCTCATGGTATCCGCCCATTTGGCATCTTGACTTCTCTGCTCAATGTCTCTTTCTCTTTTCATCTGCACCTGTTTTATGCAGAGCCATTTCAACAACTCCCCTACGTCCTCAGGTGGAGTGTCTTCAAGAGGAGGCAGTTCCCTCGATTTTTCCACGTCCTCTTGCATCTCTTCATCATCGTTAGGCTTGGCCTTCCTCCGAGCTCCAGTCCAGGCAGCAGCTTCTTTCCCAGTCTGTCGGCCATGGTTCTGATCAGAACTCCACAGACTTTCTTCTCCGGCAACTCCTGGTGCATCGTTCCACCTGGGATATCTGGGCGATATCCACCAGAAAATGTCCCTCGTTAGCCAGTCCAGATGCTTCCCAGCAAGTTATCCCACTTCTCACACCAAGTCTGGGGAGGGGTTGTGGGATAACAGATGGACCAGACACCAAACTTCAAGTTCAACAAACAATCTCTGTGTGATGTTTATTCAAAATACAGAAACATAACCTTCAGCAACGGCATATTCATGCTTCAGTACATCAGTTTGCAGCAACATACTGTGAATGTCCTTTCTCTGCACTTAGCCAGCAGCCTGCTGACACTGATCTCTGATCTAAACATTTTTAGTGAAAACCCTTCATCCCTATGTGGGCCTTGTTTGCTTAGGTAGAGGGGGATCAGAAAGAAAAAACAAAACAAAAAACAAGCTATAGACAAAGAACCTCAATGCAGAATCACTTAATAAAGGTTACCCCAAATGGCACTGGCATCAAATCAAGTTTCTAAGAAATACAACATCATACATACTTCCATAATGCAAAGCATCATGGGATATATGCAAATTACCACTAAATTTCAGACTTGTTCAGTTTACAGCAATTTACTTGCATTTTAAATATCACAACTAACTTAATTTCTATAATAGTCACCTAGTACTTTTTACCATTATCAAAAACACTTAGTGCCATAGTATCTTCAACATTTACAGGTTTCATAAACATAAGGTATATACATCAAGGTATTTTTGACATAGTGCTATTACATACTTAATCCAACAACAACAAACACAACCTTTTTTTACATATGTTTGGAGGTCACCACAATAACCTCTCTGACGAGGATCTGAGAAGGAAAAGGAAAATTAAAAAGGACACTATAGCACAGTCAAGAAAGGGAAGAGGGTGTCCATAGGTGGCCAACATTATGGACTAGAAATTGTAAAGGATAGATTAGGCTAAGAAACAGAAGAACTGTTGCAACAGATTTATGAAAAGGTTGGTCCTCAAGAGCGGCAGGAGCTTCCTGTCACAGTGTGGTGCATTCATTGTCTCAACCCAGGATGTGAGGGAAGGCAGTGATAATGTTTACTGGTATAGATATGATCAGAGTAAAGCCAGGCGTTACAAACAGCAGACTGTTATGCTCATCACCCTGATGCATTGCAACATGGGTAGTGTATGCAAAATGCCATGTCACAGCTGATGGTGGCAGAGCTTCAATCCAAGATTACTTTAGTGTCCACTTTGAATTCTTCCTGGATGAGGTGTGATAGAGTGGTTAGGTGGGGAAAGGAAGGGTGTGAGCCCAGAAGGTGAGCTATAGATGGATGTGATATTTCTAAACTTCTGAAATGCCTTTTTGTACAACACATACAGGATATGTTAGTTCCTGTTGATAAAGTGTTTGGGAGGGGAATTGTTTATATATTTCATTTTTGTTTACCGAGTAGGATGCACTAGGCATACATTTGCCTATTTTCAGGCATGACTTGGGAGAGTACAACCAATAGACCTGATACAAACAAATTGGTAGTGGAGACATAAAGACCTTTACAAAGCAGACTGGGCTAACACAAGCAGAGACATACTAATCAGGGTGTACATTGTACATCTGTAGTGCAATACAGAGCAGGAGTTTAGGAGTACTCTAGAGAGTAATACAGATGCAACACAGATGCATACCTCTCATGTTAGACTATGATGTTGGTTATAACATATATTGTAGCTACAGAGTGACAACTATAGAGTGACAAATAGGAAGGCATAGCAAGGTACATACTTAAAGCAAGGATGCATAGGATATGTAATTGGTGGGAGCATGACAGAGCATATAATGCTAAGTAAGTGCAACTTGGTGGTAGCTGAGGAAGAAGGTGTGGCATTATGGGTGGAGGTCAGGGACAAGAGCAGACAGAGGTTTAAAGTAGGTAAGACTGGTATTGTTGCCGGAAAGTGTGAGCAACAGGCGCTCGCCTCCTGCCCTGATCGGATATTGACTGCAGGGATTATGTCCGACTCCCTGAGTGACCACTCCCCTATTTTCTGTACCTGGTCCAATAAACCCCCTAAAAGTCACCTCCAGAGTGACTGAAGCAAGGAACTTCAGCCAGTTTGCACCCGCTGACCTCTGCTCTGACCTTCTGAAAGCAGACTGGGGCCCCATTGTCTCCCTCCCCACAATAGACGAGGCACTGGATTACTTCACCAAGATGTTCCTGTCCATAGCTAACCAACATGCCCCCTGGAAAAAACTCAGAGTCCAGGGAAAATGTCACAAATGGCTAAACCCTCAACTAAAACACACCATGTGACTCCGGGACAAGGCATGGGGTCTCTACAAATCCTCTGGCTGCAAACCGGACTGGGAGAAGTACCGATGCCTGAGGAACCAATGCAAAAAAGCTACAAAACAGGCCAAATCCAAATTCCTAAGGGACCTCCAAACCGGCCATCTAAGTGACCCAAAGAAATTCTGGGGCCACATAAACTCTCTCCTCAAAGGCCCCTCAAAGGAGCACGATGCTCCACTCCTAATTGGGGACTCATTTACCAACGACCCAACTAAAGTGGCTGAAGCATTCTGTGCATCCTTTACAAACCCCAATGGTTACCTCCCAGCAGTGCCTGGGACCCCCTTCCCCCCTACGCAGACAGGGTGCTACCTCACCCCTCATTCCATCTGAAACTAGTTGAGCCTAAAACAGTACTGCCCCTCCTGTGCATAATAAACCCCGAATTCTCTTCTGGGAATGACCTTCTAGAGCCCCGGCTGTTGAGGGCTACAGCCCTGGCCATCACCTACCCCATCACCCTGCTCATCAATAGATCCCTCCAAGAAGGGACGGTCCCCAGTAAATGGAAAGTCGCAAACATAGTCCCCGTCCATAAAAATGGAACTTGGGACAGAGTGCAGAACTACAGGCCCATCTCTCTTTTCTGCCCCCTGGGGAAAATTCAGGAAAGACTTGTCTATGATCAACTTCAAGACTACCTGGAACAACACCTACTCCTCTCCAAAGTACAGCATGGCTTTAGGAAAGGCCACGGCACCGACACTGCCCTCACACGGCTGACATCGGACATACTTAACGCCATGGACCAAGGCACCCCAACGGGTGCCCTATTCATTGACCTATCCAAGGCTTTTGACTTGATCAACCATGAGCTTCACCTTGCCAAACTTCATCGTCTTGGCCTGGACCAGCTCTCACTCTCCTGGATCATGAGCTACCTGACAAACAGATCCCAAAAAGTCAGTTGACGGGGAGCCCAATCCAACCCCAGGCCTGTGACCTCTGGGGTACCCCAGGGCTCCATCCTGGGCCCTACTATTCTCACTATTCCTAAACGACCTTGAAGAGGACTGTGCACCATGCAACCTTATCCTCTACGCGGATGACACTGTAATCTACTACAGTGACCCCCAACCCTCGGTTATCTCCTCCAAACTTCAGGTCAGCCTCGCAACTCTTGAAGTGTGGTTCACTGCAAACCTCCCAAAACTAAACGAAGAAAAAAACAAAAGCAGTCCTCTTTGGGACTCGACGGCTGGGCAATGACCGTAGTGGGCTACTCCAACTCTCATCAGCCCTAGGAAGGCCAGTAGAAGTCTCTGACCAGTTCAGGTACCTTGGGTTTCTTCTTGACCAGGAGTTAACTACAAACTTCATATTGATGCCTTAACCAGATCCATACATCAGAGGCTTGGCCTCTTGTACCGCTTGGGAAACTCCCTTTCCAGAGAAGCACCACGAGTCATAGCAAACTGCAACCTCCTCCCCTCATTGCTATATGGCTCCCCCTACTCCAGTCTCTCAGGGAGACAGAGCTAATCAAGCTTACAACTTTCTACCACCGCATTGCCTGCTTTGGAACCAACTCCTCCCCAAGGAGGCATCACTGTGAGGCTCTTAACGACCTTCACTGGCCGACCCTAAGGCATAAATTATCCTAAGCCACCGCCTGCCTTACCTATAAATTCACCTCCCTCAGCCACCCACCCCACCTGAATGGCCTGCTCACCCCCAAAGTCCCCCTCTGAAACCTCCAGTCTACTACAAGCCGATTCCTTGACATCCCTCGTATTCTGACCAACCAGGGAAAGCGCTCTTTTCAGTTCTCGGACCCTCACTTATGGAACACACTCCCTGCAAACTTACTAGACAAGCCCTCCCTCTCCTCGTTCAAATCAGGACTTAAAGCGTACCTTATCGAGCTGAGCCTCTGCGGCTGTAACTGCTAGATCTTGTCCTCAACCTAACCCCTCTCAATGACAACTGACTAATATCTCTCTCTCCTTGGACTGTCTATAAGCAAACACCAATATTACTGTTGACCTGTTGCAATGAAACTGTACTTACCAATATTGCCTAAATGTACCCTACTGACTGTGAATGTACTCTGAAACTGTGTTACTGAACTCTGAAACTGTGTTACTGTATCCTCACCTAATGTAAAGTGGTTGGTGTACTCAACTCCGGGTCGCCCCTGAAAAAGGGATCTCTGGTCTCAGTGGGCTTACCTGGTAAACAAAATCTAAATAAATAAACAGGGAGTCAATGTATGTGAGTTGGTATAGTGTTCCATAGTTTAGGAGCAGAGACAGCCAAGGCCATCTCACCATACTTAGTTCTAGTCCTTGGGACAGATAATGGGTCTAGGTCTGAGGATCTAAGGGAATTGGTATTTGTACAAAGCACCAAAAGGGAAGTTAAGGATTAGGGAGCTTGATCCAGCATTGTACTATGTGTAATATTGCCAAGTGACAGGTCCCGAAGGGCAGAAGGGGAGAGCCAGCTGAGTCTGGAATATAGGGTGCAATGATGAGTAAAACGGTTACACACATGGGCAATAAGGAGTAAAATGGTTACACACAAGGGCAAAATGACATCTATTATTGCATGCTACATCACATTTTCTTAGGAGGGAGGTAGAAGCATTTGCAAAGACAAGTAAGCCAGCCACAGGACAGTTCAGGGAGAAGAAATCCATGCACTATGGCAACACATACAGAGGACAGATTAGGACTGGTACGGAAGGCTAGGCAAAGACTGACGCTTACAGCTTTGCTAATGGAGGTTGAATGAGAAGAGAAGTCCAGAGAGGGGTCAAGGGTTACACCAAGGTACCTGAAAGAATTTACATTGTCCATGGGGGGGGGGGATCAATTCTTGCAAACCACACTTAGGGGAATATGGTTGCTTTTTAAACGTTAGGCAGTTCCAAAGAGCATAGCTTGAGATCTGACGCATGGCCCTAGTGTCCCTTCTGATCTTGAATTACTCTGTTACTATGTGTGTTATGTTATTCCAAATGTGGTTGGGTTCAGCATTTGCTCTTACTGTAGTCTCAGCCTAGGGCACTGGCCACTTTAACAGTTAGCTGCAGGCTACTGAAAGTTCTGTCTACCATCCCCTTAAGAACCCTGGGTGTTGAACTGTTAAAGTAAATCAGAAGATCATTGTTTAGATTACCAATTTATAATTTACAAAAAAAAAAAAAAACTGCTTGACCTCCTCTCTTAACATTGTTCTGCATGTTTTTCTCCCACAGCGAGAGGTCACGCTCCTTTCATTAGAGCACCATTACTGTCTTCAAATCCAAAGACTCGGGAAGACTTTCTACATTGTAAGGCTTGTTTCATCTTACCAAAAGATAATTATATGGATATATATTTTGGGGAGTTGCAGGAGTACACAGGTGTTTTTAGAAAAGTAGGTGCCAGTCACAACTGTACACAAAGCCTAGCTTGTACTAAACAGTTATTTCACTATCTTATGAATAGAAATACTGGGCCAGTCAATCAGTGCTGCAGTGGTCCTACCGCTTGTGATGCCAGTGACCCAGTTTCGGGATTGAGCCCAAGTTGTTTGTTGAAAGGCTGGAGGGTGGGAGGTCAAGCACCCCAGACAAAGCTCTCCTTTTCCAGGAGTGCGGGTTGATGCCAGCCTCCACAGCAGCAGCAGCACTGCCCCCAGGGTGCCCACAGGTGGAAGTGCAGACAGAGCTGCTCAGGAGAGTGGATGCCTGCCGGCTATGTATGGTGATATGCGGGTTGCATGCACATCATCCACGGGGCGGAAACTTCAATGAGGAACAATTTCCTGGCCTGTAATACTACGCCTGTTACTCTTGGGTCCTGCACAGCTGACTGACCCCCCCCACTCCCACCATTTGTCCTCAGAGGGGTTGGGGGGGACCTGCTCCCCTCCAGTCCTGCCTCAGGAGGCAAGCCAGGTAGGATTGAAAAGACAAGACCGAGGCTGGCTGCTGCAGTGTTGCATCCTGTGTGATTGCTCTGGGCTGATGAGGAAACATGTAACTTGAAGGCAGATAAGGACTGCTTGGCCCACCCAGTCTGCCCATTCTTCCCTACCTACATTATCACCGCAGACCCTACTTGATCTACAGCTCTTTCTCCCACCCTCCCTTCCTTTCCACTATGATTCCTTTGTGCCTATCGCATGCATTCTTGAACCCCACCACTATTTTCATCCCAACCACCTATATTGGAATGCTGTTCCAGGAATCCACCACTCTTTCTGTGAAGAAGTATTTCCTCACATCTCTCCTGAATCTACCCCCCTCCCAACTTCATAGCATGTCCCCTTGTTCTTGAGCACCTTTTCTTCTGAAAAAATACTTCCCTTCTGTATCTTATTTACCCTCGTGAGGTATTTAAAAACCTCTATCATGTGCCCCCCTCCACGGTGCACATACTGATACCTTTAGTCTCTCCTTGTAGAACTTTTGATGCAGACCCTGCACCATATTAGTTGCCCTCTTCTGGACTGCCTCCACTCTGTTTATGTCCTTCAAGAAATGTGGTCTTCAAAAGAGAGGCAGACCAAGAGGAAAAAACACAGATAAAAGGAAATGAACAGAAATACTGCTGATGGGCCAAATTGCACATCTGTGAATAATTCTCATTTTATATTATAGGACGCCTTTGGTTTGCAGTTCTTACATCCTAAGAATGTGCATGAGACCATTCTTACTACTGTAAGAGTGGATTCAGTGGTAGTATTAACATACAAAATGGGCCATGAAAATCCTGTCACCTCATTGATCCAAACACATCACCTGAACATTGATTATTTTGATAACAGCATGCCTCACCTGAGCCGCATATTTCTTCAACAAATAAAAGCCCATTTTATAAGTGGGATAACACACTCCTGGGTGTGCGGTCATAGGGAGTAATGCACTAGTGGTTGTGGCACTCAGCTTCACCTCGTACCTATCAGCTACCCTGTCATGTGACATCTCTTACATAATAACTGGTCATCAGTTTTTTTTTCCAGTTGAAGACCAGTTATTATTTGCCATAATAACTGGATGCTTATAACAGTACACACTCTCGAGTGCAGCACAAATTCTCAGCGAGTTGGCTACTTTTACTTTTAAAAGTAAAAAAGCAGAACCCTGTCCTTGACCTAAACTCTACACATGGCAAAAAATAATAGCAGTGTTTACACTCACTACAGCTGCACTTGAGACTGCCTCCCTGTGTGTTTCTTGAGCACAGCACTTCCTGAAATGGCAGCCCTCACAGGAAAGCCAAGTCAGCACCGGTTCCTGTCAGAAATCAAATTTAAATTAAACAAACCTTTACAAAAGCGTCTATAGCTCCTGTGTGCTAAGTTATTTTTACAGTCCAATTGACAAATGTCTTTTCTATCCTTGGGTGTATGTTAACTTCTTATAATAACTGGCCAGCAATTTTTTCCATAGGCTGAGCCAGTTATAATTTGCCGTTATAACCCATGGGTTATAATAGCAAACACACGCCATGTCAATCGAGAACAGCCACTCCCTGATTGGCTGTTGAGGTCCTGCTGGGTGGGCTAATCAATTCAAGAAACATGTCGGCTCTGTATCCTCCGTAGCGAGGAGCCGTCAGACGAGGAGTGCTCGTCTGTACTAAAAGGCAAAAAAGACTACATTTGTGCTGACAGTCCTTGTATTTTCTTTTCTGTGCCCTTAAAATATAAACAAAACAGCTCTCAGGTTGGTCGCGCCATTCGTAAATCACACTGGACTACAACTGCCAGTAGGAAGGGCTCCAACCCGATGTGCCTAACGAAGGTAATCCCAAATAACAATTTACAAATCACCAACAAACTAAAAACTAAAACCACCTAAAAGAGAAAGAGTGTGTTTGTGTGTGTGTGTGTCTGCCTGCATGACTGAAACAGCAGCACAAAAATCAGTGTGGCAAAAAATTGCTAACCAGAAATTATAACAAATAAAAGATGGGGAAGTGTGCTTTTAACTTGAATTTAATGATTGCCCTTGGTATGGAACGCTTTAATAAACCCCTTGGGCTTTATGTAGCATCCCACACCTCGGGCAACCATTAAATTCTCGTTAAGCACACTTCCCCATCCATTATTGTATATATAATAACTGGTGAACAATCTTTTCAATGGGCTCAGCCAGTTGATATTGGCTATAATAACTGGCCGGTTATTATGGCATTCACGTGCTCAGCTTGTGCACTACCGCTTTGGCTCTTATTCTGTGTGAGGGCGGGCTGAACAGTTCCACATACATGACGGCTCCATCTGTCCGTTAGCGAGGTGCCACTAGAACAACACTTGTCTCTCCTTCGTATTATTATTTTTTACTATCTGGTTAAACTACGTTTACATTTAAAACAGATCTATCTGGTTGATCCTGCTGTTCATTAACTTCAGGTGATACTCCGTGGGAGCAGGAATGGGACCATGGCTGACTGCCTGTAGCACCAGCTAAGCATGATCACAATTCAAACTGTAAGTTAAAAATAAATAAAAAAAGAACAAAATGCTCATTCTGAAGAAGGGGGGAGAGAGAAGGAGTGAGTGTGTGTGTGTGTGTGTGTGTGCGCGTGTATGTGTGTGTGTGACACATGTTCACAAAAGTCAGGCAGGAAAAAAATTGCTCACCGGCAATTACATAAAATAAAGCACTGGGTAGTGTCCAAACTCGAATTTAAAGAGACTCACTAACTAAAATGAATGGAGATTTGCATCACATATTTAGGTGCCTTACCTCTTTGAAATGCCGTTAATGTATACTTGCCATAAAAATTTCCAATACTTTAGAAGTGAAATCACTCATACAATTTCCCCCACTGGGTCACTGTTACTTCCCAGTCTGCAAATCCATCCCCGCACTCAGACATGTTATGACGTTAACACAGGGAGAGCGTGGGGATGCACTCCATTATAGTCTATGGGGAGCAACTTTAACATTTTTATATATCACAGTGATCTACTGGTGGTTAATCAAGGATACTGGGTAACAAACAAGGCCCTTGTTAGTCACCAGGTGCCCTTGATTAATCCCTGGGTTCACATCATAATGTGGCTGAAGCGCAGGGGTGGATCTACAGACTGGGAAGTAACAGTGACCCAATAGGGGAAATTTTACGAGCAATTTCACTTCTAAACTATTGGAAATGTTTATGGCAAATATACAACAGTGGCATTTTGTGGACGTAGGGCACTGAAATGTATGGTGCATAGGGCTAACTTAGTGAGTCTCTTTAATGCACACCCTCAGTGTGGGATGCTTTAATAAACTCCTTTATGTAGCATCCCACACCTCGGGTGTGCATTAAATTATCGTATCACACACTACCCCATGCATTATTCTCTATATAATTACTGGGTCTTGTTTTTTCCCATAGGGAAACCAGTTGTAATTTTGCCATTATAACCTGCTGGTTGTAATGGCAAACACGTGTCCAGTTTCCTTCGAACTGCGCATGCGCAGCCACCGCTCTTCCTCTCGCTCAAGTAAGTTTTCAAGACTTGCTGTCCTGGGTGCCACCATCAGACTTTTGCCACCGTTCCACAGTTCACCACACTCGGACTCAGTGGCAGTGAGTTAATTAAATAAAACAAACAAATGAAGGAGCAATTTATTTTAAATAACCAACTTAAAAAAAAAGTTTAATCACAAACTGCATACTGCACTGAAACCCAACTGGTCCACGGCTATCTTTATTTTATATAATTGCTGTGGTGAAAAAAGGAGACCCAACAATTATATAAAATAAAGACTGGGTAGGGGTGTAAAACTTGAATTTTACCCACCCCCTTGGTGTGGGATGCCTTAATAAACCCTTTGAACTCCACTCTCGGGGTTTATGTGGTATCTCACACCTCGGGATGTGTAAAATTCTCATTGTAACCTCTTGCTCAGCCATTATTCTCTATGTAATATACCCCATCACATCTATTATTCTATATATAATTCCTCTGTGCTTTCAAGGCAGTGTAGTCTAGTGGTTACAGCAGCATTTTGGAAATGAAGAGATCGCAGGTTCAAACCTCGCTAGAGCCAAATCCTCACCGTGTGACCTTGGGCAGGTCACTTAACCTCCCAGTGCTCCAGTTCCCCCAATTGCAGAAATTAATTGAAGCAGGAACCCCACTGAATATGGGATGTTACAGCTCAGCTGTGCTATACTAGGTAAATAAATTGTAAAAAAAAAAAAAATGCAGTGGGAGTTCCCAGGAAGGCACATTTCCTCTGTGGGAATAAAGAACATTTGGGACAGGAGTTGTTTTTTGTAACCACACAATAGTCACACAGCACAAGCAGTCAGCAATGCATATACTGGCATATATTGGCTCCCTCCCCTCGTATCTTACTTCTCTCTTCTGCCCCCTCTACCTCCGGTTCTCTTCGTAATGCTTGCTCTCACTCTCTCGCTCTTGCTCCAGTGAAATCCACTGCTGGTCTAGCTGCCTTCTCACTCTGTTTTCCTAAACTTTGGGGCCTCTTCCCCTTCCCCCCCTTTCAGTTCACTCTGGTCTTTCCTTTCATTCCTTGAAATTTGTCATCCAAGATTTCTCTACTCCCTCCCGCAGTTGCTCCTGATTTGGTCGACTTCTATCTACTGCACTGCACCCTGCACTGACGTAGTACATTCCTTCTCCCCCAGTCATCAATCTTAACCTCCGTACCCCCATAGTATTGCTTTTATTTGTTCTTTCTGTTATTATATTGCAATTTTATGGCTTAGAAGTATTTTCCTTTTATTTGTTTTTTTGCTATACTTATTATCATATTGTTAGTCTTATTTCCATATTATTGTATTATTTTGTGAATTGTACTTTGTATTTTCCCTGTTCCCTATTCCTCCCCTTTCCCCCAGGATGCATCTAGATATAAGCTGATACCAGCTCAATATGACTTTCCTGGTGACATTTTATAGGTAAATGAATAACTGCACTCACCCCACACTGTTTCTGTAAAATGTCAACAGTATTATTATTAAGGGGGAACAGTCAGTACTAACAGCCCCACACCCAAGTGTGGTGGCTGGTCCCAATTTGTGCTTCGCATGCACAAGAACTTGTTCCTCTTACTGTTTACTGCAGTATATTAGATCATATCTGGCTGATCCTGCCAACTCCCACCCCAACATCTGCTGTAACCAGGAATCCCACAATCCTCGTGGCTGATGGCTCAGCTGGGCCACAGCCACACCAGCCTGCAGTACATTTTAGAGCTTTTAAAGCTCCAATCAGCTGCTCTCCAATCCAGCAGTCCTCCTGGAGCCAAGTAATTTTTTTTTATTTTTGCTCACAAAGTGCAAACTGAGACCAGTCCCACACTTGGATGTGGGGCTTTTAGTGCTCAGACCTAGAGGCTCCTTACTGTCCCCCCCTTTCTGGTGTGGTCTTTACCAAGCCCTTGTATCTGTCCCTGTTTCTAGGGATGCTTGGATTCCTCGGAACCCATTCTGTCTGTATCCCCTAAGAATTTTCAAAGTTCTGATTCTGAGTCCAGTTCAGTTCTGTTTCCGATTAAGGTACAGGAACAGAATCAGAGATGGAATCGGAAGTTCAGATTCTGCATCCAGCTCCGAATCCATAGACGCCTAAACCTTCTCCCACTCAGTAAAATGTTTTTCAGGTACCCCTTTGTGGGCCATGAAAAAAGCCCTCTCCCCTCCCCCACCCTTACCTCACTCCCCCTAACTTTAATATGCTACCGTTGCTGCTGTGGTCCCTTGTCTGTCATCTATGGTGGGAGACTTGGGCAGCTGTAGTTGGAGGTGGCAGTTATGGTTCAGTCCAGCAACTCCAGCTGTCCACAAGAAATGACCTCCCTCCCCAGCAAGCCTCCAAACACTCCCCCCCCCAAACCAGCCCCCGAGGTCACCTAGTCTGACTCCCCTGTGCCCTGATTCGGGTAGGCAAAATCTGTAACTACTAGAAGACCTCCCCCATGTAGTACCCAGAGGACGCAGTCTTTGATTCATAAACTACTGCAACTGGCTGGCAACACATCTTGCCATTTTTTAAAAAGTGCACTAGTACCCCGGTCCATCCCACCATCATACCAAATAACAGTCTCAGAAGTCACCAGTTGCCCCTGAATGACCTGAGATGACCAAGAAAAAGGCCTTGGGGTAGTCACCACCTGGTGCCTTACCATATAAATGGCTGGTACAGCCTTCTCCCAGGACTTTCTTTAGGTTGTTGGCCACCTCTCAGGTCACTCAGGGAGAATTAGTGGCTTATGGAACGGTTATTTGGTACAAAAGGATGGAGAGAATGGAGTGCAGCACTAGTGCACTTTTTAGAAAAGGGCAAAATGAATGAGATTGTTGCCAGCCAGCTGCAGGGGTGTGAAAATTAAGGACTGCATCCTTTTGGTACTATGTGGAGGAGGGCTTCTAGTACTTACAGACTTTGCTGGTCTGAATCGGGATCTGGGTGATGGGGAGTTGGGCTAGGTGAGCAGGAAGACCGGGCTACCAGGGGGGAGTGCTTTGAGGCTTGTTGTGGGGATTTTTGGGAGAACTTGACAATTGAAGACGCTGGAGTCACTGGACCAGATCCTGTCACCTTCAATTACAGCCACTAGCGCCTCCAAGCACAGATGACAGACAGGGAACTCCAGCAGCAGTGGTATATTGAAGGTAAGGGGAGGGAGACAAGGGTGGGGAAGGGGGAGGGCTTTTTCCCTGGCCCACTAACAGGTTCTTATAACCATTGTATTGGATGAGGGAACGTTTTAAAAACATTCGGATATGGAACTGGAATCCGATTCCAAATATGCGTCTGAAAAGGGTTTTTCGGAATTCGGATTTTTGACCTTGAATACTGAAATTTCAAATTCCTAAAACAAAATGCCTGAAACCCAATGAATCCAATTCTATTCTGTTGATTCCATGTCACCCTACTTATTTCAATCCCTCACTGATTTTTCACAGACCACCTCCTTCGACAGCTTATTTCACCACTCCAACACCATCACCGTTAAAAGGCACTTCACGATCTCTTTTAAATTTGCCCCCTGCCAGCTTCATGGAGTTCCCCTGGTGTTTGCATTCCCACTAAGTCTGAATAAATTCCTGCTGTCCACTGTATTTGCCCCATGGGGCATTTTGTATGTTACAATCACGGTGACTCTCTCCCTTCTTGGCTCAAGCGTGTTCAGAGAGGAGAAGAGATAACTGTGATTACACTCAGTTTGAGTATCGTCACACACCCAAGCTGAATAGCTGGGCTGTTACCTTTTACCTCTACTCATGCTGTGTAACAATCCCTGGATGCCACACCTACTGGAGGGAGTACCACTTCTCCCCCATTCATTCCCTGTCCTTTCTTTAACCATTTCATTCATGTCCCTAAGCACTGATTTTTATGTTGGCACGCTTGTGCAGCCAACATCTTGCGAGTAGTGCAGCTTTGGAGGCGTGGTTGCTGTTGGGTGAATGCAGGGCATGCACCAGTAGGTTTGTCCCTCATTCCCCAATCAGCCTGCATACCGGCGCCACACCATGCATACATAATGTGGCGAGCACATCTAAGAAAAGGTCCGCTGCAATCCGAGCAAAGCTCGTCAGATGCAGAGGACCTTCCCTGGACGTGCTCACCAACACTGTGTATGTAGCGGCCGCCCAACTGCTGACTTTGGGGGTGCCCAATCCTCCTGCTGTGCCCCAATGTATGTGCCGATGGGGGAGCCCACTCCCCTTCGACATAAAGCACTCCCCCCCATTTGTTATATGCCGAGGGGGTGCCCAATCCCCGGCTCCCCCCCCCTTTCCATGTGTGCCGTGAGGGTGCCCAATCCCGTCCGGCATAAATGAACCCCCTTGCAGTGTGTGCAGACGAGGATACCTAGTCCCTCATCGGCTGCAGCAACTGCCCCCCCAAACAGTTAGGTGGCATGCTGGGAGCCCACCCCAGCGTGCCAAATACACTGTAAAAAGCAAACAAACAAAAAAAACTGTCCTGCGATGTTTTTTTTTCTTTCACCCTGTAACACAAAAATGGTCCCTCGTAGTCTCCTTACCCACTGCACACTCTGCCTCCCCACACCCCCCTCACCCCATACTTACCTCCGGAGTCCGGCACGATGATCTTCGGTGGACCGGGAACACATCTGCACTCTTCAAAGTTGATCACGAACTGAGGAAATGCCGGTAAGCTATATAATGTGATAAATATGTTTTTTTCAACTTTGATGCATATCTTGGGTGTTTCTTGGAATTTTTGCACCAAATTTTCAACATGGGGTTTTTGGGACCCCTCCTCATGAATTTTGTCACTGTCATGACGTTACTCGGTCCTGAAAGGTGATTTCACAGTCACTGCGCGGAATCACCTTTCAGGACCGATTACCACAAGGACAGTGGCAGTGTTCATGAGGTGGGCTCTCAAAAAGCCTATGTTACAAATCTGGTGGAAGAAATCCAAAAAATGGCTGTTTTATGAGTGTGCGTTGCGCAGTTGCTACACACGCTCGTAATTTCGCGAATTAGTAATATTTTCAAGCCAGATTTTCAACATTGTCATTTTTCTACACCTGCCTGTGAACAGTACAGCTGTCATTTTTCACATCCTGGCCGAAATGTGTTTCCGCACTTCCGGCGCACCATAGCATGGTCGCTGTGGGAAATCAGTGTTAGGAGCACATTACGAAAATGACAGTGACACTGTTCATTAGCAAAGGTCCTAAAATACCTATGTTGAAAATTTGGTGACAATACTCGATAAAATGACTGTGTTACAAGTGTGTGTTGCGCAGTTTGCACGCACACTCATAACATGCATTTGTAATATTTTCACTCTGGATTTTCACCATTGGCATTTTTCCACACCTCTTGATGAACAGTACAGCTGTCATTTTACATATCCTGCCCGAAATGTGTTTTTGCATGTCCGTCGCAGAATAGCATGGTCACTGTACGAAATCACTTTTTGGGACAGTTTGAGGAAATGACAGTTGCTCTGTAAATGAGCAGAGGTGCTAAAATGCCTATGTTGAAAATCTGGTCCCAAAAGTCCATAAAATGACTGTTACAAGCGTGCGTTGCGCATT
This sequence comes from Neoceratodus forsteri, assembly GCA_016271365.2. Classification (NCBI taxonomy): domain Eukaryota; kingdom Metazoa; phylum Chordata; order Ceratodontiformes; family Ceratodontidae; genus Neoceratodus; species Neoceratodus forsteri. The sequence goes on along the minus strand of JADMNL010000024.1, from coordinate 116,640,658 downwards.
TCCCACGCATCCTTGTAACTTTGCAAATTTGCAATATTTACATGCCACATTTTTAACACTGCCATTTTTTTACACCTCCTTATGAACAGTACAGCTGTCATTTTTCACATCCTGCCCAAAATGTGTTTCCACAGTGCACTACCCAGGCCAATGCCAGTGTGACAACATTCTGCATTGACAAATGCTTGTTACATTATCTGAAACGGGCCTCCCACATTTATAACTGAGCATGAAAGAACCTGAGCAAATTTCTGGTAGGCCCAAAACAATCTCAGAAGCTCACAGGGGGTTGGAAAGTTTTGATAAAAGAGGTGTGAGTTTAATTCAGCTTCTGTGTTTGCTGCTGTTCTAGGCTACAGAGGGAAAACTGTCACTCAAATGGACTTCAATTACTGTAGCACCAATGGTAGCCAAACCTATCAAAGTCTGCAATTTCTCTTTTTTTAATTTTCTCTTTTTCCCTTTCTCCTCAGCTGGCCCCCTTCTGCCTTGCTACTCTCCGCAGCCCAGTCATCCATCATCTCTGGGGCTTACAGCCCAGCTGCTTTTCAGTGTCCCACAGATCTCCCCCCCCCCCAAGGCAGAGCCTCCGCAGAAGGGGAAAGCATCCTGTGGGACGTGCAGTCCCCCTCAGCTGACTTGAAAATAAGGCACAAAAGCCGGCCGACTTGAAAATAAGGCACAAAATCTGTGTCACATTTGCCAAGATGCAGACTGCATCCAAAACAGTGACACATGTTTGGATTATGAGTTTTGAAAATACAGGCCATGATACCCACTATTTGTATTCTCACTGTTTTTTTAAGGAAGAAATGTGCTACACATCCTATTTGCTAAGACCACTGCTACATACACTTTTTAAATAAAGGTTCCCATTGATCATACAGGACCCAGTTTATTTATTTTTTTTAGTCGTACTTTTTCCCTTTGTGACCCTGACCACCCCTCATCGGCCCAACCTCGCACCAAGCCCCATCACCTGCCTTCTCGGGGACTCACTTCTCCCGCGTTCCTTCCTGGCTTGCCCCACTGGTGGGGCACCAATCCCTGGCAGAGTTAGAGCGTGGCGTCAGGACAGCACCATGGTCAGCAGTGCGTGGCCTGTGGTGCAAGGTGGGTGTCATCTAGCTTCAGTCAGGAATGTTTTCCCTGTTCTTCCCCGGATCCTGACATCAATGGCACATGCAACGTGTGCGCTCACACACACGTACACATGCTGACTTCCACCCTCCCTGAGCATGGGCTCTGGCTGCACCTCCAGCTGTGGTCACCCAGCTCGTGGTACAGCACTGGAGATGTAACCCTCCCTCCCTCAAGAGTGTCCCAAAGGGACACTCAAGCCACCTTCCCCAGCCAGCCCCCGGTGACCCAGGCTCATTCCTGAACCCAGGCCATTGGTATCACAAGCAGTAGCACTACTGCTGTGCCAGAGAGCCGGCAAGGACCTGATTTCTATATTACTGACTCTGAATGGCTCACAAAAGCAACTTGCACACACAGTTCGCTGATTTTGGGAAATTTATCCCAGAACCAGACTCTGTGTGCCCGCACCAGCACACCATTTTCAGATCTGTGATTAAACTCTGCTGCTAACATGACAGTGCCCTATAGGACAGGATGATCCTGGGTGGTTGGGTGACGGGTCATCCTCCAGTCCCACTGACATTATTCTGTCCCACATCACAGCCCATTACTGCAAGATTTAAAGGGTGCAGTATGGAAATTGTGTCCCATTTTAATGTTGGTAAGCTGAGTTGTATTGTGTGGGGGCGGAGGGAGGGGAGATGGTTAATGTGTTCCACTTTGCATCAAACGTGGTTGTGCCCAGGTGAAGGCAGCATTTTGTGATTTCTGTGTAATTTGCAGTTTGTGGTGACAAACACAACCCTAAGAGTTGGTCAGCCACAAAATGTTAACATTTGCAGCTACAAGGGTCGTATTCCTCACCACATTATGCAACTAAATTAAGAAATATCCCAGTAGCTCCATATTTCATCTTTTGCTTTTTTCTTGTGGCAGATGCTAGTGACCTGACTCTGGATCCTAACACAGCTGCCATGTTCCTTCAGCTGTCTGAAGACAACAAGCGAGTTACACGAGTAGTGACATCACCAGCTCATCCTGAGACCCCAGTACGACACGCTCAGGGTGATCAAGTGCTGTGCTTGGAGAGTTTGCACATGGGCCGCTTCTACTGGGAGGTCGAAATCAGCAACAGCTGGATTGGTCTGGGGGTCACGACCCAACACAGGAAAAGTGGGGAGACTTCAGGTCAGGTTGGTGATGACGAGCAGTCCTGGTGCCTACAGTGGAATGGTTATAATTACTGTGCCCGGCACAATTCCTCAGAAACCATAATAGATCAGAGGTACTTTAATAAGATTGGGATGTACTTGGATTGTCAAGCTGGCACCCTGACCTTCTATGGCATTACCAATGCAATGATCTGCCTGCATCGGTTCCGAACGACATGTACTCACCCACTATATCCTGTGTTTTGCCTAGAGTCACCAGGCTGTTTTGTAAGAATCTGCCGCTTCAAATAAAAGTGCTATCTCTGGAAAAAGACATTCAACAGTTTATGATAAATGTAAATATATAAACACAGAAGTTGACTTTTCTTCTAATTTAATTTAAATTACGAAAATCACTTTTGCTTCTTTTTGCACTGGACACATCTTGGAAAAATGGTTCGGGTATCAGACATGCTTCATCATCTGCTGATAACAGGCAAAACTTACGAAATAAGGAAAACTTGGGGTTGGTTGGGGGAAGAGATGAAATGTTTGTAACGGAGTTAGAGGTATGAAATGAAAGGAAGAAACTGCACTAAATATGCCTTACAGGGTCTGAAATCAAGCCAAAATGTAAAATGTTGAAAAAAATGTTTCTTTCAAAATATGCTATGGTTATTAGAATCATCAAAATAATATGGAGAGGTGTTCGAGACATCCACCCCAAGTGTGATGATCGAAATAAAAGTCGTGACTCTCATGATTACTTTTCATTTCCGTTTAGCATCTTTTTCATAGTTTCTGCCATCTCCTATTCCAGGACCTTACTGTAAATGACTGCTACCTAGTATAGCTTTTTTTTTTTTTTTTTTAAATGAAAACCGCTTCCTCAAAATACATACAGTAAATTGCAGCTGTAGTCCTATAATCTATGGCTGAAGCACTAATGTCTGGACAACCCATCATTTTCTAGGGATTAATGCCCAGCTGAGGGTGTTAAACCCTAGCAAGAGCATTAAGCCCATGGAAATGCACAGTTGTAAGGGCATTATAATGACTACAAGTCTCAGAAAATGCCATATTAAAAAAGATAACTTTGCTCACATGTGCACCACACTGCTCTGAGCTGTGCTGGACATTTTTAAGGGACTGACACCACTACAGCAGTGAATCAGAGTGCACAGGGGCCTCATGAATAATTAATTAGACATCATTATAAACAGACTATGTGTATTTATGTAACAGTGCCTGTCGTTGGATTCCCCCAGATAGCAAGGGGAGACCAGCCAGGGTTCTCTCCGCAGAGAGGGGAACTTGGGTAGTGTGGGAAGACACTGAACCCTTTGCAAGAATAACACCTTAAAGGAGAACCTGCACAAATTGCAGTTATTTCACCAGCTGCTGTGTAACCCCCCCAATCAGGGCTTTATTGGGGTACAAATGACATTTTTTCTACCTTTTACTACAGCTTTCAGATTCTATGAATACTGCGCCATAACTGCTGTGGATTAGAGAGGCCCACGGCCATCTCATGCACCCCATCTAAACTCCTGTGCTCCTGTTATGCTAATAAGCACTGTCAACTGATGTCCTGTCCCCCCCCCGCCCCGCCACAGGATGGCTGAACTGCCTTCGTGCCTCTGTGTGAGCCACAATGGAGCCTGGACTTCTTATTTGCACATTTGAGTCAAGGCTCGCTGCTGTGTCAACCCGCTTGCTGCACTGCTCCCTTTCTGTTCAGCTCACTCTCCTGACTCCCAACCCAGTTCAGATGGGGCTTCGATACAAAGCCTCTGCCACTTCATGCCAGGCTAAGGATGGGGCATCTCATGGCTGGAACAGGCCAGGGATATACCTAGTGCATTGGCAGGAAAATTCTCTCCTCCTGTATTTCACACCCTGATGCCCCACTGGGTTCTTCTCACATCAGCCTCCACCACTTTCCTCTGAGTCCCACAGAGCACTGCACACAAAAAGCAGAGAATGTGGGCGTAAGCCCCATGGAAAGCTTCCTTGAGGGGAACTCTCCTGCTTTGTCTGGCTCCAACTGTTGACTGGTTCTTGGATCTCTCCCTTCCCCCACTTCCTGCTCTATACAGAACACTGTGTTCCTAGACTAACCCATAGCAGCACAGAGCAAGGGGTTATAGTTTTTTGGTTCCATCTGGCTTTTCTTGGTCAAAGTTGCTATAGAATTCTTCACCCACCTCCCTGAATTGCAGCCTTTCCCCATACTGTTTTTTTTTCCATTCTCTGTTTATTCTCCTTCATCTGGCTATCCCCTTCTGACTGCCCCCCACCCCATCACCCAGGGGACCTACTTTCCACTGATGTGGGGTAAGACCAGTCACCAGTGTGGAGCCTACGAGGGGCCAATCATCATCCTACAGCCAGGGTTTTTCCATCTGGTTTTTCATCCTGGGCTCCCACGGACATGCAATGGGCACAATGAGTGACCTCTGCCTCCACAGAAACACCCTCCGGCATCCTGAAGGTGGGTTCTCTTCCCAACTTGTGGCATTGTATATGTGCTGCCTCCCAGCCACCACTGGATGGCAGCCCAATGGTAAGCCATCCCAATCCTCTTCCCAAGAGAGGAAAGCAGTCCTATGGATGTTCAATCCTCCCTCAGCCCGCCAGCCCCCGAGTGACCTGCCTCCATTCCGGAACTCGGGCCACCAGTGTGGCAGGAGGTAAGGCACATGACACTTTAGCCCTCCACGCCACTGGACTGGCTTCTCGTACAGTTTTCTAAATGTTCTGGACACACCATGGCCAACCATGGATTACCACACTCAACAATGTGTAATCTACATTTGAACAGGGTATGTTCATGGTCATCAGAGCATGGGATAGCAACCAAATCTGCATAGTTTATTTGCATATTGGCTAAATGCACAATTTTTTTTTTAATAATTTATTAGGTATTTTACCTTGTTACATAGCAATACAGTTTACATCCATAAGGACATTTTCAGTGTGTCAGGAGTGTATATCCACAGACAAATGCTACATCTGAGGGACCTCAACATGTACACTCCACAGACTTGGGGGGGAGACATGATAGAGACATACAAACACCTGCATGGGATAAATAGGGTGTCGTACAAATAACTCTTCGTCTTAAGCACAAATCCAAGTACAGTACATGGGGGAAGTCACACAAACTGACCAGGTGGAAGAGCCAGGAAGGATGTCCGCAAGCACTTTTTACAGGAAGGGTGGTGGGCAGGTGGAACAGACTGCCATAGGAAGTGATATCAGTCAAAACAGTAGGGGGGCAGACACAAGGCCATAGTAAGGAAGTTAGGAAGCAAAAGATAAGGAGAAGAATCTGCATTTATATAGTGCTTTTTATACACATTGTATCCCAAAGCACTTTACAAGCAATGCTAGATTGCTAGTGAAGTGACTGAACATGTAGTGGCAGCCATTTCACACATTAACACCCACACACAGCCTTGAACAATTGCATGACCGATTTTATGGGAAGGGAAATATTGGCCAGAACACCAGGGAAAGTCCCCATCTCTTGTAAAAAAAAAGCACCTTGGGTTCTTTTAGTTCCACCTGGACACCCACCAGGACAGCACCAAAGACAGGTAGAAGGGATCTCTGTTTAACGTTTCATCTAAAGGATGGTACACCCAAGAGTACAGCACCCCTAGTACTGCACTCCAGTGCCAGTATCTAGGTATGAGCCCAATCCCAGTGTGGGACTAGAACCCATGACCTTCTGACCCAGAGGCAGATGTGCTACCAACTGAGCCATGCTTACAGGGAGATGGATGGTCACTGGGGCCAACTAAGGAGAATTAGGCACGGTGGGCAAACTGGATGGGCTGCTGCTGCTTCTTCTGCTGTCGGACTCAATGTTTCTATACGTTACATTATCATCATCACATCCCTGGCATCTTGGTTTAGAAGATGCATTGACCAACATCCATATATTCCTCATGCAGTATCTTACAGTATTTCCTTACCACCATTTCAACATTGGTTAGATTAATCTAATCCCATCTGTACCCTTCTTCAAGTCTGCCACGCGTTCTGACCACGACAGTACCATGACTGAAGCTGCTGACTCGCACGCTCTCATTTACTCTAGAGATGGTGGTGTTTTCAGAGATTCTGTGTATATTTGTATTAAAGACAGTTGGCTCCCTGCTTTCTACAAAAAAATTTAAAAAATCTTCAAAAGTGACATATTTTACCAGAACAGATCCCGTTTAGTCACGATACATTCAATGCAGAAAGTGAAAGTAATAATAGCAGAGAAGCAACCTGCTACCAAAGGGACTGATCAAATGGCAGGATCAACCAGGTAAGTGCATGATTTAGAAACAAGAGATGAGATGACAGTGGGGGAATTTATGAGCAATTTGTGGAAGCAAGATATATTTAACGGCCAGCAGCAGACCTGGAAATGTTTGAAGGGGGTAGCAATTTTGCTAGGGTGTGACAAACACTTCCCCCCCCAAAAAAGGAAAATGTTACCGTTGACAGCTCAGGTTAGGTTAAAACAGCTACTTTCTGTTAGCCGGCCATAGTGGCACAGCAGTAGCACTACTGCCCACCATGCCAGCGACCCAGGATCAGGAGTGATCTTGATTTGCTGGGTGCCAGGTGGCGGGGTTGGGGGTGGGATGAAGCATCTAATGGACTGAACTTCTCTCCCAGGGGGTGGGGTCTTACCACTTCTGCCGAATGACTGCCACCAGTGGCAAGAGAGGGTAGTGACGCAGGACCCTGCAGCATGCACACGACTCCACAATCACACTCTAACGTGTGTGCTCAAGCAGCATGGTTGAGGGGAAAACTGGTGGAAAATTGCAGTGAGGCAGGTGTCTATGATGTGCTGTACGCTGTGCCCACACCCACCTCACAACCAGAGTGACCCGATGTGTACTTCGGGGGGGGGCAGTGAACCCCCTCCTGACCCTGCCAGGAAGGGAATCCATGGGGGGTTCCAGCCAACCGGGTGAGCTCGGGGAAGGTGCTGGACGATGGGGGCCAGTGTGGCAGGGCAGATGGGAGCCCTGCCTCACCCAGGGGAGTGTAAACAGAATATGGAAAAAAAACCAGCTACTTTTTGCTGGCCTAAGGGGGCAGTAGATGCTACCTCACTACAAAGCTGGATCCACTAGAGTTAATGGCTCTCTGTGGCAACCTATGTGTGCCAGTTTGTGTCTGTCTGGTGTGGCATAATCTACTGGGCTGAGGTGCTAGTCATAATTTACTTATTTATTTAAGTCTCTGATAACCGGGTAGGTGCTCTGATCTTGGGGACCGTTTTCAGGCATGACCCGGGCTGTGACACACGGCACAAGAGTCATAATATACAGAGGATAACAAATGGGAATACAGAAGCATTACAATCAGTAACAGATTAAAAAAGTACAGAACAAATTTACAATGGGTCAATGATGGCCAAATAACTGTGCAGCTCAATTAGAAACTTGACCAGAAGAAAATCAAGTAATTGTACAATAGTTTACAGTGATTAACCGGTGAGACAATTAGATGCATACAATTCAAACAAGTGTGGCGTGTATGAGGACATACATAAACACAAAGGAAACGTACATGGTAAGGAGCAAGGGTGTTGGCTGGACACAGCGAGCGGCACGAAGTGCTAGGGGACAGGACAGTCACAGGAGTTGAGTTGGCAACAGGTAGTGGAAGTAAGAGGACAGGAGGTTACCCTGGAGAGCACAGGCATTTGGCCTTGTTTAGTAACCAGGTTTTGAAATGGTACTTGAAGATGCTATGGGTTTCTAAGGACCAGAGGGGCACAGGGAGACTGTTCCATAAAAAGGGAGCAGCAACAGATAGTGCTTTGCCCCCCAAGACAGTTGAGACTTTTGGGATTTCCATGGGAGGGACTGAGGATGAATGCAAGCATCTCAAAGGAAATTGGGCTTTAAGAGATGGAAAAAAGTCCAGGCATGTGGAATAATGCACGGTCATGTGGTGTGTTACATCCAATGAGGAAACTGGATTTTCATGGATTTTCCTTACCCATTTTATGCCCCTTTCAACCACAGAATTTCTTTACTAGAACCCAGATACACTGTGCCAACAATGTAAGAGCTTAGCAAGGACATAAACTACATCACACAGATCTAAAATGGTCTTTAGCACCAGAGTGCAAGTCAGAAACACCCCAAGAATGTACTCGAAGGCCAGTAAAACCAGAACAGAAACAGAATGTGAAATAGTATTTGAAACAGTGCTTCAGCTGAAAAAGATCAGGCTTGCTGGTTAAACGCAGTTCTCCTTTAAGATGAAAATAGGTAACAGGTTCCATAACTTAGCCGATCAATAAGAAAAAAAAATATCTCAAGCATGCATTGTTTTTCTAAATAACTACCTCCTTAAATTTAGATACTTCGGATGACCTTGTACTATGCTGAGTAATCTGCAAATCAAATATATTCTGGACAGATACTGAAGTTTTACCATTTCAAGCCTTCCAAGCTATACGAACATACGAAACTGCCAGCAGAACCAGGCCTCATGGTCTATCAAGTGCGCAGCTAGCCCCTCATCTCGCAGCTGCCCCTCCCACCCCCCTTCCCAGTATCCCTTATCCTTACCCTGTCCCAACCCCTCTTGAAACTGCCCACCGTCTTACAGGGAACTATCTCATTTGGTAAGGTATTCCATTTGCCCACCACTCTTTCAGTGAAAAAATGGCACCTCATCTCCCTCTTGAATCTTCCCCCCTCCAATCTCAGTCCATACCCTCTCATGTCCCTCCCCCTTCTCATCTGAAAAATCCCTTCTGTGTTGGTCTTGTTTATCCCCTTCAGACACTTAAAGGTCTCGATCATATCCCCCCATCCCTCCTCTCCTCCAGTGAATACATAGTCAGCTCTCCCAGCCTGTCCTCATAGGGTTAGCTCTCCAATTCCTGGATCATCTTTGTGGCTCTTCGCTGCACCCCCTCCAACAATGTGATGTCTTTCTTCAGGAATGGGTGCCAGTACTGCATGCAGTACTCCAGGTGGGGCCTGACCAATGATCTATACGGGGCAGAATAACCTCCCTCCTTCTGGAGGAGATTCCTCTCGCAATACACCCCAGCATTTTGCTGGCTTTTGCTGCCGCCTTCCTATACTGAGCAGAGTAGTTCATGCTCCCCATAATGAACACTCCTAGGTCCTTCTCTTCTGTGGAGCTCCCCAATTGTATCTCATTCAAGTGATAATCCCTCCCTGGTTCCTGGCTCTGAAGTGCAGAACCTTGCACTTTTTGGTGTTAAACTCCAACTGCCATGTTTCCACCCACTCCTGCAGCTTAGTCAGGTCCTGCTGCAACCCCTTCCACCCCTCCATGTCATCAACCACAGCTCCCATCTTGGTATTCTCTGCGAACAGACTGATCTTGCTCCGGATCCCATGTGAGATATCTGCAATAAAAATCCCAAACAGCACCGGTCCCACTACCGATCCCTGTGGCACTCCGTTCGTCACCGCTCTCGGTGACGAGAGGTCCACCACCACCCTTTGCTGCCTTCCCTTTAGCCAGTTTGTGATCCAGTTCACCATTTTTGGTTCCCTTCCCCACATATTCTAGTCCTCCCCCAACCTCCCATGCAGCATTGAATCAAAGGCCTTGCTGAAGTCCGAATACAGGACATCCAATGCATGACCCTTATCCACTTCCCGCGTCACCCAGTCGTAGTATTGTACAAGGTTTGTCTGGCAGGATCTGCCCACTATAAAGCTACAATCCTGTAGTAGACATTGCTGAAATGACAACCCCCCCAACAATAATGCACTGTATGATCCAAATCCAATACAAACCTACATACTTTTTTTAATAAAACCTGTAGAAGAAGAAGAAGAGGAGGGGGAGGAGGTGGAGGGAAGGGGAGGAGAAGGAGGGAGAAGGGCAGAGGAGGGGAGGAGGAGGAAGGGCAGGAAGATGTGGAGGGAGTGGGAGGAGGGAGGAGGTGGAGGAAGGGAGGAGAGGGAGGGAGAAGGGGCAGAGGAGGGAGGTAGGAAGGGCAGGAAGATGTGGAGGGAGTGGGAGGAGGGAGGAGGGAGGAGGGAGGAGAAGGGCAGGGAGGGAGGAGGTGGAAGGGCAGGAAGATGTGGAGGGTGGGAGGAGGGAGGAGGGAGGGAGGAGGCGGGGAGGAAGAGGGAGGATGGGAGGAGGAGGTGGAAGAGGAGGAGGGAGGGAAGGGAGGAAGGAGGGAGGGAGAGGAGGAGGAGAGGTGGAGGGAGCAGGAGGAGGGGAGGAGGAATAGGAGGAGACAAGAGATCAGGTCACCACAAATCTGATGAATTTCTTTGACTGGTGACCAGAAATTAGATCAGGAAGGAGTGATGGACATGGCCTACCTAGCTTTCAGTAAGGCTTCTGACACTGTTCCACACAGGAGACTAGCAAGCAAGCTGAGTAGCTTATGAGTGGGTCCAAAGGTGGTAAAGTTGATAAGAAATTGATTAGGGGATAAACAGTAGAGGGTGGTGGTAAATGGAGTTCACTCAGAGGAAGGGAGGGTGACCAGTGGGGAGCTGAAAAGGAAGGTCTTTCTGCCTCTTTGCAGATGACAACAAAAATCTGCCAATAGGGTGGACACTCCGGGGGTGTGTGCAAAAGTTGAGCAGTGACCTGAGAAACCTCTAGGAGTGGTCAAAAGTATGGCAGCTGGGTTTCAGTGTGGAAAAGTATATAATATATAGAATAAAGTATGGGGTTGTGTGTGTGTAGTGAGAAGTTTACACACACCCGAGATGTTAGATGCTATATAAGCCCCAAGAGCAAAGCATGAGGGGTTTGTGAAAGCATCTAACACCAAAGGTGTGTGTAAACTTTGAGTTTAAACACGCCACCCCATATTTTATTTTATATAATTGCTGGGTTTTCCTTTTTTGCCACAGCAATTACATAAAATAAAGAGACGTTCCTGTGCAGCTGAGGTCCGCTTAGGTTTCAGCACGTGGTCCGCAGTCGGCCTTATTTATTTGAACATTTTTGGATTTACTGGCAGCAGAAAGTTAAGTTTATTTCCCTGAAAACATAATATTTTGTGTTTAAAATCTCTTACTGCTGAGTCCGAGTGGCAGTTTAGTCTCCGGGGAAAAGAGACGGCAACCACCGGTCTGAAACAGCTGTGGCGGGTGCCTGTGCAGAGCGAGGGAAACTGTGTGTGTGTTTCGCGTTATAAACACTTCTTTATAACAGCAAATTATGCCACAGTTTCCCTATGGGAAAAAGGGAAACCCATTAATTATAATGCATTTAGGGTACAAAACCCCGGGGCAGAGTACACAATGGGTGGAGTGGTATTGATGACCACCAGGCAGGAAAGTGGTCTGGGGGTAATTACATCAGATGACCTAATGGTGGCAGGCAGTTTGACAAGGCAGTAGGGAGGAAAAGGGGGGTGCATAGGGATGGGTATCACCAGCAGAATGAGGGAGATGGTATTGCTGCTGTATAACTCACTGGTAAAACCCCACCTACAGTACTGTGTCCAGTTCTGGAGACATCTCCGGAAGGACATAGAGAGATTGGAAATGGTCCAGAGGAGGGTAACTAAAATGGTGTAGGGTCTGCATCAAAGTCCTACAAGAAGGGACTAAAAGATCTCAATATGTACAACCTGGAAGAAAGGAGGGATATGATAGAGACCTTTAAATACCGCAAGTACAGGAGGGAAAGCATTTTTCAGAAAAAAAGATGCTCAAGAACAAGGGGTGGCATGATAAGAAGCTTGGGGGGTAGATTCAGAGGGGTAGATTCAGGAGAGATGTGAAGAAATACTTCTTCACAGAAAGAGTGGTGGATTCCTGGAACAGCCTTCTAGCGGCGGTGGTAGGGGTGAAAACAGTGGTGGGGTTCAAGAATGCATGGGATAGGCACAAGGAAATCATAGTGGAAAGGAAGGAGGGAGAAATAATAAGCCAGAGATCAAGTAGGATCTGCAGTGATACAGTAGGTGGGGAAAAATAGGCAGACTGTTTGGGCCAAGCAGTCCTTATCTGCTGGCAAATTCTATGTTTCTATGCTTGTATCCCATTACCCCTCCCTTCTTTGTCGATTGCTATGTCTTCCTAATACTGCTCATTATGTAACCTCCCAGGTCATAACTGGAAACAGGCACGAAGTTGTCTAGTGTGGTTACTTGGTCAATAAAAGGTAAACAAATCAAATTATAGCAGACACTTTCATTTCAAACAGCCCAATAATGACATCTGAGGCTTGGAAGGCATGGAAGAGCACTGACATAAGTTGGTATGTGTCAGTCCTTAGTGCACTTTGGACGTTTGTGTGAACAGGTGTCTGAAAATATATCTGACCTGATCTACTGCGCACCTGTCATGCCACACTTAAATGATAACAGAAAATGAGTCAAAGGCATGAACTGCACTCTGAACACAGCACAATAGCACCTGCATTCCAGTGCTGTGAGGTGCAAAGGCCTGATAATTAAGCAGTAAAGTATGCCAGGGTGTGCTTTGTGCTACGATACTGGTGTGCGTCTGCTGAATTTATTTATTTATTTATTTTTTACTGACCTGGAAAGGAGGACTAGACAATTCTGCCTATTTTCAGCCTCGTCCCTGCGGAGGGGATATAAATGGATGCCAACCGACATTGAACCAGATTAACCTGTTGGTTGTATTTTTAGTGAACTGAAGCACAAGGCCAAAGGTCGTGTACTTCCACTATTAGAGAAGTCTCATTATCCCAGCACAAAGAACACGCTGGAGTGCCTTGTTGCGAATATGAAATCGGTCTAGTAGGATTAATAAAGAAAACATTTTTTTTAAGAGTTAAATAAGTAAAAATTATAAACAAAAAGTAAAAAGAAAATAAAGTAGTTCTACTGAAATATTGTAATTTTGCTGTTTAGCCAGTTGATGGAAGATGCTGCATTGTTTAAATACAAGTAAGTGACTGGAGGTGTAGTGATACAGCTGGGTCTCCTTAATGTAAACAGGCCAGGGAGGTTATGGACCTTTTTCCAGCACTATTGTGCTAGGATATCAGTATTGGGATCCAAGCTCCTCAGGCTTCTTGATTTTTTTATACTCATTTCATAAAGACCTTTAAATGGCTGGTCATTTCTCTTTAGGGACTTGATTAAGGAATGAGTTAACTTGCATGGAGACATTGGAAGGTACTATAGCAACTTTATCCAACAGCGCTACCAGATTTGGGATGCCCTGACACTTTACGCCTTGGCTGCCTAACGTTTAACCAGTGCCACACCCTTCTGTGACAAACAGAGTGCTTTACTCGTAAGAGGGAGGTAATAATCCCTCTTTACAAGACACTGGTTAGGCCCCATCTGGAGTACTGCGTGCAGTATTGGAGGCCACACCTTCACAAGGACATTAACCAAATTGAGGCAGTCCAGAGAAGGGCAACCAAAATGGTGCAGGGACTGCATCAGAAGACATATGAGGACAGATTAACAGAGCTAAATATGTGTACCCTTGAGCAAAGGAGGGAGACAGGTGATATGATCGAGGCATTCAAACACCTTAAAGGCATTAACAAGGTGAAAGAGTCTAACATGTTTAAATATAAGAAAAATAGCAGGACAAGAGGACACAGCATGAGATTAGAGGGGGGCCGATTAAGGGGGAATGTGAGGAAATTATTTTTCACAGAAAGGGTGGTGGATGCATGGAATGGCTTACCACAAGAAGTGGTGGCTATGAATACAGTGCAGGGCTTCAAACAGGCACGGGATAGGCATAAGGGAGCAATACAAATGACTATGAATAGATAGGCCACTGACAGAGCAAAGGCCGATGGCACATTTATAAGGTAGAAAAAGAAATGGGCAGACTGGATGGGCCTTGCGGTCCTTATCTGCCGTCAACTTCTATGTTTCTATGTTTCTATACTTTGTGACTGCTGTAGACCTGCTTGCCCTGCTGTCCTTAATCTGGACCAACATTTTCTATCATAACAGAGACGAGGGATAATATTTACTATGTAGTTAGGATGTATTGACAGAACTAATGTACTACTGAGAATTACTGTATTAGCTAGATAATACATTTTGTGGTGTAGTATGCCATCTACTGACAAATGTTATGAGTCTAATAACCCATTTGTAGTCTTAGCATGCCACCTATGGTACGAAGTCATGATGCTATGATCATCAATATTATAAGAATTATCCTATTGTTTTACGAAGTTAGATAGTCAGCATAATAATGTATCCTGAGCAAGTGCAACATTTTACAGTCTTGGGAGCAAGATGCCCAGTGTATTCACCAATAAGAAGCCAAACACAAGAATGTAATTATGCACATGAACCCGTTACTCCAGTAATGAGACTTTCTTATCAGACCTATATAATGTTATGTACATGGCCAAGCCCTTTGGGATTCTCGGGAGCCTTAAGCTTCCACACCAGGCGTATGACTGTTCCGGCTTTCCAGCTGGTAAGACTTTCTGTCTAGACTGTCCTCTGTAAAGTGTCATGGTAATAAACTCATATTTTGCATATCTGTCTCCTGCATGATGTTTTACCATCAGGTCAGAAGCTGTCGACTCTACAAATTGGCGTCTGGGCAGGACTTGATTAATTAAAACTTCATCAGTTGAGAAAAACAGGTGTTGGAAAGAATTTGGGGAATGGCTGAATAAGGGGAAATGCAGGGTTTCGAACCTGCGCCCTCCCGTTCACAAATATGGACTGACCTTTTAAGCTCTCCACGCCTAAATGTGACAGGATAAATAAAGGTACTGGAACTTATGCCCCACATTCTAAAGTGGAATGATCTGAAGGACTCCATAGCACAGACAATGCAGCTGCCTAGAAGGAGAGTGCAGGGTGGACCAGTACACTCTGGGCTCCTTGGCTAGTGCAAGAAAGAGGAGGAACTTTCACAATGACCATCAGCGCTGAACTTAAGTTGGATGTCTTAAACTTTTTAGCCTCCCATGGAGGTTGGGTGATTTTGCACTAAGTGCAAAGTCTGAAGACTACCCAGTACAGCACGTTTGTTCACTGTATTCGGAAACCAAACATATGGTTAAGAAACATGACCGAAAAGGGCTTATGGTTGCCGTCCTGTACGCTGCTTTACAGGCAGTTGAAGCGAGGGTCTCAGCTGTGGAAACAGAACTGGAATTCAAATTGCGAGAAGCGTCTGAGCAACGCAGGGAATAGGAAAAGGAAACTGAAAGTCTTAGGAATGTAACACAAATGGAAATGAGTAGTACTGTGTTAGACAAGGACAGAGAAATTGTTAGGTTGAGAGAGGATTATGAAAAGTTACAACAGGATAAAAAACTGCAGTTGAATGATGTTTTAACTGCTGCAAATGATGCCTTGAGAGATCGGAATAAGGAGCTGTTAGAAGAAATGGGTAAGTGTCAGACTGCATTGGATAAGGAGCTCAGAGAAAATCGCGAAGTATGTGCCGTGTATAGAGTTTTGCAAAATCATGTTAGCAAGGAACAACATGAAGGTGGTAGAACAGATCGTTCTCTGTGTAGAAGGAAACTGGTGAAATTACATCAGCAGTTGGCAGTCCTGAAGGGTCATGTGAAAGCTTTGCTGTATGCCCCATCTATCGACCGGGCATCATTGATGGATGATGACGGCAATGACAGAGATTTCCAAGATAGCGGACCTTGGGACGCCAGAGGGTCAAGGCCTCGCCCACCTCCAGTCTCCATCTTGAGTAAGTCCGACAAGTCCTTGGTTGAGCAAGTCTTTGCAAGGGCAGGTGTAACAGAGAGAAGGGATAATGTTTACTAATGTAGTTGGGATGTACTGACAGAACTAATGCACTACTAAGAATTACTGTATTAGCTAGATAATACATTTTGTGGTCTAGTATGTCATCTACTGACAAATGTTATAATATGAGTCTAATAACCCATTTGTGGTCTTAGCGTGCCACCTATGGTATGAAGTCATGATGCTATTATCAGCAATATTATGAGACTCATTCTATTGTTTTACAAAATTAGATAGTCAGCATAATAATGTATCCTGTGCAAGTGAAACATCTGACAACCTTGGGTGCAAGACGCCCAGTGTATTCACCAATAAGAAGCTGAACATAAGAATGTAACTACACACATGAGCACAATACTCCAGTAACGTATCTTTGTTATCTGTACTATAAGAACTAATGTACATGGCCAAGCCCCTTGGGATTCTCGGAAGCTACATGCTTCCACACCAGGTATATGATTGTTCGGCTTTCCAGTTGGTAAAATTTCCTAGCTAGACTGTCCTCTGTATAGTGTTAGGGTAACAAGCTCTTATTCTGCATATCTGTCTCCTGCGTGATGTTTTACCATCAGGTCAGAAGCTGCTCACTCTACACTGCACAAACCTGTTTGTGCCTTGCCTGACACTCTAGGGGGTATATTTGTACATGCTTTGCACAATCGCAGTGTATTCTGCACTTGTACGAATCAACCACCTTTTGCGCATCACGCAAATTAGTACTATGGGAACAGACATGACATGGCGCAAAGCTAGACTGTTGAATATGGGATCCTGCATATTTTAGAAACTGCCTGTTAAGAGACTGCTGATTTAAAAAGCACTTTTTTGCCAGTTTAGAGAGACATGCCCTGTTAAAGGCGGTTGTTTACCGAGACTGCCTGTTTAATTAACTGCACATGTGTTGCACCCCTAGGAAAACATGGGAAACTCTATATCATTTTAACAGTATTTCCTGTTCGTATTTCTTCCTTATTCTCTAGTTCTAAGGAAATCTTTGTCATTTGGCCCTCATCTGCTCCTGTTGCTTTTCAGTGTATGATGTTGTAATACCCCGCTTGTAACAATATGTTCCATTCCTTGGCAACCATCTGTAACTCACAGAAAGACCATTATGACATTGCACGTAGACAACCAACAGGAGCAGATGAAGTCAGAGGGACAAGCACCCTGTTTTCCAGCAGACAGGGAATACATAATGGGTTGCAGTGAAATAACACGTTTATCTATACTAGCAAGTGGTAAGAGCCGTAGCACATGAGAGGCAAAGTTTTAACACTCTTGTGTGGAGATAACTGCATTATTCCACTGCACCAATGGCATTAGTATGTGATATATACTACACTTTATTTTTTGCTGTCAATCTGTTTTCTCCACTTCCCCTATGGCACTCCCTCCTGCTAGGTCACCCAGCCCCGTCTCCCGCTCGCAGCTTACCTCTCTGCCTTCCTCCATGGCTCGCCCCCTCCCCATGGCGGGGTGGCAGGGATCCCTCAACCGCTGGAATGGATCTGGTGCAGGGATTACTGCAAATTGTGGGAACGGGGCCTGCGGCGACCGGCATTCATCTTTTTTTGTTAATTATCTATTTTTGGCCCCTACTACTCCCGTCGGAGTTATCTGCTCCGGTCACGGACCCCTGCTGCCCCCACCTCCAGATGAGAAGCGCTTCCTTCGGTCATCCTGAGCTTCTTGAAGGCAGGGGGCTGCGGCTCCGACCCCCTATATCTGGCCATGGAACTGTAACTAGTTGGGGGATCAGCTCCAGAGGCTAATCAAGGCACCCGGGGCAGAGCTCCATTAAGACGGCAAGGTTCGGGATTTTTTAAGCCCCCTTTAAGCAGGATGGGGATGTGCAATGACGACCTGCGTCTGCCCCATTCTGACGTGCTGACAAGCATCGACGTGGTGTGGCCACCCAGCCTCCACTAGGTGCCGCTCGTACGCCGAGTGCTGCCCTGCCCTCCCCCCAGAGAAGGAGAGCTGTCCAAGGGACGCTCAATCCTTCTCCCGGCCGACCCTCTGGCGGCCGGGCCAGTGTCTGGCGGAAATCCAACCGCTGCGCTGATGGGCAGCTGACGGCATTCATCCTGCCGATGGACCATTTTTCTGTCCCCCCCTCCCTGAGTGTGGCACGGTGGCATGCAATGACACCAATGGCCGAGCCACACACACTCTCATATGTGCCACGCTGAGCGTCTGCCCCGTAACCGCCCCCTACATGCAAGCCACCAGTGCTGGCCCCCAGCCTCCACTAGGGGTCAGGCATGCAGCGGACTTCATCCTACCCCCTCCCCGGGAGAGGACAGCTGTCCTCAGGACCCTCTCGATCCTCTCTCTCCCCAGCCGACCATTGGCAGCTAGCTCACACCATGAACATACCTTGCCAGCATGGCAGGAGGTAAGGCAGGATGCCTCAGCCCTCCACGCCACTGGGCTGGCATATACTACACTATTTTTAAAGTTTGTTCTAGTGTTTACGTTGTTGTACCTTAAAACTGCCTTTCCATCCATAGTAAACTCATTATCTGATCCACTGTTCTGTGCGTTTCATTTCCAGATCCTAAATGGAAATAACAGGTTCTAAGTGAAATAACAGGTTCTAAGTAAAATAACATGTTCTCTAGGTGAAATAATAGGTTCTAAGTTACATAGCATGTGATCTAAGTGAAATAACAGGTTCTACGTGAAATAACACATGTTCTAAGTGAAATAACAGGTTCTACGTGAAATAACATGTTCTAAGTGAAATAACGTGTTCTAGGTAAAATCATCAGAAGACTTGTGTGTAACTATATATATATATATATACAGTATATATACACGTATATACACATACCACACTAGTGGTGAATTTATTTTCATTTAGAGCATTATATTTTTCTTAGAACACATGTTATTTTATTTAGAACATCTTATTTCCTTTTAGAATCTGGAAGCAACACAAAGAGCAATGGGCCAGTTAGCATGCAGTGGAAAGAAAGGCAGTTTAAAGCTCAGAGTAAAACAGTGAGGAAAAAAAGCACTACAAAGTGGTATATATCAAATAAGTAATGGATGGCAGTAGAATAATATATTTAAAGTATATGGTTTCCCCTTATTATGTATAAAAAGCAGTGGCTACTGAAAACTTGTGCATGTTCTAAAAGTTGTTGTGCACATTCTAAAGGTTATTGCGCACGTTCCATTATGAATATTCATGCAGTGCCACCAGCTGATTGGACAAAGCAGAGCAGGTCACAGGAAAAGTTAAACAAACATGGTGACGCCGGTTAGCAAGTGCTTCACCAACGCGGTTTGGACACGGACTGACGTATTTGGCTCTGTTTTACAAAACCATATTAAATTTAACATAAGTTTTGTTTTTATGTTTTTAAATCAAATGCAACCATGAATCTGTAGAGGCTCAGAGTGAAACAGGATTGCACTGACCAACATTACAGCAGACGGAGCTGCTGATAGCAAGCGGTAGTGCCGTCGGAACACAAGGTACAAAATCTTGTTAACACTCACAAATTTACCTTTTTTATTTTAAATCCTCTGGGATCCTTTTTTTATTTATTTATTTAAGTCTACGATTACAAGTACCTTTGAGCCAAGGCTCTTTTACTAAGGTTCCACGTCAGTTGAGAGACAGTAGAAAACAAGACAATTTGAAAGAACAATACAATTTGAGAATGAGGGAGAAAAACAGATTACAATCAATTCCAAGCTGTTGCTTACAATACATTTACTGCGTTACTAAGTGCCATAGGGAGAGTCAGGTATTCAGAGTTACAAGGATAGGTAGCGACAAAATTATTCTATAAGAAATAGTATATGGGCACCCATACACAACAAGGCTGTGTTTTCATCTCGGGGTTGAGATGACATCCAGGACTTACTCTCGCTTCGCTCTCGAGGACCCTATGATGTCATCTCAACCCCTCGATGAAAACACAACCTTGTTGTGTATGGGTGCCCATATATTATTTCTTACATCTTCACAGTTCACACATGCAGTATGACCTACATAACTAATTTGTGGCTTCACCACTCATGGGTTATGGGTCTTTCCACTCACTAGAGGAGATACATGTCTTATTCCACTGCAACCCTTTATGTATTCCATATGTATTCCAAAGTTTCCCAGAGAAGAACACAAGCTTTTAAAGTGATTATCTGATTTCCAGTGCAAGCCCTTGTACTTGTCACCCTGCTACCTTTATGGTACCTGTATTTGCCATCTTCACTGGCTGCTAGCTAGGGTGGGCCTGGCCAGTGGAGACCCTCCATGTCTAGGGGTAGGATGATATGCTCGCCAGACGGCTCCTCTACAACAAAGCCCATAGTCGCCACACATTCCAGGTTCCCAGTTGTGGGGTGAATACAGATCAGATCTACACTCTGACATGGTTGTTAAATTGGAAATGTTTAGGTGGAGGAACTCACAACTAAATTTCTAGGTGGTGGAACTGTTGTTTCTAGGTGATGGAATTCTCCTATAGTAGTCAATGGAAAAAGATGACAGAGGTGGTGGAACTGTCATACAATTTTTAAGAGGTGGTGAAACTGAGTTCTTGTGGGCTCCTACCCAATTAAACCCTTGATCTGACAGGAATAAATCACTCTAACACAGTGGATTAAGCAACAATTATACTTGTACTGAAAAGTCAGCAGGTACATGCAGAAACAATGATCCCAAGTCACTCTCCATGTTGGCACTGTACAGACAAGTTAAATCCTGACTCCAGGCAGAAGTCAGAATCCCCTTGCAAAAGACTGTACCCTGCGCTCACATATGGAGCCACATAGCCCCCTCTATTCCTTCAGACACTTGGATCCACTTACACTACCGGGTGAGGTTATTCCTCGGGTCAGAGCCTGATTTACTCCACACATTTCATAAGTGCTCCCACTATGCTACTACTTTAGGGTTCTGACAGGTTTCACATCTGTGGCACCTTGGTGCTGGATTAAAGAGGGCTGCAGGAGGTCTTCACTTGCACGATTCTGGTGGCTCCAATAACCGGAAACAGTAGCTGATTCACTGTTGTGGCATCAATAGGTCTCCTGATCCTGGAGCAGCCACTCTGTGCCAGATTGGCCACTCCTCTGGAGGCAGTAGCTCACCCCTGTGGTGGGTGGGTGCCTCACTTCACAGCTCTACCACTCCTTAGATGGTGTGCTGGGTATAGCACAGCAGTAGGTACTTCAGCCTGCCCACTGACTGTGGCTAGAAATGGTTACCCACCCCTCTGCCAGTGGCAGCAGCCCTGGTATCCATCCCATCCCAGCTCGGGATCTCCTGTTACTTCATGTAAGCATATCTCCTACCTTAGCAGTCTTGTTTCTCTCACTCTAACACTCTCTAGCAGCAGCTCAGCTGGCAGCATTTCTCGGGCACAGGATCATAAACACTCCTGAAGGTAACACTCTCTCTTCTGGGAGGCCCCTTTCTGCATCTGATAGGAATGTTCCTTGAGCAGAAGCCTCTCAGGGTCTCCACATTCTTCCAGTGTGTCCCATCACATGAACCCCATAATTACTAGTGATCTACCCTAAAGGCCGCCAGATCCCTTTTCCTGGATCTGCACTGTTGTCTTGGGCCTGTCCCAGGAGGCAACTGGGTAGAAAGGTGTTGAGGGATCTGGTCTCACAAGTTTGGATCAAATGACAGCAATATCTGGTGTGAGGTCTTTGTCACCTTGGGGCAAATGCTCCTGGAGGGCACCCTAGCACCCCCCTTTCTATCACTAAGATCCTGCCACTGGGCTGTCTAGGTCAAATCACTACTAGACCATAGGCTCTGGGTCTTGTAGTCTGGTAACAAGCCCCCATCCCCTGGTGACAGGAGGGCATTGTTACACCAGTAAATAACCCCCACCCGTAGTGGCAAAAGGGGTTGTTACACCAGCAACCAGTACTCATCCCATAGTGACAGGAGGTGGTTGTCACTCCAGTAAAAAAAACACCCTCTAGTGACAGGAGATGATTGTTACAACAGGAAAAAAATTCACATTTGGCATCAACAGAAGTCACCACACAAAATTCCTCCAAATTCGAATTTCAGAAGCTTCACTTTTTTAATTAATGAACACATTTTCATTAAAGCAGCAGTGCAATGGAAAATGTTTTTCCAAAAAGCGAGTTTCAGCTACATTTAAGAAAAATATTAGCATCCCTGTAAAATCAACTTTTTTAGGTACCTCCTATTCTGTGCACCATGAGTTTTGGGGTTTTTTTCTCAGTCCTAAGTCTTGCCAGGCCTACAATGCTATTTCTAAGCCAAATTTGATGGACATCTTTTTATCTTCAGGAAAAAATTTAATAAAACACTGAAATTTTGGTGGAACTAGAAAATGTTGCCACCAAATAAAATTGGAAAATGCATGGGGCCTGATATTCAAAAATGTGTGCCACGCACAAAGTGGCTGCACCTGCATTGTGCATTTTTTGTCCTGGAATCCCATATTCAAAGGAGGCACTACACCTGCTGAAACCAACAGCACGTGCTCACAAAGAAAATGTATGCGGTGTGCAAAAGTGGGTGGGACCATGCACACCAGCACAGTGCGATATTCAGCATGGTAACGCTGTGCCACGGGATTAACACATGACACTTAGCGCCATGCTATTACCACTTATAAAAAGGGTGACTTAAACTTGGGCAAACCCCAGAGGCAGGCAGAGACACTGCAGCCAACAAAGCCAAGAGGGTGTTCCGGGGAGCACATCCACTGTGCATGCTGCAGGAGGCTGTACAGCAAGAGGACAGGGCAGATGCCCACCCTTTGGGCAATATGTAGGCCACAGAGGTGCTATGCTGCATACAGACGGTACAGTCCACAAGTCAGACTCGGGGTTCGATGACCACCTCGTGGGCCGGTACAGACTCAACAAGCCCATGCTCAGGCAGCTGTGTGAGCTCCTGCATGACCAGCTGCAAAGTGACACCCAGTGCAGCCATTCATTATCCATGGAGGCTGAAGGTGACGGTTGCAATCTGTTTCCTAGCCACAGGAGCATTCCAGACATAAGAGAGAGACACCACTGGTGTCTCGCAGTCGGATACCTTGCGCCTGTTGGGGCAGTTCTTAGACTCACTGCTGAAACATGCTGGTGAGTTGGTCATATTCCCCAGCACCCCAGTGGAGCACACAGCAACCATGGGGCAGTTCCACCAAGTTGAGCACCTACCAGCTGTAATCTGTGCCATTGACTGCACCCATGTTTCCATCTGGGCACCTGCTGGTGATGGGGTGGACGCCTACCTGAATAGAAAAGTGTATCACTCCATCAACTGCCATGTGGTGTGCGATGCAACAAGGTGCATCACCAATGTCCTGGCACAGTATCCCAGAAACACTCACAACGCCTTCATGTGGCACAATTACATCCTGTGCCAGAGATTCAAAGGTGAGGACATCCACAGTGGACACCTCATTGGTGAGTACATACCACAGGTCCCCCCCAAGAATGCCCCAAATGGCACATAAAGGTGTAGAACCACATATAGACACCAGGGTTTGAGTATGTTAGGGTCGAGAGGTGCACAGGATGGACCAATGGGTGGTGGGTGTCAGCACTGTGCAGGTGGCTAAGTTGTCATATCATACTAACATATGCCCTTCCCTTCACAGGGGACAGTACCTATTCTCCTCAACTCAGCTCCTCACACCTGTCATCCACCCTGCATTCGTAGCAGAGGACAGGTACAATGCGGCACACACCACCACACACAACATCAAACAGCATGTCTTTGGCATGCTAAAGATGCAGTTCTGGTGCCCTGACCAGTCTGGTGGTGTCCTAGAGTATACCCCTGACAAGCCCTATGCCATATTCCTAGCCGGTTGTATACTACACAACATGGCGTTCACCCGTGGTATATGTCTGCTGGTCACTGAGGTACAGAAAGCATCAGATATGGAGCCAGAGGAGCAGGGGATACTAGATCAGCTCGAAAGGTGAGACCCTAGAATGGCCAGGAGAGCCCAGGAGTACAGAACCAGCATCCTACGTGACATCTATAGACCTGGCAGCTGAGTACAAAACACACAGGACACAGTTGCATGGTTCAGTGATGTACTATAAGACAGGGCATGGCTAACAACATCATCAACAAGGCAAGCAGTGCAGCATGCACAACAAAGGGGAAAACATGGGGTGTGTGTAAGACAAAAGACCATGCTATCAGTCAGGGGGGGGGGTTGACAGTAGGGAACACAGATGGTTCTGGCCATGGAGGCTGGTGGTCCAGGGCTGCCAAAACAGGGGAAAGCATGGCAAGCCAGGGGGGCTAGTTTGCAGGGCACTACTGGCCGACCACAGTGGGATGGTCACATGGGGATGCACAAACATAAGCAATGGGGGGGGGAACAGTGAGGTCAACAGAAATGCCCTCCCACTAGGCAGGGTTGGGGCTGTACACCAAGTCAGCCATGGTGGGGTTGGATGGCCATGGCAATGACACATGGCAACTGGAGGTGTGGCAGGGTACTGTTGGAAGGTGATACTGTAATGGCGGGGATGTGGCCATGCGCCACCTATGTCTGTCCCTGAGCACCACTCCCGGTATGGACCAACTGCCTGAGCAGCCCCAGGTATGGTGGGGGGTGGACTGCAGGAACATTATGGGGGATGTCAATCGTGACAGTGTCACCCACCCTGGGTGTGAGTCCACAGGGAACCGTCCCTGGTAGGGTGAGGTTGCGATCCAGTGCATGTGGTGTCCTTAGGGAACTGGTTGTTTTGGGTGTACTGGGCATGCCGTTCCCAACATCCTGTAGTGTCACTGACACAGGAGGGGCGGGGCTGTGACTGGCCCTTGCAGCATCTGCCACCATGGCTGCAGCCTCCCACACAGCGCTGCTCAGGTCCCTACATGCACAGCTTCTCGGGACTCTGCACACTGCATGTCTTCATTCAGCATGTGGTGGAGGCGTGTCATGGGCTCAAGCAGCATGTGGTGCAGGTTTGTCATCTCCTACTGTGCTGTGGTCTGTGCCTCCGCAGTGGCCCTCAGCAGCTGCCTGGTCTTTGACACATCCTGCTACCACTGAGGACTGTCTAGTGAGACCAGGTCTAGCTGCACTCGCAGGCGTTGTATGGGCTGAGGTTGCAACATGAAAAGTATGGTGGATTGAGTTGGGAGCAGCGAGCCAGCTATGTGTGGCCCACTGCAATGGGTGCAGGGAGACAGGGCCATAGACATGCTATTGGAGCCATCCTGGGAGGCACACTAATGGCATGGTCAGCACTGTCGGTGAGAACAGGAAGGATGGTGGATGTGGTGGCAGTGGGACCCTGGAGTGTCCCAGTTGTGCCAGGGACTATGGTGGGCAACATCCATTTGGCGACCAGGCTGCTTGAAAACTGTGGCTGATCCCTGTTGGGGCAAGGATCAGCTGTGGGGGACTGCCTGTCCCAGTCTGGGGCCAGCTCTACCTGCTCCAGGCTCTCGACGTAGGACTTGTCATCATCTTCCAGGGCCTCCTCACTGCAGTTCTCCAGGAAGTGAGGACAGGTGGATGCAGCACATGCCAGAATAGTCCTGTGGTATCCTCCTCCAGGTCTGATGCCATGGGCTGTGTTGTAGGGAGATGACAGTGGAATTAGTCATGGTTGCAGCGGGCATAATGTTGTACAGGCCAAAGCAGCATGCATGCCCTGGTGGATGGTGCCATGTGCCAACAACGTGTGTGCAGTGAACAGGC